>JAPFRF010000002.1:38031146-39461146 GCA_029282475.1 Phrynocephalus forsythii | reverse complement strand
GTCTTTGTGTGTGGCACAACCCTTGCTGTGTACAATGTGAGTAAAGACTTTTCTTTGTCTCTGAAATCAAGGACTTAGAATCACACAATATACTCTAGTGAAAGCATAACCAACAGATAGCAGCTAGGAAAAATAGACTAGGAAAACAGCAGGGAGATTAGAAGAGAAAAGGAACTGAGAACCAATTGATAAGAGGCCTTGAGAAAGACAAGGGAGTTCAAAAGCCTTTAAAGGCTACCCTTCTGTAAAGGTCTGGGACAATAAGGCAGTACTCAGATGCCTTAATGTAAATGCTGATTAAATGTTCAGCATCCTGCTGAGAGGATGATTCAAGTGGTTAACCCATCAAGTCTTGTTTTCAAACTGTTTTCTTAACCTTGTACTCAATGAACAAGTCTATGGATTTACCCTGACAAAAGGTCTCTATTGTTCATCCCAGCAAGGAATACCTTAGAAAAACAAATGCTGGGTGGCTTTGAAAGAGAGACACTAGATTCAATGGGACTCACCTGGCCCAAGCAGGTATCCTGGCTGTAATGGTATGTGGGGTTAACCTAAAATGGCCACAATTATCCAGGCTTCCTTTCCATGCACTGTGAGCACAGAGAGCGCTCCCTGAACCCCATGTTTATCTATGCCTTTATTTTAAGGCATGCAAATGCATGCACATCCTACTAGTGAGAAAAAGCATGTTTGCCATCATCTCTGAATCCCTTCCTCTTGTCAGTGATCAGACTTTAACTCTCTACTTTGTTCTGCAAGAAACTGTCCCCCACCAGGAAACAACTCAGACAAATGCTGCTTATTCTGATCTAACAATTTGCTTCTGAGTTAGACACTCTAGAAACCGAAAACCATTACAACAGCTCCACTGAGATGTAGGTGTACATTGATGCGATCTTAGTTTTAGGATGGCTTTTATACTAATGCCCAAGCTTACTATAGCTTCCAAGCTATGGCATGCAGGATGTTCTCTCAAAAGCCAAAAGACGAGGCACAATGCACAGCCACTGTTCTGCCAGTTCATTTGGTAGGCAACTAGCCAGCTCACACTTCATGATAATGATTCAGCTACTCTCCATCTGAAAAGAGAACTTCAGGTAAATGCCATCATTATTATACTCACATCGCAAAAGGTAGGGCTGTGCCATAAGATGTACCAGTCTCACAAAGAGGCCCAGAGCTGAGCTAATGTCATATGACAACCTTGCAGTGCAAATCTCCTATCTCGCCTGGGAAAGATCCTGATCTTCTGAAGGTCTGGCTTTTCCTCTTCCTCCCGTCACGTGACTGAAGATGTGGGATAGCAGTTCCCACATACAAATGTGTTTTTTTAAGGCACAGTTCAGCCCCATGGCCAGCAGGTGGCACTATGATTAAAAAAGGACCAGCTGGCTGGCAGAAATTAAAACAAAGAGCACCCAATCCAGCTCCCTGGTGCATGGAGGGTGGGGGAAAATAGAAAATAAAAAACAGCACCGATCAGCCCCAGGAACAGCCAGTTGTGCTATGGGGGGGGGCCTCATTTCCTTTTAAGATGTTGACCACACAAACGTCAGGACTTCAATGCCAGATCAGTTTTTTTTCCCTTGCTCCTTTTCTAGCCTCCTCCCCATTCTGTTTGTGGTACCTTCCCACATAAAGAGTTCTAGTGATCACAAAAGATCACACTTGCTGTTTTGTCACTTCTGAGCTAGATAATAATAATAATAATAATAATAATAATAATAATAATAATAATAATAATAATAATAATAATAATAATAATAATAATAATATATTTTGGAATCATGGCTCATATGTCTAGCCTGGGCAGCAGTGAGAGTATAGTGCTTGGGACAGACTGCAGGATAAGAGGGTTAGCTGAGCTCCCCATTGTTCTTTTAACCAGAAGTAAACCCATTATGGATTATTCAGAAACTAAGAGTCTGTCCACATGGGTATTTGTCCCACTGTTCTGGTGTATTGATGAAACAAGTTGGTCTGCTCCTTTTTCCCCCCAGTGTCCACATGTAGATGTTGCTGGAACAAACCATTTTGCCCCAACCAGCAGCTTATTGAACCACTGTCAGGGGTTTTATTATTTTGGTGTGGATTGGAAGGCTCCAGTCGAGCCCATTCCCAGTTCTCTCCATCCCGCCACCCTCACAGGTATGTCTCGTGGGAACCCATGAAAGGGCCTTCTTGACTGCTGCACCCAGACTCTGGAACTCCCTCCCACTAGAGGCCAGGACTTCCCCATCTCTGTTGTCCTTTTGGAAACAGGCAAAGACCTTTCTCTTCAGGCAAGCTTTCCCTGAATGAGTGATTACCATGTGTATTTCCTATGAATCTATGGGTTCACATAGACTTTGCATTTATAACTACTTATAATCTTTTAGCTGTAATGTAATGTTGTCTATGAATGCTGTAAGATGTCCCTCAATTACTTGTTCTCAAATACTTGAATATGTCTTAATTGTACTGGACTGTATATTATCCCCCATTACTCTAAGCCACCTTGGGTCCTTTTCCAAGGAGAAAGGCAGGTTAAAAATACTATAAATAAATAAATAAATAAATAAATAAATAAATAAATAAATAAATAAATGACTGCTTGAAGCAAAGCCTTGCAATTCATTCCACTGTTAGTTTCTGGTGTTCTGGAATTTCTGGTTTCTTCACAGTTATAGAATTTATTTGATTCACTTTAAATGCCCAACAGAAGCCCAATCAATTAGAGTTAGAATTTAGCTTCAACTCTCCCTTTATTAAACTGCCCCTTCCCATAATCGGCACTTTGTAGAAATAATGCTCCACTAGGTCACTGTTAGGTAGAAAAATGAAAATATATATTTCACTCACTATTTTAGCAGGCTTCAAATAAGATCAGGCATTACAAGAAGAAAAGAAGATTAAAATCTACAAAAGATGGATTTTTCAGTCCCATGTGCCTAGCGAGAATCCTTATTTTTCAGAGGAAGCATAATGCAGTATGTATTCTTCCCTGGAGACATCTTAGAAAGGAGAAAGTGAACAAAGAAAGGCAGTGAACATGTATAGCAAGAGGAAGAAAGAGGAGGGGTTTATTCTAGTGATGGGAATATGAACTCATCAAATTGGTCAGTAATACAAGCACATTACAAGTTAATTTAGAGAAAATTAGTTTGAGGAAAGGCTCCCACCTCTCACTTGACCATGTGTTAGATCTGCATTCAAAACTAATATCTCACCAATACGTATGAGCTGCTTCAGGATGTCAGAAATACACTCTTGCTGCTGCTGCTACTGGACTAAGCCTGGAGGAGTTGCCTTTCCTCTTCGACTGCTCCTTTCCTGCTACTCTGGTGTCGGTGAGAGGGACACCTGGAGAGGCAGGGCCAGACAACATCAGAAGGACGGGGCTGAAGAAGAGGGACTCCCACCTAAGGCTTTTTAGCTGACCTCAGCTCCTGGCAGCCACAACATCATCCAGCAAACACTCTTGCTGCTACTGCTGCTGGGCCAAGCCTGGAGGAGTTGCCTTTCCTCTTCGACTGCTCCTTTTCCTGCTACTCTGGTGTCGGTGAGAGGGACACCTGGAGAGGCAGGGCCAGACAACATCAGAAGGGCGGGGCTGAAGAAGAGGGACTCCCACCTAAGGCTTTTTAGCTGACCTCAGCTCCTGGCAGCCACAACATCATCCAGCAAACACTCTTGCTGCTGCTGCTACTGGACTAAGCCTGGAGGAGTTGCCTTTCCTCTTCGACTGCTCCTTTCCTGCTACTCCGGCGTCGGTGAGAGGGACACCTGGAGAGGCAGGGCCAGACAACATCAGAAGGGCGGGGCTGAAGAAGAGGGACTCCCACCTAAGGCTTTTTAGCTGAATTGTTAGGTGCATCTGTTTTTGTTTTTGTTTTTATTTTTATTTTTTTGCTTTTTGTTTTTTTGCCATTAGGTGTAGGTGGTTGGGACCCACAATGGAACTGAAAGAACAGGAAGGGGGGAGGGCAATGGAGGGGGCAGCCATTGAAATTGTGCTGGGTAGGGGAAGGTATGGTGGTAGGAGTGGAACATGCCTGCGTAGGAGAAGAGGGGTTAGATATTTTACATCTATCCCCACTTCTGGTCCCACTTCTAGCCAGAAGGAATCAGGTGACCATGTCAGCGAGCCCATGGGCCACATGGTGCTGTTGTTAAATGCCAGGTCAGTACAAAATAAGACCACCCTCATCCATGATGTCATTTTGGATGAGGGTGCTGACCTGGCATGTATTACTGAGACCTGGGTGGGAGAGGAGGGTGGAGTCCCCTTTGCCCAGCTATGCCCACCTGGGTACTCAGTCCAGCACCAGTGTCGCCCGGTGGGCCGGGGAGGTGGAGTTGCTATAGTCTACAGGAGTTCCATTTCCTTGGCCAGGCTTCCTGTTTCCTTGGGAAAAGGTCTGGAGGGCCTGTATTGTGTGTTGGGCTCACGAGACAGATTGGGGATTCTATTGGTGTACCGCCCACCCTGCTGCATTCCAACAGTCTCCCTGCCTGAGCTGACAGAGGTGGTCTCGGACCTGGTGTTGAAGACCCCCAGACTGTTGGTACTGGGGATCTCAACATCCATGCCGAGGCTACCTTAACTGGAGCAGCTCAGGACTTCATGGCCGCCATGACAACCATGGGGCTGTCTCAACATGTCATCGGCCCAACACATGAGAAGGGTCATACCCTGGACCTAGTATTCTCAACGGGACTGGGGGATGGTGGTTTGGATGTGGAGGGGTTGGCTTTGACTCCATTGTCATGGTCAGACCACTTCCTGGTCAAGTTTAGGCTATTAGCTACTCCAACCCTCTGCAAGGGTGGGGGATCCATTAAGTTGATCCGCCCTCAGAGACTAATGGATCCGGATGGTTTCCTGAAAGCTCTGGGGATTATCCAGCTGACATGATCGGCGCTCCTGTCGAAGCTCAGGTCACCTTATGGAATAGGGAGATGACCGGGCAGTTGACATGATCGCACCTAAGCGCCCTCTCCCCCTACGCAGAGCCCGGACAGCTCCGTGGTATACATCTGAGTTGCGGGCAATGAAGCGGGAGGGGAGACGGCTGGAGCGCAAGTGGAGAAAATATCGCAGTGAGTCTGATCAAACACGGCTTAGAGCCCATTATCGAGCCTATTCCGTGGCTATACGGTTGGCGAAAAGGCAGTATTTCGCCAACCGTATTGCTTCCTCAGAGTGCCGTCCAGCGGAGCTGTTTCGGGTGGTCCGGGAACTTCTTCAGCCAGGAGATAGGGTGGAGGCCCAGGACCATTCGGCGGCACGCTGTGAGGAGTTTGCTGTTCACTTTGAGGGAAAAATTGCTCAGATTCGCAGTGAACTGGACTCCACTATTGATACAGTATCAAGGGATGTGTCCAGTGCACCGTGCTTAGGTCCAGTGTTATTGGATGAGTTTCAATTGTTGAGACCCGAGGATGTGGACAGGGTGCTTGGATCTGTCCGTTCTACCACCACGCTGCTCGACCCTTGCCCTTCTTGGCTAATTGAAAGATCTGCCAAGGGGGTTCGCACCTGGGTCCAAGAAGCTGTAAATGCCTCTTTAAGAGAGGGAGTGGTCCCTGCTGCCTTAAAAGAGGCAGTAATCAGACCACTCCTAAAAAAACCTAACCTGGACCCAGGACTGGTGGTCAACTACCGACCAGTAGCGAACCTTCCTTATTTGGGCAAGGTGTTGGAGCGGGTGGTGGCCGGACAGCTCCAGGCGCTGCTGGATGAAACGGATTTTCTAGATCCATTTCAATCTGGTTTCAGGCCGGGTTTTGGAACAGAGACTGCCTTGGTCGCCCTGTACGATGACCTTTGCCGGGAGAGAGACAGGGGGAGTGCAACCCTGTTGATACTCCTGGACCTCTCAGCGGCTTTCGACACCATCGACCATGGTGTCCTTCTGGATAGGCTGGCCAGGTTGGGAGTTGGAGGCACCGCTTTGCGGTGGTTCCGATCCTTCCTGGCTGACCGTGTCCAGAAGGTGGTGCTGGGGGATAGTAGCTCTGCCCCTTGGCGTTTACGTCATGGGGTTCCACAGGGCTCAATACTATCCCCCATGCTGTTTAACATCTACATGGAACCGCTGGGAGAGGTCATCAGGAGGTTTGGGCTGAGGAGTCAGCAATATGCTGATGATACTCAGCTCTACCTCTCGTTCTCCACCAATCCAGGTGAGGCAGTTTCTGTTCTGAACTCGTGTCTGGGCCAGATAATGGACTGGATGAGGGTTAATAAATTGAAACTCAATCCAGACAAGACGGAAGTGCTGTTAGTGGGTGCTTCGTCAGACAGGCTAGAGGGCCACTTCCCTGTTCTGGATGGGGTTGCACTCCCCCTAAGGGACAGGGTCCGTAGCTTGGGGTGCTCCTGGACCCCGGTCTAACTCTGGAAGCCCAGGTGGACTCGGTGGCCAGGGGTGCCTTTCTCCAGCTGCGGAATATATACCAGCTGCGCCCCTACCTAGATGAACGGAGCCTCATGACAGTTACACATGCACTGGTAACATCCCGTATAGATTACTGTAATGCGCTTTACGTGGGGCTGCCTCTGAAGACGGTTCGGCGATTGCAACTGGTTCAGAATCGTGCGGCACGGCTGGTGAGTGGTAGGGCCACCAAGGAACACATCACGCCGATTCTGTATAACCTTCACTGGTTACCAGTTGCTGCCCGAGCCCAATTCAAAGTGCTTGTTTTGACATATAAAGCCCTAAACGGCTTAGGACCTAGATACCTGAAGGACCGCCTCCTTCCATATGAACCTACCCGGCAATTAAGATCTAGTCAGGGAGCCCTTCTGAAAGAGCCATCCCTTAAGGAGGTGAAGGGGATGGCTTGCAGGAATAGGGCTTTTTCAGCAACTGCCCCCAGACTATGGAATACCCTCCCATATGAGACTCGCCTGGCACCGACGTTGCTAACATTTCGGCGCCAGGTAAAAACCCTCCTATTCCAAAAGTTTTTTAACTAATGATTGTGGGCCCTGATGGCAATTTTAGTGGTGTGTTTTTAATGTATTGTATTTATTGCATCTACATGTTTTATTGTTTTAATTTTATTGTATTTGATGTTTTAACTGTTTATTCTTATTGTGAGCCGCCCAGAGACCTTTGGGTAGTGGGCGGCATACAAGCTAAATAAATCAAATCAATCAAATCAAATAGAACACTTGCCCTGGTCATCTGCAAAGGAGCAGAGGAATTGAAAGTATTTTTATTGTGTCTGGCTGATTGTCAGTGATACAATGAATCATTTCAATTAAACACATCAAAACATTATTTCCCTATATTTGTACTGTTGCTAAAAACCATGACTGTGGGCAGATTCTCAGTTGGCAATATTTATTTATTTATTTGTTTGTTTGTTTGTTTGTTTATTTGTTTATTTATTTATTTATTTATTTATTTATTTATTTATTGTTATTTGTAAGCCTACTTTCTCCCAATGAGGGGACAATATGCAAAAGTAGGGGGAGGAATCTTAATCAAAGTCATTCATCACATCAGCAATGATCTAGCAGATGTAAAAAAAATCAATTTCTGCTGACTTTCTGTAGATGACCAGAGGATGCATTTGATTGGTAGCAGAATGATCTGAAGGCCAATATGCCATTTGGACAGGAGAAGAGAACCAAACAGCACATAGTTCCTCGCCCTGACCTCACTCAACCCTTTAGAACAAGCCTAAACCAAAAGTCTGGACAGTCCCTCAGTCTATCTATTTTGGTACACCTCTTCAAGTTACTTAACCTATCAGTAAGGATAACTCTTGAACACTAAGCAAAACTTCTTTCTGACTAGTCAAGATATACAGTCTTAAAAGTAAATTCATAGAATTCAGCATTAAAATCATGCAAACATAACTTTGTAGTTGAAGAAAACTGTGATGTTAAAAGTAAAATGAGCTTTCTCATCTTCTCTAGGCCCCAAAAAACATCCTAAACATGGATGGCCATTAATATTTTATCTTCCAAAATGGCCACCAGTGTTTCTATTGATAAATTGAAAATGGAGGGAATAGGGGGGAATCAGCTGAACCATTGACTTTCACATCCCTAGACACCCTAAAGGAAGCCACAGGACATTTTGGAGATTGCTTATTCATAAACTCACCATGAACATCAGCAGACACCAACACCAGCAATATCAATGTTAACACTGTTCCACACTCTACTTTAAAGCTATGCTCCTGTATACACACAAAAAACTCTTCTTTAAAGAAAACCTGAGAATGCTTTTGTTCCTGAGCAAAGATTTTTTTGCTGTATATATAGACATGTCACTGATGTAGGGGCAAGCAATGGGAGGGGACCCACTTTCTTGGGTGAGATATGTGATGGGGCATTTCTGTAGTTGGAAAACTGGCATTTAAAAATCCTTGCCATAAGCAGCAGCTAACAGAGGAAAAATAAAACACTTCCTATACCCCAGGAAATAGTGTTGGCAAAAGTGCTGCCGACGCCGACTTAATACAGTCCCTCTTGACATACCATGGATTTTATTCTAATGCATCTTTCTGTGCCCTTTTCAGGTTGCCAAATCAATCACTCAAGCTACTTGGCGCTCTTCGTTTGGTCAGCCTTGCCATTCTGTCTTGAATATAGGTATCTTTCCATATCCTAGCATAATGCCTTAGACTTGAATCAGCAAGACAATTGTGAAAATGCATCAGAAAGACAGGCTACACCCAAAGCCATTCCAAGAAGCCTGAGTAGTTAGATCTGTGCCTCCTTTACCTTTAGAGACAGTCATTTCACATCCAATCAGCACATCAGCAGGAAAATGCGAGAGTCCTCATAATGCTAGTGCCTTCATTGTACAAATCTCTTAAATAAAACAGCATCCATTCACAAGGCTACCCTTCTGCTACCTTTCACATAATTTATGCTTAAACAGATGTTAAGACCACGGTGATCGCTTTCCAACCTTGGTATTTTATATGGGGTTTTAAGTGTTGCCAGTAAGCCTAAACACACACCTGGGGGGGAGGGGGGGAGACACTCTTTGGCAGAAAAGACGTTGGATAGGGAGATAAAATAACAGCAGGGTGCAACTGAAAGGAAAATAGGGGGCTTTCTAAGGATTGCTCTGCTATACAATATTTACATGGCATATGTCTTGTTTCCCATCATACATCCTTCTGTTAGAGAAAACCTGAGCTGGCATATAATCACAATACAGCCATATCTGTTGCCCCCCCAAAAATGGAATCCATTGTAAAAATGAAGGACAGTTTCACCCCTTTAAATATATATATATATACAAACCGCTACTTAAATGCACAATCACACCACCACCCTGCACAGATCAACTCCGTAGCAAAAACCCTCATCTCCAGAACCAAACGCCTCGCTGACAAAGACCACCTAAAAACTGAATTACACACTCTCTCGAATGTTTTAATTGCGAACGGATTCCAAAAAAACACCATCACCAAACTAATCCAAAAGGAAACACCCCCCAAGAACCAAGAAACAGAAGAGAACAACGGCACCGCCCTCCTCCCTTACATCAAAGGCACCACAGACAAAATCAGCAAAATTCTCCACAAACACAATATCAAGACAGCCTTTTGCACCGACCAAAAAATAGCCAACATCTTAAGAAACCCCAAAGACAAGATTGAGCTAGAAAACCAAGGAGTCTACGAAATACCATGCAAAGTCTGTCCAGCCACATACATCGGACAAACAAACAGGAGAATAAGCGCACGCATCGCAGAACACAAGAACGCAGTCAAAAAGAAGAAAAATCTTCCTCTCTCTTCCAGCACATAAAAACAACAGGTCATGAAATTGACTTTGAAAGAACCAAACTCATCTCCAAAACTGAACACTTCAACAGTCGAATAATCATGGAAGCCATTGAAATAGAGAAACACCCAAACAACATGAATAAACGTGATGACACCTCCCGCTTGCCTGACATCTGGAAACTAGCCCTGGTCAACAGACGAGCCTCTGTCACAAAGACTGACACCAGGTCCAAAAGGACACAAGATGCCACCACCTTCCATCCACACCAAACACAAACCCAGACCCTTCCCACAGATGAAACGAAACCACCATCCAATAACAAAACCACGACTGCACCATCTACTGCGGCACCCCACTCCAGTCACCACATGGAGCACACTCACACACCCCAAAAAAACATTGGGAGACCACAGACACGTAGCCAGACCAAAATGAATTCACAAGACACAGGACCCCACTCCACCAAAGCCCAGGATACTGCCAGAACCCACCAGCCATCTAACCCACCAGCATCTAAACAGCCATCTAAACAGCCATCAGCAGTTAATCCCTTAACGATCGCCTCAGCCACACAGCAGATCACAAAAGAACAAAGGAACAAAGGAACCTGCAATCAGCAACAAAGCAAGCAAACCACACACCCCCAGCAGTATTTATAGAAGGACTTCAACTGAGACCACGCTTTGCTTCAAGAAGAAAGAAGCCAGAACACCAGCCTGAAGATGACGAGTGAGACCTCGTCGAAACGTCGCCAAAACAACCAGATTTCTACACGGGAAGAAACCCGAATCCACCCTAACATGCATACCTATACCCGTGAAAATCTACGAAAACAAATATCCGACCTCTACGGGAGGAAACCTTCCAGCTGACCAGAACCTACGAGAAACTAGAAGTCCGAAGAGCCACCATCTTATGTGACATTGCATTCCTACGCAACTGCCGAGACAAAAATGTGATCCCCACAAGCTTCCAACTGAAATTCCACTCAAAAACCCCATCCAGCGAAAGGATCCTGAAAAGAACAGAACTAGCCCTAATCAGAAGCGAACTACACAGGAAAAGATACCTACTAGATCAAACCAACAGAGACCTACTCACTCTCCACCTCAAACTCAGCAACAAAATCCACCCAACACTCTGGAACAAATCCAAGCAACTCGCCGCCTGGAGAGCTGAAACAGAGACCTCCCACAAGACAGACACACACACCAACAAACTCCACAAACTGGAAAAACGCCAGAAGCCCAACCCCCACAACAGCCCATGAAACAAACAGTTCACAACATATCAGACAGGACACTCACCATCGCAGAGACCAAAGTCCTTTCCAAAGGATTCAACTTTGCAGTCGCCCCAGACACATCCCCACCGAAAACATCATATGCGGAGTGGAAGCCAGCCTAACCAAAATCAACCCAGATGAAGCCAACAAAATCAGACTCGAAGTCACCAATGTCCTCTGCTCCAGCAAACCACCCAGAAGCAATTTACACAAAGAAGAACAAAAAGCCCTCTCCAACCTGAGGAAAGACAACAACATAATCATTCTCCCAGCAGACAAAGGCAATGCCACAGTGGTGATGAACACATCCGACTACCAAGCCAAACTATCCAACCTACTACAAGACCCTGCTTACATACCTTTGAACACAGACCCCACCACCTACCTGGAAAAAATCACCAAAGCCAAAATAAAAGCCTCTCCCTTAAGTGAAGAAATCAAGCCAAGCATCATCCCCAGAGAGAAATCATCCAGATGCCCCAAGCTCTACGGCCTCCCAAGATTCACAAAGAAGGAACACCTCTCAGACCCATAGTCAGCTCCATAGGCTCACCTCTACAAAACCTCGCCAAATTTCTTGCCAAACAACTCCAGCCCTATGCAGAATCCATCACTTCATACGTACAAAACTCGTTCCACTTCATAGAAATTATAAAGAAACAAGACCTACAACCCAATGACCTACTCGTGAGCTTCGATGTTGTTTCGCTCTTCACACAAGTGCCCATTCAAGAAGCCTTGACAGCTATCCACAACAAATACAACCCCCCCCCAAACACATCCTAGATCTGACCAACCACTGCCTAACCAACACATATTTCATCCACAATGGACAAAGATACAAACAGATAGAAGGAGCACCCATGGGATCACCCCTCTCACCGGTCATCGCAAACCTATATATGGAACACTTTGAAACCAACGCGTTACAGAAGTCCGAACATAAACCCAAACTCTGGCTCAGATATGTTGACGACACCTTTGTTATCTGGCCACACGGGAAAGATAAACTGAACAACTTCCTCACACATCTCAACAGCCTACACCCCAAAATACAATTCACTATGGAAATAGAAGCCAACAACCAACTTCCCTTCCTGGACGTCCTAATCTACAAAAAACCCGACGGCTCCTTAGGACATACCATCTACCAGAAAAAAACACATACAAACCGCTACTTAAATGCACAATCACACCACCACCCTGCACAGATCAACTCCGTAGCAAAAACCCTCATCTCCAGAACCAAACGCCTCGCTGACAAAGACCACCTAAAAACTGAATTACACACTCTCTCGAATGTTTTAATTGCAAACGGATTCCAAAAAAACACCATCACCAAACTAATCCAAAAGGAAACACCCCCCCAAGAACCAAGAAACAGAAGAGAACAACGGCACCGCCCTCCTCCCTTACATCAAAGGCACCACAGACAAAATCAGCAAAATTCTCCACAAACACAATATCAAGACAGCCTTTTGCACCGACCAAAAAATAGCCAACATTTTAAGAAACCCCAAAGACAAGATTGAGCTAGAAAACCAAGGAGTCTACGAAATACCATGCAAAGTCTGTCCAGCCACATACATCGGACAAACAAACAGGAGAATAAGCGCACGCATCGCAGAACACAAGAACGCAGTCAAAAAAGAAGAAAAATCTTCCTCTCTCTTCCAGCACATAAAAACAACAGGTCATGAAATTGACTTTGAAAGAACCAAACTCATCTCCAAAACTGAACACTTCAACAGTCGAATAATCATGGAAGCCATTGAAATAGAGAAACACCCAAACAACATGAATAAACGTGATGACACCTCCCGCTTGCCTGACATCTGGAAACTAGCCCTGGTCAACAGACGAGCCTCTGTCACAAAGACTGACACCAGGTCCAAAAGGACACAAGATGCCACCACCTTCCATCCACACCAAACACAAACCCAGACCCTTCCCACAGATGAAATGAAACCACCATCCAATAACAAAACCACGACTGCACCATCTACTGCGGCACCCCACTCCAGTCACCACATGGAGCACACTCACACACCCCAAAAAAACATTGGGAGACCACAGACACGTAGCCAGACCAAAATGAATTCACAAGACACAGGACCCCACTCCACCAAAGCCCAGGATACTGCCAGAACCCACCAGCCATCTAACCCACCAGCATCTAAACAGCCATCTAAACAGCCACCAGCAGTTAATCCCTTAACGATCGCCTCAGCCACACAGCAGATCACAAAAGAACAAAGGAACAAAGGAACCTGCAATCAGCAACAAAGCAAGCAAACCACACACCCCCAGCAGTATTTATAGAAGGACTTCAACTGAGACCACGCTTTGCTTCAAGAAGAAAGAAGCCAGAACACCAGCCTGAAGATGACGAGTGAGACCTCGTCGAAACGTTGCCAAAACAACCAGATTTCTACACGGGAAGAAACCCGAATCCACCCTAACATGCATACCTATACCCGTGAAAATCTACGAAAAAAATATATATATATATATATATATATATATATATATATATATATATATATATATATATATATATATATATATATATATATATATATATATAGCTTTGACCAAAATCTGATAACTTTATTTTGCATCTAAGACTTGGTTTAATTTTCTTAAGCCACATCCATTTATAGCTGGCTAAAAGTCTAATCAACGGAACATGTCCCACCCATTTAAGGAAGCATCCTAGCTCAGACCTTAAACTTGAATTGATCAACAACACAGTGAAGCTTCAGTGTGCTGTTACGAACAGGATTCATTCAACCGGTAGAGAAAAAAGCTGGCTCATGTGAAAGGGGCTACAAGTGGCCAATGATTCCCAAGCAACTGCTTAATGTTTATGTTGATCATAAAAGCCTTGAGAATTTGCTGTGTTACCAACAGGAGCAGATAATGCCAATTTAATTCAACAGGACAATCATAATAACCCAAAAGACATCTACATGGGCCTCGTGGCGCAGTGGTTAAATGCCTGTACTGCAGGTAAAACTGTGTTCACGACCTGGGTTCAATCCCAGGTAGCAGGCTCAAGGTTCACTCAGCCTTCCCTCCTTCCGAGGTCGGTAAAAACGAGTACCCAGCTTGCTGGGGGGGGGCAATGTGTAGCCTGCACACTGTAATTAAAAAATTGTAAACCACCCAGAGACTACTTGTAGTGATATGGGGCGGTATATAAGCAGAACACTTTGCTTTGCTTTACATAAAGTTCGGAAAAACCTCTGAGGATGGAAAATGTTTATACAGTGGTCCCCCACCCTTTCACAGTTCATATACTGCGGTCCTGCGATATAGCGGGACAGCAGTACCCCAAAAGGGCTTGAGGGCGGGAAGGTTTGGGGGCTTTTTAAACCTTCCCCGATTTCCCCAAGCACCGGGCTCCATCTGATTGGCACTGGGGTGGGGAAACAAAAGGTTTTAGATTCTCCTCCACCCCAATGCCAAGCAGCTGGAGCCTGGGGCTTGCCTCCATTGAGGTACTGTATTGTGCACCACTTCCCTCCACCCCCACGGGGTGCTGGGAAGCGGTGTGTGATGTTTAAAGGGCTAGATTGTGTGCCACTCACCCCACCCCCCTGTGATGTTTAAAGGGCTTTTGGCTGCAGAGCCAAGCACTTGGCTCCACAGCTGAGAGTCCTTTTTAAAGATAGTGACAGAAATAAGGCTCAAATCTTAATGCACATTTTCAAGTATTTACATTTATAGGCAGTACTGTAATAATTACAACAAGAAAAAAAATAAAAAATAAGAAAAACAAAAAAATTATAAATTAGATTCAAGAAATTGAATATAAGCCAAGACAGGTGGTGTTGGTAGATTAACAGGGGAATATATTAACTGATCAGAATAAAATAAAGAAAAAATGGAAAAAATAGAGTGAAACTTCAAGAACGCAAGAATGATCCATTCCTTCTAAGAAGGATCTATTGGTAAAGAACTTGTAGTTTTAGAAAGTAAATGAAAAGCTGTGCTCAAATCACTTGGAAGAGATAATTCACCAGAGCTACTATAGATGGAATACCAATAGAACTATTCCAAGCTACAGAGACAGAATCTATAAAAATCCTAATAAGAATACCCCAACAAATAAAACAATGGCCCATGGACTGAAACATTAAATCTTCATTCTAAACACAGAGAAAAGGGGTACCAAAAATTCAGTAATTACGCAACTATTCCGTTAATTTCCCATGCAAGCAAGGCATTACTGATTCTACAATCATACAATACAAAATATTTTACAATATACATACAAAAATGTTAGATTTGAACGTGGATTCAGAAAAAGAAGAGGCATGAGAGTTCATGTTGGAGCTATACAGTACATTAGCTAATGTAACACACAATGTACTTTCTAAAGTAAATCAGCTTTCATGGTACAAACTACAGCAAAGCCTTTGACTGTGTTGATCATGAAAAATTATAGGTTATTCTTTTTTAAAAGTGTACATAATTGTTGATTGTCCTTATGTGTCATTTATATCCTTAAAAAGAAACTACTGTTAGGGGCAGAATATGCAGGAACCAGTTGGCAAAGACATGACAGAAATGTGCCGATCTCTACCTATATATATACCTGTATATGCAAAACAAAATATACAGAAAGCGGAATTGAGCTCAGGGCAAAGAGGAGAATAAATTAGCAAATGAAACACAGCCATTAAAGATATGCAGATGACATGCAGATTGCAAAAAACAGCCACAACCAGAAATGTCAACTGAAAATAAAGTGCAGAAGCAGGATTACAGCTGAATATTAAGAAGATAATGATAATGACTTCAGAAGAGCTACATATCTTTAATGTGGATAGGGATGCAACGTATCCCCACCTTTTTATACTGGATGGAATAATCCCCCGATTGAAAAAAGAGGTCGTAACTTGGGGCTACTCCTGGACTCATCCTTGAGCCTAGATGCCCAGGTCATAGCTGGAGTGCATTTGCACAATTAAAACTAGTATGCCAGTTACAACCATTTCTTAAGAAACCTGCTCTGGCCACTGTGACACATGCCCTAGTGATGTCCCACCTGGAGTACTGTAATGCGCTCTATGTGGGGCTACTGATGGAAAGTCTCAGGAAACTTCAATTAGTCCAAAATACAGTGGCCAGGTTGCTGTCTGGGGCGAGTTACAGAGATCACATTACACCCCTACTAAGGCAGCTCCACTGGCTTCCAGTCAGCTATCATGCACAATTCAAAGTGCTAGTTTTAACCTACAAAAAGCAAAATGACCTGGGTCCTAGCTACCTCAAAGATCAAATCTCACAGTATGAACCGACTTGGGTGTTAAGATCATCAGGAGAGGCTCTTCTCTCCATCCCTCCATCCTCACAGGTACGTTTCATGGGAACCCATGAAAGGGCCTTCTCAACTGAATTGCCCAGACTCTGGAACTCCCTCCCACTAGAGGCCAGGACTGCCCCATCTCTGCTGTCTTTCCAGAAACAGGCAAAGACCTTCCTCTTCAAGCAAGCTTTCCCTGAATGATGGACTACCTATGATGTGACTTTGAGATGGATTATCATACATGACTGCATTGACAGATCTCATAAGTACGCCTGTGTTTTCCATGCTAGTTTCCATCCCATTTCCAATTTTTTTGTTTTAACTATTCATGTGCTCTTTTTAATTTTTAATGATGCCTTTTAATTGTTACTGTAAGAGACCTCTTCTAATTCCCTGTTCTTAACTTCAATATATCTTAAATGTTCTGGGCTGTATATTGTCCCTCATTATTTTAAGCCACTTTGGGTCCTTTTCCAAGGAGAAAGGTGGGGTAAAATATTCAAAATAAATAAAATAAAAAATTGTGGTATTTCCAGTTACTCTGTATAGACATGGAAGCTGGACAATGAAAAAAGCTTACAGGGAAAGGAATCAACTTTTCTAGAGTTTGGTGGTAGGAAAAAAAAATACAAATCCAGTGGTCTGTAAGAAAGACAAACAAATTGCTTCTAGATAATACCAAGCCTGAATTCTTGCAAGAGGCTAAAAGGATGAAGCAGGGACTTATTGGGATATATTTTAGATGTATTGTGGGTAGAGAAGATGGCCAAAGCAGAAGGCAATAGAAAATGGGGAAAGGGAAGATGAGATGGGTGGACGTAATCATGGAAGCTTTGACCTTTAATTTGCAAGATCAGAACAAGCCTGTTAATGATAGGGCCTTTTGGAGCATTTAATTCATAGGGTCGCCATAAGTCAGAAGCGACTTGATAGGATGTAACAACAACAGCCTGGAGGATGTATGCAATCAGTGTTTTCCACATGAATGCTATATGAGCGATAGCACAAACTTTATATAAATCACAGAGGATATATCACTGTCCATCCCACAGAGCGTGAGACCTCACTTCCCAGACTGTTGGCTTCAAATATGTATATTTCCATATCTCTACTAATGAAATTCCGTCCCTTGCCAAGCATTTCCTTCCTGCAAGGTCTTGCAAACCAGAAACAAACATACACAATACGGCATATGACAGGGAACCATGATTAGATTGACTTTCAAACATACCTGAAAGCGTTTCTGCTGCTCCTAGGATTGATCTGATATGGTCCAGTGAACTCAAGCACGCCTGAATCTGACCTTGGCAAATTTCTTTGTATACCTTAAGGTGATGAACACAGAAACCATTCTTGCTCAACTCTGACATCTTCATCCTCAGTGCTGGTAGGGTGTGTGGGTGTGGGTGCGTGCATGCAATTGTGTGAGAGAGACAGACACTAGATGGAAAAGTTAAACACAATCCCTGACCATCTTTATTGTGTGTGTGTTGTGTCATTTCATTTTCTTGGCAGGAATACTGGAGTGGTTTGCCAGTTCCTACCCCAGGCGCCTACAGCACCTGGTATTCCTTGGAGGTCTCCCATCCAAGTACTAACCAGGGCCCACCCTGCTTAGCTTCCAAAATCAGGTGAGATCAGATGTGCTTAGGGCATCTAGGCAGCTGACCATCCTTATTACCTGCCCTAAAAGGGGCGGTTAGTGGATTTGCTTTCTATCCTCACCTTCTTTCATCACAGGATGTTTTGACCCTGGAGCTTTCTGGGTGAACCCTTCAGACACATTTAAGTGTCACATGGTACATAAACTTATCCTTGCCTGTATCGGTTTCCTGACCGTGTTTGCCCAGTCTCATTGCTCTCAACAGGACTTACTTTCAAGAAACTGTAGTTGGTTGGTTCAGGTTGTTACCTGACTCAATAGGATTCAAAGTACTAAGGCTACACCTCCCTAAGTAACCACTAGGTAGATTCATATATGATTGCATGAACTACACATGAACTACACTGAGATTGAAATCCTGTTTGCTTGGTGTGTGTTTTGTTCTGTTTTGTTTTTTGCAAAGTTATTTTTCTTGATCCAAAGGTCAAAAGTGCCACACTTCCAGATTTATTTATTTATTTATTGCAAGCAATCCTACAGCTCAAGAGAGCATTAAGACCATAGGTGATCCAATCCCAAAACACTTAGCACAGACCCATTATATATCAGATCTACTCAGCCATACAGCCTCAATCTGTACCATTTATTTCATAAGTGGTATTTTTAAAAAGCCAACAGGGAAATGTTTGCAACAATGCTAGATGCAGATGTACAGATTAGCACTTAACCAGAGAACTGTGATCTATTTTGGGATGTTTATTTGTTTGTTTGTTTGTTTAAAATATTGACATGCCACCTTTCTCCTAAAGATTCTTGAGGCAGCTCACAGTATTAAAAACCACCTTTTGGGGATAAATAAATAAATAATAAATAATAAAAGAAAAAGTGAAAAGTGAAATAATAAATTATTACAATATTTTAAAAGCATCCAACAGGTACCATTAAAAGGCATTAAAAAAGCAATAGGAAAAGCCCACGTAAAACAATAGAATAAAGATAATATCTTTTAAAAATCTCTTTAGTCAACCAGTCAGTTAAAGAAAAGCCTGCCTGAAAAGAAAAAAACATCTTTGCTTGCAAAAGGGCAGCAAAGGTGATGGAAGAGTCCCAGAATCTGGAAGCAGCAATAGTTAAGGTCCTCCTCACCCTGTGTCCCCAACAAACACACCTATGTTTGGTGGTTGGACCAATAAAAAGACCTGATGATCTTAGAACCCAAGGAGGTTCATAAAAAGAGATATGGTCTTTTAGAGAACTGGGTCCATGTCACTAAAGGCTTTAGAAATTAAAACCAGCACTTTGAATTGTGCTCAGAAGTAGACGAGTAAGATTCCACTCTCATTCCAAGAGGGTGCCGAAACTGCATCCCAGGTCTTACTCTGGAAACATATTCCCAGTACTTATATTTCACCCTTTGAAGAAAATCCCTGTAGAGAACATTCTTGGCTGATAGGAAATGTACATATAGGCGTGCACACATACAGGTTGCTAGGAAGAAGTCTGAGCATGTAATTTTAGCTGTTATTGCTTTCCTATTATAAGTCACAGGTTCTATGGCTTTTTATGGTCCCATGCTGCCCAGTACTTCTACCATGGGCATCCATAGCCTCTCTTATGGTTGGAATACTATGGGATGCAACCACTGGGAGAACATAAGCTACCTACTCTGCCATACGTTTTCCATTGCCCTCCAACAGGTATCGGTGCCATGGTCTGGGCATGGCTGACAAGCACTGTGTTGGAGCTCATTGCAAGTATGGTCACAAACATATGGAAGAGGTAAAAGGGCAACAGACAAGGAGTTGGGAAAGAAGACTCCACACTGGGGGTAAGAATATACGATGCTTCAGATGCTTGGGACTTCAGCTCCTGGCAGCTCCAGCTAGGTGCTATCAAGTTACAGTAGGACCTTGGTATCAGCTGGGCTTCGGTTCCAAGCCTTACCATGGATAATGAAAACCGTGGATAAGAGAGAATGCCAGAATAACCCCAAAACCAGCTGTTTTGTGACAGTAGCTTGCTTTACAGCTGCCGTTTGTGACAGTAGTTTGCTTTGCTGCGGCTGAATTATTTATTTATTTATTTTCCTCTGTCAGCCATGGATAACTGAATCAGTAGTTAATAAATCAGTGGATACTGGGGTCCTACTGTACTTCCAATCTGTGGCAATCTTAGGAACCAACACCCTTAAGAAGGTTCTCTATTAACAGCCTTTGCTCAGATCTTGTGATTGTGAGCTCCCTGCACCCTCCTGTTCCACCTGGTTTCTTCCCCTTCTGCAATTCAAGAGGGAACAGAAAAGCCTTAGTGGAGTAAAAAGACTGAAAGAGGAGCAACTAGCTAACACCTAATGGTGGAGTCCCAATTCACAGAACCTGGAAGAGGTGCCCCCCCCCCCAAACTCTGGGTCCTATGAACTTCTGCTCCTACATTAAGTAAGTACCTTGGGTCAGAGCCTTGTGGCGCAGTGGTTAAATGCCTGTACTGCAGGTAAAACTGTGCTCACGACCAGGGGTACAAACCCCGGTAGCCGGCTCATGGCGCGCTTTTACACGACCCCTAAAATCTGAGGCAAAGGGCTCCCAGATGCGGAGCTTAAAATTGTTTTCCCACCAGCTCCGGACTTTAAAAAAAATTAAGTACGACCACGCCCACCTAAGCGCGTCCCAGCGCATTTTCCAAGTACCTAGTCTCCAAAGGTGAAAAATTTCTGATGCGGATTGCAAAACAGTGAGTGCTGGGCTCTCCTCCCTTCTGCTTGTTTGTGGGTTCCCCCCCCCCCGCCGCTTTAAGAGACTGGAATGCTTCTGGGGCAGCTCCCCCAGGGCAGAGCTGTGAGCCTGCATTCTTTTCTCCCTTTTTTTCTCCCTCCCCTCACGCAGACAGGAGCAAAGGCAAGTGAGTGTGGAGGGGTGGGAACACAGCAAGAGGAGCAAACCCCCAAGATCTCTGGTCCCAATTTAAGTTGCCAGCGGATCTTGGGGGTCCTGTAAAAGCGCCCTCAGCCTTCCATCCTTCCCAGGTCTGTAAAATGAGTACCCAGCTTGGTGGGGGAGCAGGCAATGTGTAGCCTGCATACTGTCATTAAACTGTAAAGGGCCCAGAGACTACTTGAAGTGGTATGGGGCAGTATATAAGCAGAACACTTTGCTTTGCTTTTTTTTACCTAAGATCGAATTGACTAGGTCAAATGTGGGGAGGGTGCAACCCTTTCCTCTCCTAGTGGCATTTCAGCGGAAGAAGGGGCCGCACCCTCCCCGCATTCGGTCGAGTGCCTGGTGCAATCCCATGTAACCCGCGACACTGACTCTTTGTAGGAGAAGGAGTTATGATGGCATTTCAGAAAACGGAACCCAATCTGTGAAGCTCATCCCGCTGGCCTCTGTGGCAGCCGCAGCTCCCTCGGAAGGCAGCCCACCTCATCTCTCACAGGTGCCTCTCCTGCCTTTCACTCCCGCCGCCCCTGCACAAAAGGCCGGGAGTCCTCTCCTTCTCTCGGGTTGGATGCATCTGGTAGATGCCTGGCAGGCTGGCCCAGTTCCTAACCCCCCCCCCCATCTCTCTCTCTTCGGTTGCCGTGGCGTCGTTTTGTTCGGTTTTGACCTTCGCTTCCCTGAGGGACCCGCATTTCAGGCCAAATAATTCCGTTCAGGAGCCACAGCAGCCTCAGGACAGGCAGACGTGAAAAGATACATGCTGGGAGCAGCCCCCCCTCTCTCTCTGTCTCTCTCTGTGTGTGTGTGTGTGTGTGTGTGTGTGTGTTTCTCCCCCTCCCCCAGCAGAATCTGACATGATCTTCCTAGGGGAGGGATCAACATGCGAAGGGAGGGGAGGGAAATTCGCAGGTCAAGGAGGCGGGACGCTCGGCTTCCCTGCGTCGCTCCTTCCTCAAGGAGAGGGGGCGATTATTTGGGTCCGGCCGTGATCCTTCCCCCTCGCCTTTCAGCAGAGCTCAGGAATCTTGCTTTCGGAACGAGAAATGCCAGGATTCCTTGGCCAGCGAACCGCTGGTTCTCCAGCCAATGCCCCTTTCTCGGGGGAGAGCAGCCGCCTCTCTGACCCGTTCAGCCCCAAGAGCCAGGAAGCCCGTGGCCCCATAAAGACTGAATTGATTATTATCCTGCGAAATGCTTTGCTGGACTGACAGAGACACGTCTAAGAACTCAAGACTCTGGGGGCCACGATGGCTGACGGCATTATTATGAGTCTTGACTATATGTTTTGCCCTGTGGCCTTCCTTTGGCCCTAGATTTGAGCGCACGAACGTATGTATGTAAGGCAAACTCATGCCCTGTCTAGTGCTGTAGGTATTACGTCGAGCAAGGCGGCAGGAGGGACGCTGCCGGTGACTGTACAGGCCCGTTGAAATCGATGGGTTTTCTGAGACGGAGAGCAGGAAACGCTGTATATGGATGGAATCATTCTCTTTGGCGGCGATCCTATGCTTTTAAAGCGCACGCCTATACCTCTCTAGTCACACATAAATAAAGCCCCACCGAGTTTAATAGTGGACACAGTGTGCGACTACTTAAACGGACTTGAAATGAATATTTTAGGAGATGACCCATCTCCGGTCCATATAAACCCGAAAACAAGTTTACAGTATTCTATTACCTTCCAAGATCCGCATCCCAATTCTAAAATTATCCACAGGCACTGAAGCACCATGTGTTTGGTGAAAGGTAATTCGAAGTAACTAACAGGGATAAAGTATCCAAATATGTTTAAATCAAATCTTTCTTTTTAATGGGGGCTTCGGTTACCCTCCTGGGGAAGTCCAAAGGGAGTTTCGGTCACCCAAATACAAACAAAGCAACTCAAAACAAAATCCGAGTGAAAGTCCTTTAGGAAATTAGACAAACATTTGTCAGTAACTTTTATTTTTTTAAAAAAAATATCATGACAAACTGCAACCAAGACCCAAATACTGTGTTCATTGTACATCATTCGTTATAAAACATACAACACATATATAGTCTAGGAACCCCCCCCCCAAAAAAAAAAGGATCGTCTTGAAAATGATATCCAGCGTGCGTTTATGATTCATGCTTTCGATATTTATTTTACAAACGTTCCATAATTATATTTTCTATTATAAATAAGTGGCAATTGAAATGGTCATTCCGCCGGGATCCTACAGCCTCTTTGCGGGGTGCAACCTTGAGGTTCCTTCTGAAGTCCCACTGTTTACAGCTGAATCCTCCCCACACACACACACACCAGAAACTGTAGATACGTCTTGCACCCTTTCCCCCAATAATCGGCTTTCGAAATCCAACGCAGCGGCGCCCACCTAAGCCCGTTACCCCAGTCAGTCGATGCGGTTGAACTCAACAGGACTTCCTTGTAGGTAAACAGAATTAAGTGAACGGGCGGTGGACACTTTTAACAGCGGTCCTGATGGGGGCAGTTGTGGGGATCCACGCTTTTGATGTCACACCTGATTTTTTAACTTTAATTTTCTTTTTTTTTAAATCAGCGGAGATATGTTCCGTTGCGATGAATGGCGTGGCTCTAAAACTGGCTCTAAATCCTGACCTTGGCACCTCGGATTTGGCAAGGACAAATGAAGCAAAAGAAAAGACACTCCCTTCTCCTCCGTGCCACCAGCGGCCACCCAGCGCAAAGGCACCGTTTCCTTCCTACAAAAAAAGGAAAGTATTAAAACGGGTGGGGGAGGGGGTTGCTGCAAAAAAAGAGTCCTCCTTCGTGATCCTTAAGTAAGAAGAGGCCTCCGGAGGGTATTGATCCCAAACCGACTTCGGCCGAGCTCTATGGTGCGGGAAGGCCAAGGCGACCTTGGAAGGAAGCCCCTTTCTTCCTCGGACTCATTTCGCCTGCTTTTAAGTTCTCCTCATCCTTTTTTTTAAAGGATCGTGTCCCCTTGCCAAATAGTGTTGGGCCAAAGCGCCCAGGGTCCCTCGCCATTGCCTATTTCGGTTAGGTCTGATGGGATCCGCGCTCCGTGCCTGGGATTTCCTGGGGCTATATAATTCGGAGCAAGGAGTAAATCGCACTGAAATCAGCAGGGCCTACTTTCGCATCAATGCGATTAGGCCCGCCATGAATTGCATCCAGGCAACCCGCCTAGAAAGAGACAAACCCCTCGACAACCCCCCCCCTCTCCCCGCACCCCAGCCAAGCCTCCTCCCCCACCTCCAAGCCAGCGCCCTTCCCAGATAGACGGATCTTCAAACCCCCAACAATCCGCACCAGCGTGCAGGGAGTGTGACAGGAGTTCGAGTACAGTGGACCCTTGTATAACCAACAGTTTCTGTAACATAAAATCTGTATAACATAAAAAAATTCAGAGATAGGGGAAATTTGCTTAACATAATCGCCTATGGGGCGAATATGTACAACATAAAACTGGGATTACTCCATTTTCAATGCATTCCTATGGGAAATTTGTATAGAGGAAAATTTGCTTAGCAGAATTTCATTGGGAACGAATTAATTCCTTTATACAAGGTACCCCTGTACAAAGTTATCTGGATGGGAGTTACCTGGGGGGGAGAGGCCCGCACAAAAGAGGCTCCCGCTGTGCCAGATTATTCAATGCCCTAACGGTTGCCCACGAAGGAAGAAGGCGTTCCTTCCTGAGAGGGGGGGGATCTACACGGGTGGGGGGGGAGGTGATCCAAAGAGAGGCCAGTTCTACCTGGAAGCAAGCCCCGCTCGGTTCGACGGAGGCTTTGCCGCGGTGTAAACGGCAGGAGGCGGCTCCGTTGGAAAGAGTGGGTGTTTCTCTCGAGTAAGCATACAGACGATCGCACGGTCAGTCCCTAGCAAGAACCGGGAGATCTGCAGCCGAGTAGGGAAGGGGTGGAGAGATCGAGGGGCAGAGGAGGAACAACCGTCGTGATGTGGCCCTGGGATGCCTTTGTAAAAGGAGAGTTGAGTGAGTCAAGCAAAACTTTCAGTTTCCCCGCTTTGAGGGGGGGGGGACCAATGCACTGTCCCCAATTTATGAGGCTGAGCCCGGGGGTGGGGTGGGGGGGTGATTTGCCCCCAGTGGTCGTCCCACAGCCCGCTCGGCGGCTCCTCAGGGCTGCTCTTTGGACCTGCCGCCGCCGCCGCCGCCGCCGCCGCCGCCGCTGCTGCTGCCCGTGTCCTGGTCGCTTGGATCGTCCGTGAAGCAGACGTCCACGTCGCTCTCGTTGTCAGTCTTTGGCTCCGGAAGGGGCGGGCGCGCGTAGCCCAGAGGGTCGCCCCCGCCGCCGCCGCCCCCGCTGCCCCTCCTGTCCTCGCCCCCTCCTCCTCCTCCTCCCCCTCCTCCCTTGGGCAAGCTCTGGCCCGGGTGGCGGGACTTGACGTGCCTCTCCAGGTCCCGGCGCCGGACCAGCACTTTGCCGCAGAACTCGCAGCGGTAGGGCGTGTTGCCCTCGGCGTGGAGGCGGATGTGCTTGTTGAGGTTGCTGGGGTCGCCGAAGGGCCGCAGGCAGACCTTGCACTTGAGGGGCTTGTAGCCCGTGTGAGTCCGCATGTGGATCTTCAGGCCGTACTTGCGCGAGTACAGCTTGCCGCAGTAGAGGCACAGGTGGCCCGTCTTGGCCTTGCCGCCCGACGGCCCCGACGACGGCGGCAGCGGCGGCCCCGACGGCGGCGGCGGCGGCGGCGGCCCCAGGCTCTCCAGGCGGCTCCGGCTCTTCTGGGCCGCCGCCGCGATCTCCGACAGCTGCTGCGTGTGCAGGGCGATCTCGCGGTCAAGGCTGGCCAGCGAGCCCAGCTCGGCCGGGTTCAGCCCTGCCGCCGCCGCCGCCGCCGCCGCTGCCGCCGCCGCCGCCGCCCCACTGAAATAGGAGACCGAGTCCGGGTACTTGAGGAGGTTGCCGAAGTGGACCTTGAGCGGGTAGTAGGGGGCGCTGTAGAGCAGCTCGCCGTTGTAGACGGTGAAAGGCATGAAGGGCGGGAAGGGGCACTCCCCGGAGGAGGAGGCGGCGGAGGCGGAGGCAGCGTAGGGCTTGAGGCCGTCGAAGGGAGGCGGCAAGGCGGCGGCGGCGGCGGCGGCGGCGAAGCGCTCCAAGTGGAGCCCGGCCCCGCTCGGCAGCGAGGGGTAGCGGCTGGCGGGCGGGGAGAGGCCGGCGTGGAGCCCCCGCTCCACCTGCTTAAAGGCCGAGCTCTCCTCGAAGTGCGAGAGGAGAGGGAAGCTCCGGACGCCCCCGGAGTAAGCCAGCCCCGCCGCCGCCGCAGCAGCAGCCGCAGCAGCCACGGCCGCCGTCGGGGGTGGGGGAGCGGCGGCGGCGGCGGCGTGGGGGGCGACGTGGCACTTGGAGGGGTGCGGGTGGGGGGTTGGCGGGGGAGGGTGGGGGTGGTTGTGGCCGCCGTGGGAGTGGGGAGGCCCCTCGCCTCTGGAGGTCTTCAGGCCGCCCAGGAGCTTGGTGAAGCCTTTGCCTTCTTCGCGGAAGGAGGGCGCGTCCGCTGGGTGGGCTTTGGCCAGGCCGGCGGGCTTGAAGGCGGACCGGACGCCTGGGTAGAAAGGCAAGCCGTTGCTGCCCGACGAGGCGCTGCTCAGCGGGCCCAGGAAGTGGCCGGGCGCCCGCCCCGAGCCCACGCTCATGTCCAAAGCCCTCTCCTGCTCCTCTTTGGCCGCCGCCTTGCGCCCCCCGCCGCCGCCCTTGGCGAAAGGCGGCGAGCCCGACGTTTCGCGCTTGATGCCCTCTCGAGTCCCGCCGCCGCTCCCGGGACAGGTGGACCGCAAGGGCGCGGGTGGCGGCGCTGGGGCTGCGGGTTTCAGGGCGAGGCTGAAGAGATCCGCGGGCCTGGCGTGCTCGGGCGAGCCCAGGAAACCCCGGCCGTGGTTCAGCACGCAGTGGAAGTGGACGTGGGCCTTGAGGCTGTTGGGGTACCTGAAGGTTCTCCAGCAGTACCAGCAGATGTAACGCTCCTCACCTGGCAAAGAAACACAAACCACCGGCCCGTTAAAATACATATAGGCACCTCCTCCTCCTTGGGTTATTGAGTTATTTTTAAGAAACTCAAAGCACGGCGGCGGCCGCTGTCTCGTTCAACGACTGTCTGGAAATTTCTCACAGCTTTGAAAGGTGCCTCCGGTTCAGACAGTTGAGCCTGACATGTTGAAAGGTTTAATATTAAAATCCAAAGGTGAGCTATCGGGACGGGAGAGGGAGAGAATTAAAACAACTGTTGGCCTAACTCCGTGAGAAGGCGACCTGAATGATGGCTTCAGGTGTTAGATGCATTCCCTTGGCACCCGGTAGAAATGGCACAGAAAAAAAAATTAGAGTCTATGCAACTGATTTCTGTCACTTCCTTAGACAGTGATCGATAATGAAAGAGGCTTCGCTAGATTTTACAGGATGGACCCGTAAAACAGGAAGGGAACTCTGCTACTGTATGTGGCAGCTATTTTTCTTATTATTTTAGCTCTGTTTTATGATTCTTGCTTTCTAGTCCAGCCCTGTCAATTCTCACTTTACCCAAGAACAGAGGAGGAGAAACCAGTGGAAAAGAATCGTCCATTAATTAATCTGGGTGTTGTTGTTTTTTGCAGTGGATCTGAAACTACAGAGATTATAGTACTTGACATGCATCTATATGTTCCGAGACAAGAAGAAGAGTAAGGATGTGAAATCATTTACACACATACATCACAGAACTGCAGCATAATGGGGTTGGATTAATTAATCTGGGTGTTGTTGTTGTTTTGCAGTGGATCTGAAACTACAGAGATTATAGTACTTTACATGCATCTATATGTTCCGAGACAAGAAGAAGAGTAAGGATGTGAAATCATTTACACACATACATCAGAGAACTGCAGCATAATGGGGTTGGATTAATTAATCTGGGTGGTGTTGTTTTTTGCAGTGGATCTGAAACTACAGAGATTATAGTACTTTACATGCATCTATATGTTCCGAGACAAGAAGAAGAGTAAGGATGTGAAATCATTTACACACATACATCACAGAACTGCAACATAATGGGGTTGGATTAATTAATCTGGGTGTTGTTGTTTTTTTGCAGTGGATCTGAAACTACAGAGATTATAGTACTTGACATGCATCTATATGTTCCGAGACAAGAAGAAGAGTAAGGATGTGAAATCATTTACACACATACATCACAGAACTGCAGCATAATGGGGTTGGATTAATTAATCTGGGTGTTGTTTTTTTGCAGTGGATCTGAAACTACAGAGATTATAGTACTTGACATGCATCTATATGTTCCGAGACAAGAAGAAGAGTAAGGATGTGAAATCATTTACACACATACATCAGAGAACTGCAGCATAATGGGGTTGGATTAATTAATCTGGGTGGTGTTGTTTTTTGCAGTGGATCTGAAACTACAGAGATTATAGTACTTTACATGCATCTATATGTTCCAAGACAAGAAGAAGAGTAAGGATGTGAAATCATTTACACACATACATCAGAGAACTGCAGCATAATGGGGTTGGATTAATTAATCTGGGTGTTGTTGTTTTTTGCAGTGGATCTGAAACTACAGAGATTATAGTACTTTACATGCATCTATATGTTCCGAGACAAGAAGAAGAGTAAGGATGTGAAATCATTTACACACATACATCACAGAACTGCAGCATAATGGGGTTGGAAGGGGCCTAATAAGGCCATCAGGTCCAACCCTTTGCTCAAGGAAGGAATCCAAGTCAAAGTATACGGTATGTGACAGATGGTGGTCTAACCCATCTATCTACCCAGGTATGCACAGATCAAGCCAGACTGTTGCTGTCGCAATTTCAGGGTGATCCTCTCCAACGTATCTGTCAGGGTCTTTCCTTGTGCATGTCAACAATGAAGCCCCCAAGGTGGCTGCCCTGTACAGATGATGGCGACGATCTGTAGCAGCTGGAGAGATTGTTAGCGTTTTACCACTGAACAGAAGGGTTGGCTTTCTACTCATTCTGAGTAACTATTTTATCGACCCCCCCAACTGTGTGTCTGTAATCTGTACATTGTTTAGGGTTGCAACACAAAGGGATTGCAAATTATTCAGAAAGTGTATGTCCAGGGCCAATGTGGTTCTGAGTGGGGAAAAAAAAGAAAAAGGAAGGAGGGGAGGAGAAAAGAGATCCTACACAAGACATATTACATGTTCACGTACTGCATGGGATCTGAACTGGAAGCGACTAACTAAAAGAGAGGTTCTTAGGATCGTGGTAGATGGGTTGAGGAAAACTGTCACGCTGGTTGGTAAGTGCAGTGAGAAAGACAAACTCAAACTTGGAACTAATAGAAAATACATTTAAAAATAAGAAATACAATAGTGCTACATTTAAGGTTATTTTAGCTTTAGAAAAAAGTCGTCAAAGAGAGTCAAGACAGAGCTGTATGAAGTAAGGCAAGTTCTTCTGGTGTGAACATGTTGCATCATTCATTGACCATGAACGATGGGAAATTCAGGACAGATATAAGGAAATCCTCCTTCATATAGTGAAACTCATATAGTGTGTGTTTCCGCTGAGGAATTACCTGCCCCAAAGTGCAGTGATGTGATGGACAGCTCTAGATTGTAGCTAACCTTCAACAAATTCATGGAGGAATTTTCAATAGTTCTGTCATAATAATATTTTGCACTCCACCCTGCAGGATATATCACTCAGTCTCCCAATGATGTCATCCCATCAGAATGGGATCTCCCATCGGAATGCCACTCTGAGGTCCCCACTTTGAAAAGAGTAAGAGTAGGAGGTGCGGTTTCATTCAGATTCTGCCCTAGGATTTCTACATTCTGGCCCCTAAACAGAATGCATGATTAGGCAAACCCCTGGCGTTGACCCATCAGGACTCTATGGTAGGCGTCTATGTTCATTACAGAAGAGGAGGTTTCAAGGCGGTTGTGTTCTGCTTCTGTTGCTATGGCCATAAGTGCCCACCACAAATGTCTCAAATTGAGATACACGCCTTGGGACTTGGGAGTTGTACTGCAGTGGTGTCTAGAGGGGTTCAGGTTGCGCCCCCCCCACACACACACAACAAACTAAATCAGTTGAGGCCTGTGTAAGATTATTTATTTTGGAAGATCATGTGAAAACAAAGAATGTTAAAATTTCTGCACCTACAATCAATCTGGATGCACGATCGTTCTTTTTTATTTTAATTTTATTTTTTTATTATTATTATTATTATGGATCTCCAGGCTTGGAATTGAGCCGCAGCCCAAGAATCGCCTCCTGCAGCCAAAGCTGTGGGTTTCTGATGGAGCCATTTCCGGTTTCTGCCTTCGGATTGCCCCACCAGCAAAGTCAGCGTACTTGGATTTCAGTCAGTTCAGGAGCCAAGAAGTTACTGGAACTAAAGCCACTTCATTGACATTTAAATGCAGCCGCTTAATTGGGTTGTGGTTTGGGATCCAAAGGGATGCGTCTTTCTTCTCACTGTTAAAAAGCATAGTGGATCTATCCCCCCCCCCTTTTATTTCTTTGACGGACTACTATTTCTATATTTATGTATGTATTTTTAAAAGAAAAAGTAAGAGGAGAAATGAGAGACGCCTCTTCTACATCCAGGCAAATTTCTGTTTCAAAGTCACCATAAAAAGCGAAGCTTAGAAACAGCCGAACCAAGGAACTCTCCTCCTCTTCCAGGGTCCTTTTTCTAAGGTGTCCGTCTGCTCCGGACACTCACCTGGCCTTACCTTTCCGGTTCTCTCAACTCATGCCACTGACTTGAAAGCGGGCTTAACGCCGCAGAAAGGTTGACTAGTTGACCAGTGGAAGAGCCTTGATGTGATTCTCCCCAGCACGGCTCATTAATGGGGCTTGTAGCGCTGTCATTTTCTTCCCAATCTGAAGGCTCGATTAGAAACGATCATCAAGTGTAAAGAGGTGTTACTGTAGACCAAGGTCAACAGATGCCTAGATGCCCTAAGCACATCCTATCTCGCCTGATTTCGGAAGCTAAGCAGGGTCGGCCCTGGTGGTTAGTACTTGGATGGGAGACCACCAGGGAACACCAGGTGCTGTAGGCAAGCCTGGAGTAGGAAATGGCAAACTACTCCAGTACTCCTGCCAAGAAAACTCTGTGGACATGGGGTCACGAAGAGTTGGCCACTTAATGACACAACACACACAAGGTCAACAGATGGTCCCCCACAATTGCGTTCCTGATCAGGGTGTACGGGTGTGGACAGTATATAACGCTGATAATTGATTTGAAATGTGGTGTTGGAGGAGAGCGTTGTGGGTGTCCTGGATTGCCAGTAAGACAAGCCAGTGGGTCCTAGATGAAATCAAACCTGAAGTATCTTTAGAGGCAAAAATATTGAAACTGGAGCTGTCCTACGCTGGGCACATCATCAGGAGAAGGCATGATTTAGTGGAAGAGATAGTAACGCTGGGAAAGGCTGGAGGCAACAGGAAAAGAGGAAGACCAAATACAAGGCGGGTTGACTCCCTCTCTAAAGGGGCTACAGCCTTGAGTTTGAGCAGGGCAGTGAAAGACAGGACGTTTTTGGAGAGAGCTCATTCATGGAGTCGCTATAAATTGGAGGTAATCTCTCAGCAGCCCGATAGAACAACAAAGCTTTGACATTCCTTTCAAATCATAGTTACTGCCTGGTTTCATGTTTGGGGGCGTTTTTTCCCTGCACGTTTCATTTACCTTGACCTCATTTTATTCAAGTTTTCTCACTCTTTTCCCAAACAAACACACACACGCAAACCTGTGTCTATGGGCTTGCCAAATGAGAGAGTGTTTCCTGCTCAGATGAGATCTATTCTTGTACGCCTTCGTTTACTCCATAATAAATCCGTTGATATTTAAGGGATTGGCAGCCTTTGTCTTTCTTGTATGGAAGAGGAGACCGAGAAGATCCGGAGCTCATCGTTTTTACCAGATTCTCTCTGCACAGCGGTTACATACATCCCTTGCATTCAGATGGATACACTTTAATTCAGAGGAACGTGCTTCACTAGCCAGTCTAGTTAGAATAGCCATTTTAAAGGAGGTTTACTCTGTATATTTCTAAGCCAGTGCAGGGACTAACGCTGGCTGGATAGCTCAGTAGTTTAGGTGTCTGGCTGCAAGGTCAGTTCCCCCGTGGAGCATCTCAGAAGACCCAGCCTGTGTGTCCTTGGGCAAACTGCACCGTCCCAGGGTACCTCCAGAAGAAGGGAACGGTAAACTACTTAGAAGGAACACTCTTTCCCTGGAAAATACTGGAGTCATCATAAGTCAGAGTTGACTTGATGGCGCACAATTATGAATTACAGAGACAAGTGGCCTGTGACCCGAACTGTGACGCATCTGCACAGCCATATTTTGGGGTCAGCACCTCCAGTGATCCACCCTAGACCTTTTCATTAAGTTACCTATCATTCATGGTGCTGCTAAGGTGTGTTCAGTACTGGAGTAGATCTTCTCTTTGCGGGTGAAGCAATGGAGACCAAGTATGTGATCCTGAAGAAGGACCAAGGGGAGGAACGTTTTGAGACTTGCCAAAGGCTGTGAACTGGGCAGGTGATGAAATTCGCCTTGCAGTTCCCCAAGCCTTTTGTCCCATGAACCCTAAACCGCTGGCTTTTAAAGGGCGCTTATGCCACGGAGCCGTCGGAGGGGAGCTGTCGAGGCGGCCTGGCGGCCTTCGGACTCCCAGAAGAGGCAAAGCCGAGCATCTGTCGCTTGGACTGCCGTCTCCGGCGGCCCATCTGTTGGACGTTTGCAGAATAGGTAGCGTATGTCGGGAGTGGGGGGGGCTGATTCAGCTCCACAAAGGCCAATCCGATGGTCTTGAGCCCCTCATTACCAGGCGAGACAATCTCTTCTATGTACGGGGCCGTGCTTAATAGGCCCATTCAAGAGACAATGCCTTTTGTGACGCCTCCTCCCTTCCCCGTTCAGCATCGCCTAAGGCGGAACAAACCCAACGGCGGCCCTCTCGAGGAACTTCCCGCTTCGCGTTACTTCGTTACACGCGTCCCTTTGCTTTCTGCGCTTTGGCGGGGCTCTTGGTCAGGAAACGGGAACCAACTATTACAGGAAAGGCGGCGCCTGGGTGGCAGAGAATTAGCCCGCGAGGTTCAATTAAAGAAATCAGGCTTTCAGCCTGGATAGCAAGCTTGGTGGTGTGTGTGTGTGGGGGGGGGGGTTAGGGGTGTCCTTTCCCAATTCAGAAAGGAAGGAGAAGCACCACGGAGGGGTCCTGTAAAGCAGAAGCCGGATACCGACGGCAACATCTAATAATTGAGCCTATCTACAGTGAATCCATTGAAATGAATGGGACTTAAATTCCATTGATTTCAATATGTATATTCAAAAGTGAACTGTTGTAGGATTTAACCCGGAGCACTATTGCAATAACGCTTATAGAGAACTGAAAGATGAACAGGCTTCCTTGGAATAACAATAATAAAAGACGATGCAGACCTTCGGAAACCTGCATTCTTTTTGTAGAACCCCATTAGGAGATCATGAAGATTGAAAAACGGGAAATGGAGATGCGTTATAGTTTGTGTCTAATAAAACGAAGAACTGATGGAATTATATATTGGTATTTTGTTCAACAATCTCCTTCTCAGAATGCCTTTTTATTTTACTTGGGGGCATACCATTCTTTTCAGACTTCAAACCTTGTAAGATTTCAGATGTAGAGACCTATCCAGTAATTTGGACTAGTGGGATATGTTTGTTTCTTAGAAAAGACTTAGATCTCTCTAATGTGATTCATAGAAATCTACACTGCCTGATTTCTCTTTGGTTGGGCGGGGGGGAGGCAGAACCTTTCGGAGATAACATTCAGCTTATTCAAATAAGCCTATCAGGAAGAGGGTTGATGCAGTATAAAGACAACTGTGGATGCCTCACTCCAAAATGTATTGGGGGGGAGGGGCAGACCTCGCACCCCCAGGACACCTCGCTGATGGCACATCTCCTCCTTTCTGCTGGAGTTGGCAACTCAAAACAGCCCTTTAACACCTGTATCAGAGCGGATAAAGCCACCCTCGTCCTAGGAGAATATAACGCCCAGTTTTGCAACTCCTTAGCTCCGCTTTTCTCAGCCTTGGATCTCCAGAGACTGATGGACTACAAGGGTAATCATCCCCGACCACAATAACCAGGAACTGTAGTCCAAGAAGTTCTATGTAACTTAGGCCCTTCCGCTGGGAAGTGTCTGCATCTTCCTTCCTAATCAAAGCTTACCCAATTCCCACTCTCCACCCCACCGGCACTCCTCTCTCTTCTGCTCTCCCGCGTGGCCTTTATTTTATGAGTTTCCCGCGGAGTTTCCGCGGCCGTTTGGAAGAAAACATGACGGGGGTGATCCCTGTCCGGAAAGGAACAGCGTGAAAACGGATAAGCAAAGGAATGGACGCGCCTGGATGCTCGCCACTGCCTTGAGGTTGGTCCACTCTGGCCGTGAAGTCCAGTTCTCACCAATTTAAGTAATCGGGTGACCTGGGGTCCTGCTGACGCACGCGAAGGCCCTCCGCGACGCTACACTGGGTTTTTTTTCCCCAAACGATTTTCGATTCCCATTGTTTTGTTCTTAACGAAGGAGGAAAACGTAAAGCCTGAGGGGTGTGTGTGTTAAAGTTTGTTGAGGGTCAGAAGCCGCCGGTAATCAGAAACTCTAAACCCTTGATGATTGTAAGGGAAAGGGAAAGGTTCCTCCGCACGTGCGTGCTAGTCCTGTCCGACTCTAGGGGGCGGTACTCATCTCTGTATTCAAGCCGAAGAGCCAGTGTTGTGCAAGTATATGGCCACGTGGCCAGCATGGCTGCAAGGAAACACTTTTACCTTCCCCCCCCCCTTTTTAGGGAGGTACCTATTTATCTAGTTGCAATTTACATGCTTTGGACCTTCTAGGTTGGCAAGAGCTGGGGTGATCAGCGGGAGCTCACTCCGCTGCGGGATTCGAACCGCCCGGCTGCCGACTTTGCAGCCGACCGTTTTCGGAAGACTTAGTCCACTGAGCCACCACGAGGGTAAATCCGCCCCTGGAGGGTCCCTGACCTCGCCAAGGGGAGCTCCGACATAAGAGCCCTCCGTCAGAAATCCTAGCAGATTCCTCCGACCGCCTCGCCCTCAACTGAGGACCTTGCGCTCCGCTCGCCAGCGATCCCCCCTACAAGCAGGCCCCTTCCAATTAGCGTAGTTTGCGAACAGTTAAGGATCGCGAGATTCCTGACCTCTCCCCGTCCCCTCCGCGCCCTCCCTCTAAACGCCCCCCTTCCCTCTCCCCTCCCTTCCCCCTCTCCCCCCCTTCCCCAACGCATTTACGTTCTGCTGCTAAGAGCCTCGTTTACTCAATCTGCAGCTAAATGGAGCGAGGCAAACACTTTTTGTTCGAGCAAGTCTGCCTCCCTCCCCCCCCCATGTCTCTTTCCAAGCTCAGGAGCCCCCCCCCCCCCCGCTTTCTGGGTCAGGCACTACTGCGTTCTGTTCGAGGGGTGGGTTGTTGTTTTCCGAGGGCTTTGTCACTAAGATGCTCGAACACTTTTCTAGCTGGGTTTAAAGCAACGCAGGCCCTCCCCCCACCTCTCCGCCCCCCCCCCCAAGCTATGCATGTTAGATTCGCTGCCTGGAGCTCCGTAGGGGAAGGCAGGCGGGCTCTGGATGTATCCAATCGGGGGGGGGGGTAATTAAAGCCAACAGAAGTGGAGAGCAAGCACTTCCGAGGCCCTGCCTGGCAAGGGAGAGCTCAGGGCATCGCCACCTGGCAGCACAACCTTTCCCGGGCTTGCTCAAAGGTCAATGATTTTGGACCCAGTGGGATTTATGCCCAGATAAGTGTGTTCAGATTCCGAATAGTTTCTCACCCCAGACCTCTCTTTCCTCATCACTGGGACTTGCCTCTTGAAAGTCGCTGGAATAAACGGGGCCACCCCATAGGGGATTTTAAAAGAGAGAGAGAGAGAGAGAGAGAGAGAGAGAGAGAGAGAGAGATGAGCCCAAGAAGAGTTTGACACACTATTCTGGGAGGGAGTGCGCATTTTATCCCTTTTTCTCTTCTTCAAAGCATTTGGGACTGTTAACAGAGGGGTGAAAGACAAGAACGCACCAGGTGCACAGAGGCTGTAAGGGAGAGAAAAAACGAGACATCGTGCAAAATGCACAGGAGCCCTGCCCAGGGGAATGGCTGGCAACTTCAAGCAAGCAAATCCTGATGATTTCATGGGGCCTCCATTATTTTGGCATAACCCCCGAATTGCAGAGAGTCAAAGCACCTTTCCTAACTCTCGAGATAGCCATCACACACTGTTGACCCTAGAGAAGAGGGCATGGATGATGGAAGTTGTGATCCATGGTACCTGAAGGGCACCGTGTTGGGGAGAGCCGTCCTGATTTCTCCTACAGAAATAAATCGTGGTTCTATATGCTCTTTTGCTGTCCTCAATCCTTAATTTCTTAGGACGAGTTGAGCACGGCACAGAAAAAAATTTCATCTGGAAACCCCACTGTGGGGAAAGGGTCAAGGAACAAATCTTAACCATAACTGCCGATATAAATCCTTAATCAGTTTATTGTGTCCCACGCAATCCCTGAGAGTTATTTGGGATTGAGCGCACTCCGAAAAAACTCTGAGGGATTCCAAGGACCACTGAGCAGCATTCCATAATCCATTGGGAAGAAGGGTAGGCAGGGAATCCAACATCAGAAAGGAATGGTTGAGTTTCCCAATTGTTCAGTTGCCATCTCAAAAGTAGGTGCATCCCACACAGCTACAGTTTTTGGAAGACCGGAGGCATTTTAACCCGGATTTTCCACGGGTAAAAGATGCAGTTTCCCCAAAGCAGCACTGCAGATGTTCCTTGTTTCAGATACTGTATTTCTAAATGCAGTTCCCATGGTCCCTCATTTAAGTGATGCTGGGTAGAGAAGTTGTCTGGAGGCCAAAAGGTTTCTCACTCCCAAACTAGTAATCTCCCAATATTGTTTGTTTGTTTGTTTGTTTGTTTGTTTGTTTGTTTGTTTGTCTGTCTGTCTGTCTGTCCCTCCCTCTATTTTCCTTGACAACTTCCAGCATCTCTGAGGAAGCAGGGCCACTGGAAGTGCAAGGAAGGAAGGAAGGAAGGAAGGAAGGAAGGAAGGAAGGAAGGAAGGAAGGAAGGAAGGAAGGAAGGAAGGAAGGAAGGAAGGACAGACGAACAGGACAGAGAGATATTTCTAATCTGTGGCCAATAGGCTACTGTAACCCTAAAGAGGGGAACTGTGTTTTCCACTGAATTTCAATGCAAGTAGGTTACATTTTTTTCACCCACCAAAAATCATGACTGCCATACAGGGCAACCACTTGTTCCTTCAGCAACACAGGAGTCCACTCTAAAACGTAGCAAGAACCAGCTCAGGCAGAGAGTCCACCAGCCTGGCTCCACCAGCTCCACAACAGCATGGCCCTTGTACATTCATAGTCAAAAGCTGAGTTGCATATGACCACGACGTCTAATTCAAGAAAGCATCACACCAGCGCTCCCCTTCCCCTTCCACCCCACAAAGGCCTTTGCTTATTTTGGAGAAGCTTCATTTAGATCACTTGCTACCCTGGCGTAAAAGAGCAAAGACTCTGTTATGAAACAATACTGGCTGAACCATACCAACACAGAGGAAAATAATCACCGCAGTCTGTCCTCAATTTCAATGCCCAGAATGGCCCTGCTCCATTGAAGTGCCTTTCAAATATTTGGGATTACACACACACACACACACCCAATGCTGTAGCCAGGATGGTCACTGGCCAAGCAAGGCAGCATCCGAAACTATGGAAAGGTTTTCCAGAGTGCAGAAACTGCCCCAGTATACTTCCAGGCTAGAGATGCAAAATTTCTGGAATCATTTTTTTCTGTTTTTCCCCCCTGTTTTTTTCATGCAGTGACCCAACCGATATTCAGCTGTCGTGCTTGCCTCCAAATGGCCTCAAATGTCCAGAAATTTTGCATCTCTAATTGAGCCAAATGATTTTTTTCCATAAATTGTGACAAAGGATTTTCTTTTTCTCCTTTTCCAAATTTATTCCCTGGGGTATTTCAAGGCCCGTTAGAGATCTGATGGGAAATGAAGAAAGGATCTCTAGGCGGTGTGCTTAAATGGAGCTTCTGAGTGCTTGGGAAGCGATGGGCCTTTAGTAGGGCAGGCCAGCTTTAAAGATCGGTCTGGAAAAGCTCCTCTTCTGGACTACATCCTCTACAGTTCCCCAGCCAGGGTTAGCTGTTCAGCACTCGAGCTGAGGGAGAAGGCACGTCCAAACAAGTCATTTTCCCCAAGGTCTGCCTGAAAGATGAATCTGCGCATGCGCTCACAGTAGATGAGCCTCAGAAAAGTCTTCCCAGCTTGGCCCTTCCAACACACGCCAGGTACAACTTGTCCTTATGGCGACCCCATAAATGAGCCGTCTCCTGAATGGCCTGCCCTCAGCTGCCCTGCTCAGCTCTTGTCAAGTCAAGCCCGTGGCTTCCTTTAAGGAGTCAATCCATCTGATATTTGTTCCTCTTTTCCAGCTTTTTCAGGGGCAATGGTGGGATATGAAAAAAGGTTGGTCATATCTTAGTTGTGAAGTCATCATTTTTTTCTATAGGTTTTGTATTATCCCCAAATACAGTGCCCTTAAAGCACTGGGTTTTCAAAGGAGAGGTGCTTCCGTCCTAAAGTAATTGAACCGGGCCAGAAATAATTAGGTAAGCGCCCATGCCACGCGTATCATCCTTTCCCAGCAATAAACGGCCTCCTACCACACATCGAGTCCAAATGCCACAGTCAAATGCTATAGTCTTCAAAGAACCGCTTCTATCAGCATCACTTCCAAAGTCCCAATTACCCGGAAGAAGCTGTTTGGCTTCAAACCAGGAGGAATCGCCTTTCCTAAGCCTTGAGAAGTTCTCCCTCCGCTCCCTTGGTCCTCCGGGTGGGCTGGTCGCAGCCCAGGTCCAAAGCATTGGACTTCGGCTACTAGCAGCCCCACCCAAAGGATGCTGAGAGAGAACTTCTGAAGGGCAGGGAGATGGCGCGAGCTGCGCGGGAGTTCCCTATGTCCTTTCAGCGAACGAAGGTTCGACCCCAACCAGTCGACCCAGCCCGGTACAGTTTTACTCACCAATGCACAGGGATAAAGGCACTGGAAGCGTGGTGCCGGATCAAACACATGGCCAGTCCGCTCCACCCTCCACAAATACTCCGCTGTTCCCAACCCAGTGGTTTCCCACTCTGGTGCTGGAGGTGGCAAATTGCCCCATGTCTAGCAGTCTTGCGGTGCCCTTAGCTCTGCAGGTCTTATCCTATTTTAAAGCCGTCTAAGTTGGTATCCCTCTCATCCCGAATAATCGAATTCCATCCTGTGTGGGCAATCCGCTTTCTTTTGACTTTCTCCGGTTCTTTTAGGGTCCCCCGCATTCACACACAGCCCGTGGGTAAGCTAAACAGCCGCAGTGGATAGCAAGCATCTCTCCGGGAGGGAGGGAGAAGATTGCTCCGGATCCCACGCTCCGGATCTCACCCGGTTGTACAGACGTGCCACTGAGCTCAGAGAGTCTTGCTTCTGAGTCTGTGTGCATACAGTACGGCAAGGCTCTGTCCTTCAACTGAGTCCTTCCCCCTCAAGGCTTTGCAAAGCCAGCCGGACCTGCAGAAGCTGAAACAAGGAAGGCTGCTTGCGCGACACCCGAAAAGACCGGTTAAGTTTTACATAGCGAAGGCTTTCCTTCCCTTGGTGCAAAAACTGCCGTCTTTTCCTGAACACAGAGAAAATTACTCCCGAGTATTCATGCATAGGACGGGACTGGATGCCCGTTAGTGTCTTAAGCTCCACAGCCTAAGAGGGCCGAAAGAAGATCAAAGCCGCTATGCAGGGCGACCCGCCATTCTGCTAAAGAAAGCTTGGTTTGATTCCGGTTACTTTTGTTATTGATTTAAATCCGTTCCGTGCGGCGCCGCGCAAGACTCAGGCGCATGGACTCTACAGCTTCTGCAGTCTTGCTTTCTCTTGGAAATTAAGAGGCTGGGTTAAGCCGCGCTGGAATCAACGGTGAGAAGGAGAAGGGTAGCAAAAGAGTTCGAATCGGGCCCTTCGATGGCTCAACCCACCCACCCGCCAATGCGGTTCAGTATTTAGCAGCTCAGTCCGAAATATTTTCACAAAATTCTCACCGTTTTAAGTTTAATGTGAAACTATAGGGGGGGGGCTCTCACTAGAGATTCTATTGTTACAAAGTTCCCCTGAATACAGCAGTTTATCTCCCACGCCTGCGCTTTTCTAGTGTGAATCCAAGAGGAGGCACCAAATGGAGAAAGCGAGGCGCCCCAGTTGTTACAAGCTCATTTTTCGAGCCAACCCCTCTTATATCGAAGTTCCTCCGGTCACAAGGACGAGCGTGGAAGGGGGAGGAGTAACTTGATATACCTGTATCTGGGTCTAACCTATTCCGCAGGAACACACGTACAACATACAGCTCAGGATTGGAACAAGATGATGTGGCTATCTGATATTCCGAGTGGCAAGGAGAACTATTGTCGGATTGAAACCGTTCCTGCTCCTGAGAATGTGAGGGCAAGAAAAATCCATCTCAATATATTACCTCTTTTTTGTCGCAATAAAAACAGGGGCTGGGCGGGGGGGGGGGCGCAAGGGTAGACCGGGGAGAACAGGCCTTCCTCCGGCTCTTAAAGTAGCGTAAAAGTAAGGTTCGTCTATTTTGTCCAAGACTTTCCAACGCTTTTTGATCTCATTTTTTCCCGAACATTACAATTACGCTGCCATTTGCAAAGAACAGCAGCCTTCGGGATGTCACGGGAGCAGGCCAGGTATGGTTGCAAAACATATAAAGTATATATAAGAAACAAGAAAATAACCACCCAAATAATGTCCACAAACTTCTTACAGTACGATCATTTTCGAAAAGGAACTATTTCAGAGGGCAACATGAGTGGGGGTAAAGGATAGCCCAAGGGAGTCAATTCACTTGCAAAGAAAGGCTGAGTAAGACAGAAAATCTGGCATGTAACACACATAATCAAGATCTACTGCGTCTGAAATTGTTCAGGCTTTTCCACAATCATTACAGGGGCTACTCCATCTAATTACTGGATCTTTATTGCAGCCTCTTTCACAATTCTAATTAGGGATATAAAAAGGGGCAGCCCGCGACTTTCCTTGATGTATTTACTCACCTACCCTATTTCATTCACCAAACACCTTTGCTGAGCTGGGCGGAGGGCTCCCCATTCCCAACAATCTCAGTGCGTCTTCCATCCCAGTAAATATGGATAAGAAACTGGAGACCCTTGTTTTACAATGAGAAAGACCCCATTCCCGTCCCCCCCCCCCAAAAAAAACCTTCCTTACACGAACCGGCGATTAAGCTAAAGGGACGTCCTTCCACATGTATTCTGTTTCAGACAAAAGTAAGCTCCTTTTTAAGTCCTCTGAATTGCGACCCGGATACCAGATTTGGACGGAGGGCGGGGTACAAATCCGAAATAGAAGCATGCAGATAGGATTGATTTCTCGATGGATGTGTTTAGGATTGGGCTGCCTGCGAGCAATCTTTCTTATCATTTATTGGAACATCGCTGAAATGCAGCTTTCGCCTTCCACCACCCCACCCCACCTCCTCTCAACTGATTTCAGAATCTGAGTAGGATCGGACCTAGTTAGGACATGGAGGAGGACCTCTGAGGAATCCTAAGTATATTCAGATGGAGCTATGAAAAAAAAAATCTTGCCTGAACTGGTGTAGATGGACGGGTCCCCAAGGTAAGATTAGAAAGGACCAAGCGTCTGATTCTGCGTAAAGCCCCACGACCGCGTTCTTTGGGTCTTCCATCTTTTGAGCAAGCTGCTGTCCAAGGTGCTGGAGCTACGTACCTTTTTCGTCGTGGGTCGGAGTGGCCGTGATCGGGATATCAAACCACTGAGCCAAGGAGTTGGAATACCACACGGTAAGCTCCTCTCCCGGCTGGACATCTCGAAGCGCCCGGTAGAAAATCTAGGAAGAATGGGAGAGATCCGGTCAATTCCCAAAGCAAACTTTAGACGCTGGAGAAAAGAAAAAAGTAGAAGTGCCCTCCTCCCCTCCACGGCCATTAGGAAAGCTGCAGAAACCAGTGAGAAGAATATAGTTACCTGTCCGCCTGGTAGATCTGCAACAGCCTCCAAGGTCTGCTCTTGCGAGTGTCTGGCAGCCCGGATTAAGCCTATCCACTCCACAGCGGAGCCGCCTGCTTCGTCCACCAGTTCCCCTCTCACCATCCGCACCTGGAATACATCATCACAACACAAGACGTCAGGTCTACAGCCCATCCGTTCTGCCTTCTTATGTTGGGCAGAGCAGCCTTCCCTTCTGCTCAACCGACCAACCAAGTGCTGGTGATTTTAAAACGAGAGAAGTTCATCGGAGCAAACTCTCCCTTCCCTGCTGTGTTTTATTTTGCTTGCTGGCTCGTTTGCTTTCTGGATCCAATTGATCTCTTTTTCATTTAGATCTTCCCGGTGAGGAGGAAGGGTTCACGAAGTCCAGGCGGGGAGTTAGGGGGGTGGTATCAGGACAGGGGCTCGCTGCTCACTGAAACATTCACAATTAATGCTTTAATTATCTGTATGAAATTATGAAAAGTAAGTCCCACTGAGTTCAGTGGCGTTTACTCCCAGATTAATGTGTACCGGGTTGCATCTGTGAAAGGATAAGCATACAGAGTCCTTCACCACCGGAATAAAATAAAACGAGTTTTCATGGGAGTTGACTTTGGAACTGGCAGATTTATTTTCAGAGAGACGCCATCCTTAGCGCTTCTATGTTAAATGCGATATGAGAATTTTACCCAGTCCGTAGAAAAACTTTACCGCCTCCAAGAAATCTTCCTCCCAAGCAGAGCTAGGTAGAATAGCATATTAAAACTGGTCCCATTCTGTAATTTTTGTTTATTTCAATTGAACATATTTTCAGATAGGAGTGGTATGGGGCACGGCTGCTTTTTTGGTGTTTTTTGTTTGTTTTTTCTGTTTGTTTTTTGCAGTTAGGGGGATTTGAGAGCTCCATATGTGAGCTGGAAGGACTGGGATAATAGCCTATAGGCCTGGCACTCAGATCCTAAACTCATTCAGTCCAGCTTGGAAACCTATTTAGTTTCTACAGAGCTCACTTTTCTCTTTGGAATTAAAAATGGTGGCTGGGGGATAACCCAATTAGTTTTCTGCCCTCAAAACAGTAAATATTCTTGTGACACTTTAAGAGACTAACGAGCCTGTGCTTCATCCCCCTTTGCTAAAGAAGTGGGCCACCGCCCAGGGAAGTATATGAAAAAGCGAAACGGGGGGGGGGAAAACTTGTTTGCCCTATAAAGTGTCACTAGACCGGTTGCTGTTTTCAGTATTAAAATACTGTAGCGATCTGATTAAGCGGTACTGGGTACTGTTTGGCTTAAATAGTGCCGGAGATCCGGATTCATTGAGCTGTGTATCAGTTGCCATAGAAAATGGGCAGCTTTACCCTGTCCATATTTCCTCAGAGCTAATAAACCTTCTTTTACACCGGTCTTCCTCCTAAAGAAGCCTTAAGCCAACGCAGCGCCAGGCCCGGTTGCAGCCTCTCCTGCTTTCACGGGTAGTGTGACTCCAATGAGCCGTAGATCAATGGAACAAGCCCCCCACTCCCCACTCCCCACCCCCCAAGTCCATCTGCTTCTTCTAAATCCAGCCCGTGGAAGGGAAGCGCCGCTGGGTTGCAACACCTCTGCCTTCCCTTTCGTTTGTTCTGGCCTGTAATTGCAGAGGCAACTGGAAAGACGTGGCTGGGAGCAACGTTTCAGAAATGAGCGAGCATCTTTAACATTTCCCATTCAGGCTTGCAAATGGCTGCCCCCTAAATCTCATGGTCCCAAACTCCTGTGGGACGATTAATTAACAAAAGACGGAGTCACTGACGGAACCAGGGAGGGTAGAGGAGGAGGAGGAGGAGGAGGAGGAGGAGGAGGAGGAGGAGGAGGAGGAGGAGGAGGAGGAGGAAGGAGGAAGGAGAAGAGGAGGGAAGGAGCCGGGGTTGCCTCTCTCATCCTTCACAATCTGCTTGGTCATACAAAGAGGGAGAGAGAGAGAGAGAGAGAGAGTAAATGAGGGGCTGCCTCGTTGAATGACCAGGCAATAAAAATCACTGGGACAATGGCAGCCTAAAGGGAGCGACCAGCCGGGCCAGATGAGGAATAAATTTGAAGAGGCTGGCAGAGCGTTTAAAAACCATTAAAGGGCATTCAGGCGCCGCGTGGAACTTATGACAAACCTCTGCGCCGAGGAAGAAAGGAGTCGAGGTCGCCTTATGCCGAGTTCTTCTGGGAAGGGCGCAAGGCCAACGGCACGGCACCCGCTCCATCATCTTTTCCCCCACTGGGATCCCAGAACCGGCTCTCTGCAAGCCACGCCACCAAAGCGGGCCCATCGGTCTCGGAGAGAGCTCGGTGTTGTTCTCACTCCATTCTTGTGTGTGGCAAACCCTGCCTCTGGATTGACAGTTTCTCCTTTGCAAAGAGCGCCGCCGCCGCCGCCGCCCAGGTGGTTGTCGCCGTCGATGTTGCTGCCGCCGTTGTAGTTGACTTGGGGGAAATTTTAGAGAGATGATCTTTCCGAAATTGCCTTCGGACAGACTATAGGGAAATACGCCAGGGCTGTTTCCAACTCTTTCCAGGATCGTTCGATTTACTTTGTAAGTTAAAATGCCGTCACCGCTTGCACTCCGTGGTCCTCTGGACCCACTCATTTTAAGGATTTTCACAAATGTGTCTCTGTGCGCGGTCCTCCGCGTATTTGCTCTTTTCCAGAAGCCTTTACAAAAAGGGGCGAAATGGTCTCTAACGTGGGAAAAGGTTCAGCACACGAAACTTGTGCCTCTCGAGTCTGTTGGTTTCATCTCCAACACATCCTCTTCCCACCACCCTTCTGGAAATCTCTTCTGGAGGCCGGTTGGGTCACCTCCAAGGTTTGGCTCCCCGTATGGTAACTGGGAACTTACACGGTTGGCTTCCAGTTCCAGTTGAGAGTTGTACTTTTGCTCTCTTCCCCTTTCAAAAGCTAGCAATCAGAACTTCGACGAGGAACACCAAGAGCTAGGGCAGTGTTGGCGAACCTATGGGGCGGGTTCCAAATCAGCCCTTTCTGTGGGCACCCGACATCGGCCCCTTCACAAGCCATCTGTATTTCAGGTTAAATTGCTGTATTGGCACTGCGGAAAAATTGTTGGGTTTTGAACCGCAGTTCGGGCACTCGGTCTCTAAAAGGTTTGCCATCCCTGAGCTAGGGCAACCAATCCAAATATCAAGGCAGCTATTTAGAGTATATGGTAGATATCAAGGGACCGTGGGTGGGGTATAATTCACGGTTATTTTATTTATTTTATTTTATTTATTTATTAGACTTTTATACCGCCCATCTAGACCAAGTTATAATATATCACTTCCAAACCTGCTCTAAGGGTGAGCTGGGGTGAGTTGGGGTAGGTCAGCAGGAAGAGGCCATTCATTTTGAAACCCTGATGATGACCCCGAAGGTGGGTGTGAAGAGCATGTGATGATGGAAGGGGGGGAGGAAGCAACCACTGAGCCTGCTGGCCTGCAGCCTGCCCCCTCCCCTGCCTCCCCCCCCAGCACCAATCCTCTTCCAAACCACCCTGCGCAATAACTTCGTCTCCCCACATATCACCCACCCCTTATTCTCCGTCTTTTCGGACACACTTTTCGGTCTGGATGTCCAAAAAGTGGACCGACCCGCAGAGTCCCCTGGTTTCAGGGAGGTGGTCGGGAGAGTCTCGGCTCTTCGCGTGAACGCCCCGATCTTTCCTCGCCTTTCTTCCTTGAAGGCGCAAGCAGCTGGACACTTCTCTGTGACTTCCCGCCTCTCCCCCCCCCTTTTCCCAGTTCGGGGCCACCAAACTTCCTCCGTCGGCCACCCGGCCCTACCCCACTGCTTTCCGCCCAGGTGCGGGAGCAATACCTTTTTCTTGGGTCCCGGGTCCCTGCGATCGGACAGGTACTTGCCCAGTTTGAAGGTGCCGGACACGGGACCGAGGCGCAGGCCAGCCGGGATGCTACTCTCGGCGGTGATGCTGAGGGCCGGCGGAGCCCGGCTGCTTTGCATCGCTGCCTTGAGGGGGGGGGCAAACGAAGCAGCCGCAGAGACCGGGAAGGGGCCCCGGACTCTCGGAGAAGGAGCTGGAGTGACAGAGGAGGGCTTGAGCGCGAGGCAGCCAAGGAGCCAGGAGGGTTGAGCCGCACCGGCGCTATCTCCGCCCGCCGAGTGACGCGGCCGGAGGTGCGCGCCGCCTTTTTAATTGCAGCGCCAGGGCGCTCCCCTTGGCACGCTGGTGCTCCAGGGCGCCGGGTTGGGATGGTGAGAGAGTTTGGCTCTGGGAGCAGCTGCCGACTTCCACCCAAGAGGGTCACATGGAGCTTTTCCCGTGCCCCCCCCCCTCCTCCTCCTCCTCTCTCCCTCCCACCTTCCCTCTCCCCCCCCCTCCCTCTCCCCCTTCCCCGACCGCCCCGCAACGCATAATCGAGGGCTTTTTTGAATGGGGCCAAGCAACAATGGTCCCGGCGACCTTCCCATTCCTAAAAATCCAATTTGTCAAGGGCAAAGAAAAGGCGCTGGTGAATCAAAGGTCTGGAGGGACCATTAATCCTCAGCATGGGGGATTGTCCCCGCGACAGTTACGATATTTTAAGTGACAAATCCACTGTATAATTTATCCATAAATTTTACTTCCTTCGATTGTTCCTCGACAAACCAGTTTTGGAAAAGAAGGGAGTGTTTTAAGTCTACTTGGCTGAACCTTTTGTCCTCCAGGAGACTTCAAAGATTTTTAATTCTCTTCCCTTCGGTTGGATTGTAAAGGCGATTAAACAAAGAGATGAGGGGTGGGTGGGATGTGTGTGGGGACTTGTTAACTTCTATTGATTCCTGGCGTGTGCCATACAGAAATTGGGCAGGTACTTGATGGGAAAACACCAGAAAATACCTACACTTTTAAAAAAGGGTGGGAGGGGAGAGAGGGCGAGGTGGGGGGAGTGAGAGAGAAGAAAGAAAGGCTTTCATATTGCAAATTCAGCGGGATGGTTTGAACCTAGAAATCAGTTCGGAGAACGGCTTGGCTCCATAACCCTTTATATTTCTCCCTCGAGGTTAGCGGCACAAACAAGGCGTTGGGAACCTTGCCCTGAAAGCATCCAGCTTTACATCGGGAACCGTGGGTTTATTTCATCCATGGAGAGAAGCATTTTGTATTGAGGGTGGGGGTGGAAACAGAAAGGCAGCCAGGTAGGTATAATGCACACACATTCCTGGGAATGGATTCTTTCTCAGTTAATGTACAATTACCCATCCCCGAACCTGGGTGTCTTTACACAAAGGCTTTAATCTGGGATATTCTTTTTGTTTTGTTTAAGAGCCGCCGTGGTAAAAACATGGCTCTGACTAGAAGAGCCGTGGAGCCACGTGCCATCCCAATCATCAACATGTACTTCTAAAAATTACATATCTGTGACTTCTGGTAAGAAGCAGAAGGGGAGGGGAGGGGAGGATAGGGGAAGGGGAGAAGAGAAAATACGAGCACTGCAAGCGGCATCCATTGGATTGTACTTCCTTCTAAGGGTGGTGGTGGAGAGTCTGAGCCAAGTTCTAATCGTGCCCTTTTGCAGGGGTGGTCCACTCAAACCACTGAGACCTGCTCGCACATAAACACCTCTAGAGTTCAAGTGGTGGGCCCAGTCACCTGGGGACGCCCGGTGGAATTCAGCGGGAATCAACTCCCCAGCAAGGTGGAGCAACAGGTTGCAGTCCCGTTCCCAGTAAACAGGGGAGAACTTTTCCCCTCCGCGCTTGCTCGACGTAGCTGGATGTCAGTAGGGCAAACGTCTGGATGACAGGGCAAACCAGGCAGCAAAATGCACACACGACATTCCTAGCGTTTTTCCGGTTTAGCTCTTAGCAGTTTTTCCTCTGCATTTTGGGAGGCTCTTGGATGCAACAAAGTGCGGTGACGGTGCTGAGATCCAAGCTTCCCTACGTGCAAGTAAACCCACACGAGAACCCACTGCTTTCATTTATGTCTATGCACATGCGTAAGATCTCTATCTGCCCTCCTCCTGGATTCTGATAAACCATGGAAATCTATATTCGAGATCCCAGAGATGGGAGGGGAAAGGGGGTTGCCGGAAGGTCGAAGGTCCCTCGGCTTCCACGGGGCTGATTTCCAGGAGAGGTTCAAGACCGCTCAGTGAGATGTGAGAAGGAGCAAAATAATCCTTTAATACGCTTATTAGACAACCTTGTGTTTTGAAGAAATAAAGGCAGCTCGCTGAAATACATATAAATCACTAGCTCTTGTACTACGGATGATGAGAGCAGAGGTAATGACAATTCCTTAGCACTTCCACTCTCGCCAGGCCTTCAGAGACTTCTGATTCGGATGGGACTGGGAAGTGTGTGTGGCTCGCCTCCATGTCTGCTTAATCGGAGGCACTCCGATTAAATTCCGTATTGCTGCGGGAGGGAGGGAGGGGGGAATGTTCCCTTCCAAACCTGTGTAAAGGTTGTTTGAGAAGGTCATTTCTATTGGGACGTAGGTTTCGTTTTTGGCTTAGAAGCTGACTCTGGTGTCTGCAGGTGGAGCCGTGATAAGGTTGCTTGCTGGATCGTCCCTTTTTCACATTTTGCAAGGGCCCTTGGTGTCCCTTTCGCGGAAGGGGCCATGAGAACACACCTGCACTCAATTCCAAGAGAGTTTTGGTAAACGGGACCGAAAAGGCATCTGGATTAGCACAACCAAGCAATGAAGCCGGAAATGAACCTTGGGCTTCAAGCCAAGGAATGTCCAGTCCATCCGTCCCCCGTCCCACCAAATACCACGTGCTTCAAAGGACTGTGCAGGTATGTTAAGGCATCTGCAGCCTCGTAGGCCTGCCCTGAACATGTCCTCGGGAAGGTCCTTTCCGCTGAAACTGGCGGCACTCACTCGCCTTCACTTAACCTCTTGACCTGAATTCAAAGGGCGTGATCTGCCACACCAGTCTTCCCTCACTTCACTTTTCACACCTCTCTCCGTCAAATCAATGGTAACTAAGCATTGTTAACTTGCTTGGATCATATCACTCCTAAGCATGAATATTTCGGTGTAGGCATTGGACTCCCTTGGGTTTTCGGATGAATAAGTAACCCTTCACTAGGGCGTTCTAGGTTGCAGTCTAATAACGCTCCTTTCTCTGGGAGAAAACCCCTCTGAACGGAGCAAGATTTACTTACGTCTGAACAGGCGAAATCCCTTCATTTTAGCGGAACTTCCAAGGGAAAAAATAAGTTCCTGGACAGGAATGTAAATCAGCTCACGAGGTTCTTCTCTTTCCACGGTTTGTAGATAGAGCAACAGTAAGTCTAGCGGTAACTCTTTTCAGTTAATGAACACATTAACGTGACATTTGATTTGTTCAGGTTCTATTCATCTCGGTAGGATTCATTCAGCTTGGCTGCAGAGAGTGCTTCAGACGCTGGAATTGACTTTCATGCAAATACACTCGCTTTGTCCTGTAAATATTTCCAAAACGTTTGCCTGGTAGAAAGTCATGGTCGTTTGCTTCAAGGAAAAACTGAAGCAAGTGTTCCTCTTTTAAAACTATTTAGAGATGCCGCAGCAACTGTTGAGGAATTTAAACTGCATAGAAAGAAAGGCTAGTTTACATTTAGCTGATGTGGGAAGTTACTCTTCCTGAAATCAACGAAGACTTGCTTTCATATAAAGTGTTCATTTTAAAAAATCGCCCTAGTTATTCTCTTCTAGACCCTGAGCCTTTAAAGATAGAAAAACTAGATGTCGGAACCAGATTTACTTGGGAGCCATGTAAAGCTAAGAGGTGCAATGGGATTTCGGAGTAAACGCACCTTGGTTTAGGATTCATAGCAATCCCAGGTAGGTCGACACAGAAGTCAGCTCACAGAGTTCCTGGGACTTCCTCCAAAAACAGTCTCTCTCTCTCTCTCTCTCTCTCTCTCTCTCTCTGTGTGTGTGTGTGTGTGTGTGTGTGTGTGTGTGTGTGTGTGTGTGTGTGTGTGTGTGTGTGGAATTGCTAAGAAACGCTGATCAACTGAAATGAAAGCAAACGATGGCAGACGAAATGGATTCATCCGTTTGATTGATAGGTGCCTGCGTCCTTCGTCCAGGCGACTTTATCAATTAAAAATCTCCAAAAGGTCCCGTCGTCAACAATCCGACATAGGCCTTGCAAACTCAAGGGCCGTGGTTGCTTTTCTATTGATGTGGAAGTTATTTTTAAGCGTAAGTAATTAGGGCCACACTATATTTGACAGCCGGTTCCCCAAAACTGACCTTAGGAACAGCATTTCTTGTTATTATGTGTCGTCAAGTCGGAACCGGTTTACAGCGACCCTAATATTGCTTTCATATGGCAAGTGGGATATTTAAGGCATGCCATCACTAGTCCCACCCCACCCCCGTTTCCTTGTCTGAGTGGGGATTCGAACCCGGTCCTGATGATTCCTCGTCTGTCACTCTGTTCACCACCGCATTACTTTCCATTAAAATTAGCATCTGGATTTTCCCTTAATTGCCTTATCATTTGGCGGTGTAAACTGAGTGGTCTAGCACTGAGTTGACGTAAGAACATCTTAAAAAAAAAAAACAGTGGTTGTATGTCTCTCCCCCCCCCCAACACACCTGCAGTGGATTTGCACAGGGGTGTAGAACTTTCGGCCCTCCTGATGTTTTGAATCGCAACTTCCACGGTCCTTTAACGTTGGCAAATATAGGCTCGGGATTCTGGGAGTTGGGTCCAAAACATCCGGAGGGCCGAAGGTTTCCCACCCCTGGATTGGAGTGTTATATGGATTTTTAAAACGGTGCAATCTTTAGTCTTCAAATAAGCAGTTTTATTATGTGCCATCAAGTCAGAACGGACTTTCAAGGTAACTGAGACGTTTGAGCGGTGGTTTCACCGATTCCACGTCCCCAATGAGTTTCCAGGGCCAAAGGGCGATTCAGATCCTGGTCTCCAGAGCGCATTACTCGATTCACTACACCACACTGGGTGCCCCACACTGCACTCTTTTTGCCACAGAAATAAGTTGTCCGCTCAGCAGCTTCCACTTAGACACGGAGACAGTGTACCGTGAAATCTTTAATGTGTTGCAACCGGCCTTACGACTGCTTATGACAAATGCCGTTTTATTGGAGAGCTTTACCGCATTTTCAAAAGTGCCAGGACCCAGGCAGGTTTTCACGTGTCCACAGAGCTTCTTGCTAAGTATGTGTACGATATGAAGTCCTGTACCAGAGGTCTATATAGGCGCGTGGGGGGTGGAGGGTGAGTTTTTCCGGTGGAAGGAACAGTAAACACCTCCCGGGTGCAAGTTTGCGTTCGGGATTCGAATTTCAGGGAGGGAAGGAAGGAAGGAAGGAAGGAAGGAAGGAAGGAAGGAAGGAAGGAAGGAAGGAAGGAAGGAAGGAAGGAAGCCGGGAAACGAGGGCTCTTGTGCCTCGCGTTTGGTCCCGATGCAAGAGGTATTTATTTATTTATTTATTTATTTATTTATTTATTTATTATTTGTTGCATTTTTATACCTCCCATCTTCCAGAAGGAACTCTGGGCGGTTTACAGACAAGAATAAAACAACAATGGAGAGAGTCTTGCCTTCTCTTCAGGTGGAACAGGAGAAGTGTCTTCTCTGGAGGAGCGGATTTGGATTTATTCTCGAACGACTCTCCGCCCTTTGCGGTGGAGGTTTCAGATGGGGCCAGAAGGCCACAGAACGTGACCTCGGAGAGTTGCACCCTGAATGGAAGGCCGCGAGGGAAACAAAGGGCGGAGGGCAATAAATCTAGGCCAAGAACAAGTCCGTCTAACCTCTGGCCTCCCGGCTTTTGGGTCACACCCGCTTGAAATATCACCCCACCCGTCGCAGAGGTACAGGTCGAAGGCACCGCCGGCACACCAGGACACGGATCAATATATATATGTTGGGGAGTGAAGAAGACATCCAAGACAACACCAACACCATTCCAATTTTATTCTACTTCGTTTCATTTCCGTTTATTTCATTCTTCATTTACATGCCTGCAAGTTTATTTTCGGGAGCAAGAAGCCCCCTTTTCCAGCAGGGCTTGTTGGGGGTTGGGGGTTGAGAGGGACACAGTCAGGTTGGCTTTGATTTTTTTCCCTCCTCCTTTCCTTAAAAGGCAGGCTGAAATCGATCTAATGTGCCCACTGGAGCAAGCCAGGCCGTGAAAGGCTGGGTGTTAAAGGGGGGAAAATAGTAAAGGGGAACGTAAATGGAACCTTGGGAGCAAATGGGATGGAAAATTAAATGAAATTAAATAGCTTGAACGGCTTTATTGTCCCCTATTAAAAGGACACATTAATTACATGCTACCAGCTTTATTCTAGGACAATGTTGGGACTCGGAACATTCCAGGAGGGCCTTTTGAGAGGTTTGGATGGATCTTTGGAATTAGGTCCAGCAAAAGGGGGTAAATCACTTCTCCCCAGCAGCCCCCCCCAAAATCTTACTCCTTCTCTCTCTCTCTCTCTCTCTCTCTCTCTCTCTCTCTCTCTCTCTCTCTCTCTCTCTCTCCCCCTCTGCAACCTGTCTTGCAGTTCCCCTCCCCCCTCCCTCCCAGTACTGAACTGTAAACGCCCCCAGGGGGAGGTTCTGGCTCAGGGCTGGCTCTCTCTCTCTCTCTCTCTTTTGGCTTGAACAGGTTGCCCCATAATGAGGCATGAATGTTAAGGAACAAGAGGCATCCAAAGAGCCACAGTTGCGCCTAGCAATGTCCCACCAGGGAGCTCCATTCAAACCACCAAAATGCTCCGGCGCTGAGAAGGTTCAACATTACATTCAAACCAGCATGAATGCCTGTATACAGGCCCAGCTCCATTATGTCGGAGGGAAAGGAACACAGTAGATGCTTGAACAAAAAAAGAGGAGGGGGGGGAGGGGAGAATGAATGAGAGAGAGAGAGAGAGAGAGAGAGAGAGAGAGAGAGAGAGAGAGAGAGAGAGAGAGAGAGAGATGTTGCAAGCTCTTTTAGTTGGCCAGATCCTCCCAGTGTAGAAGCAGGTCATTTGCCCCCCAGATTCAAACTTCAGTCTTGGGTGTGCGTCAGCCTTAATCTCTCTCCTGCCCCCTGCAAACCTAACCCTCAGTTTCCCAAATTGGTCACCGAAAACTCCTTCCACCCATGCCTTGCCCACCAACCTCCCCCTTCTTCCTTCCTAAAGTCAGGAAAAGAGTCAATTGGATTATTGTCCTGGATGCAAATAAATTGCGCACAATAACAGGAGGCAATCTTTCCGACTCCCCCCTCCCCCCCCAGGAATAAAGAGCATTCTGCTTCGCCGCTAATGCATCGAAGGGCTGGGATGCTGAGTGTCCAGACTCAGCCGCGGCGCAGAGAGCTTCGGTTCTGAATCTGTACCTACCAGGATCCCTTAAGTGAGCGAGCTGACGCAAAAGCCAGCAGCGGAAGGAGAAGCCTGGACGACGTGGCTTCCCAGTTCTCTTCTTTCCTCCAGAAATTAAGCTTGACTCCTGCAGGATAAAATGGCCTCAAGGCCGCCTTGTATGTTTAAAAATTTTGCGAGATAAAAATTATGTTCTTCTTGGTTGGGGGGAACGGAAATATATATTACTGCAGGGTGCGCTAAGGAAGCCGTTAACTACCCACTACTAGCATAGGTGTTTCACAAAGAATATAGCCAAGATTTGTAGTCGGTAGTTGAATAGCGAGACCCGCCTGTTCCCAAACCATGTTGGGTCTCTGCGGCTTTAAGTTGTTTCCCTGACTGCGGTAAGGTAGAAGAAAAGATCCAACCGGCCGCGCGGGGACCTTTAAAAGGGTGCCGCTTTCAAGGCCTCTGCCTGCCGTAGGCGGCAGGTTCATGGCTGTGAAGCTCCAGTCTCAAGAGAGGCCAAGGGGGTTCCGAAGCCTGCTGGATGGTTGAGAGAAGATGTTCCCTTTCAACCCGGAATACATGGGCGGCGGCGGGGGGGGGGGGGAATCCTTTTGCCAGGGTCCATCGCACGAAGGGCAAGCCGGCGCAATCAAGTCCTCAATGGCCAGTCAATGCTTGCGTCAAATCCACTGAGCCAAGGGTTGACCCTAACAGGAACTCCCCATAGGATTCGGGCCTAAGGTGCCCATGGCAGTGACTTCCTGGTAGAGAGGAAGGTTCTCTGCACTTGCTCTCAAGGACGGTGACATCTTGATGGCGCCATTAAACCTCGCTGAAAATAAGTCCCCTCGACAAAGTTTTGGCAGCGGTTACAATTCCAAGGAAAGAGGCACGGCTTCTGGCCTCCAACCACCTCTTTTTAATCTCTGACGGCAGAGGGATGGCTAAGGGATGTATTCAGAAGAAAGGAGACGCTCTTGAAAAGAGCGGCTTCTGGAAAAGAAGGCAGGTTTGCTGCAAAGATCTGCCCCTCACCACCAAACTTGCTCACAGGGCTGAGAACCGAAGCAGCGGGAGGGAAGAAGAGCCCCGAAGGAGCGGGGTGGGCAGTGCCAGTTTAGAATTTGGGAAGATGGTATAATGAGGAGCCATTTGTACGGAGAAACGGAACGCCTGCGTAGATCGAAAAGTTGCCCATCAAGGCAAGCAGGCTGGGCTCAACCCTTCCGATCTCCTCCCACACTTGGTGTGTTTCTAATAAGGTTCCAAGATTTCTGCCGGAGGAAAGCATTGCTTGACCCCCTTGACTCTGCCGCCTCCATCTTCTCCAAGAGTAGAGCGGGCAGAGCACTGTCCTGTTACAAATCTAAAGGCCGGGTAGGGGGACCCGATGCTGTCCAGATGCGGTTGGACTGCAACGTCCTTTAGCCTGGCCATTAGCTGTGCAGACTGCGGATGGGACTGGGAGTCCAACAAGGTTCCCTACGCGCAGAGGTTGGACCATTTACCGGGTAAAACCCAGGTAAAACTTCAGGAGTAAGTTTTACCTTCACCGAGTAAAACTTAAGGCTCCACCTGGGATTAAAACAGTAAGGACCCTGGCTGTGCTTGTTTGGATTACAGATCTCAGAGCTGGAGTCCCAAAAAGCAGGGTTTAGAAATTATGTGCCCAACTCAGTCCCGAAAATGGGGTTCCGCGTTGTAAAAAAGGTTGGGGCGTTTCTATTTGCAACGAAGAGCTGACTTTACTGTGTGTTTCTGTGCTAATGGGTGATGTTTTGTTTTGTTTTAATTTTCATGGCTTTGTGTTTTTATTTTTTTGAAGGGAAGGGGTAGGAGGCCTGGTGTGTGTGTGTGTGTGTGTGTGTGTGTGTGTGTGTGTGTGTGTGTGTGTGTGTGTGTGTGTGTGTGTGTGTGTAGGGGGCAGGAACTGAACGATCCTGGGCCTGCCAAGAGGGGGTGATCGGTCTGGTTTGGTGGCGAACCGAGGAGGATCTCCGAGGGCCCCAACCAGCTGTGCGGGGCAGACGAGATGCGGGTGGGATATTAGAGCAGCTTTTGAATCGTAATTAGGCTTCTATGGGAAACCCGGCAGATGACACGATCTCGGCTTGGGTCTGCCTTGCCAATTTCCGTCGCGATCGGCTTCCCCGACGCGCTTTGGGAGCCAGAGGAAAACATTTTCCCGGCCTCCCCACCCGACAGAAGGAGAGAGTGGGGGAGAGAAGGGGGGGAGAAGCAGTCTTCCCCCCCCCCGCCAACCTCTCTCTCTCCCCTCGCCCCGCTCTGTTGTGTGTGGCGGCGCTGGAGGCAGCCCGCCGGAATGCTGAAAGCGGGCGGACGTATTTCAAGGCGCGGCGCACAATCGGCGCCTTTCAAGAGGGGGGTGGGGTGGGCCGCGGGCCCCGGATAACGTATTCAAAGTCTGCAGAGAAGTCGCCCCTTTTGAAGCGCTCCGCTCCCCCCCCTCCCCTTTCCCGTGGCCCACTTATCTCCCGGCTCTTTCGGTTGACAGGGTGCAAAGAAAAGTCACCCGACTGGCGGGTGAATGGCAATGTTTCGGTGTACCTTATAAATTCATACCTTTTCTCCCGCCCTCGCCTTCCAATGAGCCGCGGCCTCAATTCGATTTTCCTTGCTGCTGGGCACATTTAGCGGAGCCTCTATGGGCGAAGTTCATTTCTAGGCAAATGTATTCAAGAGCCGAGAAGGATGAATAGGACCGTGTGTCAGCCGCCCCTAATTGGGATTAAAGCACTTCGGACCATATGCGGAGAGTGACAGAAATTCTCAGGTTTCATTGTCTCCAGCCTTCCACCCGCCTGGACACTCCCTCCTTGAGAGGAGATTTACAAAGCTGTCCCAGAGAAGCAGAGTGCATAAAAAGCGGGGGAGAAGGTTAATGGCTGGTGTCCCCACCCCCCACCCCACTCCTCCCAACCGCACCGCCCTCCCTCCTTGGACTGTGGGACTTGCCAGACCAGCAAATGCTCGTGACAGCTTCTGAGAAGTGGAGCGGATTTGGGGGGGGGGAGAGGCAGGGGGGCTTAAAACAACGGCGGAAGCGGTGACCTAATTAGACCCGAACAGGATGGTGGCCAACAGAATTTCACCTTCACGTTCTGCCTAGAAAAGATTGCGAGGCATGCTTCTTTAGACGTAGAAATAAACCTAGTTTTAAGCTTTTTGACTTGGCTTGTAATAGTACTTACTCAGAGATCCCCACTGGTATACAGTGGTACCTTGTATAAAGGAATTAATCTGTTCCAAATGAAATTATGTTAAGCAAAATTTCCTTTATACAAATTTCCCATAGGAATGCATTGAAAATGGAGTAATCCCATTTTTATGTTGTACCGATTCGCCCCATAGACAATTATGTTAAGCAAATTTCCCCTATCTCCGGAATTTTTTATGTTGTACAGATTTTATGTTATACAAATCATTTGTTATACAAGGCTCCACTGTAGAAGGTCATGTTCCTATTACAAAGCAGCACATTTCAGTTTGCTACTAAGTTTGCATTCAGTGAGCAAATTTCCCCTATCTCTGGAATTCTTTATGTTGTACAGATTTTATGTTATACAAACTGTTTGTTATACAAGGGTCCACTGTATCAAGATCGCACGGCACACCCCAGTACTGCACAGGTCTCCACCGCCCCCGTTCATAGTAGGCTCTGGAATCGAACCAGATGGGACTTCATTTAAAGACGCCAGTGCAACAGGGAAGGGCAGAAGGACGGAAAGACCGCATTTCCGGGGACATCTGTGGATAACTGGCTCTGGGCTGACAAGGGTTTCTCGACCACCAATATGAAAAACAGCGGCCTTAGAAGGACGTTCCGGGCCATTTTCGCTGGCTCATTCGCTTTCTAAATTCTACTGCTGAAATCAGGGAAGGGAGTTGAACGGCCGGAAGCCCCCCCCCCCCTTATTGTTCTTACGTTCTGCTAAAAGTCGTTTCTGACGCATTCCTCCATAAAGCTTTCGAAATCTATGAGGTTTTCCTATCCTGATCTCTTTCATACACGCACACAGACACACCCACACACACACACAGTGAGCTTTCATGGCGGACGCCGGTTTCGAACCTGCGTTTCCCAGGCCAGTCCGACAATGTACCCGTTACACCGACACTGGCTCTTTGGAATCCTGAGACTCACTAGGAGTGACTGGAATCAACTTTCTTTCGGGCCAAGCCGAAAGATTTAGCTACCGGGTGGCAAAATGCCAGCAACTAAGGAGAAGGAAGATCCCGCCTGTCTGAAGTCTCTGCCTCCCCATCCGCCTGCCCGCCCGCGCAGTTTTGCAGGGTAGAAAATGAACAGCGAGACTTCGGAAGGCCGAGTTCCCTTCTCTGCTTTGTATTCACGGAATGGCCTTAAGCAACCGGTCTGTTCTCTGCTTCAAAATCAGTCCCTGGGCTCGATGGGGATTATCTTCATGGGATGAAAGTACCTTTATGATGAAAACACCTCGCGGGTATGTAGTATTAGAGCTGCTGCTGTTGCTATTGTTCTTGATAGCGGTAGGTGTTGGTGAAACTATGGGCAGACTGAATAATATACTGTAGAAGGAACTAAAGACAGAAAGTAATATTTCCTCTTCTCAGCACTGGAGTTTGAGATGTTTTCAAGACAATAAATGACAGCCATTTTTTTAATTTTTTTAAAGAAAAGTGTGCTGCCTATATACCATCCCATAGCACTTAAAACACTCTCTGGGCAGTTTACCATTTAATTATGCAGGCTACATATCTCTCCTGCATAGCTGATGGCTGGTTTGTGCTTCACTTTGAGTATCTTCTTTGGTGGACATATATAGGGTATGAACTGAAGGAACGAAGGGATCTTTCTTTTGTCCCTGTTCCTCTATTTCAAAAGATGAAGCTGTTCTGTGTGCATGCATGTGAGATTAAAAAATATAGTGTAAAAGGTTAATTAACGTCAGTGGAGGACATATACCTTTTACAGCATCTTCACCGAATAACAAAGGCAGTGTGCATATGTTGCTAAAGCAGACTAAGATGCTAAAACATAACCAGCATGGGTAGGATTTTACAATTACCCCTAAAGAAGTCACAGAGTAATAGGAGTATTCATTTAACCTATAACCTGCCTTTCTCCTATACAGGAGCCAAGGCACTTCACAGCATGATTCTATGTTTATAAAGCACAATAAGTTACAATACCAAAACATTATTTAATCACTTATTGCATCAAAACAGCACTGTTTAAAAGTTATTCAAAAATACAACAAAAATATACCACCAAAGTTACAAGTCCCTTTCTATCAGTGAGTCAATATCCAAGGGCCTGTCTAAATAAAAATGATTTTGTCTCCCAATTAAAGGTCATGGGGTGGGGGTGGGGGTGGCTAGTCTAATAATCTTCCCAAGGATGTTTCATAGGCCGGGAGCAGCAGGCTGGAAGACCCTACATCATGTTCTCAACACACATGCCTGTGAAGATGACCAAACAGAAAGACCTCTCTCTCCTGAAGATCTTAAGACCCAGGCAAACTCATGTGATGAAATACAGCCTTTCAGAAAGCATGGACATAAGCATCCCTAATAGTTAGAACTATCCCCAAGATACCAATAGCAAAAAAAGATGTTGCACTGTTCTCTCTAATTGAGTGCCATGAACGCATTGGCCGTCATACAGACTGGCAGCAATGGCTGTCCAGAGGTTCAGACTGGTTCCTTTTGTAGCTTCACATGTACAGCCCAGGGGCACTCTACATGCAAAGTATGGACTGTATAATAGGCAATTCACCTTCACCTGAAATAGTATGGCTGCAAAGACAGCTACAGGAATATGTCAAAAGTGATGTGAGACCGCTTGGTAACATTTGGTTTTATGCCAGGAAGAAATGAAGACTGTTGTGCCTTAAATCATGTATAACAATATTATAATAACTACAGTTCTCATTGTTCTCATTCTCTTGAAATACCTTAATGCTTCATATTTCCTCAGTGGGACACACCAGTGCTCAACTTTGAGTGGATCATGTCCCTTGGATTCATGCTTTTTCTAATTATTTGAAAAAGCATTTTTCATCTCTTTCCAAAAACACTTCCCAGCATGCCAAAATCTAGGATATTTCCATTGTATCCTTGTAGATCTTTCTGTGTGGGTGCTATTTTACATTGTGTCACATGCCAGCCCTGCAGTATTTTTTGCATCATTTTAACCCCTTTCCACACCAAATTATCTCTTTGTGCTCTGACTGTGTGTTGCCCTGAATGAAATATGCATTTGAAAGAACTGCACAGTGCCCCAGCAGCTTTAAGACAGCAAGAGGTACAAAGCAGGGAGTTACTACAAAACAGGCCATGCATGAGATGGGAAGTTAGGAGGAGGAGGAGGAGGAGGAGGAGGAGGAGGAGGAGGAGGAGGAAGAAGAAGAAGAAGAAGAAGAAGAAGAAGAAGAAGAAGAAGAAGAAGAAGAAGAAGAAGAAGAAGAAGAAGAAGAAGAAGAAGAAGAAGAAAGTTCATCAAACCATCAAAGAAGAAAAACAAGGAATATTTGACTATATCCAGCATAGTGGAAACACTGTGCTTAAGTCAATAGTTACTGAAGGCATAATAAAGGAATATCAAGAAACTAAACAAGAAATTAAAAATCAGCAAATGCAAAGCCAAATAGAGAACTGGCATAGTAAAGCACTGCATAGTCAGGTTATAAGGGACACCATTAATAAGATGGTGCAAACATGGCTTTGGTTAAGAAAAGCAACACTGAAGAAAGAAACTGAAGGACTAATCATGGCAGCTCAAGATCAAGCCTTAAGAACAAACGCAATAAAGACAAAAAATGATAAATCATTGAAAGATAGTAAATGTCGATTGTGTAAAGAAAAGGATGAAACTGGAGATCACATCATCAGCTGCTGCCCAAAAATCACTCAGACTGATTATTTAGTCCATCCTAATAAAGTAGCAGCAATGCTCCACTGGAACATATGTAAAAATTACAACCTACCATCAAGCAAAAATCTGGGGCGTGGTGGCTCAGTAAACTAAGGTTCCGAAAACTGTTGACTGCAAAGTCAGCAGCTCGGCGGTTCGAATCCTGGGCACCATGCAGTGAAGTAAGCTCCAGCTGACAACCCCCTCTCCTGCCAATCCAGCATGTAAATGCAAGTAGATAAAGAGGTACTGCATATAAAGCGGGAAAGTAAAAGTGTTTCCTTGCAACTATACCAGCCCCATGTCCATGGACTTGCACAACACTGGCTCTTCAGCTTGAATACAGAGATGAGCACCACCCCTAGAGTCAGACACAACTAGCACCTTTACCTTTACCTTTTTTTCAAGCAAGAACTGGTGAGAACATCGGCCAGAAAAGATTACTGAAAACAAAGTTATCAAGGTGTTCTGGGATTTCAGAATCCCGTGTGATAGACACCTTGCCTACAATACTCCAGACATTATGATAGTATACAAGAAAGAAAACAAAGTTCGAATTATCAGTGTGGCAATACCAGGAGACGCAAGATTCAGCAACAAAGAGTTAGAAAATATAACCAAATATTAGAACTTTAGAAATAGAAATTGAAAGCTATGAAATAAGAAAGCAAGAACAATACCAATAATAATAGGCACCTTGGATGCAACCCCAAAGACCTGGGTCAACATCTGAAAACCCTCGGCACTGACAAGATTAACATCAGTCAACTATAAATGGTGGCATTATTAGAAACAGCATATATTCTACAAAGGGCGTTTATACACGACCCCTAAACTCCGCTGCAAATGGCTCCCAGCTCCGGAGCTTAAAAATGTTTACCCACCAGCTCCGGAGCTAACAGAAAACTAAGTGCGACCACGCCCACCTAAGCGCAACCCAGCGCATCTTTCAAGTACCTGCTCTGGGAGAGTGAAAAATTTTGATGCGGAGAGTGCCGGGCTCTCCTCGCATCTTTTTGTTGTTGTTTTTTTGCCTCCCGCCCCTTTAAGAGGAACCAGGAAGTGAAGGGGGGGTCCGGAGCAACTTCCACCGGCACTCTGGAGGTAAGAGTGCATTCTTTTCTCCCTTTTTTTCTCCCTCCCCTCACGCAGACAGAACAAGGAAGTGTGGAGGGGGTGGGAACGCAGGGAGAGCGACAAACCCTCAAGATCTCTGGTCCGAATTTAAGGGACCAGCGGATCTTAGGGGTCATGTAAAAAGGCCCAAAGATATCTCCAGTCATCCTAGGCTCTTGGAAACAGCAAGACCATTGGAGAAGGCCAACCCCAGCTTAACACCTGGCAGCTGTGTTTGCACAACACTAGCTCTTCGGCTTGAATATGGAGATGAGCACCGCCCTCTAGAGTCAGACACGACTATCACACATGTGGGGGGGGACCTTTGGCTTTACCTTTTTACACCAGAATGTGGAAGTAATGAGTTATAAGTAACATGGTGATTTCATGGCAATAAACATGGCAATAGAATTACATTGGGAAAGAAATGTAAGTACCAGAAGCAAAATAACTGCATTTTTATAACTTGTACCATTTTAAAAGGGTATTTTTCAGGCGTTTTTAGAAGAATTTAAAGAGAAGTTTTCCAAATTTCACACCATTTCCTTATCATTCCTGAGGCTCAACCCCCAAATAAAAGAAAAACAAAGTAATGAAGAGCACAACAGATAATGTAATGGTGTATCTATTCATCATGGCAACAACTAACAACATATTATTTTCCAAGCACTGCACTGAGTTATGGCAACTGGACTTCTTTTCTTGTGGGATAAAAATGTTTTGCTAGTTATTGAACTAGCTTCTTCAGTATGAGAATCTACACAGACACTGTACTAAGTAAAAGGAATGAATTACTTTTAAAGAGTAACTTTCCAAGCTCCAACATACATGCATTAAAATACCTTCTTTTTTTATAGATAGCTCTGTCTAGGCATCGGATGCATTTCCAGTTTGTCCAAGCGGAGCCTGCCCACTGCCAGCAGTTTCATCACTGTGGCTGCCATCCTTGTCATCAACCACAAAAGTAGTGCAATTTGTCCAGTTCAAGTCAGAAAAACAACCTTGCACTCTCCCTGAAGGCATAGCCCCTGAGCCCCGAAATTTCTTTTACTGCAAGCTTGTGGGTGGAATGGCTGTCGGGAAAGAGGTCAGGGTTTGGTGGCAGCCAGTTTTCATGGCCTGCCAGTAAATTCTGTGTCAAAATGCTCCTTCGGTGCACTCCGCTTGCCAGAACATGTGCTTCCAGTCTTTGGTTCTGCTTCATCTTGGAGAGGGATCTAGTGCAGCTGTGGGTGGAGAGATAATAGGAGCATGGCCAGTGAACCAAGCATGCTGCCAGAAGGGGCTTGGATGGTGTACACATGCTGCTTAGGACAGAAGCTGATAGACTCGCTCCTGCAATAAAGGCCTCTCCAACATGTAAATCTCAAAAGAGTTCTGAATCAAGCTTTGCTGGCAATCCTTGAGTCAGTGACACTGACCTTTCATCCTTTACCTGCAGTTTAGATGTACCTGTATCTTCTTCCTTTTGATGGGTGACGGGAAAGGTGGGAAAGCAAAGTGAGGCTGCTTCTTCAAGGTCTGTCACTGAATGGAAACTTAGTAGCAAACTGAAATGTGCTGCTTTGTATTAGGAACATGACCTTCTACAGTGGACCCTTGAATAATAAACAGTTTGTATAACATAAAATCTGTACAACATAAAAAAATTCTGGATATAGGGAAAATTTGCTTAACATAATCGTCTATGGGGCGAATCCGTAAAAAATAAAAATGGATTACTCCGTTTTCAATGCATTCCTTTGGGGAATTTGTATAAAGGAAAATTTGCTTAACATCATTTCATTTGGAACAGATTTAATTCCTTTATACAAGGTACCACTGTATATTGCCAGATCTTTAGTGAATAGGTTAGACAGGATGAAATGGGTGTCTCAGATTCCAGATATTTGGGTGGCTTGTGAAGAAATTTATTAAAAGTTTGCTATCTATCTGTTTTTAATGCCAGAGCAGAGAAGATATTGTAGAGTCCTCAGCAGGCTATTCCTGCTGTAAGGTGCTAGATCCCCGAAGGCCCAATAAGAGAGATCCAACACAGAGAGGTCCAGAGAAATTACCGGTTTATAATAAGAGAGATCCAACACAGAGAGGTCCAGAGAAATTACCGGTTTATAATAAACCGGTAATTTCTCTGGACCTCTCTGTGTTGAATCTCTCTTATTGGGCCTTCGGGGATCTAGCACCTTACAGCAGGAATAGCCTGCTGTGGACTCAACATAATGGTGAGCCAGACAGGAGGAACATGGAACGGGTTAGCCTCTCCAAGTTCTCCATGGGCCACCCCAATTTTACTTTTCTGTGGACTCAACAATATATGTATGTGTGCAAACAGGGCAGGCACAAATATACTTGATACTTTGTTTCTGGGTCAGAACAACTTGGTTGGGTGAAATAACATGCAGAATAATTTTGAGGGGAAGGCTATGTCCCAGACAGCTCAGATCTTTAGGTCATGCCTGATAAAAAAAAAACAACCTCAGCCTTCTACAAGTTTACACTTTCAAAATGAATTAAGTAATATTCCTTGTGATACTCTGGCTCATGAACCAACACTGTAGAGGATTTCCTGTCCAGGTAGGAGCACAACTGAGCAAACTTTAGCATAGAGTAATGGAAGAAATGGTTGGTGAGGCCAAGTACAAGAATGGTATTTGCTTGTCACTTTAGAGATATTTCAAGAGTGACATGTAACTCATGGAGCATCATATTTATATTTTATTTTATATTACATTTAATTGAGTTTTTTATTTAATACTTTAAAATATTCTTGTTCCTCTACACAAGTTATTGTCTCTTTTAGGACCGGGCTTTAGCTCAGAAAAAGAAAGGGCCCTTTAAGTTACCAGTAATTCATACAGTTTATTAAAAGATTTCTAAACCCCCACTGAATCCTTATGGTTAACAGAGCAGTGTAGAAGTGTAACCAAGACAAAGAAAATGAAAAAGGAGCATTGATTGGAAGTAAAGAGAGAGAAACTGTCTAGTAAGATGCTCCAGCAAACAGAAAGCTTTTGAGTTAGTGCTGAAACTGATGGAATAACCTTCAGAATGTAGCATCTTTTTTGCACTACCCCATCATAAATGCTTAACAAAGGTGTTTGGTAGCCTGAATCTGAAGTTTTCACTGGCTGCATTTTTGCCCCAAAAGAAATTTAAAAAGATTTATCATTTCCCGTCCTTTTAATTCAGTCTTCTTCTGTTAACATCTGTCCTGAAGGTAGGCTGTGAGGACACACTCCAGTTATGTGCTCCATCCTGGCAAAAGATTGGCTATCTACTTAGATTCTAAATAGATCTAAGTAATTATTTTGCTTTAATTTCCACCTTTGCCTGGTTTGTTGGCCAAGGGAATAGATAAACAAAACGGGTTTAAATGTTGCTGCAATCTCACTCTGCTAAACAAAGAAATTTCCTAATAAGACTCTTTCATGCATAATTAATAAGCTGAATCAAGATTTATTTATTTATTTATTTTCAGTATTTTTACCCTGCTTTTCTCCTTAAAAGGTACCCAAGGCAACTTACATCATTAAAAGAAATTATTTAAAGCTAATCATGGTGTAAGAGCTACCTAGATGCCCTAAGCACATCCACTCTCGCCTGATCTTGGAAGCTAAGCAGGGTTGGGCCTGGCTAGTACTTGGATGGGAGACTACCAGGGAATACCAGGTGCTGTAGGGGCCTGGAGTAGGAACTGGCAAGCCAGTATTCCTGCCAAGAAAACTCCATGGACATGGGGTCACGAAGAGTTGGTCACAACCATAATGACACAACGACAACGATCATGGTGTATATACAAAGACTAAAAGGGTAAAAGGAATACCATGCTAAACACACACACACACACACACACACACACACACAGAGAGAGAGAGAGAGAGAGAGAGAGAGAGAGAAACAACACCAAAACTCATTCAAAGCAGTAAGGTACAACAATCCATTTAAAAGGGGCACTGCATTCCCAACCTCTGGCTTAGTATGCAGATACTGAAATCACCGATCTATCCAGCCAGCTTTGCATAAACTGGCAGTAGGACTCTGCCCACTGTACGCCAGAAATGGGCAGACTGTAAAGCTCAGAAAATCTTTTATATTTATTTATTTTACTAGAATGAGGAGTAAACTTGATGTCTGATTTCCATGAAAGGCTCAAGTCAGGCCCAAGGGTAACTTACTGTGGACCTACGGTACCACTCGTGGAGTGTAATCCCGCTATGAATGCAGTGTGCACTTGTGGAAGACTGGGCCATATATGGCAGTTGTGCCCTGATTGTGCTTTTCCAGAAGACACTGGAACACAATCCACTTCTGCCCCAGCTTAGATAACCTTTCACATAGTAGAGAAAAGCATTTATTCATCCTTTGATTTTATTGCATTTTGTGGCTTCTTTCTTCCCAATATTGTAAGTGCTTGGGGACTTTTAAAATGAGAAGGGTACCAAAATATCTCAACGAACAAGCTATCCCTTACAGCCCACCATGAGTATAACATAGTGTGTACAGTATATAGTATAACATACAGTACAAAAATTTGGCGAAAGTATTTTTTTTAACTACCACCCCCACAATACTTTAGGAAATGTAGTTTTTAGAAGTAACTCCTTCTGGTGTATTCTTCCATGGAAATTCTGTATATTATGGCAAGACCATTTGGATGATTTGTTTTCCTAAAACTTTCAAAATGAACAGGTCTCCCACCTGATCAGGCATTTGAAGAATGACAGCTGACATTTCATCTCACCTGTGTAATGGAGGTAACAAGCAGACATGCACTCTCCCACTACGCTAAGTGACCAGGTAATATCTGAAGCAGACCTCTGGGCTCTCCACTCATCTCTTATGGGAAACTTGTTCAGTTCACAATCCAGCTCAGCTACTGAATCAGAATGTAGAGTGACCTTTCCAATGTATTCACTTTAGTAAGATTAGAGATAATCCAAATGTTCACGTCTGCATAACTCGCTGCACCAAGATCCAAATCGTCTTCCTACAACTAGGAGTGAACTCTCAAACTCTTTGGAAATGTCTATGTTTTAAAATCATAATTATTTCTTCCATGTCGACTTCAAGCAATTTCTTCTTGCCTAGGAGGTCTGCTCTTGTGTCATTTCCTGTGTCATTTCCTATTTACTTTCACACCTTTTTGCCCTATTAGCTGAGATTGCTGGTCTAATTGCCCTCTTGATGACTTGGATGAAGCTGCCATCATCTAAGAACACTTTCTTGACCTCATTCCATGTGTCAAGCCTTCTTCTTTAAATATCTCAACATACTTTTGTCATATAAGTCACCAGATAGGAATACAACCACACACCCTGTCCTGTCCAATAATGGTTGCTAGAAAATGATAGAAAGACAAATTGCAGTTTTCCAAAATGGTGAATGGCTCCTACTATGGCACTCGTTGACTTCTACCTCCACCACTGAAACACAGAATAATTGCTGTAAGGAATATTTTTAATTGTTTTTTTAAAAAAACAGAAAGAAGAGAGATGGGAAAATAGGCTATATCCAGCCAAACTTGAAGGCCATTTCGAGTCCATTGATTTCAGCAGACAGGTTAAGGACCTACTTAAATATTTTCCTCTATAGCCTATGGAGCACATGTCGCTCAGAAAGGTGACTTTGGAGGATTACAACTCCCAGGATACCCATCCCAGCATTGCTGATTTTAGGAGTTGTCATTTTAAAAAAAAAAGTCTTTCTGAAATGCTGGGCAAAATTTCTTCTATTTAGGCTTTAAAAAGTAATGCAGATATAGGTACTGTATAGATGTAACTGTAGTTCTCTCTCTCTCTCTCTCTCTCTCTCTCTCTGTGTGTGTGTGTGTGTGTGTGTGTGTGTGTGTGTTTTTCCCCTACCAGGCATGTCCAAACTTCGGCCCTCCTGATGCTTTGGACCACAACTCCCAGAATTCCAAGCCTGTATTTCCAATGGCAAAGGACTGTGGGAGTTGTGGTCCAAAACATCTGGAGGGCTGAAGTGACTGAATCTGTACTGTATTACTTTTGGATGGTTTAAAGCCCCACTTCCTTCATCCAAATGGATCTTGACTTGTAACCCATGATGCTTGAGCATGGGAATATTTTGGTCCTGAACACATGACTAGTTCCAGAACCAAAATTGCTGGTAGAGATTTGGTCACAGTTCAGATTGAATTCAGTTGCAGTGGCAATTCATTCCCAGTCAGAACTTAAAAAGTAACTGGAAGGAATAAGACAATGACCCCACAGAGGCCATGATGAGCTTCTTGCAAGCATATTAGACTAAATGCCTTTAATTTACTTTATTTATTTATTTACTTTCTTAAAGGCAAAAATCAAAGGAAAACAAAACAGAATAAAAGACAAAAACATGTGGTACCTTAAAGACTAATTTTATATATTTTAATGTAATGTTTTGTGGACACATCTACTTCTTCAGACATATAACAGCAGAATGAGGTGTGCAATATAATATGTAATGGAATATACGTTTCGTACCAAATATTCATTGGCTGTTGTATGTAGGTGTATTTGCATGCAAGCCCTGTTGCAAAAATTCCTATTGAGACAGAGCTGGGTGAAGGTGGGTAGGTGAGGGGTATGAGGAAGGGGGGTATCTAGTTTTAGAGATCATTGGAAGAAAGGGAGTTGCAGGCAGTTTTTTACCTAGGCTAGGATCTTGTAGTGGAAGTTGGGTTTGTTGATATGGTTGGTGTTGTTTTATGGCTCTGTGGTAAAAAAAAAACCTCAAGAAACAAAAACAGACAGCAGATAAGATCAGAGTGAGAGGGGGTGGAAAAGAGGGGAAAAGGTGAGATGAAGTGAGAGAATGAGAAAGTTTAGATAGACAGTTTTTACCTTAGACTTTGAGTCTTGTGGTGTGAGATAAACTTCCATGAAAAAACAGTGGCAATATAGGAGTATTACATTCGATAATGACTCAAGAAACATTGACTTATGTTCAATCCATTCTTATGTGTGCCCACCATGCATATGAATTTCATCTCAGCTGTTTCTCTTTGCATTCTTGATTTGTAATTATTCTGTTCCAAAACAGTGACCTTCAAATCTTCAAGGAGTGTCCTGATAGACTGAAATTGTTTGAGACAGGTTTCTGTGTACTGTGGTTTCTTATATCAAACTTGTGTCCATTGATGAGTTTTCATAGAGATGTCCTTTTTGTCCAATGTAGAGTGCAGATGGGCATTGTTGGCAAAAGATGGCATAGATCACATTGGGTGAGGAGCAGATGAAGCTGCCCTGTATATTATATATGTCGTTCAGCCCTATAATACTGTTTCCTGAGTAGATGCGTGGGCAGAGTTGGCATCTGGGCTTGTGGCATGGTTTATTAGTCCCTTTGTCTGTGTTGCTGTTTTGTAATCTTGTGTCTGTTAGTATTTTTAATCCACTCCACTACCAAGTGGTCTCTATGCTCGGCTGATAAATTTATTGAGTCATCCATTTCCACTCAAAGGCACCATGTGTGCAGGATCTGAAACACATATGACAGCAAATGCGATTGGAATAAAGCAGTGTGTAATAGCTATAGTTATCTTCTCTGAAATAAGATCTATTCTGATTAACATAATTCTAAGTATAGGGAGTACAGCAATTAAGAAGTTTTAATCCTAAAGCAATTTTTTTCTCCTTTTAAAAGATAGGATATGTGACTATATTACAATGTTAATATTTCAGATTAACTGAACATTATTTACAGCAGTGGCGTCCAAATTTTGGCCCTCCAGATGTTTTGGACCACAACTCCTACAGTCCTTTGTCATTGGCAATCTAGGTTTGGATTTCTGGGAGTTGTGGCCCAAACATCTGGAGGGCCAAAGTTTGGACACCCCTGATTTACAGTCTGTCTCTCCACCATGGAGCCAAAAATGGCCTCAGGGGCCAAAGTTGCACTTTGCTCATTCTTTTACAAATTCATTTCTAAGGAGACATAACATTTTTGGAGAAGATATAGGCCTGATTTTACCATGTGATACTGCTTCTTCCTGGGACTAATTAGCCATCAAATGCCTGGTAATTAATTGCTGAAAGCACTAGGGTAAAGTCCCCTCAAGTTGCTTTTTTTCCAAGCTGCATATTGCATTATGGTAGCATAATTGATGTGCCCCTGCAGCCTAGTGTATAAGTCTTGGTATAGTAAAATAACATTTAACTGAGTCCTGTGGGGCAATGGTTAAATGCCTGTACTGTGTTCACCAGGATCAAAGTTCACTCAGCCTTCCAGCCTTCCCAGGTCGGTAAAATGAGTACCCAGCTTGCTGGGGGGGGGGGGGCAATGTGTAGCCTGCATACTGTAATTAAAAACTGTAAACCGCCCAGAGACTACTTGAAGTGGTATGGGGTTGGTAGATAAGCAGAACACTTTACTTTTGCTTTTTAAAAAAAATTAAAAGAAAAGAAGTTAAAGGGGAGGACCTGTCTGTGTGGATGAAAGTGTCTAGAGAGGTCCGAAGTATTTAAAACAACAACAACTAGGGAACAAAAGCTCTTGTGGTTTGTCTCCTTGATTGAGTGCCATTCGAGGCGCTTTTCGCAATGTAATTGGAAGTGAAGGCCAGAGCAAGGCGTTGGACCTTATGGAAACTTCCTCTCACAACCTACAAAGGGGGCTGTCCCCCCCCCCCACACACACGCATACCCTTTATAACAAGCCGAGGCAAGTCCGGCTGCGAGGAAGCGCGTCAGGCCCTTCCCGCCGCGACCTCCCGGCTCTTCCAAGAGGGCTTCTCTGAAGCCAAGGCGGGAAGAGGAGGAAAGCGCGTGGGGGGAGAGCGGGTGGAGGATCCCGAGCCGCCGCCGCCGCCGCCACGAAGAGGCGGGAGAGGAGCAGGGAGAAAAGCGAGCGAGTGGGAGAGCGAAGAAGGCCTGCTGGCTGGCTGGCTGGTCGTCCCCTCCGTGGGGACCGAGAGTGGCAAGGCGGGGAGGTCTGCTAGAGAGACCCGCGCCGCTGCCTAGTGTTGCAAAATGGAGTGTCTTTCTCTCCTCTTCTGCTTCGCCACAAATCTGAGGAAAACCAAATTTCATGCAGGGAGCGCGAACGTGCGCCGAGCCGGGCCGTCAGAAAGCGTTCCTTACACTCAGCTACACATCCCCTCATGGTTAAACGGCTCAAGGAGGGAGGATGGCGTGGGCTCCGCAGCACGCGCGCACGCGCGCGCGCGCACACACACACACACACACACACACACACACACACACACACACACACACACACACACACACACACACACACACACACACACACACACACACACACACACACACACCCTCCACGAGCCCTCTGCTTCCGTTCTCCTCTTAGGATGTCCCCTGAATGGTTGTGACAAACAGGCGCCTTTTCGCCGCCGTTTCCGGCTGTTGCAGGGCTTGCTCAAGCAAGCTCGACTCGGCGGCGTGAGGCTGTTATGTGTTAGACTCGAGGCGGGGGCGGGAAGGAGGGGGGGCAGGTGAGAAGCTGGGCAGATGCGTGGCAGAGGGAAGCGCTTCCATCACAGACAGGCCGGCGCGGATTCCTCCAGAAGACTTGTTGGGCTCCGGATTCAGGGAAGAACGTTTTAAGCCAGAGCTGTGGCCCTTTAGCCCTCCAGAGGAAAACGAAGGCGAGTTTCATCAGTTCTGCCTGTCCTTAAATTATGGTCAGTTTCCACTAGAAATTGGGAGTGGGGGGAAGCTGCCCCATCAGCCAGGCAGAGGAAACAGAAGGAATTTATGGCCTGGGCTTCCTATCAATTCTTTTATAAAAAATAAAATTTTAAAAAAACTCTCTGGTGGGCTATTATGCTTTTATACCCCTAATTCAAAATTCCAGCAAGGAGCCCAGTATTGCTGTGCACTGTTGTGCCTGCATTGCCAGGTGGCAATATGATGCCATGTTTTACTTAGCAAAGGGCACCCTGAATGTTGAGAATACCAGTGGCAGCAGTCAAGATGGTCTATACTGCAGGGGTGTCCAAACTTCAGCCCTCCAGATGTTCTGGAGCGCAACCCCCAGAATTCCAAGCCTAGACTGACAATGACAAAGGACTATGGGAGTTGTGGTCCAAAACATCCGGAGGGCCGAAGTTTGGAGGATACCCACTTCTGCTCACTATCATTCGCAGTGACACCAAGCAAGGGAAGGTCCTAGAAGCTGGCTCCTTCCACCTCCCCCAATTAGTTAACCACTTCTCATCCAAACACAAAGTAATTGTCAGGGATGTTTTTCAATAAGTGTGAGTGGAAATGAGCAGAAGGGGGTATCCCATAAGTAGACCATCTTGACTGCTGCCATTGGTGTTGTCAACATTCAGGCTGCCTTTTGCTATGTAAAGCTTAGCATCCTTTTTTTTCTGCTGGCAACATGGGAATGAGATTTTTCAGCAACACAGGGCTGTTTCCTACCATTTTTAGAATTGTGGATAATATTCCACATTTATAAACTGGAGGTTTGTTTTGTTGGTTTTGTTTTGTTTTTTAGAATTGAGTTTCCTGGAATTTTTAAATGGGAGTTTAAATGCATATACTGATTGACTGATGAGCTACTTCATGCTAAGTAGCATACCGAGCAGCAAGGATTCTCCAGCTCATTCAGCCTTGTGTAAGTGGTTTGGCATCCTCCCATATAATATGTAGTACCTTCAGATCTTATGTCAGTGTTCTATGCCATGTTATTTGAGGGCCTCCTGATTGTTGTTTGATCCTGGAGAGGTCCAGTGAATTGTTCCCTTAGGAATCTGATTGTTCTCCATGCAAAAATATGGCCAAACTGCTGGACTCTTCTATGTGTGACAATGTTATGAAGTTTACACAAGCCACTCTTTAGGAGCACCTACTCATTGCTCATGTGGTTGAAATATCAGATCTTTAGAATTCAGCAGAGGTATTTCTGTTGGAAACTGTCAGTTGTAACCCTCTTGTTGATACTTGCTGATGCCTTCCAAATCAGCATACATTGCACACAAATTCCAATATAAATTTCCCTCATGTAATTAGCTAGCGGTAGGGGATATCAAAAGATGAGCACATGATCTGTACTATGGTTACTGGGAAAATACAGAAGCAAGAACAGTCTGGATATGGCTGTAATCCCTCCGTGATAAAATATTCTGAAGGTTTGTTTTGGGCTTAGTGAAATAGTGAAGCAAAGGTGTGAGTACTACAACAGGTACAGCACAGAAGCATACACACCCTTTAGCCTCTTAGGGCGTTTATACACGACCCCTAAGCTGCGCTGCAAATGGCTCCCAGCTCCGGAGCTTAGAAATGTTTTCCCACCAGCTCCGGAGTTTGGAGACAATTAAGTGCGACCCCGCCCACTTTAGCGTGACCCAGCGCACTTTTCTTGTACCTGCTTTTTGATGGTGAAATTTTTTTGATGCGGATAAGAGTACCGGGCTCTCCTGGCTTGTCTGTTGTTTTTTTGCCTCCCACCCCTTTAAGAGCTCCCACCCCTTTAAGAGCTCCCACCCCTTTAAGAGCTCCTTGAGACGGAACCAGGCTCTCCTGGCAACTGCAACTTCGACCGCACCAGCAGGTTAGTAAAGGCTTCTTTTGTCCTTTTTTCCCTCCCCCCCCCTCACGCCGACAGGAGCAGGAAGTGCTGAGGGGTGGGGACGAAGGAACAGAAATGAACCCCCAAGATCTCTGGTCCGAATTTAAGGGACCAGCGGATCTTAGGGGTCATGAGAAAAGGCCCTTAGTTAAACCGATGTTGCCATACCTACTCTGCAGAATGCAGACTGGAAAGCTATGTTCTAATTTCCAGACCCTTTCTTAGGCAAGCTGAAGGAGAAAAAGAGCTGTAATATTGAACCAAATGCTCTATGTGTGCTTGTTTTCTAAAAGATGTCCCTTTGCCTTTTGAAATTTTTAAAAAGAAAGAGGTTGGAGTGAGCAAAGAATGTCACTAGGAAAAAAAGTCTAAATCATCCATACTAGGTGAAGGAAGGCCAGTGAAGAAAGACAAGGACAAAAATCAGGTCATTTGGAATGTGGTGTTGGAGGAAAGCCACATAGATATGAAATGCAACAAGGAAAACAGAAAAGTAGGTGCTTAATCAAGTGAAGTCTGAACTATCACTCAAGCAAAAATGATTGAACTAGGCCAGTTCTACCACGAACATACAATGGAAAAACAGAAATGACCAGAATAGACTGTACTGCTGGGGAAAGTACAGAGGAGCAGAAGAAAAAAAGAAAAAAATCTAAACATGAGATGGGTTAACTCAGTAAAGAAAGCCACTGCTGTTAGTGTGCAAGATCTAAACTGAACTTAATACTGTTAGGAAAAGGGTGCAGTAGGAAGAGAGAACAGCCTGACATGAGTTGCTGTTGGTATGCAAGATATGAGCAGAGCTGTTAATGAAAGGACATTTTGGAAGCTAGTCAGTCATATAATCATCACACATCAGAAGTTGTTTGATGGTACATAGCATCCGTAGCATCTTTGAAGTCTTTTCTTTTATTACCAAAATGACAATGGGTGGAATTGGCTCTCAAGCTTTGCTAATATCAAGGCAGATCATCCACAACCACCAAGCAAAAGACTAATTTCACAGCTTAAATAAGTGAACTTCTGAACAGAGATAGTCACAAATCATTTCATGGCAGCTTGTCATGAGTCATCTGCTACACCAGTGTCAAATTTGTTGCTGATCCAAAGTCTGATTTCAAAGTTATTTTGTTTGTTTGTTTGTTTGTTTGTTTTGGGCATACCTAATTTTCGAATTGCCTTGGGATGTTGAATTGAACACATCAATAAATCAAGGTTGGCCCCAAATTTAAAACATACCACAATTTTTGCACCCCTGTTTTGGTGTTTGAAGTCTCAAAAATGGAATTTTGTGCCTCTCTCCCCCTCTGAGAGGTACTATTTTAAAGCTTTTCTCTAAGGGCGTTTATACACAACCCCTAAGCTGCGCTGCAAATGGCTCCCAGCTCCGGAGCTTAGAAATGTTTTCCCACCAGCTCCGGAGTTTGGAGACAATTAAGTGCGACCCCACCCACTTTAGCGTGACCCAGCACACTTTTCTTGTACCTGCTTTTTGATGGTGAAAATTTTTTGATGCGGATAAGAGTGCCAGGCTCTCCTGGCTTGTCTGTTGTTTTTTTGCCTCCCGCCCCTTTAAGAGCTCCTTGAGACGGAACCAGGAAGTAATGGGGCTCTCGTGGCAAGTTCCACCTGTACCGGCAGGTTAGTAAAGGCTTCTTTTGTCCTTTTTTTCCCTCCCCCCTCACGCCGACAGGAGCAGGAAGTGCTGAGGGGTGGGGATGAAGGAACAGAAACGAACCCCCAAGATCTCTAGTCCGAATTTAAGGGACCAGCGGATCTTAGGGGTCGTGTGAAAAGGCCCTTAAGAGAATCATGCTAGTCGTCATTCATCTGTTCCTGATGATTTGACAGATATAGGGAGTTTTCGTAAAAGGGCATTTTCCTCATATATGTTTGTAATTGTCTATTTTTGGCTTTGTTTTAATGTTGTTACCCTAAATAAGGTCCTCCTAACTGCAGTATGTATGTGTATCCATTGTGAGCTTGTGACTAGGATAGACAAGTGCTTCCCCAACATTTCAGGTTAATTTTCAATAAAATTATTCTGAGTAACATTCTTGCATTAGCTGCTTTTGAAATCACACTCTGTACAATAAGGAACAGCTCAAATGTTTCTGCTGAAACATTTCAAACACTAAATAATAGAATTTTCAAGTTCAAAGGGATCTGGTGGGTATCTAGTCTATTGCCTACCAATACAGCGTTCCACAACTAAAACAGCCTTGAGGGATGACCACATAACCTCTTTTTAAAAAAATACCAGACAAAGTGGAGTTGATCCTACAATTTATTTATTTATTTATTTATTTATTTATTTATTTATTTATTTATTTATTTAGCTTGCATGCTGCCCACTACCCAAAGGTCTCTGGGCGGCTCACAATCAAAATAGACAAAACATCAAAATTACAATAAAATTAGAACAATAAAAACATGTAAATACAATAAATATGATACATTAAAAACACAACACTAAAATTGCCATCAGGACCCACAACCATCAGTTTAAAAACTTCTGGAACAGGAAGGTTTTTACGTCAGCGCCAGGCAGATCTCACTTGGGAGGGCATTCCATAGTCTGGGGGCAGTTGCTGAAAAAGCCCTATACCTGCAAGCCATCCCTTTCACCTCCTTGAGGGATGGCTCTTTCAGGAGGGCTCCCTGACTAGATCTTAATTGCCGGGTAGGTTCAGAAGATTTGAATCCATTGGTTTGTGTATAAACTTCTGGAGCAACAGAAAACAAGCTTGCTCCATCCTGTATGTAACAGCCCCTGCCATTGCTTGTTGCTACTGTTTCTCGTGCCTTTGTTCCATTTCTCACACTTCTTTTCAGTATATTTCATTCCAAGGAATCTTCATTACCATTCCACTCACTGGGAAATCAGATTCTTCAAATGTAGCAGGTAGTTTGATATTAAACCATCAAAAATAATAAAAATGGTACTTCCATGTATGCACGTGTTTGATTATACATACAATTTTCATCATTGCTCACAATTAGTTGTGTAATTAGCACTGTAAGGAGCAGCAGTTCAGCAATGTCTGGAAGACCACATTTTCCACACTGTTGCTAATTATATATTTCTGCAAAGAGATCCTGGTCTTTTTGAAAACACATTTCCCCTTCTAACTGCTTGCCCAGCTTTGTTTATTTAAAATATTTTTACTCCACCTTTCTCCTTAAAAAGGACCCAAGGTGGCTTACAACATTGAAAGACAATATTTACAATTGAAAACAATGAGATTGCATTACGCATCATTAAAAGACTAAGAAGAATGAGCAAAGAGCCATCTTACATAATTAAAATGCAAATTAAAGCTAAGAACAATAAGTATATGATTGCTAATGCCGCTGAGAAATGAAAAATACAAAAATGGAAAGCACAAGTAGTACTTAAAAATCCAGTCAAAGCAGCAATGCATAAAAATCTGTGGATTTTTGTGCAAATTTGTGGAAAGACAGCAAAGATGGGCCATATGGGTCAACCTTGTCCCGACCAACCAGAGCCTCGTCCTCCCTTTGTGATAATGACTGTGATTTTTTTAAACTGCTGGTAACAGTTCCTCTTGCAGGATCTTACTCGTTTGGTGGGTGGTGCTAGGTTCTACTTCTCCTGGCCATTTTTTAGTATTGGTATATGGTATTTCCATATTGGTGCGTATTTTATTATGCTTTTGTATTTTCTATGAGGTTCTTGTGTTTGGCTATGTATTGGCGTTATAGTTGGTTTGTCGCTGTTCAGTGATGTGCTGTACACCGCCCAGAGTTCCCTATGGGAAAATCGGGCGGTCAATAAGTACAAAATACATAATATTTGGCCTCTTGTGGGAGGGAGTTCCAAAGTCTGGAAGTAGCAACAGAGAAGGCTCTCTCCTGTGTCTTCATCAGACGCACCTGTGATGGTGGCAGGACTGAGAGAAAGGCCTCTCTTGATAACCTTAACACCAGAGCCAGGTCATAACAGGAGACACAGTCTTTGAAATAGTTTGGCCCCAAGCCATTTAAGGTTTTAGTTAAGGCCACTTTCTTTTAGCTCATGTTGGTATCATTAAAGGATGGCCTTTATAGAAAGATAACATATTTATTGCAACAGATCACATATATTTTTTAATTGATTTTAACGTCTTGATCGATCAGGCTTGTTTTACATTTGTTTTTGATAGCTGAATTGTATGGATTTTCTTTCTGTGAACCGCCCAGAGTTTCTTCGGAAAGTTGGGCAGTTTATAAATAAATAAATAAATAAATAAATAAATAAATAAATATGCCTAGCATCCTGGCTGCTACCTATTTTATCCTACCCCCACTTGGGAGTTGAAGGTTGAGGTGAGACTGACCCAAGGTTATCCAGTGAACTTCATTACTGAGTGAAGATTTGAACCTCCTTCTCCTTAGTGCTTCCTAACAATCAACCATTGCACCCCACTTGCTTGACTTTTCTTGCAATACACATTGCTCTTGAGGCAGTGCCACCTTGCATAGGGAAAGAAGGTCAAAGGGACTACTTTCTAGGAGACTGTCAATTGCTTTTACGTCAGAGAGCTACTTAGAGAAAACTATTTAGTTACCAGAGGCAGTTTGCCTCTGTCTATGAGTTGCTGGGCAACAAGAGATGCAAATACTGTGCAACTGTTATCCATATCCTAGCCCTGAACCTCCCATAGGGAACTACTTGGTCTGTGGGTGAGCAGAATGTAGATATGCCTTTGGTCTGATCTGACAAGGCTATTTCAATGTGCTTATCTTGTGCTCTTAATAGACATGAAAACCAAAATCTCAGCTACAGGCTGAAAGAACAGGGCTGAAATCCTACGCACAAGACGAAGCAAATTCCACTGAGGCCAGTGGGACTCATCTCTGAATAAACAGGCTGTGCTAAAAAGGTCCACGGAACACAATCAACTTTGCCTCTGTTGAACACAGATAGGGCTAGGCTTTATGACTGCAAGCAAGGACATCGCTTCTGCTCCTTTGGCAGAAAAACCCTTTGAACTCAGAAGGGTTTTTCTTCTACCTAACATGAACAGGTTCAAGCTACAGAAGCCTGGTCTGTCTGCAAGACCAGATTTCCTCCCAGTTTTGTTTTGTTCTTTTTGAACCATTGCACATAAGGCATTGGACTGCTTATGCATATCCTGGAAATAATGAGCCCAATCTGTCTCCAGAGATGACTTGCCAGTGGAAGAATGTCTGCATTTGCATCACAAAACACCTGAAGCTGTCATGATTGGCTCGGCTGTGCCAGGGGGGGCAAGCCAAATTGTAGGCTGCATGACCCTCATTTCATATAAATATCAAAATTAGTGACACTCACAAAAATCCCCAACAATGCCACAAACTCAGGCAAGAATCAAGTCATTCTTCATTTGGCATGTTTGTCTTTTCAAGTCAAAGTGCGCTGCAATGCAGGGAGCCATTTGCTAGTCAGCCAGACATAAAAGACTGCCTGCATGTAGCACTTAGAAAATATCTATCAGTGGGAATACTTTAGCTGGCACCCAAACTGGGAAGAAAGTAGATCAGGATCTGCTGGTTATTTGATGCAAATCTGCTGAAAGGGTTTGACTCCAGCAGAAACAAGCTGATTCGTCTCTTACCAGCCTAGGTAGGTAAATGTGTATGTGTGAGTTTATGTATGTGTAATCATCACAAAGTTAGTTACCAAGACCAAAATTCAAGTGGAGGAAGCCAATGCACAAATGCGTGATGCTGGACCTCCCTTCGCACATCTGAGTGTGTCACTGTTCCCATCTATAATTTTGCAACCAACGTAAAAAGAGACATGGAAAAGAAAGCCTGTGGGGGGCGGGGGGCGGGTACGTTTGCCATTTATTTATTTATTTATTTATTTATTAACTGCACTGACTTTCCCAAGGGAACTCTGGGCGGTGAACAAACCCATAAATGAGAAGATATAAAGATACAAAACCAAATAAAACTAGAGCCAACTCAATGTAAATACAAACAAGCATAGATACATCCGGCCGGCAAAAAAATGGGCACACAATCATGCAATTAGTGATTACAGAAATGGTCTTTTTAAAAAGCCATGTTTTCAAGGCTTTCCTGAAAGCAGGCAAGGGCTCCACTAGCCGGATCTCACTTGGTAGTTTCTTCCAAGTCACTGGAATAGCCATCGAAAAAGCCTGACTATGGGTGGAAACCCTGTGGGCCTCCCTGGGGGTGGCCACCCAGAGCAAGAGGGCTAGCGATGCTCTTGTGGGATGGGATGATGCTGACCTTTGAGAGATACGTTCTGCCAGATACTCAGGGCCCAAGCCATGGAGGGTTTTGTAAACCATTGCACGTGACCATGTAAGTACAGTAAATAGCCTTCTGTCCTGAGTGGTTCACAGCCTTCTGTCCTGACTGGTTCACTGGCCACAACAACTGTGTATATTATTTATTTAATAAGACATAATGTAACTAACAGGAGGAGTTTTTGCTTTGACCCAGTTTGGTGTCATTTTTTTCCAACTCAATTTTAATGCTGTCCATTTTAAGGAGTTATACCAGGAGTGTTTTGGTATGAGCAATTTTGTCTCGTTCTGAACAATCAAGGCTCTCCACTGGTTTTGGCTAACTCGCCACTTGTGCCAGACCATGCTTGCTCTGTACCAGATGGGACTAGCTTTCCTCTATCTGCACTCAGTTTGCTCGTCACCTGCTTCGCCTCTGCTCTCTTTCTTTTCTGTTTCTGCCACTCCTCCTCCATCTTATCATTTCCTTTTCTTCTGGATGATTCCAAAAAGAAAAAGTAGCCAAAAAGCTTTTAGACCTTATACGTAGAGATATCGCTGGGCCATCAAGGCATCCAACAGTAAAGGGCTTAGAAACTTGGTGACTTTTATTAATGATTTCTTGAGATACATAATCACGCAGTAAAGCAGAAATCTGAGGTGTTTGAAAAGTTTAAGCAATATGTAGCAATGGCCCACAATAATTTTGGGAAAGATCTGCAGGATCTGAAAAATAATAATGGATTTTGTGGCAAAAATATTTCCAATTATTTATACCAAGAAGGAACTTACTGCCCCCAGCAAAATGATACAGCTGAGCATAAAAATAGAAGTCTTTTAGAAATGACCAGATATTTGCATGTAGCTCCAGATTTGCAGCTAGTGTGATGCAGAGAGGTGATCACAACTGTCACCTAAACACAGAACATACAGTACTTTTCCATCTAGACTTGCTAGACTTAAAATTAAGGGGTGTCTTTTACACAGGAGTAAGCCAAGGAAAGGACCCCACAGGGTGTGCCTGGGAAAGCATGTGATGGCTCACACAAACAGGAAGGGCTTGCAAACTGCAGGGGCCCTGCCGATGGAGCACCCAAGCCACCTCTTTCCCAACCCCAGTGAATGGAGGCTGGAAAGAGGAAAAAGGCAAGGGCAGAGGCAGCAGTGGGACGCTCCTTGCCTGTGCCTCTTGAGCTCCCCAGTCTCTTCCCAGTGCTTCTCTCCCCCCCCTTACCCAGTTCCAACCCTGCATCTCCCTCGCCCTTCTCTCAATCTCAGCAAGGGATCGCCCCTCTCTTTTTTCCTCGAGCAGTTACACATTGCTACGGCGCCCTCCCATTCTCCTGTCTTCCCATGCTTTCCCCAGTGCTTGCCACCTATTGCTTTCTCCCTGACCGGCTCCTCTTTCTCTGCTTCCTTCACACTGAAAAAGAAAGAGGAGCCCACACTGCTACCTGCGTGCCCACCCGTACCAGGGCAAGAAGATGGGGAGGATCCATCTGGACCAGGCTCTTCTTTCTCTTTCTATAATTTGGGGTTGGAAAAGTAGGGTCCATCTTATACTTGGGAGCATCTTGTGGACAGAAAAATATGGTATTTCCTACAAAAGCAACTGGAATAACTCCATTTGAATTATAGAGACATACAAGCCCAGTTGAAGACATCTGAGAGTATTTGGCCATGAAGGCTGCACATTTGTGCCAAAGGCCAAAAAAAAAGGCAACTTAATTTTTTTTTTAAATCAGCTTGGAGTCCTGGTGGGCTATGCCACCAATTGCAAAGGCTACGGGATTTTGAATCTAAGCACAGTACAAATGAGTGTGCACTTAGTAGCATGGGTCCCTTCACCAGGAGAAAGGTGGCTAAGAAATGAAATAAATGAATAAATGAATAAAACATATGGCTTGATGAGGGGAAGAGGTCAAATCCACGTGTGAGGCCTGATTTAGAAGAGGCCTGTAAGGCTAATAAAATTCCTCAGAGGCAGCAAACAGATGTTGAATTGTCCCTGAGTCCTGAAATGCCTCTAGAGCCTTCCCAGAACAGAAGGGGCAACAGAGGCTGGTGTAGAGCTTACCCAACCAAAAGGGGTGGCAGGAGGCGAAGCAGCTGCTCCAGAGCCAAGGTGGTACCTCCACAAAGACTGAGGTATGCCACTAAAGCCAGCAAGTTGCAGGAAACACCCCTAAATGGGCAAACATTGCCAAGATGCCTGCAGCAGAAGCACTCCAGATGAGAAAATAAAGTCCTCAGTCAAACATAAGACTTGGGCACTTGTGGAACTGCCCACTACTAGAAAAAAAACCCATAGGATGCAGATGTCTCATGGTTAGTAAGGCTAGTAAAGCTAGTAGCAAAGGAATACTCCCCCCCACACACACACACACTGCCACCGCCACCACCCCAGAAAGGACTACAATGAAACCTTTGTATCACTGGTCAAACATGTTTCAATAGAATATTGATCATTGTTACTTCAAGAAACATGCATATTGTTGGACTTGTTAGCATTTAAATATGCAGGTTCATGCATGAGCACTGGAAAGGAAAGAAGTGCTTGTAGGCTAACATGCCTTGTAGGTTGCATGGCGTATCTCTCTCTTTTTGACCAATTAACTTAAAGCTCTTTCTCTGGTGGACAGAGATGACCTTTCCCAATCTTAAGTTGCTTAACTACCTTTGTTTAGGCACAAGCTTTTGAGCCAGCTGAGACAAAGGATACTCTTTGGAGTTTCTCTTCATGTCCACTATTTTCTCTCAGCCATTAACTATTTTAAACTATTTCTTCATTCCTTTTACTGACCTCTGAAACCCCTGTACTTTGCTGAAATCTTCTGTAATCAGGTTGAAGCCTACATCCTGCAGATTTTCCATTAATAAAGAACAATACAGTGGTACCTCATAATATGAAATTAATTTGTTCCTCAGGACACTTTGTATCATAGTGGGGGTTTTTTTGTATCATGGATCCAAATGGGACACAATGCACCCTGGGAAATGAAGTCTTTTGCAAAATTTTCATATCTCAGGGCTTTCCATAGGAAATTTTCATATTTTTGCAGAAGTTTTCAATTCCCAGAGTATGTGCCCCAAATGGACTTCCCTTTTATATACAATATTGAGTTTTTCGTGACACAAGGTGCCCATATCTCGAGGCACCACTGTATACTTTAATCTTAAATGCAGCATCTGGTTAATCACTTATGCAATTAAATGCAGTCAGGATATGTTGGGAACTTGTTGTAAAGCATTTTGGGGGTCTGGGGTTCAAATTGTTACAGATGAGGGAGAGAGTTAACCAATCCCACTCCCAGCCACAAGGCTTATTGCTCTTTGAACTTTTTGGTAAAGCTGCCATCACCCTTTTCAACAGAAAAGGAACAAATTATTCTGGCAACATGGGCCAAGAGCATTGAGACACCTGGAATTAGATTAAACCAAAGATAGCTCTGTAGAAGACAAAAACCTCAATGCCACAAGTGCACTGTTTCCAAAAAGTTAGCTTTATTAACAGAACAAGGAAGTAAAAAGGAGTAAAGCAGTTATCTTAATCTAGCCAAGTTTTCCCAGCAGTCTAGGTCTGGCTAAACCTTGACCATTTACCCACTTAAGTAAAGAATGTTTGATCCTCCTTCTTGAGAATCCGTCTCCTGGAAAGGAGAAGACCCTTTGGCTCTGGGAACTGCATATAAGCCCCTCCCCACTTAAGCCCCTCCCCACCACCCTAGGTGTAAGCCTGCAACTGTCCTTGGCCAAAAGGGCCACTTTAAAACACTTCTGATCTGGGCATTTAGTAAATCCACTTCCCAAGTAGAGGTGATCTGTTTCCTGTGTGTGGATTTGCATGCAAAGGAGTGAGGCCAACTTGTAGATTGCTTTCTTGCCTTCCTACATCAAATGGGATTTCTCACAAGACCATGATGAAGCTCAAACCTGGCATCCTTGAAGACGCGTTGTGTGTCTGGAGATTTGCCAGAAAAAAAACTTTTCTAAAATGTGTAGTTTTTTGATACCATCGCTGATATGCTTTATTACATCTCTGGCATCCTAACTGAGGGGTTCTTCACCATATCTTTACATATGCTACTCAGTTTTAGCTCCAAAAGTTACTGGTGTTTCTGTTGTGCAATTAAAGGAATTAAAGATGTTCCTCTCTACTAGATGAACACACTTGATAGTGACATGTGAGGTTCTCCCAGGTTCACCTAGACCAGTGATGGCAACCCTTTTAGAGACCTAGTGCCCAAACTGCGATTCAAAACCCACTAATTTTTCGCAAAGTGCCGATACAGCAATTTAACCTGAATACAGGTGGCTGTGAAGGGGCGATGTCAGGTGCCCACAGAAAGGGCTCCGAGTGCCACCTTTGGCACCCGTGCCATAGGTTCGCCAACACTGACCTAGACCTACCCCACAACCGTGGCAAGTGGAAGGCAAAAATCAGAATAGTGAACCCCACCACCAAGTGGGACAGAAGAAGATATTCCTCTCTGCTGGTAGTACAAAGTCGACCCTCGTAACTCCAATACCCATAAAGTAAGTGCATGTTCAATTTGCCTTCCTTTATGGATAAATTTAAAAAGACGTTTGTATGCAGGTTTTGTAGAGCCTTGAGAGGGGTGCATTGTCGTGCAAGTGACAAAAGGAACAAGCAGCCCATGCTTTGAACCAGAAGTTCAAACAGTTGCTTCTGAAGGAAGGATTGTCACAAGCCAACACAGGTACTGTACATGCTTTCACTCCAGGTACTGGAACAAGAAAGGGACCTATATTTTTTACCTATGCTGGTGATTTACTTTGTTGCAGTGATGATGAAACTGACAGCTGAGTGATTATGAGAAACCCCAGCAAGGAGGTAGGAGATGTCACATTCTATCTTGGCAGGGGGGGGGGAAGGGGGAGAAAGATGGGAGCTATCTACTGAACCAGAAGCAGAAGATGGATGATCTGCGGGAGTGTCTAGGATTGTCAGATTCTAACCAAGTTCACACCCTCAAGCAGACACAAACTACTTCAAGCGAGATGAGACTAATGATCCTCTTCCACCACCACCACCCCCACACACCCAAAAAGCGAGTATAGGGAGGCTACTGGGAAGCCCCTGTGTTGGCAAGCAGACTATATTTTGGTGCCACACTTGGAATTTGGAGCAGAAAGTTGAACTCTCCCATGCAGAATAACTGGACAGCAGTCAGGAGAGCAGCAAGATTGCCAAAGGCCAGTGAAGGCCTAAAACTCAAATAGACCATCCAAAAGTGAAGAGATATTTTTCTACAAAAAATAGAACTGTTTCCTGGACATGCAAGAAACAGTCTACAGTTGCCATATCCAGAGTACATCTCTGTATCAGAACCATGTCCTGAGAGTCACTGACTCTGCAAACTTTTAAGGAATTGGCATCCCAGAGCTAGAACCCATGGGGTTATTTGAAGATAACCAACGCTTTCATAAGAACTGTTGAAAACAAGAAAGTGAAATCACAGAACAAACACATAGACATAAAGGTGGACAAAAATCTATGAAATGGAAGAAAAGAAGGCTATCAAGGTGACCTGCTTCCAAGGTGAAGAGATATTGGCTGATGTGCTGACAAAGCGAGTACACTGGGAGCACAATGAGATCCTGTGTAAGAAAATGGGATCCGTGCACAGAGGCAGATCAGTGCACAAGGCAATGAGAAGGGAATTAGAAGACTCTTCTGCAAGCATCCCCTCTTTTCATCTATGCCACACATGCCTAGTAGGGGCATTTGTGATGTTTGTGTCTGTTTCATGGGATATTTCTCTACTTTCTTGTTGGTGGTGTTGGTGGTGATGATGGTGATGATGGTGGTGATGGTGGTGGCAACAGTGGTGGTGCTGCTGCTATTTTGACTCGAATACCGCTCTAGGATGCTAAAGCATTACCTGGATGGCTTATAACATATTTATGCAAGGAACACTTTTGCCCCTAGCAAGCTGGGTCCCAAGGAAAGTGCAAATTTGCCATTTCTTCTTGTTATCTTATAACAACCCCAACAGAGGTTTTCAAGGTTAAGAGGGATATTTGGGGGAGGGGGGTTGCCAGTTCCATGCCTCCAGTGAGTTTTCCATGGGTTGAGTGTTTTAGAAAAGGATAATGGAACTTGTAGTCCCAACAGAGAGGAATATTATCAATTCTCTTAACTGCACAGTAAGGGAGGTTAGCATAGTTTGGAGTTAAGAGTGATTCAGCAAGCCCTCCAAAACAGAAAGTCACCCTACAACATTTAAACCAGCTTAAAATGGTTGATCAGAAACTGCTTGTAAAGTAAAAAGAAAGATTTTTACTCACAAAAATAACTTACAAATTGCAGGCTGATGCTGGATTAAGGAAGTTATGATAGTAAATAATAGTATCCACTGCTTCTGAGGTCAGCAAGCCGAATCAAGAAAAGCTAATGTGTGTGTGTTGTGTCATTACAGTCGTGACTGACTCTACGTGACTCCATTTCCATGGAATTTTCTTGGCAGGAATACTGGAGTGGGTTGCCAGTTCCTACTCCAGATGCCTACAAGCACCTGGTATTCCCTGGTGGTCTCCCATCCAAGTACTAACCAGGGCTGACCCTGCTTAGCTTCCGAAATCAGGAGAGATCGGATGCGCTTAGGGCATACACTATAGTAAAAAGACAAACTGGGTTTCTCAGACCACATGGTTTGAGGAACAAACATGGTGGACATAAGGAGAAGCTCAGCAGATCATCCTCCCTTTATCTTGTCCCAAAACCTTCTGTAATGTATCTGTGCCTAAACAAAGGCAGTAAACAATTTAAATGAGAAAGGAGGAGTTGCCATTGCTGTCAGACTAGAGGCATTAGTTAACTGGTCAAAGAGAGAGGAAGAGGATGTCAAACTAACTACCCAGCATGCAAAATAATCACTTCCTTCCTCTCAGGCAATCATGCACTTGGCTTGCATGTTAATTGGCTAAATAAACTTTAACAGAGAGTCTGTGAAGATTCTCAGTCACCCAGGTGAGTTTATCTGGAAGTTGAGTCATGGCAACTGGATTTCTTTTCTTGAGGAACTGAAACATTTTGCTACTCATCCAAACAGCTTAATCAGTTTGACTGATGGAGCTGTTTGGATGAGCAGCAGAAACAGTTCAATCTCTCAAGAAAAGAAATCCTGTTGCCATGACTCAATTTCCAGATTCAACAGAGAGGGGTTTTGAACCTAGTCCTGGTTTTGGAAGAGGTAGCTGTGTTAGTCATTGCAAACATTCCAAGCAAAATCCAAAGAAGCAAAACCAAACAACAGATAAAAACATGCAGCACCTTAAAACTAATATTTTAATGTAAGCATTTGTGAATCAATTCCACTTCTTCGGACATATGGTAACAGAATGAAATTTTGAATGAAATATCAGTTTCATGCCATAATATTCATTGGCTCTTGGGTGTGTGATACATATGGATGCAGTGATACCCAATCCCACTATAGTGCACTAAGTAGCCTCCAGTTAATATTGCCCCTCTGTTTTATCTGTAAAAAAATCTCTTCTTGAGAATGAGATTATTTTCTACACACACACACCGGCCACATGCTCCAATCTGGCATAAGGTCAACTAGCTGGATCAGGAATCAAGCTTTCCTTTCACCACATTTTTCTACACAAATCTTAGTAACTACTTCAGGTCCAGCCTCTGCCTGGTTTACTATGGCAGGAAACAGAGAAAACAAAGTCATGTAAATGCTCACAGGAAACACTTCTATGATTATTATGGTAAACAAAGAGGGTTCTCTCAAACCCATAAATTATTCTTCTAAAGCACTTCTTATTCCATTCCCTTAAAAAACCAACAAATAAAACTTTCTCCACTTTCTTTGTGTGTGGGGGGGGGTGACACACCCTATTCCCTTTTTGGGGGGAGGAGCCATAACTATCCCTTTAGATGGTGGGATTTGGAGGTGACCTGGTTCTCAAAATTGCTAGTCAAAGCTTTGGTATGAGGTGAAAACACCCAGTTCCGAATGATGTCAAGGCAGCTTACTCCCATGCAGCCTAGGTGAAGAATGGCGTCAACACTGCAGGTCGGAAATTTATACAAGCCATTGAGCTTGTAAGCCAACTTTTGAGTAAATTTGGCTGCATAAGTTAATATGGCTCCTTTTGAGTTTAAGAACAAAGTGCCACTGCCTTCAGTTCTAAGTACTGTATGTTTACTCAGAACTGTGTTTTATGGGATGCATTGTCAGATACTTGTGCAAAGGATTGTGCAAGGGATTCGGGACTTCCGGGACTGAGATCCAGGGAACTGAGTGTAAGAAAATATCCAGAAAATATTGTTTTCCACATTGTCGCGTCCAGACTCCAGAAGAAGCATTGGAGCAGAGAGTTGACCCCACAAAAATTTATTTGGTGGGTAAGCGTTGCGGGTCTGAATCCAAGACATCTATGCAAGAAAACACCTGCTCTTTATCTGAGTTTCCTGAAAAGTGGCTCTGGAAAATGAAAAAAAAAACCCAAACACTGGTTAGACCGCCCGCGAGTCGGGCTGTTCTTTTTTTTTTTATGTCAGACGTGCGCTCTTTAGGGGCTGAGGACGTCCCTCTCTCCCTCGCACAGCCTGGTGTCTCTGTTTCCTGGCCGCATCTTCTTGGCCTCATCAGCAGTGCTCCGCGAGATGAAATTTCTCCGCCGCTCCTTCCCCGTCCGCCCTTCCTTCCTATCTTCGCCAGTAAATGTTCCGGGAAGGCAAGACGTCGGGTCCTTTCAGGCTCCAGCCTTTCGCCGGGGTAACGTGGTGGAAATCGCGCCCGTCACATCCACACGCAGGGAGAGGGACCGGGAGCGCTTTCTCGCGCGGGCGCACGCACCAAAGGCCTTGCGCCAGGGATCCTGATTAAACAGAGCAGAAGCGAAGTCTTATAATTAAACGGGGGGGGGGGGTCGGCCGCTGAAGCGGGGAACTCGCGCCTTTTAATTTCCTAATCGGACAAAACAGGTTCGGAAAAGAGACGTGATGTTGACCGACGGCGTGTCGAAGGTTCCAGCCCGAGCGGCGGACGTGCGTCTCGGAGGCGATCGGCTGGCGCGCTCCTTCGCGGCCGCCTCGCTTGCACCAGTCAGCCTGGGCGCCCCCGCCGAGTGTCTTGGAGGATTTAGGCCTTGCCTGTCCTGAGGAAAGGGAACGGGAGAGAGAGAGAGAGAGAGAGAGAAGGACCTAGTGTTTATGAGGGAGACATGCTGGAGAAAAGGGCAGGCAAACCGAAGAGGCTGGTGTGGGGTGGGTTGCAATTAGGCACGGATGGCACGCAGCCTGTGCTGCTCTGGTCTCCGGGTGTGAAAGGCGGTGGTGGCGGAGGCGGAGGAGAGATGGAGAAAGACCGTCTTCCAGCCGAAGCATTTCCGCCATCCCTAACTAATAAGACAGGCGCTTGGTTGCATTGCGTCTTTCTATAAACTGTTCCCCTTTGCCTGAGAGTGTACAGAGACATCAGTCCAGAGCGCTCTCCTCCGGCGGTGCAGAGGAGTGGCGGGAAGGCTGGTCCGACATAGATCAGGCGGGCCTGGTTCACCTTCGGGTTTAATGAATGTATTAAGGGCGTTTATACAGACCCCTAAGCTGCGCTGCAAATGGCTCCCAGCTCCAGAGCTTAGAAATGTTTTCCCACCAGCTCCAGAGTTTGGAGACAATTAAGTGCGACCCAGTCCACTTTAGCACGACCAAGCGCATTTTTCATGTACCTGCTCTCTGCAGGTGAAAAAAATTTGATGCGGATAACAGTGCTGGGCTCTCCTGGCTTGTCTGTTGTTTTTTTGCCTCCTGCCCCTTTAAGAGCTCCTTGAGATGGAACCAGGAAGTAACGGGGCTCCTGGCAAGTTGGATGGGGCACTGGCAGGTTAGTAAAGGCTTCTTTTGTCCTTCCCCCCCCCCCTCACACCACAGGAGCAGGAAGTGCTGAGGGGTGGGGACGGAGGAACAGAAACGAACCCCCAAGATCTCTGGTCTGAATTTAAGGGACCAGCGGATCTTAGGGGTCTGTGAAAAGGCCCTAAAACAAACCGAGTTAATCCGGATTTATTCCGCACCAGTCACTAGTTTCTCAAGAAAGCTTACCTCACAGGGTTGTTGTTGCCTGGCTAAAAGGAGGAGGGGGGGAATCACTGGGTTCTTTTAAGAAGCACCTGGGAGGAAGAGCGGAATGAAAAGACAACCGGGTGATTCTACCCACCTCTAGGCCACCCGAAGCCTCGCCAAGTTCGGTTACTCAAAGGCTGAGCTACTACTTGCCTGGTCAGTGGGTAGAGGCTTCCTGCGCAGCCACGCGGGGCTGCTTTCAGCGCTTCCTCGATCAGATGCACCACTCCCAATGTTCCAGAGGTAGTGCGGAGCAGCGGTTAGAGTATTAGATTGGGCCTTCGTGACCAGGCTTCGATACTGAGCCCTGAAACACACTGGGTGGCCCTGGGCTTGGTCACTCACAGTCTGTCTTTCTTCATAAGGTTTTTGTGTGGATAAAATGGGGAGGAAAACCATGTGAAAGAGCCTTGAGCAATTTGAAGGAAATACAGACTACTGTGTATCTATGCACCATTTATCTTTTCTATCAGTAGGTTTCTACCTTAACCATCCTTGCTTAGGAACTGTCCTCCTTTCAAATTCAGGATTTCCACTTCCTCCAGTCTTGTCTTATTATTCGGTTCATTATTTCTGCCTACTCGTCCTCCCTTCGAATCTGGAATTAGATTGTGATCCCCTGGCTTAATCCGCGTTTAATATGGACTAGAACAAGCTCATTGAAACCAACCGGGATTTACGTCGGTGTTGAGTGACAAGCCCCATTCATTTTAGCGGCGCTATGCTTGCTGGAATGGAAACTGGATTTAGCAGCCCAGGTTCAACATTTAACAGCAGGGTGACTTACAGGCTGGCTGAGGCTTGCCCAGAACTAAGTCACATTTGGTCATTTTCAGGAAGGCTTCGATGAGCTTTACCACTGAGGTCAGAGTTAATTAGGCTGTCCTTCACCGTAGCTTTTAATACACCTGCTTCTACAAACGGAAGGTGTGATTTTTGAACAAGATGCTATTTTAACCCGTTTGTGGGGAATTCCCCGTCCTCCTGCCGTGCCTTAAGCTTTTCTGGCTGCTATTTGCGATCATTGTCACCAGATTCAAGAGCTGCTACTTAATTCTTTGAAGCCATCTTCTTTCTTCTGGTCGATCGAAAGCTTTCTAATGGGATAGTCCAGCAAGCGTCGCCGTCCTGCTTGAATCCAATTCCCTACTAGTCCAATGCGCTCATCTCCGTGGCTTCAGGATGTATGGCTAATATACACATCCTGAATCGACTTGGACATGTTAATCACAAACAGGTCTTCCGCAGAGAAAGAGGGAGAGAGGTCCCTAGCCTCTCAAGAAGATGCAGTTCAAGAAATGCCAGCTCATGCCTGCGTGAGGACGGAAATGCAGCTGGTAGCGTTTTTTCTAGTCACGGAGCTGCTGAAGGGACACGGAAAGCTTTGCCTTTTCAACGTCTTCTTTCTATCGCGGCTGCTTAAAGGTCTAAGAGGCAGGCAGCACCTCCAACCAGAAACGAGATAAGAAGCGCATGGAGGAAGTGGAACCCTCCGCTTTCAGAAACCTTTCCCTGGCCCCTATATTTTTTCAAAAAATTGTGTGCAGTTTAGGCGATCTTGCCTGCCTGACTTTGGTGGACAGGATCGCGTCCCCAATCCTAGAGGATTTGGATTAGATGTCTTCTGGATACCTTCCAATGCCTTCAACTCCTTCCAACATTCTGGAGTAACTCTGTATACAATAACTTGCAAATTATTTGCTTTGCTACTAAGCAATAAAACCACAAATGCTTGGATTGCAAAGGAACAGATCCTCTCAGTACCACAGACGAGAATATACAACCTCCTCAATGTGTAGGCAGACATTTATTTAAATGCCTAACTCTTTCTATCTGTCTTGCTGAATCATCATGTTATGGAAACCATTCATTCATTCATTCATTCATTCATTCATTCATTCATTCATTCATTCATTCATTGGGTTTCTCCACCGCTCATGGGGTGGGAGGCGTATATTTCAGAAGCAAACTGATTATGTCCCCTTGCAGTGTGATAGAATAATTAATAAATTTGTGCATTCTGATTTATGGTGATCCTTTCCAGGTTTTTCTAGGTAGAAAGCAATCAGGCATGGTTTTCTAGTCTTTTCTTCCTGCAGCATCCTGGGTCTATTTGTCAGTTTGCCCAGGGCGACTCAAGCTGGTTGTTCTCCTCTGGTGGGCCAACTCACTGAAAATAGGTAGTAATCTAGAACTTTGGGCTGCATTCAAGCCAACAGTGTGGTCTCGGGTATAACAGAAAAAGAGACCCATTTACACTCTGAATTCTAAATGTGCTGATGACAGTCAAGCCAAAGTTAAAACGATTTAAATCCCATCGATTGCAATGAAGAAAAGGATCCCTTCCATTACCGTCAACAAGATTTTAAAGCGCGAAACTTTAGTTAGATGTATGTTTGCAGGTCACATTTGGAAAAGGTTACAGACAAACCTCACTGGTGAGTTGCAGTAGATTACACCACTGCACGGAATAGGACATGGTAAATCGATATATTTGCCACGCGGCTTATGGACCAAACAATGAGATTAATTTAGGGTTGCCACTGCAGCATTTTGGAACAGTTCAATGCTTGCCCAAGATATTCAGATGGCAGAGGCAAAGTAACAAATGCCCTGGCCCTTCCCATTAAAGGCACACAGCAAGGGAAGCAGTCACTTTTTATGAGACATGAAACCCCATAAACACCTCTCCTCCTCCCAAGAAGTAAAATATGTTGAGAGTGAACAGCAGAGAAGGAATGGGAGTCTCTTCTCTGTGGTTACCTCGAATTGGATGGAGCAGGGCCCCCAAAGTCCTTTAAAGGGCTGGCCTCAGTCACAGATCTGCCACGCTCATCAAGAGCTATTTCCATACAGACTGTGTATCCTCTCCTCCCTCAATTTTATAGTAATGGGAAAGTATGAAAACCGAATCATGGAGCATCCATTGTTTCATGGAGTGCTTCAGAATCTTGAGTAAGCCCAATTGGACTGCACCTCCCAACAGCCTTCTCCACCAGCTTGGAGATGGTTCTTGGAGTTGCAGTCCAAGAACACACACACACACACACACACACACACACACACACACACACACACACACACACACACACACACACACACACACACACACACACACAAACACACACACACACACAGACTACCCATGGTTGGGAGCCTTTGGAACACAGGAGGGTGCCCCATTGTGGGTCCTTTCTGCCTTAGATTGGGGTGTTTTGTACTGTAGTTCTTTTGGGGCAGAGGTGCCAGCTGTAGGGGACATTCGGAAAGAGAGGTTTACTGCCAACTTCCACAGGAGACGCCTTGCTTGCACCCATCTCACAAGCTCAACACTCATGTTGCTTCTCGCTTTTGCATGTTTGGATCCCATGTGCTTGATCCACTTATTAAAAAGAGAGAGGTTCATGTTAAAAACAGGACATAAGAACATAAGAAGAGCCATTTTGGATCAGGCCAAGGGCCCATCTAGTCCAGTTTCCCCGTATCTCACAGTGGCCCTGCCAAATGCCTCTGAGACTGCATGAGACTAGGTATCTGTCTTCCGATACCACTCCTCTGTATCTGGCCTTTGAAGTACCCTGTTTTTAAAGCCTGGACATTAATTACACACACCCATCATGGTTTGTAACCTGTGATGGACTTTTCCTCCAGGAATCTGTCCAATCCCCTTTTGAAGGCATCCCAGCCAGATGCCATCACCACATCCTGTGGCAGGGAGTTCCATAGACTGACAACATGTTGGGTAAAGAAGTATTTTATTTTGTCTGTTATCACTCTCCCAACCCTCAATTTGAGTGAATGTCCCCTAGTTCTGGTATTTTTGAGAGGGAGAAGAGCGTTTCTCTATCCACTTTACTCATGCCCTGTATAATTTTCTATGGCTCCATCCGGTGCCTTTTTTTCCAGACTAAAGAGCCCCAAATGCTGTAGCCTTTCCTCATATGGGAGGTGCCCCAGCCCCATAATCATTTTAGTCACTCTCCTATGCATCTTTTACAGTTCCACTATGTCTTTTTTGAGATGCGGTGACCAGAACTGTGCGCAATACTCCATGCCCATCCTTGCTATCATTTTGTAAAATGGCATTATAATGTTAACTGTTTTATGGGGATTGCTTAGAAAAGTTCTCTTTTGTTCAAAGCTTCCCACAGTCCCCCTGACCAATGTATTCTGGGAACTGAAGTCCAAAAATACATTTCCAAGTGCCCAAAATATGGGTGTGTATTCATGCCTCTAATGTTGTTCCACAGCTAGAACGGGGTTTCCCCCAGCCCCAGGCCCTCCTAATGGATCCTGCCAATGGCACATGGGCTTTGGGATATTCTGATCCTCATTAAGCTACCACTAACTTGGTAGTCTTGAATAGGCAAACAAACCTGTTACTTGGTTCCTTCTGATGGTGAAGTGGAGGGAATGCTTAATTTTTTTAATAATTCAGGTGACTTGAGCAGTCACTAGTGTCAGTTCACTTTCTTTTTGGCCCATTCCTACTTCGACCCTAAAGTCAGTCTCTCCAATCCCATAGATCTTTCTCCTGTGTCAGTGTGAACAGGTTTGGAACCTTCACAATGCCACCAGGGAGGGAATTGATGTATTCCAGAATAAGAAATCAGGGGGAATAACAGTTTGGGGTGGGTGGGTGAGGTTACGATAGCAAGTGAGATCTTAATAAAAGGTGGGGTCCATGCAATGTCAATCACATCATGACCCATCTTCATACCATTATTCTACATTTATCTATGTACTGTATTTTAAAAGTACATGCCACTTTTCAAAATAAATATTTTTGTTATGGCTTCCTGAGTCATTATCATCAACCTACTACCTTAGTTTGTAAATCATACCCCCCCCAACAAAAAAAACAACCCTCTGCTTCATTGGGAACTTGCTTACAGTGAAAAGCATGTACAATTCTCCCCAAACAGAGTATGTTTAAGTCCCATTGTTTCCCAGATAATTGTTGCAAAAATAGGTTACAGGCAATACCTTTATAGGCCACCCAAGAAACAAATGTAACTAGAGTAGACACACTGAATCAGCAGGACTTCGGGATGTCAATAATTAAGCAAGACCCATTGGATCAACAAGCTTGCTTTTACCTGCACTAACAAACTATTCTAACATACTGAGTTTAATGAAACACCTTCCCAAGTAATGGTGTGTAGGAATCTAATTTAAAGGGGGGACAGTTTGGCTCAGCCATGCCCATTCAGACTAGAATTTCAAAGTCACAAAAGTAGGATCAAGGCCCATTGAATTCAGTGGGAATTACCTCTGAAGAAAGCATGTATCACATTATCCTGTCAAAGGCATATTTGGATTAATGCTGTGCTTCAGAGCTTTGGATATACATTCATACCTGCTAATAAGTAAGACAGCTTCATAGTAGTATCTTCAAGCACCTATAACTAACCAGCCTTTAGCTGTTTCCCAAAAATATCCCCCTCTGTGTGTGTGTGTGTGTGTGTGTGTGTGTGTGTGTGTGTGTGTGTGTGTGTGTGTGTGTGTGTGTGTGTGTGTGTGTGTGTGTTTAGAAATCAACATTTTAAAATCTAGGCATTTCTAAGGAGCCAAAACTTTCCTTTGGTCAACATACCAAAATTTTGGTTAATATACCAAAATTGGAATTCCATCAGGTTCTTTGCTGGTTTTAATGTATAGGGTCACAAAGAGTTGCCATTTCAACCTACATTCTCTCTCTCTCTCTCTCTCTCTCTCTCTCTCTTCCCCACTCCCCCCTCAAAATATAGCCTAAAAGGCCACCATTACTGGAAACATATCAGACGTCTGTCACATTACCTAACTTAGTGAAATCATAACAAAGGACTCCATGAGAAGTGACAGAACATAAGCTGGAAGGGCTTTTCAGATCCACTTACACTTATTTTGCAATTCTTGATTTTCTCCATGAAATGTCTCACATTCTCTGTGCATGTGTATACATATATGGGGGGGAGGGAAAATCAAAAGAATCTAGTGTTGTACTACTCGTCGTTTCCTGTTTCCTGAGGGGTGGGGGAGGGGATTATACAGGGTATTGCAAACATGAATGTTTATTGTCAGATCTACCGGCGGGGCGTGTGCATGTTCGTGTGTGTGTTGGGGGGGATTGGTGAGGATGTTTGCGGGTATACCTACAGACAGCATGCGCTGCAGAGAGGTTCCAGAACTGGGTCAAACTATTTATCAGGTGGGACATGTTTATTTTTAAAAAATACGAAGAAAAAATACTGGACAGTCGGACACATCGGTTTGCGACCAGAGCCTCCAAGAATCTTCCTTTTTGTTAACGGCTGACAAAATTACAGGAAGGGCCTGGAAGACGCGCTCTTTCGCGCTCACCGAGGGGAGCGGCGACAACCATCTGTTTGTGGGTTGTTGTGGTGAAACAAATGCCGGCGCTTTCAAGCCATTTCTCTCCACACGATCTTGCCTTTCTCTCCGGAGGCATCCCTCATAGCGAGCTTGCCCTCCTCGCTTCTCTGTCTATCATTTGCCTCCTCGACTAGGTCTGCGCATCTCTCCCCGCGCCCGCGCGTGCGTTTGTGAAGAGATGCACTCCTAGTGAACGCATAGTAAACACGCTTGTCAGGAATGACGCTCCTCTTTGGAGCAGCAAAATCTGACAGCTAATTTCACATTACAAATCCGACGAAGTCTAATTTCACCTGCAGGTTCTTAGCTACGATTCCGTCATCCTGGATCGGAGTGTCCCTCTGAGCAGCAGCCAGGTCCTCTTTCTCCCTCTCCCTCCTGTCTCTCGGAATAGAAGAGAGCAGTAATGTTGGGATTTTCCTTCATCGCATCCTCGCCTCCCCTCTTGTGACAGAAACAGACCGGCAGACACGCACGGAACGTGATCGGCAATCTGCTGTTTCCCGCAGCGGATGCGGGCGCTGGCTTGGGAGGGGATTGAAATTTCCATGGACGAGGGTGGGGGTGAGGGGTTGTCGGAGAGGGCAGGCAACCCAATCTCCCACTTGATATTTCCCCGAACTCTGGAGGCAGTGCTTTAGAGCCCGGCCAGCCACATCCTCCCATCAAATAAACACATAGCAGACCAATATGCACGATATACCTGAAGAAACTGGCTCTCATGAGCCGCTATCCGGGATGCTTACTGGAGAGCAAAAGCCCCATTGAACTTAGTGACGCTAATTTTCGAGTAGGCATATATAGGACCGCGGCGCAAAACATGGTAGCTGCGGGCACACGATACTTTTTTGCTGCAACTCCAGTCAAGCCGGCGTTGGTCCCCCACGGGAATCGGCCGCCGAACAGGCTTTTTTCGTTCCGCAGAGCGGTCTGAGTTCCTTCCCAGCCCCATAGTTAGGCCAGTGTTCCCTACGTCTAGCTGCAGAGAGAGGTACAGCGGCACCTTGTATAAAGGAATTAATTCGTTCCAAAAGAAATTATGTTAAGCAAATTCTCCTTTATACAAATTCCCATAGGAATGTATTGAAAACAGAGTGATGCCATTTTTATGTTGTACAGATTCGTCCCATAGGCGAATATGTTAAGCAAATTTCCCCTATCTCCGGAATTTTTTATGTTGTACACATTTTATGTTATACAAACCGTTTGTTATATAAGGGTCCACTGTATTGGAGAAGGGCCTGTCGCTTCTACAATGACTACTACCACTTATAACCGTGCTGCTTTAATGTAATGTTGTCTATTAATGCTGTAAGATTGTCCCTCAGTTCCTTGTTCCCTAATACTTGAACATGTCTTAGTTGTACTGGACTGTATATTATCCTTCATTACTGTAAGCCCCCTTGGGTCCTTTTCTAAGGAGAAAGGCAGGGTAAAAATACTCTAAAATAAATTAAACAAACAAACAAACATCAGCACAAGTTTCCTTCCCTGCTGCCTTCGTTGGCCCTGGACTCCAATGGGAGTTTAGGGAGGAAACAGGGGAAGAGGGTTGCTGTTGAGGTTAGGTGCCATAAAGAGGCATACTGCAACCCTAACAGAGTTTTCAAGGCAAGTGAGGTATTGAAGGAGAGTTTTCACTCCTTTCACACCCCCAGTGCACTGCCACGGCTGAGGAGGGATTCGAACCCAAGCCTCCAGAGTCCTAGTTCCTCGCTCTCTCCACTGTGTTGCCGGTAGAAGGTAAAAGTATGGTTAGACCTCTGTGTCATGTGTATGTTTCCTTCTCCGAAATGTTCAACTGAGGTTTAAAAAAACCCCCACAGAAGCAGAAATGCAAGAGTGTTTTGGAGCAGAACAAGGAGCGGAGTTTTTCTGTGAGTGGACTCGAAGCTGTTTCACTAAGGACCTGCTTCAAATTGTTCCTTAATCCCAAGGGTATTATCCTGCTCCCATCCTCTCCAGTGGGTAGATCTGTAGTTCTATTGGAAGTTGAGTCATGGCAACGGGACTTCTTTTTTCTTCTTGAGAGATTAAAACATTTCGCTACTCATCCAAGCAGCTTTGTCAGCTTGGATGAGTAGTGAGAGGTTTCGATCTCTCAAGAAGAAAAGAAGTCCAGTTGCCATGACACAACATCCAGATAACTGACCTGGATGACTGAGAATCTTCACAGACATCTGTAGCTATACCAGAAAACTAAAGCCTATTTCACAAGCCGATCTGTCCCTGGTATAGGACACGGTAGGAGCAAGGGGGTTCCTGTTTTGTTTTGGAATCTCTTTGTTTCATTACAAGTGGGGATGGTTGGGGGTGATGGGGAAGCTGAATGACTGGTTCCCAACCGGAGGGTCGGGACCCCCTTGGGGGTCAAGCAACCATTTCACAGGGGTCGCCATGAGCCAGTGAAGAAAAAGGCACAAGTGGCTTGGGTCTGGAAGAGGAGGGGGGAGAGTGAGTTACAGCTTGAAAGGTTGGAAGGAATGTCAGTCAGTGGCCCTGGAGGCTGCAATTGGCTGAGGGTGCCTGTAGAGAGAGAAGTTCTCAATGGCACCTGTGGCAGTGGCCTGCCAAAGGGGGCTTGTGGTCTCTTCCGAGCAGGGCAAGGAGTCACCACAACATGAGGAAGTGTATCAAAGGGTCGCGGCATTAGGAAGGTTGGGAACCACTGGATTAGACCTTTGGTCTAACAAGACAGAGACAAACATTCTAATGGACCTCACAATATGAACTGAGTTTGCAGCCCACATTTTGAAACTCACCTTTAATAAACAAACAAACAAACAAACAAACAAACAAACAACAACAACAACCCTGGCATGTACATCTGTCTTTCATCTTTGAAATGTTTGTGGGTGCTCCCCCCTTTTTCTTTTACCATTACACAGCACTGTATGGCCCAACCTGATGAAGATGTACAGGGGGTCCAATGCTTGCTCACGATTGTGATTTTTTTTTAAAGGTCTAATAAAGTTCCCAGTGTAGAGTGGTGGATAGAGGGATGGACGGGGACTTTGGAGAACAGGGTTTGAATCCCTGCTCAGCTATGGAAGCTCACTGGGGGAATGGAACTGGCAGAACCGTTCCTTAACTATCTCACTTGCCTTAAAACCCCAATTAAGGTCAGTATAAATTGGTCCCAGCTTCATGGCACAGAACATTCACAATAAAGGTATTGCAGGCTAGACAGTTCAGTGAGTTAGGTGTCCCAGAAGAGCCAGCCTGTGTGGCTTTGGGCAAGCTACACAGCCCCAGGTTGCCCCCAGGGGAAAGGAATGGCAAACTACTTCTGTGTGCAGTATTATCTACCTGGAACACCCTGAAAAGGGATTCCATAAGTCAGGACTGACTTGATGTCATGTGGTTATGATTAGTTAAGGTACCGCCCACCCTTGCTTTCAGTTGTATCATTGGCTCAGCAAGATCTGGGTCCCAGGCTGAAACCTGGAGTAAGCATAATTTTCCTCACGCTGGTTTTAGGGCTTTTTAAGCAGTTGGGGTCAATTGCAATGAACATCTGATAGGGGAACCCAGCCAGGTTTAGATTATTCAGGAGGGCCTTCTGAGGGGGGAGCTAAGCCAGTCTACATAACAATGGCAGAGGGTTTGTGGAGATGTAGACTGTGGCCACCCCTGAACAGTATGGTTGGAAATGTGACTTTGAGGAACTATCCCACCTTCCCAACTGGTTTCTCCACATCACTTCCCTCTGTTGTGTTTTCCTTCATGGGGTGGGCAACAGCAACTCCTACTGTTCCAAAATAACAAGAGGGGAGTACTGCAGGACAACAAGGCCCTCAAATATTAGTTCCTGGTCCAGCATCAGTCTTAGCCATCCCACTGGTCTGCTGGTGTCCTAGCCAAACTTTATCCACTGATTTGCCAATAATCTTGGGTAAGCAACAGCAGCAAAACAACCCCCCAACCCCATATCTCTCTCTCCATCACACAATGAGCCTCAAGGTAAACACATATCTCCAAGGATATTCTTGAAAACAATTCAGTAATAATCTTCTGTAGAATCTTAATATTTACACATTGATCATTTGTACAACAGTACAAATGGCTTTTATTGGTAAGAATTGTGTTTTCATCAAAGGGGACAGTCCCTGCTGAGTTCAATGGGGCTTTCTCCCAGAGATGTTTGTGCAGGGCTGGGTCACCTGTTACAAAATAAAAATCATGGAATAAGTGAGTTGAAAGGGGCCTATAAGGTCACTGAGTCCAACCTTCTGCTTAACACAGGAATCCAAATCAATGTAGATCAGACAGATGCTTTCTCAATTTTATACATATAAATAGCCTCAGAGCCATAAAACTATACAGCTCTATAGACCCTAATCTTCTCACCATTTCTACTCATCAACTCTCCCTCCTCTTCTTCCCCCTCCTCCTGTCCCCGCTCCCCTATCCATCCCCAACTCTATATACTACAGCCAATGAATATCTGATATGAAATGTATATCCCATCCCATATTATATTGCACGCCTCATTCTACTGCTATGTATCTGAAGAAGTGGATGTGTAGTCCACGAAACGTTACATTAAAATATGAAAGTTAGTCTTTAAGGTGCCACGTTTGTGTCTTTTGTTTTGTTTTTCTTTGATGTTTGCCAATTTTCACTTGAATACCTCTAATGTTGGAGCTCTTACCTGCTCCAGAGGTGATTGTTTCCATTGCTCTAACAGTGAAGATTTTTTTCTTCATATTCAGCCTAAATCTGGCTTCCTATAGCTTGAGCCCATTATTATGTGTCCTGTACTCTGGGATGATCAAGAACAGACCTTGACCCACCTCTGTGTGGCTACTGTTCAAGTATTTCAAAAGTGCTCCCATATCTCCCTCAGTCTTCTTTTCTCAAGGCTAAACATGCCCAGTTCTTTCAATCTTTCCTGGTGGGGCTTGGTTTCCAGTCTCCAGATCATCCTTGTTGCTCTACTCTGAACATGGTCCAGTTTGTCAGCATCCTGCTTAAGAGGTGTCCAAAACTAGACACAGTGCTCCAAATGAGGCCTAATCAGTGCTGAACAGAGGGGAACAAGTAACCTACCAGGACTAATCATGATCCATTGAGCACAGGTGTCGTAAATGCAACCAAGCTATTGCTTTGAAAGAGCTTCGCACAGCGGCAGTCTCATGGGCTCACACTGTGTAGGAAGGAACCAGGCCATGACAGCTTGAGTTGAATATCTTAGTGCACTGGCTTCACAGAAAAAGAAAACAAAAGAAGCCACCTGTTCCTTGTGCTGTCTTTTAACGTGGAATTTCCTTTGAGACACTGTAGCAGCAGTCTTTTCAAAAGCCATCTCCATTCTCACATTATGTGGGCTCTGTGTATTCAATAGCAAGAAACACAATGTCACATGAGTGTATATTCCTCCACTTTTTGGTGGACAAGAAGCCACTTTCCTGTCTCCCTCCATGAACCAGGATTGCCAAAGAGCTTTCTAGGTTGGGAAGGGTGGCCATCAAGACATTCTCCCCTCCCCTCCATTCCAACATCATCAGCACCACTTTTCTTCCTATTTGGCCTACATCCTAGAAGATGTTCTGCATATAGCTTCTAAAAGAGCCCCAGCAACTTGGCTAGAACATTGCTGCGATGCTGGCTGGGGTGGGTGTTGGAATTAGCATCTGATAGTTTTGGCCACACCTGAGCATCTCTTGACAGTCCTTATGTGCTCTGCACATGAATGGGGGTAAGAATGTTCATCCATGGATATCTAGCTCTTATAAATTATCACTTATGGTCTGAAATGGGTTACTGTAATAAAATTGTCAGGTATAAACATCACACCAAAGAAGCTTTTAAACTATATTTGTGGAAGGAAATTGAGGCCTCTGTTATTGAATGGAAAGTGTATCTAGATCTACTGAAATAATTTTCAGGTGGTTTATTAGATTTAACAGCTCCAAAATGTTTAGGTCCAGGTGAAACACTACTCTTCTCTCTCAATGTGTCACATTAATCCATTGAAAGCTGCAGTATTCAAAGGAAGGAAGGCCTGGGTCAAGGCCACAAGGTTCCACGTAGAGCAGGCATGTCCAAACTTCGGCCCTCCTGATGTTTTGGACCACAACTCCCAGAATTCTAAGCTTAGATTGCCAATGATAAAGGGCTGTGGGAATTGTGGTCCAAAACATCTGGAGGGCCAAAGTTTGGACATGCCTGACTTAGAGTTCCTGGATCCCACCCCCCTCACCCAGGTGTTTGGATCTCATAATTAAAAGCCAAGGAAATGTTTATATGCCCACTACTGTCTCCAGCATCTGACAAAAATTATCTTCAAAATAAGTTTATAATATCAAGAAGAGAAGTCTCAAACCACATCTCAAACTGCAGTCTTTTTAGTAAAAGGAAGTTATACAATTGTCTTCAGATTATTTGGTGTCAAGCAGAAAGTGAGAGATTCACAATGAAGATGTGTGTAGAGTTTTGAAAAAACTGGTTTATTGAATAGTTCCCTGCCTTTTTACATGTATACGTGAAAGCCCTAAGAAGTAGAGCCATGATATATTATTTGTTTATTGCTCTTTCAGTAGAAGCCACATCTGGAATCCAGGTGAAAGTATAATAGTTTTAACTCAATAGATTGGCACCAGCTAACTGTGGCACTGTTTCACATGTGCAGCTCTCCTCCTACTTACAAAAAGAAGAAAAAATAGCCTCTCTCCTTCTTCTGAGTAAATACTGACAGATCTCACCAGGAAAATCTGGATTATATAGACGAGATCCAAGTAGAGAATTATATATACAGATGTGCGAAAACAAAATGAGGATTGAAAAATATTTGGAAAGGCATAGGAGCAATAGAGTTTGCAGATGGATTCCTTCTGTTCTTTTTCTTTTCTCAAGCTGCTAAAGTGTTGTTCTTTATTCCCATTAAAAACTGAAGTTACACTTTTGTACTAGGATTGAGAATGCAAGAACAAACCATTTATACAATGTGCCACCCTCTCCCTCAAACCACGTTTTACAATGTTAAAGATTGAAATACAAAAGAAATAAAAGGGGTCTTAATCCCTGGGATCATAAAATCAGGATACATACTGAGACTGGTATTTATTCTTGGTTTCCTTTCTGTTGCCTCCGATTGTTTCCAGTTTTACTTCTTAGAAGAATTGGGGAAGCCAGGAAAATAGGAAACACAATAGGAAATAAACTCAAATTAAAACGCTACCAAACGGATCTCATATTTCCTATCTAGAAAATCTGCTTATATGTTATTGCAGTAGAATCAGGAAGTGTTGGAGGACTATGCCATTTCACCTGCAGCGCATTCCTATATGTTTATTCACAAGCAAATTGGACTCCGTTCTCCTTTTATAGTTCGGTCTAGACCCTTGTCGCTCAGGTTTTGATCAAGGCATGTATCACATCTCCTCTCCCCCCACCTTCATTTTAAGAACACGATCAACTGATTGAGGAGGGATAGCAACCTCAAAGTCAAAATGAAAGATCAGTAATATAACCTTTCAAGCGTAATTACTGGGAAATCGCTTTTACATCAGTTTTCTCCGGCAATGGCTTTGAGAGCGAGATACAAATACGCAGAGGAGGAACTGCATCTTCCAACGTCTGTCTCCAAAACTATCGAGTGTGATTATTTCCCCCCCCCCCCCATTAACAACCCTTTGATCGAAAGGGCCATTGCCCACTCTTCTTGCTGCGCCCGCAATAGGTGCAGGCAAGCAAGCGGGCGAGGGCAAAAATGAAACCGGTCGTGGTCCCTTTAATTGCGAAGACTCAACCCTCCCGCGAGCCGCCGGATGCTAGCAAGCCAACCAGCCGAACAAACTAGCCCCGCCTCCTGCCTTTCTTAGCCCCGCCCCGCCCCGACCGCGTCTTTACTGGTCGGCGTGGCGCAGCCGCCGGGTGGCTGAGTCGGTCCTGTTGCCCGCCTTCTCATCCCACTAAGCCGCGGCGAACTGGCTGCTGCTAGTGCGGAGTTCTTGCTCGTCTGATGCCGCGAGCGGGGAGAAGGTGGGCTGAGCACCCGCCGCAGCCTCGTCCCTGCCCGCGCCGTAGTCTCCTCCTCCTCCTCCTCTCCCTCCTCCTCCTCCGCTGTGCCGGCCTGGGATCGCTGCAGAACAGCGAGCTCGCTCCTTCCAAGCGGCGACTCCTGCCGGCCTGTTTAGATACACGTCCACCCCAGAGGGGAGACCAAAGAAGTGAGCAAGGAAGGGGTCGGAGGGGCGCCGTTCGAGGCACCCTGAATGCACGGGGGCTTATTTCCCATGGCAGTCTCTCTGCGGGATCGCGTTCGAAGCCATACATAACTTAACCCATTTTCTTTCTTTCTTTGTTTTTTATGCCGCCATCGACCCTATATTTCCGATTGAAATAGTAGCAGTAGGGGTTTGACCAAAGGGTGCTCCCCTGCTGCTGTTCTTTTTAATTTATATGTATATGTCAGTTTATTTGTTCTATCCTATTTTATTGTGTTGTATACTTGCTGACTTGTTCAGCTGTGTTAGCCGCCCAGAGTTCCCTTTGGGAAGATGGGCGGGATATAAATCTAATAATAAATAAATAAATAAATACATGGGTTCGGTTAAGGATTATTTATTTATTTATTTATTTATTTATTTAGCTTGTATGCCGCCCACTACCCAAAGGTCTCTGGGCGCTCCCAATCAAAATAAACAATTAAAACATCAAAATTACAATAAAATTAGAACAATAAAACATATAAATACAATAAATACATTACATTAAAACGCAACACTAAAATTGCCATCAGGACCCACACTCATCAGTTAAAATACTTCTGGAACAGAAGTTGCTGGAATGAAATAAAATGGCCAGATGCTAGGCTACCGCTTGGAAAATTCATTTATCGTGAATGACTACAGTTCCCAGTATCCTGTCGCCAACACAGCCCATTGATTTGCCATATTCCAATGGCTGAGGGGGTTAATAATGTTTCCCTGCTGTGGTTGGTTTGACAGCTGTGGGGACCCGGCAAAAGACATAATGGGCAGCAGTTGTCTGGATGTCATCATTCTTATTCCCACCACAACCCTCAGTTACAACTGCAATCATATTTCAACAACTATTAGAGTAATACCCTTATCACAACCAACGATGGTTGGCATTTCAAGGACTCCACCTCATATTCGAGTTGGAAATTGGGTGCCCTCCCCTTCTAATCCTGAGCCTCCTACTCAAAATATGTACAAGCTATAGAGATCTCAAGATCTCCTTGACAGGCAGGATTTTTCAGCGGCCCAAATGAAGACCTTGTCTTTTCCTCCTCTCATACTCAGTGAAAAGCACCTCAGCAGCAACAGCATTGTTGAACAAGGAAGATCATGCTGCCCAAAGCTGGCCATTGAAGGCTGAAATTGGGATCTAAGAAACACAGCAGAAAAGGGTAGATTTGGTAATGAGATTAATGAACTGTCCATATCCCTATGAGACAAGAGCATCCCATCAAAATCAAAGGCCATACAAGCGATTTTGCCAGGATGGGCGCAAGGCTTTATTATTATTATTATTATTATTATTATTATTATTATTATTATTATTATTATTATTATTATTATTATTATTATTATTATTATTATTAGTGCACTCTGCTTGGCTATGATTGAGTGCCCCTGTCGATGGTATCGAGAAAGCCTATCTTTCAGTTCCAAGGCATTTGCAAAGTAGCTCACAATTTAAAAAGGATAAATGTCAATATGCACATATTTTTTCACTGAAATGGTAGATTGTTACATAGCCTTCCCAGTCCTATGAAAGCATTCCTCTTTCAGCTTTAGCCATGTGAACTGGGATGTACACATACATATTCACAGCAGACATATGCATATTCTGCCCTCCTCGTATGATGGTATAATATACTGTGACAGGCCTCAAAGGCATCTATGACAGTAACTTCAAAAATGGATCTGCTGGATTCTGCCCCCCCCCCCCCCGCGCGCCTTTGCATCTTAAACTTGAGCACAAAAGGACAGTAAGCTAAAATTAAGTTTGATTACACCAAGGGATGTTTGGACAAGTGTCAGTGGGAAAAGGCTGGTAATTTAATTCTGACAGCTAAAAAGACTTCCAAATAAAGCAGTCTTGTGTACTCTGTTTTCACATCTTTCACTCTGGACCTTGCTCTGGATGTGTTTCAGGAGTGACACAAGACACAGCAGTGTTATGCATTTAGTCAAGAAACAGGGAAAGTCTTCCAGATATTTTAGGATTACAGCTGCTATGATTCTAAAACCACAAATACTCTATATGGAAGTTGAGTCATGGCAACTGGTCTTCTTTTCTTGAGAGATTGAAATTGTTTCACTGTTCATCCGAACAGCTTCGTCCTCCATTTTATAGTTCACTTTGACCTCATGTCACCCTAGTCTGAAAGAGTATCATAAGATGAACAATGGCCTGAATAGGCTTGTTAGGTAGACAAGAGTCTCAATAGGTCTTTAGGTGAACGATGGCTTAAGGTACTGAAACCTATAAAAGCCTATTCAGGCCATTGTTCATCTTATGAGCCTATTTCAGACCAGGGTGACATGAGGTCAAAGTGAACTATAAAATGGAGGACTCACAACTAGCTTTCTTCAGACTGACAAAGCTGTTTGGATGAGCAGCGAAATGTTTCAATCTCTCAAGAAAAGAAGTCCAGTTGCCATGACTAAACTTCCAGGTAAACTCATCTGGATGACTGAGAATCTTCACAGACACAAATACTGTAATTAAAAATGTTTTGCTAAGTGACTGAAGAGAACACCTGAGTGAAGAGCCAAGTCCAAGAAGGAGAGGCCTCTGGGAACACTTCTAAAGAGTTGAACCTAGTCCTCTATGCAGAAGGGGTGTTGGATTACACCTACATAGCAGATCGCTGGACTGGTATCTTGATCCAGATCCGCCTGCCCCATGCCCAAGGTTGTAGAAGGCGTGTGGTTGTAGAAGACAATCTCAGTTTGCCCTCTGCCCCTCTGCCCACTGGCCATCTCAGTGGATAACTGGCTCCCACACCATCCCAGGAGAGGCACTGGAGGTACAAGAAGAGAAAGGGTGGTAGTTGTGCCTCCAGGAGTAGCTGTGTGAGCCTCACTAACCTTGGGCCCTTGAGGGCTCCTTCCTCCACCCTTGGATCCATAGATGAGACAATAGGTGATTTGGTACAAATGGGTTTTATTACAGCTGGGATCTTCTTCCTACTATTTTCCCATCAGTGTGGGATCCACTTTTATTACAACTGGGACAGGGGAGACAAATAGCAACTTGAGCCCTTTGGGATTTTCCCTTTCAATCCCCTCAAGTCAGATTATAAATCTTGTAACTCTCCATGTTAACTTTCCCGGGAGGGTTGCCAGTTTACTACTTCCTACTGTGGCACCCCATGTCAGCCCCAAAAGGAAGGCCCACAACAAGGAAGTTTGGTATGCCCATACTGAGGGCAATGGTGGCAGTATCTTTCCCGCCTCTCCTTTTGTCCCTCAGAGAACTGGTGTTGCACTGTCTCCACAGTGTCAAAACCAGGTCATGGTTAGCTTCCCTGGCTCTCAATAAAGGGCCTTTCCACACGACCCCTAAGATCCGTTGGTCCCTTAAATTCGGACCAGAGATCTTGGGGATTCGTTTCTGTTCCTCCATCCCCACCCCTCAGCACTTCCTGCTCCTGTCGGCGTGAGGGGGGGAGGGGAAAAAAGGACAAAAGAAGCCTTTACTAACCTGCCGGTGCCGGTCGAACTTGCCACGAGCCTCTCGTTACTTCCTGGTTCCGTCTCAAGGAGCTCTTAAAGGGGCGGGAGGCAAAAAAACAACAGACAAGCCAGGAGAGCCCGGCACTCTTATCCGCATCAATTTTTTTTCACCTGCAGAGAGCAGGTACATGAAAAATGTGCTGGGTCGCGCTAAAGTGGGCGGGGTCGCACTTAATTGTCTCCAAACTCCGGAGCTGGTGGGAAAACATTTCTAAGCTCCGGAGCTGGGAGCCATTTGCAGCGCAGCTTAGGGGTCGTGTATAAACGCCCAAAGTCAAGCTCAGACGATTCTGAGTCTGGAGATCATGGGCATCATGTCTGAATGTCCATAATCTCCAAATTCCATTGTCTTCTGCCTTGATACTAGCCTTAGTCTTCTGATTCCTAGTCTGTAGTCTCCATTTTGATACATGATTGAACAGAGATGTATAGACTCTTTAACAATTTCAATTTCTTCATTGCCACCATTCACGTTGTGCAGTTCATATGTAGTCATAATTTGTCTTCTTAATGTTAAACTGCAACCCTGCTTTTACAGTTTCTTCTTTCAGTTTCATCAGAAGTTTTTTCAAGTCATTGTTGCTTTGTAGTATCATCTGTATATCCTAAAGGACCTGTGTTTATTTCACCTGTTTTCAATCCTTTTTCTAATCTAATCTAGCTTTCTGTATGTTGTGTTCGTTCTACAGACAGGAAGATAAAATACACCCTTGTCTGACACTTTTGGTGTGGGAAAACATTCTGTTTCTCTATACACCGACTCAGTTATCCACGGTTGGCAGAAAAAAAAAATCAGCAGCCACAAAGCAAGCGACTGTCACAAAGAGCAGCTGTAAAGCAAGCTACTGTTGCAAAACAGCAGCTGTAAAGCAAGTTACTATCACGAAACAGCCATTTTGGGGACATTTTAGCGTTCTCTCTTATCCATGGGTTTCATTATCCATGGGAAGGCTTGGAACCAATCCCCAGCGAATACTGGGGTCCTACTGTATTCTGTTCTAACAGTAACTCCTTGTCTAGAGCATAGGTTACGCACTAATACAGTCAAATGAGACACATTCTTTTGTTTTTGAGCAGTCCATAGTTTCTTAAGATCCACACCACCATAAACTTTATTTTATTTTATTTTATTTTATTTTATTGGATTTTTATACCACCCATCTGGCAGTGAGGCCACTCTGGGTGATTATTATTATAAATGTTATTATCTATAAAGACTACAATATTTATTCTTCTATCTAACATAAATATTTTTCTTATATCTAATGAAGGTTTAAATTTCCTTTTGGTTTCCTGGAAGAGATTGCTGACATTACAATTTTAATGTTTTTTATCAACTTTACTGTAACTTTTGATATTAACAGTGGTCTGTTCCATTATCTGTTGTAATCTTGTTTTTTGGGGGAAAAAGAGACTTATTTTCCACTTACTACTTCTGATTATATACGGTACTCTATTTAATTTCTGTATTAGCTATCTAGTGATACCTCCATATAGGTAGTTGTCTCTTTTGTTGCTTAAAGCATGCATTTACAATTACAGTAGGACCCCTATATCCACTGGGGATTGGTTCCAGGCCTTTCCGTGGATAATGAAAACCATGGATAAGAGAGAAGACCTGCCCACCCACCTCCAAATTGCTATTTCCTGACAGTAGCTTGCTTTATGACTGCTGTTTTGATACAGTAGCTTGCTTTATGGCGGTTGTTTGTGACAGTAGCTTGCTTTACAGCTGCTGTTCGTGACAATAGCTTGCTTTGTGGCTGCTGAATTATTTAATTTTTTCCTCTGCCAACCGTGGATAACTGAATCAGTGGATAACAAATCGGTGGATATGGGGGTCCTACTGTAATAGGTTTTTGGCATCACAGAATTTGGGCCTCTCTTGCGTCATTTCTATAACAATGTTTGGTCCTGCTTTGTTTCCTAATTTGTGTTCCAGTTATGTATGATTATCAGTATATCCTGCTTTGCTGGAGCCTCATGGTGTAGTGGTTAAAATGCTCTATTGCAGCCGTAACTGTGCTCACGACCTGGGGTTCAATTCCAGGCTGACCTGTCAAGTGTCCCGATTTGGACAGGACATGCACGTTTTCCATCCCTTGTCCCACCGTCTTCCTGGAACATTTCTTTTCCCAGAAATGTCCAGGGCGGCAGTGGCAGAGCAGCAACAGCAGAAGAGGGGCACGAGGAGCAAGTGAGGGGGCAGGGGGCAGGGCGCAGGCGTAGGGGGAGTGCTCGCTCGCTCGCTGGCCTCCCGTGGTTGTTCCCGGTTACCCTTTTGTGTCTGCCAGCTCAAGGCGCTCAGATGGTGGCGGTGAGCTTGAAGTTTGGCTGGCAGCTTCGGCTCCTCCAGCAGCTGACGAGAACTCCCTGTCTGAGAAGCTGGTGAAGTCCAGCCTGACACCGCCAGCTGAGCGCCACCCTCCTCGTCCTCTAGCGCAGCTTCTATGGGGGCCACGTCCAATTCAGGCTGTGCCGTGTGGTGGGAGGAGTGGTGCGTGCGCACATGGAGTTTTGTGTTTGTGTATGTGCGTGCATTTCACTTCCCTCCTCCTGTCCCACACAGCACCTGGAAAAACTTGACAATTATGATTTTAAGTAGTCGGCTCAAGGTTCACTCAGGTTTCCAGCCTTCTGAGGTCGGTAAAATGAGTACTTAGCTCACTGGGGGGAGGGGCAGTATTAACTGCCTAGAGAGTGCTTAAGGAGTGGTATGGGGCGGGATATAAGCAGAACACTTTGCTTCTGCTGTGTGACCAGTTCCTTTCCTGGATGCTTGCATGGAAGTTTTCAATTTTCCTAATCAGAGCATAGACTTGAATGGTGGCTATGCCTGAAATCTGAACTATTTGGTCAGATTTATTCCTCTTAAACCTCTCACTTGCTTGTGCTAATCTTGCCTCAGTATTAGACCGACACCATTTTGAGTTGGTTATTTTCAGAGGAAAACTTTGTGGTTTGTCTTACTGAAAAACGGCTAACCCGGTAGATTTTACATTGATCCGACCAAGTATTGCTATAGTGTTCCATTGCTTGCCTTACAGTCTCCAGTTTTCCTTTGATAAACTTCTCATATTCCATGTTGCAACTATAATATATATCGAGCAGCATCCAACTTTTCCTCCACCTCTGAATCTTGGTTGCAGAACACCCTTGGGACTTTCATCTAGTAGTTGCTTCCTTAGGGGCGGTGCTGTTCTTTCTTGTCTTTTTGCAAAACAGTCACAAATAAAACGAGCAAAAGTTCGCTTCAAACAAACATAAGAACATAAGAAGAGCCATGCTGGATCAGGCCAAAGGCCCATCTAGTCCAGCTTCCTGTATCTCACAGTGGATCCACCAAATGTGTCTGGGTCTTCACAAGACTAGATCTCTGTCTCCTGATACCACTCCCCTGCATCTGGCCCTTGGAGTACCCCGGTTTTAAACCTGGAGATTACGCATCTCCAACATGGTTTGTAACCTGTGATGGACTTCTCCTCCACGAATCTGTCCAGGTACTACAGGTCCAGGAGCTCACACGCCACGGATCTGGTGAGTTAAGGAGGAAGCCAGCCAAGGCGCTCCATCTGCACTCCTACAGGCCAGGCAGGACTCGCCTGGGAACTAATCTGTGAGGCTGTCTCAAAGCAGCCGGACGATAAAGGGAGGAACACGGAGAGCAGGGACTGCCTGTGCCGCCTCTCTATGAGCGCGCTCGCTCGCTCGCTCCGGCCGACTCCTTCCTGCTGCCGAAGCGGTTCCTGTTCCTGGACCGGGAGGAGGAGAGGAGGGGAGGGGGAGGAAAAGAAGCGAAGGCGGCTTCGGACACCCGGGGCGGGTCCTCAAGCAGATACGAAGCAGCTCTTCTCTCCCCCCCCCCTCCCCACCGCCGGCCCGCCCCGGATCCTCTACATGGCAGGGAATTTCTGGCAGAGCTCGCATTAGTGAGTTATCCTGGTCCTTTTTGGGGGTGCCGGGTGGGGGTTGGGAGAGTAGCTGGTGTGGATTGGGGGGGGAGGGCATTTACTCTGCACCTTTTTCTGGGCTTCGTGAAATTTACTGCATCTTTTTCACGGCTTCTGAACAAACACGCATACCATTGCATTGCAGAGATATATGGGGGAAACTGTGTAGGACAAAGTTTGCTCAGTGTTGAAAACGGAGAGGGGGTATGGTGCACAATGGTATGTTTTCCCCCCCCGTGGATGATGGAGTGAGTCCAGAAATTTGTTTTTTTTTTTAAAGCACCTGTCTTGCGAGAATATTAATGCAATGCATTTATTGTAACTCTATTAAAAAAACCCTATTTATTTCTTGATGTAAACTTCCAGCAAAAGAGACGCTGACAACTCTATGTGTATTTGGAAAACATATTCTCTGCCCCGAACATACAATATATGCATTGCTCTTAAAATATCTGGCATATCAATAAGGTGTCACAGCTTATAGAGCCAGGTACCTTTGACTTAATAGAAATGCGCTGTCAGTTGTATTATACAGAACATTGTGTTTACTGCTCTTACATTTTAAGTTTTGCTAAAAAGTAGAGGTAGTAGCAGTTACTAAATCTACCTAGAGACAGATAAATGTAAAAGGTGTTGTTCTCCTATACATCTTGATGTACGGTTTGAATCTATAGTTTGTCCTCATAGCTAAGCATATTTAGCACCTACATTTTGCAGAATGTGTATTTTAGTAAATTTTACCCTGCCTTTCCACAAAGTATAGTATTCAAATATTCTAAGAGACAACCAAGAATCAACAACTGGAAAATCATCAAAATAAACAAAGTATAGAAGGTCACATTGGAAAGACACATTATCATACTCTTTCTAAAAGAAATGCTGATAAATTGTGAGTGTATACTGATAATACTGTTGCGGTACTTCTGAGCAAAAGTTAAACAAAACTCATTTTCTTCTTCTTTTACTCCCTTTACTGTCTGAAGAAATTTACAGTAAAGTCAATGAAGCATTGTTTATTCTGGTGCAGAACAATCTTAAATAAATTACTGAAAGTAGCAAATATTGATCACAAAATGATAACTTGGTTTCTTGCAAAAAAACCCATGGGGTATATCTTTCAGGGCAATATAAATTAGACCTACAAGCAGGAAACATTTTTGTTCATATTTGATATTAATAGTTATGATAGCAGCCAGTTTAGTTATTCTTTTTGACATCTTTTGTCTATAGTTTACTGTCACCTGAATTCAAGATATATTTATTTGTATGACTGATTCCAAGAAGGAATCTTAAGGTGTGAATGTAATGCCTGTACATAGCTTAGGGTTGTGATTTATACTATACATTGATTTATTAATTTCCAGAGACTTGCATTATGGGTAGTATTTACCTCATTAAGCAAATGCATCATTGGAAAGTATGATGCTGCAAAGATCTTATTTAGATAGGCATTGCAGGCAGAAAGAGAACCAAATGTTTAGGAGCAACATGCATATATATTTTCATAGTCTTCATTTAGAGGTTATACAGTATGTTTCAACTAGTAACCCAGTTCTTGAGGTAGTTTACAGTATACCAGGCCTGCCCAACAGGTAGACCGGGGGCTACCAGTAGCCCGTGAAGGGTTCAAAAGCAGCCCACAAGCCATCAATAAAAAATGTGAAGGGATACGTTCTCCACCTCTATCTCCCTCACCCCAAGGACCACCACTGCCCCAGCAAAGCTTTGGGTCTGCCAGTCCACTGTCTTAACCGAGCAGGGCAGTTCAAGGGCCATGGCACAGTCCCCTGCTCTCCCTACCAGCCAAATGATTAGCGTGCCACTGTCTCGTGACCAATTGAGTTGTTGGTGCAGAGTGGAGGAAGGGGAGTGGAGGGGACAGTGAGGGGCGGGGTCACGGGCGTGCCCACGTCCTTTGTGTGGTAATGTCCTCCTCTTCTCACTCCCTCGGAGAATTCCTCCCTCCCTCCTCCAGAAAGGATTAATTGATTTTCAATGTGTTCCTATGGGAAACTGCTGCTCTACTTAGAATTTTTTTTTTACTTATGAGCATATGCTCGGAACAGATAAAATTCATAAGTAGAGGTTTTAGTGTAGTAGCCCTCAGGCACTTTCATCCGGAAAAAGTAGACCTCATCCTGTTCAAAGTTGGACAGCCCTGCAGTATACAATAAAATAGGCAATAATTATTAGAATTGGGGAAATGGTGTATGCAATTTTTTCTCAAATACTTGGATATTCCACAGATCACAGCTGATAATCTGAAGTTGAATTTCATGGCCATAAAATGTTGTAATATGAAATAATTTCAATCTGCAGCCAACAATCCATAGGCTGAGATTTCTTCGATGTTGCTGCGATCTCATGTTCTAGCCCTGGTAGCAATTTCTGAAGCAGTGGTTCTCAACCTGTGGGTCCCCAGATGTTCCTGGACTGCAGCTTCCAGAAGTCTTCATCACTAGCTGAACTGGCCAGGATTTCTGGGAGTTGCAGTCCAGGGACATCTGGGGACCCATAGGTTGAGAACCACTGCTCTAGAGGCATAGTGGCAACAGATGAACAAGCATTTTGAATTCTGGCTTTTTGAAATCATTAGTCATCTCATTTGCCAAATGATAATTTAGCCTTTCAATAAAATCCTCAGCATAATAGCCAAATCCAACACTTACTGTCAGGGTGGAATAGCATTTTGCTAAACATGCTGTCAACAGATTGTCTTCTGAATTAGTTTTGAATACTTTTGTCTGAAAACCAAGGAAGTATATAGTTTTGACATCAAGCCACATAACAAAAGTTGAGAAGTGTGTTATTTCCAATTGGTTTATAGTAAAATGCTGATCTTATTTGGATGTAATAAATGAATGTAATTTGGGTGTAATAAAATGATATTTTTTTCTGAAAGCTTTCCCCCTACTCTTCCTTTGTAGCTTGCAATGGATTTTGGATAAACAAGATCTATTGAAGGAACGCCAGAAGGACTTGAAATTTTTGACAGAAGAAGAATATTGGAAACTGCAGATATTTTTTACAAATGGTAAAATGGTTTCAGTTCTAACTTGGTCTGCTGGTGTGTGTTATGATGAGTTGAGCTACATTTGTTCAAAGTAATTATACATTAGTTTTTTAAAAGAAACATCATTAGGTTCCTCCAGACATGAACACTCTATGGTTCTTGAATGTATTGAAAAAGCCTAAACATTCAGCTTATATATGATATTCTTCAAGACTGATAATTGTGTGGTTAGCTCAGAGGTTTGGGCATCTGACTGCAGATCCAGAAGTTGGGAGTTCACTGTCCCTCCTTGACAGGGGCTGGACTCAGTGATCCAGAGGGCTTGTTCCAGCTCTGCAGCTCTAAGATGTACAGCAGTAAGATAAATTGTTTAAGGAGTCATCACAAGATCTGAAAGATGGGGGCCTCCAAATGGTGATGGGCAGATAGTCTCAGTGTGTTTCATGATGGGCCAGGCTGGTGTCCAGCAACATCTGGGTTTCGTTTATTAGCAGATGGCTGCTGTGTGTTTTACTTTCTTCATAATGGAATAAAATAGGCTTAAAATATAAGGAAAGCTATAATTTTATTTTATTGGCTTTACATTTGATGGTTGAGGTGTAAATTCCCTAAAAATGGTAATAAGATTTGATGCCAAAGAGGTTGCAAATGTTGATGTTTGGGCAAAAATTAGTCAAAACTGATTTGCAGCAGTTAAACACTCTCAAATATTGAGGCTGAGCTGAAATAGTTTTGCTGTTGTCATTTACTGGTCCAAGGTGAACATGATGACGTTGTAATCACTAGGGGTTCAACTTGCTTGTACAAATCAGACTGACCTGCATATTACAGCACCTAACAAACTGATATAGCAATGATGGAGACAATAATGTATATGTGTGTGTGACATCCTGAATATTAGTATTTTTGGTAATTCGTACAACTACTTGTTAAGATAGGTCAGAAATATTCCGATATTGCAAATAACGATATGATATTGGGGAAATATTGGCTTATTAAACTTTACTAAGTTTATTCTCGAAGGCTTTCACACAACAGCTATTTTTACTAGTAGTAGGTACATTAAGGCACTTTCCACCTTTAGCCAATACAGCTCATTAGTGTAAAGCTAAACTAAGATGTACTGCTGATTTTAAAATCATAATCCACAAGTATCCTGTGACTACGCCTTTTATAACAATCATTAAATGCAGTGTTCTGATTCAGAGTCTTCATCTTCCACGTGGCATGGGATAAGATCACATTTGCAAGAGGCTGTTTCTTTAGCCGGTTCTACTGTGTGTAGATGGCTTATTTGTATATCAGATTTTTTGAATCTAGGCTAAAATGCACGAAACAGCAGAACTTGCCCGGCCATTTGAAAATGTCAGAGTAATGATATCACACTGCTGTGTACACATTATGAATAGATGAGAGAATTCAGGAAAAATACCAAGTAATCACCTTATGTTTCATTCCATCATTCTGTCCTTCCACCTCTGCTCGGTGTCCCAGGCGGATGCTTCTGACGGACTTGGCACATCTCCTTTGCCTGGAAGGCCAAATAAGAGCTACCTGCACAGCTGACACCAGGGTTGCTCCTTGGCCAACTGGCAGGCAGAGCTTGTGATAGAGCAGCTGACGACTCCTCTGGTTTCCCATCCCCCTGCTGCACCTCACTCTCTTCCCCTGGACTAAATATGCCGTACTTCAAACACCTGCTGCCTTTCACATTCAACTACTATGTTGATACTGGCAGCTCAGTGCCTTGGACAAATGACACCTTTTTGTGACATGTTGGAACGCTTCAGAGGAATGGCAACTTTGATTGTGCACGATCTAGATACTCAGTTTGTGCTGTCGTTATTATTGAGACTTGAGGTCAAGTGATATGAGGATTTCACTAAGTTATACATAATAGGGTGAACGGTTACCTTCAGAGTTTTGAGGTGGAACCTACAGCAGCACCATGTGTCTGTTTTGTCTTTCATGCTGTGTCACTAATTTTATGAAACAATCCTTAAAATCTAGAAACAAGTGCCATCTGTCTGAATATGAATTAGTTTAACTTAATGGATATTGTGCGATATTGTGACCACAGTTAACTTTTCACCCTTGAGTCTTTAGCCTAATTAGGATGTATATTTCCTGGTTTGCAAAACCATAGTTTAGCAGCTGAGAATGCTGATTGTGAGTGCATGCATCTCCTTTTCTTGATGCGCTGATCCTGTTGAGCTATTCGTCTGCTTTATCTGAATCAGTAGACCATAGTTTACAATCATGTAGCTGAACAGCTTCGTAAGCACAACTTGTATTATTATTTAGCAATTTTTGGAAATGTGTCTCAGTTGTGTCATGATGTATCCTCACCTATAACGCATATGATTGACACGTCATAGGGATCCTGGGAGGACAAATGACATATATTTTACAGATACCTCTGCCTGTGGCTCTCTGTATTGCCATGCACTTAGTGGGCTTTCTTTTGAATCAACTGGCATAGGGTCAGATTTTAATTAATGTTGCAGAAATGCTGGACGATTAATACTTTTACAACCCTGTGGGCCATCCTTTAATCATATCTGTTAAAATGCAAGTTCACACTTTTTAAATTTAACTCCATTTTCTTTTGTTTGTAAGTTATCCAGGCTTTAGGTGAACATCTGAAATTAAGACAACAAGTAATTGCCACTGCTACTGTGTATTTCAAGAGGTTCTATGCCAGGTAGGACCATGAGCTCTGATAGCAGGAGAACAACCCTTTTCCCCCCACTTGCAATTTGTTACAAACATCATATGCTAACAAATTGTTTCTATTTTTGTGTTATAAGTGTTTTAGATTTCTGAAAAAGCTGTGTTGTGGATGAATATTTCTTTATACCTATGCAAAATACTGCTTTTCAGATACTCCCTAAAAAGTATAGATCCGGTACTGATGGCACCTACATGTGTGTTTTTAGCATCCAAAGTAGAGGTAAGTGGAAGTGTTATTGTTTTTATTTTCATTTAGTTTTATGTAGTTTTAGAGAGGAATTATATTCAAACCCTCAAAGCCCCAACCATTTTAAAATTAGATGATTTGGTGACTTTTTCTCCAGCATCCTAGGAAGATGGAAGATGCAGTGTTGCCAATTATCAGTATTTATTATCAGTTCTAATTTGTCATGTGGAATAAGTTGCTGGTTTGTCTAATGCAAGATGACCTCATCTGGGGGGCCGACAGGGGTTGCTCTACCTTGTTGGTTCTCCTGGATCTGTCAGCGGCCTTCGATACCGTCGACCACGGTATCCTACTGGGCCGGCTCTCTGGGGTGGGTATCGGGGGCACTGCTTGCAGTTGGCTCCGGTCCTTCTTGGAGCGCCGTCCCCAGTATGTACAGCATGGGGGCGAGCTGTCGGCCCCGTGGACACTCCCTTGTGGGGTTCTGCAGGGCTCGTCTCTCTCCCCCATGCTGTTTAACATCTATGTGAGGCCGCTGGCAGGGGTCATTAGGAGATTTGGAGTCTGCTGCCATCAGTATGCTGATGACACGCAGCTCTGTCTCTCCTTTTCCACCACTGCAGTTGAAGCTGTCCAGACCCTCAACCAGTGCCTGGAGGCAGTCATGGCATGGACCAAGGCTAGCAGGCTCAAACTCAACCCCGAGAAGACTGAGGTTATGTTCTTCGGGAGCTCCCCGACTGGCTATGGAGGCCCTCTCCCCAGCATGGAGGGAGTTTCCCTCCAGCTGGCGGACAGTGTTCGGAATCTGGGCGTGGTCCTGGACCCGGCTCACCATGGAGGCCCAGGTGGTGGTCGTGTCTAGAACCGCTTTTTTCATCTCCGTCAAATCGCCCAGATTCGCCCATACCTGGACGGGGACTCCCTGAGAACTGTTGTACAAGCGCTGGTGATCTCGAGGATAGATTACTGCAACGCGCTCTACATGGGGTTGCCCTTGAATCTCCTCTGGCGATTGCAGCGGGTGCAAAATGCGGTGGCCAGACTGGTGGCGGGTGTGCGTCGTTACGCCCACATCACCCCGATTCTGGCTTGCCTGCATTGGCTACCCGTTGCATCCCGGATTAGATTCAAGGTCCTGGTTTTAGTTTATAAAGCCCTCCATGGCCTAGTACCTGATTACCTGGCAGAGCGAATCACCCAGCGGTCAACTTCGGCCCCTCCAATTAGGATGTCGTGGGCGCACCCGCTTCGGGTGGCCACGCCCAGAGTGGCCCAGAAAACTTCGACCCGGACCCGGGCTTTCTCTGTGGTGGGCCCCACTCTCTGAAACCATCTTCCCAGCGATGTGCGCCTTGCAGAGTCCCTGCCGGCCTTCCGGAGGGCGTTAAAGACCTTTCTCTTCCGGGAGGCCTTTGGTGACCTTGTTTATTTTTTTTTCCCCTCTGCCATCTGCCGCTATAATTTTCAATCGGCAGTTCCCACCATCCTGCAGATCTTGCCTAGGTTGCTTATTTTAAAAAATGTTTGTTATTGTAGTATTTGTTGTGTTTTGTTTAGTTGATTGTATTTGATTTATTGCTGTGAACCACCCAGAGTTCCTATGGGAAGATGGGCGGTATAGAAGCTCTATAATAAATAAATAAATAGATAGATAGATATTAGAGTTTAGTGGCGTGTATAATTTTGGAGTTCTTGCCACCACCACCCCATTTTCTCACCATAATTATGATAAATTTACATGCTCAGCATATATACAGCTTAGGACCTAGATACCTGAAGGACCGCCTCCTTCCATATGAACCTACCCAGCAATTAAGATCTAGCCAAGGGGCCCTCCTGAAAGAGCCATCCCTTAAGAAGGTGAAAGGGGTGGCTTGTAGGAATAGGGCCTTTTCGGCAGCTGCCCCCAGACTATGGAAAGCCCTCCCATCTGAGATCTGCCTGGTGCCAACGCTGATGATGTTTCGGCACCAGGTAAAAACCTTTCTGTTTCAGAAGTTTTTAAACTGACATAATATAGATTGTGGGTCCTGATGGCAATTTTAGTGTTTTGTATTTAATTTTTTTCTTGTTTTAATTGACATTTTAATGCTTTGTTTTAATTGTACATTCCAATTATAAGCCGCCCAGAGACCTTTGGGTAGTGGGCGGCATATAAATTGCATAAATAAATAAATAATAAATAAAATATACAAGGCCACTGATCACACTGGGCTTCTAGTGCTGGCCTTGTAAGCAAAGAAAGCATCCAAAGAGCTGCTGTCGTAATACCATCACCAGGTCCTGCTGGTACACATGTTGGCAAAGTTGTCAGTATAGCAGTGGCACAAAGAAAGTTTAGAAGGGGGTCCTTTTTCACATTAACTGACTGTGGCTTCTTATGGAGTCAGACATGTTTGATGCAAGATAATCTCAAAAGGCTACCAACTAGGCGGGGAAAATGCTTTCACACTTCCTTTGCCACAGTCCTAAGGAAACTGTTCCTTAGTATATTGCAAGATGTTTGTTTTGTTATAGTGAGCTTCTAGTGTGCCACACCGTCTAGTATGGGTTAACGTCTTCTTTTCTTGCTCTAGGAATTTGGTGTTGTTTCAAACACAAGGTTGATATCTGCTGCTACTTCTGTATGTAAGTGTAAATCACATCCTTGGTGTATTAGATGTTTCTAGGGGAAATAGCCATTTTCTTTCACAGGAAGGTGTTGTCAGATTGATGATACAGTAACTCCCCCAGCCTGTCACAGGGGTTAGGGACCCACCCGACCCGCGATGACTGTAAATCCGTGATATGCGGATGCAGGTTGGGTGGGGCTGGGGGAGCAGCCCCGGCAAGCGACGCTGGGGGATCAGATCCACAGGCGCCACTCGCCCAGCTGCTCCAAGACTTCTTGGAGCAGCCTGGGTGAGCGACGGAGGGGGATCAGGTCTGCTGCCGCCGCTCGCCAGGGCTGTTCCAACACTTCTTGGAACAGCCGCGGCGAGTGATGGAGGGGGATTGGGTCCGTCACCGCTACTTGCTGTGGCTGTGCCAAGAGTTCTTGGAGCAGCCGCAGCGAGCGACGGAGGGGGATCGGGTCCACCTCCACCACTCGCCCGGGCTGCTTGAAGTCTTGGAGCAGATCAGTTCCACCCCCGAGCTGGAGCCCGGGTCTTGGGGAAGGGGGAAAAAGCCCAGGTAGTGAATTTTGGCTTTTTCTTTTTCTTTTTCTTTTTTTCTGTTTTTCTTTTCCTTTTTCTTTTGCAATTTTGAAAATGCAATATCTCAGAAACGGGTAGACCAAAAAATTTGAAAAAAATATTTTTAAATATCTCATGGTAAGGTACAAATGTACCAAAAATGAACCAAATCCATGACATCGAGTTCCAAAATGGAGTTTTCGTTGTTTGATTTGACATTGAATGACCCATATTTAAACACACATGTTATTGGAAAATTAATTTCGATAAGCTGATGAATGCTTCCATGCTAGTAGATAATTTGGACACATAATAAACTTTCTGATGCTGGTACATATTTCTTAAAACCCTTTTGAACGTTATCAGTACATGGCAAAAAGAAAAAAAATGTGCTGTAGTTTTTGTTCTCTGCTTCAGTCTTTGTAATGTTCCTCCATTCCTAATGATTTCTCATTCTCATTGAGTTTGGAATTTACCATCTCACCTCAGATAGATGTTGTTTCTTGTTGCTCATATAGCTGTGTTTTAGAGGGTTAGGAGAATTGGGTATGTTGATATAGTTTTTATCACTTCATTTTTTAAAAAGTCATTATTTTCATTCCAGTGAAAACAAGGTTTTCGTATGCCTTTCCGAAGGAATTTCCTTACAGGATGAACCATGTAAGTAGGCAATAATCAGATGAACATGTTTACCACTTGTGTTTAGGCAGTCATTTTCTGCAGGGACGTGACTTATTATGGTGCTTTCTGCAGTAATAGAATGGTAAGGAACAGTTCGCCCACGTCTGTGTGACCTCCTATCCATGTTGGTTTTAATAAACATTCATATAAACAACGGTGTCTTTCAGGAGGTGGATACATGTTAAGGCCATAGCCTCCACTGCTCTGCCCTCTTCAGTTCCCTGGAATGAAAGGGAGACTGAGTGTGATTTTTATTAAAGAGAGAAAAGGAGATCCTGTCATTAATGATGGGTTTGCTGAAGAGTGTCAGAGCAAACCATTGGGATGGGTTGGGTGGCAGAGAAAGAGAGAGTCATTCATTTGCCTCTTTATAATAAGTCCAAGAATACTCCCAGATTAAGAGAATTGTAAGCCACTTCTATGTACTCTCTAGCTGGAGAACTCTTGAAAGGATCAGCATCAGTCACAATTGACTTGATAGCACACAAATATTATTATCTGTGTTCTGTGCCACCAAATTGGAACTGACTTATAGCAACCCTAACAGGATTTCCAAAATATATGAGATGCTTAAGGAATGAATGTGCCAGTTCCACTCTCCAGTACGTTTCTGTGGCCAACATAGTCTGTCACTTTATCCACTACATCATACTGGGAATCCCATTATTATTATACGTAAAGCATAATTTCCAAAGTGCATTACTTATGTCACCTTACAGTCTGGTTTCTTCATATCCCTTGAAAGGATGTCATCCTGAAAGGTCTTACAAGCTTTCACCTCAGTGGCTCAATTTTCTAGTCAAATCCTGCATTTTAAATATACTGCATGTTACATATTTGTTTCCCACTTGAAAATAAGTTCAGGGTTTAAACTGATATTTAAATTTGACCTGTAGATAAGTGTCTTAAAATATGCCATGTGTCATTGACATTTCTGTTTTCAATTCTAAAAGACTATTGCGCCTCCAAATTAATGTATATAATATCTTGTTTGTCTCTACCTCTCCTGTTTATGTGTAATATAAATTGATTTGATTGGTGTATTTTTATATCCTTGCAGATCCTAGAATGTGAATTCTATCTCTTAGAATTAATGGTAAGTTTCTGTATTTGTTGCCTTCATTTGCTCTTGCATAGTGAGAGTTGGTGAACTGCTCTTTGTGGTGTTGGCTCCTCATTCTGCCTATCTGTAGGGCATCTGCACACACTTGCCTGTTCACACTACACCCTCCGTGAATAGATGGTGGGAGTGAGTGATGGCAGATCTGCTCTCTGAACCACTCCACTAGCAAGTACAGTACAGGCAGGTCAGTTACCCTGAAATCTCATACTGGGCAGGCATTTTCCACTGCATATTCAGGATAACTTATTTGGAAAGTTCACTGGTGCTTACATAGCAAATGTTGTGGCTACAAATTCCTTATTTCTGAAGTCTGATGAAGGCAGTACAAAAAAAAATCAAAAATGTAAACCACACAAAGCGAACATTTGAGATTAAACATTATTTTTAAAAAAGCATGCCGCTCATATACTTCCCCATAGTGCTAAACTTCTCTCTAGGCCAGGGGTGCCCAAACGTTTTTTAAGGAGGGCCAGATTTGGTGGCTGAGAATGTGTCAGGGGCCGGTTGCTCCCCGACCCTGCTACCCCACTGCAAGCCCCACCCACTGACCCATAAGCCCCACCCACTGACCCCTTGCAACCCCACCTACAGGAAGGAAGGTGATGGCTGGCCGGCCCGCCCGCCCAGCCCTACAAGCTTCCCGGTTGTGCTGGTGGTGGTGGCCCTCCCCCTTGCCCGCCCACCTAGCCCCACAAGGTTTTGCTCACCGGCCGGCCGGCCCGTCCAGCCCCTCAAGCTTCCTGGCGGTGTCAGTGTTGGCGGAAGGTTTTTTTTTTAAAAAAAAAACAAAATACCATGGGGCAAAGGAGGGGGAGGGAAGGGCAGGCCAACCAGCCGCGGGCCACTCAGAATGGCCTGACGGGCCGGATTTGGGCCCCGGGCCGGACTTTGGGCAAGCCTGCTCTAGGCAAATTGCAATTATGCAGGATACACATTACCCACCCACCCACCCCGTGAGCTGGTTTCTTAATTCACCAACCTCTGAAAGATGGAAGGCGGAGGCAAGCTCATGCTGGCTACCTGATCTGCTTGGATCGAACTCAGGTCATATGGAGACTCTTCACTACAGTACTACAGTTTAGCTACTGTTCTACACGGCCCCTATATTCTGCCTTCTAAGGGAGTACTCAGTGTCGCACATTACATTGCAGTTCCATCCTTATGGTGGGCCATTTTCCTAGCATACTTCAATAAGTCTCCAGTAAGAAGGGAAGTAAAAATGTATTTGTGTTTTAAAGTGAAGTTGGTTATTTTGCCAAACTATTTGTTTGGGGTGCTTTGGCAACAGAACATTATTTGGCACTCTTGGTTTAAAATGAGAAATTTAAGGACTGCAGGCATACAAGGTTTGTGTGTACAGCAGATGTGTTATTTTATGTCTCTGGGAAGATAGAAGTCAGCTAGCTAGGGGGGCTGTCCTCAACTGAACAGAACAAAGGGTGCAGCTACATAGTCGTTTTGAAAGAAATTTGGTAGGAAAATAGAAAGTGCCCAACTTAATTTAAAATGGAGTGTTTTGAATGTGTTTACTATTGGCAGTGAGTGTGGTGGGTGACACTGTATTTAAGTTTAACCTGCATTTAAAAACACATTTTTTCTAGGACTGCTGTTTGATAGTGTATCACCCCTACAGACCTCTGCTTCAGTATGTGCAGGATATGGGTCAAGAAGATATGCTGCTGCCTCTTGCCTGGTAAAAACTGATTTAAAAGTTGGAATCCTTTTGTTTGAGTAGCAGTGAAGATGAAAGAAAAGACTGGAGTTCAACTCGTCATCAAGTTTACAAATAAAGCTTTGATAACAAATTGCACAATTAAATTATGCCAGATTCCCAAAGCGATGTAAACGAATGTGTCTGAGGAGGCAGATTCTATTTAATCCACAGGCACTTACATTGAAATCTATGGGTCTAAAATTAGTCTCAAGGATGTCACCATACTTTGTGTTTTTGTCTCGTTTTTGTTACACAAGCTGATCTATTCCAACATGGCTGTTCTCTGAAAAACCAGCTAGTGAAACATTTTTGCCAAGATTTTGGCAAACACTAGTTGGTAATCCACATTGGAGAATATGTCAAACAAGAATTAAGGCCCCCCACTCTGCATTTGTTTTTGCCACAATAGAGTTACTTTATTTGCGATGTCATATAATAGCTGCCTTTACAGGGTTTTTTCCTTGTAAACATGCAGTTTGAGCAGATACTCATTTGACACCCTGATTAATAAATCTATCTTTCTGCGTGCGAGGAAGAACAATGTACAATTCAAGAAAGACATGGTGGAACTGGAAAAAGTGCAAAAGAGAGTGACTAAAATGATTACTGGGCTGGGGCACCTCCATTATGAGGAAAGGCTAAAACATTTGGGGCTCTTTAGTCTGGAAAAAAGGCGCCTGAGGGGGGGATATGATTGAGACGTACAAAATAATGCAGGGCATGATCAGATTGGATACAGAGATGCTCTTCTCCCTCACAAAATACCAGAACTAGGGGGACATACACTCAAATTGAGGACTGGGAGAGTAAGAACAGACAAAAGAAAATATTTTTTCACCCAGCGTGTTGTTAGTCTGTGGAACTCCCTGCCACAGGATGTGATGATGGCATCTGGCCTGGATGCCTTCAAAAGGGGATTGGACAGATTCCTGGAGGAAAAGTCCATCACAGGTTACACACCATGATGGAGATGTGTAATCTCCAGGCTTAAAACCAGGGTACATCAAGGGCCAGATGCACGGGAGTGGTATCAGGAGAAAGATATCTAGTCTCCTGCGCTCCCAAACGCATCTGGTGGGGCCACTGTGAGATACAGGAAGCTGGATTAGATGGACCTTTGGCCTGATCCTGTATGGCTCTTCTTATGTTCTTATGTTCTTAATAATTACAGGTCTATAATTTTGTAATTTTGTAAAAAATGAATGCATAAAATGAAATAGGTTGTAGAAACAATTGTCAAAATGCTGCTTGGATTTTATGCATGTATAAGAAAGACCAGATAGGTTTCTATGGATAACTGATAAGGTGCTGGGTACGTTAACATTCTGCCCAGTCACACGTCCAATTTTATGCCCAGTGCCCACCAGGTGCACCATCAGTTACCTGAATTAGTTGTGCCAACTTGCATGATTGTTCTTGCAAGCATATAAAATGCCAAAAGAACATTGGCATATATGTTTCAAACACAGTGATGCGTACATACTTTTTGTTTGTTTTGTTTTATATATTTGTTTTGTTTATGGTATGCAAAAATGCTTACGTTAAAAATAAGCCCAATTGTCTCTTGTAAGATTTTACAGCGACTCCCTGAGCTGGAGTCATGAATGGACAGATGCTGATCAGTTGTTTTGTCCATGTAGGAGAATCGTGAATGACACGTATAGAACTGATCTCTGTCTGCTGTACCCTCCTTTCATGATAGCTCTAGGTAAGTGCCGTGGGAAGCGCTTTGTAACAATTTGAAGGGAACAGCTAGTGTGGAAAGGCTTCTGCAACCATCTTTATAGGTATTGTTGTGATGATATCATAATCTCAGCCATTTTATTCGTTGTATTTAACAATGTTAAATCTTTTGATAATGCAAAGATCCAATGAAAAATCTGTTTAAAGAATGAGAAACCAGGCTTGAAATAGGCATCTTAAATGGGTGCTAGTTCTGTGAACTATCTAATAGTGGTAATATAAAAAATATTTTGATTGGGCAACTGAAGTACAGGCAATGTGCTTTATTATAGTAGTCATTTTACCTGTTGGTATTGGATCTAAAGCAATCCAATGTATCCTATGCTTATTTTTCAGCTTGCCTACACGTGGCTTGTGTTGTCCAACAGAAAGATGCTAGACAGTGGTTTGCTGAGCTTTCTGTTGATATGGAGAAGGTAATTATATTTTGTTTACTTGTTACAGATTTCATACAGTCATAGAGTTGGAAGAGACCTCAAGGGCCATCCAGTCCAATCCCCTGCCATGCAGGAACCCCCATCAAAGTACGCCCAACAAATGACCATCCAGCCTCTACTTAAAAACCTCCAAAGGAGGCTCCACCACCCTCAGTGGCAACATATTTCATTGCTGAACAGCTCTAACCATCAGGAAGTTCTTCCTAATGTTCAAATGGAATCCCTTCTCCAGTAGTTTGAAACCATTGCTCGGAGTCCTAATCTCTGAAGCCATGGAAAACAAACCTGCCCCCTCTTCGATATGACAGCCTTTCAAATATTTAAACATAGTTATCATACCCCCTCCCAGCCTTCTTTTTGTAAAACTAAACATTCCCAGCTCCCTAAGCCGCTCCTCGTAAGACATTTCTTCCAGACTGTTAACCATCCTGGTCACTCTCCTCTGGACCCTCTGGTTTTCAACATCCTTTTTAAATTGAGGTGTGCAGAACTGAGCACAGTACTCCAGGTGAGGTCTGACCAGAACAGAATAGAGTGGTACTATCACTACCCTTGCTCTAGACACCATGCTTCTGCTGATACAACCAAGAATCACATTGGCTTTCTTGACCGCCGCATCACACTGCTGACTCATGTTCAATCTGTGGTCCGCCCAGACTCCCAGAACCCTTTCACATATACTATTCTCCAGCCAGGAGTCTCCCATCATATATCTATGCAGTTCATTTTTTCTGCCTAGTTGCAGTTCCCTACATTTCTCTCTGTTGAAACTCATTCTCTTAGCTTTGGCCCAACAGTCTAATCTGTCAAGACCATTTTGGATTTTTATTGTATTCTCCAGGGAATTAGCAACCCCTCCGAATTTTGGTATCATCTGCAGATTTAATCAGTCTACTCTCTATTCCTTCATCCAAGTCATTAATAAAGATATTGAATTGCACTGGACCAAGAACATAGACCTGGGGCACCCCACTGGTCACATATCTCCAAGCTGAAGAGAAGCCATTTATGATCACACCCTTTGGGTACGATCAGACAACCTATTACAAATCCACATAACAATAGCACTTTCTATTCCACATTCTACTAACTTCTTTGCAAGTATATCACGGGGAACCTTATCAAAGGCCTTACTGAAATCAAGATAAGCAACATACACAGCATTCCCCTCATCCACCCGGCCTGTAACTATCAAAGAAAGAGATCAAATTAGTCTGGTATGACTTGTTTTTGAGAAACCTGTGTTGACTTCTAATAATGACAGCATTGGTTGTTAAATAATTACAGGCTGTCTGCTTAGTACAGGTGTTCCTGTACTATCTCCCTCTCCTGTGTTGCAATTTCCAGCCTACCTCATCTATTCTTCATCCCAACTGAACTTTTTTTCCTTTTCAGAAAAAACTGAGACAAAGAAGGTGTTGAGTACTCCTGCCTTTTCCCTGTCTCTTGTTAGTAATTGGCTATCATCGCCATGCAGAGACCCTATCATTTCCTTATTTTTCATTTTGCTGAGAACATAATTAAAAAAAAAAAACCTTTTACTATCTTTAATCTCTCTGGCAAGTCTAAGTTGATTCTGTGCTTTAGCTTCTTTTTTTTTTACCATCTCCCTGTATATACTGGCTATTTGCTTATATTCCCCTTTGGTGCATTCCCCATTTTTTGATTTTCTGTACATGTTTTATTTATACTTAGCTGAACTGAAAGTTTATAATTCCCTTATTGGCTTTCTTAAAGTCTAGGATGCTTGTCTCTCTATACTTAGCTTCCCATTCCCACTGTATAACAAATTCCAAAAGAGCATGGTCACTGCTACCTAAAGATTTCACCACTTCGATCTCATTTACAAGGTCCTCCCTATTGGTTAAGGTCAGACCTAAAATAGCCTTTCCTCTTATTGCCTCCTCCACTGTATGGACCGTGAAATGGTCTGCAAGGCCAGTAAGGAATTTATTGGACATTGTGTTCTTAGCTGAGTTGGACTGCCAACATATAAATGGATAGTTAAAAACTCCCATTAGTACTACATCTCTCCCTTTTGACTGTGGGGCCACAGAAAGCATCATCCAACTCCTCTGGCTGGCTTGGGGGTCTATAATATACCCCCACAGTGACTTCCCTCCCACTCCCCCTTACTTCTCACCCAAATACTCTCAACCTGACTTCCCAGGTGTGTATAATGGATTTCTTCAGCAGTATAAGTGTTCTTAACATATAAAGATTTATTAAGTCACAGAGAAACCAGCAACCTTCCAACAGGGTAGCCTTGGAAGGTTGAATGAAATAGGTTAACTGAAAAGCGTTTACTGAGCCAGCATTTGTTGCTGGCATCTTGTCAGCCCCTGCCAGAACCTATTCCAGAGACTAGAGTTAATGCCTGAAGAAGCCCCAGATGGTGTTTCAGGGCTGCCAGTTCCTCCAGCAGCTGCACAGGAGAGTAACTCAGCATCTTCAGGGGATTCTCCACCTGCATAGAGGGCTGCTTGTCCAAGGCAATGAAGATTTACAACCAGGAGAAGCAGAGACAAGCTTTATCTGAGCCACCAACATCTACATTTAGGGAGTCCTGAGTTTTGACAGGGTTATTTTCTTGGGAAGTTATGTTGCTCTCTGGAGACATAAATTAAGCATTCAGGACTGAGGCAAATTGTGGGAGCAACACATTGATACGACAACTTGCTCCTGCTTGATCCTTGTTCCTGCTTGGTGTGACCCTGGACCTCGTCTCTGGACTTTCTGTCTTAGTGGACCTGGTGTAAGCTGCCATTGGCATTCTGGCTTTGACCCCTGGACTGTTTATCTTGGACTCTGCTTTGCTTTCTGAATAGGCGTGACCTTGCTATAGGTTTCCTGGATTCTGATTTACTTCTGATTGCTGCATTGGGGTTTGGCTCTGAGTTTGCAGTAAAAGCCTGAACTTACCTGTGTGTGTGAGTCTGTGGGTCGTCTTAAAAGTGAAATGTTTGCAGAAGTGCTTTAGCTAGTGGAATTAGAAACCTAAAAGTACCGATGGGTTTTGGAACTGGATGAGCACCTGTTTATTTATCTAGTTACGTGAGTAAAATAAGTGATCACACTAGTTTTGTGAACAGTTGCAAACTTGTGCAGTCGAATCCACTCTTGAGTTCGTGTAAGAAGAATATAAGTATTTCAGTGAATTGCCTTAACTCTAGCATTTAGAGCTTTATCCAGCACCAAGTACGAAGTCTAGTTGGAGTTTTAGCTTCTTACTTGGAATTAAAACCTCTTGTTCTATCTCTTGCTCAACTGTAATTTGTGATTCTTTTTAAAATTGGATTATTGAAATAATTCCTTTCATCTACATTATTTTTTAGATTTTAGAAATAATCAGGGTTATTTTGAAACTATATGAACAGTGGAAGAACTTTGACGAAAGGAAAGAAATGGCTACTATTCTAAGCAAGATGCCTAAACCGAAACCACCTCCAAACAGGTGAGTGTCTTGAAAATGAAAGGTGTTTGTTCTTCGGTTGTTTTTAAAAAGTATGTAACTGTACTATCAAAATAATAATTAATGGATTATGAAAATAAACACACACGTGTGTGTAGCATAGAAAATATGAGCTTAGCAGCAGCAGCATGTAGAATAAAGTGTAGTTAATTGTTATAAGTATTATCAGAACCTAGAAACGGAGAGACAAAGAAACATGACTTAGAATAAAACTCTTATATTGAATATATACAGCAAATATACCACAAATATACAACAACATAACACCAAGCAGTATCATATATACAAATCAACAGAGCGTGGGGTACTGTTTTCTCACCATAAACAGTCCCAATTTAACATTATACAAGCCAGTTCTTATATACACATTTAGAACTCATCAGACATGATTTTAACCAATCACATGTCATTAACTATTCACTTAACCTGCTGGTGATTTCTAATTCCTTGCACTTGTGGCTAACATAACGAGACTGCAGTTTTTGATTGACTCCATTTTACAATTCTCTTTTCACTCTATTAAATATACAATACAAACATTTTGTCAATTCTACATATTATGACATGTACAAAGTGTATCTCACATATGAAAATAGCATCTGAACAATATGCCACCTGCAGAAAGTAACTTCGTACTACTAGAGCATATTCCTGGTTGTTAAAAATTGTGGGCACATCTACATGTGGCCTTAGGAGTGGATAAATAGGACCATTAGGACAGTGATGGCGAACCTTTTAGAGACCGAGTGCCCAAACTGCGATTCAAGACCCACTAATTTTTTTGCAAAGTGCCAATACAGCAATTTAACCTGCATACAGGTGGCTGTGAAGGGGCGATATCGGGTGCCCACAGAAAGGGCTCTGAATGCCACCTTTGGCACCCATGCCATAGGTTCGCCAACACTGCATTAAGAGGTCTGGTCTGCCACTTTCATTGCTGAAAAGACTATTAGAACTCAGATCTGCATTAGGGCAGCACAGTCTGCAGTCAGTTTGCCTGCTGTAAGAATGCACATTTACCTTCCATTAGACTTTCTGGACTTTAAAGTGATGCTGTGATTATTTACGATCCTTATACAGTGGTACCTCGACTTACGAAATTAATCCGTTCCGAATGCTTTTTCGGAAGTCGAAATGTGGTTTCCCATAGGAATTCATTGAAAATCAATTAATCTGTTCCGGAGGTTGGGGGGAAAAGGCCAAAAAAGGGAAAGGATTAATTGGTTTTCAGTGCATTCCTATGGGAAGCCTGTCCAGACCCAGCAAAGCAGGGGAAAAGCTTCCCCCTTTTGCTGTGTTGAGGAGAAAGCCCCGCAATCAACCAGCAATGGAAGGCTGTTCCTCCCAGCCCGACACCCAGCTGATTTCGACAGCTCCGAAAATCACCTGGCAGAGCTTTCTCCCCAACCCAACCTAACCAAGGTGGGGTAACCCAGAGCCTTCTGTTGTGGCGGGCACACGAAGCTCAGACCACACACGAATGCACACACACACACACTCCTCCTCCCGCTAACTCTGCAATATGTGTGTGCACGCACGTGTATGTGTGAACTGAAAGGTAATCATTACATGGTCCTCATTTCCGATAATTTCTTTTCGTAACTCGAGTTTTTCATAACTCCAGTTCCAAATATTACCTTTGGTAACTCAAGTTTTTCTTAAGTAGAGTCATTCGTAGCTCGAGGCACCACTGTATGCACTTTAAAAAATTAACTCCCTCAGCCCCTCCACTGAATTGAGTGATTAGTTTTCCAGTATTGTGCAGAATCTCTCATTTTAAGCCATGCCACCATATTGGCAAGCTAAAAAAAAAAAAAAAAAGGCTTGCTTTTGGTCAGTTTCCAGTAATTGTGCTCTGGGAACACACCAACCTAATCCTGTCTGCACCAAAGAACTTGATGCTCCTAACAAGGGCCAGAAAGGCATGGGTTGGAATGCTCTGGGGATAGTTTGGTTTACTCCAGTGATTTCACAATGTGATTGCTGCAGAGAGAAATAAACCGACCTGTCCCCATAGTGGTCTAAACAGCAGGCTAAACACCCCTCCGATCATAGTCTGTGCTGTATGATGAGAACTGTAGCTTTCACTGTGACCAAGAAATTCGTGTCAGGTACATAAAGTCTTCCTGTATTTTGTAAAATGCAATGTATATTCCAGCTACATTATCTGCTGGAACATACTAATGTGCAAGTAGCCCCCGTTTTCTGTATGCAAGCAGCAGGTGGCATACGTAGGTTAACATGTTATGAAAAAGCAGTGAGTGCTCAGAATCCTGAGCCCTGCAGCCCCATGACTGTGGAACCCTGCATGGCAAATACTTGCATGCTTAAGGTTAGCTGCCCTTTTGGTTTGGGATCAGAGAAGTTAAGTCAAATAATATATGCATAACAAGTTCAACTATGCTTTATTTCAAACAGCGAAAGTGACCAGGGTCCAAATGGAAGTCAGAATTCTAGTTACAGCCAGTCTTAAGACATTCCGGAGAAATTCATTGTGGACCACTTCGGATTATAACACGCTGGTATCTTTTCCTGTGAAGATAAGGACAAAATACTGTATTTCAATAATGGCTTTTCAGGAAAACCCTTGAAGAATGTTTCTGTCAGACTTGCTGAAAACTTTCCTGTAAGCACACCCATTTTAGACTGTGGCACAAACATATCTTCAAACAAACCAAGCTACGGATAGAGCTAGAGAAACATACCATTCGATTCAAAAATGGAAGAATTTAGTACTTGTGTTATTTTGTTTTTCATAGTGAAGAGTTTAAGAAACCATGTTGACATGAAAACTGGGTGAGTGTAACTGGGTATTTGTTGCTCCTATGCTAGCTTCACCCCGGGAAGTGATTTGCGGTGTTGGATTTTAAATCCTCAATTTCCAGATGTATCATCTAAATGCTGGTGGACATTATACAACAAACAGAAAGCATTTTTATAGCAAATGATTGAAAGAAACTCCTTTTTTTCCAAAAGAAAATGTTGCATTCCTCACCCAAACTATAAGGATATGCTCTTCGTACCTATAGCTTGAAAGTGGAACATGAAATCGGGCATATCCAAAAATGTGCAATATGTATAATGCAGATTGTGGGTATTGCAAGGAAAAACATTACACTTTTATACAAATGTTGAACTATTAAGTCTTGTACAAAGGGCAACTCAAATTTTGCAATCCAATCAAGTTGACAAATAAATTAAGCTGTTTTAAGATTGTGATGGTGGGACGTGTTGCATGCTAGAGGTTAGCCTGCCCCTCATTGTTGCTATGAATGAATTGTAATGGGCCTTTTGAAAAAAGCAACAATGTTCAGATGAGAGTAGATCTGACTTAGTGGTATTTATTATAAATTACTGTAAGAATTTAATCAGACAAGCATTGTTGCTCTTTGTAATGAAAGAGCCATATCCTGTGTTCTTGACTCAGGCTGACCTCCCAATAAATTTAGGGTTTGGCCTAAAGCCTTAGGATTTTAATGAACAGACTGTGAGTTTCATAACATTCATTTCCTGTCCCAAAACCAAGTAAGAAATTACTGGCTTTCAGTATAAGATCTCTATCCTGAGAACAAGGTTATGTTGCTATAAAAACTAAGGAGTGTTGGTTGAAAGAGTTTTTGTCACAAGGTGCTTGTTCCAAAACTTGATTTTTAAAAAGGCAGCCGTGCCTGCATCTACTTGATCTGTCATTCAATTAAGTGTAACCAAAGTGGTTTTGTACGCAAATGCTTAGGCTCTTTGCACTTAACTGTTGAAGTTATTTTTATAAAGTGTGTTTGGATACTGACAAAAATATTTCTGTGAGAAGTGATGTGTTTCTGGGTTCTTCGAGGTCCCCTTATTTGTTGTACTATTTTGTTCATCACTGTGGTAATGTACCACATTCTTGCTAACATGACTGATTGAAGATACCAGATCCATAGTATTATGGAAATTAATTTTGTTCCTCTAAAAGTTTAAATTTTATTTGTAATGTGTACTATCTCTGTAAGAATAAAGACAGAAGCAAATGCACCAGCTTGACTAGCTTTATTCCAGAGCTCAAGACATTCATTATGACAAAATGATACAACAGAAAATAGAATGTATAAATACAGAGTGGAATCCTGATGCAGTGAAATCAACAAAAATGTTCTGTTAACAAAGAAATTGTCCCTCTAATTTAATTTTGTAGTAGCAGTAAGTAGCTGATGTGGGATGTTTAAGTTTGTACTCTGATCACATCTTGCTGCCTGAACACAAACAAAATTCTGCACGTGAAAGATGTTATCAAGTTGGAACCAACTTCCAGTGACCCTAATAGAACTTTCAGAGTAAGTGAGATACTGAAGGAGTGGTTTTATCAGTTCCACTCCTGCTGCCAGTAAACTTCTGTGGCTGAGTGGGATTCGAACCCTGGCCTCCCAAATTTTAGTCTCATCACTCTACTTAGTACGCCACATTAGCAAATTCTTACACAGAATAAAAACCACCCAAGTGTTGAATCGTTGTCAACAAAGACAAGCAGGACGATCCAGTGAATTCAAAACATAAAACAGTGATTCCAGGGGAAAGAACCCCAATATATATATTTTTAGATTGGTTGAACATTTCAGTTCCTTTTCAGATTCAGCAAAATTTCTAGGGAAGCTCACTGCAGCTGTTTGATGCACTGTTTTCTTGCCATCCCAATGTCTTAGTCTTATGATAAAAGGCTTTCTTCTGAGCTGATAACTAAGGAGATACCAGTAGAGATGGGCACAAAGTGTTTTCTCACACTTTGTGCCAACTCAAAGAGTGACCATTCAACAGGGAATATTCACATCCTGTCTCCGAATTGGAATGGCCAGATACTTGGGGAGGCAGGGAAGGACAGCCTGAGCTCCTGCCTGGCCTAGCATGCTGCCAGAGAAGGAAGACCCTTGCACTGAGAAAAGAATGGCGAGTAGGCCAGCAAAACACATCCTACTACTAAAGGCTAAAAAATAAATCCCTTAAAAATCACCACACTGATCCATTTCAAATTTATAAGTGAAGGTATGTTGTTTACGTAAGAGGACATTTTCAAATTTTGGGATTGATCCAATAGTCTTTGAAAAAGATGTCCACAAAGGTGATCAATTAGACCAAATACAGTACTAGAAACAAGTTGCAGTTCGTATGTCCAATGTAGTCCATATTCAGCTACTTACAGACCATTCCAAAATGTATAGAGATGTTCAGAAAAGTTACAGAATACTAGCTGTCCCCTGGGTAGTTTTCAGGATGTGGAACATTTTATTGAAGTGGTCACTTCTTTTCTGATGATTCAAATTCTGTCCATTCTTTGAAACCGCCAGCATAGTGCTGAGCTCTGAAAGCAAAGACAACCTCTGTAAAACATTTCCCATAACATGTATTACTTGACCACAGAGGTGGGCAACGTGCAGCCTAGGGCCACATGTGATTCCCCCAAGGCTATTTCCACAGCCTCTGGATCCTCCCTGATTGAAAAGGATCTACCAAAAACCCAAACAAACCCCATTTTGCCCTCTGGGAAACTAAGGCTTCCAGCAACATTTAATTTTGGTTTTCTGTGGTTTTTGTTTTCATGGCTCTTGTACTTCCTGACGAGTTAGGGGGGTGGGAACTTGGCCCCACTAAGACTCTACAAAGTTGCACTACTTTACAATAGATATCAGTTATCTGCTGTAATCTAGAGCATGCCAGTCAGATCAAGGGAAGATTCACTGATTTACCCAGAGTCATTCAGTCACCCGAATCCTGTTGCCAATTTACACTGGTATAAGGGAAATCAGTGGTTCAGGATGGTTTGTTTCCAGTCCAAACAGCTGATCTGTGATTCGGTGTCCCATTCCCCTTCAGTGGGTACCCACTCAACACTCAGAGGAGACAGAGGAAGGTGCTGCCATCGAGTGAGTGCCTGCTGGAGGCGGGCAGGACACTGAACCATGAGCCCGGCTGTTCAGCCAGGAAACAAACCACACTGAACCAGCACTTTGTACCTGTCTCTACTTAACATGATTTCTCTTACACAAACAGAAAATGACAATAACATTCTGGCCAGTGGGTTTATAAGAAACGTATATTGTTGTTGAGTCATACAGTCGTGACCGACTCTTCATGACCCCATGTCCGTGGAGTTTTCTTGGCAGGAGTACTGGAGTGGCTTGCCAGTTCCTACTCCAGACGCCTTCAGCACCTGGTATTCCCCGGAGATCGCCCATCCAAGTACTAGCCAGGGCTGACACTGCGTAGCTTCTAAGATCAGGCAAGATCAGATGTGCTCAGGGCATCAAGGTTAACTGTATATTAACCTTGGCCATTCAGGACCTCGGCCCCCCAGTACTCTCTACAGCACTCCAATAGAATTTACATAATGCCACAATTATTGACATATGTTCCACAATAAGTCAATATAGTACTTTCTTTCTAAAGCAATACACTATTATTATCTAAATGTATTTTAAAATCACCCTACTGTACTTTAACATACTTTAAAAACATTTCTCATACTAGTTTAATATTTAGTAACATGCAGGTCAATGTTACTAGACCTGAAGATTTTAATTTCTGGTTTCTATTGCCTTCTGTTAATAGCAACTAAAGAAGTGGAGACAAAGTTTCAATGCAGTTTCTGCATCCATGATACAAGATGGGATAGAGCAAAATAAAGTGTTGTCTACATGGGCTCATTTGGAACAGGCCGGTACAGGCTAAATAGGGTTGCTTAAGATTGGGTAGCGTTCTGGAATGCTACTTAGTGTGATCCTTGCATCCAAAGGGCACATCACTTCAAGTGATGCAGTATTTGTCTGCCTAACTGTTGATAACAACAAAACAGAATAAACCACCCTCATTGCCCCTATCCATTTCCAGGTGGACATTCTCAATATTTTAATTTTTTTCTAAGTGCATCAGCACTGCCCTAATTTTTTTTAAAAAAAAAACCTTATGAAGTGGTTATCTTCTTAAGCTACTTAACAATATGGAAATGCCCCATGATTGCTGAAAAAGGGAGTAAATTAGCTCATTGCAGAGGATCAATGCCAGTTGGATCTCACCCCTTGTTTAAGTATAGATAAAGAAGAAGAAAAAATCAAGTTTACTTTTATGGCTCTCTTCAAGGATTCAATCAAGCATGTGCAAAACTATTAGCTGAAGTGCTGTCCTTGGCTATGATGATTTGGGGATGACAGTGCAATTAAAACAAACTGGTAGATCTCCACAAATTCTTCTATAGCTTAATTCAAACAAATATCTGAGCCACTGTAATAAAGGCTATGAACAAGCGTCAGCCAGACTTACCAGGGTCTCTCTCTGCCCTGGATTTGCACATCTGCACAAGGGAAGGCCATCACAGAAATAAGTTAGAAACAGACAGGCGGGAACTGGTGGTTCTGAGCTCTACCCACTCTGGCAGGGGCCCACTCAGAGGCAGTGCCCAGAGGAGGCAGGGTAGTGAAGGCAGGTGCTGCATCTGAGTGGGTACCCACCGGAGGAGATGGAGCTTAAAATAAGGTTGGAACCATGTAACACCTGTTGGGCAACTGCAGAAACAGCAGTAACCGCCAGCTTGTGCCCATCTCTAGTCAGAAATTAGGAAAACCTGCAATTTGCCCAAATGCACTAAGGTCAGGGTTTGGGGGGAATCATCTGAAGTTGAATTGACTGCCTTTCAGCAAACAGTTCTCAGTGAGATGTTAATACCGGACTTTCCCATACAGTTCCTGAATTACAAAAACAAAACAAAACATAAGAACATAAGAAGAGCCATGCTGGATCAGGCCAATGGCCCATCTAGTCCAAAGACCCATCTAGTCCAGCTTCCTGTATCTCATGTGGCCCTACCAGATGCGTTTGGGAGTTCATGAGACAAGATATCTGGAAGGCCTATACTCCTTGAAGGCAGTATTGTGGAAACTAGCAAAGAACGAATGACATTTCTTAATTAAACCATGACTTTCATACAGACCTACAGGTATTTAAATGGATCATGTTGATATTTTCCTACAAGACTAAACTGCCATCAATTCTCTGGATATGGCATGGTTCAGTATTCCTTTATACCTCTTCTTTTCAAAGCAGAATGCCAAAGCAATTTGCTGTATGCTGCATATTACCAGAAATTAAACCATTCTCTGTAATCCTCCTCTTACTCACCTACTAAAACCCAGAGATTTTGCAGCAAGTAGAGCTTGGTTGCTTCTTACTCCAGCCAGACAGAAAAAGACTAAACAGTCATTTTTAGAAGGCATATTATGGCTGTATCTCTCTTTGAAATGTTTTGGGTTCATCTGCAAAGCTTCTAACACTTCACCCACTGGAAGAATAAAAAAACATGATGGGTTAAATTAGAATTTCCCAAGTGACAAATAAGTCTGAAGTAAGAAACAGCACCACACATAACATAATTTAGATTGTGGGTGAGCCCTCTCTATCTTCTATTACAGGGCTGTTCAACGTTGAACAGGCTGAGGTCTACTTTTTCCAGCCCAAAGTGGCTAAGGGCTACTACACCAAAACCTCTACTTATGAATTTTATCTGTTCCAAGCACATGCTCATAAGTAAAAAAAAAATTAAGTAGAGCAGTGGTTTCCCATAGGAATGCATTGAAAATAAATTCATCCGCTCTGGAGGGAACAGATTTCAATACACCATGGCCCTTGAACTGCCCCGCTCAGCTGAGACAGTGGCAGACCAAGAACTTTGCTAGGGCAGTGGTGGTCCTTGGGATGGGGGAGGAAGGGGTGGAGAACTTATCCCTCATTTTTTATATTGATGACCGGCGGGCTTCTTTTGAACCCTTAGCGGGCTACTGGTAGCCCACGGTCTACCTGTTGTGCAGGTCTGTTCTATTACATACAGCTTTGTACTAGTCAAGAACACGTAACTAGTTTATCCTATTGTGTCACTCTGCCCACACAAACCCATTGTTCAGGACAAGCAAGTGCAACTTACGTGGAATGCTGATGGACCCAGGGATTTGTCCATATTCTGCAATTTCCCATTTCTCCCTGACATCAATGAGGAAAACAGACTTCAATTCCAGCAAGCCTTTAAGTTCTTTATAGGAGACCTTACTCTTGTCGGCAGTGCAATAACGGACAACAGTTGGTTTTGCAGTTTCCAAACCTGTTAAAAAGAAAAATTCTACTGCAGACAAGAGTTATTTTGGACCACGGTTTCTCAAAGACAGACATTAATGTATCTGATTGTCTTTTTTATAGTAATACGGAACACATGTGCAAGCACTACTGAGCGTCTTGATTCTGGAGTCAAGGTGCATGGGCCATAACACCAGGATCCCCAATCAGAAGTACTGCCAGCCAAATTATTTGCAGGGGGTGTTGTAATCTTTAAAAAGTAACTTTCCAAGCTCGGGTCTAAACAAGACCATGCATTCTACTTGTAAGACAATTTGATCCTGCAGTTATGATGAATAGGTTGCATTCCATAGGAAAAGGTAACAATTGCTTCCAGCCAGCCCCATCCTCAGAGGTTTCCCTTTAGCTTTCTTGTGTTCGGCGGAAAAGGACGCCGCGCCCAATGCGAAACACATCGCTAAAATAGACTTCCGTTTGAGGGGGGGGGTGTTATAAGTGGCTAGCTGTGGGGAGGGAAAGCGTAACCCCTCAAACCCTTTCCGCTGTAGGCTTGGCAATTGCGAGCCACCTCTGCCTCGTAGACGAAACATCGCCGGAAGCCTTTGCAAAGAACAGTAAAATACTGCATCCATTGGTTTAGGGTGGCGGGTAACTCAGCCAAGCCATTTCCGACAAGGACGCTCCAACGTCCCTCCTAACGACCGGGAAAGGAAGGCACTCCTCCAGCCCAACGCGCCGCCGCGGTCTCGCCATCAACCCCGGGGCACTTACCCCCGGGGCGGCTGAGCGGCCCGGCGCCGATCCGAAGGGGGAAAGTGGGCCGGTGGCTGCGCGCCCGACCGCTGAACCCGCGCCCGCCACCGCCCGCGGTGACAGCTCCGCGCCGGGCCAGCCGCCGGACCCAAGCCCACATCGCTCGCCGCGGAGAGTCGGCGGTCTGCCGCTGGGCACGCTGTCTCCTCCCCGTCCGGCTGGGCTTGCCGGCCTCCAGTATAGGCCCCGCCGGCTGCCTGCCTGCCTGCCTGCCTGCCTGCCTTCTTCCGGGGTGCCGCTGCTCAAGGAGTTGGCCTCCAATCTCCTGCCAGCACCCCCTTCCGCCCTCTTCCTTTCGGCGGCCGGAACCGGGGCTCGACGGCTGGAAGCGTCGCCCGGTTTAATAGGGAGGGTTCCTTTTTTTCAGGGGGATGGGAGTCATGCCATGAACTGCCCTTGCCTTTATTTCTAATGCCGTTTGATTTGTGTTGTCAGATAATCCTGCTGAAGTTAGCAGGCAGTTAGATCTAGAGAGTTTTATATTTGAACTGCTTTTAGCATGAAAGGAAGCTTTTGTTGTGTAATTATGGTGCACAAATCAAATTTGGGATTTGAGAGCAGGATGTCGTGATCGTTTGCAATTCCTCTGGACTAGGAGGTTTCCCTTGCCACAAATTATCTGGTAAAGGAGGTGGTGGTGGGGAAGCTGCTCAGTTTCTCATAGGTGTGTCTTGAGTTTTGTGTATGGAAATCCTGCTACCCAGTTACTTTGAGGCAGCATTTCTTTTTAATTAATGTAGTAATCAGTAGACAAAATAAATACACCTAATAAAAGTATATCTCTCAGGGCCCCCATCTCCCTTTATGAGCCTGCTAGAGTGTTAAGACCAGAGGTCTTTATTTCTGACCCATCACCTTCACAGGCCCTTCTCTGTTGCTGCTCCCAGACTTTGGAACTCCCTCCCACAGGAGGCTAGCCTGGTCCCATCTTTGCTGTCTTTCCACACGCAAAGACTCTTCTCTTCAGCCATGCTTTCCCTGACTGGCTTCCCGAGTAGGGTTTTTAAATGGATTATTGAACCTTACTCCTTTGAATGTGTTTTGGTGGTGCTAATGGTTTTGTGTGTGTGGTATTTTCTTGGTCAGTTTTAGTATTTGTATACTCACAGTTATGAACTTTAATACCCTTTTCATGATATAAGCTGCCTTAGTTCCTTTTAAGGAGAATGGCAGGGTCAAAATATTTTAAATAAATAAAGGAATAAATAAAAATAATGTGTCACATCCTATCCAAATGACAATGATACCTGTGTATGTTTTGTAAAATAGCTCTGGTAAAGGCTTGTGGTGATGGATGTGTTGCAAATTATTTCTTATTAAGGGATGTTTTCTATATGAAAAAATGACAGTACTGTACACTTGCATAAAGCTGGGACACAGGTTTGTAACAGACTTCAGGAGTGAGAAAACTCGCATCTTCCTGCTTTCCTTTTTAGGAATAGCAGTTGGTATAGAATTACTGTCTTGAGTGCTTAACTCCCTCCATCTGGAATTTCTTATGACATGAGTCATATCACCAACCCTATATTTAATCTAATTTATAGAGTACAGGTTTTCTGTCATTGCTTTGTTAAGATATCAGACTTTTAGACTAACACTGCAACCCATTTTGTTGTATTTCATGACAAATAAGGAGGCCTTTGTTCTCTACTATGAAAGCGTTTTGTTTGAGTTGCAGGTTTGCTTCCTGCACAAATCAAACACAAATTTGACCCAAATAAAAAGTGATGTTTTCATTAGTAAACATATGCTTCAAGAAACTGTTTCACATTTTTGATCATTTTATTACTGAGTGATGCTGGTTGAGAATGTGTATAGTGATAATTTACTGTGGTACATGCGAAATACATACTGTATTTCAAAAACTATGAACAGGAACTGGGAAAGTTAATTTTAAAAATACAACTACTCTGGGCCTTTTTACACGACCCCTAAGATCCGCTGGCCATTTAAATTCGGACCAGAGATCTTAGGGGTTCGTTGCTCTTCCTCTGTCCCCACCCCCCTCCGCACTTCCTGGTTGCTGGCTGCCTGAGGGAGGGAGAAATAGAGAAAGAAAAAGCATGCCGCTCACCTCCTTCTGCGTCTCGTCTCTGTAAGGCCATCAAGTACAACCCCCTCGTCTCTGTAAAAGTAGCTCTTAAAGGGGCGGGAGCCAAAAAACAGCAAACAGAAACGAGGAGAGCCCCGCACTCACTATCCTTGCACCGCATCAAAGATTTTTCACCTCCAAAGAGAAGGTACAAGAAAAGTGCGCTGGGTCGCGCTAAAGTGGGCGGGGTCGCACTTAATTGTCTGCAAACTCCGGAGCTGGTGGGGAAACATTTTTAAGCTCTGGAGCTTGCAGCCATTTGCAGCGGAGCTTAGGGGTCGTGTATAATTGCCCTCTGTTAATGAATTGCTTCAGCATGTCATTATACACGTTTGTTTTTCCATGTTCTATCTCAAACATCTAAATATAATTTGCACTTTTAATACCATTTTAAAAAATATTTTAAGGATTTTCAAGAATTACTACAGTGCTTGCAAATACTAATAAGTATAGGATTCAATTATTTACCCTTCGGCTAACTATGAGAGCAAAGATCATTTCTATATTTGGGCCTTCCACATGGCGAGCCTTGTGCTACCAGCTGAGACTACAGACTGGTGATTCACCCACTAGCATTATGACAAAATTCCTTATATAAGATGTTTCAGACTTTATTTCTCTAATGTCAAGATATATTATCACAAATACCTGAGGATTTTTCATTCATGTGAAGTCCTGCCTACCAGCAGATTTTCTACATGCAGTCAGTATCTGCCATGTTTCAAAGCGCCTTCCTGCATGTCTATAACAGAATATGTATTATTTCAAATAAGTGATTCACAATATTTGAAAGGCCTTTAGCAGCCAGCCTCATGGCATATGGTGGCTTTGCCTTTCCACATGCAAGACCTATCACTGGTACAAACCAGTCATGTCATATGATAGCTAACTGCACCATGGCACTTCACAAACTGTTATCTGAGCTCTAGCTGAAGAAACAGAAGGCAACATATTTAGAAGTTAAAACAAACATTGAGTATTAGCAGCACTATGCTATAATTTATTAGTGCTTTTGCTCCAGAATAGTTTCAGAAATAAATAAGAACATGACAATATGCTCTTTCATTAGATGCTGAAGAAAGTTCTGCTTCTATTCTGTCAAGTGTTTGTTTCATTTAAAAGTTTTCATACCTGATTTTTGTCTCTCCATTTATATTTTACTGTATCGTGCTTTGAATTGAATATATTATATACTGTACTACCCCTGTTTCCCCGAAAATAAGACAGTGTCTTATATTAATTTTTGCTCCCAAAGATCTGCTAGGTCTTATTTTCAGGGGATGTCTTATTTTTCCATGAAGAAAAATACGGTACACATTTATTGTTATCTTATTATGGGTAGGCCTTATTTTGGGGGGATGCCTTATATTTCAGTGTGGGGCAAAACTGTAGGTAGGTCTTATTTTCAGGGGATGTCTTATTTTTTGGGAAACAGGGTATATGCAGTGTTAAAGTATTGCAAGGTACCCTGAGTGATGCGTGGATACAGTTACTTAAAATGGTGTTTAAGTGTGAAGCAATAATATTTAATTTTCACTAAGATTTATCCATTTAACTTAACTTCCCACAAACGTAAAGGAAATAATGAAAATATCATCCAAAGTTTCATTCATCGCATTAAAGACAACTGAGCATTAAATTTGCGCTGCTTTTTCTTCTTTTTCTAAGTATTCAAATTGCTTTAAGGGTAGCTGTGTGGCAAAAAATGTTTAGCTCGACAAGGGTGCTGTGGAGAAAAAAGTTTGAAAACCACTGCATTAGAGGGAGTCAGCGAACATCTCACATACCTTGGGAATCCAACTAGGGTCACCGTAGTTTAAAAATGAGATGATGGCACATAGCAATGACAATACTGAAATAATCCAGCATATAATAATGTATCTCAAGGATGGGTGGCGTTATTTAAATACGTGAACACCCAAAGAGTTTGGGTTTATAGTCATGAACCATAATGTATAACGATATAATGTATAATCCTACCTTGTTAATGTAGAGGTGAAACTCGAAAAAATAAGAATATCGTGCAAATGTTCATTTATTTCAGTAAGTCAACTCAAAAGGTGAAACTAATATATGACATAGACTCATTACATGCTAAGCGAGATATGTCAAGCCTTACTTTGGTATAATTGTGATGATTATGGTGTACCACTAATGAAAACCCCAAATTCACAATCTCAGAAAACTAAAATAATGTGAAAAGGTTCCCTATTCGCAGTAGTACCTCAAGAGCCACCACACAAAGACGGATCCTGGACATGGGCCTCAAATGTCGTATTCCTCTTGTCAAGCCACTCCCAAACAACAAACAATGTCAGAAGCGTCTTACCTGGGCTACAGGGGAAAAAACTGGTTTGTTGCTCAGTGGTCCAGTCCTCTTTTCTGATGAGAGCAACTTTTGCATCTAATTTGGGAACCAAGGACCCAGAGCCTGGAGGTAGAATGGAGAGGCACACAATGCACGTTGCTTGAAGTCCAGTGTGAAATTTCCACAGTCTGTTGATTTGGGGAAACATGTCATCTGCTGGTGTTGGTCCCCTGTGCTTCATTGAGTGCAGCTGTCTACCAGGAGATTTTGGAGCACTTCAGGCTTCCTTCCGTAGATGAGCTATATGAGGATGCTGAGTACATATGCATGCTTAAGCTTTTCAGAGGTCCAATATTGTTCTATTTCCAATTCTTGTGTTATTGATATCATTTAATATTCTAATTTTCTGAGATTGTTAATTTGGGGATTTCATGTTAATTTGGAGATTTCATAAACTGTACGCCATGATCATCACAATTATACCAAAATAAGACTTGGCATAATCTCACTTAGCATGTAATGACTCCATCTCATATATTAGTTTCACCTTTTGAGTTGACTTATTGAAGTAAATGAACATTTGCACAATATTCTAATTTTTTGAGTTTCACCTGTACTTGAAGCTTCTACTATACATCAGCATTAGTACACTGAGCTATTGTGACCTGCTGGATACCACTTTTAGAAAACCATTTCATTCTTGCATGTACAGTTGCTTCTGTGCACATAAATGTTTCCTACATCCCCAAGATATTACTTACTGTTTAAAAGAGACAAGGATGAAGAACAGTTTATTGTATTTATTAAATCAAAACACATGATAGATTTGTCTTACAAGAAGTGACCACATTTGGGTGTGGGAATGGGAGATTGTCTCTTTTTACTATTGATTCAGCCAATTCTTAAATAATGTTCTTTGAAGCAATTATTTTCCTTTTGCACAGATACATTTTGAAAATATGCATTCACTTTCTTCTTGATTTGAATTTTTTAAAATAATCTTTTGAAATGGAAGTATATGATAAATTTAAACTGGCATGTCAACTGGTTCACTAGTTGCTGGCTGCCAGCCTATCCATATGGCATTCTTTTCTACAGATAGCTTGAAAGTAGCCTTTAAATGACAGTGTAATACACTGCAGAGAGCTTTAAAAAGGATTAAATAAATTCAGAGAGGAAAAGGCTATAGGTGATGACTAGCAGTCATGATATCTATATATGATCTGTTGTGTTGAAGCATTTGCTGGGAAACACGCGTGGCAGGATGCTCTCTCATTCATGTTCTGTTTGCAGGCTTCCAAGGGGCATCTGGTTGGACAATGTGGCCATAGAATGCAGGGCTAAATTATCCATCACAGCCTCCTTCTAGTCTTACAGACTAGCAATATTCTGTCTCATTCAGTCCTCCTCCCTCATCTGTATCTTCTTTTATCAGATGTGCCTAAAGTGGGGGGGGGGGGGTGGACAACTTGTGAGGCCTTTAGATGCTGTTGGACTGTAACTCTCATTGCCCAGGTTAGAAAGGCCTGATGCAAACTGTAGTTCACTAATATGGGAGTAAAGTATAGTTTAGTTAGCTGCTTAGGTGCCCTAAGCACATCCAATCTCGCCTGATTTCGGAAGCTAAGCAGGGTCGGCCCTGGTTAGTACTTGGATGGGAGACCACCAGGGAATACCAGGTGCTGTAGGCGCCTGGAGTAGGAAATGGCAAACCACTCCAGTATTCCTGCCAAGAAAACGCTATGGACATGGAGTCACGAAGAGTCGGTCAAGACTGTAACGACACAACACACACACAGTATAGTTTACCCACGTGGGGCCTCTAGGAATCCATGAATGTGCTGCAATAAATGTTTGCTCTCAATCAGCCTGAGAGAATGATTGCAAGAAAAAGGAAGATGGAAATAGTACCACAGTATTATGCAGTACAGTGGTACCTTGTATAAAGGAATTAATTTGTTCCAAATGAAGTTATGTTAAGCAAAATTTCCTTTATACAAATTTCCCATAGGAATGCATAGGAAACAGAGTAATCCCTAATTGCAACCATTTTTATGTTGTACGGATTTACCCCATAGACGATTCTGTTAAGCAAATTTCCCTATCTCTGGAATTTTTTATGTTGTACAGATTTTATGTTATACAACCCGTTTGTTATACAAGGGTCCACTGTAGTTGACAATTTTTTTAAAAAACAGTGATGGGATTATAGAACTGTAGGGTTGTGTCTTGCAAATTCTGGGTGTCCTGTAATTGTAGGTGCAGGTCATGCAAGATAATCGTGAGACAAATCAAGCCTAGTTATATAATTGCCACAGGCCTCATTATATAAAATAACAATGCAACCCAGTGTGCATGTTCAAATAAGTGTGTTGAGAGAGACCGCTGACTCCATTTGTTTTCAGTACGCTCCCCTGAAAATGGTCTCAGGAAGGGTGGACTTCAGTTCAGTGACTGAGTCTCTATGCTTTTTATGGTGGAGATCCCGAGTTAAATCCCTGTCATCTCCAGTTAAAAAACAACACTGAACCGAAAAAAGAAAAAGCCTACCCCTGAAAAAACAAATTCTGACTTGGCTGATGGCTGGTAAATCCTGCCGGGTTCCTGACCCTGTAAAAGAGGTTGGCTCACGTACAAGAAAATAATCTTCACACCACCCGCGGACCTGGAGCGCTTGGGGACCCGCGCACTCTGGTCTTCAACTGAGTTATGAGGGTTGGGATGGGGGTGGGTGGGTGGAGAGAGACCCCAAACCATCAACGCGGCCAAGATGCGCGCGATCCAAACCACAACAGACCCGTTTGCTCGCGGTCTCCGAGGCCCGAGCGGGAGACTTAAACCGAGTCGTGTTTAAAAACAAAAGGTGCACAAGGCGCCGTGTGCTACAATTGCCCCGATGCTGGGTAGGGGCCTCCGCCTTCGCTCGTGACCGGGCGCAACGCACCCCCCGGCCCCGCCGCAACGCAAGCCCGTTGACGGAGCAGGGGCGGGACAGGGCGCTTCCTGCTCCTCCTCTTCCCGCCACCCGCCCGCCCACCGGCGCTCCAAGGTTTGCCGCCCAACCTCCAGGCCCCTCAACGCCGCCGTGGCTCGGCGAGGTGAGTGTGGCAGCAGCGCTTGGCCCGCTCGCTTTCCCCGCCGGCCGACACCCGAGGTTTTGGCCCCCGTGAGGGCGCAAGGGCCTGGAGTCCCTTTAAGTCAGGCGGGGGGGGGGGAGACCGAAGGCGAGCTTTTTTTGGGGGGTGGGGGTGGGGAGTTATCCATTGGGCCTTCTTTTCGACTGGTTATTTAGTAGTGGACTCTTGTATAACAGACGGTTTGTATAACATAAAATTTGTACAACCTAAAAAATTCCGGAGGTCGGGGAAATTTGCTTAACAGAATCGTCTATGCGGTAAATCTGTACAACATAAAAATGGGATCACTCTGTTTTCAATGCATTCCTATGGGAAATTTGTATAAAGGAAAATTTGCTTAACATAATTTCATTTGGAACGAATTGATTCCTTTATACAAGGCACCACTTGTAGCCTTCTCTGGCCACAAGGCGCCTGGCCCTTTCCCCCCTCCCTGAAAGGCCTGAGGCCCAGAGGAAGGTGGGGGTGGGGGGCGGTGGACTTGTGCTCCCCCCCCCCAACGTGGCCTTGGCGAATGGTGGCCTCGGGCGGCTCCTGTCGGGTGGCCTCGGCTCTGGGGTTTCCGCCGCCGGGGCCTCTTCTACAACTTCCTGACCGAGGGCCGTTCGTGGGACCGAATCTATAGGTCGTGCCCCCCGCTTTGAACCTGCTCCGTTTTGGAGACGTGGAACAGGGCAGGGGGGGAGGGTGGGCTTCTCGGGTTTCCTGCCCCTTGTTGCCAAACAGGCCCTTCTTAATCCCCGTCGACGTGATTTAGCCTCACTGGCTTTTCGGTAAACATGATGCCGACCCATGTTCTTAAATAAGAGACGGAAAGGTACAAAGGACCCAGGTGCTTAAGTGGCCTGGGTCCAAACTATCACAAGGGACTAGAGATCCTATTAGGAGCCTGCCTGGGTGCTGAAATCCTCAGGAGAGACCTTGCTGTTAATCCTGCAACCTCCACAGGCATGTCTGATGAGAACACAGGAGAGAGCCTTCTCCCTTGTTGCTTTGAAACCTTGGAACTCCCTCCCACAGAAGGCCAGACTTGCCCCATTTTTGCTATCCTTCCTCCACCAGCCAAAGACCTTTTGTCTTCGGCCAAGCCTTTCTCAGTAAATAGTTACCTCCTCCTCCTCCTCCTCCTCCTCCTCCTCCTCCTCCTCCTCCTCCTCCTCTTCTTCTTCTTCTTCTTCTTCTTCTTCTTCTTCTTCTTCTTCTTCTTCTTCTTCTTCTTCTTCTTCTTCTTCTTCTTCTTCTTCTTCTTGATTTCTCCCATATGGTGGTGGGGTTCCCCCACTAAATAGCTACCTGTTATGCCATTTTTAAAAGATGGATCATTGTGCATTACTGTTTGGACTTGATTTGTAATACTTTTTGTATTTTTCATTTTGTGTGTGTGTTTTCCATTTCTCAGGGTGGCATTTTTCTATATTTGTTTACTTATTGTTTTTATCTTTAATATTGCCTCTTAAATGATGTAAGATGCCACTTCACATTCACAGTGTGAATATTATTAAGTATTGTCTTTAATATTGTTAGCAACCATTGTATAATTGGCTTCAATTTTAAATATTCTTCATTGTGGTAAGCTGTCTTGGGTCCTTTCCAAGGAGAAAGACGGGTAAACATATTTAAAATAAATACAGTGGTACCTTGTATAAAGGAATTAATTTGTTCAAAATGAAATTATGTTAAGCAAATTTTCCTTTATACAGATTTCCTATAGGAATGCATTGAAACTGTTTGTTATACAAGGCTCCACTGTACATTATTGCCACTTGTGTGGTGATCTTAGTGGATTGGAGAGCTTCTCCATTAAGTGCCAGTCTGTGCCCTTACCAAAGACATCAAAGGGTCCAGGACACACACAGAAGGACGCTGGGAAGATGAAGGAACTGGAAAGGATGTGGGATAGGAAGCAGGTTTAAATCCACCAAAGCAGTGAGATATAAGAACCCAGCTGAAGGAGGTGGAAATAAAAGAGGAGGGGGTAGGTTTAACATTGAAGGTGGGAAACAGGTTAACAGAGATTGGCCAGAAAGAGGAGAAGGTGGGAAGATACAGTGATCCCCCACCTTTTGTGGGGGTTAGGGACCTGACCTGACCCACAATAATTGAAAATCCGCGATATGCGGATGCAGGTCGAATTAGGCGGGGGGGGGCTAGCTGGGAGCTCTTGTACTTAGCCCCAGCCTGGCCGCACCCCGAACAAGCCTGTGAGAGACTTCCTGGGCCATCTGGAGGCCCCAAAAGGGCCTCCCTGCAAACCAGAAGTGACTTCCAGTAAACCAGAAATCATTTCTGAGGCCTCTGACAGGCCTAGAAAAGCTCTCGGATGCCTCAGAAATGATTTTCAGCTATCTGGAAGTCACCTCCGGGAGCCCTTTTGGGGCCTCCAGAAGGCCCTCACAGGCCCTCACAGGCCTGTTTGGGGCAGCTCCAGTCCTGGGGTAGGCTTGAAACAAGACTTTCCCCCTTACCCTAGGGGGCCTTTTTTCATATACTGCAGTCCCGCGATATAGCGGGACCGCAGTATATGAACCGCGAAAGGGCAGGGGACCACTGTATAAGCAAAGTGTTCTGCTTATATACCGCCCCATACCACTACAAGTAGTCTCTGGGCGGTTTACAATTTTTAATTACAGTGTGCAGGCTACACATTGCCCCCCCCAGCAAGCTGGGTACTCATTTTACCGACCTCGAAAGGATGGAAGGCTGAGTGAACCTTGAGCCTGCTACCAGGGATTGAACCCAGGTCGTGAGCACAGTTTTACCTGCAGTACAGGCATTTAACCACTGCGCCACGAGTGTCAGAGGCAGGAGAGAGGGTAGATAGAGGAAGACTGAGGATTTTACTATCCAGCTGGAAATGGATTTGGGACAAAAAAAAAAACCTGGACCCCGAAGTGGGAAAGGCTGATGGTGCCTAAGGAGGAGGCAGATGCCCGGATGAAAAGAGCTGACAGTGAAAGAGGCTTGTGAGTGGAGAAGAAAAATAAGTCCCGGTCAAAAAGGGAAAAGCGTGAAAGGGCTCAGTGGATCGCTAGAGGGGGTTTATTTAGAGGAAGAGGAGATCACCTGGAACCACCTGGGGGCAAAGGACTTACCAAGTAGTAGGTGCCCCTGTTGTCATGGCCATCCAGGACATGTGTAAAGAAGCCCCAGGAGAACAGAGACTTTGAGCTGGGGTGGAATTTGTTCACCGAAAGAGAAGCGTTGAAGAACTTTAACCCGTTCAATTCGCCGTTTGGATTGAATGTTAAGATGGATTTATCAGCTTTTATACAAGTTCACCAAAGAAATGTTGAGACTGTTAATGAAAAAAGGGGGTCTTTACTGGAAATACCTATAGAATCTGCATCGGACACAAAAGTCGGGCTGGACTGCACTCCCTGACAACCTGACCAGAAACTTGAATAGTGGTGTCTGTTGTTCTGAAAGAAATATTTCAGAATGCTGTTGTTGGTTCTTTTGATTTCAATATCTTTTTTCCAGCTTCAAGATGAAGGGAACCCACCAGTAGGCTGCATCTTGTTAACTTGAGAAGCTTCCTTGTAATGCACTTGACTTGTCAAGATTTTGTCAGATTTCTTCAGGAAATATTGCAGAACTGGTATTTTGGAGATTTGTTTCCCCTTAAGTTGTTCAGTAGCACACTGTCTCTTGGATTTTGCTGGTGGTGTCCAAAGAAGAACAACTTGTCCTCGGTTTGAGATTGACATATGTCAGAAACAACAAATTGGGATAGCCTACTGTGTAGCAAAATGTGATACAATGTTACACTGTCGGTAGTTAGTTACTGGCTTCCTGAGAAACAGTGCTAATCATTCCAAGGCTTGACATTCTACTGCCTTGTCAAACCCTATATGTATCCCCTGTAGGGTGTAGCAGAGGCATGCATCTGAACCTATTATCTCAAAGCTCTGTAGGTTCATTTACTGTAAAAACAACATGTAAGTTGGGATTGTCAGCAAATATCCATTTTTTTTCTCTCCTTCCTACTGTTTTGCTATTTGTAAGGTTGTTGAATATTTTTGTGATGAAGCAAACAAAATATATAGTTAAATATCATATATAAGTTATGTTAGTTCAGCCATAGGCCTACATCATCTGATAATAGGATATCTAGTCTAATGCATATTATGAGTCTTGTTCTGGATTCTAGGCATTTATTTTGAACTCACCACCTTACTCAAGTATGGATTTATGGGCAAAAACCTGTTTGTGTAGGTGTACATTAGTTTGTTGTGTTGTTGTTATGTGTTGTCAGGTTGCTTCCGGCCAATGGCAGCCCTATGAATAATCAATCTTTAGAACGTCCTGTCTTCAACAGCCCTGCTCAGTTTTTGCAAACTCAAGCATTTGGGTTCTTCTAGAGAGCCCGTTCATCTTGTATTTGGTCTTCCTGTTTTCCTGATGCCTTCAACATTTCATAGAATCGTAGATAGTGAAGTTGGAAGGGGCCTACAAGTCATCAAGTCCACCCCCCTCCCAGGAATGCAAATCAAAGGATACTTTCCAGGTGGTTGTCCAAATTTCTCTTGAATGCCTCCAGTGTTGGAGCACTCACCACCTCCTGAGGAATTGGTTGCATTGCCCTACTGCTCTAACAGGAAGTTTTTCCTGATATTCAACTGAAAGCTGGGTTCTCATAACTTGAATCCACTGTTTTGTGTTCTGCACTCTGGGATGAGAGCAGTTCCCAGCATTATTGTATTTTCCAGAGAACCCTGCCTTCTCATTCTGTGCCCAAACTAGGACAACCTCAATTTCAACATTTTTGTCTCCAGAGATAGTTCAGGGTTAATATGATTTAGGACACATTTGTTTGTATTTTTGGAAATTTGCAGTGTCAGAAAAGCTCTCCCCTCTACAACATCTCAAATGAATAAATCCCCCTTTCTGTTTCTTTACTGGCCAGCTTTCACATCCTAACATGGTGAATTACTTCTGTGCAAACCACCCAGAAGGGCACTAGTGCCAGATGGGTGGTTGGTAAGTAAGTAAGTAAGTAAGTAAGTAAGTAAGTAAGTAAGTAAGTAAGTAAGTAAGTAAGTAAGTAAGTAAGTAAGTAAGACAGGTATTAGGCTTTGCAGCAGGGAGCTGCACAGTTTGATTATGCACTTCTCATTGTGACTGTTCTATAATGTGCTGGTGAACGTAGTTCATGAATTGAATTTACACCTCCATGCTGTTGTAGCTACTGTGGGTATCAATAGACATTATGTCCACATGGCTATATATGTAGCAGATACAGTATTATGAAATTCCCTTTGTTTTAATTTAATTTTTTTATATCTGAGAATATGGACTAAATGATTGAATCAGTCCATGTTTAGTAATAAAGAACAGCTTGTTTTTTTTAATGCTGTGAAATATTCCTTAGGAAAGATTATGTTCGATCATCATTAAAAGAAACCTTGAGAAGATCCTTATAGAACAAGCTTTCCTTTGTTCCCCTAGACTAGGAAAGATCAAAGCCAATGCCCAAGCACCTGTTCCTACTAATGTAATGGCGAAGGCGATGCTCAGCTGCTGCCCACTCTGGGAGTTGTCATGCAAGATGTTTCTAGCTTATTTTCCCTGTTGTCAGACATGTGTATGAAGCTTCTGGGAAAGTTAGTTTTGATATTTTGCATCCAATGTGTGGTCCCCTTGACAGAGCTCTGCAATCTCCCATAATATAATTCCCAAGGAGAAATGCAGTGTTTCCTAACATCACCACCTTGAAAATGCAGAACTTTTCATGCAGAGTGCCCATTGTGCCTGGAACATAGAATATGTCTCTAGTGCAGGATAGTTATGACCCACTGAGAATTTCCTGGGGCAGTTGGGGATAAAAGAACTGCTGCTGCCACTACCAGCCTGTAGTTCTGGTTCTTTTACTGCTCCAGGAGGCATTAAGTGCTTGTATGCCTGAAATCCTTTCAGAGCTGTCACTGCACTGAAACGTCTTATCTGCTGATTGATGACATTGTCCAATTGCTAGTCATGATGAATGTGGTCTTAGCTAGTAATTAGATGACAGCTGATCTGGTTCTGGACATCCAAAATGCCACAGGTAGTTAAAAAATGCAAGTGAAAATATGGGACATTTGTAAACATGCATGCCATGTTTGGACATGGGAGAAGCAAGCTCTGCCACTGTTCATGGTTTGTTGACTGCAGTCGTCATTTGTCTTTCACTGCTCATGGAGCTAAATATTTGTCAGATACTCTTTATTGCATAAAAGAGGTGACATTCTTTTATATATAACACTTTTAGTATTAGTGACTTTTAGTATTGTGATGGAGGTGGTGGCACAATCATGGAGAGATCATTGGACATGATCTAGAGATGCCTGGATTTGTCATTTGTCTCTGAAATCCATTCTCGTCGCAGTTGTTCACCCATCTTCTTTCCAGGAGAAATACTTTGCCCCATGTGTCAATGAACGATCCTTACCATAGACTAGTCATAAGCCATTCCACTATGATGGTGTTCAGTTTTCCTGCAAAAGTTCATAGGGGGCTCAGTTGGAGTCTGTATTATGCCATCAGGCTGTGACATTATACGTAGTGTAGAGACTCTGGGCTGTTTCTGGTTGAATTGGTTCTCATTGCACAGTGTGTTGAGATGTTAGTACAGCATGAATGTGGCTTCAGAGAAGTGGTTGGGAGCCACCATCACCAGGGAAGGCAGAAAAGTTGCTCATAAGGGACTTAGGCTCTTTGTAGTACTGAGAGTAGAATTGCCTCTATTACTAGCCTGCCAATGTAATTCAGATTGGTAAGAGATGCTTATCCCAGCCAAACCTTTGCATATTATCTCACTAATTCCTCTTTCAGCAAATAACAAATGCGGGTAAAAGATCGAGCTAAGGCTATCCATGACAAAACCAAGAGACAAAGAAAGCCAAATCAGAATCAGGATGAAGACTCTTCAGATGACATTGCTGGTAAGCAAGATTGTTACCATCAGAGCCAATCTGAATATTATATGGTAGCTACCTACACTATAATATGTGATATCTGTTGTATTTGGACACTGATATGTAGATGCCATGAAGAAACATAAATATCCTCATAATCTATACTCATATGTCCTGCAAAAGCCTCCTTATGATGATACCACTAGGTAACTATTTCACCAAAGGCAGGAATGTAACCTTTATTGTGATTTATCTGGATTCTGTGTAGCCACAAAATCCTTGGGAATGTAGAGGATTAGTTCTTAATGGTAGGGTTTGTCATGTGGATACCTGTTAAAACTGGATATGGCTAGTTTAATTGGAAGGCTTCTGCTCAAGAAATGGTTTCAAACAGAAATTTATTATATGATTATATATGAAAGGATCTCAGCTTTATTATTCTTATTTGGGGAAGTTTTTATCGACTTGTGGAACTGTCTGTTTTTATGATAGAAATGAGATGGGGCTGTTGACTGTAGTTATATTATTGTTGCATGTTGGGGGAAATGGAGGGGAGGGGAAATGAGAGAGTGTAAAGCTGAAAATGCAGAAATGTTTTGGCTAAAAAAATCATTTGCAGCCTCTACAGCTTCTGATGTTGTATGAAGCACTGATGTGGAAACAATCACATGAAAGTCTTTGGGAAGCCATAAATGACAGTTGCATAGCCATGTGATTTCTCCTTCTTATTCCCAAGTTCCCAACAATTACATGTCTATATTAAACATTTTAATATTAAAATTTCTTTTGTAGGTCTGACGTGCCAGCATGTAAGCCAGGCAGTAGATGTGCATAATGTTAAGAGGGCAGTAGCTCAAAATGTGTGGTCGATATGTACAGAGTGCTTAAAGGAAAGAAGAATATATGATGGTGAGCCAATAATGCCTTCTGACATATGGCTGTGCCTTAAATGTGGCATGCAGGTAAATAAATGTGATTCTATAGCTCTTGTAATGTATTTCCCTCACTGATTTTGTGGAACCTAAAGTACCAAATGGAGTTAGCTTAGAATTCCCCTTTGTGGGATGTGCACAATAACATTTTGATTATTCATTAGAGATATCTAGTAGTTTGTTCTTCCCTGAGTCCGTTGGCTTGTCTATTCTGAGGCACTGCCAGAATAGATCAATGAATAGAAAGCTGTAGAAGAGCATGCTGCTGGACGTTTCTGGGATAATGTAAAACTGTATTTAGTGGACAGAATGGTCCTGGCATATGTGGTATCTAGGTGGCTCAGTATGGGAGAGGAATGTTTTGGTTACTATATGAAGGTTTCCCCTGATGATGTGTGTGTGGTGGAGGCAAGGAAGATAGGCAAAAAGAAATGTAACTTGCCAGATCTTGCTTCATAAAATCTCATGGAGTGTCTTTTGAAAAATAACTAAAATATCTTTGGTTTTGTCTTGTAGAATAAAACACATGCAACAATTTTTCTGAAGAATATAAGAGTTTGGATAACTATGTTTTAACGTTTTATTAATGAACTTCAGGGCTGCAGTCAAAACTCAGAAGGCCAGCATTCCCTAAAGCATTTCCAAACAGCACGGGCAGAACCTCATTGCATTGTAATCAATCTCAGCACATGGATCGTATGGTAAGTTAGTTTTTATTTTGAAGTGAGAGCTTTGAAAGTGAGAACTAAATGCTTTTGTGCAAGGAGACAGACACATAGCTTACATTTGTACATTTACCTGCAGTGCCTTGTGCTTTGGACATTTCTGCATTGTTCAATGTGAATTAAAAATACAAAACAGTCCCTTTCATGTTTTCCTTCTTGAGGTAGCACTAACATATATAGAATTTAATTTGGTGATTAAAAAGAAACTGATGCTTCCAGCAGACCAGCTGGTAAGATTGGGTGACATGGACTATGAACATCTATGGGAATTGTGGTATGGAGGAAAGCTTCATAGTGTTATGTTTGTTTTTATAATGTGCTGTGGATTTTTTTTTATTTTGTGTGTTCCTTAGAATCCTATTACATGACATTTAGAACTGGAGAAAATAATGGGAATTTGGCAGTACTCAGGGCACAGAGAAAAACTCCTTGTTCCCTGAGTTCCTTGCCCTCTGAAGATGCCACCCACAGAGTCTGGCAAAACGTCAGGAAATAAACCTTCCAGAACACGGCCAAACAGCCTGAAAAACTCACACTTTAGCAGAATGTTATCAAGAGAGAGAGAGACATTGAAAAACAAAAATAAATGAAGAATAGGAACTAATACCATACAGGAATCCAAAGACTGTATTGAGTATTTTCTCGCAAGGCCACCATTATTGCAACATTGACAACTTTAGATGTAATGCCAGGAAAACTGATTTCTGCCACCATAGATACTTCAGTGAACGCTCCACAAAGAGTAGCAGTGGCATTTGTAGTCATTAACCTTGGCAGAATAAGAATATAGGTGTATTTGATCAGGGTTTGAAAGAGTCTAGACTGGAGATATAAAATATCTAGAAATCAGGAATAAATGTATATTCATGTGATATAATGTATATTCATGTGGCTAGTATAAATATAAAGATTTTCTCACTACCTTGAGAAGAATTATTAAAATATTTTAATATTTGTTTTAGGTGTTATGCGTGTGATGAAGAATTGTCAACACACTGTAATAAGAAGGCTTTAGCACAGATAGTTGATTTCCTCCAAAGACACGTTACTCGGAATGAATCAAGTAAGTACCATAATTTCAAGAAACTTACTGAGTCAGAATTTAATATGATTTTACTTAAATATCTTGGTAAACATTCTATGTGGATTTCCTTGCATGCAGCTAACACTACATATTTGTCGTGTTTGATGAGGTGTTTATGCAGCCATTTTATGCAACCAGCTTCATGACCAGTTGCATAGCAGTCCTCTTACCAAACAGTTGCATGCATAGAAATCCCGAACAGGATATTCTAGACAGAATCAAGAAAAATATCTCTGAAAGCTAAGATCACCAAACAACTGTCGTTATTATCACCCAATAATAAAGAAAAACGTCTCTGAAAGCTAAGATCACCAAATAACTATCTTCATGTTATGTGAACCAACTCACTCAAAAAGATGGTTATGATGGGATTGAGCAGTGGTAAAAGAAGGGGTAGCCCAAAGACTCACTGGCTTGACACCCTCAGAAGGGACACTGGAATGACTTTGATGGGACCAAAATAAGCTGTCTGAGATATAAAGGCATAGAGAGCATTGATCCACAGAGTGACCAAGAGTTGGCCATGACTGAACGAGGAAGACATCCAGTACAGAAGCTCTGACTTCCAGTGGTCTGTGTATTGGAGAGATTTACTTTGTAATGAAAGCAATGGACTCAGCAATGTGGTGTGTACATAATGTAGTACTTGGTTGTTCTGTTCATTTTATCAATGGCCAGAATCCTGCTGGGGATTTATGCTTGCATAAGTGTAATGGTTTAAATTGTGGCAATTAATTTCTGTAGAGAACAAGTTGCCACTTGCATTTCCAGGTGCACACTATTCATGGATTTACTTAATAATACTACTTAATAATTATGGCAATTTATTAATTAACGACAATTTGTCACCACATATTTATATAATTACACTTACACTGATGTAACACCATCATCATATTTTGGGCAACGTATCAAAATTGACTTAATTCCTCCCTTTCCCATTTTTGTATCTAAGCTGGAAATGATTCTCTTTTTTGGGGCATGAGGGAATGAAGACTACTAATATGGTTATGCTGCTGGACTGCTGGATATGGTGCATGGTCATCTAAGCCAACTGAATCTGACCTTTTGTCTTGCCTTTGAACTTGCTTGGTCTAAAGGTTTATGACCAAATGCAGAAGATGCACCAGCACGCTGCATGCTAAGTAAAACTGGCAATCCATATACAATTTGATGGAGATTTTGCTTACATATAGTTCCATGTTTCTTTTTCTTTGTATTTGTAGAGAACCATCTCTACCTAATGCTATACTTTCTGAGAGGAAGTTGTCATGGTCCTTTCTGAAAGTGGCAGTTTTGCTGTGCTTAAGTTCTGTAGAGGCCTACCTTCTGACGAACTCCAGTGCCAAGAAAACTTTGCAACTGCTTCCTCTTAGGAAGTGTTGTGGCAGGAAATGCGGGCCTAGAATACCATGAAGCGTAAGAAAAGTAGGCTGTATTCCAGGTGACCAAAATACAGGTTTCTGAAAGTGTGAGTTGTGGGCTGAAACCTTCTGAGTGTGGGTTGTGGGCTGAAACCTTCTGAGTTCTCTTTGAGGACCTCTTGGGAGTTCGAATCCTGAAAATCCAAATGGTATATCTCTAATTGCTTGATATATAATAGATATCTCCTCCCCCTCCATCTAATGAAGTCTTGGTTTATAGTGCTGTGCATATTCAGTCAGTAGTAGTTGCCACTTGCATAAAATTATTGTGTGGCAGTCTGTTTAAAATACTACAGTGGTTTGCAAATGTATTCGGCCCCCTTGAACTTTTCCACATTTTGTCACATTGCAACCACAAACATGAATCAATTTTATTGGAATTGCACGTGAAAGACCAATACAAAGTGGTGTACACGTGAGAAGTGGAACAAAAATCATACATGATTCCAAACATTTTTTACAAATAAATAACTGCAAAGTAGGGTGTGCGTAATTATTCAGCTCCCTGAGTCAATACTTTGTAGAACCACCTTTTGCAGCAATTACAGCTGCCAGTCTTTTAGGGTATGTCTCTACCAGCTTTGCACATCTAGAGACTGAAATCCTTGCCCATTCTTCTTTGCAAAACAGCTCCAGCTCAGTCAGATTAGATGGACAGTGTTTGTGAACAGCAGTTTTCAGATCTTGCCACAGATTCTCGATTGGATTTAGATCTGGACTTTGACTGGGCCATTCTAACACATGGATATGTTTTGTTTTAAACCATTCCATTGTTGCCCTGGCTTTATGTTTAGGGTCATCGTCCTGCTGTAAGGTAAACCTCCGCCCCAGTCTCAAGTCTTTTGCAGACTCCAAGAGATTTTCTTCCAAGATTGCCCTGTATTTGGCTCCATCCATCTTCCCATCAACTCTGACCAGCTTCCCTGTCCCTGCTGAAGAGAAGCACCCCCAGAGCATGATGCTGCCACCACCATATTTGACAGTAGGGATGGTGTGTTCAGAGTGATGTGCAGTGTTAGTTTTCCGCCACACATAGCGTTTTGCATTTTGGCCAAAAAGTTCAATTTTGGTCTCATCTGACCAGAGCACCTTCTTCCACATGTTTGCTGTGTTCCCCACATGACTTGTGGCAAACTGCAAACGGGACTTCTTATGCTTGTCTGTTAACAAAGGCTTTCTTCTTGCCACTCTTCCATGAAGGCCAACTTTGTGCAGTGCACGACTAATAGTTGTCCTATGGACAGATTCCCCCACCTGAGCTGCAGATCTCTGCAGCTCGTCCAGAGTCACCATGGGCCTCTTGGCTGCATTTCTGATCAGCGCTCTCCTTGTTTGGCCTGTGAGTTTAGGTGGACGACCTTGTCTGGGTAGGTTTGCAGTTGTGCCATACTCCTTCCATTTCTAAATGATTGCTTGAACAGTGCTCCATGGGATGTTCAAGGCTTTGGAAATCTTTTTGTAGCCTAAGCCTGTTTTAAATTTCTCAATAACTTTATCCCTGACTTGTCTGGTGTGTTCTTTGCACTTCATGGTGGTGTTGCTCCCAATACAGTATTCTCTTAGACAACCTCTGAGGCTGTCACAGAGCAGCTGCATTTGTACTGAGATTAGATTACACACAGGTGCACTCTAGTCATTAGCACTCATCAGGCAATGACTATGGGCAACTGACTGCACTCAAACCAAAGGGGGCTGAATAATTACGCACACCCCACTTTGCAGTTATTTATTTGTAAAAAATGTTTGGAATCATGTATGATTTTTGTTCCACTTCTCACATGTACACCACTTTGTATTGGTCTTTCATGTGCAATTCTAATAAAATTGATTCATGTTTGTGGCTGTAATGTGACAAAATGTGGAAAAGTTCAAGGGGGCCGAATACATTTGCAAACCACTGTATATGACTAGTACCTTCCATATGAGAGGTGAGGCATAGCTTATACCCATCTTAGGCTTAGTAGTTGGAAATGTGTTTGAAGAAAAGATGAATACATTGTGTGGAAGAAGGATAGATTTCTGAATTGATATGCTTTGGGAAATAAACAGAGTCAGGATGCTTGTATAAAAGATTAGCATGGTTTTACAATCCTTGTTTCTCCATGTAGTTACACAAAGATCTAATGTTAGCTTCAGAATTGTGTATCTTATGTTGCTTCTACATGACTGGTCCAGGGAATTATGTTAAATGATCGAGATGAGCCCAAATGTGGCGTTCCCAAAAGAACGCTTGCAGCCGTCTGTATTTCTCATCTGATCTACAGAATCACCATGAGCGATATGTGTGTGTTCTCCTTCCTTCCTTTTTTTCTGCCTGTTCCCCTCCTCAAAGGTAAATTCTCTAGTTTGTTTGGTTGACAGGTACCATTTGTTTCTTGGAAGAATAAAGCTTGAGTTTCATTAGCAGCAATTACTGAGCAGAAGATAGTTTTGTGGATAAGGCTGGCAGGCCATTAAATTGTCTTTGCCATGAAAGTGGGTGCATTGTTCTCAGATGGCACACTTGGGAATTCACAGTGAAACTAATACACTTGGAGCACACTAGAAATGTAGTGAAGTGCAACAGTTTTGATAGCTGTTTTCTAGAGAGACCAATGTACCTTCTAGCTAATTCAGTTGTTAAAAAGGCTTCTTCCCCATGATGAGAGGGCAATGAAAATCTCATACTGGAATATTCCAGAAAGTGTTTCCAAGCTGATACCACCTAAACAGGTCTTCAGTGAACCTGGTATAAGACAGAAGGAGATAAGTTGGTAATGTGCAGTTTGTGTAATTGCATGATATAATGACTATTTATTTATTTACAAGATTTTTAGCTGCCCCACTACCAGATGGTCTCTGGGCGGCTAAAAAAATTAAAACATATTTAGCTGTCTTTGAAAAAGGGTACAACCCTTGTAAAAAGTATTGGATTGTAGAACTTTTAAACTTGATGTGCAGTAGGCATATAGCCTGTATAAGAAGGAAAACCCTAGAAGCATTTAAATCATTACTTCTTGTCATTTTTCCTTTAAAAGGGTTGTTTTGACTTTGGCAGTAATAGCTTTAAACAGTGATATTGTATTGTACACAAGCCAGGCTACCAGCTTCCTCAGCCAAAAAGTTCTTCTCTTTCTACACTTCTTTTCCCATTTACTTTACTGTAAATGACCAGCTGTTACAATCTGTACTTTTTGTTTCTAATTAAGTGGTTTACATACTTCTTGGTATTATGTGATTGTGATTACTTTTACTATAATGAAGTTTCAATTTCAATTTCATTTCATTTTAAAATTTGGTACTCTTATATTAAATGTGTTGTTTCTAATGAATTATACCCACCTGTATGCAACTAGGATCTACCCTCTGACCCTTACAATATGTAGAGCCTATTCTTTTAACATGGATTGGGCTGCAATGTACTTACCCGGTAATTCTCTGGTGGATTGTATCCAAACCTATATATCACAACATAACAGTGCTGACAGAAAAGGGGGGAAACAGAATTAAAGCAGCCCTTCAGCTTAAAATAGAACAGAAAGATTCTTAGTTGATAACCAGTTTTCATTTCCATTCTAAAATCCAACAAATTATTGTGTGTTGGAACATTACTTAACTGAGGAATCACCATTGAATGGTCTCTCTCTGCTATGGGGTACTGCTGTACAGTGTGGTAGGTGTAGAGGTAGGTGGCTATATCTTAGGGTACAAGAGATGATTTTGTAAGACGAAGATCAGCACATATCAGTGTTGTATTTTGCTCTATGATGCACATTTTATTAGTTTAAGAAACAAGCAGCATTAAATGCTGGCCCCTAAAAGGTTGGGGAGAAAATTAAAGCAGTGCAAAAGGGAGGGCTGTTATTATTTAAGATCTGTCTTCTGACAGGGGTTATACCAGTTTCATGTATTTGACCAATATCTGCCTATTGTTTCATAACTTTAATACATGGCAGTTTATATTCTTCGAGGCAGGGTTGTATTATGATACTGAGTGGAAAATTCATAGTGTAAAGCTTGAAATAAATACATGGATATGGGAGAGAATAAAAATAGAATGCAGAGGATTCTAAAAGAATCTTTGTCCACCACCAAGTTTAAAATACCCCCCCCTTTTTTTTTTACAATGCTGAAGAAATACTACTTCAATTTGCTTTCAGTTTGTTTATATTTTCCTTACACGGAACAGTAGCAAATATATTTTTGGTATCCAGCATGGCATGTACTAAAATGAAAGAATGCTGTTAACCTGGCTTTTAACCATGTAGCTCTGCAGCTCAAGTACCAGAGGAATAAACAATACAGAAGTCTTGACCTTGGAGCATGTTCCCTGGTGTCTCGCTCTCGCTCTCTTTCTCTCTGTGTATAAATGCTTCCTCGATGGAGAGACAGTGAGCAATTTTTAAAAAAGTTTTACACCATCTGTACACTCAAATTAAATTTCTCTTTCAGCAAGAATACAGGAAATAGATGTATGTAGACTTTCTCTGTTTCATTGATATACGCACTCACTCACAAGTACTTTTAAATTTCTTTGTTATTTATTTACAGTGCTTCTGTAACAATTTTCAAGATAAAGGTCACTTGACGCAGTTCACAGATGAAATGCAAAAGTCTGAGTCTTCTATATCAGTCCTCCATATTTGTTGGTATAAGAACAGATAGATGTGTTAAATGAGTGACTTCTCCAACTTGGCAAATCCAATTGTAGAATAATGAGACATGAGAAATTAAATGAAAGCTGTCATGTGTGGGTTTTATATGGCGAGACTTCAAATTAGAGTGTTTTGGTGCCATTTTCTTGATGTTTGTAGTTCCCAATCTCGTATTTCAAGCAATTTCTAGAGTTGTTCTGACCTCTATTAGTAATAACTGTGTACCTTTGAATTGATTTTCAAGGCCACATGTGTGTGTGTGTTTCCCAATTTCTTGATGACTATTAAAGCAATGTGCTGTTCATCTGAATAATTATGATTTCCTGTATTTTGTATTTACATGAGTATTCATATGTGCCGATAAAACTGTCCTGTTCATTGTTTGGCTTTTGTTTGGGATTTTGTTTTATTTATTTATTTTTTATCCCTGAATGATTCACATTTGAGATTCAGTAAACATTGCTACTTGTGTGAAGCTGTCATTTAACCATGAAATGAAAATGCTTTTATTGAGTTTGCCCTGCAGCTATGGTTCGCTGTGGCAGTGCTGTCCATATTTGGTGGCTGTGCAAGGAGAGCCAGGTGGTGCTGCAAAGCACAGCACAGTGAAGCGTGGACAGATCTAGGCTTGACATTTGTCATCCTGCACTGCTGAAGGGGAGAGAAAAATCTGCTTTTCCATATGTTTCTGCTCTAATTTTTGCCTGCAGTTTTGTCCAGATGGCCTTGTGAGCATTGTTTACTTTAAGATGTTGTCCCAGATGTTGTTGAATGCCATTGGATAAATGCAACAACTGTGGCTGGGCAATATGCAAATTTTATCTTCTTCTTCTTTTTTGTAACCAGTATGCTTATACATTTTCCCTCTGAAATGCCCTCTTTGATTCATTTCTTAAAAAGGCCAGAGCTATTGTGGGATGTTAGGTAGACTATTGTAGCCCAGCTCAGAACCTCGCTGAGCCATACAGCTTGTTGGGTGGCATCAGGCTTACTTTCCCTTAATAGAGTACTTTCCTTATCTCACACAGAGATAAGAGCTATTCTGAGGAACAGTAGGTTTGGGTGAACAAAACCCAGACCATGGGTGTATTTTTGAAGCGTGGTAGAACACAGCCTCCATTTTGTTGGGGGGAAATAGCAATGAACAATTGTGACAACACCTCTTTATCTTATTTGCCATTGGTGTTCTGTACACCACTGGAGATGTTGTGCATCTGCTTTCTGAATGGAATTGTCATGATGTGCTGTTGGATAATTAATCTATGCTTCGGGTTGCTGATCATTGTTGTTGTTCACTAAATTATGTTGTAGCTAAAATGAAACTTAAGATCAGAATCCATGAGCTGTGTGCTGCCGGTATGTGCTGGGGCAGTTTTAACAGTGAGCAGGTTTTGGAAGCTGCCTCAGAAGTGGGGAGCAGCAGGAATGTGCTGTAAGACAAATATACTGTATGTCTGCCCATTTACCCCACTAAGGTAGTGGTGGCGAACCTTTGGCACTCCAGATGTTTTGGACCACAACTCCCAGAATTCCAAGCCCGTGTTGCCAGTGACAAAGGACTGTGGGAGTTGTGGTCCAAAACATCTGGAGTGCCAAAGGTTCGCCATCGCTGCCCTAAGGTGACCTCATGCTACCCTCAGGTGTAGGGAATGTACTTTTAAAACAGAGATTTCAGTTCACAGCCTAATAGGCTTCTCTGTGCTGTTTTTGTGTGTGTGTGGGTGGGTTTTTTTTTTTTTTTTTGCTAGACCTCTTAGACCACAACTGCCACAGTCCTTTGTCATTGGCAATGTAAGTTTAGAATTCTGGGAATTGTGGTCCAAAACATCAGGAGGGCCAAAGTTTGGACATGCCTGTCTTAGATGCTTCTTGTCGTGAGTTTTGCACCCACAGATATTACCTCTGGTTATGAAAACATATAGCATTCTCATATTTGAAGCACAGAGAGTCTGCTTTGCCTCGAATATATGAATTGAGCAGTTGATGTATATTTGATGTATAATGTGTGCAAATTTATTATATGCATAGAGACTCAGTAATATAGAAAAAGTACTAAGTGAAACAGCATGTCTAGGTTGGATTTTCTCTGGCTCATATAACTGGATGAAGGCATGTATTTTATCTTATTAAACATGGAGTAGTGAAAGTGGATTCATTACTGGACATGCAAACCCTAGTATTATTTTAAAAAATACATCTTGACTGGAAGGCAGGCAAATTGTACCAACAATTTGATGTCAGTTCTAATAGGCATTTTACATAGTATTTACTCCCTTTCATTCAAAATTTAAATGTAGTTCTCCACCGCTTCCATTGTTTTAAGAGAGGGTGCACATATCTAGGGGTAATATATTAGAAATCTTTCAGCATAAAAAATCCATTAATGTAAGTAGGTCTGCTTATTTATTTCTCAAGAGTATTTAATGAGTCCTTAGTATGTAACTCATTAGTACAAATATATGAATTTGTATGTCAAAATGTAGATTGCAGCACAGTGGCTCTTGGCATCCATTAAGTCCATAACTTGCTCACATTGACATGCATTGTTAATCAATACTTGAAATGCTGCAGATGTCAGTAATGTTCATATTTAGTACAACAGCTGTGGCAATATGAAAGTTGGTAGTAGAAATCTAGGCTAAATAGAGTCTCTCAAGTCTTCTCATTACCTCTAGGCTACAAGTTAATGGCTGTCTAACTACAGTGCCCTGTATCTGTTTAAGCAATAAGGAAAATAGGAAAATACAGGGATGCTGTACTGGTAATATATTATATTATACTGTCTTAAATATATTTATTGTTTTAAAATTGAAAGCAAACAATAATCTCAGTCAGCATCTTTTTCAAGCTTTACAGATCTATTGCCCAGTAGCAAATTTTGTGGGGTGGAGAGATAAGTGCACATTGTAGGAGACACCCATTTCGCTTTTAAATAAGGGCTAGAACTATTTTGATCTGTTGCACGCGTGGTGGACAGAAAGCAGATACTGCAATCATATACTGCCCTGGCATTATGTTTAATTAGACAAAAGGGGATTTATACAGTATCTGCATAGACATGTATAGGATTATGGTACATGATAGAGATGGGCACGAAACAAACAATTTTTCGTTTCCATTTCCGTTTTTTTGTTTCGTTACGCAATGAAACGACAAGCGAATTTTGTCTCCAAAATGAAACGAAATGAACAGAAACACCGGAAATTTTGTCGTGCGTTTTGTTTCCGTTACTGCAATACAGTGAACTGCTTTAAATGCTTAAAAATCACAAAAAATGAAATAAATGGTAACGAAACGAATGAAAAACGAAAACGATTTTGTTTTTGCAAAAATTCGCGAAAACCGGAAACGAACCGAAACGGACCCTACAAACGACAAACGAAACATCATTTTTTTTTATTCGTGCCCATCTCTAGTACATGATTCTCACTGCTCCCATAACTGGAATATTATCTTGAGAAACTTGATGTTACGGAGTTGCAGATACTCTCTGAAACTATGCACACTGTATTTCATAGGGTGGTTGCCAGTTTTTTCCTTGCACCTGCCATTCTTTGGAACTTGGGTATAGTGTTCACATAAGATCGAGTGTGGACATAACGTATGCACCGTAATATATTGTATGATGTATATATTCTCCCCATAGGATGTTTTCCTTGTCAGTTAATTGAGAATGTTGTTTCTTTTCATTGAAGAGTTTGACGCTAGGAATATAGTGTCATTCAATGCTGACTTTCTTTCTGAATGTCTGTGCCTTTTTTTCAAAAGTATGCAGTCATATTTCAGCCAGTCTTTTCCTCCCCCCTCATCAAAGGTTCACCATCAAAAATTATTTGGCTACATGAGGAAAACAATGAAGAAAGTGACATATTAAAAGGGAAAGGCATCAATTCCAGTTGGGATTCTGTTCCAGTTAAAGGCATTAGTAATTTGGGAAACACTTGCTTCTTTAATGCTGTCATGCAGGTAAGGCTAAAGATGTCTGTCATGTAGTGATGGGGAAAACGAATGGCACATTTCTGTGGGAATCATGTGACATGGAAGAAGGGTAACCCCTACTCGTGGCGCAGTGGTTAAATGCCTGTACTGCAGGTAAAACTGTGCTCACGACCTGTGGTTCAATCCCAGGTAGCAGGCTCAAGGTTCACTCAGCCTTCCATCCTTCCGAGGCCGGTAAAATGAGTACCCAGCTTGCTGGGGGGGGGGGCAATGTGTAGCCTGCACACTGTAAATAAAATTGTAAACCGCCCAGAGACTACTTAAAGTGGTATGGGGCGGTATATAAGCAGAACACTTTGCTTTCTTTTCTGCTGCAGTGAAATTAATGAATCTCTTTTATTTGCCTGATTATGTTCCTTTACTCTTTCCTTTTCTATCTATCAATGGTGGTGGTGGTGGTGGTGGGGTGAGCAGAGGTTTTCTTTTGCCCAAACTGGAGTTGTGCAAACCCTCTTGCAGTTTCGCATTGCTGCGTCAGACTCAATGCAAATGAGAAGCATGATTGTCTTCCAAGCCTTCTTTGCCTTACGTGGAACGATGGAGCTTTGAAACAGTGAGAGAGATCCTGCTGCCTTCCAAGGTTGAGTAGAGATCCACCTAGCCATTTAATGCTTTCAAAGTTCTATGGTTTCACCCAGTCTCAAGGAGTTTTGGGAAGATGGAGCACCTGTAATCCCCCCCCCCCCAACTTTGCACCAGGTCTCTCAGAGCTGTGTAAAATCAATGGATTGTTTCTCTAGCTCAGTGCAGGCTCTTTTCCCCCAGGGTATAAGGTAGGTGAAATATGCAGAACAAAATATAAACAGCTTTTCACTGTACTTTGTTCCATCCAAAAAAGGAAGGGCAAGGGGCAGGAGCCAGCTGTCATTCAGATGGAGTGCGAAGCTGCTGGACACCTGCTGGAGTTGTGCTCCTTTTCCTTTTTGTTGTCTTTAATATTGGAAAAAAAAGTTAAATGAGCTTCTGTAAGGAGTGGAAGTTGAATAAGGGTAACTGTGGGTAGAAGTGAATGGAAGTGATTTGATGACAAAATCTCCTTTATCTGTAAGCAAATGATTATAATGCAGAACTAGTGTGGAATCAGCCTTTTTATGACACCAGCTTGTCTGACATCTAACTGAAACTTTAACTTGATTAAAAACAGCAACACCCTGCTCTTGAGGGTTCCAAAGCTGTAAAAAGTCAAACACTTGACCCACATAAACATGCATTTGGGACTCTTGAACAAGTACCCTGGATTATGTTTCAGCTGCAGCCCTTAAACAAAAGTACGGTATGCCTTCTATTGGATTATGTTTCAGCTGTAGCCCTTAAACAAAAGTACGATATGCCTTCTATTGGATAAAGTCACATTCAGTTAGAATTCAGTGTAATAATCTTCCTAGCTGGAAAATGTCAACTAGAGCCCTTTTCTTTCTTTTCTTTTCCCTTTTCCATTAGAACTTGGCACAAACACACATGTTACATGAGCTAATGAGTGAAATGAAAGACAAGGGGACAAAACTAAGGATTGGTCAGAGCGCAGCATCTCAACTGGTGAGCATTTAGAGAGCTTCCCTTTTTGTTTGAGTCAAATACAGTAGTCAAATAATTTGTCTGTGGGAATGATGTTGGTGAGCACAAAATTATTTCATTTTACTTAATTTGTTTTTCAGTATTCACTGGTTGAAATCCTGAATCATGCAACCGGGTATGCAGCAAATAATGTCTACGGTAATTCCTTAACGTATGGCAACTTTGGGTTAATGCATAGCAGTATTTCAGCCACTGAATCTTACTTCACCAGTTTGATGAGATAGGGTTGAATCCAGAGTGTCCTTGAATAGACCTCTCCTCACATGAAGCTTCCCTTGGAGAAAGAAGGGAGGGGATTTATCCTTTCCTTATCTCACCCTGGAAAAATATTTGACAGGCTGGAAGGACCATTAGGATCACTATAGGGAATGGCAGAAGGGCATATATAAGTAATCTTCAAAGATTGCCACTTTTTCCAGGGGGATTGGGACTAAAGCCTATTTTACTCCCCCATAAAGTAGCCCTGCTGAAAACAATGGACTTGTTTTCAGTTAGTGTTGATGAATAAGTCCCAATTATTTATCTTGGTCTGCTCTAGTTAGGACTAAGATTTTATTTAGCCCTTAGGCTACCTTGCATGTAATTAAATTATGGTCTTAGATTGGACTGTCAGATAAATAAAAACATTTAGAATGACACATACCTTTTCCTATTAACTTTATACAGTATTTGAAATTTCAAATATAAAAAAATATATATTTGAAATGTGTGTATTGCATTCTTCCCAATGATGTATTACAGTATATGGTAGAACTTACTTTGCACTTTTTAAAAAAAAAAAACTCATAAAATTGTTACAGTGTAAATAATGCTGAATTAAAATATTATCTTTATTTGAAGAGAAGCTTGCAAATTCTTGTCTTCATATCTTAAAGACAAAATCCTTTGTATCTTAAAGACAAGACTAGAGCTGTGAAGGCCTGGAAAAAACTGGGAAAATTCTGAAAATGAATGTTTTTTTCCATTTATTTTAGCATGATGAATAAAATATTTTAAGACAGGATGTTCTAATATTTTCCAAATCATTTCTTAAAAATATACATAGTATCATGTTCTGTGCACTGAGGACAAGCAAATCCTAGGTTACAAACGGAACTCTCCAATGCAAGAACAAGATGCATTTCTTCCTTTAGGTTTAGGAGGTGGGAGGTGTTGCTATTGTCACAAGAAAAAGAAAAAGGCTTCACTTTTGGTTTTGCATGTGGGTGGATGTGTTTGGTGCTCTTCTCTCTTCTTCACTAGGCCTCAAAGCACTGGAAGAAAATACAGAGCAACAAAAACCATTCTGATTAAATTTCATGCCCATTCTTTGGAACGTAGCCCCACTTTCTTCAATACATTTCCCTCCTCTTCAATTCTTTTTACAGGAATGAGGTTTTTATTTTATTTCTATTTAATACTGTGGAGAGGAACTATGAATTGTTAATTCTGGGTTTTTAAACATTGTTTTGTAGAGGGTTTCTTTTGTTCCACGCAAACTAGTAAACAGTTCAGGAGATTGTTATTCCATTTGTTACTTACAATTAAAAATAAATATTATTTAAAAAGTAAATTCTTTTTGTAATAATTGTTTGGATACACTATATTTTAATCTGTTAGTTGTGATAATTTTATGCCAAGTCAAATTGTCCCTGGTCATATTTTATGTTCCTAAAGTAACAGAATTACTTTCAAGCTGTAAAAGGGGATGGGGAGTGCTAATGTAGTAGTTTTTTCAATTTTTCCGAAAATTTCCATTTCCCATTCCCATTCCAATGAATGGGCATGAAACAGGTTTTTTCCAAGCTTCAAAATTTGCAGAAATTTTACATCTCTAGAAAAGACCTGGAAGGTGTTGGGTCCCCGCACTCCACCTTGATTAGAAGTTGGACCAACTGTTTATATTCATAACTGCAAGTGTGTGCATTAAAATCTGGTGTTTATTTTGATCCCCAAGGAACCTTTGGGAGTGAACCTTTCAAGCCCTGGGTCACTGACTACAGCTATGTTCCTGTTCCTTCACAGCATGAAAGAAACTGGAAAAGGACCTCTTTCTCCCAAAGTTCTTTTTAACCAGCTCTGTCAAAAGTAAGAGTAACTTCATGGCGGTGGCATTTTTTTCAGAGGTGGCATCTGCACATTGAATCTGAAATGTTTCATCCAATGCAACTCATTGCTTTCATATCAACAGAAAATGTATTGTGCTGTTAAAACAGTGGGGCATTTTAAAATATTTTTATATTAATAGTTAGGTTACTAAATAACATGAAAGTAATTGATTATTCTTTCTAATGCAACTGTTTAGCGCCTGGTACTAATTCATCCACTGTTAATTTTGTTAGTGTTGCAGCTGTCAGACGTTTTGCTAAGACAGATTGTGTGCATAGCTACAGGGCCCTTCTGTTTGTTTTCCACTATTCTGAATATTAGGGCTGCAGACATTTGACTTATCTAGAGACTTAGTGGCTCATACAACATTTATGTTCTAAGAGGACATGAATAATTCTTCTGTTTGTTATGGTTGAGTAATTTTATCATTGGAAGAAATTATGAAACCAGGTATTATGGCAGCATTCCCCGTATTGCATAGATCTGCAGATAATTTGGAAAGTGGTGATGCTCTTCTGCTTGTTGTGCTCACATAAATACAGTTAATTGTTTTTAATTTTGTTGTTCTGGTGCCTTGCTAGTTTTGGGCAAGATCATCTTTAGTATACACTAATGTGATGCTAAATAGGATGTCAACATAGCTATTTGCCGTTCATTATGAAAATGCAGTAATTTCTAAGAAGAGAAGGAGCAGTTTATGAAATGATGAACTTCACCATCCTTGGTTTCTCCCCCCCCCCCAATGTCAGAGTGTTCATCTACCTAAACACAGTTGCTTAATTTAGATCATCTTCCTTTTGCTTTAGGACTAAGGTGCGGTGAAGGTGTACCTGAGAGTAAGCTTTGGATTGTGTCGTAGATAACTTGGAGACTGTAACAATATGGCTCTGTATCTTTACACAGAAATGTGTAACTCTTTTTCAGTGGGTCTTTCTCAGTGATACAGTACTGAGGTTTAGAATTGCAGCCGGGGTTTCAAGTTGCAATCCTCTTTTCATTCATCTGGGTGTATGCCCCACTGAAATTTTTTTATGCCTAGGCTTTTGTAGGATTATAGTGTTAGCTGCATCTCCTTAAGTTTTGTAGGTTCTAGTATAGGATCTTTGTTTTGGTCCTAACCAAATGAATTGGGGAAGTTTTATGGATTGCCCACATGTGCATGTAAATTAGGATTCAATGCAAAATAATAGTTTGCATCCTACCTTGCATGAGCAAACGTCCATTAGCACAATCAAATTTATCCTCTTCTGTTTAGTCCCTTCACCTTAATCTGTTCCAGAGAATTGTCCAACCTCTTCATTTTTTCACTGATAGATCCCTTCTATCGCACAAGAACTGGATTTGTCCCATTATAAAATTGTTCATTTAGAATGTTGTTACTTGTAAAAAAAATCTCTACTGGTATGTTTGAACTTGCCAAAATGCCATTTTAACATTTCATATTTTAAGAGAGATTTGATATAATCCAGCATAATTTCAGAGGAGTTTCAAACTGCATTTTCCCATATGTAAATGTCCCTTCATTGTTATTGCCAAAGGCACAGTTCCGTTTCTTCTGCTAAACTTTATTAGTTATTGGGGAGCAGATAATAGATTGTGCATTTCAGTTGCCCATATGGTATCCAGCTAAGAAGCAACTTTCTGCATCATAGGATTATGGGCAGTCATTGAATATTTTTTATTTGACTAACTAAACAAAAGAAAGGGAAAAAGAAAGAAAATGTTTGTTAGAGATAATATGCTTTACAAATTGTAGAGATGTTAAAGAACGATTTTCCTATGATCCTGTTTTGTCTTTTTGATGGTACAGTATGCCAGGTGCAGTTTGAATCTCATCAGAAACAAGGGGTTAGTTTTTAAAAGTTAGTAGAAGCTGCATTATTCTGTTTCAGCATCCTCTAGGACTGTTGGTTCTTTATAGCAGGATTCCTTGTAATTAGACTCTGTGCTATGTGAAGCTACTTCAGAAGTATTATATATACTCTATACAGGTTTGGTAAGAGTAATTGCCAAATTGAGTAATTCCATGTAAAACATTTCAGTCTTAAAGGTGAAACAAGATTGCTGTTCTGGTGCAACTGAGTGACATAACTCCCCTGAGCAGTGATGGCGAACCTTTTAGAGACTGAGTGCCCAAACTACAATTCAAAAACCCACTAATTTTTTGCAAAGTGCCAATACAGCAACTTAACCTGAATACAGGTGGCTGTGAAGGGGCGATGTCAGGTACCCACAGAAAGGACTCTGAGTGCCACCTTTGGCGCCCATGCCATAGGTTCGCCAACACTGGCCTAGAGAATTGATAGCTATCCACAAAAAAAAAAAAAAATTGAAATTTGCTTAAGAAATGTTTTCAGCAGACTTTCCATGTTATGTTGGGGATGAAGAAATCACTATTTCTTATTTTACAGGTATTCTATCCCTTGTGTGGTGTAGTGGACAAAGTGACAGTCTAGGATTGGGAGACCTGAATTAAAATTCCTTCTCAACCATGGAAGTTCACTTAGGGTGTGGAAGTGGTGATACCACTCCTTAAATATCCCACTTACCTTGAAAACCCTATATTGTTGCTATACATTGGATCTGACTCGAGTTCACACAACAGCATATTCTCAATTCCAATTTATCTTTGTTCTCTGTGTACATTTCTGCCTTGAGTGATTGATGCAGTATCGGATAAATTGTGAATCAAAGGATTTGTAGTAATCAGTTTTCAGATTAAGGTTAAATCGAGCAATGCTAAAGCTATCCAATTTACTTGCTGAATGTTAGAAGGGAAGATCCTTGTCAGTGTTAGAGGACAGTATCTCTTTTGCTAGATTATATATTTTTCATTATTAAAGTTGGCAGATTCAGTCCCCAAAGCCTCTCTTGAAAGAAGAGGCTTTGGGGCTGGAAAGGTAGCAGGATTAACCCACTTTCCTGAGAAATTAGACTGGACCAACCAGTCAGAGCCACAATATTGGGCTATATAGACCAGTGACCACATTTGGACTAATCGGCTTCATAGGATTATCATAATCTTCTGTGAAAACTATAATTTTACTCCCTTAGAGAAGAACATTACACAAAATGCCACTTTTCAATGTAAAGAACAGGGGAGAGGAGAAGAACTGATGCTTAATAATGGATGTGCAAAGTATACTTTCTGGCATCCTCCTAGTCCCTTCCATCCAGGAAGCCTTAAGTAGTCTTGAGCAGTGAGGCACAAACAAAGTTGCTGCAGCCACCTTGCTTCCAGTGCAGAGATCTCTGTGCAGAAGTGGGGCTCAGTGCTTATATTACTTGCTGGATCAGGAGCTGGGAGAAATTCAAATATCCTAGTGTGATGTTGTCCATAGATGTCTACTCAGGTTTCCCACTGGCATTCCAAAGGAGCATACTGGTAAAAGCTGATAATAATCTAATGGTTGTGGTCAGTTGGTACACTTAAGAGTACCGAGTTTGGTTTTTTTCTCACACTGACATTGTAGTTCACATTACACCTGTGTAGATGTAGGCAATGGCTTTCAAGTTCTAGTTCCCTAGTGTCTTCAGTGGTGGAAAACTTATTGAAATATAGATTGCTTATAACTTCTCTATATAATCACCTTCTCTATCTAATCCATTGCTGCAGGAAGGCATGTTCAAAACACAGCAGGTCTCAGTACTTTCTTGAGACAGGACTCACTGTAGAACATTCATAGTAGAATGTTGGTTGTCTGTTTGGCAGATGCTCCGAAATAGATCTTGAGTAGGCCAGTCCTTATTAATTTGCCTGCCTATGTCAGAAGAGACATGTGAGGCTAAATATAGGTGCAGTAGACCTAATGGCTGTGCACATTTGTTTATGAAATAGGGCCTAGCCCAGTATAGCACTTTTATGAATATATTACTCACCCAAAGCTTTAATTAATGAAAGCCAGTTTTTAACCACTGAGGGGGGAAATTCCAATTGCCAATATTGTTATATAACGACTTAAGTTATTCTGATTCCATTGTGTTATTGTGCATGAAATGGAAGTATTAAGTATTATTTTTCAGTCTAAGAAAAGGCAAATCTTTTATCAAAGTGAAAAATGAGTGTTAACTTGCGCAGTAATAAGGAAAACATATTTTAGTTCCTTTGTTGACCTTTACCAGGGTGGATAAAAAATCAATGATTTTAAATCATGATTTAGATCAATGTTTTAATTTAAATAATTTTTAAAAAATTAAAAATCCACACTGCTTTATTCTAATATCTTCATAACATGACAATTTCTTCTAGATTGATTTGTTAACGGTTACAGAAAATATATGTCATGGCCTTTCAGAATGAACACATTCAGTTTTGCTTCTTGCTGATTTTTATAGAGCATATTTTTATTTATTTAAAATATTTTACTCCACTGTTCTCCTTTAAATGCATAATGAGAATCTCTATATATCTATAGTTTGAATAATGAAAATAATTAGAGTCTCTCTAATTATCTAATCTATATCCTGTTTGACTTTAACTGGAGAAATACCTAAATAATAAATAAATATGTAGCTGGTGTTGAACAATTATATTTTGCACTGACCTGATCAGAGAGATGATACAGTTGAGTAGCTGTGACATAGCTGTCAGAGTTGTCCTTCACTACTTATGGCCATTAACAGGAGTTCAACCTGTTCTGTCATTTATACTGCTGACACTGTACAACAGGTTGTAGTGCATTGGCACTGGCTTCCATATGTCAGCACATCTGTGAGCGGTCAATTCAACCAACCATCTTAGAGTCCTCCACTTTTGCCAAGGATCTTGCTGGAAGCATATTTTCAAGGAGACAAGAATGTACATCTTTTAGTTGTCAAATCTGAGCATATCACTGGAGAGTAGAGCATCCCTTTCAGTAGCATTTTGAAGGTTTTTTTTGAAAACCCTTTCATTTTCCCTAGCCCATTTTATTTTACTTAGTTCATTTCATAACCCTTTAAAATACTGGAAATTTCCAAATTTAGTGTCCCCCCCCATGCATAAATATACACAGACACACATTGCTGTTTTATATTGCAAAATGTTAAAAAAATTGTGTGTTTATGTCCAGGCTAACACTTCATAAATGTGCACTGGTCATTAGAAACTATAAAAAGTTAAATAAATAGTGAAGAAAGCAACTGTTGAGTTTGCAACAGTGAGGTCAAAAGCAGATTTTATAAGCAGATATCTTATAACTAGAACTGTTAAATGAAAGAGAAGTGTCTGAAGTGATTATTTTAGGTTTGTGGTATCTGACTCCAAAAACAGCCTAGGCTTCTATCCTGAAGACCAATGATGAAGCAAAAGTTATCTATTTGTGCACCCTGGAAGGTGAGAAATCCTCTTGAGCCACATTCAGAGTCTTTTCACTAGTTATTATTTTCTATTATTATTGCTTTGTATAATGTTTGGTTTTGCTCTGAAAAACTCTCAGAGCTAGAGAATTAACAGCAAGATCTTTTCTCTGGTACATTCAACTTTAGAATTTGCAGAGTCTTTTAGTTCTATGAAATTGGGGCCGATTTAGAAGTTAAATCATCACAAAGAATTTAGGCTAAAGACCTGCATGTGGTGGTTTTAACAGGAATGAGAATATTTGTGGTTGGGAATCACTCTCATGTGAATTTGGAGCTAATAAGAGCACATGGAAGGGTTTTACCAAGCAATAAGTTAACTTGCTGAAAGTTTTAATGTGATTAAATAAAAGGGGGCTGAGCAGCTGAATCCCATTCATGCATCCTTCTCCTGTGTTCAGTGGGGCTTTCTTCCAAATAAGTGTTCATAGGATAGCCACTTGAATACAGGACTTTATTTTCCCCTCTAGGGGAATGTAATGTCACATGAAGGAAACATAGTTTTCTGTTTAGGCCATACTTGAGCATGTTTGAACATGACAAAATGGGCTGCAAGGTGAGTTTGCTGTGTAGCGCTCTACACCTGTCACCTTTCAATCTGTGTTGTGTTGTCCTTTAATTCAAGCTGTGTGGACACAACCTCTAAATTCATACAGGGTGGACTCAAAAGCAGAGAAGTACATGTGTGGGAAAGGCAGTCTGGTGCTTTTGAATTCCCAGAGCAATTTTTCTCTACTGCCCTTCTTATGGGTATCATACTATCATTCTTTCCCAAGACTTGGCCAGCGTGAATGGTGTAGGCACATGTTTTTATATTGCTTAAATCAGAGGCTGGGCGCCTCTTTATGTCATGGGCTGCATTCCCACAAGAGCCATTTGGGGAAGGGACTGAAACTGGTAGTTGACAAGTACAGAACGTAGCCAGGGCCAAAATCAGAGAGCAAGTCTCTCTCTCTCTCTCTCTCTCTCTCTCTCTCTCTCTCTCTCTCTCTCTCTCTCTCTCTCTCTCTCTCTCTCTCTCTCTCTCTCTCTCTCTCTTTCTCTGCTTAGTGGCTTGTAAGAGACAACTGATCACCTTTGCCCTTGGTCTAAGGGCTTTTGAATTTAGTCTAGAGGCTGCATAAAATGGACTAAACAGTTCTGGAAGCAGTGCTGCTGCTCTTGTTGCTACTGATCAGATAAGTGTCAGAGATGATGCTTTCAGGGATCTTTGGACAGCATGAGTGGTGTTTGTTCTGTAATGTTGGAGCTCATTCCACCTAGAGAATGTTTAGGTCATGCCTAATTTCTACCCACATTCTCCTCTCCTAATTATTTTGGGTACCTATTTTCCTCCTGCATTCACTAGTTTGTGTAGATATGTAAGGTCCAGACTGAAAAGACATTTTCTGGGCAAATGACAAATGAAGTTATTGTATACATGACATGTTTGCTGACATAAGCAAAACAGCACTATGTTGCATTCACCATGTCTTTCCTTAGGCTACAAATAAAAATTGGGCCCCTTTCTTATAACTTTTGTTAAAAGCAGAATGAAGCGAAGCAAAAAAAAGTTCTTTTCTATAGATGGTATTCACATTATATTAAATATCACCCAAAGCTCTGTTCTGTCAGTTATACTCTGTGGTATATATCAAGAACATTAGACAGTAGTGGTACACAAATCCCTTTTCTCTTTTCAGTAGAAAGAAGACAACTTCAGTGTTTGCTGGTATCTACAAACCAGTTTTCATTTTCAGCATCCAGTGAGATAGTTGGCCATTTTTTCTGGGACAATGGAATGTAATTCTTAAATGGCTGTTTTATGCATAATCATATTCTTATCTATATTTCATTTTGTAAATAATTTCATAGTTATCATTAATTTCTTGCCCCATCTACCTCAAACTCTGTAGATCTACAAGAAAGATCAACATTTTGTGAACCTTGAGGCAGTTCTTAATACAAATGGCTACTTATCCCAGGCACTATAAATGGAGCAAAAGGCAAAAAGGCAAGGGTATAACGAGGGACAGACTTGGTAAAGTTGGTGCAGCACTGAATGTTTGTATATTAAAGCAGACACCTTGGTAGCCCAGATTATTTAAAAAATCTGTGCTGATTTGTAAGTCCCTTTAAAATATTTAATAATTTATCTCATCTTTTTATAAAAAAGGGAGTGTCTTTATTGCTGGTAATAATGATTTTAAACTTATTTTCATTGTTTATTAAGAATGTAATACTGACTCTGTTCAAAATAAATGACAAGATATTTTCCCCCTTGATAATAAAAATATTCTATGCTATTTTAATTGCTAATAAAAATGTTCTTTTTTTTACTACAAGAGTATCAGTACTAAGAAGAAAGCAATTTGTTAATTTCATTTTTAAGACTTTAAAAATTAATTTTCATGCAGGTTATAGTAATGAATAACTCCGGTGTTTTCTCTTGATAAATGCAAATCCAAGTACTTTCTAACTACAAGTCAAACTCCTCTTTTTGCCTATAGTTTTATCACAATGCCTTAATTAAAACCCAGTGGTACATTTTGTTATGTGCCACCAATTCGGAACCACCTTGTAGCAAACGTAATAGAACTTTCAAGATAAGTAAGATATTTAAGGACTGATTTAACCAATTCACTATCCCCAGTGTGCTTCCATGGTTGAGGAGGCATTTGAACCCAAGCCTTATGAGCCCTAGTTCCTCACTCTGGGTGCTTTTACATGACCCCTAAGATCCTCTGGCAACTTAAATTCAGACCAGAGATCTTGGGGGTTTGTCGCTCTTCCTGTGTTCCCACCCCTCCGCACTTCCTTGCTCCTGTCTGCGTGAGGGGAGGGAGAAAAAAAGGGAGAAAAGAATGCAGGCTCACCTCCGCTCTGCCGTTGAGCTGCTCTGGGAACCATTTCAGTCTCTTAAAAGGGCGGGGGCAAAAAAAAAAAAACCCGACACAAGCCTGGCACTCACTGCTTTACATCTGCAACAGAAATTTTTCACCTTCGGAGATCAGGTACTTGGAAAATGCGCTGGGACGCGCTTAGGTGGGCGTGGTCGTACTTTATTTTGTTTAAAGTCCAGAGCTGGTGCGAAAGCAATTTTAAGCTCCGCATCTGTGAGCCCTTTGCCTCGGATTTTAGGGGTCATGTAAAAGCGCCCTCTGTCCTCTATCCCACAAAACACATGGGCCACAAACCTATCACAGTACATGCAGTGATAAACTGACGTAGTTAACAGGTCCTTCACTTGTATTCCACATTGTGCTCATGCAACTAGTACTCAAATGCAGAATCCAAGTGGTGGTTGGTTAGTAGCAGCAGTTTGCTGCTGCTATGCATACCATGGCATTTTTTCCCCTAACATAATGATCTGCCATTCTTTTGTCAGTAAGTATGAAAAGTCCCCTGCCAGGGAAACCATTTTTCTTCTGTTTCTTCCTTGCAGGGCTCCTCGGTTTAAGGGATTTCAACAGCAAGACAGCCAAGAGGTTCTCCATTACTTGTTGGATGCAATGAGAATAGAAGAAACAAAGGTGAAGAGCCATGCTTCAATAAAACCCACTAAGCTTATGTTTTGTTGTTGTTTTTAGCGTTGTATGATTTTGTATTTATAAACTTATTTGCTGTTTTTAATAGAACTACTTTGGGGTTTTGTGTGATAGTCAGGTTAGTTGAAGTATTTATCATTGTATGGTCCTTGGCTACTTACGGTAAATTTGTTCAGAGGTTACTATCAGACTGTGGAACTCTCTTCTAGAGGAGGCTAGGCTGGTCCTCTCCCTACTGTAGTTCTGCTAGCAAAGAACCGTCTCTTCATTCATGTTTTTGGCCACTGCAGGGTTTTTTTAATAGTGGACAGCTTTTCTTCTGTCACCTCTTTCCTGCTGTTCTTCATAATTTTTTTAAAAGGTTAAAAGCCTTGTAATACTTGTAATAGAATGTTAAATATTTAAGTTAATGGATGTATTGTCCTCCCAGCATCATGTACACTACCTTGACTCCCTGAATTGGAAGAAAGATGAAATATTTAAAAATGAAAAAAAAAAGTCAAGTTCGTTTTAGAAAGACACTTTAGGTCCAATTCATTGGCTGAAATCCTATTGCTTAGTGTAGTAAATTGTGCTAGAGTAGGCCCACAGAAGCAGTGGGAATTAGGAGGGTTAGCCTCGTGGCGCAGTGGTTAAATGCCTGTACTGCAGGTAAAACTGTGCTCATGACCTGGGTTCAATCCCCGGTAGCAGGCTCAAGGTTCACTCAGCCTTCCATCCTTCCGAGGTCGGTAAAATGAGTACCCAGCTCGCTGGGGGGGGGGGCAATGTGTAGCCTGCACACTGTAATTAAAATTGTAAACCGCCCAGAGACTACTTGTAGTGGTATGGGCCGGTATATAAGCAGAACACTTTTTTCTTCCATAAGTTCCATTGATTCAAATGGATCTGCTCTAACTATGTCTAACTGTGCTAAAGTAAGTTGCAACCAATGTAAGCCCATTTGAATTAATGGACTTATGGGGGAACTGACTCACCAAATCTCCACTGATTCAATGGGCATACACTACTGCAATTTAATATGCTAAACAATAGGATTTCATTTGTTAAGTGGAAGACAAGTTTTCTCTTGCCTAACTCCAGTTTAGGATGGCTCTTTTGATACTGCATTGTTGGCTTAGCCTACTGAAAGCAACCCACCCCATAGTGATATCTAAACTGTAGTGTACTTTATAATGGGTTGTTTTTGAACTTAACTCAAGATTCTAAAAGGCAGAAAATGTGGTGGCCGGTATATGTATTTGTCCCTATGTAGTATCAAGTTGGTTTTGACTTAATGTCAACTCTGATAGTTTCTTAGGAATAGGAGAGATGTGGAAAGAATCACTGCCATCACCCATAAGTTTCCACGGATGAGCCCTAGTCTAACACACTATCAGCTGCATTATACCTGTACTCTACGAATTCATTTCTGAACTTGTACTTTGGAATGTTCAGTGGTCTGGGATCAGATAAACTAAAGAAGTGTTTTACATGAATGATTCTGCCAGATGACCTAGTTGTTGGGTGCTTTACCCTCAAGCAGCTGGAATAGGTAGTTTTTTCAAGGGCTTCCTCAGTAGTGACCTCTGAGTTTCGAAAACTCTTGCTGATTCATGCTTCATGCCTTGAGTGCAGTCATCTTGGAAGGCTTTCAAAATGTACATATTCAAATGGTCTGTTTTGTGTTTATAGCTAACGTAAGTGTCTGATTCTCAGTGACTCAAAACTTGAATTTTCTCAATCTTGATATTTCTGATTTTGTAAATGTCTGTGTTTGCATCTAACCGCATTATTTATAACCCACTTTGTGAGAATGTATTTGTGAAAAACATAGTATAAATGAATGGTATGGGTTTTATAGTATGCATTGATTGATTGATTGATTGATTGATTGATTGATTGATTGATACTATCTAAAACTCTCATTCACTTTTTTCCTGTAATTTTTTTAGCAAGAAACTGCTTCTAAAATAGTTTTACTAGGTAAGGATAATCAGACTTATCATACAGAGCACACATTCTGAAAGCCTATTTTAATATTTGGTAGATTTTTAACATTTTCACATTGTAGTTTTGCATCCTACCCTTACTTAAACTGGAAAAAGAAAACCTGCCGCATGGTCCATTGTCTGTCCCATTTCAGCTTCTGGGGAAGCAGAGGGTGATCCCACCCTGGATAACAATTAAATCTATAGATTGCCATAATGGTACAATACTTTGAACAGGGACTTAATCACCCCAGGCTTCGCAGCAAGGGACATTACTAGTAAAAGCTGCAGGGTCCCCCCTTCCCTTTTTCGGGTCTATAGATGGTGTGACAAACTAAGAATGTCAGATTTGTAGATCTGTTCAATCTTGTGAGCAGTGACAGTTGTGCCAGTCTGAAACAAACGCGAGCAACATTGTCTGTCATGAGAACGGCACAGCTGTTAATTGTGCTATTGTTAGGGAGCGTCACAACCATGTGGGTTGTATTTTTTGTGTGTTATCATTGGAGAAAGCCTACAGCAATCTGTCTGCCACCAGAATCCTTTAAAAATGATTATTGCCACTAACTTCCCTTTTTTATGTTGCTTTTAAAATTTACTCTGAAACTTTTCTGAAATGGCCACTAGCCAATTCTTGCACTTGCAGTGCACAATAAATGTTCTGTCACAGCGATCTAATTTTTTTCTGTGTGACTTGAAAGGAATATAGTTATATGTATTTCATATATCTGCCATATCTTGATATTTAACTTCTTTAGAAGCATATCTTTTTGGTTGTTAACACAATAAACACCATGCGAATTAGGACATCTTCTGACTCTGGGGTGCCTTTTGCTACTTTGTTATGGATAAGCCCTATAAGACAGTTTTATATGTTGGCTCCTACATAAATCCCTGTTGTAGACTTCCTGATATTTGGTGTTTTGTTTTGGTTATCTATTCATAAATTATATTAATAGAGGTAAGAAAGCCTTTAAAAAGGAAAAGGAAATGGTCAGTACCATATTCAAAATTGTCTAGTGTCCCCTTTTTCCAGTATGGTGCACTGGAGATGCTTCACACCAGGGCTTGAGTATATGAACCCTGCTGCTAATTGATTAATGTCTGATGCCATTGTTAGCCGCACCCAAACCCTTCAAAGACTATGTCTTTCTTTGACCTAAATAAATGGTTCAACGCGCTCATCCCAACAAAAAGGGGGTAGCTTATGGCCTTCAACCCATTTATGGTATCCAACTTGCTGAGTTATTTATTGATCAGTCCTCTTTAGTACTGTATATTGTTGGATTTAAGATGAACAAAGAGGGGCTTAGAGCACAAGGAATTAATAGCCAAGTCAGATGCTTGTGAAGTAGAAACCAGCCCTTGGTGCTCTAATTGTTTTAATAATACATTTCAAAATACCTATATCCCAGTACTTCTGTGTTTCCACTGTATGATATAGAAGTATTTCAGAGTTATATATGATTGAATTTTAATGGTTATGTTGAAAAATGTTATTATGTGTAAAAATGAATTTATAAAATTTTGTTTCTAGAATTCTATTGCATATAGCAGGCGTGTCCAAACTTCGGCCCTCCTGATGTTTTGGACCATTCTAAGCTTAGATTACCAATGACAAAGGACTCTGGGTGTTGTGGTCCAAAACATCTGGAGGGCCAAAGTTTGGACATGCCTGGCATATAGCATTTAAAAGTAACTACAGTAAAACATTGCTGGCTTTTACTATTAGTTGAAAACACATTACTTGGTGTGAAATCTCTCCTTAACCCCATTTCCCCTTCCAATTAACCTACCATTACCCCTTAGTATAAAAAAATAAAAATTAAATAGTAGATAGCCAAATAGATACCAAATAGACTGTGTAATTGGAAGCAGGAGTTAAAGAAGCTGTATTTTCTGTACCAAAACAAGAAGTAAATTGTGTTACTGATCATGAACTGTTAATAGCCAAGATTAGAGTAAAGCTGAAAAAGAACACTAAAGAATTGCAGTGCCAAAATATATTTAAACTTTTCAAATGAATTTAAAGTCCACATAAGTTTACATTACTAAACATCATTTATGTGAGCCATAAAATCTGTGGATTGAAACCAAATATGTTATTAGGGAAGAACGAAAAAATATAATTATTGTAAAAATAAAATAAAAAACCATATGGATGGAACAAGCACTTTAAATTGTAAAGGTCAATTGAGACTCAAATGTAAAAGGTGACATAAATAGTGTCAGAACCCTGCATTTAGCTTTTAGTGACGGTCACATAGCGATAAAGAAAGTTATTACAATACCCAGTGCAAAGAAAAAAGGAGAACAGCAAAAGTGGGAAAACAGTAAGTATCTTCCTGAAGATCCAAGAAAGCAAAAGGAAATTTTAACTTACATTAAGAATGCTGAAGGTTCAACAGGAAAACATGCTATCTGACAATGAGAAAATAGAGACAAGGTGGAAACAATACACTGAAGACTTCTCAGAAGAGTTTAAAAAGACGATAGACACTTTTGAGGAGAAATCCTATGAGGAAGAACCTGCAGGTTTAGAAAGTAAAGTGAAAGCTGCTTTGAAAATACTGGGAAGAAATAAATCCTCAGGGATAGAATACCAATAGAACTATATCAAGTCACAGAGACCGAATCTGCCAAAATCATAACAAGGACGTGCCAGGAAACACAGAAAATAAAGCAGTTGGAAATGATAAAGTTGATACTATCGTACTTTGGGCATATCATGAGAAGGCACGATTCTCTGGAAAAAACCATAATGCTGGGAAAGTTTGATGGCAGCAGGAAAAGAGGAAGACAAAATACAAGATGGATCAACTTCCTAAAGAAAAACACAACTTTGTGTTTTTACAAGAGCTGAGCAGGACCGTTGAGAGCAGAACATTTTGGAGATGATTCATTCACAGCGTTGCCATGGGTGAGGGCAACTTGATGGCATGTAACAACACAACAGCAAGATGCTTCTATTTTGTAAATTATACCAATGAAGTTGGGTTTTTTCTACATTAAAGACAGTAAAAAAGATTAAAATGAATAAAATAAAACAAACACAATCTCTGTGAAGTAGGGGTTTTCACTCTGCTAGGCATGTTTAGGAATGTTATTAGTGTTATGGCATTCTTACAAAATTTCCGCTGCTCTGAGCACTGCCAGTCATGAGATACCAGTTTCCCAGGAAACAAACTACAGAGAAAAAAGAAAATATAGCTTGCTGAATAATCTAGATAAAAGGGGGCATTTGGCATCAGCCTCACAATGCAAAACCATATTTTGGACCTATTTGTTGCTTACTGGAACATTTATTTTACAGAGGAAGAGGAATATAGTGAGCAATTTGGTAAAATTAGAATCAAATTCTGAAGACATGTGGTCATGCAGGCTGGGATATTCCGAGAGCTTTACTCCAGGAAAGTAATTTTTCTTATTCCTGAAAAGGAGTGTGAGCCTCACATGCCAAATCATATGTGTCCTGTTATACCAACCCAATCCTTATTTCATAGAAACATTGCATCATCATAATCATCATCACCACCACCATAAATAGAATTCTGAATCAGAAAACTGAGGTGGACTGAAAACCCCTGGCTAAGCCTAAGCAAAACTTCCACACCACGGAGCACAGGCAAAAACAGATGTTGTAACAAAACATCAAGTATGTCACACCAATTTTTTAAAAAGGAAGTGGGGGGGGCGGGCGGGAAACTACAGGCCAGCTAGCCTTATGTCTGTCCCAGGGAAGATGGTGGAAAGCCTCATCCAAGAGAAAATCTTAAAACACACAGAAGACAAACCTTGCTGAGAGAAAGTCAGCATGGCTTCTGTAAGGGTAAGTCTTGCCTGACAAACCTTTTAGAATTCTTTGAAAAGGTCAACAGGCATGTGGATTGGGGTGAACCGGTGGATATTGTCTATCTTGATTTTCAGAAGGCTTTTGACACAGCCCTTACCAAAGGTTGCTGAAACAATTGCACAGTCAGGAGATAAGAGGGCAGGCCCTCTTATGGATTGAGAACTGGTTGAGATCCAGGAAACAAAGAGTAGGTGTCAATGGGCAATTTTCACAATGGAGAGAAGTGAAAAGCTGTGTGGCCCAGGGATCTGTCCTGGGACCGGTGCTTTTCAATCTATTCATTAATGACCTGGAGACAGGGATAAGCACTGAGGTGGCCAAGTTTGAAGATGACACGAAACTTTTCCGTGTGGTAAAAAAGAAAAGACTGTGAAGAGCTCCAGAAGGATCTCTCCAAACTGGGGGAATTGGCTGCCAAATGGCAAATGTGTTTCAATGCAGGAAAATGTAAAGTAATGCATATTGGGGCAAAAAAATCAAAACTTTTATCTATCAACTCATGGGCTCTGAGCTATCCATGACAGGTCAGGAAAGAGATCTTGGTGTGTTGGTGGACAGCTCAATAAAGGTGTCTACCCAATGTGTGGCAGTGATGAAGAAGGCCACTTCCATGCTAGGGATTATCAAAAAGGGGTTTGAAAATAAAACAGCCAACATTATAATGCCATTGTACAAAACAATAGTAACACTGCACCTGGAGTATTGTGTACAATTCTGCTCACTGCATCTAAAAAAAGACATAGTGGAACTGGAAAAGGTGCAAAAGAGAGTGACTAAAATGATTACTGGGCTGGGGCACCTCCCTTATGAGGAAAGGCTAAAACATTTGGGCCTCTTTTGTCTGGAAAAAAGGCACCTGAGGGGGGATATGATTGAGACGTAAAATGGATAGAGGGACACTCTTTTCCCTCTCACAAAATACCAGAACTAGGGGACATCCACTCAAATTGAGGGTTGGGAGAATGAGAACAGACAAAAAATATTTTTTTACCCCGCGTGTTGTTAGTCTGTGGAACTCCCTGCCACAAGAGGTGGTGATGGCATCTAGCCTGGATGCCTTCAAAAGGGGATTGGACAGATTCCTGGAGGAAAAGTCCATCAAAGGTTACAAATCATGATAGAGATGTATCATCTCCAGGCTTAAAACCAGGGTGCTTCAGGTGCCAGATGCAGGGGAGTGGTATCAGGAGACAGATATCTAGTCTCGTGCTTTCCCAGACGCATCTGGTGGGGCCACTGTGAGATACAGGAAGCTGGACTAGACGGGCTTTTGGCCTGATCCAGCATGGCTCTTCTTATGTTCTTAAGTACAGAATAATAATTTGAAATGCACTCACACAGACTCTCTTGCACATAGCCTAGCTTGCCTGTTTGCCCGTCTCCACTTGCCCCAGGTGGTTCCTGCCACCCTTAGCATACCTTTCTCTCTTTCTCTTCCCCCAACTCTCTGTTGGGTTTCTGAATTATGTGCGAGAGCAGCTGCCCACCATCCTTGTTTCCTAAAAATTTCTCCGAAGCCCATATGGGCTCTAAAAACATTAGCGCAAAGGAGACTGGCAATTTGCCTTGTAACATGCCAGCTTCCAATTTATAAAGCAACAACAAAAATACATTTGTAATTTTTTAAAAGAAAAATCACATTTTAAATTTTATGGGTGCAGGTAACTTGGCTAGCACCAAAGGAGATGTTGGTAGTGTTTGGTCCATGGTAGTAATGAGAAGAGACATTTCATGCTAAGTGTTAAAGTCACTGTATATACGTACTATTCACTCTGAAGAAAAGCAGGGATTCAGGGAAAGCACTCCTTAACAGTGCTTTTTAACATTATCTTCCACCACCTGTTGTTGTGTGCTATTTTTAAATGTACTTGCAGATGTGAAATTCTAGCAAATAAAATATATATTAAATGTTTCTACAGCGTATACAAGCTGCAATCCTAAAAGCATTCAATAATCCAACTTCCAAAACAGCAGATGATGAGACCAAAAGAAAAGTCAAAGGTATGTGTGCATTCAGTAAAGCTCCATAATGTTATTTGCATAGAATTTGATTTAAGTTTGTTTTTGCAAATAAATTGCCTGCATGAAATACGTAAGATATTCATGAATTTTTCATTTTGATTTTTCATTTTGACTGTGAATTACAATTAAACTGAAATCCTGTTGTACTAATATAGGATTTCTGACTATTAGTCTATTGCCATCTAGTGTACCAGTTTAGTTTATGCAACAGTAGCCTTATCCCTGGTCTAATTATGCATGTTGAGCTTATTTAAATTTTGTTTTGGCTTAAAAAAGCAGAACACTTTGCTTTTTAAAAACAAATGGCTTGGAATACAGATTTGTCAGTTTCTTTGTCCAAATGAAGTTCTAGCTTCATAATTCAAACTAAAGCATTTTTGTCTCTTGATAGCTTATTACAAATTACAGAGGTTTGGAACTGAGATACTGGGTTCCAGAATTATACATTTCTTTCTGGACTACATCTCAAGAGTTAGGTTTTTTTTTTTTCAAAAGTAGTGGAAAAGGTAGAATTATTCTGAATGCTGCTGATGCTTTATATATCAGCTGTTTGTTTTGAAATATGATCTTTACTCCAACTTGCAAAAAGAGGATAAAAAACTGAATTAATCGTGAATGATCCTCAGTAATATTGCATTGATGAATGATGTAAACCATAGCTTCATTATTTAGTTATACTACTGTGAGTGTTTATCTCCAGTGTGAATGGTTTTTTGGGGGGAAATCTAGAATAAATTATGCAGTATTTAGAATGGCTATGTTTCCATATTTTTGAAAGTGTCATTTTTCTTTTCAGCATACGGAAGAGAGGGTGTTAAGATGAACTTTATAGATAGGATCTTTATTGGTGAATTGACAAGCACAATCATGTGTGAGGAATGTGAAAATGTAGGTACATATAAAATCTGACTTCTTGTAGGTAGATCTTCCTGTGTTTCAGTTGTTTTGCTTGCTTCCTTATGTATGTATGTATGTATGTATGTATGTGTGTATGTATGTATGTATGTATGTATGTATGTATGTATGTATGTATGTATGTATGTATGTATTAGAAGAGGTAGCCATGTCACTATGTGCTTAGTATATTATGCAAAACCAAACAAAAATAAAAAATGAAGACGAAAACAGCCTTATGTCTGAAAAAGTGGACTTGTCCATGAAAGCTTATATTAAGTATAGAAGTTAGTCTTTAAGGTGCCACAAAATTTTCGTCTTATTTATTTTTATTTTGTTTTTGCCTGATATGTATGCATGTATGATTGATGATTGATGGATTGATTTTATATACTGCTCCATTTGTGCAAGAAACCTGGGTGGTTTACACACCATTGAAACTTTACAAACTCTCAGTAACTGGCAATAACAAAAAAATCAGCAATAGAATTGTCTCAAAATAGATTATTATTCCTTTTATGGACAGAGAAGTTAAACGTTACAAGATGAAATGTTTCTACCTAGATATTTCTGATATTCCACCTAGATTGCTCTGGGCCGCAGAACTGAATTTTAAGAATATACTGTAGTCCAAGTATAGATTTAAAATCATATTAAATCTTTTGGGGAAATACTGCACTTCTTATATAATGTCTCTGGCTGCCTTCCCTCCTGGTTTACTGACTGGGGGGGGGGGGGAATAAATATTCTCAGAGCAGAGTTGCAGCTTTGTGACATTATCAGCAAAGGTCAGATCATGTGCATGTACACACATATATATACATGATTTTCAGAATTCCTTGGCTAGACCTTCTTATGCAATACGAAGCTAAACATATCAGCTATGGTAAACATAAATAGCCACAGAGTAAGAATTGCGGAGAGGGAATTTCCATGGAATTATTAATGAATATGGGAGCCTATTTATACCCAAGCCAGTGGGCTGTAATCTGAGCTGCAGTCCCCTGGCTGGGTGAGGAGGGATGGCACACCGATCTTTAGTAGAGGATGTTTGCCACAAAATACTGTAAATCTGAGGCTAAGAAGTGACAGCAGTGTAGGGTTTTTTGTGTGTTCTTTGGATGAGTTGCTGTCAGTGGACCTTGCTTGCTGTGCGGACAGATTCATCCTGCATTTGCCAGTTCCTGAATCATTTGCTCCTCCTCCTTGCTATCACACCATTTTGCAGAGCTATGGAGAGGGGGACAGATACAGAAGGGCAAGAATTTATTTCTTGTTCCCTTCATTTTTCACTTGCTTGGACAGGGATCAGCAGGAAGAAAGAGGACATCTCCTGCATTTGTCAATTGATTTTTTTTCTTGTCCAGCAAGGCCAGCCTGCCATGTTGGCTTTGGGTGATAGATAGTGGTCAGCTGTTTACCAGCCTCTCAGTTCTACCAAATTGCATGCTGTCCCATCTTCCATATTTTAGGCTGTGTCCCATTAAAATCCCTGTAATGGTTCTTATAGGAAGTTAAAACACCAACATCTCTTTTGATCCTGTTTTTGACACTCCTTGCAATGTCATTTATACTAAAATTTTACCTTCCCTCCTGTTCATATAACTGCCTTTTGAAGAAATATATGAATTATTTGTGAATGGACTCTCCAGTATATATTAAATTTCTTGATCTATATCCTGATTTTCTTCCAATGAGAGACACAAGACAGCATGCAAAACTAAAAGAAAAATGCATATATTAAAATCACAGCAAGTTGAGACATTAACATTAAAATGTGATTAAATCAAAACATCATTAGTTAAAAAAGTTAAAACATAGTTAAAATATCCCATAAAATATGCTGATAAAAATATGTTGTGCCCCCCTATGTACAATACATTCCTGCAGGTGTATTTATTGGTCAAAACCCAACTTGAGAAGGAAAGTTTTCACTTGTCCGTAGAAGGACTCTAAGGAGAGGGACAACCTAGCCTCATGAGATAAGGAATTCTGTAGGACAGGTATAGCCAACCCAAAGTGCCATATCTCAGATCCACACCAAACCTGCATTGGATGGCAGTGGGACTGAAGGAATGCCTTTCCCTAAAGATCTAAAGACTGGGTGGGGATTATATGAGGAGATGTGGTCCTTCAAATAGCCTGGACCCAAGCTATGCTGAAGTGGTTTGCCATGCTTTTTAGTTGCAAGTCTCTCTGCTAGTATGTTCATCCTACCTCTCACACAAAATGATGAACTGGAGCCAGATCGGCTTTCAAGGAAGTGGACATATCCTAGCATTGTTGGTTATCTCCAGTTCACTGGAAAGTGACTCACTTATGTAAAAAAAATGCCTTAATGAGTGAACTATTGTTCCATTTTCTGAAACAAATAAATCCTAAGAGCCCTTCACCACCAGGAAATTACTGAGTATGAGATATACTGAGTACTATATCAGCAGACTGCCATATAATATGTAATTGAGCCAAAGCTTTGCAAGCAGTTTGGTCCATGCATCTGGCTAGGACTGGGGTGCCAGGACTATTAGCAATTTATTCTATATCATTGTGGCCTCATCCTTGCAATCGGATTCATGCTGGTGTCAAGCATTTGCTAGCTACAGCCCTGGTAAACAAGTTTCCAGCTCAGATACATTTGCCAGCTTTGGCAGGGACTAGTTACTGAAAACCAGTGCCCTGAACTGCACAATTTGGCTTGCCTTTTGGACATGCCTGTCCATGGGAAACAGCATTAGGCTCCTGTTGGCAATCCCCACATTTGCACAGATGTAGTTGGACTTTTGATTCAGACCCCTGGAAACACTTGTAGGGTTTTCAGAAACTCAACCGACTCTCAGTGAAATATCATCCATTGCTAAACTAGGAGAGTCCCTAGACATTTAAACATTTAACTTAGACCATGTTCATTCATCAATACTTAAAAAGATGATGGTGGAAAATGGGGTTGGGGGCAGAATGCATCTTAAATCACGACTAAAAGTCTGCATGCAGACTAAAAGATTGAGTCAAACATTGGATAATGGCATACCATGAGAAAAATTCTACATGCCTGCCAGTTTCTTCCCAAGTCCTAAAAAATCCACCTCTCCCTTTGAATTTGGACCTAGTGTTGTTTGTATGTATTTGACTGGGGGTTAAAAATTACACAGTGAAATCACCAGTGCTTGGGTTTTTGAAGAGCATTTTTATGCTACTCTGATTACCTAAAGCAGGCCAAGGAAACCAGTGACCCTCTAGATCAGGCATGTCCAAACTTCGGCCCTCCAGATGTTTTGGACCACAACTCCCAGAATTCCAAGCTTGTATTTCCAATGGCAAAGGACTGTGGGAGTTGTGGTCCAAAACATCTGGAGGGATGCAGTTTGGACATGCCTGCTCTAGAGAGTGCTGAATTCATAATTCATTTCAGCCTCAACCAGGGTAAGGAGCAGGAGTACTTCTGGACCTGGTGGGCTTCCAGCTTGCCTGCTTTTGTGTATTCTTAATGTATCATATTTTAATAAGATGCATCTTATTTGTAACTTTTAATATATGAGAAGATCAAAAACTCTACACAATTAATCTTATGTATTTATTTTTTATCCCCTTTCTAAGATTTCTACCGTAAAAGAACCTTTCATTGATCTTTCACTGCCTGTAATTGAAGAGAGGGTAAGAAACTACTTGTTGCATAAATAATACTAAATGTTGCTTTCAGTATATCCTGCTGTTTTGGAGGATCATTGAATTGATGCTTGGACCACTTTGCCAGGAGATTTTTAGTCATCCTGTAGATTCTTTCTACCTCCTTGATACCTTCAATAGATACTAGAACCATCTTAACTGTCTCCTCCACTGAAACACTTGTGTTGTCCTGTACAACCTTGAGTGTTGTATAGGTGCACATGTATGTGTAGGCAGATGTCTGTGTGCACATGAATAGGTGTATATAACCTTTTAAAGAATAAGAATTGGCTATGCTGAACAGTGATGTTTACAGTAAGTCAGGTAGATAATCTTATTCAAAGGTTATTTAAAATTAAATAACATTGTATCGAACATAGCTATTTCTCTCTCTCTCTCTCTCTCTCTCTCTCTCTCTCTCTCTCTCTCTCTCTCTCTCTGTGTGTGTGTGTGTGTGTGTGTGTGTGTGTGTGTACAGCAGTGTACTAGTTCTGTATTAGAGAGGCACAATTTTGCCTGGTTTTAAAATGAACAAATATGCAGGGGCTTAATTTATAAATAGTAATCAGGGCTTCCTGGTCTGCTGCCATTATCAGCAATAAACAATTGCAGTATATAGACAGGTATCCACACAAACTAACATTCAAGCAGTCTGATTTTGTGTGTAGATAGAAATAAAAAGTTAATGTAAATGAACGAATAAAGATATTTAGTTTAGGATGAATAGGAATATCCGTAATGCAGCAAATTACGTACTGTTGTTTTGTGTTGCACCTTGAATCACCCTGCTTATCTTTCAGACTTCTAAACCTATTCCTTTTGGAAGGACAAGTAAAAATAGACAGACACATGATGTGGACACTGATCAGTACAGTTCTTCTGTGACCGCTCCAAATCATCAACAATCCAAACTATCTAGGAAGCATTCATTAACAAAGGACAAGGTAAGAAGATAGATGGTATGGCTATCTGTACATTAGTTTGCACATTCTTAAGACCCAAGATAATTGCTTTTATAAGTATTTAGAGTGCCTGGGAGACTCATTTAGGGCCTGACACTCTGAATCTAGAGCAGTGTGTTATAAATTCTGGATGTATATAAAGTTTATTATTTAAAAACGGAGCACAGTACTTAATTCAAACAAAGTATGTGTGAGTGCATGTGGAGGTAGAGACCGTGTTTCAAAATTATGGGGTTAAAAATTATCTCACTTTAAAGAAATCTTTCAAAATCTGTGCTCTCTGCCCTCCTTCCCCTTTTTCTCCGCGGCTGTCCAAGTTTGCTTCTGGCTGCAATTGCAGCCAGTGCAGAGCTCGCCAAGAGAGCAGACAAGTCAGCATGAGTGCCATTTGGTGGATCAGTTGGCAGGGTGTGCTACAGGAGAAGGGCAGCCAGCACAGTCTCCCTGGAGACTTGGAACATGGCTTTCGTGATGTGCTTAGCCTCCAGTGGCCCAAGGGCCTGAGAAGTACCGTTCAGTATCTTAACATAGTTCTTCCCAGTGGTGGCACAGCATGTTGCGTATAAGCAGGCTGCTCATGTATGTGATGTAGATAATCCTTCTGCAAATGTTCTCCTGTTCAATGTTTTACAAAAATGCCTTTCCCTGTTTCTGTATGTCATTATTGGGAAGATGTAATACATGAAGCCATTTCATATTACGGCTAAGAGTTGGCCTGCTGTTTGTTCTGTTCTGATTTTTCTCCTCCCTTTTCAGTTTTGATATTGTTTGTTTCTAAACCCACCATGGGTCCTTTTTAGGAAAAAAGGTGGGGTTTAGGGATTTCCAATGCAGTAAATAAATATGTTGTGGCCTATATACTTTAGGCTTGAAAGATGAAAACCTGTCTTGTTAACAGCTACGTAAGAGCCATGCTGCCCCTGGATTAGCATTTTCCTATCTGATTTGATTTTTAAAAAGCTTGTTGCTTGCAATCAAGGAAGCATGGGTTTATATTTGATGGAATTACTGTAATTATTATAGTTCCCATTGTAATCAATGGAATTTGATTTTGCACTCCTCATTGAATACCAGGATTCCGGCCACTGGTCAGGAAAACAAGATAATCTGTTTTCTGAGGTCTTGGAATGATCAGTGGTCCAGAGAAATGTGCATTTGTAGTGCATTATTTTTTAACATATTTTCTGATGTGGAACATATTAAGAAAAGTGGGACAGTACCCAAATAGCCATTAAGAGTGTGCCATTTTGTTTTTTGTTTTGCTTTGTTTTGGGGTTTTTTTTTGGGGGGGGGAGGGTGTCCTTTTGGACTGGAACTACCAGAATTCCCCAGACAGATTTCTGGGAATTGCAGTGCACGCAAGCCTACCTGCAGATACCTTCATTTCACCATTGAAGCCTGCTTGTAGGCTTATTCTAGATCTTCATTTCCTACTGCAGTGCTTGCTTCTTGGGCATGGTAGGTGGACTTGTTTGCCTTTGCATTATATTGTAGGGCACCTCCTGAAGAACTACCACCCCCAAGAAGGCTTGCAGCAGCTTCTTCTCAAGAAGCCTCCCAATTTAGGAGAAGAGGCCCCAGCCTTGTCCAGGTGAAAATTCTGGGACTTGTAGTACAAACAAACAAACAAAAAACATGAATGGCACCCTGCCCTCATTCTGTGTTAAGACAAATGAGTGATGGAATTATTCTAATTATATTCAGAAGACAGAAGAAATGTGTTGTCTATGAAGGCAGATGGTAAATGGCATAAAGAAGTCTTGACTAACCTGAATTCAATATTTTCTTGCCTTTGGTAGCTTTCTTTTTTGCTATGTCTCTCTCTCTTCCCCCCACCCCCAAATATAGTGAAAACAAAAAGCTTTCTTCGGTTCTCTTAGTAACAGATATGTTAACTTGTAACATATTCCCATTTGTGAACTTCAGTTATAAGTGAAGCAGTTTAGGCTAGTCTCCAATAGCATGCTTGTTAGCTTTGTATTTTATAGAAAAAGGTTTGTTTGTTTTTTGAAAGGATGGACTGCCAGTTCCAAACACCATGTGTTGGGTTCCTGTGTTTCTAGCCAAATATTACTGCACATCTAGCTATATCTGAATATCCAAAGGCATTTGGAAAAAATCCACCATCAGTTGGAAGGCAGGCTTTTAAATTCCTGTTGCCAAGCTTAAGGCTCTTGTTAATAAAAATAAATAAATTTCATGATGTTAAGAAATTAATAATGCTGAATTCATCTGTGAGTGATTATGGCCCTGGAGTTGTAAGAAGTAGCAGCTGTCATCAGTGTTTTGTTGTTTAATTGTTGAAATATACAACTCTTTGTAACTAATGCCTTTTGGTTTTTTGACTTATCACAACCCTAGTACAATAATCACAGGTGTATTATTCCTAATGGAAAGCAAATGTAGCTAATTTATGTAAGGTCAACAAAATGGAAATTGAAAGCACAATGTCAGTTAACATGTGTGACATAAGTTCTTGCTAAAATTGCAAATAGCATTATTTATTTCTTAACACTGTGAAATTTAATTTGTATTAAAGCATTAAGCTAGGCAACAGCAGCCTGCCTTCCAGCTGAGTGTGGATGTATTCCAAATGCCTTGGGATATTGGAGATTTCAAAATGAAACTTAATTTTGAGTCTAAGCATTCCAGTAGATTCAACATGTTCTCAACATTTTGAAACCCTAAATGTGATGGATTGAGAAATATTATAATTTACTTTAAAGCTTTAGCCCTATGCAAGCATTGTGCTCTCTAAGCATAATGAGGTTTAGAATTCTGCTGTCTTCCCTATTGTTCCTGGTTTGTCTGCTTACCCATCTTGAATGTCAAGAAGGGTGAATCATCTATTCTGTTCAAATATAGATGCCTGCCATCATAGCTTGCATAGCTGTGATCTTTCAAAATTTGGGAATTTTGCCCCATCTAAGCATAGGATCCTGTGCAATCACAACTTGAATTCATACATGTTTATGAACCAGCCCAACCTGAATGGCTGCAGAATGTGTACCTATAGATCACCACAGATGAACAGAAATAATTTAAGGGTGCGCTGGAATGTTGTTATTTTGTTTCTGTTAGCTGCAGCTGCAGAAATCTGTAGATGTGTATTTGCGCATACTTAAATCTCTGATAACAAGCTCTCATCTAAACGCTTAGGGAATGAAGGAAAAAAATCCCACTCTCACCAGAATCCGGACCCTAGCTTCTAAGCATAAAACATGAGGAAGGCAAAATGATAATCAAGCTGGTTTTATAGAGTAGAATCACCACAACCAGGATGAATTACAGTAACGTGTGATTAGCAGGCAGCAATATTTGAACTGAAAGAAATAACATGACATATTTTTAAAACAGAATGTAAAAGTAGGCTGAAGAATTTCAGGGCATAGTATGTAGCCACCGATTTGGTTTGCTGTATGACCTAGCCAGGGTTATAGCAATGGTCCAGAATACTCATGTGTACTTTCTGTTTTGTATGTATGTGTATAAAAGCACACATGCATCTATGTGTTCGTATTTGTGGAGGGTTGGGTAGAGAGAGTGAATGAAAGAGTTGTTGCAGTGTTTTATGGATTTTCAATAGATTTTCAATTTTGTTTCCTTCTCTCTGATCCATTGTGGCAACATACAGAACCAAGTAAATCATGAAAAAAGACTTGCCAAGAAGTCCTCTGGTGATATGGCAGCGGGGAATCCTTTCATTATGCATGAAGAAAATAATAATGCTGAAGGCAGAGCTAATCTGTCTTGTCCAAGGGACGGAAACACAGCACTGGAGCCTGCAGCCAATGGCAGTCAGACTGAAGTGAGTGAAAAAGAAGCCAGCCGTTCTGAAAGTAGCATTGATGCCGACAGCGAGGCCTCTGAAAGTGAAAGTGCTTCTAAGCAAACCGCTTCCAACAGAACATGTTGCACACCTGGCTTGTTTACCGATGGGCATAAACATGTATCAGCAGCCACTCAGTTGCAGCACAACACATCGAGTGATAGCAACACGGAGGTGCTAACTAACGTCTTGTCGAAACTCAGCTTCAGCAATACAGCCAGTGAGAGTGAAGGGCTCCTCTATAAAGATCCCGTGTCAGGTCTGGTGGACAGCTTCTCATTCCCAGCAGAGAGACCCCCATTGTTGCAAAACCCTCAACGTGCCTTCCAGACTCTATCTCAGAGCTACATAACGAGCTCTAAAGAATGTTCCATTCAGTCATGCCTTTACCAGTTTACATCTGTGGAGCTCTTAATGGGAAACAACAAGCTTTTGTGTGAGAACTGTACCGATCGGAAACAGAAACATCAGAAGAAAGCAAATTCCACAGGTAACGCACTGGTGGTTGCATGGATTCTTTCCTTCACCTAAATATACAGGCATAGGAAGTGGAATGGGGGGTTATTTCTATGCCTACATGCAGCCCCAAATTTCATTGTACTTTGGCTTTATTTCAAAAGCAGGGGCTGGGGACATGTGAGAGTCCTTTTGTGATGTGTTCTAAGATAAAATACAACCCTTCTACAGGCTTCCCTAAATTCATGATGTAGCCTAAAGCTATTCTTTGAATTCTGGATCAGGTAATGAAAGGATTCTGAATATTTATTGTATATACAGTGGAACCTTGACTTACGTCATTAATCTGTTCCAGTGGTCTAGACTTAAGTCAAACATGACTTAAGTCAAATGAACTTTTCCCATAGAAAGTAATGGGAAAGCGGATTAATCCGTTCAAGATGATAAAAAAGACCCCCGAAAACAGCAATTTAACACAAATTTGACTGGGATAGGAGATTCCTTCTGGGGATGTAAATGAAATGTCTCTTCAAAGAGAGGAGGAGGCAGTGGAATTATAGTCCACAAGTTATATGCCTCCACTTTTTAATGTTCATAGCAACAATGTCTAACATTTAAGTTTTACTGATTTTTAACCTGACGTTCCAAGTTCTGAACAACTCTATGCTTACCATTAGAGTCCCACAACTGTACAGCTTTCCAACTAAAATGCTTCCATTGTGGACCAGACTTCTGCAGCCAGATTTTTTACAAGACTGAGCCAACTGTCTAACCAGCGAGGCCAGCCCTGAGCTCCCGGCACTTCTTCTCCTCCGGCAGCAGCGGCGGCTTCAGCGAGGCCTAAGACCAGCTCCAGGTGCTCTGAGCTGGCCTCGTCGAAGCCGCCGCTGCCAGAGGAGAGGAAGAAGGCAGGAGCAGTTTGGAGGCAGCAGCCGCGATGCTGGGTTGTGGCTGCCGCCCAATTCCGGTGCCTTGCGCCGGGACTCCGAGATGTAAGTCAAAGCCTGCGACTCAAGTCAAACAGGCCCCTTCTTGCTGCAAGTCAAATATGATGCAAGTCAAGCAGTATGTAAGTCAAGGTTCCAATGTAGTTATGTCACAGAACTATAGGACATCCAGCAGACTGCATTTTTAAGCATTTTCCAGATTTCTGTCATCCTGTTTTTGCAGTTCTTTTTACCTTTATCTTAATTCTTACATATCATAATTCTTCTGGGAATTCAGGGTGGTGGTGGTGATGGTGTGATGAATATAAAACTATACAACTGCAAGGGGGGGGAATGCCACAAAACCTTACAGAGTGAAATGTTCCTGTGCAGTGATCTGGCTGATCAGTCATACCTTCTTCCAGAACAGTCTGTCCTGGGTTTTCCACACCCTTCCAGACAGTCAGGGCGCTTTTACACGACCCCTAAAATCCTAGGTATGACCACGCCCACCTAAGCGCATCCCAGCGCACTTTTCAAGTACCTGGCCTCCAGGAGGTAAAAAATCTTCTGATGCGGATTGTAGCCGGGCTCCCTCGCCTTCTGTTTGTTTTTTTGTCCTCACCACCGCTTTAAGAGACAGGAATCATTACCGGGCTGCTTGGGGCTGCTTCCACAGGCAGACGGAGGTGAGCCTGCATTTTTTCTCCCTTTTTTCCTCCCTCCCCTCACGCAGAAAGGAGCGAGGAAGTGCGGAGGGGTGGGAACACAGGAAGAGCGACAAACCCCCACGATCTCTGGTCCGGATTTAAGTTGCTACCGGATTTTAGAGGTCGTGTAAAAGCGCCCTCAGTCAGCATTCTATGCCCATTGAGCATACCAACGGCTTATTCAGTAGGCTTCATCTTGAGCACCGTTCCAGTTCTGGATAGTGCATTCATGCAGACAAATAAGAACAAGTTCAGAGGATGGCAACGAGGATGATCAGGGGACTAAAAACCATGTCTTATAAGGAAAGACTAAAAGAAATGAGCATTTAAAAAAGACTGAGAGGAGATAGGATAGCACTCTTCAAATACTTGAAAGGTTGTCCTACAGAGAAGCAGAGTCTGTTTCCAGTAGAGATGGGACAAATGAATTTGCCTGTTTTGTACAAATACGGCTATGTGGTACCACAGTATCTTGCTCCTTCCTCCCACCCCCTGGTCAGCTGATCCACTCACCCTCCATTGTGCATTGCTCAAGTCTTCCTTCCGCAGCATGCCAGTTTAGGCAGGGGACCTCGGGCTGCCCTCCCCCTGCCTCCTCCTGCAGGTAAGCACTCCAACAAGGAGGCAGGACAGAGACTCCGCCTGCTCAGCCTCCCCATTCCTCTGCCAGGTGGAGGTTCCGGGCAGGGGTGGTAGTGGTGAAATGTATTGTATAGTGGAAATCAAGGATGGAGACAACCCATAAGAACAATGAACAACTCTTTATTCGGGTGAAAACACACACACACACCCAAACAGCCTAGCTGGTCTCCTTATATGGCCAGCCCAGCTAACGAACACTCAATCAGGAGGCGGTATTTTCCTTCCAAATATAGACAAGGTGGACCTGAGTGAAAACTTCAATATTTTTACAGTTAATATACAACACCTCTCCTCACCAAGATGAGGCATTGGTTAATGTAGAATAGTTTCATATTTACAGTTGCAAGCTTAGTGGTATCAGTAAATACAGTAATATGCAATATGGTTCCAACATTGTGCATGATCGTAATGGTTCCAGTGTTTACAAACATAGTACTTAGTTCTGTCTATGTGCTATTCTCTGTACAGAAAAGAAGATAGAAGGTGTGTATACAAATGCCAGGAAGCAGCTGTTGATTTCTTCAGTGCCTGCTGTTCTAATTCTCCATCTGAAAAGATTCCATCAGGTAAATGCCTGAAACATGTTCTTTCCTGCAAGTTTATTGAACTAGGACTTGTATTGAGGTGGTGGCTGGGAAATATAGTGTGGCACCAAATGTAAGTTTGGTGGAATGGGGCAACTTCAAACCAAAGTGATAGCTATAGAAGTATTTCAGCTGTTGCCTGTTTGGGGTGCCTTGACTTATTTCCACTTTTTTCCTCTTGGGAGAATGTGGGATGGAGAAAACTAATTCAGTGGAGATAGCAGCATGGATTCCTCTCATGTCATGTGTATAAATGGCATCTCCAGTACACGGAAACACCCCTATAGCCAGGTATAGGGTAGGAATTATGGTGAATTGACCCTCAGAAGGGAGAAAATTATGGGATGTATTAAGCTTAGAGGCTTAAAAGATGATGTACCGTTGCTGCCTGCCATTACTGACCTACCACACATTTACCCTTTCAACAATTGACTCTCTAAATTGGGAGAGAGCTAATCTATGTTCATAGATCTCTCTCTGGTCCCAGACAGGCTTTGCTTCCCTCATCATATCTTCCACTGATGCATATGTGGTTGGCATCACTTTTCCACCTGTCCTTTGCATATTTCTTTGCTGCCTCCCAAACCAACTCTGTGGTATCAGAATACATTTCTCGTAATTGGAATGCATGAGCCCTCTTAAGGAAAAAAGTCCCAATTTCAGATATGTAAAGTCGTTCCAAGGGTAGAGTCCTTCTGCTGATTGTATAAATTTGATACAGTACTCTCCAACATGCATAACAGCAAGCGAAACTGTGTTGGCAATCAGATTTCCCCCCAGAGTATTTATTAATGTAGTATTTTTATTAGCTTATTTAAAAAGAAGTCATTAAAATGCTGCCAGAATCTCCCAATCTCTTAATCAGACAAGAGGTTACAAAAAGCGACAATTTCGTATGAGTGTACCACATCCTGTCATGTAGAAGGTGTGATGGAGGCAGGGGAATAAACACAGAGAAAGGAAACTGTAATACACTTAGTTTATATGTTCCTGCCACTTCTAAATACAGTGTGTTATCGGTTACAGAGGTATAACCTGATCAAGTTACCCATAGGTAGATAATATTATTTTAAGGAGTCACCAAGCTGTTTTTATAGTGACTGCAATCGTACTTGTGTTCAGACAAAGGGCATAACTTGCTAGAGCTCACTATGGCTAATTGACAAGAATAAATTCCTCTTACAGTTATAATAGCTGTGTATTTTAAGCAGATACAACCTTTTACAGTGCTGCAGTTTGACCTTCTGTAATGTCTCTTTTTATACTGATAAATTTAGCAACTCAGCCTCAACCCAGATGTGGAATTGCTTTGTAGGTATACTGTATGTCTTCTACTATCATCTGGGTAAATACGCTGAATGTCTGCCTTTAAACATTTTATAAGTGATGTGCTTCTGCAGTACAGTTGGATTCAGAAAGGGACCTATACACAATTACAAAATATTCTTCATTTCTTTTTAAGGCTGGTATGGGTTTAAGAAAAGTAAACCGACATGTGGATTTCCCACTGCTTTTAGACTTGGCTCCATTTTGTTCTGCTTCCTGCAAGGTATGGCATATTAATACCTCTATCTCACACTATACAGTATTTTAAAGATAATTCTGTCATTTCCATTTTTTTAAAAAAATCTGTTGCTGTTTTTACATGGATCCTAACTGAAGATGAGTACATTTTCATTCCATGCCGCCAAGCCAGATTTTTGTGCTAGATAAACCTTCTTTGTTCTGCCAAGTCAAAATAGTGATACTGGTTTAATAGCTGAGAAGCCCTCCTGCTAACCAAAATATGTTAACCTAACATCTAGTCTACATCTCACTTCCTTTGCCAATACTGTAGTCCATCCATATCTAGTCAGTGCACTCTTCTTGTTGCTTGTTTTATTCATTAACTTAGTACGTTTACAAAACTCGCTGTGAAAAATAACATTTCCTCTGCCACCCCTCTCCCATCCCTCTCTTTCTTGGTTTATACATAAGAATGTGATCGATGGTGGAAAAGTTCTCTATGCTCTTTATGGAATAGTGGAGCACAGTGGGTCAATGCGAGGAGGCCATTACACAGCCTATGTAAAAGTCAGACCACCAAACAAAAAGCTTTTGGAATACATTTCTAGCAATAACAATGTTCAAGGTAAGTATCTAAGCAATATTGTGTGTTATTAGGCCAAATTCATATAGGTTTTCTGAATTTTTAAAAATTCTTCACTTCATAGGCTCTGAGTTGTGGTTGTGAAAAGCATATAAGAAGGCATTATTTTTCAATTTTCTGAAAAGGAGAGTTATGACTTTTTTTCCCTTATGCTTACAGCAATTTTCCTGTTTTCATTTTCTGAACTAGTATTAATAATGGTAATGACAAGTGAAGACTCATTTCATTCACACTACATGTGATGCATCTTTTAATGTTATTCAGGACCCCATGTGTTCAGTATGAATCTGTTTTTAAATTTTATTTTATGTAGAAACAACAATGCAATACGTAAAAACAAAAGCAAGTGACATTTATACAAAGTTCAGTATGAATCTGGCAAAGATACTGGCATCCTGAGAAAAAGATATTTTGTTTTTGAAAGTATCACAAAAAAGTTTTCTTGTTTGTAATCTCTTGCTAACTTTGTAGTTGTGTACAAAGCCATCAGTGGCACCTACAAAGTCTGAAATGAATCCCATGCAGTAGTACATTATGAGAATTAGAACACGTTTGGCCATGTTGTATTCTCCTCTGCTCTTTCGTTGTGATTAATTGTATCTGTTGCATTGCAGGTTTGAAAGAATCTGCAGGACCATCTGTAGGACAGTGGGTCTTTGTCAGTGATACACACGTACAAGCAGTTCCAGAATCAAGAGTATTAAATTCACAAGCATACTTACTTTTCTATGAAAGAGTTCTATAGTTACTGTTAATACAAAAACATGGTAACATTTACAGTTATTTACATGGTAATAACTATTATGTACACGTGTTTAAATGCAGCAGAAAATTATACTGCCTGAAAATGTTTTATTTTTATAAGTTCTTTAGTATAAAGAACGTGATTTCTTTCTTTTAAAAATTATGCATTGGATGTAAAAAATGAAGCCCATGGATGCACAAAGCACCTTTATTTATATGCAAGTAGGGTGGCATCCACACATTTTACAAGAGGATATTCCTTCAGAAGGGCCTTGAACTTGGGTAGGTTTTGTGAGGAGTTTATTGAGATTGCCAGAAATCCCACTGAATAAGAAAAAGTAGCTTCATGTTTTCCTGAATCCAAGCTGACCTTGCCACTGTTGATGTCCCCCATAATTTGTTTGAAATGTTACCAATTGAAGACCGATGACTCGCTGTGGCTTAGCAAAACCAACATGCATCTAAAAACATTTAATTGCAGCCATGTTCCAAATAAGACTGGCTCCTGATTTTCCTTCAAACAAAAGTGTTGTTAGACAGCTCAGAATGATGGTTATGTAGCTTATTTGTGCATGAATATTTTTGAAATGCTCACTATGTTGAATCATAAATAAAATAAATGAAAACCAGCTGATTCAAGGAAAAAATAACTGTAATACATGTCTTAGAGTATTTCTTCAGAACACTGACATTACATCTTCAGCAAAGCATCGTGTTTTTCTTATATATATTGCCCCATAGTATTTAAGACTTTCTGGATGGTTTACATTTTAAATATGCAGCCTACACATCCCTACCCCCCACCCCAGTGAGCTGGGTAGTCAACTTAACAATCTAAGAAGGATGAAAAGTCGAGTCAGTCTCAAGCCAACTACCTGAGCCTGGTATTGAATTTAGGTCATGAGCAGAGTCTTCACTGCAGTTTAACTACTGCACCGCAAGGCTCCATATAAATCAGTGTGCTCCTTTTCAGTAGTATAGTATTTATGGAAATCTGACATCTGAAATTTACTTATCTTCTCATACCAAGGTTTGAGCTAGGTACTAGCTACTTGCATGAATTCAACATTTTTCTACTCAACCATGGTGTCATTTTTTTGATTTATATAGTGTACTGTAGTTGTTTCTTCTTAAATTAAAAATTGGAGTGTGCGTGTGTATCGGTGGTTATGTCCACTACAGTATAACTTTTAAAATAATTTAATTTGCTTGTTCTTTATATTCTAAGTACATGCAATGTATGCAGCACAGAACTATGGAGCTAGCCGCACCCCACCCCTGCCGCCATGCATGTGATGTTGCTTTTGATCCTTTGGGGAAAGACCCAGTGTCGTTTGTCATCCTTTTTTTAAAATGTGGGGAGATGAAAAAAACAAAACAAAAACAGTCCTTCCCAGCTGTAAAAATTAAAAAGATTTTTTCTAAAAAAAAGCCCCGCAACGGGGACTTTTTAAAATAATTAACCCCCCCCCAAATAAAATAAAATAAAAAAATGTGTCCCTCTGGCCCATGCCCAGGGGTAGCCGGATTGACGATCTAAAAACAAGAAAATAATAATAAATAAAACAAGCGCTGACCCAGCCCCAGGGGCCGTGCAGTTGCCGCTTGAAAAACAAAAAAAAAAACGAGGTGCTGGCCCTAAGACAGCACTTCAAAAAGCCCCTGCCGCCAGGGCCAGGATTGCCTGCCGCTCGGTAAGTCGGACCCAAACTGGTTCGGATCGGTTTGGGCTTGTACAATTTTTTTTAATCCGTACGAACCCAAACCGAACCAAGGGTGGGCCCGAAACAGACGAACCCAAACCATGGGCTTTCTGCTTCATGCCCACCTCTAAATATGAGTACTGGAAAGAAAACCACCAAGAGCTGTTGGCAATCTGTATCAATCCATGGTGATGTATACTTAGTCTGATTATTCCAAACAAACAGAAAATAATCAAATTCAATAATCATTTTCATATGGGCTGAAAACCAGTTGCAGAGCTCTGCATGAAAAACTGTGGCTGTGTTGTCAGCAGTGGCAAAACTGCTGATTAAAGGTTTCCTTTGGGAATTTCAGGGTGCAGACAACTTGGTCACATTGTGTTCAAGTTGTGTTTGTCCCCCAAATTGTGTTTAATTAGTTTCAACTTGCCTTTAGTCGGCAACAATTTGCTGTTGCCTCTGCAGACATTCCTGTTGCACACGAAGAGCTGCACAACTAGATTTCTGCCTCTGAATACCAATTCCAGCATGGCCATTACAACAACACACATTACTGACTTCTATACTGGTAGCTCATCTACAGTGATGGAGCTAATTTATTGCCATCAGTTGAGGTACTGATGTTAGGATGCTGCTTTCCAACACAGGACTGGATGGCCTTGGAAATATCTGTACATGGATGGTTTTTCAGTCAATATCAGTAGTGATGAACTACTCCATTTGCAAAAAGAGTTGTACAGTGCGGCTCATAACCTTAGCATACAAATTCAAATGAGGGCTCACACTTGGGGACAGATGGCATTGGAACTAGGTTTTTCACTTTATACATGAGAGATGGAGAGAGAAATTATCTCACACTTCCACATTGTCTTTCTGAAAAGTATCTTGAGGATACTTTCTTTAAAATTATAAAACATGCATGTGTCTAATTCTTATATGGAAAGAAGTACCATTTAAATATGCTTCAGTTTGGCTGTTACAATGACCTATGGTAAACATAAGTTATTGAGCTAATCGATCATAGATCTAATGAATTTAACACCACTGAGTAGAGGAATCATATTTTCTGTAGTTTGAGGAAAGTAAAGGAATCTTTTCTTACCCTTTTATTTTTGACACCTCCATGGACTACATTAAATTCAGTTTCAGTTCTAAGATTCCCTTGACCAGCGTTCGTTCTCACACACAACTACCCTACACTCTGCTTTCCTGAAATGTTAGCATTTTCAGAAACAGGCCTGGCTTTAGACTGCATTTCCCCCCCTAAAACATTAAGAAAACATGTATTTCAGCCTGCAGTGATTCCATCTGCTCAGTTACAAATATCTTGGTTACTTGAAATGCAAGAGAAAAATTGTTAGGAATATGGTGCAGGTAAACAACTGTGTGAGTTGCACCATCTTCTGGTTTGATTTTGGTACTGCATATCTTAAAATACCATTTTAATGTGAGAGCCTCACCTATGAGAGTTGTGATGGGGGGGGGGGAAATGTCCCCTATCCTATGTTTATAGATTGCACTATGAAAATGTGTTTTTATAATTTCAGTTCAGTTATGAGGTAAAGTTGGATTTTTGTAATAATAATATACATGTACATAATAGGCAATATAATTGGGTGCAGAAGGCAGTCATTCTTTGTATAAGAAGCAGCAAGTATACATGCGAAGATAATTTACTTTGTATGTGCAATAAATGATCACATTAGTGTATTTTTACATGTAATATGTATAAAAGGTATAGAATTTTTTCAATAGGAACAGGTACTGTACTTATTAAAATCAAGAGGAAATATGAAAGTAACTGATAAATTCCAATATGAATTCAAATATAAAATTGTGTATATTTTTGTTTTTTAAATAAAGTATCTAGTCAGTGCACGTGTTTGTCTCATTCAATCCTCTGTTTATGTTTATCTGAACAACTGACGTGAGATAAAAAATTCACTGAAATTTCATGTCAAGATCTGATTTCTTGTTGGTTGTTGCTGCTGACAGTAGTAAAAATCCTGTTGCTTGCCATGGTTAATCACACTAGAATAGACCAATGCATTATTGGGGATTTCGTGAATCAGCTTCTCCATGCTCCATTAATTGGAATAAGATTATTCTAACTGTGATTTACTTTGCTATAGCCTATTTTTATTAATGGAATTTATAATTGACTCAAATCTCCATTGATTCAGTGGGTCTGGTGCAATTTTCTGTGCTAAACAACGGGATTTTGGCCTTTGTCACTTAAATTTAATTAAAATATATGCTTCTTTAAGAAATAAAAGAAAACATTTAAAGCTAAAACAATTAAAATATTTAAAATAATTAAATATAATATTTAAACTAGTAAAGAGTAGTAGTGCACTTAGTTATTTTTTGTAGCCCGGTACCTTGATGGGCAGTATAGTTAGTGAGAGAGAGAGAGTTAAAAACAAAAACAAAAACAAAAACACAACACTCCCATTAAAAAAGCAGATACCCGATTAGATTGCCAGTCACTAAGAAAAAGCCTGCCTGAAGAGAAAAGCCTTTATGAAAGGACAGCAAAGACAGGGGCAGACTGGGGTGGGGGTGGGGGCAGAGAGTTCCACAGGCTGGAAGTATTGTCAGAGAAGTCCTTCTCCAGTAATGCACTTGTGGAGGTCTTGTTGAAGAAGACTTGCCCCAGTTCACTGGCTGGGAGTCACAAAACACAAGGCGGCACTTCACAAAGGACACTTTTACTTGTTCCTTTGCTAATGTGATATTTTGCCAACAATGCCCCACTGCACTCTATATAGCAGTGATGGCGAACTTATGGCACGGGTGCCAAAGGTGGCACTCGGAGCCCTTTCTGTGGGCACCCAACATCGCCTTTTCATAGCTACCTGTATACAGGTTAAATTAATGTATTGGCACTTTGCAAAAAAATTAGTGGGTTTTGAATTGCAGTTTGGGCACTCGGTCTCTAAAAGGTTCGCCATCACTGCTATATAGGACAAATGGGACAATCTCTGTGCACAAGATGTAATGGACATAAATTGGAAGTCAGAAATGGCAAATCATTGACATGTCTCTCAAATCACGTCAGTCTTCGCTGGATTTGAAAGTTGCTATTCTAGAGAGGAAAAATGACAGAACAAGAATCCAGAGGGAAGTTGCCAAGATAAAATATATACACATGCTTACTATCAATCTCAATGTGCTAAATATTAGTCAAGATTTGTTCAGCCCTTACCAATTGTGAAATGCTGTAATAATCATGCTGTTATATGTTATCATTTTCCTTCCCAACTAAACACAGCTGCATTTACAGAACAAATTTCAACAGTATGTCCAATTATTTTTAGCTTAATACATTTTTGTACCAACATTTCCTCTAGCCATGCATTAGTGGTGGTGTTGAGTGAGCAATGCTAGAAAAGGGGAAAATGAATATCAAACAGACATCCTAAATAACTACTAGGTGTGAAATGCAACTTGAATCTACTAGTTACCACGTCCCTTGATTTTAGAGCCACGTCCCTTGATTTTAGAGCCCTATGTGACTATTTTGCTGCTTAATCTCTGTATTCTCCTAGGTTTGATAAAGTGGACATATTCCACAAAAGCTCATATTAAAATACAGCAATTAGTCTTTAAGGTGCCATAACATCTTTGCATTCTTTATTTTTTGCTTTTGTGTTCCTTGTTGATATGCTATAATATAAATGACCTCCTTAAGTTTCTCATGTAAGAATAAAACTAAAAATTATTTTTCTTTTTTTAAAAAAATATTTACATACAAGAAAAATAAAAACATACACATTAAGTCCCCTCAGCCCTTGATAGGAACTCACACAAGTCCCATCAGTTGAAGTGACATAGTTAATTTCCTTCTATTCTGGTCTATGAAACGGACAAAAAAAACCCAACATTTATTACCTTTGGAAGCAGTACTTCTGATATCACTGAATCTTCTTGCCGCTACCATTGTTGTCGTTGTTCAGTCGCTCAGTCGTGTCTGACTCTTCGTGACCCATGGACCAGAGCTTGCCAGGCCTTCCTGTCTTCTACTGCCTCCCGGAGTTTGGTCAAATCCATATTGGTTGCATCGATGACACCGTCCAACCATCCCATTCTCTGCCGTCCTCTTTTCCTTTTGCCTTCAATCTTTCCCAACATCAGGGACATTTCCAAGGACTCCTCTCTCCTCATGAGGTGGTCAAAGTACTGGAGCTTCAGCTTCAAAATCTGTCCTTCCAGTGAACATTCGGGGTTGATTTCTTTCAGGATGGATAGGTTTGATCTCCTTGCAGTCCAGGGGGCTCTCAAGACTCTCCTCCAGCACCACAGATCAAAAGCATCGATTCTGCGGCGATCAGCCTTCTTTGTAGTCCAGCTCTCACTTCCATACATCACTAATGGAAAAACCATAGCTTTGACTATTGTGACCTTAGTTGGCAAAGTGATGTCTCTGCTCTTTAGGATGCTATCTAGGTTTGCCATTGCTTTCCTCCCAAGAAGCAAGCGTCTTTTAATTTCATTGCTGCAGTCGCCATCTGCAGTGATCAAGGAGCCCAAGAAAATGAACTCTGTCATTGCCTCCATTTCTTCCCCTTCTATTTGCCAGGAGGTGATGGGACCGGTGGCCATGATCTTAGTTTTTTTATGTTGAGCTTCAGCCCATTTTTTCACTCTCCTCTTTCACCCTCATTAAGAGGTTATTTAATTCCTCCTCACTTTCTGCTATCAAAGTAGTATCATCTGCGTATCTGAGGTTGTTGATATTTCTTCCGTCAATCTTAATTCCAGCTTGTGATTCATCCAGATCTGCGTTTCGCATGATGTACTCTGCATATAAGTTAAATACGCAAGGTGACAGTATACAGCCTTGTCGTACTCCTTTCTCAATTTTAAACCAGTCAGTTTTTCCATATCCAGTTTTGACAGTTGCTACTTGTCCCACATATAGATTTCTTAGGAGGCAGATAAGGTGGTCAGGCACTCCCATTCCTTTAAGGACTTGCCATAGTTTGTTGTGGTCCACACAGTCAAAGGCTTTGGCATAGTCAATGAAGCAGAAGTTGATGTTTTTCTGGAACTCTCTGGCTTTCTCCATTATCCAGCGCATGTTGGCGATTTGATCTCTAGTTCCTCTGCCCCTTCGAAATCCAGTTTGCACTTCTGGACGTTCTCTGTCCACATACTGCTGAAGTCTTCCTTGTAGAATTTTGAGCATAACCTTGCTAGCGTGTGAAATGAGTGCAATTGTGCGATAGTTGGAGCTTTCTTTGGCATTGCCTTTCTTTTGGGATTGAGATGTAGACCGATCTTTTCCAGTCCTCTGGCCACTGCTGAGTTTTCCAAATTTGCTGGCATATCACGTGCAGCACCTTTACAGCATCCTCTTTTAAGATTTTAAAGAGTTCAGTTGGAATGCCATCACCTCCACTGGCCTTGTTTGCAATGCTTTCTAGGGCCCACTTGACTTCACCTTCCAGGATATCTGGCTCCAGGTCAGCAACTACACTATCTTGGTTATCAGGGACATCCAGATCTTTCTGATATAATTCCTCTGTATATTCTTGCCATCTCTTCTTGATCTCTTCTGCTTCAGTTAGGTCCCTACCATTTTTGTCCTTTATCATATCCATCTTTGCATGAAATGCCCCTTTAATATCTCCAACTTTCTTGAATACATCTCTGGTTTTTCCTTTTCTGTTGTTTTCCTCTATTTCTTTGCACTGTTCATTGAAGAAGGCCGTCCTGTCTCTCCTCGCTATTCTTTGGAAGTCTGCATTCAATCTTCTGTATCTCTCCCTTTCTCCCTTGCATTTTGCGTCCCTTCTCTCCTCCGCTATTTGTAAGGCCTCGTTGGACAACCACTTTGCTTTCTTGCATTTTTTTTTCTTTGGAATAGTTTTTGTTGCAGCCTCCTGTACCATGTTACAAGCCTCCATCCATAGTTCTTCAGGTGTTCTGTCCACCAAATCTAGTTCCTTAAATCTATTCTTCACTTCCACTGTATATTCATAAGGGATTTGACTTAGATCAGGGGTGCCCAAACTTTTTGTAAGGAGGGCCAGATTTGGTGGCTGAGAATGTGTCAGGGGCCGGTTGCTCCCCGACCCTGCCACCCCACTGCAAGCCTCACCCACTGACCCATAAGCCCCACCCACTGACCCCTTGCAACGCCACCCACAGGAAGGGAGGCGGGGACCAAGGGAGGGAGGGAGGAAGGTGGAAACCAAGAGAGGAAGGAAGGAAGGTGGGGACCAAAGGAAGCACAGGGAGCCGTGGCCACAGGTCGCCCCTTGGAAGAGGCAATCTGTGCGACCTTGCACCCCCCAAGCTCCCCAGTGGTGGCGACGGCTCGTCTGCCAGCCCACCCCAAAGCTCCTTGGCGGTGGCAGAGGCCTGCTGGCCTGCCCACCCCCACACATTCCCCTGCGGTGCCGGTGGCGGCAGACTGCCCAGCCGCCCAAGCTTCCCGGCGGTGCTGGTGGTGGTGGCCTGCCCCCTCACCCGCCCACCCAGCCCCACAAGCTTCTGTTCACTGGCCGTCCGGCCCGCCCAGCCCCTCAAGCTTCCTGGCAGTGTCAGTGTTGGCGGAAGATTTAAAAAAAAAAACATGGGGCGAAGGAGGGGGAGGGAGGGGCGGGCCAGCCAGCCGCGGGCCACTCAGAATGGCCTGACGGGCCAGATTTGGCCCCTGGGCCGGACTTTGGGCAGGCCTGACTTAGATTATACCTGACTGGCCCAGTGGTCTTCCCTACTTTCTTCAGTTTAAGTTTGAATTTTGAAATAAGAAGCTGATGATCTGAGCCACAGTCAGCACCAGGTCTTGTTTTTGCTGACTATAGAGCTCCTCCATCTATGGCTGCAGATAACATAATCAATCTGATTCTGGTATTGTCCATCTGGTGATGTCCATGTGTAGAGTCGCCTTTTTTGTTGTTGGAAAAGAGTGTTTGCAATGACCAGCTTGTTCTCTTGACAAAACTCAATTAGCCTTTGCCCTGCTTCATTTGGAACTCCAAGGCCAAACTTGCCAGTTATTCCTTTGACCACTTGACTCCCTACTTTAGCATTCCAATCTCACTAAAAGAAACCAAGCATGATGTCTATAAAATAAAAGCCACACCATCTTCAGTCCTTGGTAGTTTTAACAAATGTGTAGGCAGGAGTGGAACATTAGACACAATCTACTTAGATTGCATTAAAAAAACTCTTTGACAACATCCCTCATCAAAACAACTTATATAAATGTCACAGTCATAAGACAGGAGTACAGAATTCTCTAACTGCTCAAAACTGATTAAATAGCAGGAAACAAAGGTTAAGAAGTGAACATTTTTCTACCATGGTAGGAAATCCTACCACTGTGGAATCCCTCAAAGATCTGTAGCTTTCCAACACAATATGGAGCCAGGATGATGAAGTGGCCAGATATGTGCATGGCATGCAAACAGAATAGATCAGCTGGGAAACAAAAAGCCCCAAAAGGATTTCTCCAAACCAAAAGCAAAGGACAAATTAAGGTCAATTTAGGGCAGGGGACTGAGGCCTTGCAAAGCTTTACAAATTAAAGCCTGAGGATGTAGGGGCTCTATGTGGATTGGTTTGTTCCCTTCCTAGTCTGTGTGGAGTGTTTCTAACAAACAGCATGTAAGTGTCCAAGTAACGTGGCCTTTCTGACTTCCCCTTTCGACAAATCATTTTCCTTTGTTTTTGCCTTTACTGCTACAGTACACCAAACACGAGAGGATTCTGTTTCTAACCGCTGTGGTGTAGTGAATAGGGTGATGGATTAGAATGCGGGAAGCTGTCCTTAAATATCTCACCTTACATTGAAAACGCTGTTAGGATTGCTATAAATTGATTCCAACTTGATGGTGCCTAACAAGAACAATGGCAATGACAATCACATAGGCTTTTAAGGACTGGATTCTACTTCATCGGGTGCAGGTGATGAACCTGAGGAAGTATGCTGGAATATTATTGTTCTGTACAGCTGGATAGTTCAACAGTTAGGTGTCTCTCAGCCTGCAGAGCTAGAGATTGGGAGTTCAATTCTCCACTGTGCCTCCTAGGAGAACAGTCAGCCTGGGTAGCCATGGGCAAGCTGCACTCAGGGCACCCCAGAAGAAGGGACTAGTGAACCTCCTGAGTAGTTTCTACCTGGAAAACCCTGGAAAGGGTCACCAGAAGTCAAAATCAACTTGATGGCACATGATTGCTGTATTATATTGAGGAACTGCAAGATACTTGCAGGGTTTTGCACCCTTACAGAACAATTTCAGAAAAGTCTAGAGCTTTAGGGAGTGAAAGTTGTTGAAGAAAGCTCTCAAAACAGGAGATCTTTGAAAAGTGGAATCTCTCCCTCAAGTTCAACTTATGTGCCTGTCATGCGAGTTGGGCGTGCACCTTTCTGCCCAGTCACCTTTGAAGGTTCATAAATAACCTCTTGGTTATGGTGAGTTGGTTTCCAAAGCACAAAAACAGGATCCCCCAAACCTCTAGATGTGCTGGATTAAAACCACCATCATCCCCAGTCATCATCCCCAGGCAGTTGGTTATGTTGCCCAGGAATGTTGGGTTCTGGACGGCAACAATGAAGCAAAGAACAGAACGTTTTATACTTGACAGCACAGAAGAACAGATAAGAACACTTGAGACAAGCTCCCTGCCATTCTGAAGCAAGAATACACTACCTTAAAAATGCACTTACTGTAGGGAAGAGGAAGTTTTTTCTGCCAACATGTGCCTTGTACCAGAAGAGGCCCTTTGTGCTGACTTATGTCAGAGTACTACTTTGCCAGCTAAGATCTATCGGCAGAAAGGGGAGAAAGAAAGGGAAGTAGAACGATATGCGATAAGAACTTGAAACTTCTTTAACTCACTTTGCCAGCCCAAAGCTGTGTCAGTGTGAGGGTTATCCTATATAACTTACAACATGCCTCTGCCAGGAGTTATTTGAATTTAGCTTCCAAATAGCTCAAGTATCCCTTGGCAGTCTAAAACAGGGGAGAAGGGAAGAGCATCATGGGTACCAATACAGCATGATCCTATGCCTCTTACTCCTAACTAGATGCATCAAGATGTCATGGGTATGACCCGGTAAGATTAGATAAGAACATGCCACTCAGTAAAGCCACTTCAGTGGACTGATGTGGGCTCCCTTGTAGATGTACTCAAGTTTGCCAAGTAGAACTACTGTACTTACCTGTGAGTAAAGCTGAAGCACAGTGTATGTATACACAAGGGGACTCATTCGTAAATACTGTAAATATACATCTGGAATACATCTCTTTTCCCTACAATGAATTTTATGTCTAAATGATGCCACAGCTCCAACAACTGTACAGTTATAGCTGATGACTGTTATCTTCCACATAGAAACAAATGCAGAAGACTGTATTTCCCCCTCTTGGTAAGAAGAACTGCCCTTCTATTATGTCCATTATTCACTGATGCTGCAGTTCTACTTCTCAATCCAGCCATCCTCTGAAAGCAAGATGTCCCTTCTTGTGCCTTTTATTTGGATGGACAGTGGATCATTGCAGCTGTGGTTTTCTAACATCCCACCTTGGGTGGGCACATCTGATTCATGAATGTGTTTCCGGTGAGAACACATTGAGCATCGCACCACCAGGAGTATGCAGGATATAATAAAAAGTTTGAAAGTAGCAACTCCCTCTCTTTTAATGAATGGATGTGATTTCTGTAAATACAGAGCAAACTGACTAGGTCTACATTATATACTGAGCCTGAGGTTTAATCATCCTCATCCTCATCCTCACCTTAGAACTGTGGACCTAGAATGGAGCATATTTATCTTATCTTATTTAAAATATTTTACCCTGTCTTTTCCCAAGGCAGATTATGTAATTAAAAGATAACATTTAAAACTAGAAGCAGTAAGTATGTAAATATTAACAAGGATCAAATACTGTACTAAAATGGTAAAAAAAAGGCAATGCTAAGGACACATTCAAAACAGTAAGGCAAAGCAATGCATTTAAGAACCCCAGTCAGGTAGCCATTCTAAGGGCCTTTTTACACGACCCCTAAGATCCGCTGGCCACTTAAATTCAGACCAGAGATCTTAGGGGTTCATAGCTCTTCCTCTGTCCCCACCCCCTCCGCACTTCCTGGTTGCTGCCTGCCTGAGGGAGGGAGAAAAAGAGAAAGAAAAGCATGCCGCTCACCTCGTTCTGCCTCTCGTCTCTGTAAAAGTAGCTCTTAAAGGGGCGGGAGCCAAAAAACAACAAACAGAAGCAAGGAGAGCCCCGCACTCACTATCGTTACACCGATCAAATATTTTTCACCTCCAAAAAGCAGGTACCTGAAAGCTGCGCTGGGATGCGCTAAAGTGGGCGGGGTCGCACTTAATTTCCTGTTAACTCCGGAGCTGGTGGGTAAACATTTTTAAGCTCCGGAGCTGGGAGCCATTTGCCCCGGAGTTTAGGGGTCGTGTATAAACGCCCTAAGGGAAAGCTTTCCTGAAGAGAAAGGTCTTGTGGAAGGACAGCAAAGATGGGGCCAACCTGCCTTCCAATGGGAGGGAATCCCAAAGTCTGTGAGCAGTGGCCAAAAAGGACTTATCCTGTATCCCCATTAAATGCATCTGTGAAGGTGGTGGTGTTAGGGAGGACTTGCCCCAGTTCACTAGTTAGGAGTCACAAAGCAGAACACAGAGCACTTCACAAAGGGCACTTTTACTTGTTCCTTTGCTAATGTGATACTTTGCCAACAATGCCCTTTAGCATTCTCACATATATCCTCACTAAAAATACTTACAAAGGTAGCAGGGTGGAGAAAAAGTCCTCCACCCAAAATCTTAACACCCAGGCAGGTTCATAAATGGAGGTGAAGTCCCTCGGATCACATGGACCCTATGGACCATTGAGTCCAGACCTGATGGATTGTTGAGGCACAATCAAATGTCTAACCTCTAGCTCCACAGCCAGATAGCTAAATCACTGAACCATCCAGCAGCTGTATAGCTATATAGCTTTTCAACAGATTTCTTTCAACCTGTTCAGGAAAGACTGGCTTTCTTTACCCAGCGTGGATGTCTATGTACTTCTACATTTCAAAAGCTGGGAAGTTCCTAAAGACAAAGTAGCCTATGATTTAAAGGAAAACAGTTAAGACTGATGCTATACTTGACAATAATAAATAAATGCTTTGAAAACACAGACACAACAGTGGGCTTCAGTTTCTACCCCAAGGACTGAGTTGTACTCTTTTATATAATACAAAGGGAAACATCCCTCTATTTACTAGGACTAAGTCCACTAAACACAATGGGTCTTTCTTTGCCAAATCTAGGTTTGGTTTGGAAAGGCAAAGGTTATGTAACTGTGGCTAAGATTGTAATGCAAATGCAATGTTTACAAATATTGACACTATCAAAGCCTGTGTTTTATTTTTAGTCTTCTACAGAAATTGCACATTACAGATGATCCACAGTAAGCTTTTTACTGCAGGTTACAGTATTTGCAAACAAGTGCAAAACTGGCTGTTTTATGTCACCTGTTTTAATACAATTCCTTGCATTCAAACAGGACATGGAGAAGCTACATTCTGGCCAGCACTGAGACCCTCCCTGCTCCTACTGAGAGGGCAGCTACTCACCCCCTTGACATGGGGCAAAAACAGAGCTGTCAGAGGTGCCCTTCCCCAGCCAAGACCATCATAAGTCAGCCAGTCTCAAGGGAGTAGAGAAGTCCCCCTGCACTGCCTGAGTAGCAATGTGGGCCACCTCAAGCAGCTATGGTTTTACCCCATGTTGCACAAGGGAGCTGCTAAACCCAACCCTGGCAGTAGCAGACCATTGAGGGAAGCTGCAGTGTGGTTTTTAAAAGTATGCATTGGTGCCGTTTTAAAACCACAACAGGGCTTGCATTATACACCGTAATGCATAATTCTACACAGTTCTACTTCTATTTTTATTTTTTATTTTATTCATATTTTATTATTGTTACCATATTCTTTATTTATAATTTGATTTGGTATGTCTGGGGTTTGTTTTGTTTGGGCAAGTTGTTTATTTTGCAACCTGTTGCACACTGCCCAGAGTTCCCGTGGGAAAATTGGGCAGTCAACAAGTATAAATATAAATAAAATAAATAAACAGTAATCATGACAACTTTGAGGCTGAGGCTCCAGTACTTTGGCCACCTCATGAGGAGAGAGGAGTCCTTGGAAAAGTCCCTGATGTTGGGAAAGATTGAAGGCAAAAGGAAAAGAGGATGGCAGAGAATGAGATCGTTGGATGGTGTCATTGATGCAACCAATATGGATTGGACCAAACTCCGGGAGGAAGTGAAGGATAGGAAGGCCTGGCGAGCTCTGGTCCATGGGGTCACAAAGAGTTGGACACAACTGAACAACAAATCATGGCAAAAAGTGTGTGGTTATGGCCTTCCTATACAGATGGGGATGGTCAGTAGACTATTTTGTAATTATGCCCATGCTTTTTGGCTTGGAAGTGATCCCTCACGAGGAAACCAGGGTACTCCTGTACTGCAGTTCCTACTGCGTGGAATTTCCTTACTGAAGAGGTTCCAGGTGCTTCTTCAATTTTCCATTTTAGTCAGTCAGAGAAAATGTTTGCTTGTAGAAACCTTCCCAGTCTATCCAAACCAGGTAAATATCCTGTTAATTTACAGATATACATTGTACATGCTAGTAAAGCTATTGTACACGATGTCATTATTTTAAGTGACTACCAATACTCAATAAATTAATATTTAGGATTGTGTTTAAGGGAATTAATCCACTGATCCCAGTTGGTCTCCGATTTTCATATGGTGAGTTACATGGATGTAGCCCCCCCCCCCTAGAAACAGGCTCCGTTTTAGGGGACACTAACTTGAGCGATGGTTGCAACCACGTTTATTATTCCGGTTGCGCATGCGCCAAGTGACGCAACAGGCTTTGAATACGGAATAAGAGTACCGGAGGATGTGCGCCCTTTCTAGACATGGCGCCTATAGGAAAACCCTCTCAATGCGACCCCTAAACAAATATGGATGGCAACAGTGGGCGAAAAGGAAAAGGTTATAATAACACCTGCAGTCACACCATGGCTCCTTCCATGCTGATGTAAGTTGCTCTTTCCTCACGTGTTCTGACCACAAGCGTGTTGCTTAAGTTAGGAGTACGCAAACTCCCCAGACATTTTGGGCTTTCACTCCTCAGTCCTACAGGCATCCAGGGCACCCATGTCTAAGCCCCCTCCCCCGTCGGACACGAAGGCGCTCGCCCTCAACAAAGATGGCTGACGGGCTCCGAGGACAGGGAGTCTTCCCTCAGTGACGTCATTGTGGTTCCGGGTGACGGCCAGCCGGCGCCATTTTGTGTGGCTTGCGGGGGAAAAAAAGCCAGCCGGGAAGACGGAGGCCACCGAAAAGCGACCCGTGGCACCGGGCGGCACACAAGAAGAGAGGGCGGGGGTGAGTAGCAGCCCGCGGAGTGGGGCGCCGTACTGAAGAGGCAGAGCTCGGCCTAGAAACAGAGCTCCGTGCCCGTCGCCATAGAAACTCCTTTGAGGGCTCGCCGCTCTTGTCCGTGCAGCCTGTGCACGGCAAGCGAAGGGGGAGGGGCCGCCCGCCTCCGCCGCTCCGGGTCCGGATAAAGAGCGTGCGGGTGCGAATCCTTTCTCTTCTCCGCCCTCCCTTGCCTCTTCGCGGATTTCTGTTCGTTTCCGACGGACGTGTTTGGGACTCCTCTTCAGACAAACGGACGAACCATTTCCCTCACTATTCACCTCCTCCCCCCCGGCAAAACAGCTTTGTGCGCATGCGCTTTTAGCTGCCGTGCCTGAGAGGCGGATTGAAACTGGGCCCGTTAAGAACCTAAGGTGCGCATGCGTCAGTCTCCTCTCTCTCCCGCCCCCATCGTGGGTCTGGAAGGAAGACCTCGAGTGACTCTCCGCTGTTGGTTCTGGTGCCCAGAGAGAAAGGGAAGGAGTCCCTCGTGCCCGTGGGGGGGGGGGGGTGTTTAAACTTATATCGGCGCCTGTGCAAATTTGCTCACAAATGACCTGTGGAGATGAAAAAAAAAGTGCTGTCTTAATGGTCTCTTTCATGATTAAGCAAGCTGTGGTTTTCTTTCTCTGTCTAAATCAGAAAGCTCCCTGTAGCCATTTATGCGTACCCTGCTGTTTTCGAAGCTTGGCCTAGCCATGTTTATAAAACGTCTCTCAGTTTAATATGGCTTAATTCCAGGCAAGTATGCAGGCACCGCAGAGCATTCTTAATCAGCTAAATAATAATATTGAATTCTTTTTTTTTTCTTTTGTGGTCTTTAGGCTATGACTAGAGGTTTCCAAGAAGAAGCAGACTGCAGGACATTGTAGGAAGCTGAATCCTAGATTAAATGGAACTGTAGGTGTTTTGACAGGATTGCCCTTAACTACATGTAGGTTTTAATTTCCAAATGAAGCATTGCAGTCTGTCTGCTTTTAATGTTTATTCTAAAATATATCTGAGAGAAATAGTCAAATTGGAAAAAAGCTTAGTACATGGTGCTATAGAAGCATCATGGCATTTCACCTCAACTGTCAAGAAAGTGCCACTAAGTAATTCTAGTGTGGTTTTGGATAGATGATACCTTTTAGTTGTAACTTGTGCTTCTGAATTTGCATTAAAATGCATGCCTAGTTCCTCTGATTTGGTTCTTTCCCCTCACAAGCTGTGGATAGCTAAAGGATGGGTGTTTGTGCATGCACAGATAGGCTTGTCATGTTTTGGGTGACTAGTGACCTTTGTAGATTTTATGTGGTAAGCACTTGTCATATAATTATTTCTCATCCCAGTGATATTCAAGCCATATTATTTAGTCCTTTGTAGCTTGTCATTTTTGTATATATCTTTCATTTAACAATAATATATAACACAGGTGTATAGTGATGAAGTTGTTTTGTATTTGTGCATGTTGTTCCTGTTCCTGTTACACTTAGCTGGCTGTCCTCAGCCTTCCAGTTGATTAAAGTAGGGCAGAGAGTTTATGGTGGTTGGCATGCTATTGTATGTTTCCATTATCATCATACTAGAAGTATAGCTTTCAGCTCTGAATTGCTGCAAGAAGTCAAGAGTAGATATTTCTGTTGCTCACTGGGTTTTTATCTTAGTGTGTGATAGAAGGTGCTTACATCAACCTAGGCCTAACTTAACACAAGGGCATAGGGTGTAACAGTGAATGAGTAACACTGCTGCCTTTGAACCTGATGAGATGTCTTGATTGTCAAAATGAAAAATAAAAAGGGGGATTAAAATATATTTTTAAAAAAGATACTTCTGGCTTGAATGTGTGTGAAGCTGGATCATGTGTCAGGTGAAATGCTCTGTTTCATTTTGCTTCTAGAACTAATGCCTGCTAGTTAGTGCTTGATTGAATGTAAGAAATGTGTACGTGGGTGGAATCTTTCATATGGTTAGCTGAAGTCTTTAAATGGCTTTGATTACTATGCTTGAATAGTTTTTGCTGAGTTCTGTAAATAGTTTTTACTGAGAGTTCAATAAAGGGAACAGGAGAGAGAAGGGAAGAAAGTAGTGAGTTGCTGTATTTTATATCACTAAGTTAATGCCTGGGAAATTTGATTTCACAGTTTACCTCTACTCATTATCAGGTCTGGATGTGCTATTTGTAAAAGTTTGATTAGAATGGTGTGTCAGAATGCATTAAAAACAATTATTGAAAATACATAAGGAAAGAAGCTTAAATATCTACAGTATTGGGTTTTTTTAAACAAACCATTTCACACAAGTTAATATGTGTAGGAAACATACAGCCCTGAAGATTAGGGAAAGGGCTGGAAGTCTCGTGGATGGTAAACTCCTTGGGAAGGTACTTTTTTACTGTTTATATGTGAAGTTCTATAAAGTAGTGTGTACATTGAGGCTGCCCTTTGAATAAACAATAGCAATATTTTATCATATTTATAGCCTACTAGCCACTGGCACAGTGGTTAAATGCCTGTACTGCAGGTAAAACTGTGCTCACGACCTGGGTTCAATCCCTGGTAGCAGGATCAAGGTTCACTCAGCCTTCCATCCTTCCGAGGTTGGTAAAATGAGTACCCAGCTTGCTGGGGGGGGGCAATGTGTAGCCTGCACACTGTAATTAAAAAATTGTAAACTGCCCAGAGACTACTTGTAGTGGTATGGGGCGGTATATAAGCAGAACACTTTTGCTTTGCTTTAGTGGACAGAGTAATGGACTAGGACTCAAGAGACCTGGGTTAATTTCCCCAGCTGTGCCATGGAAACTCACTGGGGAATAGAACTGGTAACCACTGTAAAAGTAAAATCATGTGCTGTTAAATCAATCCTGATTTATGGCTACTCTTTTCACCGTTTTCTAGACAGAGAATACGCAGAAGTGGCTGCCGTATGACTGTGCAAGTTGCCCAAGCCAACACAGGCTGTCTCTACCTCTGGGAGGCACAGTGGGGGATTGAACTCCCAACCTATGGCTTTGCAGCCAGAAACCAAAACCCTGAGAGGTCCGGCCAGTCTGCAACTGGTAAAATCATCATCATTATCATGTGCTATCAAGTCAGTTATGACTTATGGCAACAATATTCAGGATAAAGCCACTCCTCGCATATCTCCCTTACTTTGAAACCCATATTAGGGTTGGTAAAAGTTAATTTCAACTTCTTGCCACTTAACTAACAACCGTAACCACAGCATTATACCAAGTACATTTTCCTCAGTTTATATGAAAGACCTTGACACCATCCAGTTTTCTCACCGTTGCTTTTTTTTTTTGGCAGCACAAAGCTACCTTAATTCCTCTGGTACTAAAACATATTTACAGTGGTACCTCGACTTATGAACACTCTGACAACCGAAAAATTTGACTTACGAAGGAAATAATTGGAAATGGATTTCCGAAAAAACAAAAATGAGTTGCGAAAGGAAATCTATTTCCAATTATTTCCTTTCAGTATGGGAGGCAGGCAGCATATATATAATCAATGCAACCCCGCCAGACCGCTGATTTTGGCAGATCCAACCTGTCAAAATCAGCTGTCTGGCAGGGCTACACAGCAGCCTTCTGCTGCTCTTGATTGAAGGATATTGCCCCCTCCTTCTCCTGGGTGCTTTGATCTCTGCACAAAAGATCGAAGCAGGCAAGAGAAGGAGGGGGAGGCGACAGAGGCAGAGATTGCGCTCTCCTCCTGGGTGCCTCAATCTCTGCAAAGAGATCTTAATTGACAAAGTGTGCTGGGAGGTTGCCACTCCAGCACTTTAGGAGTTTACTGTATTAACATTTTAATTTCTGGCAACTTCCCAGCACACTTTGTCAGTTAAGTGCCCAGACCCCCTTTACAGCTTCAGAACTAAGTTCTCTGCACCCCAAATCTTTCCCAATTTCAGGGGGTGGCCTGAATTTGTTTGGAGAAGTTACCTTTGCTGCTTTGGAGGTAAGTTAATTTTATTTATTTTTAAAAATATATGCACTCCGAAATTACTTATCTTGGCTCTAAAGAAGGGGGGATGTGAGAGAAGTAGAGATCGTCCTCTCCTCCTCCTCCCCCTGGGTGCTTTGATCTTTGCAAAGGAGATCGAAGCAGGCAGGAGAAGGAGGAGCAGGGAGGCGACAGAGGTAGAGATCGCCCTCTCCTCCTGCTTCTCCTGGGTGCTTGGCATTTTCCAAAGGCAGCCCCGTGTAGAGTGTGCTGCAGTTATCCAGACAGACAGGAGGTGATAAAGACATGTGTGACCCTGGCGAGATCAGACATGTAAAGGAACAAGTACAGCTGGCATAGTCATTTTAACTATGCAAATACACTTCTGGAGACAGCTGGAACTTTGGCTTCTGTGCTCAGAGTCAAGAGACAAATTCAGAAGCTGAACACTTGTGTTTTCATTGGTAGTAGAACTCCATTCAGCACCCGTTTAATCCTTGTTCCCTTATCCGCCTTTCAACTGACTAAGAGAATTTCTGTTTAATCTGGATTAAGTTTCAGTTTGTTCATCCTCATCTAATCCATTACTGATATGTGTGTGTTGTGTCGTTACAGTCGTGACCGACCCTTTGTGACTCCACATCCATGGAGTTTCCTTGGCAGGAATATCAAACACTAATTAAAGGATAGAAACAGTTTCCCCACATTTAGATGGAAAGGAAAGATACAGTTGGATATCATGTGAATATTTCTGACACTAAGCCCAGAATGTTGGAAAACCTACCTCATTAGATTCATGTAGATGTTAAGTAGCATGGGGGGGGGGAGAAAATAGAGCCCTAAAGGACACCACAGGCCACTGGCCAAGGCATCAGACAGGAATCCCACTGCACTACCTTCTAAGTTTGCCCCTCCAGAAAGGACTGAAACCACTGCAAAACAATGTCCCTAAGACCCATTCTAGAGAAACAGCCTTGTTTACAATAGTTGAGGGTATAAAAAGCCATAGAGAGAACCAGTAGAACCAGTATGGATGCATCCCCCTTATCCAGTTCCTGACATAGGTCATCTGCCAAGGTGACCAAACCAAAGCAGTCTCTGTCCCATAACCAGGTCTGAAGCCAGATTGAAATGGATTTAGATCAGTGTTTTTCAACCACTGTTCCGCGGCACACTAGTGTGCCGCAAGATGTTGCCTGGTGTGCCGTGGGAAAAATTGAAAAATTACTTTATATATAGTCAATATAGGCACAGAGTTAATTTTTTTAACATTTTCTAATGGTGGTGTGCCTCGTGATTTTTTTCATGAAACAAGTGTGCCTTTGCCCAAAAAAGGTTGAAAAACACTGATTTAGATAATTATGTGTCTCACATGTTTGTATACATTGTGGCCTATGCAGAAAAAATATGGTGCACACGTAATGCTGTCCACAGAGAAGGGACAGGGCTTGGGCTGTCATTGTAGTGTTGCTCCCAATTCTTTGGACTGTGTTCAAATCTTTTTTATCCAGAAATTGTCTAGAGTACTGGTTCCCAACCTTGGGTAACTCAACTGTTCTTGGACTGCAGTTCCCAGAAACTTTCACCACCAGCTGTGCTGCCAGGGTTTCTGGGAGTTGCAGTTCAGCAACACCTGGGTTAACCAAGATTGGGAACCATTGATATAGAGCATCAAGGAGAAATAAGTAGTGGAGATGTCAACATGTAGAGATAGCATTTTGTCTTGTTCTGTTGCGATTTTCCTTTATAAAAAAATTGAAAGTATTCCATTTTGAGAAAATATGATGAAAATCTTATGTTTTGGGGGAGCAAGGAAAAAGTTTACAGATTACTGGTGAAGAAGGGAGAACTGATTAGCTATACCTTCTGTTTCAAAACTATTTGAAACCCCCCTTGCAGTGTAATGCAAACATAGACAAAAGAAAGCAGCAAGACTTCCCCTAGTTTGTTCCTGCCAAAAATGCAATCGGGGAAAATGCAAACATAGAAAAACACAAGCAGGAAGAGAAACCCAGCCCGTTCTTGCCTGCAGAGCAAACATGGACAAACACAAGCAGCAAGACTAATAGGTTGTTTTTCAAAATGGCCAATTTGGGTATACATCAGAAGATTTGTTTGTGGGTAAGGAATTTTCTGACTGATAGGCCACAGTCAGTAAGGATGGGATCCCACCATTCTTCTACTCTTGTATTAAGTACAGGAGCTCCTCAGGGTTGTGTGCTAAGCCCCTTCCTCTACTCCTTGTACACACATGATTGCACCCCACTGTATAACTCCAACACAGTCATCAAATTTGCAGATGATACAACAGTGGTGGGGCTCATTAGTAAGAACGATGAGTCTGCTTATAGGAAAGAAGTACAAGGGTTGACTCAGTGGTGTAAAGAAACCAATCTTGTACTTAACACCAAAAAAACTAAAGAACTTATAATTGATTTCAGGAGGAAGAAAGATGTACATTTACCATTGTACATAAATGGTGAGGAGGTGGAGAGGGTTGGTAGCTTTAAATATCTGGGCACTTACATCTCAGAGGACCTCTCATGGACTGCAAACACCAATATGGTTGTGAAGAAGGCACAGAAGAGGCTGTATTTCCTGAGAATGCTCAGGAAGATGAATTTATCTCAGCATCTACTTCTGTCTTACTATCACAGCACCATTGAGAGTGTCCTAACTTATGGCATGCTATCATGGTATGGGAGCAGCTCTGTAGTGGACAAAAAAGCTCTACAGAGAATAATTAAAATTGCCCAGAATGTTACCGGGCTCCAGCTACCAACCCTGGATGACATCTTCACATCTCGCTGTTTGAGGAAGTCACACAACATTCTGAGGGACTCTACGCATCCTGCTCACAATTTCTTTGAACTGTTGCCTTCTGGCAGAAGATACAGAACAATTAAAACTCGGACCACACGTCTTCTGAACAGTTTTTATCCCAGAGCTATAATTGCACTTAATAATGAACTCAAGAACCACCAGTAGTGAGCACCTGGACAGAATTACCTAGCCTGTTGTGTAGATGCTTGTGTTTTTAAGGGGGGGTTGGTGTTTTTAAGGGGGGGGTTGGTGGGTGGGGGAGTGTTCAGGGATTTTTATGTGTGTGTGTTGAAGGGTTTTTTGTTTTTAATGTGTGTGAGAGTGTTTGGAGATTGTGTGTGTGCATGTTGAATCTGGTCTCTGGGTGTCTGAATTTCGTTGTATGTGTATACTGTGTATATACACACAATGACAATAAATTAAATAAAAAAAAGACTAACTCCAACCTGTTCCCACCCAAAGTGCAGTGAAAAGCAGGGCAAAGATGAATAAAAGCTACCTCCAAAACAAATGTCAGGCCGTTCCTGCCAAAAGTGAAAACCACACAAAAGAAAGCAAAGAAACCTCAGCTCCCTAACTTTCCAAGTCTGAAAGGTCCAAATCCCTCAGCAAAAAATGTCCAGAATGGCTCCAAAACATGATGAAAAAAGTGCTCCAACTCCTCCTACCCCTCTGCAAACTACTGGGGACACAATGCATCTTGGGTAGACTCTTTTCACAGAGCATTATGAAAAGACAGCCAATAGGAAAAATTTGTTATCCAAAACATCCCTATTCCCGGAAATTTCAATTCGCTATCTGAATTATTTGTTAACAGAGGCATTCATTATCCGAGGTATTACTGTATTTTAATGTGAGCCTTCACAGACTCTGTAAGCTTTCATGGTCTGAGGAAGTTGACTTGTCCAGAAAAGCTCACATTAAAATATAGACTTTATTTTTGTTGTTTTTATTTTGTATTTTTGGTTGGTTTTGGCCTGATATTTCTTTAAAGAGCATACATACAAATCACTTTATAATTCTAGTAATATCAGTGTCTGGGCATAATTTTTTTAAAAAAGGGTCTTCAAAGTTGTTAGAAGCAATTGCATATGTTTAGGGCTTTTTTCAGCTGAGCAACACAATATCTTGCAATAGAGAAAGTGCTGTTTAAAAAAAGGCAACAAAGCTGTTTCAGAGTACACCTTTTTATTATTTATTTATTTTTACCCCACCTTTCTCCTTGCAAAAGGACCCAAGGCGGATTGCAATATACAGCCCAGAACATTTAAGACGTTTGGTATCCCAAAATCAGTAACTAGTTATAGATAAATTGAAATAGATTTGTGAACATGTATACCCATGCACATGTGATTCAGCTGTTGTTTGTACATTTGTAGGCTAGGATAATGTCTAGATATCTATTTTGTAGTTTAAATAATAGTGGTTTTTTTATGTTACTTTGGATGAACAATCAAGCCTCGAAGCTGCAATCAGCATTTCCAAAATTCGCTAGATCTGGTGCCTTTCATACTTAGTCACCACCTCGGCTTTCATTCTGCTTTCTGGGATTTCTTGCTAGTCCCTTCTGTTTATCAACAAGCTATAGCATTACTAGATTCATTAAAACTTGAAGATATTACAGAAGCAATACTAAATAATGTAATTTGTGATCTGAGGATAATGTGGCTATGTTAGCTGTATAACTTAGGTTTTTATGACATTTGAATATGAGCCAATAGTTTCAATTTCTTTTCTTCTGTGGACCTGTCTATATACTAAACACCATTCCCATGTATGATTGTTCCCATGACACTCATAAGGGATTCCTATGCTTATAATCTTGACCTAGACTGCATGCTTTGCAGCTTTTTGCCTTCCTTTCCCCGTGCATGGAGATACTTCCATATGGCCATTTAATGATGGTAGCGCATGAAGTTGTATACAGATTGCTAATAATACAATGCTCTACTGTTGAAAGTTTGAAAGCATGTAAATGCAAGTAGATAAATAGGTACCGCTGTAAAAAGTGGGAAGGTACAAGTGTTTCCTTGCAGCCATGCTGGCCACATGGCCACAGACTTGCACAACACTAGCTTTTCAGCTTGAATATGGAGATGAGCACCGCCCCTAGAATCAGACACGACTTGCACGCATGTGTGGGGGAAACCTTTACCTTTACCTTTTACCTACTGGCTTGAGTTGAAAGTACGTGAAGTTTTCTATTATCAAGGACAAATACAGTTGTGCCTCGGTTTAAGTAATTAATTCATTTTCTGGGCCATTTTGTATTGCAAAAAATTCATAAACTGAAACGCAGTTTCCCATAGGATTGCATTGAAAACCAATTAATCCATTCCAGAGGTCAGAAAAAAAAGGCAATCGGGGGCATTCCATTTAATTTCTCAAACTGAGTCATCCCCATTTCAGGTAATTTCTTCCCATAAAATGGTTTTTTTTTTGTTAGTTTTTTGTTAACAGACATTCTTAAACCGAGATACCACTGTGATTCAATTTTAGAGCTATAGGTGACCATAGGTATAGAATTACCAGGCTTTTGTTCAAAAGTAGTAGGTCTGTCTGGCACCAGGGTAGGAAATATTTTAAGTAAATAGATGCTTTCTATTTTTTAGGGATACATTCTAAATACAAATGTTTTTCTTTATTTCTTTATTTATTATTTATTTATTTATTCAACTTATATGCCGCCCACTACCCAAAGGTCTCTGGGCGGCTTACAATCAAAGAATTAAAACAATTTAAAATAGTTATAAATAAAATATCAATAAATCATCAAACAGTAATAAAAACCTTCTTTAAAATCATCATCCTAAAATTGTCATCAGCGGACCCACAATCTATATTGTATCAATTAAAAACCTTCTGGAACAGGAAGGTTTTTACCTGGCGCCGAAATGTAATCAGTGTTGGCGCCAGGCGGATCTCAATAGGGAGGGCATTCCATAACTTGGGAGCAGCTGCCGAGAAGGCCCTTTGTCTACAAGCCATCTCTCTCACCTCCTTGAGGGATGGCTCTTTTAAAAGCCCCCCCGGCTCGATCTTAATCGCCGGGTAGGTTCGTATGGAAGGAGGCGGTCCTTCAGGTATCTAGGTCCTAAGTCGTTTAGGGCTTTATATGTCAAAACAAGCACTTTGAATTGGGCTCGGACAGCAACTGGTAACCAATGCAGGTTACGCAGAATCGGCGTGATGTGATCCCTGGCGGCTCCACCACTTACCAGCACGATTCTGAACCAGTTGCAATCTCCGGACCGTCTTCAAAGGCAGCCCCACGTAGAGCGCATTGCAGTAATCAATACGGGATGTTACCAGTGCATGCGTAACTGTCATGAGGCTCTGCCCGTCTATTTGTTTAAATTATATGTTAATATCACATAGTTTATTTTGTTTCTGTTTTTCTTTTTAAAAGTCAAATTAGGTTTTGAGAATATTTGATTGACATCCTGGCTCTCATGGAAGTAATTAAATCATTTTTGCCCTTTGGGTGTTGCTTTGGCAGCTTAAGACTTCTTTAAACTAAAAAAGGTTCCTCAGCCATTTCTTCCAGATGGATGATTTCCCCAGTTATTACAAAGCCAACGTTTATTTCTCCCCTAAAATTTCTTGTCCTTCTCCCTTTATTTTGGCATTTAGCTAGAAAGAGTTCTGGCTATTCAAGTAGTTACAACCCTTTGCTCTCTAAATTTTCAGGCTGCTGAACATGTACATTTCTATAAATACAATTGCAAAAATAGGTTACAGGCGATACCTTTATAGGCCACTATTAAAAATAAAAAAGGAACATTGCAAGCTTTTGAGTGTAAATCACCTTTCTTCAAAGCAGGTCCCTAGAAGTTCAGCCATGGTGAAAGATGTGCTTCACCAGGAGGTTACTTTTAAAGTCCTTGGTTAGATGGTGTTCTTAAAATCCATGGCTAGATGATGTTGCAGCCAGGGCAGGAGTCTTGTTAGAGACAAGAAGGGCAGTTGTAAAAAGCTGCTTCTTAAGTCACACCCCCGTACTTCAAACAAAGGAACATGGGTCATATACCACCACCACCCTCTCCCTTACCCAGCTCCATTTGGCACTATGAGACATACACATCCCTTTTGGCCTGGGTGGGGGGTGGGGGAGAAAAGGGTTGATACAAAGGACCCATGTGCTTCATTCTGGGTTTGGGGTAAAAAAAAAATTGTAAGTCCACTAGGTTTGCCAATTGGAACTGGATTTTTGCCTTGATGGAATTTCTATAAATGAATAGTTGCATGCATGTTTCTAAATTACCCTGAAGTTGTTTAAGCACATTTGTGTTTCCATATTCTAAGAATGTGAAGCAATTGAAAATACTATACAATCTTCTTGAAATAATGTTTGAGTAACTATTTGGTATACAGCCTTAGTGGATTTTAACAGATTTAAATGTCACTGTCTATAGTAGAATGACTCAAACATGTGAAGCCTCAACTTAAATTTCAAATATTATTTTTGATTAAATATAGAATAAATAAAGAAGTCAAGATGTGGGATCAAGGGGGGCAGCCTTGGCAACAGTGGCCTTTGAATCAACAGCAGTGGATGCAGTCATTTCAGCACCAGCAAGATCCAAGTAAGTAAATAGCTGGAATGGTGCTTTCAATTTGAAAGGCAGGATAGGGAGTCATGTATTATTGATTATACTGGTGCCATATTATCTCTCATTTGTGATATGAAAGCTTATGAGTGATGAGATAAAATATTGGTCCTTTCATTACAAATCATGTAGCTAACTGCTGCTTAACATTTGGCATTCTTGCTCATCTATGGGCTATATTCAAAGTGGGAATATTAAATTGCCATTTCTATGGATTCCACGTGATATAGTGGGACTGCAGTATATGAACCATGAAAGGGCGGGGGACCACTGTAGAACAGCTTAGAGATCAGTAATATACTGTATGTGATTAGACAATACTTACCCTCAAGTCTACATTGTGTAAGACGGGTTAGAAAGAAAAAGGGGTTCAGGAAGAGGAGGATAAAGAAACCAAGGCATTAGTTTTTGTGTCAAAGTTGTTACTGATGTTCTTTCTGAAGGAAAAAGGATACAGACTCATTATAGCTGCTGCTCCTTTAGCCAACAGATGGAATTAGGCTGATTTGCATTCCTCTTACAAGTGCTTATTGGGGGAAAGGAATAGTTTTTATCTCCTGACCAATGGCCAGTGCTCCCTGTAATTGGTATGCTTTATCAGTGATGCTCAGCAGCTGCCAAAATCATTGCTTGTTTACTTCTGGGTTTCGGCTGAAACCCCGCCTCCTATGGGAGAGAAAAGGCTCCCATGCAAGAGAAAAAAAATTAAGGGAATGTTGCCAATGGCAGGCATCAAAATGTGCTACTGTGTTGCCCTAGGATGCATGATGGGAACAACACCCCAGAGTTTGTCCCTAGAAATTGTAATGTATTGTTGGTATGTGAATCAGATCCTTTCTTGGTAGCGTTGACAACTACATCTTCCTAATCCTGCTTTGGAATTCTATTTGATGAGAATCTAATTTTCATTCTAGGCCAAATTGACTGGGCTGCACTTGCTCAAGCATGGATCGCTCAGCGGGAAGCATCGGGTCAGCAGGGTGTGGTGGAACAGCAAGGGATGATGCCAAATGGTCAGGAGATGTCAGGAATGGATCAAGGTCCAAACAGCCATGGCAATTTCCAGGGTGATCCGAACTTCAACAGAATGTGGCAGCCAGGTATGTAGCTTGGTACTTTGTTCCTGCTTTTAGATCCAAACCTCATCCAGGAGTCATGTCGAAAATCTCATTGTTACCTCGTTTACTTCTTCTAATGTGCAGGATTTCATGAGAACACAATTCCTTATAGAGTGCCATGACTCTATGGATTGCTGCATTAATCAGTCACTTGCTTTAGTCCCCAGCGAAAGAATCAGGAAATGAAAATGCCTTTTCCGTGTGTGTTTTCAAGGCTGTAGCTCAGATGGCTGGGAGGTGGTGGTTATACTATTAGCTGTAGTAATAAATTTTATATAATTTCTGAATTGTAAAGTAAAACAAAAGTTAAGAACAGGATAATATCCTCACTGGGGACTCCACCTTGATGTGTGCATTACTGGAGTTGATGCCACTGTTTGTTGCTAATTTGGCCATCATTTTTTTGCCCACCTTTATGCTTCACTCATCATTGTGTGTGTGTGTGTGTGTGTGTGTGTGTGTGTGTGTGTGTGTGTGTGTGTGAGAGAGAGAGAGAGAGAGAGAGAGAGAGAGAGAGAGAGAGATTTGTCCCTTGGTTACATGACAGATGTATATTGATTTGTGTGTTCATTTATGTTAAAAAAGGAAAGAAATATCCAACCATTATTGCACATCTTTTGAGAGAACTTCAGAGCAAATTGCATTAACAATTAAAAATTAACATTAAAAATTAACAGCCATTTGTGGTAACCAATCGTCAATGTCCCCAGATGCCTTTTTCAGGCTGAGCAGCACTGCAGTCTTGTAGAACAGGATTTGCAAAGCCTTTTTGATAAAAAGAGTAATACTCTTTTTTTCCTACAGGTGACCCACTGCTCTGAAATGCTAAACCTGTCTTGTGTGCCAAGGTGGACAACACACAATCTGAATGTGTTCTTGGTAGCAATATGTGTTCTTCCAAAAGTGTCCCATCACAAAAAAAAATGCAGCCCCTTTCTATTAAGGAGCTTTTGTGGTGAAGGAAGATGTAGCATCCTTTTACATTGTAAAGCAAGAAGCAACTGAGAGGACTTGGAGAATCAGTATGTAGGGAAAGCCAACTCCTCATATCTTCTTTCCGAGTAAGATCACTCCAGTAGATGGAGGTTTCATCTCACCATCATCCCAGTGATAATAGTCTATATTTTGGGGTGGATATACAGCAGCTTAAAGCCACTCTTTTCTTGAGCAAGCCACAGTAAGATTGCATGTATTGCACACATTGCAGTACAAATTAGGCTGTTGGAAGAATCCAGTCTGGAAAAAAATAACTAAAGATTTTCTCCTCCCCTGGTTTTCTAGCTCAGTGTTCTCTACCAGAAGAGAATGCTAAAGAAAGAGCAAGTTTTGAGGGAATTATATTTGTATAATATCTAGCTGATAACAGTCACAATCTTTTCCCCAGTCCACAAGGATGTCTTTGGTGATGTAACACTTCCTTCCCTGATTGCGGTAAATATTATTAGTTGGTGTATGAAAATCGAGCAGTATTACCCATGATCACAAAATTAACATCAATACTTTATTACGGGATAGCCTCATGCTTGATTTCTTCATATACTTAGTAAGTATATGAATAAATCTGACTCTTGAAAAGCATATTGTTAACATTGCTGTGCTTAAATCCAAACAGAATGGAGCATGCCCCACCAGCCCCCTCATCCGCCTCCAGATCAGCCATGGATACCTCCAGCCCCAGGACCAATGGATATTGTTCCTCCATCTGAAGACAGTAATAGTCAGGACAGCGGGGAGTTTGCCCCTGAAAACAGACATATATTTAACCAGAATAACCACAACTTTGGGGGACCACCACCTGATAACTTTGCAATGGGGCCAGTGAACCAGTTTGACTATCAGGTGAAACATTTGTTGCTTAAATGTTGTAAACGTGCGGAATCTCTTCCATGGAGGCTGGTTTTCAACAGCGCCTACAACACAGTTTATTCTTTGGTGTTTAAACTAGTGCCCTTTTCCTCCAATTCGGTATATTTTTATTAACTCTAAGAGGACAAAGTATTCAAACATATGCGCAAATGAAATGTAAGAAAGAGGTGTCTTTCTAAGAAGACAGTCCAGATTATACGGTAGATTGTTCTGCTTTTTTAAATTCTCTAAATAAAGATGATTATAAGCAATCTTTTACTGTTGGAAACAAATTTCATATAGAATGTATAAGGCATAATGCAAAAGTTCAGTAGTTTTATTCTGCACAGAGCTAGTTATGCTTAAGCTTCTCTAAATCTGATGTACATTAGAAATGTAGTATGATGTAAAATGACATCTGATGATTCAAATTAAGTGATATGTTTTAGGCAGGAGACTGTCCCTGTGTTCATGGACCTTCTGCTCAAACATCTTCATTCCTTTCAGCAGAGCAGGCATCACTGGACTGTTATTTCTTTGGGGATGCAGATTGAAAGGAGTCAGTGAGGACTGCTGTGCCAATAGCATCCATTCTCATCTTTGAATGGCAATAGGGCTCTTGTATCTGCTATAAAGAAATAAAATGTGGAAAGTTCCATACATATTGGTGGCAGTTAGACACTACATTTTTCTGAATTGCCATTGTGAGCCATGTGTCAGTGTTATATGGGGAAAGAATCTGAATCTAAAGTATATTATAACCATTCTTGAGCCATTTTTCAGACAAATAAACATCAGTAAAGAAATCTGACTCTTGAAGGACTTTTTCTTGCTCCCTTTCCCACTTAAATTTTAAATCCACACACACATAAGATTTTGGCCAATATCCTATTACGTAGTCTAGCAAATTGCCCTAGAGTAGGTTGATTGACTGAATTGGGATTTTGTGACTCAACGCCTCCATAAATTCAGTTGACTCAAGTGGGCATACCGTAGCACGGTAAATCACAAGTAGAATAACCCCATTTGAATAAATTGAATTTATGGAAGAATATACTAAGTAAATTCCCACTGATACAGAGCCCCACTCTAAATGCTTATACTCTAGTATAAGCAACATGATTTTGGCCACTATAACATCTCTCTTATCTGGTTTGGTTTAATTTTAATTTTTATTGTTCTGTTCTGTTTTATTTTTTAAAAGGCTACATGTGTTAACAGTACCTATTCAGCTGAAACTTTAAGCACTGATGACAGTGTGTGCCTCAGCTTGATAGTTTAGAGATTGAAGGGGAAATGGCCACACAAGCTGTCCACTTCTGGTGCCAAGCACGATCTTTAAAAAAGAAACATGTTAAAGAAAGAAATTTTGTCTTAAACAGCAACTGCAGTGACTTCGCCCCAACAATAAGGCAATTGAAACTGACCTTTCTTGATAGCAAATTAACTCTTAAATCCAGGTTTTGACTCAATGATTATAGGACTTGCACTTGCCCATTTTAGTTTCGATATATTACAATAATAGAACACATGAGAAAAAATACTAGGTTTTCTTCCGTGGCTTATTACAGCTAAACATTTTTGAAATTAAGCTATATTTAGGAGAAAACAGAATGTTTAAATATAGAAACAATATCTCTGGCTAGATGCCTGTTTTGAAGTTTAAAGCCAAGTGCTCCATTGACTAATAAGGTTAATATATAACATATTCAGACCTCTCCATATTTAGTTGGTATTTCTTTAATGAAACAGGCACTAAATATGGACAGCTCTGAATGCCAGTTAAAGGAACGGGGGGTTGACATCTACAGCAGAGACTAAGCTTGTTGAATCTGTGGAATTTACAGAGGATTTGACTCATCGGATATTTCCTATTTCAGTAGGCCTACTCTAGTTGCAGCTTGCTGCTAGATTTCATTCAGTATGTCTCAGAGAGATTTTTTTTAAATCAATGGCCAGTTATTTGCCAAATGATTTCATTTCCAAACCATGTGCTGTGGCAATATTATAAATTTCCTTTTTAGAAAACATGGATTCAGTACATTTTTGTTAGAAATCATTTGATAGTGAAAATTCAAGCTCATTAACCTGTTTAGGGCTGTTTCTACTAGAGAGGATGAACACCTCACTTACGTTGCTGAAAGAGCGTATGCTGCACCTCTCAGTCACAATTTCCTCAGTCCCTTTTCTCCTTTCAGATTATTGACGTGGAAAAGATAAAAGTACAGTGGTACCTTACATAAAGGAATTAATTCATTCCAAATGAAATTCCATTAAGCAAATTTTCCTTTGTACAAATTTCCCATAGGAATGCATTGAAAATGGATTAATCCCTAATCGCGACAATTTTTCTGTTCTACGGATTCTCCCCATAGGCGATTCTGTTAAGCAATTCCCCCTATCTCCAGAATTTTTTTCCTTTAAGCGGATTTTCTGTTAAACCGCTTGTTATATGAGGGTCCACTGTATAAGTATTCAGATGGTCCCAAAATATTAACTATCCAGGAACTAGAAAAACAGGTGTTTGCATGTGTGCTTTGGATTTATGTTTCATGACTTGGCAACACCATTGCTGCATTATGAACAACTTTTGAATCTGTGTAGACTTTAGTAAGTCTGTAACATTTCATGGAGTTCTACTATACAGAATTTTAAGAGGAAACAATATAACTGAGTATGCTGAAAATAGATTTCTGGATCCCAGCCATTATTTCCAGATCAGAATGTAGAGTTTAGTATTTCAGAACATAAAACACAGAACTTCCCTTGAGATCCCAGGGCTTTGTATATAACTTAATTCCTGTTCTTCCTACCTTAATTTTTGCAGAAAGGCAAAATGTTAAGGTTAGGGCATGAATAGCATCGATTTGAAGGAAAATGAACTCCATTACTCTTTCAGCATGGGGCTTCTTTTGGTCCACCTCAAGGTGGGTTTCATCCACCTTACTGGCAGCCTGGACCACCAGGGCCTCCTGGACCTCCAGCACCTCCGGCACCTCCTCAAAACCGAAGGGAAAGACCAGCATTCAGAGATCGCCAGAGGTCACCTATCACATTGCCTGTGAAACAGGAGCCCCCTCAGATTGGTATGTCCTCATCATGTTCACTTTAATGTCTGTAAGCAATGTGAACTGGAACTGTTCCTATTACCAGATTCAGCAAACTTGTGAGAATATAGTTCCAGGTCTCTAAGCCCCCCTCCTCGGCCGCTCCCCCATCACCACATTACTCACTGAAAACATGATCAGGATATGGAATCTGTTTCATTTCAAATGGTACAACTTTGACCCATGCCTTCTGTAGGAGCCCAGCCATCTCTGGCTTAGAAAAAAATAACATACTAAACAAAAACTTGGTTCTTCAGATGCTGTTAAGCGGCGAACACTACCTGCTTGGATTCGGGAGGGTCTAGAGAAGATGGAGAGAGAAAAACAGAAAAAGCTAGAGAAAGAGAGAATGGAGCAGCAACGGTCTCAGCTTTCTAAAAAGGAAAAGAAAGAAAACACAGAGCCAGGAGGAGAGGATGGCCCTCGATTACCGCAAAAAAGTAAATTTGTAAGTGGATATGTTGCTTCATTATGCATTTTTGTACACTGGACATTAATTTCTATTCCTTATTGGTGCTGTGGAAAGTTAAGATTTTTTTGTATGGCCTTACCAGAGGGTGGGACACTAATGGCCCTCTTGATGTTGCTAGATTCCCACTTCTGTCAACACCAGCCAGCATAACTAGTGGTTAGGACAAGGTGAATCATCACCTGATGGTTGCAGGTTGGTTTTCTCTGTTAGAATGTCTTTGAAAAGATATTAATTTGCCCATAAGTGATGTGTACTCTGGAATGTGTTTTCTTTTTATTGTTTAACAGAAAGACTTGTTAACATTTTAAACATGAATATAAACGGCATTTTGAATATATACCATATATTTAAATAAGGATCCTTAATTATTTTAAGTGCAGCACACTCCTTTTGTTATAGGACACAGATGATGAAGATGAAGACCTTGATAATGTAGAAGCTGCAAGTAGTGGAAAGGTCACAAGGAGCCCCTCTCCAGCTCCAGAAGAGCAAAGTGAACCAGAAATGACAGAGGAAGAAAAAGAGTATCAGATGGTATGGATAACTTGGGTGTCACTTGGTTGGCTATGCCTTTTGCTAACGGGTTGTTTGGGCTATTAGTGTATTTAAAGAAATACTATTCAATCAGGTTGATTTTATAGAAATCATATTGACTTTATTAAATATTTTGTTATATTTTAGAAAAGCAGCGAGAAGAGTATGCATTACTTTTTAAAGGTAGTGTTTATAGATTGCATCTTACAATGCATCCCTTTCTTCATGAGGCATGAGGCATCACAATTGTTTACTTGTATTTTTAAAAACTATTTTTTTAAAATAGAGATTCCTGATTCAAGTCATTTTTCAATAACCAGAATGTGCATCCCAGGTTATTAAGAATCCTGTTCCACCTGCATGATATTATATTTGTAGAGATTGCTAGCAACCATGGTAGGCTGAGTGGCTAGTTCTCTGAGATGCTTCTGCTGCAACTGTTTGTGGCTGTTAAAGAGAAAAAAATAGTAGTAGTTGCGTATATATTGTGGAATGAGTAATCAGTCCCTACTAAAGACAGATGTATAGTAGGTACATTCAGGGTCTGCATTCCAGTGTCTCTAAATTGTGCTGACATGGAAAGAAGGCCCAACTTCATGCCTTTTCCCATCTTGAAAAGATGTTGCTCCAAAGATTACTAGGAAGTTTCTTCTTCAAATAGGAAATTGGGCCTAAAGGAGGCATGAAGTCTGTCAGCTGGGCCTTCTCTCCAGGTGAACACAATGGAGGTGCCTGAGGTTGGATCCTGTAGTGGGGGGGGGGTCCAAAAAGGAGAAGTAAAGTAATTGAAATCTAAAAGATCTCAACTGGGATTGTCCTTATATAGTTAACGTAAGTGTTTTCTGTAGTGCTACAAGAAAATCTTAGGTAACAGAAACCTTTATACCTTCAGTTTGGAGACACAATTAGCTTTGCACAAGCATAGCTGAGAACATAATTTGAATTCCTACTTTTCTATTCACAATTGTTTAGATGTTGTTGACAAAAATGTTGCTGACTGAAATTCTCCTGGATGTCACAAATGAAGAAATTTATTACATAGCTAAAGAGGTTCACCGCAGAGCAATAAAAGGTATGGTAAGATTTTTGAATAGTCCTATTAAATATCCCTTTGCATGCCCCAGAACATCTTTAATCCATAGTAGCAACACCTTTAAAAAGTATAAATGCAAGGGAGAAAAACTGCAAAACTCTAGCAATCATATACTGTTGTCCTGTGCAGTGTTTTCCTGTGCAGTGTGCTGTGAGTTAACTTCAGTTATTCCATTTCTTTCTTAGATAACTTTCCTTTCAATTATTGTAACGTGTATGTTTAAATAGGCTGTATACGACAGTATTTTCTATTTCAAATATAGTTTTTAGAAAAATAAAGTCAAGCTTTGACGAACTAAGCTCGTTTTCACTATTATATTCTATTTAGAGCTGAGTAAATAATTTAATACTCTGTATATTGCAGATGAAATGTACTGACTTGGAATTGTAAGGGACTGACTTTTGTTCTACTCTCTCCACTATTAATTCACAGTTTAAATTTCTAAACCTTCATGACCAGAAAATTACTGGGCTGTCAATGGATGATACGTTTTTAATGGTGTTTTCTCTCCTCCACAAAACAGCAATAGTAGTAGATTTAACAATACCATAGACTCTCATGACTATGAAATCCTGGCTATTTGTGTTAACATGTTGTTCCTGTTGTTGATGTGATACAAAGCTCCTGCAAAACAGCTGGCACAGTCCAGTGCGTTGGCTTCCCTCACTGGACTTGGTAAGTATGTTCCTGATTTTTGAGAGGGACTTACTGGGGAGATAATCTTGCATTTTTAAATATATTTCTCAAGTAGAATGAAACTATTCAACATGCATTTGGCAAGCCACTGATAACTTATTTTGACTTAGAAAGGGTTTATCTTGTAAATACACATTGAAATCTTTGAACTGTGTATAGTGGCATTCTTTTCTCTTGTAAGCATAATCTAAGCCATTCCTACGAGTTAAACATGGGTATTTTTTTCTTCCTTTCGGCCAGGTAGCTAATACAGTCTCTAATTACAAGGAATTGAAACCAATTGTTCTTGTTAGCATTTCATTGACACTTTAGGAAATAACTACAATTTTGTTATGCCAAAAATTCCACAAAACAAATGTATATTTTGAATTCTCCTAGCTGGCACTTGCATGATACAATGACAGGCTGGATATGAAATCCAGAATATCATTCAGAATGTAATAATTTTTAAAATCGTTTGCATATCAGTGTAACATCAAAAATGCAATGTTTATTATGTAATATTAAATAAATACATACTATCACCACTAGTGATTAATTCTTTCATATTAGTTTATATGTATTTTGCAAATTAATATAAAGATTAGGAGGGTCTGGAAAAAAAAGTAAAATGCTTCTGTATCAGATGTTGAAGAGTACTATCTAGCAATGTGCTGTTTTTTCAAATCTATTTTTTGGGGGAAGAGAAGTCCATTCCTATTCCATATCTGTACACTTTCCATGTGCAGTCTTTTCTGGACATTAGAAAATTGATTGGCATTTGGTATTTTTCTTAAGGTTCTGGATATTGAGGCTGACTCTAATCCATGCAAAAATTTCTTTAGGGAAAGGTCTTAGGTAGTTTACTCCAGCTCTTGTAGATGTATACGAAGCATTTGGTATTGGCCCTATAAAGAGCTTTTTAACCCACATATTTAGGAGAAAAAATATTTAATCCTGGCGATTGCTTGCTGGAAAACATGGTAAGCTGTCCCAAAAGATGTAAAACCATATAGTAAGAAGAGGTTAAATGTATGGGCCTTGAACACTTCAGTCAACCATCATTGGCACTTCCTCCAGAATAAGTGTCTTCTTCAGTGAAGAAGTAAAAGATGGGCAGTATGCTTTCTTCTTTGCCCTGCAGAAGTTTTAAGAACCAAGATTAATCTTTCCTCATGATAGACTAGGCTTTATGCACGCAGGTGGACTGGGTGGTTATGGATCAGGAGACAGTGACGATGAGAGGAGTGACAGAGGCTCTGAGTCGTCGGATACTGATGATGAAGAACTGCGACACAGAATTAGACAAAAACAAGAAGCATTTTGGAGAAAAGAGAGAGAACAGCAGTTACTGTTAGAAAAACAGCTGGAAGGTACGATTTGTGTTGGTTCAAAATGAAATATGGCAGTAGTGATTTTTGACCAGTTCAGGCCTGCAGCCCATCTTGAATCTTAACTTGCAATACAGGATTTGGTTTTTATGCACAAAAGAAGACATTTTAATTCTGAATCTAAGAAAATTAAGTTTATGCATAACCTCCTGCCACGCACAATAACCTCTCTTGTAAGGCATGCAGTATAGGACTCATAGGAACTGAAAGGTTTTTTTGCTCATTATTTCTGCCTTTCGGGTGTTCACTCTGTCGGTTCACATCACACTTCCACATTTACCTATAGGTGAACTAGTGTTTACTGGGAGCACCTGTGACTCTTCCAACCAGCAGGGCAATTTTGTTGGCAGACTCTTCTCCTGAATCGATCAGAAGAAGTGCTTTTCTTTTGGCACAGAAGAACCCTGTGCTGACAGCAGCAGCAGGGAAAGAGGAAGGCCAAATATGAGATTGATTGATTTAATTAAAAAAAGAGCCACAGCCTTGAGGTTGCAAAAGCTGAGCATGGCTGTTAATGAGAGGGCAGTCTTATAATGACTAATTCACAGGGTTTGGGCAACCAGTTGGGATGCACATTTTCTGGCTTGCCTGTTGTGGCAGATGAAAGCAGAATTTTTGTAAACCACCCCAGGTAGTTCAGTTTGCACTAAGGGGGCAGTATAGAAATATAAATACATAAATAAATTCAGGCATGGTTTTCCTGAGAAGGTGTCTGAAATTTGCAAACAGGTTAGGAGGCGCATTTAAAAAGGATGTTATTCTGGTTCTGTGCACTGTGCAGTTAATGGTATTAAAAATGGAAAACCAAGAAGCATAGTGGCTCATAGAAGCTGATCTTTAGCATATGTAAGTAAAACAAAAGGGCAGTGATTCTCAGTGACCTTGCAGATAGTGTAGCTGTTTGCCTTTGGGTCATGAGCCATCACTTGAAAACTCGCTGGATTAACTGCTTAAGGTATATCTGATTCTCATATCACAGCTGGATGTGATATGATTTTTTTTTGTTATATTGCATGATTGGGAGAAAACATGAGTTAATTTAAATTTCATAAATTCAGTCATCCCCCACCATTTCATGGTTCATATACTGTGGTCTCGGGATATCCTGAGGCCGCAGTATATGAAGGCAGGGGCTCCTGGAACAAGCTGTGTGAGCCTGTTTGTGGCCTCTTGCACTTACCCCAGGCCTGGCAGGTCTCCAAAGGGCTTCCCGAGCCTGTTCGAGGCCCCAGAACTGGCTTCTGGCGAATCGGAAGTCACTTCCAGATCACCCAAAACCACTTCTGGAGCCCCCAACAGGCTTCCCGGCCCTCTTGGAGGCCCCAGAACTGGTTTCCAGTGAACCGGAAGTCACTTCCAAAAAGCAGAATTGCCTTCCAGATCAGCCAAAACCACTTCTGGGTTTTCTGTCGGAGGCCTGTTCAGGACAGTGCCAGGCCTGGGGTAAATGTAGGAGGCCCCAGAAAGCCCCCCCCTCCCCCGGTCCCAACCTGACCTAGCAACTGCATATCACGGATTTTCCTTTATCGCGAATCAGGTCAGGTCCCTAACTCCCGCGATAAGCGTGGGATTTCTGTATTGATATTAATTTGTAGGCTCAATTATCATTTCTCTTTCTAACATTTAATGAACATAGTATTCAATTATGATCAGTGGAGTGATGTATGCTCATTTTGAAGTCAACTGCCAGCTTTCAAATGGCCATAGCAAGCATTGCAAAGCCATCGATAGCATTAGACTATGGTACATTGTTGATACATCAACAGTCAGATTTGTATAGCATCACTTGGTATGATTTTTATGTTTGTTTCTCTGTGCATTTGCAGAAGAAAAGCTCCAAAATGAAAAGATTGCAAAAGAGATGAGTGATCTCGCCAGTAAAGAGCAAAGCAGCAATTCACCCTCAGAGGATGCAAAAGAAGTGGAGGAGGAGGATGCATTTAGCGAAAAGAAAAAATCTCCAAAGGAAGTGACGCCAGAGGTTGAACCCAAAAAAGAGGTTAAAGAAAAAGAGAGGACAGGAAGGAGTAGGTCAAAAAGTTCAAGCAGTGGTAGCTCAAGTGCCAACAGCAGAAGCAGCAGCAGTAGCAGCAGCAGTACAGCATCTAGTTCATCTTATAGCAGTAGCTCTGGCAGTAGTGGCAGCTCTTCACATTCTTCCTCTCCTAAAAGGAAAAAGAGGCGTAGTCGCAGCAGGTCACCTTCGCATAAGGTTAGGCGCAGCAGAAGTAGGAGCTATTCCCACAGACCCAGGAGAGAGAGGAGTAGGAGTAGGGGCAAGGTAAGAGAAAGGCGGAGGTCTAGCAGACACAGGAGTGTAGACAGAGGGGAAAGAAGACGGAATCGTAGTCCTTCCCATGATCGGAACTGGGAGAGGCGTAGAAGTGATAGTCATTCAAGGGATAGACTGGCTGGCCTCTCCACTCGCAGTGGGAGTCGAGACAGACGCAAAAACGAGGAGCCACATAGAAGTGTAAGTGGGAATAGGCACAAGCACAGTCATGATAGTAAAATTCAGGAAAGGAAAAAGGAACGTAGCAGAAGCACAGAAAAGGACAAGAAGAAGAACAGGGAAAGGGAGCGAGACCAGGATAAGCGCAAAGAGAAGCAGAGAAAAGAAGAAAAAGATAGCAAAGCGGGCAATCACAGTGAAAGGTTAAAAAGAAAAAGAGATAGCGAAAGAACTCTCTCACATAGTGATTCAGTGTCTTCAAAAACGTTAAGGCATGATTTTAGGCAGGAAAGCAAGAGAAGTTCTACCAAAGACAGCAAAAGGCGTTCAGGTTCAGAGTCTAGCACCAGAAGCAGTTCTGAGTCGCCGGGCAGCAGCAAAGAGAAGAAACCTAAGAAGTCAAAGCATAGTCGGTCACGGTCTGTGGAGAAATCTCAAAGGTCTGGTAAGAAGGCAAGCCGCAAACACAAGTCTAAATCACGATCAAGGTAGTATTCTTTTAAGTATCTTGTTTGATACATAGATTTGCTTATATATTTGTTCATCATGCCTGCAACATTTATTTATTTATTTATTTATTTATTTATTTATTTATTTATTTATTTATAGATTTACAAATTAAGCTAACTTCCTCAGAATATTGTTTCAGTGGGAGGGTGTATTACTTGATAGCATTTTTTTCTTTGAAGAAAATGAATATTATTAAGCCTAAAGTGTGCAAGGCTTTCCCCCTTTAATTTTCTCCCCCTTTTCTTTGTTTTTCAGATCAATGACTCCTCCTCGTCGTAAACGCTGAGGAATAGTATCGCACTAGTCATATGATTTAAAAATTCCATGAGTTTTAAAGAGCTTGTCTCATTATCGAGGCTCATTATAGAAGCTACTATTGTGGCTATGTAGGTGAAAGTGGAACCCCCTTTTTAAAAAAGAAATGTGTAAATAGCTGTATTTTTTTGGAAATGCTGCTCGCAGTTAAGTACTTGCTAGGATTTATTTGTATTCACATTTTTTTCAAAACAGTAGTGCTTACTAAGACTATGAAATATGCCATTCTCTTTCAGCTGTACTCTTAACATTGATATTGAATGTACTGTGATGTCAATAAAGTTCTTTAGTTCATTTTTGTTTTATTTCTTGCATTTTAATTTATTTTAAAATTTCAGAATATTTTTACAGAGTGCTTTTTGTTTGTAAAATACTTAATTTGATTTTAACATTTGGTTAAAACTTGTATTCGATAAATCAAGGTTGATCCCTGGGTATGGGAACTGTTGAAAATAGCTTTCTGGGTTTGGGGGCTTTGATTATTTTTAAACTTCCCTCTTGATTCATTATCATATCGTGTGTGAACAAAATGTGGATGATTCTAACTGTTAAAATATTGCAAGAACAGCCAAGCACAAATAGCAATGAATTACAAATAACCGTGGATATACAGTGGGAGTTTATAAGCTCTGGATTTTTATTCCTCAATGTCTGCTTTGAGGTTCACTGCACACCCTGGGTAGTTCATATGGTTAGAGAAGCTAGAATATAATTTCTTCTGTAACTATTAAATTCAAAATGAAGTTAATAACTATAACTACTTGTTCTTGTAACTGTTACTAGAATAAAGTTTCACTAAAAACACAAGGGTGCTCCTCATAGAGTGAGATTAAGTTCATTCAAGTTTCTGTTTGCTTGAACTGATCTAAAATTGAGCTTCTTACAAATAGTTATTTGTAAGTGAGCTCTTGCAATCTGTTGCTTCCCAAAAGTTCTATCAAGAGGTCCATTTCTTGTGAATTTCAAAATGTACATTTCTTGTGAATATCAAATGTACATTTTAATAGAAGATTCATAGTATTTTTTTAAAAAGTAGAGCTTTGCACTTTACAGTTTTACCATTTAGAACAGTGATGGTGAACCTTTGGCACTCCAGATGTTTTGGACCACAATTCCCATAGTCCTTTGTCATTGGCAATCTAGGCTTGGAATTCTGGGAGTTGTGGTCCAAAACATCTGCAGTGCCGAAGGTTCGCCACCACTGATTTAGAACAACCATGACTGCATATTTTGGAGCAAGTCACACTTACCGTATATCCTACTGTAATATAAGTAAAAAAAGGCCCACGACTTGTATTTGGGTGAACGAGAAGGAGCGGTTTTAAAAAGTTTTTTACTCTGCCGAAACAAGCACCAATGTCCGTAATCAGTGCTTGCTTTGGGAGAGAAAAAAAGTTTTAAAAACCCACTCACCCCCCCATCAGAAGAAGAGGAGGAGGAAGGGCAAGGGAAGCGCTGCCGCTGTAGCAGCCACTACCAGCACTGGCTTGGGGAAGGCAGCGGAGGGAAATATTGACACGGGTTATACTCAAGTCAATCAATTTTCCCACTTTTGAAAGGCAAAATATTGACTCGATTTATACTCGGATCAACTTATACTCGAGTATATAAAGGTTCTTACTTTCAGTGCTATTTACTTGAATTTGGTAGCTCAGCTGTTCCTCTCTTTTGCCTGTGAATTCAGTGGAGTTGAATTCAGTGGAGTTGATTTTGCAAGAGGGAGAGATCAGCACTCTGAGGAACATTTTTTTTAGAAATTAAAACAAAGAACATACACCTGACCCAGAGCTTTTCCCATTTGTTTTATAATTAACTACTAAGGGGTATAGTTTTCTGTTATCTAGTGCATTTGTTTTTTTTAACCCTAGACTTCTGTTAACCTGTTAAATAAACAATATTGTGCATGAAGTATTTATATATGCCAGCAGCTGAATTTGTTACTTCCTGTAACTATGGAAATTGGGTTCATTTTCACACAATGCACTCATCTGGGTAATGACTGTGTGCCAATAAAGAGAGACTACCCTTCTGTATTGGTGAATGATATATATGGCACGCACATCATGTACAAAACATTTGAGCTAAATTATTGCCATTTACATTAAACTCTCATTTTATCTTAGCTGTCATTCAGATTGAAAGGAAAGACTAAACATTGTGTGCTATCTTGGTCAGTATAAACCCCCCAGTTTTTTTACATAGTTTTATATGTCATACTTGAGGAACATCTTATTTTTAGATCCCTTAAAAAAGTTAATTTATTTTATTGTAACTTTAAAAAGGTTCAGCTGAACTCCTTTCTTTAACTTCAAGAATAAGCTAGACTTACTAGGAATGAATTCATTTGCACCCCTCTTTCCATTCGTCTCTTTCATTCATCCTTACCCATGCAAGGGGAATCTTTGACTAAGAGGGGCATAAGAAGAACTGTTTTTTGAGTTTCGTACTAGTGTCTATGTGGAAAAAAGTTGAGGGTATCTGCTGTATAGAAGGCAGCAAAGATAAAATATGGACAAGTAACCTTCTGACTTAAGCAGCCACTTAAATATATGAGCTGAAGTAGTCTGAACAAGTTTATGTGCCATCAGATTGCATCCAATTTACAATAATCTCAATACAGTTTCTAAGGCATGTGAGCTATTTAAGTAGTGACTTTCTCAGAGCCTTCCCACAGTGGCAAAGCAAGAATTAAAACCCAGTTCTCCTGCATCCTAGTGAACAAGTGAGTCCTAGATCAAATCAAACCTGAACTGTCTATGGAAGTGACTGACAAAAGTGAGGCAGTTAAACTTTGGGCACATCATGCCAAGTCAACATTCTCTGAAAAAATAGCTCCAAGAAAAACTGAAGACAACACACACAAAAAATAAAAACAACCCTCACCAAACCCAAGATAGAAACCACCAATCTTTTTTTTAAAAAAGAAATAAAAAAATTAAATCTACATATGTCCCCAAAACAGTTATAAAGGGTGATATTCTGAAATCCTTTTCTAAACAATGTTTTTAAGTGCTTTCTGAATATTGGAAGAGAAGGGTAGCACGTCCACTGGTAGGACATTCCACGAGGAGGAAGCCACCATTGAGAAGGCCTAGTTCCTATTCATAGACTTCCTGGCCATTCTCAGAATGGTCACCCACAGCATTAGTGCTTGGGAGCTGGAGCTGGTAGATCTCAGCCATTCTGACAGGTTGTGGGGTCCCAAACCATTAAGGGCTTTTTATTTCCGCATTAAAACACTGAATTTGACATTGAAGCGTGGAGGCAACCAGTGCAAACAAACTAGTACTGGAGAGCCATGGTCATGTCTTGAAATCCCCAAAACCAGGATGGCTGCTACATTTTGCACCTATTGCAGCCTCTGCACCACCTTCAAGGGTAGCCCCGTGTAGAGTGCAATGCAGTAGGTACTCGTCAAGATTACCCACCCATGAACTAGTACCACGTTTCCTGTCAAGGCAGGGCCACATGTGTGATCTGTCCACGAAGACAAAAGCTAGACTTGACCACGGCAAAGATCTGCTTCATCAAAAGGGCACCTGGTCCTTCAGAACCCTTCTAACAATAAGATATCCATCTTGTCCTCTTAGCCCTTCTCCAGTCCATAACGAAGGACAGGCAGCATTCCAAGGCCTCCACGGGTACCCCTGCCTGAACATGAGAGACCTGCATGTCATTGGCAGATTTGTAACAGTGTACTCCACATCTCCAGATGACCTTCCAAGCAGCTTCATGAAGGTGTTAAACAGCATAGGGGACTTTTTCACCCAGAGGATCACTGGTCTGTGGAACTCCCTGCCAAAAGAAGTGAAAGCCTTGACAGCTTTAAGAAAGGTTTGGACAAGTTCATGGAGAACAAGGGTATCAATGGCTATCATCATGGATGCCTAAGGACAACCTCCGGGTTGGAGAAATAGGCAGAATATCTCTCAATGCCATTTGCAGGGAATTTAAAGCAATTGAAGACATCTGTTTGGGAATACCGTGAAGCAAGTGGTGAGCAGCTGTGTGAGACAGAATGCTGGACTGGATGGGCTGTGGCCTGTTCCAGCAGGGCTGTTCTTATGTAGGGAAGATGATTGACCCTGGGGGCTGTACATTGTAGAACCGAAACAGCATCCCCAAGCTGTACCCGCCTTGAGGAAGGGCCAGAGCAGCATAAGGCTAGATCCTTAACATATGACCAAGGATAATATTGTGGCCGATGTTATTAAAGGCCACAGAGATCCAGGAAGGCCATTGGGGTTACACTCACAGCAGTTGGCCCTTCATCAAGAAGGCAACTAGAACGGTCTTAGTCTCATAGTGTGGCCCTAAATCCCAATTGGAAAAAGAAAAGATTTGGAATAAAATTATGTGAAGCCTGGAAGTTATTAATGAAAATTAAAATATTCTGATTGTTTTCCCTTTGTTCAATGAACCAGCCTGTTTGATTATGTTTTAATGCTGGTTTAGTTCTGAGGCACCCAGAACTAAACCTAAAAATCTGCTTTGGCAGTGCAGATTATGTCCAAACAAGCGGTTCTTCCAGATAAATGCCTAGGAGACATAAAGGTAATTCAGGACTTGTCTAGAAAACCCATTTGTTTCCGCATAAGTACCTGCTTGTTTTAGGGTGATCTCAGTACCTCTGCTACACAGACAATAAAAACCTGGATTCCGTACGATCCATGCCTCTCCTGTGCTTGCTAGGAGTGTATTTTTATCCCACTGTTTGTTGTTGGCTGGGAGGGTGTGCGTGTGTCACAGTTTAACGCTACAGGACTTCCTATGGAGTGTTCATTTATGCCTCCGCGCTTTTACGCTTTCACATTGCTAGAGCCGCAGCCACCATAATAATACAGGGCGCTCTTCCTAGATTAACTGAAGGATCGGAAAGGCTTAAAGCAGCCCAGATGCTCGGAGGCGGGGAGGGGAGGAGGAGAGGGAAGCGCTGCGCCCTCCATGGAAAGGGGCGACGGTCTTTTCCCTCGCCGGAACCGGAGGCTGGGCGCGGCTTGTGACGGCAAATCAAACGCCGGGAGGGGGGGGGAGGCGTCGGGCTGTTGCTGGCGGAGGTCCGGCCTTTTCACACGGAGGTCGCCGTCCTAGCCCGGGAAGGGAGCGGGCAGCCGCGGGCAGTGGAAGGCAAGGGCGGCTCGGCGGCGTCTTCCCCCGGGCGGAATGGCGCCCGGCTGGAGGCTCTTTCGACGCGCCCTGAATCTGCGGGCGCCGCCCGGTGAGTCTGTGCGCTCGGGGAGCCTCTCCGTGCTTTCCGGGCGCTACGCTTCGGGGGGCGGGGGTGGCTTTCCATGTCGCGGGTGCCCTTCTTCCACGGGACGGCCCGCGGTGCCCTCACCAGGACGAGGCCGGGGGCTCCGAGGCTGCCACTCGAATGAGTGGTCCCCGGGGCGACGGAGCTGATCGTTGAGTTGCTTTCAGAGAGGCTCTCGGGCTTGGTTCGTCCGATTGCCACTTTTCCTGGGCACGGAGGCAGCTGGTGGCTGATGGGCCGGAGCGCCGCATCTGCAGCGTCGGGTGATGCAAAGAGAGCTGCACTTGCATGAAACTTTTCCCTCCTGGGCCCTTCCTCCGGCTGGTTTTCCCCCAGAGAAAGGGGAGCAACGCCTATCTTTCCCACTGTTTATAACCGCCAGAGGAAGCACCTCTCTCTCTCTTTCGTAATGTCTATTTTGTTTACTTTAAATGGTGTATATTTTGTTTATTGGTTGCAAATATTTAGTTTATTTAAGATAGCCAAAACTAAATACGTTGCACTGGCTGTCACTGCACAACAACAGTGCAAAATAACAGTATGGAAAATGTCACGTTTTTAGATTAAGCCTTGAAAGCAGAGAAATATTTATACCACCTGTGGCCTACATATCCATTTAGTTATATGGAGTGGCAAAAATGTTGATGATGTAGATTAAGATACAAGAACACTCCAGTTTTACTTCAATTTTCAGAGACCCACACAGTTGTCTGTCCCTGTGACTAGTTTACTGATTTGATTTGGGCATGACATCTCTTCCCCTTCCAATTATTACAGTAACAGTGGGACTCTAATCACAGTATTTCTCATATTATGTATTTAGATTATGAGTTAGGTTTGAAAAATATGATACAGTACACACTGAAAATACTGCTGAAATGTGTACTGCATTATGTTTCTGACTTGAGAGGCCATCTTTCCATAGTTGTGAGGCTAACATGACTAAATGTGTAAGCACACAGAATGCCATTACCTTCCCACCAAAATGGTACCTATTCATCTGTTTGCATTTTTATATGCTTTCTAACTGCTAGATTGGCAGGAGCTGGAACAAGCAATGGGGGGGGGTCACCCTGTCTTGTGGATTCAAACCAACCTTTCTATTGATAAGTCCAGCAGCTCTACATTTTAACCCACAGCTCCACCTGCATCCCCTGGTTTACTGTAGCTCAACCTAACTAAAAGTAGTATCAGAAGTGAATTGATTAATTGGTACTGTTACTAAAATCTTTATAAAACATGACAAATGTAGGAGGCAAATGCAGAGTTGCCATGTCCCTTCAAGTTGGAACTAGCATATATCCCGACAGGGCTTACTATAAGTGGGATATTTAAGGAGTGGTTTTTATTACAAGTTCCACACATCCCAGTCAGTTTCCATGGTTGAGTGTGGGTTTGATTTCAGGCTTCCTGAATCCCAATCCCTTACTCTATCCCAGTGGAGGTGAACTTTCGGCACTCCAGATGTTTTGGACCACAACTCCCACAGTCCTTCATCATTGGCAGTAAAGAGTTGGAATTCTGGGTGTTATGGTCCAAAACTTATGGCGTGCCAAAGGTTAGCCGCCACTGCTCTATCCACCATACCACATTGGGTATCCCAAAGCCAAAGCTAATGGCATTCTTATGTTCTTCTTTAATTCATACAGTTAACCACTATGTTCAACTTCCTTACAATGTCCATGGACCCTTCTTGAAGAAGTTAAATTTTGGTATGTTTGTTGGATTGCCCGAATTGAGGAACAACATGTAAGTACTTTTGCTATAGAAAATACATTTCTGTGACAAAAAGCAATGCATTCAGTGATGAATTGTCACCATTGCCAGTTTCAAATAAATAAAGGCTCAAAATGACTATCTTTCTTTGTTACCTTCCTTGCTATTGTTTTCAGACATTTCCTAAAGACGTAGGGAATGTGCTATAGTGCTATGTAGCTTTAACATTCTAATTACTATGTAGTTTTAACATTCTAATTCTGCGTGTTTGTGCATCAATGTGAGGCAGGAGTAGTGCCACTTTTTGTCCATGTACTTGTGTCACTGCTGTCATTCGAGTCTCTTCTGTTGTATGGCGTGTTGGGTGACTGGGTCGATCCATGCTTTGGTTGAAAGGCAAAATCCTATTGACATAATTTATGCCATGCAAGCTGGATGGTGTAAAGTTCTGCAAGAGGATTTGTCCCAAATCATATGTCAGTAAAGTATAATGTACGCTTGGAAGGACCCCTCCCACCTTTGGGCCTGCCTCAAGTCTGTATTGAATGTATTGGATGAATTACGGGCACAGAAATGGGTCTAATAACGTGCACTCCAATGCACATTTCTAATTCACAGATATTTCTGTGACGTTCACAAGGCAGGCAGATAGAACACAATTTTTTGTAGGGTCGGCCCTGGTTAGTACTTGGATGGGAGGCCACCAGGGAATACCAGGTGCTGTAGGCGGCTGGAGTAGGAACTGGCAAGCCAGCCACTCCAGTATTCCTGCCAAGAAAACTCCATGGACATGGGGTCACAAAGGGTCGGTCACGACTGTAACGACGCAACACACACACACACACACACACACACACACACACACACACACACACACACACACACACAGGAACTGAAATTTGGAAGCATCCTGCTTCCCTTAATGTGAGAATCCCAAGAAACTTTTTATGTCTCCTGATGATTAACAGCTTTATCATCCGCTCAATTCTCTTTTAAAGTTAAGACAGCTGGCAGTTGTTACTGTCTTGTGATGGGAAATTGTGTTAGTTCATTTTGCATTGTCTGAAGTACTGTCTTCTGTTTGTTCTCAGAAAAACCAATCTGTTTGGCCATTATATACAATTGGAAAGCAAGGGTGGGTGATCCTTTTATTAAGTCAGTCAGTATTATGTCTATAAGCTAGTTTTTGGCCAAGGAGCCTGACATCCACACACTGCCACAATTTTTGGAGCTTTTGTGTTATTTCTCTACCACCCACCACTCAGAGGTGTTCAGCCTGGCAAAGACCCATATGGTGTCGATAGCTAAGTGAACTGCAGTTTTTTAGTGGTCTAATAGAGTCGTCACTCTCTCAGTGCCTTCAGTCTGTCTTCAGGCTGCTTACTGATCAGCTTCAGTATGAGAATCAGTTCAGTTTTGTGTGAAATAAACTTTCACTTGGCTATTTAGTATTTTGTAGCAATATCCCTCTTCAGTTCTCTTCTGTCTTTTTATATGAGCCCAGGGCCCCCAGTACTTCAGCCTTTCTTTATATTCAAGCCACATACAGTATATGTTATGGCTGATGAATTGGAGAATCTGCCAGGTGCTATACTTCAAATATGCCCACACTATGAATAGTGATAAGAAGTTTAATTACTGGAAGAGTAGATATGTTTGTCAAATGTCCTTGTTCCACAAAAGATACATTCTAATTACACTTCTAAATCCTTATTTGTTGGTTGTTTGCAGTTGTGCTTTAAGCTACTTAATGTACTTTTTTTAACATTAGGACTCTTGCAGCACAATCATACAGCACTTGGCAAACAACAGTGGATCCAAAGGAGATGAAAAAATTCCAGCTCCTGGCACATAAATGGTGGGCAGAGGATGGACAATATGCAGCCCTTCATGCTATGAATGACATTAGAGTACCCTTCATTAGGTAACATTTTCAAATATGTCAAATCTCTACAAACTTTTGCAAGGAATCTAAAAAATACAGTAAAACCTTGGTTTACGAGCATAATTCGTTCCGGAAACATGCTTGTAATCCAAAGCACTTGTATATCAAAGCAGAGTTCCCAATAGGAAATAATGGAAACTCAGATGATTTGTTCTACAGCCCAAAAGTATTCATATAAGAATGATTACAATACTGTAATATAATACAAAATAATAAAGAAAATACAAAATATAAAGAAAAATGAAACAAAACCCTAACGTGCACTCACCTTTGAAAACCTTTGTGGCTGGTGTGAAGGAGACCTCTTTTCCTCTCTCCTCCCTCTGCTTAGGAGGACTGCCTGAGATGGAACATTCCAGTCAGTCACCCACAATCCATTGTGTGTGTGTGGGGGGGGTGACCACCATTGGCTCACTTGTGATGTATTACAGGGCCTGTATTGCAAAACTGCTCATTTATCAAGGTAAAATTTATAATTTATTGCAGAACACTCGTAAACCAAGGTACTAAAAAACCAAGGTTTTACTGTATTGTGAAATGTTGCATGTTCATCTTGAAGGATCTTGTTGCTACTGTTGCTGAGTTTTAATGTTTACTGAGTGCAGAGCTATTACAAATGGAAGTTTCCTTGGTGGACAACACATGCTGTAGAATCCCATACATGTCAACTTAGCTTAGGTTTTCTTGACTCCAGCATTGATTTCGAGAAAGAACCTCATTTTACTCAAAGTGTATGTTAGTTAATGGGAGCCTAGTATAATGGATTATTTGTTTTCAAGCTGATGTTTTGTCTAGAGTGTGTATGTATACTAATAGGGAAGCGTAGGGAAAATTAATGGTGATTTTTCCTCCTGAAATGTACCAAACCTTGTATTTGCTAAACTAACTTTTTGCATTAACACATGGTCTCAAAAACCAAACATACTGAGATTTGAATAATATATAAATATATGGAAATTTAGTCAATCAGGGGCTTGTTGCTAAATATTGCTTAGTTGTAAGAAATCTTAATTAAAAGTTATTTGTTTTACATTTTGAGCAAGAGATACCATTTTAAATATGAAAAATGACCATCAGCTAGGATGCCCTCTCTCTGGTATGAATATTCTGGATGTTGGCTGCGGTGGAGGACTTCTTACTGAGGTAGGTGTTACACTTCTGATAGTGCTGAAAACTGCTATCCCTATACATTATTTCTGTCACAGAAGCACAGAAGATCAGTCAGGTGTATTTACTTCCAAGTGTTTCTATAACTGGGGGTCTCCCTTACTTACATTTGGCACTAGTATGCTTGTTTAGTCTGAGGTAATCAGATAATCCAAAATTTGTTACACACAGCAGGGAGTTTAGTTATCGTGAATGTACAGAATTAATGTGAAGAACTAAAATGTAAGTTAGAGGCACACTTTGGCCCAAAAAATTCCACCCTTGATGAAATGGTAGTTCCTTTTGTGTTCAGCTAGCTTTTCTCAGAACTCAGTATTAACAGGATTATTATCTTCAACATGTTGTATGCTTTCTAGATAATGCTTCTGATTTAGAATTTCTAAAATTGATTATTTAATATACAGTACTCCCCCTGCTTATTGCAGGAGTTTAGTGCCTTTTCCACCTGCAATAAAGGAAGATCCGCGAAATGCAGACACCTGAGTAAACTGACCTTGGGCTGCTCCTGATGGCTGCATTTCGAAAGAGAGGTTTTTAACCCCTTCCTGACACCAGTCAGCAGACCTTGCTGCCAGGAGCTCCTGTCTGCTGACGTGTCAGGGGGGGGGTTAAAAATTCTCTTTGGAAACAGCAGCAGAGCAGACCAAGGTCAGTTTGATGAGGTGTTAGGGGTTGGTTAAAAACCACTCTTTGCAAATGCAGCCAGCAGGAGCAGCCCCAGCTCTGTTTGCTGAGGTGTCAGGAGGGGTTAAAAACCTCTCTTTGGAAGCGAAATGCAGACGCCTCAGCAAGGGCTGCTCCTGCCGCTGCGCTTGCAAAGAGAGGTTTTTAACCCCCTCCTGACACCTCAGCAGACCTTACTGCCAGGATCTCAAAGTCTGTCTGCTGAGGTGTTAGGAGGGGGTTAAAAACCTCTCTTTTGAAGCCTGCTTCTCTCAAGTAAAAAAAAGTGATATACTGAGACCGTAATATATGAACCACGTTGTGGCGGAGGACTACTGTAATGGGTATTTCAAACAGCAATTCTAATTGTATTTGTTCAGTAAATATACAGTATTCTAAGGCAATTCTGTTTGCCTGTCTAGCTCTTAATTAAGTTCTCATAAGTTTCTAGTTTGTTGAGGTGGCATTTTCATATTATTTTTTCATGTAGCAGGAGTTATATGTTTAAACTTTAGCCCTTAGGTAGACTTGGAGCTTCAGTAACTGGAATTGATCCTCTCGAAGACAACATTAGAACAGCAGAGCTGCATACGTCATTTGATCCTGTCTTGGCAAGCAGGATTCAGTACAAATCCTGTGCACTGGAGGATATTGTGGAAGAGGCGTTGGAGACATTTGATATTGTTGTAGCTTCTGAAGTAGTGGAACATGTTGCTGATGTTGAAACATTCATCAAGTGCTGTGCTAAAGTGTTAAAAGTAAGTCCAAGTAAACAACTTTGAAGGAAAAAAGTCAGTTGCTGGTAGAGAAGAAAAGCATTCTAGGAACCTTTTTGTAGTAATCAGTTCCCTCCCTCTCTCCCTTCACCCCTTCCTTCCTTCCTTCATTGTGGAACAGTGTGCAAAGTGAAATTTTGTGCTGGTGCATAACCTGTTAGTAAAATAGTTGATAAGGGATGTTTGTTTGTATATGTGCACTCAAGCATTTAGAGTTTCTGGTGACTGCAAAACCTCAGGGCAAACTACTGTAGACTGTTTGTCACAAACTAGACAAAATAGGAATTAAAATTACAAATAGCCAATCTGAATAAAATGACTTGAGTGTCTTCAAAGTGAAAGCTGGGATTTGTTGGGTCTTAAATAGAAAGAATTCCAGAGGCAGGAGGCAACTAATAGGAATTGCCAGGCAAATATGGGCTTATAACAATCAGTACGGTAAATGTTGAATAGGAAAAGTTCTAGTTTCAAACCATAAAATATAAATAATGTTGTCTTACTAGGTAAAGAAACTACGAGAGATTGCTAGCTAGGTAGCATCCGCTCCATGCTCCATACATGGCTGAAGGCAATTCCCATACAGCCTGTTGTTTTAAAGTTGTCTAATGTAAGAGGCACCATCTGACGGCTGATGTGCATATCAAAAAGCTTAATCCTCTTTGGTTTATGTGCTATGATGTTTTCATCTGTCAGGGAGGCACAGCGGGAATTCAGCTCCCAACTTCTGGCTGCACAGCCAGATACCTAAGCCACCGAACTATCTAGCAGTTTGTGGTATCTTTTTGGTTATGATTTTCGGTTTATTTTCCAAACAAATTCATGAGTACTTCAGCATCCAATGCCAATGGAACCCACAAATCCTTCCTCTTGCAGCCGTTTGGACACCATGCAGGTGCCAACATTCTGCTCTGGAGAGTTTACCAGCTCTCCAGACCTGGTTTCTTAAGTGAAATGGCAGGAGGTGCAAATGAGGAGAGGAGAGCTATCATTTACAATGATGGAAGCAATGGAATCTGATGAAAGTGCATTGTTGTATTCTGGACAGAAACAAATTATGCATGACTAAAAATAAAGGTAAAGGTAAAGGTCGCGCCCCCCCATGTCTGCTAGTCATGGCAGGAGCTGGGGTTAACAGCGGGAAGTCACTCCGCTACATGACACTCAGGATTCGAACCATCGAGCTGTCAACTTTGCAGCTTACTGTTTCTGTACCTTAGTTAACAAAGCATATGCAAACCATAAAAGCTGTAGCAGGAGGATACATCAGATCTTTTGTTTTTCAGCACCAGATGAGCGAAGTTAGCATGCTGATGCATTTTACTGAAGTATCTTAAGGCATGGTCCAGGAAAAATGAATAATTCATTCTGCACCAACACTGTTCAGTTTAGGTTAAAATCTCTCTTTCTGTTGCCTAAAAATATTTCATTGCAACAGTCTGAAAGTGGTTGTATAAGTAGACCTCGGTTTATCAGTAATATAAATTCAGCCCTTCAGGGGTCTTCTGTGGAGAAATCCTAGGTACAGAAGATCAGAAGCATCCTGTACACAATTCTCAGCATCTTCACAATTTCTATGGGTTTCTCGACAACCTGTTGGTTTAAAATTGTGGTGTGCTCTTACTAATGTATTGTTCAATACTTGTTTGCTTTTCAACTGACTCACATGAATATATTTTAGTCATTGTGGTCCTGTAGTAATTGGTTAGCATCATTAAATTAGCTGTTCAGTCTTACACATGTCTATTAAGAAGTATCTCTGAGCTTAGTGAGTTTTATTTCCAGAAGCGTGTATATAGAGCTGAACCCTGAACACCTCTTTTTCTATAAAATGTCAACAGACTTTGTTGTAATCTTATTACAAAAACAGGATGATAGAATTTGTCTTGGGAGAAGCGATGTCCCTGTTACCTCTCTTTGTTTCTTACTTATATACACTCCCTTTTGTTATTCTTAAGAGGATGGTTGCTGTAACATCTGAATGCTTTATCAGATGTAATTTTATTATTACACATCATTAATGTAGATTTAATCAGTACAGATGGACTGCCAAGATCTTTTAAATTTAGTGACAGTAATTTTAATGTCAACTTTTTTCGGTGTGTGTGTATGTGTATTTATAGAGAGTGTATATATTACTGACTTGTTGACTTGCAGACCAACTGACTTGTATTCTGTTTATTAGCCTGAAGGCTCTTTGTTTGTCACTACAATCAACAAGTCACAGCTGTCCTACGTTTTTGGCATTGTGGTTGCTGAGAGTGTACTAGGCATTGTTCCGGCAGGTACCCATGACTGGGAGAAGTTCATAGCACCTGAAGAGCTGGAACGCCTCTTAGAATCAAGTAAGTGTTGAAACCCAAGCAGGTGTATGATAAATAGTCTTCTTCAGCTATGGTTAGGAATTTGACTTTTTAACTTCTGTACAATGCAGAAGCTGCACAGCAAAAACACACTTTGAAGCAACTGCATTTGGTACAAGCGAACAGCCAAGTGCGTCTGCTGATGGCCACCATTGAAGGTTTTCTCATTTTATATGGGATGCTCCCACAAAGATTATATTTTAAACTTCATAACCTCAACAGAAATGGATATGGTTTTGATTGTCCTTAAACCGTATCTGGGACTTTGAAGCAGTCTTAACACCAGCTTGCCTCCTGATACCATCATCTCATGTATTCCATCTCACCAAAAAGCCTGATAGACTACATCCTCTATCAAGATTGCATTTTTGGTACAATGCTTTGATAAAGATAGCAAGTTGCTATCGAAAGCTTACTTTTTTTTGTTTTAGAAGTGACCAATAAAGGTATCACCTAGGCTACTTTTGAATTTGTTTTTCTGGTCACATGCCTCAACCCACTTTTTTACTTCTATGGACTTTATTGTATATGTATGATAACCTGAATACTTAATCAGAATGTGAAAATAATAAACATATACATTTAGATTAAGATTAGTAGCATTTGCACTTCGGGAGGATATATTTTATTTGATATGGACATTTTTTAAAATAGTGTGCTGGTATTAATAGTTGAAACTAATTGTTAATGTCTCAAGTAGCAGATTATCTTTAGAGTGGTGCGATATCAGATTATGTGAGAATTCCACTGCAGGGAATTTTGCTATGTGGTCTCCTTTTCAGCAATGGTCAACTAACTCCTCCCCAATGTCAAACTCTCTCTCTCTCTCATAATGTTACAGATGACTTTTCGGTCAAGACAGTGAAGGGAATGTTGTATAACCCCTTCTCTGGGGCTTGGACATGGATTGGAAGCACCAGTATTAATTATGGCCTCCATGCTGTGAAAACGAATATGCAAGAACAGCTGGATCCAAAAGAAGCCATTTTAGACATGGACAAAGAGGAACTCCAAACAGAAAGTAGCATCAGAAGTGCTAGTTAGGATAATGATGGCTAGAGTGGTGAGACAAGCCTGGGAATTAGATTTCCACGAACAGCTGTAATGAGCCATTAAGGAACAAGCAATCTGGTGTCTCTGTGCTAGAGGGACGAGATATGTGTCTGCATCTCACCTGTGATAGAATTACTGATGCTTCTGTTTTGAAACTCCCAAAGATAGGCTCTCTTGTAAAAGAATCAATTGTGTTTGTAAAAGTTTGAGCTGCTTGGAATGGCATGTTTCTTAAGAAACAAAATACAGTATTTCTTAATATACAAGTTTCCAAAGAATAGTTATTTTTTAAATCAAGATTTAATCTTATTCCTAAAGTAGCAACATTCATTTTGTATTCAAAATCAGCAGCTGACCTATTCTGAAATTCCTAAAACCCATAGATACCTGATTAGTGCTTGTTCAGAGTAAATGTGCGTTTTAGTGGTGGTATTATAGCATGGATTTGCAGTCAACACGTGCCAACGTCTGTTTTTCAGCACCACCACCTCTGGGATATTTATGATAAGCTTTTGGAAAATAAAGGGTGTTGTTTTCTTTGTGGAGGCAATCCGTCCTATTTTAGATCTCTTTCTTTTCCTGCTGCTTTACATTTTCCCTATCATTGCTGGCCAACGTGCTTATGAAATAACAGGATGTTCACCATTGTCTTTTCCAGTAGGCCTTTGTTTCCCATGGTATGTCCAGAGTGCAGTAGCCTCAGTTTAGTGATTTTACCCTCTAGTAAGAATTCAAGCTTAGTTTGATATTGAACCCACATAACTGTCCGTGTGACAGTCCATGGTATCTTCTCTAGCACCACGAAGCAAACAAGTGTGTGGGTTTGTGGCCAAACACAGCAGTGCACTCTTCTTAAATGACAATATACATACATTACCATCTACAGAGAATACCTTTGAGTTTTTAAAACAACGTAAAGCAGTTTTCACTTCTGCTTTTTCCAGCAGTGAGTTCGGTTGCAAAGCCAGAGATTGGGAGTTTGATTCCCTACTGTGCCCCCAGCACAAAAAGCCATCGCGAATGGCCTGCGGCAAGCTGTACAGTCCCATGGCAGCCCCAGAAGAATGGGATGGTAAACCACTTTTGGGTACCTTCTAGCTAGAAAAACATGAACAAGGGTCTCTAAAGGTCAGAACTGAGTTGACAGCGCATGATTTTTGCTATCTCATTTAGCTCATACACATATCTTTTTGGGTAGGATATGTTACCTGAGCATTGGGTAGTGACAGAGCCTCTGACAAGTAGATCAGCACATTCCTGATCATTTTTTTTCATCACCAGGAAAGTTGCTCTAGCACCACCAGCTGACTGCACTCCACTGACCATTCTGCAGTTTGATTTTGGAATTCTGTTCCAATTAAAAATAAGTCTTTCTCCAATAATCAGGGGAAATGACAGGGGAAACTAGTAGATTGTTAATGTCTCCTGTTTGGAAGAACTCTGGATTGTTATATGTGCTTTGGAAACATGCATCACAGAAGGGCAAGCAATATGTGCCTCCTTCATAAAGGCAGCCATTTGAAATACACTGTTGAAACACAAGAGTAGCTAAGACATTTTCCTTTTAGTAACGGGGGAAATTAAAACACAGATCTTGGTGCTGAAACACGCAGATCAAAAATCTGCAGTGCAAAGCTTTAGGAACAAGCCACAAATGCTTTTTGCTGAAATAGCTCTTACCACTATTTTGAAGCGGTGAAGAACAATTCACCTCGTGGCACAATGGTTAAATGCTTGTACTGCAGCTAAAACTGTGCTCACGACATGGGGTTCAATCCCAGGTAGCCAGCTCATGGTTGACTCAGCCTTCCATCCTTCCAAGGTCAGCAAAATCAGTACCCAGCTTGCTTGAGGGGTGGGGGGCGCAATGCGTACCTTGCATAATTAAATTGCAAACTGCCCAGAGAGTACTATACTTGAAGTGCTATGGGGTGGTATATAACCAGAACACTTTGTTTTGTTAACATTGCTATCAATATTTGTATGGTGTTTTAAGAGTGTTGCTGGTACTTACAATTAGCATAAGGGGCAAAGCTTTCCCAATCCACAAGAAAAAGACCAGGGAGGTACTTGACCAGAAGACACTTACAAGGAAAACAAGTTCCCCCCCCCAACTCTAACGAATGCAGGAATTCTGTGGGTTTCTTTGGTTTACTGCATTACAGGGTTATGTAATGCAGTAAACTACACTACAGTATTCTTTGGCAACCATAATCCATTGATATATCCGTGTGGCTGCTCATTCAAAGAGTCTTGTTTTTTTTTACTGGCGGCTTTAATCTGTAGCAACACCGAATCTATGGTTTTGGGTACCAATGTATTACTGTGTTGGTACATGTTATTATTTTTATCAGGGTCCAAGAAACTAGTGGTTATGCTTCTGAGTTTATGTGGGGCCAGCTGCCCATTGTGTCAGCCTGTGCCTCAGCAGATAGGATTCCAGGGCCTAATCCTGTAAAAGGGGTTGAGGGAAAAAAAACAAATTGGGATGGGATGCCCAGCTTCATTTTGCTCAACCCTGCCTGGAGATGTTTCCCCACTGGTTTAAAAACTTGCAGAAGATGAACAATATTTTGGTCGGCTTATTTAATATGAAAAATCTTATTCATTCCCTTTTCTGGGACTTTGTTTTTGCTTAATGACAGTGGGGATTCTAACAAGGTCATTTGGATAGTACAGCATTGTCACATCCCTTTTGTACATTTGCTGAGAGGTCTTTATGAATTGGAAGCATTGGTAGCTAGCTGAGTCTCAATCTGAACTGTCAGGCATTATTATTTATGTATGAGACAGTCCTCATGGAAAAGTCCCTGATGTTGCGAAAGATGGAAAGCAAAAGGAAAAGGGGACGGCAGAGAATGAGATGGTTGGACATCGTAATTGATGCAACCAACATGGAGTTGACCAAACTCTGGGAGGCAGCGGAAGACAGGAGGGCCTGGTGTCCTCTGGTCCATGGGGTCATGAAGAGTCAGACATGACTGAACAACAAAAACAACAACAACAACAACAACAACAACAACAACAACAACAACAACAACAAATGAGACATCCCACAGAGTCACCCAATTCAAGCTATGTTCTCTTCCAGTTATTGAATCCTTATATGTTCAGTGTAAAACTAGATTTGGTACCTCATACTGTACCAAAAAAAAAAAAGCCAGTTCATTGGCTTTAGAGCTACTGTACTGATAACCATCAAGACCTTGGTAACCTGAAATGAAGGGTTTTTGCCAAATTACATGCTTTCTTTGGTTTTATAACTGACTACTATTATTAATTCAAGTCCAGCTAGTTAAGTAAATGTACATTGCTTTAAATATAGTGTTCATTGATTTGTTAATGTCATTTGTCAGATTAAACATTAATCTGACAAATTTTTATCACCATGACTCATTCTTTGCCTCATATTGATGTTCGTTATAGTCTCCTGATAGACTCTTAAAATATTTATGATGGGAAACTTAACATCTCCTCTCCTGCTTTAAGTGGAAATAACACGTACATACCATAGAAAAATGACAAGATTTAGTTTGCTAGTAGATTCTCAAGAAAGAGTTTGCTTCTGTAAATACAAGTACTGTGCACAAAATTGTGGGTTGTAGCAGTGTAAAGAAAACTCCATAATTAGAAGAACATACATCCAAAATGTTGTGTCTTCAGACTTTATAGCTTTGGTGCTTTATCCTGGTGCAACGTTGAGGGATGTTTCAGGGATAAGCCCGTATGTGCTATTCTAAGCTGTTATTAATCATTTTGTGATTTCATTGAGAGAAAGGTAGGGAGTAAACTAAATAACAATACACTAGATTCTTGCAGGAAGAATATCTGCCTGATCATCCAGCTCCATGTAGTGAAAAAGAGGCTTCTGTGTGTACTGTGGGGATCTTCCAATGATCTTTTTAAATACAGCTGTATTATGGTTCAGCAGAGCAAATCATTCTACAAGGTAATTCTAAAAATGGGGGCAGCCCAAACAAAAACTAATTAATGCAGAAGCCAGACTTCAAATAAGCACCACATTTGGCAAGGGTGTAACAGATAGTCTTGCTGACTGCCTAATTTGGGGAGGTTTGGACAAAGGGGTGTTGAGTTATGATTTTTTGAAAATTAAATGTTTCTCCCCCCCCTTTCAGAAATAGGCAACCCTAAATGTCCCCAGATTTAAAATAATTCATATAAATGAAAACAAAAATCTTGTTTACCTTGAAAAAAGAATGGTTGGATCTATGTTTTGTATATAGAAAGAATGCAGATTGCAAGGGTTGAAATATTGATCCTCAAAAGAGACCTTTCAAGTGAGAAAAAAAGTAACTTTGTTATAAACTAAGCATGTGTGCTACTGGCTTGTCAGGTACACACTATATTGTATGGCTGAGACATAATTACATATCAACAAAAAGTTCACAATTATGGAAGGGGTCAGATAAATGTGTTTGCTTTAGATATACTAATGAACTGATGGTGTTTCAGAAAGAATTTTAAAGGCATATTCAAAGTATATACTAATGAACTGATGGTGTTTCAGAAAGAATTTTAAAGGCATATTCAAAGTATTTCTGCATTACAAAAGTACAGAGCAGTTGTGTGTGTCCCTGGCCCAAGCGCTTCCACTAAACATTTTCCCCAAATATCTCAGATCAGAATCCTTGCTCAGGTATCAGAAAGGTAATCAGCTCTAGATTTGGGGCAATCTGAACTTTTGGTCCTGTCAACCAGGACCCAATTGAATTTTTAACTTCTTCCTGACTGGGCAGGGATTTGTGCTTGCAAAGGTATTCTGTATTTGGTACTAAACATATCAAAAAAGAATGCAGATCAATTATTTAGAAGCTCACTCATTTAAACTGTGATAATTTTGTTTTTTGGCCAGTCTTACTTGATGTTAGCAGGGCTTTGGTGCCTATATTGTGTCACAGTATTAGCCATTCCACTCATTTTATCATTATACAGTTGTTTGGTAATAACAAAAAAGTCTCCCAATATGTTACGTGCTATCAGGTTAAGGGCCCCGTGGCACAGTGGTTAAATGTCTGCAGTACAGATAAAACTGTACTCACAACCTGGGGTTCAATCACAGGTAGCAGGCTCATGGTTGACTCAGCCTTCCATCCTTCCAAGGTCAGTAAAATGAATACCCAGCTTGCTGGGGGCAATGTGTAGCCTGCACACTGTAATTAAAACTGTAAACTGCCCAGAGACTGCCTGAAGTGGTATGGGGCGGTATATAAGCAGAACACTTTTGCTTTTTACTTCTGATGTATGATGACTATATGAGTTAATGACCTCCAAAATGCCCTGTTACTACCAGCTCTGCTCAGATCTTGCAAAACAAGATAATCTCAGGTTGGGTTATGCTTTTTCCCTACTGCCACCCTTCCTAGCAATATTGTCTTTTCCAGGAAGTACTGCCCTGATCTTGCAAAGTAATTGTGGTGGCCTTCTTTATTGGGGCATTTCAAATGAGTAGATACCCCCCCCAATCTTTCTTCACTGTCGTTCCTGAAAATAGTATGGATAATTTTGCTTTTTAGTGACAGTCTGCTAACTCTAAGAACTCCTTTTTTATTGTTATTTCAAAAGGCGAAGGAACGTGTTTTGGAAAATGTGCACACATTTCTAGAGCTTTGGGTCAGGTTGCCCATCCCAAGGAAGAGGTTTGGAAATTGGAAGATAGCTTTCTCGCCTACATTCTGCAGAAGAGGCATCCCAAAAGTAATCTACCTGAAAGGTTCAAGGGTGTGTATGTTTCTTCACTGCATGTATGGCAATTACACATTTGCTTCACAAGTTCATTAAATCCAGAACAGTATGTAGATCCAGAACAGTATCCTTTTTCCTGTTGGCAATTCGGGCATGGTATTGAACAGCAATACTGGGCCATTTCCCGGCATTTTGAATAATGGCTACAGAAGTACAACATCCCCCATTTAAAAATGGGAGGATTGAAAAGAACTGAAGCTCTTTTTGATAACAGGCACCTTTGGGTAAAGAGGAGTATGTGGGAATGGGGGGCTACACTCCCTGCCAAAAGAGTCTGCTTTAGGCAACTCCTTGGAAAAAGCTGGAGGATGGTGGAACTGAAGAGCATCGGTGCCAAGAGGTCATGGGTTCTGGAGGTGGTTATAGTTGGGAATGAGGAAGTCCACCAAAGTAGGGCAGTAGGGAATAAAGTCCACCAAAGTAGACTGCTAGTATCAGAAGCAGTCCAGGAATTCTTCTCAAGACCCCAGATCATGACAAATTAGTCTTGCCATCTACAGGTCCCCAAATCCCCCAGGAGCATGGACACTGTTGGCTGAGGGATTCTGAGAGAGAGAAACAGCAAGCAAGCAAACTGGCGGCCAGAATCCCAGGGTGATCCTTCCCTCATTGGCAAAGCACTGGCTGGCTAGCCTCGGTGGAGAAACATCCTGCCCCTGCCGCCTTCTTCTGGGAAGAAAAGCCTCCGATCAACTTGGAAGAGGACAGGGGACGGGGAGAGGCGTTGAATGAAACACACACACACACACACACACACACACACACACACACACACACACACACACACACACACACACACACACACACACACACACACACACACACACACACACACACACACACACACACACACTTTTTGGACAAGTATTCGTTTGTTTCCCGGACCAAGGCCTCCCTTCTCCTTCTTCCTTTTCCTAAGGATGCTGTCCTCCACCTGAAGCCTCGTCACGTGACCGCCCCCCCCAACTCCGGGCGGAATGGCGGAAGACAAGGGCGGAACAAAGTCGCCCATCGAGGGAGAGCTTGGGGGGAAAAAACAGAGATAAATCATCCCTTCTCGGGACCGTGTCATCTTGGGAGCGCGTCCACCTGCCCGCCGGCGCCCCTGATCCCGCGCGCCGCGGGTGCCCTCTGTGGGCTTCCCCATGACCTTCTCTGATCCAACCTCCCCCCTCCCTCGGACTGTGGGCGAAGGCTGGAGGAGGCGGCAGCGGGCCGGTCCGGGCCTGGCCTGGAGCGGAACGGTGTTGGTGTTGGGGAGACGTCGTTTCCCCCCCCTCCTCCTCCTGTATTTTAAGGCTAGGGCGGAGAGCCGTAGCATCAGCACGCCCCCACCGCACGCCCTGCCCGGCCAAGACACAAAGGCGCGCGCAAGAGAGAGAGAGAGGCAGCCGCAGAAGCCAAGCGCCGCCGATGGGGGCGAGGATGAGGAGGACGAGGTTGCAGCGACCGCCCAGGAGACCCGGCACAGCAGCAGCAGCAGCAGCAGCAATAGCGGCCGCCGCTCCTCCTTGCTTCCTCCTCCTCCTCCTCCACCGCTGCCTCTGCTGCTGCTAAGCTACCAGTAGCCGCAGCTGCTGCTGCTGCTGCTGCCTCCGCCGCTGCCTTGGCACCGGCGCCCGCCTGGTCGTTCCCCCCCCCCGCTCCCCAACCACCACCCCATGCAGGCAGGCGGCCCTGGCGTGGATCCGCGGGGGAGCCGGCCTTTCCAGCCACGCCCGCGCCGGGCAGCATGCCCTGGGGAGTGGGCATCGCCTCGTCCAGGTCGTGCGTGGTGGATCTCAGCCGGAATCAGAGCCTCTGGTGCGCGGGATCCGACGAGCCCTTCTCCTTCTATGGAGAGATCATCGCTTTCCCTCTGCAGGATTACGGCGGGATCATGGCCGGGCTGGGCTCCGACTCGTGGTGGAAGAAAACCCTCTATTTGACCGGAGGAGCCTTGCTGGCCGCTGCGGCGTATCTCCTCCATGAACTCCTGGCCATTAGGTGAGCCGGCATGAAAACAGATCCCCCCCATCCCACCCCCCGTCCCCTTGGCGAGGCTGTGGGTGCCACAGATCACCGCAAGGGCAACCACAGTAAGGATGGGGTTTTTTTTTTTCTCACCGACCGGACTTTCCTTTGGCCGGGGGGGGGGCGAGGGAGGACTTTGTTGTGATGAGCGCAACCATGGTCGCTTGCGCCTTGAGGAGATGGCGGTTTCCTCTTGGAGGAGGCAGGCCTTAAACCTGGAGGGAGTTTTAGCAATGCTACAACTTGCTCTCCAGGTGGGCAGACAAAGGGCCTCTGAGCGCACAGGGAGCACTTTTTTGGCCTTGAGTAAATACACCCCCTCTGGGACAGTTTATTGGTGAGTCTTGAGCTTTGCCACTTCCTCAGACAGGAGTTATATATATACTGTAGTGTACATGCAAGCACAGAACCAATATCCCAATAATATAGGCAGTGTTTCCAAAGGGCACTGCTAGATGAAATCTACCTTGCAGGGTTGTTGGTGGTTAGGAAGTGCTTCATGTGTTTTCCCCGCCCCTGTTGGTTAGCACTCAAGCGCCAGGCACAACATGGAGCAACCTCCTTGCGACCTCCATTGTTTACATGGGCGGCTCTGATGGATGATATTTACTGCCAGTAAATGGCACTTAGATTCTAAAACACACACAGTAAAAATGGTGATCTGTAGGGTTACATGTGCGAGAAATTTTACTGTCATTGCCTTCAAAATGGGAAGAAGGGTTCGAGGTGCCAAGTTTCCCCTCTGGATTTATGAGAGCAGTTCCAAACATGCCGCTGCTGGGATAGCCCATGTGCTAGTCAGGATAGGCAATGGCCAGCTGGGAGGTTTTATTCATTCATTCATTCATTTATTTACCAGCCACCCATTTGGCAACATAGGCCTCTCTGGACGGTTTGCATCATGACACACAACAGTAAATGTCATGCCCTTCCCTTTCCTTGTGCAATCATTTTGAGCTCCCATAATAACTATTCCAAATGGTAGGCAGACTTGGAGACTTCGTTTTGGTAAGGCACAAGATGAAAACAACAGGCAAGTCAGCACAGCTGGCTCTTTACTTAGTAGTTAGCTAGTATTCTAGAAGCAGTCCAGGAATTCTTCTCAAGACCCCAGATCATGACAAGTTAGTTTTGCCATCTACAGGTCCCCAAACCCCCCAGGAGCGTGGACACTGTTGGCTGAGGGATTCTGAGAGAGATAAACAGCAAGCAAGCTAACATGTTCCAACAAGCTCTGAAACTTAACAAGATTTAATTTCTGTGTATGAGTCCTGTAGGTTCAGTACAAGGCTTATTTGTGACATGCTGTGAGCTGTCAAGACACATCCATCTTATATAGTGACTCAAATGGGTTGTCAAGATAAATGAGACCTTTAGGCAATATTTTTATCAATTCCAACACACACACACACACACACACACACACACACACACACACACACACACACACACACACACACACACACACACACAGAATTCCCAAGGCTGAGTGGGGATTCAAACCCAGGTCTTCTAAGTCCTAGCCTGTCACTCTACACAACACATCACAACACAACACACTGGGCAATGGTTGGAGGAGGCCTAGTTGGTCCTTTCTTGAGACCTTGAAAGTGGTGGAGGCAAAGAAAAACGAAAAACCGTCCATTGATGTCAGGTGGGAATAATACCCTGACAAAGGCAAAGACTCCTTGAACACAATCCTGTATATATCTACTCAGAAGTAAATCCTGTTGCATTCTGTGGGGCTTACTGCTAGCTAATAATGCTGAATGTAGATACAGTACTGTATATGAATTGGCTGACTTAGAAAACCTTAAAGGTAGTGCTATGCTTTGGGGCTTTGCTGTCTTTTTGAAACACAACACCCTCCATATTTTATAAAGGCCCTTCAAAATGCAGTTATGTGTTTTAGGCATTTGTATATCAATTCCTTAAGGAATACTCTTATTGCATATTCATATGAAATTTATTTATAAAAGTTTCATTTATATGAGACCCAGGAACAAAACTCTTTTCACAGTCAAACTTATTCATAGTTTGAGGGAGATCTTGACTGCTATCGGCTGACAACAATGAAATGGAGCTAAGTAAGAAAAAACGGTTTCTCATCACTAGTATGAATAAGTTACTGGATCCCCAATATTTTGCAAATAACTATCCTAATCTGAAATAACCTGAGTTAAACAACATGGAAAATGCTGAAGTCAATTAAGCTTGCTTAGGACAAACCAGAAAAGCTTATTTTATTTATGCACCATGTTTCTCTAATAAAGATTATATACATTGTTCCTCTCTCATGTCTTATCTTCAAAACAACTGTTAAGTGGAAGGTAGTAGTATCAGGCCCAGAGGTAGTCAGTGCATTACATTGCTGAATGTAACATGGATTCAGATTTGAGTATGCTCAGATGCCCTCAGCACATCCGATTTTGCCTGATTTTGGAAGCTAAGCGGGTCGGGCCTGGTTAGAACTGTACTTGGATGGGACACCACCAGGGAATACCAGGTGCTGTAGGCACCTGGAGTAGGAACTGGCAAATCACTCCAGTATTCCTGCCAAGAAAACTCCATGGACATTGGGTGATGAAGAGTCGGTCACGACTGTAACGATGCAACACACATACACACTCCTACTACAATTCAGCATGACACTGGCAGTTAACGTTCTATTCCGAATTAGGAGTTTGTGAGTTTTAGGGTTTTAAATGGCTACTCCATTCCTTTGCCACAGATATGCATTTTGGAGACCCATAACTGCCAGTTGATTCGGCTGATTACTACTGAGCGGCTCTCATTAACAGAATATAAGTGGAATCTTTTGATCCTTAGGGTGGTCTGCTTAGAAGCAAATCTCATTAGATTCAGTAGAATGCCTTCCCAAGAAAGGGTATGTAGGATGGCAATGATACTTTCTTGGTGTAAAAAACTGTTCATGCAACAAGTATGTTGTTTTATGAGTAGAAATATTTGATGCACAAAATGGTTCATTTAGTTAACACCTTTCATGTGTTAACTCTTTCTTTTCCAGGAAGCTCCTTCTTCATATTTTCATATTCATATGAAAATATTTCATATTTTAAAATCATATTTTATCATGACCCATAATAAGGTTTTTGTATGGCCTGCTTAAATCTGCAAGCATTGGTTTTGGAAGTGATTTCTGTGTGTGTTGAGTCGTTATCTAGATCGTAACTCGCAAACGGTAAACACAGAATAAAGGTGCTGAATGACTACACCTGTGCCAGTTTCTCTGAAACTATGAACTCAGAGGAGTTTCCTTCTTAACAGCAGCAGCAGCAGCAAAAGCAGCAGCAAAAGCAGCAGAGCTGGGAGGGACTCGGTGATATGTGTAAGATAGTTCTGTAGAAATAAGGGTGCAGTTTATACCAACCATCAGGTACTGTATTTGTATTTAGATCTGCAGCCTTATGTTAGATTGCCAAAATTGGACAGGGTCCAGTATTGGTGCACCATAAAGCAAAGTGTTCTGCTTATATACCGCCCCATACTACTACAAGTAGTCTCTGGGCAGTTTACAATTTTAATTACAGAGTGCAGGCTACACATAAGCCAAGGAGTGAAGGAAGGAGATTGGAGGAGTGCTGATGGGCGGTTGGGTGCATTTGGGCCTCATATGTCGTTTGGAGCAACTCACACCTAAACACCTTCATACTGAGCCAATGAGTTGTGGCTCCAGCTGGCTAGGAATGGGTAGAGATGGGCTCTCAGGCGCTTCAAGATTTCCCAGACAAGAATAAAATTGTCTCCTCTTCATTACTGCTGAACCTGAGGTTTGTGTCCCTATGTGGAGATCTAGAAAACGGAACAATACCTTGTGACCTGGCAAGCCCAAATCTAGATAGCAAACACGGAGAACAGACATCCAGAAATAATTCCATTCATTGATTCTGGTTGGGAAAGAACGGTGCTTGAGCACAGCAAGATGAAATAGATAGCTGTCTGAGAACTTGGTAGATTGATGTGAAATAATAATCCAAATCAATTATTACAATCATGTGGTAAAATAAGAAATGAGATCCAGAAACATGTTTTTGGTGTAATTCTGATAACTGATTCGCCTGATATCAGTCACTACTAGTTGTTATAAACCAGTGGTTCCCAACCTTTCATGAGTTAAGACCGCCTTTTATAATAGTCAAATAAGCTGCAAACTCCCCCCACCCCGCAACAGCTAATCTGTTACCCTTATGGCTTTGCATTTACTTTTAGCATTCCAATTGATTAATTGAACAATGAGAGATCAGATAAAGGATTGCAGCTGAGTAAACAACAAAAAAGAAAGGTGTGGTGGCTCAGTGGACTAAGACTTCCAAAAACGGTCGGCTGCAAAGTCGGCAGCTCGGAGGTTCGAATCCCGGGTTTCGAAATTAAAAGCGGGAAGGTAAAACAGTGTTTCCATGCAGCCATGCCAGCCTCGTGGCCATGGACTTGCACAACACTGGCTCTTTGGTTTGAATATGGAGAGGTGCACCGCCCCTAGAGTCGAACACAACTAACACACATGTGCGGCGGGGGGGACCTTTACCTTTAAACAACAAAAAAAGAAAGGGTGACAATCCTAGAAATTCCAGGAAGAGCCATCCTGTAATAAAATAGGGTGATAGATTATATACAGTGGTACCTTGTATAAAGGCATTAATTCGTTCCAAATGAAATTATGTTAAACAAATTTTCCTTTATACAAATTCCCATAGGAATGCATTGAAAATGGAGTAATCCCATTTTTATGTTGTACAGATTTTCCCCATAGGCAATTATGTTAAGCAAATTTCTCCTATCTCTGGACTTATTTATGTTGTACAGATTTTATGTTATACAAACTGTTTGTTATACGAGGGCCCACTGTAGTTAGAAGGTAACTTTAGAGTAACACATTCTTTGCATCAGAATATAATTGACCCAATAGGTTCCTTTCTTTCATCTTTAAAGGGAGTATGCTCTACCCCCAACTCTACCTCTGCTTACTTCTAAGTAAGACTCAACCTCCCCCTTGCTGATGGATGTGTCAACCTTGCTAGTGCTAGGCACTCCCTTTGCTTTCCTGAGCCTCCCTTTGCTTTCCCCAGCCTGCTTTTAGAAGTTTCTTGAGACATCCAATTAAAGAATACAGCCTCAATTCTCCACTAGCTTTCCCATGTTGTTGAATACTTCTACTTGTAACATATTGAGTGATCATAGCCAAACAAGTGTTAGACTTCAAAAACTGACAAAACAGGGCAAATGGCAGAGGCAATTATATATTGTATCGCACTTCTACATTTATGTGATTAATCCAAAATGAATATTAAATGAATATATGTACATTTTGGTTATGTATTTGAATACATCAACAATAATGTTGAATGTAAATACAGTATATGGATTAAGGGTGGGGAATGAGGCACCCTTGGTGACATTTTGTGTCATCTGGGCATGCTTGTGTGAGTTTATTGAAGTTCAGATATAACTGTTGAGAAGAATTGCTGTGTACCAGTTTGGGTAGTCACACCTAATGAATGTCTGCTTCCAAATGTATGAGGCCTTTTGGGATTATATGGGTTACAGAGATGTATCTCCTTACCTTGTGTTAATTACATGAAAGACAATACATTCTGTATATGTGTTGATACAAAACTACTTATTGATTATATTGGAAACCGTATATGGGGGAAGCCATATAAGGCACACTATATCTATGGGAATATTACCTGTGCTTGCACTTACATGAGTGTCTATGTATGTATCTATGTATCTATCTATCTATCGATCTATCATATCTATAGATAGATTGATAGATCGATAGAAAGAAAGAATAATACAGTGGCTGGAGGAGAGTCTTGAGAGTCCCCTGGACTGCAAGGAGATCAAACCTATCCATCCTGAAAGAAATCAACCCCGAATGTTCACTGGAAGGACAGATTTTGAAGCTGAGGCTCCAGTACTTTGGCCACCTCATTTGGGGAAAAGAGGATGGCAGAGAATGAGATGGTTGGACGGTGTTGTCGATGCAACCAATATGGATTTGACAGAACTCCGGGAGACGGTGGAAGATAGGAAGGCCTGGCGAGCTCTGGTCCATGGGGTCACGAAGAGTTGGACATGACTGAATGACTGAACAACAACCCCGACTTAAGAGCAGCTCGACTTAAGAACAATTCGACTTAAGAGTGGAAAACTGTTGGCATTTTAACTGCCGCCTTAAAAATTTTAGATATGGTCTGCTCGACTTACAAATATTATTTTCATTTTTTTATTTTTTAACTTTATTTTCTTCAATTTTTTAGATAGCTACCCCGACTTAAGAGTAGTTCGACTTAAGAGCATGCCTTTGGAATGGATTAAATTTGTAAGTCGAGGTACCACTGTATTGGTTACAGACAGTGCTGGTTACACTTAAGAATAATAACTATGTTTAGACTACCTCCACACTCCCACTGCCATGTTTACATAAAAAGAAATTTTAATGGGGTAAAATTGTCCCATCTAAAGCAGAGGATTCTTTCTCCCCAAAGGCTTGTTTCTTGTATGTACACATGTAACTTTAAGGTCCCCCTCCAAAAGGCCAAGGAAGGAATTATTTAACACATGTAAGGCGATCCGTGATTCCCCCCTCCGAACATACTGGGCAACCCCCATGGGGGTCGTGACCCCCAGGTTGGGAAGCACTGTTATAAAGTCACAAAGTCACACTGTTATAAAGTTACAAAGAAAACAAGAATAATCAGAAAGGTAAAGGATCCCTTTATGCTACACTGGTAGCAATTTAAATACTGCTGAAGATAAGCGAGGGGAATTGGACTTGAAGCACCATTTGTTTTGGGTGATGGTGTCAGAGTAGATTCTTACCACAGCATTTGTTAATCAGTGCTCCAGACTCTCATTAACTGCTGAGTGATCCTTCTGTGGTTGTGAGTAGCAAATGGAGCACTGACACTGTTTATATGCTCAGTTATTGCTCAGACACTACTCAAAGCTTACATGGCCTGTCTAGTTTCTCATCCAAGTCCATTGGATGAGGGTTACAGATGCTTCCACAAAGCATCTGTAGTAGAAGTCCAAAAGCAATGAGGAAGGATAATGGTTGTTAGTCATAGCAGTTACTTATTTAGTGGGAATATAATACTCATCTTAGAAGGCCTTTGGTGCATTCATGCTTATCTTTCATTCTTTGTTTCACCAAATCATGGGTGGCATGAGATTCTTTCCTTAATAGCTAGATGGCCAAAACAGTGCTTCCTGAGGGGGTCTAACTACTAGTGAACCACCCTGGATTTGTATTTCCGGAGATAATGTTAATCCCACCATACATCAGAGCTGGGGAGAAATTTGCATAAATAAGGTAATCAAGAGGAGGACTCTCTCTCTCTCTCTCTCTGTGGGGGGGGGGAGAGAAAGAGAGGGGGGAGAGGGAGAAGATGCCAGCATCTTCATTTTAACCACTATTAGATTCACTAATGTAATGGCATTGATTTTAATGAACGCCACAGGCTAGGGCCAATGTCTGGCATTAACACAAATGTTTACTTTCTGAAGCCAAAACTGGATTGTGGTTCACTGTTTTAGGAATAGACTGTGGTGTGTCCATGGCAATTTTGAAATTGGACCCGTGTTTTATGGGCTTGTCTTGTTAGCAAGGCATTTTCTGTAATTGACAGGTAGGGGAAATTGTTAGATGGGACGAGTCATTATATCCAAGGGTTAGAGTGCCTGTGGCACCTGGAAATTTAGAATTCTGCATCATGGTAAATATATTTTTGGTGCAGAATATCGGACTAAAGAGTTTGTGCTCAAATGATGATCATTGGATTGACAGACAGTTAATGGCTGACAGCAAGTAGAAGAAGAACTATTTTATTCCAATCAACCTATTTAAGTGCCTTATTTATGGATTACATTATGATTGCAAAACAGGATAGTACTTAATTATTTAGATCATCCTGTTTTCCTCCTGCTCAATAAGGGACTACTATGAGCATTAATATGCTGTTCCGGTTAAGAGAATGAGATGTGACCTAGGAGATACCAATCTTATTTCAGCCATAAGCTGATTGTTCAAGAACACAAAATTATTCACAATTTTATTTGCACGGACATTCCCGTGAAACATTGGGATGACTTACCTTTTATGGCTGTTGTGAAAATGATTAAGGTGATCTATAACAGATCTTTTGAGAGCACTTAAAGGAAGCACAATATACAATAATGACTACAAATGTGTATGACTTCCACATTTATTAGAGTTGCTTAGGCTAGATTACAGTCGAGTCCCATTCTCATGAAGATTCATTGTGTCATACATGTTGCCTCTTACTGATGGAAGCCAGATCTTGGAAAAGTTGCTTTATCGAAGAAAATATATATTCTGGGATTCTGGAAGCTATAGCCCTCTCAAACCAACCATTGTAGGTATGTCAGAAATGCCATATAAGCAGTGTTCCTCCTGCATTATGCAGGTTTCTGTTGTGCACTTATTTATAGATCAATGCCAAATTGATAAGAGCATATCATACTCATGTATGTATACTGAATGCATGTATGTGCATGTGATACCAATAGAAATAAAGGGAAATATTGTAGTAGACATTGTAACACAGATTTGGCTTAGGTTTTTTATGGATTTTGCTATTCCAATTCAAAGAACTTTTTAGTGACTTCCAGCAACAATGATTAAAACCGATAGCAGCTTATTAAAAAGACAAGTGGAAGCGTTGTCCTAGCAATTGCTTTGTGTTTTGTGAAACATAAATCTATTGGTATTCTGTGTTTTTATGACATGTGGCAGGTTGTGTTTGGTAAACCTTGCTTGCTTGTTTTGCTTACTAGGAAAGAGCAAGAGGTTGATTCAAAGGATGCTATCATACTGCATCAATTTTCAAGGCCAAACAATGGGATTCCCAGTTTGTCTCCCTTTTGTTTGAAAATGGAGACTTATTTGAGGATGGCTGATTTGCCCTACCAGGTAATTATGTGCATGTTTTACTTTGCATATTAACAGGCCTCCTCATAGCCATGCTTATGGGATAAATGTATTTGGGTTTTTTTTCCTAATTCCAACACATAAATGTTCACATTTAGCAGAACTGAACCAGCCCAGAGTGCACATTTGGTGCCACTTATTGGAAGGGACGCCATGTCAAACTCCTTGTAGGCAGATGGGAAGAGGTAGATGTGTTCTCGGTAAGCCATCCTATGTGAGCAGGCTTGGCTTGTTTTCAAAAAGCAAATTTCACAAAGTTAGAGACTCATCTCTCACTGATAAGATACCTGTTGTAAGAGTATAAGAATGCAGCGTGTAGGTATCTTGCATGTTCACTTGAAATGAAATATTGCTTGACTCAAACATCTGCTCAAAATCTCTGAAGGAGAAATGGCACATGGCCAAAAAGATTATGAAGATCAGTAGGAAAACACTTAGGGAAAAAAATAGAAATGTGAGTAAATGCCACAGAGAGTTTCTCTAGATCTTCCTCTTTAGAAACAAACAAAACGGTGAATTATTTAGATTTGTCCAGCTGTACATCATGTACAGTACTTAGATTTTGCTATTGTTGCAAAGGGGTCCAGTTGCTTTTTGAAAGTAATGTTAGGACTATGTCTTGATTGTTATTGCTATTCCACATCTGTTGCCTTAACTCCCCCACCCCACCCCCACCCCCATAACATGGAAAAGTGGTGCTTGTGTTGAATTACGTTTGAATGGATTAGGACCCAACATTTCAGCTGCTCTGAACTAGTGAGGGCCACGCACTAGGCAAAGATGCTTTGTCCTTCTCAAGATGTTTTTGATGGTTTGTGAAATCCAGGCTACGGGGGTGGCTCGCTGGGCTGGAATCTCTGCAGTCATTCCTTGTGGAAAGCTGATCTCCCGACACAAAATGGGAAACGCATGGTTCTGGCTCTGTCACATATCTGGCGGGTAGAGAACAAGTCTAGCACTCTGTGGTTGTGAGGAGAGGAAGCTGAATGTAGGTCCCAAGGTATTCGGAAATGCAAAGCATTTGGGGACTATAGCTCCTGGACTGGACTGTATCAAAGGTAGCTAGAAAAAAAGTCCAGTTGCCATGACTCAACTTCCAGACAACATCCCCTGGATAACTAAGGCTCTTCACAGACTTCTGGAAGGGATGCCATAAAAACAAAACCCCCAAACTATTCTGTGTTGAAAAGTAGGGGTTCTACTCATTATATGACATGATCACAGACATGTTGTTCTTTCGCAGTACAGCCAAAACTCAAGTGGGTGGACTATATTCTGTAAAAATACAGTTTTTTATTTATTTATGAATAATTTTACCCCACCTTTCTCCTTGTAAAAGGACCCAAGGCGGATTACAGTAATGAAGGACAATATACAGTCCAGTACATTATATGCAGACTAGTCCAACAGTCCATTTCCAAGCCTTCCCAGTAAAGCACCTCAGCAAGAAAAATCTGGCATGAAACACAAAAGAATAACTGCTGATCAAAGCAGCCAGTACTGGATTTAAAGATGCTGGTGGTTTCGCTAGGGACAAGGCAGCTTCTTCTGCTGTCATGCTCATTCAAAACCAGGGTGGATAAAAATTGGTGATTTTGTTTTTTTAAAAAATTTTAAACAATGATTTAAATAAAAATTCAATAATTTTTATTTAAAATTTCAAAAATCTGATTTACGGTAAATTAAATCCACCCTGGAACGGCAGTCGTTGAAAGGTGACACTGCATAGCTTCCACTATTTATTTTATTTTATTTTATTTTATTTTTATTTTTATTTTTATTTTATTTTATTTATATATCACTCCGTTAGTGTACAAGCACTATTCTGGGTGGTTTATATCAGCTAAATATTTATACCAACATATATAAAAACCAGATTAAAACGAGTAGCAATAATCATTAAGACAGCAGCCATTAAGCTAAATGGTGCTAGGGACAAAATACCAAGTTCAACAGATGCACACTGCTTGCATCTACCTGAGCCTCCCTGTGAAGTGCGGTTGAAGGATTATGGCTTTAAATCTTATGAAAGTGAACTGTTACTCAAGCCTCAGCTCTGGACATTTGACCAGTCCCAGAGGGCTATGGCCACTTTGTCGAGTCAGTGAAAAAATCACCCCTACTCTCCATAACCTAAGGATACAGAACTAAGTTCTAATATCGGGGGGGAGGGAGGGGGAAGCCATCAAAATAAATAATTTTATTCTTTGAACAATATCTCTTGAGCAAAGAGACCCTTTTGGTGGGGTGGCAATTAATTTCTCAGAAATTATAAGAGATAATTGGATAAAACTCTTAGAGAACACCAACATGTCAAGAAACACTCAAAGGTTCGGAGATTATTAAAGCAATTTAACAACGTCATGGAGACATTTCAACAAATCAAATATCACATCAATATCTCATTAATGGCAGATATGAACATTACTGTACGAAATTAGAACTTTGGCTTGAAAGACTCAATCAGCTGGAGACCAATGTACTTGCCAAATCATTCAACGTAGAGTCATGCGAAAAAGAAAATGCATCCTCTTTGAATTCTATGGTTTTATTTATCAGGACATAACAAAAATATCTGGTCCTTGGAAGGTCCGAAAATTAAGTAAATGTAACCTCTGATGAACAAGAATACATGACATATTACTCTATGTTATGATATATTTTACAAAAATAAAAGTCAAAATGGAGATCATCTCAGAAAGACAGAAATCCCAACCCCATTACTCCTTAGGTTTGCAGTACACTCTTAGTGTGCAAGGACGTTTGATAACTTCATTTTGGATTTTTACAGTTTAGAGCAGTGGTTTTCAACCTGTGGGTCTCCAGATGTTCCTGGACTGCAGCTCCCAGAAACCCCTTCCAGCAGAGCGAGTGGTGGAGACTTCTGGGAGTTGCAGTCCAGAAACATCTGGGGACCCACAGGTTGAGAACCACTGGTTTAGAGGAATGGGGAAATAAACATGGAGACAATCTTGCTGCTCAGCTCCATGTATGCAATGGTGATGATGTCATCCTTAGTATCAAATTTGCATTAAAGGAAAATCATTACTCATTAAATGCAGTTATGGGGTCCATGCTTGCACCCCCAAATTGGCAAAGGAAGCCATTAATCAGTAGTGCTTTGCTGCTTTTTATGACATCATCACCATTGCACATATGACACAGTGAAACAGGTTTTCAGCCAGTGTTCTGTCCCCAGAAATTCATTTATAAGCAGGGAGGCCGAATGCATCACCTCTCTATGTCTCTCTTTCTCTGTGTTGGTTCGTGTATTATTTTTTTCTGACTTCACTGTGATACTTCTTTTCCTAGAATTACTTTGATGGGAAACTTTCCCCTCAAGGGAAAATGCCATGGATTGAATACAATCGAAAAAAAGTATCCGGGACAGAATTCATTATTGATTTTTTGGAAGAGAAGCTTGGAGTGAATTTAAACAAACATCTTGGCCCACATGAAAGAGCTGTTTCTAGAGCAGTCACAAAGATGGTGGAGGAGCACTTCTACTGGTAAGTTCCCATGTGTTGCGTTACGGATCACACAGACAAAGGGTTTCGGGGTGCAATCCGGTGCTCAGGCAGCATTCCTGTGTGATGATGATTCGTGTGATGATTCGTGTGATGCTTTCCCTACTGCCTGAGCGACCAGTGTTTTATTAGTAAGAGAGAACAATAGATATAGCAGGACGTCTCTTGGTGGGAGGGGAATGCACGCCTTATCTGTGAGACCATACACAGTAAACACGTACACAATAGCAGAGGAAATACATTCCATAGGTGGGAGGGAAAATGCTCCCTAGCTAGTGAGGGATTATTGATAAGGACAGGAAGAGCTTTTCTGGGCCTGAGCAGATGTATCCTGATATCCTGTTTATCTGCCATCCTGTTTGCTCTGGCCTTCTTGCCTACATCAACACATCCTGGTATCTGCTTCGGTCCTGGGGACTGCTGGGAAATACCCGGTCAAGCAGCCCTCCTAGGCCTTCAGTTTCCTTTGTGCTTGACCAATGTTGGGGCTCAGAAATATGGGCAATGATATTACCACATCTCCCCTTTTCTTTTCTTTTAAATATGAGCAAGCTGGCAAGAGCTGTGGCCCTTTTTGTATACCAGTCAGGAGGCACAGGTGTAAACCAGCCAGAGATCAGGCACTCATCTGGTGCTCAACCCATGCTGGCCCTGAAAGCTGGAAGCCTGAGGTCATTTGCCCCAGGGGCCTCATTGCTTGGCCCAAGAGGAAACTCAACTCCTTATGTAGGAGGGAGTGACATGTCTCTGGCAAGACAAGCTTCATATATCTGGGCTGAGGTGTGAGAATTATGCCCTAAAATGTGAGGTGTCTTTATGCCTGTGCATGAGAGTTGCTGCGGTGACATTCCTCCCACCCCCATGTTCATTATGATAGCACTAAGCTAGGGCATGGCAGAAATCCTTGGCTGTGATGTGTTATCTAATGTGGCGATCCCTCTGGAATGTTGGAATGCATTTTTTTCTCCCACCGAGGTACACAGCGCCCAATATTCATATGACTTTCAGAGATAGAAACTTGAGCTCATAACTTGCAATAATAAATGAAATGGCATAATAAGCATGATTGCCTCCCAAAACCCAAAAGGTACATGGTACATAGGCATATCTAGCATACAGATATACATGCATTAACAATAATACTCCAGCAATAAGCGATAGCGTAAGCAATACATGAATACATTTTGTGGCTAAGAGGTAATGCATGGCAAGAATTTGCATGACATGAATATTTTCCAAAAACAATACATGAATACATGAGAACACATAAGTAAGAATGGTCTGTCTAGGCTAGGGGCTTACATTTTGTGGGGGAAAAGGTGAAAGTCTACCTAACTATTTTCCTCTCTGCTTCCAATGGATGGCTGTTCGCTGAAAAGTCCTTTTAAGAGTCCTTTTGCTAAAAGTTCATGGGTCTGGGAAACGTATTCTTCTTCTGGTGGTGAGACAATTCTGCTTGGCATGAATGGTAACAACAGCTCCCAGATTACCCATAGTCCATAAGCCTTTGCAGTTGAGAAAATGAGGAATGTATGTGGAATGAGAATATTCCTTAAATGTTCTTCTGGGATCATTCTGATGGTAACCTTCGAACTTGCCATGGGAGGGCATACCTGTGAGAATATTTCTTTTTCTGTCAGGGTACATATAGTTAAAATCAAGCCTTGAGGGGGGAGATCTCTCTCCCTTTCTATTTTTTTGATTTAAATTTGAAAGTCATACCCTGAGAGGAAGGTCTTTTTCCTGCTCGATTTTTGGAGGCAAAAGGAACACGATTAGTGTGATTTTTTATATCTTTTTAAACCCCGTTGATTGCTTGTGCCCAAAAAATGTAAGGCATACGGGGCTTGTAATCTTGCTTTCAGCTCTGAAAGCCTGCCTGTCTTCTCTCTGTCGTCCTGTCCTTACAACAGACAGTCAATGATTAAGCTGATTCAAAGCTGACCTTTGTTTATACAAACCTCTGAAGACATTCCTAAAGGAATTGCTGGCAAACTGATAACCATTCCTTCTACCCTGTTATCTTGCATGCTTTCTGTGTGTGAGTGGGATGAATCAAACCCATATAATTCCTTTTTACCCCATGAGAATAGTGGAAAGATGAGATCTTTGGGACATTTCCTTTCTAAAGGACTTGAAATCTCCAGAAATCTTCCTCACCATTCCTGACAGCTGATGCCTTTTGCTTTCCAGCCCCCTTCCCCCCCGCTCCCCCTGAGCTGCTTCCAGTCGATAGACAGAGAGAGAGAGAGAGAGAGAGAGAGAGAGAGAGAGAGAGAGAGAGAGAGAGAGAGAGAGAAGCATCTTTGATTTCTAAATTTTCCTGTGGCTTGCAAAAGAAAGAGTGAGGGGACTCTGGCTGCTCATGATTTCTGAAAAAGGACATTGCATTCTCCATGGCTTTGGAGGAAGAGGAAAAATAAGGTACAGAATCTGATCTTTGAAAAAATTGGCCTTTTTCCTAAACTTGTATTGACGGTGTCCTGCATTTGCCAAAGCGTACGAAAGGCTGACCTTTGCCCTAAGGGCCAACTTTGTCCTTTTGGGAAAGGGGTCTATCTTTGGAATTCCCTCTCTTGGCAAATCTGCTTTGGTCCAGCACAAGGCTGAACTCTGCATAGGCTCTAAAGCTGGCAGCCTCTGATTTTTGAGGTGCCTTCCCTGGGAAATGGAATTCTGAGTCTTAAGTGATTCCAGGGCTTGTGTTACTGAGCCGTGGACAAAATTGTGGCCTCTCTGCATTTGACTGGGAAATCCTGTCCCATGGCTGGGCTCTTTGCTGCAAGAAAGTGATTGTGTTAACTCTAATGCCTGCCCTTGGGGCAACTCCTTGCCTTTTAGGGGTACATTTTCTGGCAGGACAAAACTTTTCCCCTTCTGCTTCTGGGGTTTGATGAGATCTGCTTTTTGAGCCTCATTTTTCCCTTTTCTGGGACTATTCTTGATGGAAAAATTTGATTTTAACCCTTCCAGATGTTCTGTTGCTGAATTTCCTAAATCCCCTTGGGGTTCCTTTTTTTGCTCAACCAATTCCTGATTCTGGGACACTGTTCCTAACTGCAGGTCACTAGGTGGAAAATTATTGGTAGGGGCATCTGGAAATCTGGGAGAAGGAGTGAAATGGGCATTTCCATTCGCCCCCAACAATCACCTGCGTTCTGCTTGCCAACCCTGGAATTTTCTGCCTGAATCTCCTTTCCTGCCACTGGTTTGTGACCCAGGGGTTGCCCAGACTCTGCTCTGAGTTCTTGGCTGACTCGAATCTTTCCCTGCCCCCTTGATCCCACCTTAGGGACTGTGGGCAAAGGCTGTACTATTATTGACATGGCTTCAATGGTTTCTAAAGGCCTTAAAAGTGAAGCCAATTCTCCTCCTGGCCTGTATTCCCATGAATTCTCCTGAGTGAAAGCTTCTGCCTGCAGCTTTCTTCGTACTGCTGGTTCCAACCCAGAGGCTGTTGTGACTCCCAAGACTCTATATGGAGTTCTTGGCTGTCACAAGGCATTATTTTGCTCCGAAAATTAACTGGCCCTCTGAATTCATTTCGTTCTTCAACTGAGAAGAACGCTCCCATCTCACCTATTGGGATCCCCTTGGAGGATGTCTGGACGCGTCTCGAAGCCTTTTACGGGCATAGGGAGATGAGGATGAGCCGCATTAGTGCTGTCTGGTCTGGAGCCTGATCCTAGTGCCTAGTGGTTCCTCTGCATCTGCCTTGCTGCAGGAGATCGCATCTGCGTTGCCTTCTGGGAATCACGTTGGCGTTGCCTCGGGGGAATCACGTCTGCCGTTGCCTTGGGGGAATCACGTCTGCCGTTGCTTTGGGGGGATCACGTCGGGGTCACCATCTGTTGCGTTACGGATCACACGGACAAAGGGTTTCGGGGTGCAATCCGGTGCTCAGGCAGCATTCCTGTGTGATGATGATTTGTGTGATGATTCTTGTGATGATTCGTGTGATGCTTTCCCTACTGCCTGAGCGACCAGTGTTTTATTAGTAAGAGAGAACAATAGGACGTCTCTCGGTGGGAGGGGAATGCACGCCTTATCTGTGAGACCATACACAGTAAACACGTACACAATGGCAGAGGAAATACATTCCATAGGTGGGAGGGAAAATGCTCCCTAGCTAGTGAGGGATTATTGATAAGGACAGGAAGAGCTTTTCTGGGCCTGAGCAGATGTATCCTGATATCCTGTTTATCTGCCATCCTGTTTGCTCTGGCCTTCTTGCCTACATCAACACACCCTGGTATCTGCTTCGGTCCTGGGGACTGCTGGGAAATACCCGGTCAAGCAGCCCTCCTAGGCCTTCAGTTTCCTTTGTGCTTGACCAATGTTGGGGCTCAGAAATATGGGCAATGATATTACCACACCCATGGCTATTGGAATGTTATCTGAAGATTTCAGACAAGTGCTCTTTTTACTCACATAGTGCATGAGTTGTTTCTGGCTTTGTCCAGTAGGAATGGTTTGATTATAGAGGACTAATATTTCCATGTTAAGGGCTTCAGTCCCTTGGGGATAATTATTTTGATGGCCATATACTGAAGCCAGTAGCCAACAGGGAAGAACCAAACCCCAGTAAGCCTTACCTACGTTATTTCTGTTTTTCTTTCCAAGATCCTCATTTTCTTTGTCATTTTATTCTGTGCATCTTATCTGTGATTTTGTGCAGCAAGTCTTGGTCTCAAAAATGCTGAAAATGTACTTTAGACAACTCCCACCCTGGCTAAACTTTGTACTGGCAGAATGACTGTTTGCTGGGCTTGAAGGGATCCCATGTCCTGCCCTATATTATTATTTTGTAAACTATGAATTTAGTGTACTGATTTGACATAATATGATCATTTATTTATTTATTTATTTATTTATTTATTTATTTATTTATTTATTTATTTACTTGTTAACCATCTAACTTTCCCTCGGGAACTCTGGGCAGTATACAACAAATACTGTAGCAGAAACAACTTACACAAAAAATGACAACCCCCAATGAAACAAATCCAATATAAAAGTATAAAATACAAAAATATGTGCAGGCTTTCATTCATTCATTCATTCATTCATTCATTCATTCATTCATTCATTCAGTTTTGATACCATCTATCTGGGCAAAGGCCATTCTGGGCGGTTTACAGCATATAAAACCAACATGACTAAAATACAATGAACCAAAGAAAGAATAAAAATAGTAGAATGCCAATGAATGAACCAGAATTAACAATAAAACAAACAGAACACTTTAAACATTAAAGACGGCAGACTGAGACAAGCAAGCTAGGTAGGCTCAGCTGAGTTTGAGGATATAACATTTTCAAATGCCTGCTTAAATAAGCAAGTTTTTCATGGTTTTTAAAAGGTCACCAGTGAAGGGGGATTGCAAGTAAATCCCACTTACTTGTCTTCTCTCTCCACCCAGACCTCTCTCGGGATTAGTATCCTCAGTTTGGGATGTTCTTGTTGTATGGGCAGATCCAGTTGGAAGTAGGCCTTCTGCCTGGTAGTGAGGTCCCAAACTGTTTAGGGCTTTCTAGGTTACAACCATCACCGTGGAGATGGCTTGGAAACAGACAGGGACCCAGTGTAAGAGGGCCAGAATTTTAACCATTCATTCATTTCAAAGGGAATCTCAGGCAGTTTCTTTATGCTACACATGCTGTCATATAGGACCTTTATGCAAACACCAGATCATCTTGTACAGTATATGCAAAATGGTCCTGCTTTGACTTTTTCCTGCAGTGTAAACACAGTTTGTATTGTGCATGAATTAAGAGGAACCATTAAAAAAAACCCTGGACTGATACACCTAATACATAATCCGTAATCCATCTCTAGCAAATCGAGATGGTATCGTGAGAATCAAAATCTGAAATAATGTGCACATGAAGTTGCACTTAGTGGGTTTTGAAATATATCCAAATTATACATTTTTCATCTTCTTTTAATGCTGCTAGATTCTTATTGCTGAATTCTTCTCTTTGTTTAATCTGTCACAAACAACAGTAAAACCTAGGAGTACACTCATCGCCTCATTCACTTGCTAGAGTGAAGAAGACATGTCCTTTAACTCAGTGTCATAACTTCTATGAAAATTTTCTGGAGTTGCATTTTGCTGGGTTCACCTACTTCACCACTACCAGAGATGGGAAAAGTTGACTTCAAACACTACATATATCATATCAGTATTCAATATAGCATTTTCCTAGCTTGTAGGGATATTCTGGGAGTTTTAGTGCAGATTTAAACCCACTGCTTGAGATTTATAGACAGTCTTCTGTTTCTCTGTAAAGTTCTCCACCTTTCCCTCAAATGATTCTTAAAACTCCCCTAGATGCATTCATCTACGCCCTCTACCGATACCTAATTTTGATTAAAAGTCTGCTCTTTACAAATATTTTATGAAGAGTTACTGCTTTTTGTGATCAATTGATGATACGGGTTTCTCATTTCTAGTTAGTGTTAGGACAATAATTGGAAAGTGCAAAAAACAAGGAAGGATTTCATAAAATAAACATGCAAGGAATAAAAGTAATTGAAAAGAAATATTAACATTTCCTTGCACTTCTTTACATCCCAAATGTTTTTTGTACATTATTGCTTCCTCATCTGCCCAATATTATGGCTTCCTTAGGATCAGAAAGCTCTCATGAAGAACAGATAATAGTGGAAAAGCCATAAAAGAGTGCTGTTGGTGGGATCACATTCCTAAAGAAATATTGTGTCAATATATGTGTACTTTTCCCCTTCAGCAGTATGTCCCTAAATGGAGATATTACTTTTGGGGTGGTGGTGGTCGAAAATGGCTTCTTGTACCCTCTAATGAATATGGAGTAATTCTTCTTTGTTTTGAGATGCCTCAGCATACTTTGGGCCTCCCATGGTCACTTTTTTGCCACAAGTAGACTTTTTCAGTTTGTTTAAAAAAGGGGGGGTGATGGTGTTGTTGTTGTTGTTGTTGGTGGTGGTGTGGGGCATCACAAGAGTGAGCACAGCCATCCGAGGCCCTGAGATGGATATTATGGTTCTCAGACCTCTGGAAATTGCTCAAACTGAATCTAACTGAAATAATCAGAACAGTCTTACTTTGGTTCAAGCATGCGACAGCATGCTTATATAATGCTCCCTATAAACCCAGTGCAATGTGTCCTTGTTCTCTCTCTAAAACTCTTATCTGGTACTGAGTCCTTTGGAAAAGAAGAAGGTGCGTGTTTGTGAGGACACTGCATTTAAGTGAGCCTGAATGTCTTCCAAGGTGTTTTTAATGCGTCCAGTTTTCTCACCTCACCTTGAAAGCGACCTTACTTCCCAAAGGACTTTCACAGCAGGTTCTCACTAGCTGTGAAAAGACAGCTGAGCAGAAATATGTCTGTGAAGATTCTCAGTCATCCAGGTGAGTTTATCTGGAAGTTGAGTCATGGCTACTGGACTTCTTTTTTGAGAGCTGAGCAGAAAGTCAAGCCAGCATTTCCTTTCATTCTGATTTGCCAGAGGTACACAGGAGTAGCTTTACTATTGGGCTAACAGAATCCAATGGGGAAGGCAGCTTCTGTGTATCTTTGACCCATCAAACTCAGGAAGCTGGCTGACTACAGCAAGGGTGTCATGGGGGAAATGGAGGAATTTGGCGGCACTGGTGTTGGAAGCTGGGTATTGGAAATGACGGCCATGGACAGGCATGCCCATGAGCGGCCAGTGTATACTTTAGTTGGGAGTGGTGAGGATGGAGTGTTCAACCCCGACCTGCCACTAAAGGCCGTTCAGTTTCACAGATGCAACAACCTCTTGGAGGGTAGTCTTTCAAGGAGATTTGAGCACCCTTGGCATCGTTGATGGTGACCGTGTGGGTGCACAAAATATAATGTAAAATCTCGTGCAGCATAATACAACTATGGAAAGGGGAAGGAATGTAACATACACAGTGACCAGTCAGAAATGAAAGACCTGGGATAAATGTTTATAAACTGCAGTCTTATCAGGCAGCATTCTGCAAATCATACTGCATGAAACTCAAATGACTCATCCTTAGAGGATTATCTTTGATGTTTTTTTCCTTCAATAAAGCTTCTCAGAAAAGCTAGGAAGGTTCCTCCCTTTTATTACATTCCCCTTCAACCACTTCCTTGGTATCTCCCTAAATTATCTATATTGATGCCTCTCTTGTTCCATTTCAGTGAGTAGTCTGGTTTCATAAATAATTAAGGGTTCAAACCCACAAAGAGTGATGCTGTGCTGGCACGGCCCTCTTCCTGTTCCTTTCCCCTCTCGTTACCTGGCCCCATCACTCCAGCACACCTTTTCCCACCCCGCCCCACCCTTTGCTTTTTGCTTCTGTCTGAGCCAGTGGTAGACCTTTACACTGAGAAGGAGACAATTCTCCTCCCATCTTTCATTCCACATTTTTAAAAATAGCACAGTCAACATCTGCCTTAGCTCTAAACTGGTTCCTTCCTCTCAGTGTTGACACGCTGAAAATGGCGGGGGGGGGTCACTTTATATTAAGATGTTAGATTGTTTGGGTAAATATGTTAATACAGAGCACAGAGGCAGCAAAATGTGTGTGTGAAATGGTCAGTGAGTGACTGCCTTTGTTTATGTGTATCTGAGAGAAAGAGGAGGATATAAAATTTGAAATAATCTCCTCTGGAGAAAGAGACAGGGAAAGGTGGTTGGAAATGACAGTTGAGAAAAGATGTGTAAAATGGCATCTCTCCAAATGGAGGAGAATTTCTCCTCTGATTCTCAAACCAGGCGTGGGGATGTGTGTGTCCATGTTTAAGTTATTTATTTATTTATTTATTTATTTATATAGCTTGTATGCCGCCCACTACCCAAAGGTCTCCGGGCGGCTCACAATCAAAACAATTAAAACATCAAAATACAATAAAATTAGAACAATAAAAACCAGTAAATACAATAAATACAGTACATTAAAAGCACACCACTAAAAATTGCCATCAGGTCCCACAATCATTAGTTAAAAAACTTTTGGAATAGGAAGGTTTTTACCTGGCACCGAAATGATATCAACGTTGGTGCCAGGCGAGTCTCATTTGGGAGGGCATTCCAAAGTCTGGGGGCAGTTGCTGAAAAAGCCCTATTCCTGCAAGCCATCCCCTTCACCTCCTTAAGGGATGGCTCTTTCAGGAGGGCTCTCTGACTAGATCTTAGTTGCCGGGTAGGTTCATATGGAAGGAGGCGGTCCTTCAGGTATCTAGGTCCTAAGCCGTTTAGGGCTTTATATGTCAAAACAAGCACTTTGAATTGGGCTCGGGCAGCAACTGGTAACCAGTGAAGGTTATACAGAATCAGCGTGATGTGTTCCTTGGTGGCCCTACTACTCACCAGCCGTGCAGCACGATTTTGAACCAGCTGCAATCGCCGAACCGTCTTCAAAGGCAGCCCCACGTAAAGCGCATTACAGTAATCAATACGGGATGTTACGAGTGCATGCGTAACTGTCATAAGGCTCCATTCATCTAGGTAGGGGCGCAGCTGGTATATGTTCCGCAGCTGGAGAAAGGCACCCCTGGCCACCGAGTCCACCTGGGCTTCCAGGGTTAGACCGGGATCCAGGAGCACCCCCAAGCTACGGACCCTGTCCCTTAGGGGGAGTGCAACCCCATCCAGGACAGGGAAATGGCCCTCTAGCCTGTCAGACGTAGCACCCACTAACAGCACTTCCGTCTTGTCTGGATTGAGTTTCAATTTATTAACCCTCATCCAGTCCATTATCTGGTCCAGACACAAGTTCAGAAAAGAAACCGCCTCACCTGGATTGGTGGAGAACGAGAGGTAGAGCTGAGTATCATCAGCATATTGCTGACTCCTCAGCCCAAACCTCCTGATGACCTCTCCCAGCGGTTTCATGTAGATGTTAAACAGCATGGGGGATAGTATTGAGCCCTATGGAACCCCATGACGTAAACGCCGCCATGGAGCAGAGCTACTATCCCCCAGCACCACCTTCTGGACACGGTCAGCCAGGAAGGATTGGAACCACCGCAAAACGGTGCCTCCAATTCCCAACCCAGCCAGCCTATCCAGAAGGACACCATGGTCGATGGTGTCGAAAGCCGCCGAGAGGTCCAGGAGTAATGGTAGCACTGCACTGTCCTTTCCCCACCCCCAAGGATTTTGGTTTTCTAACATGCCACTCCAAGTAGCATCAAAAGAAGCGAGGCTGGGGGCCTGGCCACCCTTTGGCTCCCACTTTGGCATCTCTCCCCAAGGGTGTGGTGGTAGTGGGTGATGGGAAGGCAGCTGCCCCCAGAATGGTGGAGAAATGGAGTTTGACACTTTACCTGAGGTGGTGGAGGAGGTGGGTTATAGATTTATTTTGCCTCTGCAGCCGAAAAGTCTTGCAGTCTGCTCCCTTCTTGATACAGGGGGGGCAATGCTGTGCCCTACTGCAGGAAGAATCCAGTGTTAGAAAGCTAGTTCTGTGTCATAATTTGTCATCCAATCTTCTGGAAGTTTTCTTTCCTCATGAAAAGGCTTCCATATTTCTGCCTCAGTCTCACTGCCCTTTAGAATTTCTTTTACTGGTACTTACTTTTTAAAGATTGCTATAAAATTTCAAGGTATATATGGGGATAGTACAATTGTCTTCCCCCCCGTGTTTTTCACGTAACTTTTCATCACTTGGTAGCTTTGCTGGCTGGCCCTCCCTTGATGATGATGATGATGATGATGATGATGATGATGATGATGATGATGATGATGATGATGATGATTTATTTATTGTTATTGTGTGTATATACACAGTATACACATACAACAAAATTCAGACACCCAGAGACCAGATTTAACACACACACACACACACACACACACACACACACACACACACACACACACACACACACACACACACACACACACACACAAATCCCCAAACACTCTCACACACATTTAAAAAAACCTTCAACACACACACATAAAAAATCCCCGAACACTCCCCCACCCACCAAACCCCACCCCCTAAAAACACAAGGAACCCTCAAGGAAACGGTATTCTATGGTGTCTTTTTCTGGGTTTTATTAGTTAAGCTGGAGAAGCTACCAGCTAGTACAGAGATGATTATGGAATTAAAAAAACTGGATGCCTGTCTACATCCTCAGCCACCTCATAAGTTTTGGCAACCAGAAACCTACTGAATCTCACTAAGAATGTCTCTTTTGAAGTTCTTTTCAAAAGGAAATGGAGTTTCTATCACACTGAAAAAGAATGGTTGAACCTCTCATGGGGACATTTCTGGCACAGAACCAGCTGTTCTGCAATGTTATCAGAGAAGGGCAGGAGAGCAGGTGGTACCGGGTGGGATAGCTACGGCCCCTCTGTTGCTAAGGTAACATGAGATTCGGCTGGGTTGAAAAACGGAGCGAAGAAAGAAAAGTGTGAGCTAGAGGAAAGAGACACTGTGTGTAGGGTAAATGAACTGACTTGACCCCACTTGGAAGATATTCTGAGAGGTATACCGGTAAATATTTCATGCCTCCGTGCATGCTGCTGGAAGGCTGACTTCAGGACAGGGGTCCCCCCCACACACCTCCTTCCCCTGGTGCTGTGCTTTGCACTGCTTCCTGGAATAGTCCTGTGAAATGGCTGGCGTGGCGTGAGGTGGGAGTGTCTGTGTGACGGCAAAGCGTCTGTCAACATTCTGCTAGCATTTTTAGTTTAGGAAAGTCTTTATTAATAAGCTGAGTAGACAAATGTGCCACCCAGTGCAGCAGCGTGCAGTCCTCTTCAAAGCAGAACATTCAAGTGTGGCTGTGAGAGGTAATTAATATTCCCACTCAATGCAACTTGCCCCGTCAAGCAAGCACTACTGTAGAATCGTATTATTAATCTATCAGGAAGTCCTTTGCTTCAGGCATTCCTCTAGTTCTTAATTTGCAGTTATCAACATAATGGTAAGATGATACTTGTTGGATTGGAATGAAATGTTTTGTCTAACCTGCTGTGTTGAGATGGGGTTGTTTGCACACCAGTTGACTAATTCATTATCCTACCCTTCATAGTATTTGTTTATTTGAAGCTTTTTTGCTATACTGTATTCTTCTGCTGAAAAGACAGAAGAATATAATCCAGTTGCTTTTGACTTATGACACCCTTATGGATGAGTGCAATTCAAAATGTCCACTTCTCAGCTGCCCTGCTGAGCTTGTGTAGACCTAAGCCTGTACAATGAATTGGAAAGAAGACCATTCCTATCCGCAGGCTTATAGACCAGAACACTTTACATGTCCTGTGTAAAAGGAAAAGAATGGGGAGTGGGGGGGGAAGCATGCTTGTTTTCCCATTCTGAACCTTATAAAGTGCTGTTGCACAAAATGTTTGCATAGCAAATAACTCCAGATGGTTGAAACCAGTCTGTCGTGCAGAAGCTTCCAATGCCTCCCCCCAAACCCAAAAGGACACGCCAGTCCAGACATACTGACTCCTACGATGATGACAATTCATGCCGTAGCTTTAACAAACAAAATCCACCCATTGAGCTTTACAAGGTAATGTGGATGCTCTTCTTTTCCTTCCTTCCTTCCTTCCTTCCTTCCTTCCTTCCTTCCTTCCTTCCTTTTCTTTCTTTCTTTCTTTCTTTCTTTCTTTCTTTCTTTCTTTCTTTCTTTCTTTCTTTCTTTGAAGAACTATGGGTGCTTCTTTAGTGCTACATGGAATGCACTGATTAAAATGAATGGGATATGTTATCTCTGCAAACTTAAATCCTCTTGATTCCAATGTGTATAAGAATTACATTGGATTTAACCTGATATGCATGTGTTGGAGATAAAATAAGACACAATTGTGAAAACTCATACCCTTTTCACATTTTTTTAAAAAACCCAACAGTAATTTTACCTAAAACATAGTTTACCAGAAGAAGCCAGCTACAATTCTACTGCAGTTCTGTTCTCCGATGGTTGTTGTATATATCTTTCTTAATGTTCCTTTCTTCCATGATCTCCTTTAGATAAGAGCACAGCAGGAGCAGGGGGTTGGGTTGGGGACAGTCTGCCTGTTGCTTCTGCAGAGGATCGTCTTCTTACCTACCTCTTGGCACCATCTGCAAATTGTTCTTGGAATATTCCAGGACTTTGGCCTATTGCCAGTGGGTGGACAACCTCCATGAAACCCAGAAGATGCTGTCTCTGAGTGGCCCCTTCAGTGACCTGCTGAAATGGATTTTGTGCCATATCACCAGAGGAATTGTGAAGCGGGAGATGTATGGCCACGGCATTGGTCGCTTTTCTGAGGAAGAGATCTACAGGCTGATGGAGAAAGACATGCGCTCTCTAGCTGGCCTTCTGGGTAATGTACCATGCCTTTTCCACCACAGTCCCTGTTCCGTACATGAGTTTGGTGTCATGGTTGTGTGACCATTTTGAAAAAGGGCCCTTGCTTTCCAGCATTCTCTTCTGGCAGCTTGAACCTTGAACGGAACACAGCCTTGTTTGCCCTGGGTGACTAGCCTCCACAGTGCCGGCTATGGTCTGGATGACCATTTGGCCTGCAAGGGCTTGGACTTGGAGGCAAGCCCTGGTCACACCCAAGTGGCTGCTTAGAGAACAATAGGTATAGGTGACTCTTGCAAGTGAACCTAGCTGTGCATTTTAGAGGATTTTAATCTGAGTCCTTACCGCTAACAACCATCACCCAGTGGAGCCCGAAACTCGAAGATAGCTGGCTAAAATTAGGCCTGCCCAACTGGCGACTCAATCTGACACTAGCCAAGTGAAAACGCCAACCTGGGGCCTTGTGAGCCTTTTGTTGATTGATTCCTTTCCTACCACATACAGAGAGGTTGGAACTGTCAGTTGCTCTTGGCAGATCACAACAGAGAGTCCTTTGGGGTGTTGAGTCACAAGTTTTGCAGGCCTTGGTAAAAGAAAGAAACATTGGTGGGACAGCAGCCAGCAGTGGGCAGAGCTGAGGCAAAAGAGAGGATTCCTATGTACATCTACACACATACACACACACACCACACACACAGTAATACCTCTTAAGACGAATGCCCCGTAAGATGAAAAAGTTGTAAGATGAAAATATTTCCAGGAATAGGGTTGCTTCACATAACGAAAATTCCCTATGAGATGCCTTGCAAGACAAAAAACCATTATGAAGTTTCCAGCCAGAGTTTGAGACTGTCAGGTCGGCATGAGGGTTCTGAGCCTGCGTAATCTGGCAAGCAGGTTGGGTGGGAGTCTGAGTTTAAAATAAGGCAGCACCCCCCCTTGCCTTAATTGATGTATGGTGACACTGGAGGCTAATCGGGCTGGAATGTCTCCCTGTCATATCCTTTCCTTCATCTTCTTTTTAAAAATTTCAGTGTTTTATAGTCAGGGGTCAGCCAGCTTGGTAAGTTCCTGGTTACATATGTTTGTTTTATTGTTTTGACCTTATTGTGTTTATACCTAAGTAAGTAGGTTTAGCAACAGCGCAGCAGAAGTAAGTTCCATTGTGTTCCTTAATCATGATGCACGGAGATTTAAATACATTCAAAACTTCAGAGTATTCCTTGTTTATGTTTAAGCAGCACTGGCAAGCAGGTTTCTTTTATGCTATATCAGGAACAAAGCATGGTTCTTGGAAGAGGAAGAATCAACATTATGTTTGTGCTTTGCAGCTGAAGACATGTCTAGCCCTCCCAGTTGCCTAAGGGTGTTAAATCCAGGGTCTAAAGTTTCCCAGATGTCCCTCTGTAGATACCTGTTGTAAAGGACTTCAACAGAATGAGTGATGAAGTCATGCACAAGTGAGTCAGTAGAGGGCAGGTAGAGAGATGGCTGATATTGGAGCCTTTCAAAATGCCCTTTGGGAAAGCTTGTGAGTTTTTGCCAGTGAAGGGCTTGGTTTACCACAGCTGATTCTGCAGCAATCCCTAGCTTCAGAAGCATAGCAAAGTATATTAGGTGGTTCTGGAGGTACTCTGGGTTTATTTGGGCTAAAGGATGTGACAGTACTAGTTTATGTCTTTATTCAGCAGCCAATTTGCATGCATCTTACCTTGGTTCTCCACCCAAAATACCTAAAACAGGGTTGAGCAACTTTCATGGGCCTGGGCGGCCTATTTTCCATCTCTGTGATCATCAAAGGGCAACGTGGACCACCCAAACCTTGGGATTGTGAGTGGTGCGGGGGGGGGGGCAGGGGGGAATAGAAGTAGCCAGAGACACATTTTTGGTTTTGAAAAGTGGCCTATTTTTGGTGTTAAATGTATTGCAAATGGTCTGTGCAACTTATTTAAAAGGCAGATCTCTGCTCCCATTGTCCTCTAGGAGTAGCACTCCACCCCCACCCCTTTACATTAGAAAAACCTTTTTGGAGAAGTGAGAGCAGGGGAGTGTAATGGACTTCAGAGCATAAACAGCCTCAAGACAGCACTCCATATTGTGGTTCTGATTTTGCGGGCCATGATAGATCTCTCCACTTTTTATCCTGTGCATTGGTTTAGTATGTAGCTGGTGGTCATCCTGCAACCCTCACAGCTACATTCTAAAGTGCTTCAAAAATCCAAATATTATAAAGAAACATTCATATATCAGGTTGGATTTTGTTTGTGTGTGTGCTGTCAATTTCTCATTCTATTTGTAATGTAGTGTTGACTATTTGGCTCCTGTTCCCGAGTATAGTCATTTCCTTGGCAAAAGGGACATGTAGTTCTGATACTATCACACATTTAAATTCTAGGATGTACATATGCTTCCCAGAATGCATAATGAGTCATTCTGATTTCTCCCCAGAATGGAATATAGCGGCCCTATGAATCAACTTAGCTGCCTGGATAGCTCTGTGGTTGGTTGGGAGTTTGATTCCCCACTGGGCCCCCTCCGAGTAAAGCCAGCTGGTGTGGCCCTGAGCCAGCTGCACAGTTCCAGGTTGTTCCCATAAAAAGGGAGTGGTAACCTGAAAGGGGTGACAAGTCAGACTTGAGGACACATGATGATGCTGATGAACCAGCGGCTACTCCAACATGTCTTGAAGCTTTCTTGTGAAGCTTTACATCTTCGGCATGGAGCTTCGGCTGTAGAATAGCTTCCCATTTGCAACTGATCACTGGACATTTGATTATTAGACTTTCTTCTGATTCTGATTTGCCGTAAAAATGAAAAGATGAAACCAATTTTGTTTTTTTGCTCTTCTGGCAGGGACCTATTTAAGGAGGACAAAAACCCAACAGAGGCAATAGTGGATGCTAATGCATCGAAAGGTTTGCTGAGGAAAAAGGGCTTAAAAAGCAGAAAAGTTAAAAACAGATTGCAAAATAAAAGAATAAAGGACTTGCAAGATACGAGGTGATTCCACAGGAAAAGATGAAGTCACACTCAATGTGCATGCTCTCATGGGCAGATTTTTACAGGACTTACTAGTAACATAGTTCAGCATGAAATATCAATAATGGATAGGCCCTGTTTTCTTAAACGCTTCAATTTCCAGTAATGCTTTGTTCTTTTGTGGTTAGACCCACGTTCACAAGCTTTGTTACAAGTTTTTACATGTTAGGCTTGTGGTGGCTGGAGTATTCCCTTGGATTTGAACTGGCACCCCTCTGGCTGAGGTGTCAGTCAACAAGCCCTTGTTTGTTTGTTTTTTAATCTGTGGTGTACAGTTGTTTCCTTGTGACACTGGAGTTTTTGGGGGCAAACTAGTCTGTTCTTTTGTCTTGTCAAGGATTTCTGCTCTTCAGATGTGACTCTCACGGACACAGAGGGCAGATTACTGCAGTGTAGAGAGAAATAATGTTTGCTACTATGTTCCTGAGAGAAAGCTATTTTGAAGACGACTGCTTTCTAACTAGGCTTTTAGCATTTAATATATGTAATGTATATAGGGGTAGTGAAAGCATGCAAATGTGTGTAGTCACTTTCAACTTCATCTCCCAGGATCCTTGCTTATTTGCCCTACTGAGTCCCAAACATCTGGATGATTAAAAGTTGAAAACCACTGCTATAGACTCATAGACTCATAGAATGATTGAGTGGGAAGGGGCCTAGAAGCCATCACACCCAACTCCCTGCTCAGTGCTGGAATCCAAATCAAAGCAGATCTAACAGGGACTACCTACTACCTAGGAATCATTGCAGCCCAAGTTCTTCTCTCTCGTTCTTTTATACATACCACCCTGTTAGAAAGGGACAGGTCTTGTCCTGGATCAGCAACTGGCTAAGGGACAGGAAACAGAGGCTAGCACTAAATGGACACTTTTCCAAGTAGAGGGAGGTAAAGAACGGGGTCCCCCGAGGTTCTGTACTGGGACCCCTGATTTTCAACCTCTTCATAAAGTATCTAGAAGTAGGAGTAAATAGCAAGATAGCCAAATTTGCTGACATCACTAAATTATACAGGTTAGTAAAAACCGAGAGAGCTTGTGAGGAGCTCCAGAGGGATCTCTTGACACTGGGGGACTGGGCAAATCAATGGCAAATTAGCTTCAACATTAGTAAGTGCAGAGTGATGCACGTTGAGGCAAAAAAAACCCCAAAATAAACTGATGGGGCCTGAACTCTCTGTAACAAACCAGGAAAGAAACCTTGCTGTCCTGGTGGACATCTCAATGAATCAATGAAGGTGTCAACCCAGTGTGCCGCAGCAGTGAAAAAAGCAAACTCAATGCTAGGGATCATTAGGAAGGGTGTAGAAAATAAGTCAACGAGTGTCATTTTGCCTCTTTATAAATCTATGGTGAGGCCGCATATGAGGTATTGTGTACAGTTCTGGTCACTATAACTCCAGAAGGATATAATGGAAATGGAAAAAGTACAGAGGAGTGCAGGGGATCCGGATGAAAGAATGCAAACTCGAGTCCAGTTGTCCGACCATCAGAGCGATGATGATGATCACCCCTTGCCACTCGGGTTTTGTTACATATCATTTACATTCCACAGTATGCACAGAATCAGTGGTTACAAGGGAAACATTACATATGTTACATATGATGGTTGGCTAGGGTTGCCTCGTGACTGCCTCATGAACAGAGCATGCCTTGCCCAGTTATTGATTACCATAACCCATGTCCCTGCTGTTTGCAGATGGGAGGCGAGTTAATGAGAAGGAGAGAGGAATGTAGATGAAGGAAAGACAAGGATAGGTAAAGCAAACAGAATTTAGAGGTGAGATGTGGAATTAGATGACCAGAGCAAGATACACAAGTTGAGTAATGAAAAGTAAGCAGAATTAGCCCAGTAACCAGGAGTAAATAAGTGGAGATGAGCAGGTAGCGCCAAGTCAGGAATAAACTGGCTGGTAAATTAAAGGCAAATAATAGGTGACTCAGACTGGGTTAGATTCCAAGGTCTGGAATCTGGAGCATGTGGATTTAGGCAGAAGGAATTCCATCAGGTGGGCTTTCCGACTCATGAAATGGAAATGCCTCCTAGGCTGAACCCAAACTATCAGACTTCCACAGAGGAGGGCAACCAGAATAACTGGAACACCTTCTTACCATCTGAAGCTGCAATGGCTGGGCCTCTTCACTCTTGAACGACTGAGCCTAAGAGGTGAGCTGACTGAAGTTTATAAAACCGTACACAGTGCAAACAAAGTAGATAAGGAAAAGCTGTTTTCCCTGTTGCACAACACTAAAACTTGGGGGCACTCCATGAAACTTCTGGGTGATAGATCTCAAACAAATAAGAGAAAGTACTTTTTCACCCAAAGGATCACTGGTCTATGGAACTCCCTGCCAGAAGAAGTGTTGACAGCTGTCAGCCTTGACAGCTTTAAGAAAGGACTGGACAGGTTCATGGAGAACAAGGGTATCGATGGCTATCATTATGGATGCCTAAGGCCAACCTCCAGGTTGGAAAGATAGGCAGGGTATCTCTCAATGCCATTTGCAGGGATTCATAAGCAGGTGAAGACATCCTGCTTGAAAATACCCTGAAGCAAGTGGTGAGCCACTGTGTGAGACAGAATGCTGGACTGGATGGGCTGTGGCCTCTTCCTCTGTTATCAAATTGCATATGAAGGGAGCATGTTGTTAACTGGTCATGTTGCTAACTGACCTGACAATAAAAAGCCATAGCCAAAAACCAGGGCCCTCAAGGATCTGCTGCCCAGGACCTACGTCTGAACCCAGAGGACCGGATCATGCCACTGGTAACAGCCACTGGGAGTTCTTATGTTTTTATGACACTCTTGCTAGTCACACATATATATAGAGCCAGATGATCATGGTGGTTCCTGTTGTAAAAACAGTGATGTTAAGTCCCATTGGGAAAAATGTGCCTGCATAAGTAATTGTGCAAGTGGTTTTCTCTCTCTTCATTGAGTTGTTTGCCAGAGGACTGGCCACACACAGGTTGTAAAACGTGAGGGACAGGCATCATGGAGAAGGCTTGGTGGCAGGGAGGGAGGTGTATGTGCTTACTGTCGTGCGTGCATATTTTCCCAAGAGGATTCTGGCCCAGATCTTTCTTTGGACACCCAAATAACCAAAACGTAAGAACACCATTTGATGAGAAGGGAAGAAATTGCTTTTGTTCTTTGTTACTTGGGCTAGTTTCTAGCATAAGCCTGGATCCCTGTCACAATCTTGTGCCTGGTCATCTGCAGATGTTGTTAGCGTAGCAGACTAGACAGGCGCTTCAGTGTAAAGCTCTTTGAAAATGTTACTGCAACTAAAAATCAAACCCATAAGTGAACAAATACCTCTTGACTGAAGACGAAATGTGCTCATCTGTGTCCAGGTCTGTCCTTATAGTAGGTTGTCACTGACACACTTGGCTCTTTGTCTGCTCTTCAGAAGGTTTCAAATGTGGCAGCCTATCTTAAATGTTGCCTCGTCTCTTCCTAAATCCCGGCACTGGTGTCAGACCCAATAACTGGTCCCGTTCTACAGCTTGACCTGAATAAGGCTTGCCCAAAGGTTAGTGACAGGATGAGAGGATTAACGGCCAGGCATTGCGTTTTGGAGAAAAAGACAGGGTGCCATTATCAAGATGGGACGGAGACAGCGACTAACAAAAACGAGGACCTGCCAAGAGACTCACAAATGTCTTTGGATGCTGCTTTGTTTTGCAGGTGATAAGAAGTACATAATGGGACCCAGGCTTTCCACTTTAGATGCCACAGTGTTTGGACATCTAGCACAGGCAATGTGGACCTTGCCAGGAACTAGGCCCGAGAGGCTTATCAAAGGTAGGACACTAACCAGTGGTCTCTAAGATCCAGGTTTTTAGGGTTTAGTGTGCTGCTTTCCCCAATTTCTAATCAGTAATGTGTTGCCAGGCACTCTGGAGTAGTATCTGCCTTTGTTTATCTCAAATACCTCTGTCCAAGCCACATCTGCCTCAGAGATAAGTTACTCTGCCTGATCTGTGTATTTTATTTATTTATTTATTTATTTTAGAGTATTTTTACTCCGCCTTTCTCCTTGGAAAAGGACCCAAGGTGGTTTACAGTAATGAGGGATAATATACAATCCAGTAAAATTAAGACGTGTTCAAATATATTTGAGAACAAGGAACTGAGGGACATCTTACAGCATTAATAGACAACATTACATTAAAGCAGCACGGTTATAAGTAGTCATAAACACAAAGTTTATGTGAACCCATAGATTCATATAAAATACACATGGTAGTCCATCATTGAGGGAAAGCTTGCCTGAAGAGAAAGGTCTTTGTCTGTTTCTGGAAGGACCACAGAGATGAGGCAGTCCTGGCCTCTAGTGGGAGGGAGTTCCAGAGTCTGGGTGCAGCAGTTGAGAAGGCCCTTTCACGGGTTCCCACGAGACATACCTGTGAGGTTGGTGGGATGGAGAGAGGAGCCTCTCCTGATGACCTTAACACCCGAGTTCCTAGCCTTGGCCAATTGGCCATTGTTCAGAATTATTAGGGGGCTTTTTTGTGCAAAGTGGCATCTTTCCTCTGCTGAAAAGGGTTTTGCCCATAATTTGCCAGGGTTTTTTTTTTTTTTTGCACAAAAGAGCACACAAAATGTGGTAGAGGAGATATCAAAAGGAGGCTATTTTGTGGAAGGCCGGAAATCTTCCATGGGAAACCGCAGAAAATGAGAATATGTTTGCTTAATAGTTTCCATGGCCTTATGGTGGATTTTATGAACTGAATAACACATTTAGGCAAGCACATTTCTGCATGTTGGCTTCTTTTGGTGATTTTGGGATGTACACCATGCTATAAAGTCATATAGGTGCTGAAATCACCCAAGGGTGCCTTTATTGAGCTGCCAGCTGCTGCCACCACTGCCATCTTTCTCAGTTTGTAGGTGGAGATGCATAACAAGGTTATGTCATTTGTTACTAGAGAGTAACAGATACTTGTGATTTTTTTAAAAATGGTTAAAAATAATAGTTCCAAATGTGGTTGTGAAATAGCATGGGATAACCAAATACTATAATATCTATAGTACCATGTTAGCGCAGTTTCATGTATAATCACAAATTACAGGGCAATCAAGATACTTGTGATTTATTCAGAGTGCATACAATATTTCCCTCCAGAGGTCTTGGCCAGCAGTGAGGTGTTTCTCTCATGCAATGCTGCCACCTGGTGGTACATATGCACTTCCACACACTTTTTGCATGGCTAGGTCTAAAAACAGAAGAAGATGTGTTTTGCTGGGACATAAAAACCATGGGAAAAATATTGGCAATGTCTCGGGTTTTTTGTCCCCCAAAAGATGGGTGCAAAATGGCTAATCTGCTACGTGAAGGTATTTGAAGATGGAGCCTTCCCTGTCTGAGGAGGAGGTCCATGTGGCGTTTTTCCTGACAAGCAGTCCTGGGATCTGACTGGAGTGAAGGCTGAACTGTTTCCGTTTGCTTCAGCATGCATAAGAAAAACAAAACAAACATACATAGATTATAATTCATGGATGCTGATACTGAAACAAACCTGTTCATCTTATTTTTGTTTGTTTGTTTGTTTTCAGTTAGCTATATATCTATCTTAAACTGGAAAAAAAAACCCATTCAGGGTATTTACAATGGAATAAGCACCTGGATGCACCCAGCAGGCTAATTCCATGCTAGGGATTATCAAAAAGGGGATTGAAAATAAAACAGCCAACATTATAATGCCATTGTGCAAAATTATAGTAAGGCCGCACCTGGAGTATTGTGTACAGTTCTGGTCACCGCATCTCAAAAGAGACATAGTGGAACTGGAAAAGGTGAAACGCTCCCTTATGAGGAAAGGCTAAAACATTTGGGGCTCTTTAGTCTGGAAAAAAGGCACCTGAGAGGGGATATGATTGAGATGTACAAAATAACGCAGGGCATGAGTAAAGTGGACAGAGGGATGCTCTTCTCCCTCTCACAAAATACCAGAACTAGGGCACAACCCTCAAATTGAGGGCTGAGAGAGTGAGAACAGACAAAAGAATTTTTTTTTAACCCAGTGTGTTGTTAGTCTGTGGAACTCCCTGCCACAGGATGTGGTGATGGCATCTGGCCTGGATGCCTTCAAAAGGGGATTAGACAGATTCCTGGAGGAAAAGTCCATCACAGATTACAAACCATGAGGGAGATGTGTAATCCCCAGTCTTAAAACTGGGGTACTTCAAGGGCCAGATGCAAGGGAGTGGTATCAGGAAACAGATATCTAGTCTTGTTCACTCCTACAGGCATTTGGTGCGGGGCCACTGTGAGATACAGAAAGCTGGACTAGATGGGCCTTTGGCCTAATGCAGCGTGCCTCTTCTTATGTTGTTATGTAACAGTACAATTTCTTTTAGGGCATTTTTCCTCACTTAAGAAAAGTTTCACATACATGTTTCTCACTTCTTTTTTGTGGTTTATTAGGTTGTTCCTCATATAGATTTCTGCCTCGTGGGTTTATCCTCGCAACCATCCTATGAAGTAAGCTGAGCTGAAAATAAGAGACCTGTCCCAGGTTGAGCCAGTGAGTGTTAGGGCTCAAGGGAAGCTTGACTCTAGATTTCACCAGGTATTGGTCTCAAGACCCAGACCAATCTACTCTACTGGCTCAAGCAAGCCAAGGTTCTAGTTCAAACATGAGACCATCTCTCATGTTCCAGTGTCGGGCCCCAATAAAGCTTTTGAGTAAGGATCCATGAGACTAACCATGCCCATAGATTTGCCCCGAATATTTAATAGCTAAAAATCTCTGCTGAAATTAGAAATGTTATAGTTAATGAGAATGATTTCCTCCTGTTGTTTCCCTGTGACTCTGATGAAGGCATTTACAGTTTGACAACCCTATAATGCCATTGTCTCTTTCCATCCTTCTGGCTCCAACCCCCCTTTTTTTTTACAGGAGAACTGATTAACCTCGCTATGTACTGTGAGAGAATAAGGAGGAAGTTTTGGCCCGAGTGGCACCATGACGATGACAACACCCTGTACGAATCTGAAGAAAGTAGTGAAGCGAGCAAGACGCAACCGTTGCAGGACTTCAGTTTTTATTCTAGGACAGAAACCTTTGAAGAGGAAGGAACTGAGAATAGTTTTTCCCGAACACCTGACACTGATTACACCGGACATTCCCTCTTTGATTCCGACGTGGACATGGACGACTACACAGATCACGAACCGTGCAAGTGATACACGCCTCAGGAATGCTCCTCCAACTTGTGACAGAGACACCTTCATCTCTTGGGAATCTTGCTGATGGCTCCCCAATTTAAAGAGCTCCACGTCAGTTGGGAAGAGACCCTCGTGCTTGACGCTGTGTTTGTCTGCTCCTTGGACCATCTCACTTCCCCCCACCTTTTTTTTGTCACAGCGTAGAGATGGATCCTAGATAAACAATTTCCTATTCTACTTGACAAGATGGTGAAAAGTTGACAAGGAAGTGAGGAGGGCGGGGCAGGGATTTGTGTTTTTTTAAAAAATGAAGAACATTCTAGGGTGAGAAGGAAGCCAATGATAGGTAGATAAAACTTATGAGGGGGACGGCAGTTTATGGCTGATTTCATCTACCCAGAAAAAGAGAGAAGAGGGTAAAAAGGCAAGAGAGATCATTAGGACTTTTTTGTGTCCCTCAAACAAAGCAGAAAGACTGAATTAGATGAAAACAACAAGCAATTCTAGAGTTCTCCATGTTTTGTTACACTCTGGGCATGGTTGCCTGTTTTTTGTATGAGATTTGAGGAATATCTGCTTTCATCTGCCACCCCTTTAAAAATCCAACCATTGCCTGTTCTGATTGTATTAACATATATAGCCTTATTTATTTATTTATTTATTTATTTATTTATTTATTTATTTATTTATTTATTTATTTATCTAAAGAAGAATGGTGCACCAGGTGGCTTGTAGTCTGTTTATAAAGTCCACAACTGTCGTCTCATCATGCTTTGTGGTGAACCAAAACACAAAGCACAGGATAAGATATAACGTTGATGAAGAGGTAGACTCTACCTCATGTAGCAGATGTGATGCTTGATGGCTAGGCTGGTCTGCCGCTAGCAGTCGGTTTAGCTCCTATATCAATATTGTGCTCATCTACATTTCTTTGATTGATTGATTTCTAGGATGCCTTTCTCCTGGTGAACTTAAAGTGTTTCACAATAATTAGAACACATTAGGGTAAAAACCACAATTAATTGCAAAGTTTTTAAAAAAACCAGTTAAATGGATAATAATAATAATTCAAAAGGTTGTCTAGATATTTTAAATTTTTAAAAACATTTTAAAAGAACACATGACCAGCATCCAATCGGAACTCAATAGGTCTTTAACTGGAAAGATGAAAGGGAGGTGGTCAATCCAACTAATTGTTCCCCATTTACATGATTGTTGGCTGCTGTTGTTCTCCTTTTTTCAACTCTGAAAGTCAGCGGCTTTTCTCAGACATCCTTCCACTAGTATTTTTCCAAAATGCATGTCTTACCTTCCAGCCAGTACAATTATGGGATGCTTTCTGGTACTACCTGATAATCTACTAATTTTTGCAAGATTCTTTGCCTAGCTGCATACTGTAAACATTGGGTTGAGGAGCTTGTAATCAGATATTTTTGTTTTCTTGTCAGTGCAAATATCTGAAAATACTGGCTTTATTACACAATAGTGCAGGTAGTCCAAGGACTAATTTTGGAAAGGGAAGCACCGCCACAGCTGAAAACGACCCAGAGGAGATACTTTCTACCTTGAAGGGTCTTACCTGAAAGGATAGGTTGGAACTAAAGATGTGCATGAATTAAAAAAAAGGGTGATTCATAATTTGTCAATGTGGATGAATCATCTGGAAGTTGAGTCATGGCTACTGGACTTCTTTTTGAGAGATAGAAACATTTCGCTGTTCATCCAAACAGGTTTAGTTTGGATGAACAGCGAAATGTTTCTATCTCTCAAAAAGAAGTCCAGTAGCCATGACTCAACTTCCAGATAAACTCACCTGGATAACTGAGAATCTCCACAGTGGATGAATCATGAACGACAAATTTATGATCCCCCCCCCCCCGTTCATCTCACTTTTTGAAAGCTCTATAAAATGCCCCTCCTTGGGCTCATAAATCACAGAGAAACACCCCAATTCCTCTTCCGCCCTGTAAGTTTGGTGATGTAGGAGTTAGGTACCCCAAAGGGGCCCCTCCATGAAAGTGAGAGACTGCAGATGGGAAGCCCCCCACCCACCCAAAAGAGTTGACGAATCTAGGAATCAAAAATGGGTAAAATTTCATCGCTATGTATTTGTTGGGGTCACCAAACTAAATGAATAAGAAGTGACAAATGTTTGATGATTTTTAGTGATTACTGACAAATACCACAATTTAAAAAAAATGTAATTTGTGCCCATTTCTAGTTGGGACTAGTTGAGAAAGTTGCTGCTGCTGCTGCTTCCTTTTTAACTACAAACACCCAAATTCCCTGCCCAGGTTTTCTGGGCGAAGCAAATTTTCTGAACTCTCTGCTTCTCTTTCCAGAGGGAAGAGAGCATGATATGACACATGATTAAAGGCCACATGTGGCAGAGTATGTGTGGGGGCAGATCGATTCCTGGCATTTAACCTATTTCCTTTAAAGGTATCTATGCAGCCATTTTCAACCCCAAGGAACACCATTTAAGCTCGACTGAAGGAGCACGTTGAGTTGCCTGAAAATGTTTTTGACAAAAAGTGGTCCAACTTAGCTCTCCTTTTTTTCTGGTATAATCATTCTGTTACGTATCCTTGTTTGACCTGCCCAGCATTTCCATGCAGTGCCGAAATCTGTGGGTTATCAAATGGGGTAAGCATTCCTTTTGGTAATGTTATAAGACCATTCATGGGACGTTTGGTTCCTGGAATTTGCCTCATCCCTGTATAATCCATGCCTTCTTTGGAGGACGTATGAGAATGGTTGCTGACGTCAGAACTATAAAAATCTTTACCACAGACTCTGTCTATTAGTATCCCATGCTCAGATGGTATCTCTCGCAGGCATAAAAATAAAAGCACTCCAATGTTTAGGAAGTTAACAAAGACTCTCTTTTCCTTGAAATGGTTCAAAATGTGCCGAAAAACAAAACAGTGGGTGGTAGAAGCAGGAGATATCCCATGTGCCTTGTCCTCAACTTTGTGACTCAGTGATTGATGCCAACAGAGGCCTTCAGCCTGGTGAGCCATGGGGATCTTATGGCCCTCTTTTCCTTTTTGGGGGGGTTACTTGGGCTTTCTGAAGGGCCAGGAAGCCAAAGGAGAACACTGGGTTGAATCCCAGGTAATTTATTTAGTTAATCTGTTTTTCTCTAAATACATTCCCAGAGTGGCTCTGGATCTATATTACAACTTTCCTGTATGAAGCACAAATGAATAAAAACTTGACCAGAAGAGAAAAAAATTCTGGATTATCTAGTAAAATCTACAAAGACTGGGAAGAAAAAAACAGGTTGACATTCTATTGAAAAGATAACAGGCATGGGTTTAGACAATGAGCCCTTGACCCAACAAACTGTAAGACTAAGGATCAAAGATAGATTGCTTTGTCCATCTTTAATCCACAGATCTCAAAGGCTGGGAAGGCATTGAGGAGGAGAGAATCTAAACAAAAACAGATCCCAGGCCCTTGAGAAAGTAAACCCTGGAATTGAATTAGGTCCAGAAAACAACCAGAGCAGTTGATTTGAACTCGTTGTAAGATATTCTTTGCACCCGTAGATAATGAGGGCATGTCATTTTTAGTTGCTAAAATTTTGGCAAAAAAAGAAAAAAAACTTGTGGCACCTTAAAAGCTAAACAGGTTTATTTACCATATTTTTTTGGGGGGGGGTGTTACCCGCAGCTCACTTCTTTAATTGCACTTTATTACCGTCCACAAAAGCTTTACACTAGACCAAACCTGTTAAATTTAAAGGTGTCACCAGACTGTTTGATTTCTTTTCTGCCAAATATTAACACAGCTCCCCTACCCCTTTCTGGAAATTTCTGAAGTTTCAGAGGAATATTTCAGGTTCCACGTGTAGAACATGTGATAGTAAACTACAAAAGTACAGTGGACCCTTGTATAACAAACGATTTGTATAACATAAATCTGTACAACATAAAATTCCAGAGATAGGGGAAATTTGCTTAACATAATATCCTATGGGGCAAATCCATACAACATAAAAATGGTTGAGATTAGGGATTACTCTTTTCAATGCATTCCTATGGGAAATTTGTATAAAGGGAAATTTGCTTAACATAATTTCATTTGGAACGAATTAATTCTGTTATACAAGGTACCACTGTACAGTGGTGCCTCAGCTTACGAATTTAATCCGTTCCAAATGCATGCTCTTAAGTCGAACTACTCTTAAGTCGGGGTACCTATCTAAAAATTGAAAAAATAAGTTAAAAAAAATAAAAAAAATGGAAAACAAATATATGTAAGTCTAGCAGACCATGTCTAAAATTTGTAAGGCAGCAGTTAAAATGCCAACAGTTTTCCACTCTTAAGTCAAAATGCTCTTAGGTCAAGCTGCTCTTAAGTTGGGGTACCACTGTACTATCATTAAGGACTCGCCAGTGTCTGACCGTACATGGTTGTGCTTCCCTTTGACCTTCTGGAAAGCTCTTGCCTGCAGCCAGCCATCCAACATTGTGTCTAGGAACACCATTGGGCTGAGCGTGCCTCCTGGGAAGGAATCTGACCTGGTCTAGATCACTTGGAGACTGTTACATCACAAACCACCAGACCTTTCTTGTCTGGATTAAACATCGCTTCCAGACACATGATTCAGGACAGAAGGTGCTGGAAGATTATCTGTCATCTAGAATGCCAATTGTGTGAAAGCAGAAGAATGTTTTTGGATGTTGGACAATTAGGACTTAAAAGTGATATAATGATACACGGAGCAGGTGATAACCCAATTTCCAAAGCTATTTTGGCATTCCCAATTGTCTTCCTTTTTTTTTTTAAATAAATGGAAGAATTGTACCTCCAGAAGCCTCTACGGCAATGGTGGCGAACCTTTGGCACTCCAAATGTTTTGGACCACAACTCCCAGAATTCCAAGCCTCTATTCCCAACGACAAAGGACTGTGGGAGTTGTGGTCTGAAACATCTGAAGGGCCAAAGGTTCACCACCACTACTCTAGGGCATGCAGTTCTGCTAATCAAGTTTTCATTTATACATCCCATTTCTTGAGAGGCAGGGCATTGTAGTCCATGAAAGCATATGTACTCGCTAAAGCTTTGGATGGTGGTTGGGAAGGAATTTCCAACCACGCATCCCCTGCAACCTATTTGCATATTGCTTAAATCACCTTAAGAAAATTTTGCCTGACATGAATTACAGCCATGCTGTAATATGTTTTGGAGTTTTAATATACACTTTTTCTGAACTGGTTACAAGCTCTTGGTGCACAGCCTCATGAAGATCACCATGAATAGCCAGCCAGCTCCTTGACTTTTCAGTGATGTCATAAAGGTAATGCCTGCTTCTGCAGTAATTTTTACGTTTTTACTTTGTTTTTAGCTAAAGCTAAAAAACATTAGTCTTTGACTTGATACTTTGAAGCCAGTGGTTCTGAATCCCAGCGTTTCCAGTAAGGGAATGTAGTGGCGATGGAGGTGGTGGTGAAATATAGGCCAGACTGCCTTTGACCCTGCTCAACTCGACTAAACAGTAATGGCAAGGTTGGCCCTCCCTGACTTGGGATTGTTGGCTTTCTATTACGGATTAAAAGGCCCTGTAGTCAGAGATGAGTCATATAGCCACCAGGAACCACCAGGAAAACTGACTTGATCCAGGCTCAGCCAAGAAAAGGTCTGCCTTTGGCATACTGGCTTTTTTCTTTCAACAGAAGAAAGTTGAACTTAAAAAAAAACATTCTAAAAAGCTATAGCTTCCAGTCATTATGGGAAGCAGTATGCACCCACATAGAAAACAGGGCACTGTCTCACCTCCAGAAGAACTTGTTTGTCTTTTTAAATGTAAGGTCATAAAAAGTACACACCTTCCTGTATCCTATATGAGAAATGGCTGTACATTCAAAATTAATTCAACACGTTTTAGCAAAGTGTTCTGCTCATATAAAGTATTCTGCTTATATACCACCCCATAGTGCTACAGTACTCTCTGGATGGCTTGCAATTTAATTAGGCAGGCTACACATTGCACCCCCCCCACGAGCAAGGTGGGTATTTATTTTGCCAACCTCAGAAGAATGGAATGCTGAGTGAACCTTGAGTCTGCTACCTGGATTGAATCCCAGGTGGTGAGAACAGTTATATCTGCTTTTTCATTTCTGTCTATCTGGGAAACAATGTTTGATGATGACCCCCTCCCCCCGCAAAGTTCAAAACAAAGTATGAATGCCACAGTGTTATGTCTGTAGCCAAATATTTTAGCCATGTTTTTTGATGTATGATTGCATGGTGAATGTGTTGACCCATCACATGCCTTTGATTTCTTAGGTACAACAACAGGCCATCTTAGATTAAGAAATCAGTATTTTGTTTTCTTTTTTCCACTTCAGCCAATTTGGTGACTTGAATGTAGACGGAATTTAAAAATTTGGATGGCGGTAGCTCTGTGTGCATGACTATCAAATGTCTAACATATAGCCAGATATCTTGCGTCTGTCGGAGAAAAAAGAAAACAGCTCCTCCGTTGTAGAAGTCAGTCTTGCTTCTGTTTTTTAAGCCTTGAGCTTGAAAAGCCAGATCACATTGTAAGATTTGCTGTAAGGAAAAAAGATCTGACTTTTTTCCTTAACAATTTATGGTTATGATTTCGATAAAGATCCCTCAGAGAAAAGGGTGTGGAGCATGAAAAATCTAACGAACTACGTCATGTTTCTGTCCATGTTGCACGCAACCCTCCCCTTTCCTGAAAGGGAACATAGAAGTCAGATGAACAGTCAACCTATTTAGTTATGGCTTTTTAAAGAGTAACTGATTATTTCTGGAACTTATGTACTGCTTGATACAGTCAAGTCTATTGTCATGGTGGTAGAAATCCCATTATTTGATCAATAAAACCAGGAAACAAACGTATTATTATCAAGGTGTATAAATGCAATTTCCTTTGAGGCTGATCATGGATATTCAGAATGCATTCAGAAAATTGATGCCTTACTCATGGTGCTCTTACCGACAACTCCTTTTCATCATTCTACTTTTTTGGTAGCTCAGAATGAACAAAATCTAAAAGAGCTGGAGGGGCAAACCTTTCCCACTTCTGAGGTAGACAAAATGTGAGGATGCTGCAGTTAAAAGATGATCATTGTGAATGGATTACTAGAGGTGCATAGGTAGGGTATTTTTTTTTAAACCAATGAATGAAGTCCCTCACACTGGTTTGTTACACACAAAGTTCAACATGGCTGACCATTCATGTTGAGGGATGACAAATCCCTTGTTATAAAGTCCTGCTGTCTGTCTGGGTTAACAATAACCTAGATTTTTCAAGATGCTTGGTAGGTAGCCAACTAAAATTGTTGCTGTGCCAAACATGTTAACCTGAAGTGGATCAGTTGATGTAAAAACAAAGGAAAACCAAAGTCACATTTCTGTTCTGTTTTTTTTATACTTCTACTGCTAATAATGAAATATGTACTACATGATGTAAGTGCTTTGCTCTTTAGCTTCTTTCTCAACGTCTGGGCGTTCACGGGCTCAGCTATTCTGCTACTTTCCCTTCGACCACAAGTGCTTGATACCTTTAGAGGCAGGCAGAATGCTTCACAGGCCAAAGGAGGGCAAAAGGAGAATGACTTGAAACCTGTTTGTGTCTGTTCTTTCTCCCTGCCCCCCCCTCCCGTCAGTGAGTGCACGTGTGTGCTTGGTGAGAGAAATAGGTACAGTACATGGCTTGACAGGTATGAAGGTTATGCCAGAGGGCACCCATTTGTTCTTTTGCTGATACTCTTGTTGGATGATTCTGTCTCTCTCACCCACCCACCCCAATTCTTTGATTTGATATCTGGGAGGTTAGTCGAAATCCTGTACTGAGATGTGGAATATGATACACTTCATATGGTACTGCTTAGTGTATTTGATGCTGTTCGTCTTTGTCCTCTTCTGTTAGTCTGAAGAACAAAGGCATACCCCGTGTTGCATAACTTCATTCTGTTGCCATCCATGGTTGTCGACTCTCCTCTGTTTAGTGGTAGGGGCATTTATGTAGACACGTTTCCAAATGAAAAACATGACCATAAGGTGGCATTTCCTTCCTCTTGTCTGGATGAGAGAGACATATTTAACAATAGGTATTTGCAACATCCATCAATATCGAAGCCAGTTTACAGTTGAGCAAATGGAGATATGCATGCAAGAGTTTTTAACACAATTCATTTATTTGCAAGTATCAGGTGTGGTGTCTTTTCTCAGTTACAACTGAACTCACCTTGAAGCTGATGTCATCGTTGGGGCTGTTTGCTATGTGTGGTTTGATGAGAATGATGTCCAGAATGTGAAATGGAATCACATACAGTACCTGATAGGAGCGGAAGCTAGGCATTTAAGCACAGAATCACACTGTAACATTCTCTCAGAGCAATGTACTTGTCTGTGTGTTTCCTTTCTAGTTTTAAATACTTGTCCCCAGTATGTTTTTATGGATAATATGGAAATTGTAAATTTAGGAACAGTAAGAACAGCGAAGTTTTTGTGATCAGATTGTCTTAAGCAAGACTTCCAGGCCAAGATTAAATTATATGTAGTCAGTGTGGATTGAAAAGCAGTTGTCAAACTAGTCCATGTATACTGTTTTACTGAGGTAATGAAGTAACATTTTGCTAAATGATGAAACCCATGCTACTGTGTTTTTTTAAAATGTAAACAGACATGAGACATCCATTATTTTAAGCACTGTTATTACTACTAGTTTACAAAGCCATATAAACTTGTGCAATTGAGTGTGACATACATTTAAATTATGCACTCTGTTTATTAATATGTAAACATACAATATATGTCAAAAATGTTATATTTGGTCTCAACGCTGTATGCCATTAATGTAGAAAATTATAATGAACAGGTATCAAATATGTTGTGAGTCGTTCCTTGCTGCTGTTGATATGAGTGCCAAGAACTACCGCTGCCTCACCAGGGCAAAATCTTAGTGTGTTACAAAACAGATAAAATTCATATTAATCAAATTCATTGTCTTTCATATTCAGGGTCACATTGCACTTTACAATACTAAAATTAGACAGGTCAACCTTTCTTTGTGATGGTTCCTGTTTCACAAATGGCCATGGGCTGCTGCCTGGGACTGGACACCAGGTTAGGCTCATAAACTGTTGCTTGCATATTCATGTTTTAGAAGATGCAGCCTTGTTAGTCTGTGGGGTCCCCATATTCCACATCATATGTCTGAAGAAGTGGGCTACGAAGGTACACAAAAACTTTCATTAAATTATAACAGCCTTTAAGGTGCCGAAACATTTTGTCTGTTTAAAAAACATTCCTTGTGCTTTTTGCCGTATATGCTTGCATATTTGTTTACTCTACAAGATTTTTTCCCCTTGACACTCTAAAGAGAGGTGCATAGACTTTGATCATCCTATTTATATACAAGTCACATACAAGAGAAAGAACAGGCAAAACAAATAATAATGTCTGGATGCACATTTCAGTCATTGCTTCCTCGTACCTTATTACTCTCAATAGTCTGCCATTAAGCGTGAAGGCATACATATTTGTTGTGAACCGTTAAGGCGTTCCTCCCCCATCCCCATAAGGTTTATTATTACTTTAATGAACCCTGTTGTATTGAAACAAGAAGCTTTGACTCATCTTTCTTTGGAGGGGAGAAGGTTGTGAGGAGGTGGTGACTCAAGCAGATCACAAAGTCAAAGCACTGATACCAATATTCTCATGTTTGTTCTTTCCCCTTGCCTGCTTCCTTCAACTTTCTTAGTATTTCTGTATTTTTCAGGGGGGCGGAAATACCCAATCCCTGTCCTGTTTGTTCACACAGGGCTAATTAGTTGCTTATGAGAAACCCAATGCACAATTGAAATACACTAGCACCCATACGTGTCTGCAGTGTTCCTTACAAATCTTACATTTCTTTCTTTCTTTCAATGAAGAAAGACAGGTACACACTGAGTTATTCAGAGCTTTCGAGTATCATTACAGTGGAAAGTCTAGTTACTAGACTTTGTACTCTTTGCACTGTTCTGGCACTTTTCTGAGCCAGCAGATAGCATGCCCATGAGTGCTAGCTGCATTGATTTCATGAAGGCACATCTCCATATTTTTGCAATATTGGGATATTCTAGAAACGCATTGGTCAGAATCGTGTTGACCAGCATCTCTTTCATAAGAGTGTCAATTTGCTACCAAGACTTAAAGCCTGATCATACAGAACATTTGAATCATTTCTTTTTCCTTCTTTTTTTTGAATCAACATGCTTGCTTGAATAGTCATGTGGTTGTCACTCTGGGCCGATTCACATGGATGTCAGCTCAACTGGTACATTTCTTGCTGTTTCTACTGGTTCTGTAGTTTTCACATGCCATCTCATAGAAATCCATTCATTTTCTGCCCTGTTTCTGGGTCCCCGCTGCCCTGTCATTTTTATTTTTAATTTATAAGTGATATATTGGTTAAGCAATATACATGCACAGGTAGGAGGCACAGCTTCCTTACCTCCATGGAGACTTGGTAGGTAGTTCCCTCCACTCATGGCACTGTTGCTGTAGGTGGAGGTAGTGGTGGTGTTCTCAAGAGGCACCCCCGTTCCCCAAGGCCAATCTGGGAGATGAATTGCCCCACAGGACTAATGGCTGGGCTGTGGCTCTCTTCTTCTTCCATCTCCATCTCCAATAGGAGATGGTGGGGTGGGGTAGAGAATCCTGGAGGCATGGTGAAGCAACCAAAACAACAAGTCCACACCAGAGGACTTGTTCACTCCTCTTCATGTTCAGGCAGCCACTGTTCAGGCTTTCTGCTCTTCCTCTTTCTCATTGCCAAGGTTTGGGCAGGAGGAGGGTGGGGGGAACAGTCTGCACCAGGTCAGTCTGCACCAGGGCTTTCCAAAAAAGAAGGAGGAGGAGGAGGAGGAGGAGGAGGAGGAGGAGGAGGAGGAGGAGGAGGAGGAGGAGGAGGAGGAGGAGGAGGAGGAGGAGGAGGAGATGATGATGATGCAAAGCCAAGATCTGTATTTTAGGATGTGTCCTAATCAGGCAACCTTCCTCAAATTCAGTGACTGCCTGATTAGGGCAGTGCATGCTTGTCCCACCACCCTAGGTGTCTGGAATAGGTGGGGTGGGGTGGGGTGGGGTGGGGAATAAAGGCACCTTCCTACTAGACTCCTAGCTGGCTGGATATCTCAGTGAGGTGGAGAACGTAGCTGTGGAGCCAGGTTTCAGAAGCTTGATTCTTCACTGTATTTACTTCCTGTGAGGCCTTGACAAAGTCACATGGTCCCATAGCACCCCTCAAAGAAGGGAATGGCCAGTTACTTCTGAGTGCTGTGTAGCTAGGAAATCCTAGAACGGTTGGTGTAAGTCAGAACTGACTTGATGGTGTGGATGACTGCAACTGGGGGTCCATTTGAACCTCACAAAATCCTGGCCTCCCAGCATCCCCACATTGCCTTCCTAAAACTAGATTGTTTAGAATGGCGTAGGAAGTATCCTTGTGTCCTCTAGATGTGTGTGTCTTACCTATACACTGAGGTTGAGGAGTGGAAGGGTCAGTGGCATTAGACTTGTCTTGCTTCTGATCCTGAGCGGAATATAATTGGGCATTGCACTGCGCCCGGGGAGTAGAGAGAATACGGCCATGGATTTGTCCACCAGCTGCCAGGATATCAAGAGAGTCAATAGACATGACAGGTCCTGGTGGCCAACCCCTGGAGGTGTGGGGAGGAGCGCAAGTTTGGAACAAACTGCAGTCCATTAGGATCTCACCCGAGTGAGACTGGGGTACTTCTTCCGGTGTGTGAGAGACACAGGGAGGAGGCCAGGATTGTATGGTGGCATGTAAGAGTACTCACCCCTTGAGTGAGAGCCACAGGATCGGTAGGGTGCATGTGGGACCCCCATCTGGCCAGTGAGAGAGGTAGAGGGGGGCACAGAGAGAATGAAGGGGTAATGGTTAAGCTCCCCTAGCACTGAGTGTGACTGGTATGCTGGGGAGTCTGACCATCACCTTGGTCACAGAAGGTGTGGGAGGACGTGTGTGTGTGGGGGGGGGGGGAAGGAGCCTTTCTTCAACTGATGGATACAGGAGGCCTAGAAGCAGGAAATAGGCCTGGAAACTCTAGGAAGTGTAGGGTGGGTAATCCCGTTGAGGTGGTGACGGACCAGGGCTGTTTTGGAGGGAACTGGAGGGCAGGCCACCCTCTGGGAAGGCACTCCCAGTGGCTGTTACCAGTGGCATTTTCCGGTCCTCTGGGTTCAGACGTAGGTCCTGGGCAGCAGATCCTTGAGGGCCCTGGTTTTTGGCTGCGGCTTTTATTGTCAGGTCAGTTAGCAACATGACCAGTTAACCAACCTGCTCCCTTCATATGCAATTTGATCACAGAGGAAGAGGCCACAGCCCATCCATTCCAACATTCTGTCTCACACAGTGGCTCACCATTTGCTTCAGGGTATTCCCAAGGAAATGTCTTCACCTGCTTATGATTCCCTGCAAATGGCATTGAGAGATATCCTGCCTATCTCTCCAACCCTGAGGTTGTCCTTAGAAATCCATAATGATAGTCATTGATACCCTTGTTCTCCTTTTTTATTGTTGAATATATGATTCTTATATTTCCTTTTATATATGGAGAGCCTATTAAACCAAAACAAATTCTGGGTGTGTCCAACCACACTTGGCCAATAAAAGGATTCTGATTCTGATGAATTTGCCCAATCCTTTCTTAAAGCTCTCAAGGTTGACCGTTGTCACCACTTCTTCTAGCAGGAAATTCCATAGACCAGTGATCCTCTGGGTGAAAAAGTACTTTCTCTTATTTGTTTGAGATCTAGCACCTAAGAGTTTCATGGAGTCCCCCCTAGTTGTAGTGTTGTGTGATAGGGAAAACAGCTTTTCCATATCTACTTTGTCCACACTGTGTATGATTTTATAAATCAGGTCACCTCTTGGGCGCAGTCGTTCAAGAGTGAAGAGGCCCAGCCATTGCAGCTTCAGATGGTAAAGAAGGTGTTCCAGTCCCCTAATCATTCTGCACTTTTTCGATTTCCATAATATCCTCTGGGAGGTCTGATGACCAGAACTGTACACAATACTCCAGATGGGGCCTCACCATAGATTTTTAAAGAGGCAAAATGACACTTGATGACTTATTTCCTATACCCTTCCTAATTATCCCTAGCATTGAGTTTGCTTTTTTTCACTGCTGCAGCACACTGGGTGGACACCTTCATTGAGCTGAAGCTTCTCAAGCCCGAACGTTCTAGGGCAGTGTTGGCGAACCTATGACATTGCCCCTTCACAGCCACCTGTATTCAGGTTACATTGCTGTGTTGGCACTTTGCAAAAAATTAGTGGGTTTTGAATCACAGTTTGGGCACTCGGTCTCTAAAAGGTTCGCCATTACTGGTCTAGGGAATCGAAATCAACTGAAGCTCTTATTTCCAAGGATAAGGTCCAGACTGTCTTGAAGTCTGAATTGTCCATCCCGACACAGTCGGATTTGACCACAACCATTCAACTTGCATCGAAGTCTGGTCTGTCCATCCCAACGCAGTCGGTTTCAACTGCAACCATTCAACCTGTTCTCGCTTCTATGGTGACCCCCTCGGGTTCAACCTTGGTGGCACAGGGTCAGACCATCCAGTCTGATGCTCCATTGGTATCGGTGCCACCGCTTCTGACTTTCTCACCGCACTTGGACGGACAACAATGGTGATTCCAGCCCCTTCCTGAGCCAAGCCATACAGATCGGCTCCTGTCAGGTTCAAGGTCACCTGATCACTGACCATCGAATCCTCCGAATCCGAATTGCAGCAGTCTAATATGGAGGAAGATGAAAGTCCCCACTTTGTTACAACTCAGGATTCGAGATTGAAGAGATACCTCCTCCATCTTCGTCAGAGTCAATGAAGAACTATATCAGTTTTGTCCTCCTCATGGCCAAAACGATAGACCTTCCAGTTCACCACCCTAAACTGATCATCTTTATGAAAAGATTTCTTCAGATGAGGCTGCATTGGTGCATTGGGTGATTATTCCATCATTTATCCAAATGACCAAAGAAGCTTTCAAAAAACTAGCTCCACAAAGAGTTTCACACCATATCAAATCTATTTATAACGTGTTTGATGACAAGGCTTCCTTTCTTCAAAAGCATCCAACGCCTACCTCAATCGTTGTGGCGGAGTCCCAGGTACAGTCTCGTACCAGACAAATTCCAGTCCCTCTGTCAAAGGAAGGGAGGAAGCTCCATGCATCAGCTAGAAATATTTACTCTTTCTAATCCTTCATCTATAAAATAGCTAATTACCAGGGAGCAATGGGGGCCTATCAGCACAAACTGTTGTCCCAACTGCAACCATTTTTAGATCTCCTGCCAGAAGACAAGAAGGCTGATGCTTCTACAGTTTTTGAGGAATCCATGGCTTTAGTGGCCCAGCAGATGCGCTCACCACACTTTGGATTGCACGACGAACATCGTAGGATCTTCTATCGCTCTCCGATGGCATTCTTGGCTGAGGTCTACGGGGCTTTATGATGATAGCAAACTTTGTATTGAGCAGCTTCCTTTTGATGGTGAAGGCCTTTTTCACACCTCCACTGATGACATCATGGAGGATCATCAAAAGAAGAAAACAGCCAAATGTTTAAATGTCACCACTCAGCCTCAACAATGACCCTTTCATTCCAGTAGTCCTATCAATCTGCTTTCTCCAAACCACAATTCGGAGACACAAATACTAGGTCTTCCACCTTTAACACTTACAGTACCTTGAAGTCCAGAAAACTATGATTGACCGCTTCCCAATCTTCAAAGAGTCAACAGGCACTGGGATTTTTGACTCCTCAAACAATATACACCTGGTCCCCTTTCTTCCAGCCCGGGAAGAAATTACTTCAAACCGCTGGGTTCTTTCCATCATAGCCCAAGGTTACCGTATAGAACTGTACTCCATACCTCCTCTCGGAAATTTTATTTCACCAGAACCATTGCCTTGTCTTTGCCAAGAAGTTTCTTCATTGTTAGAAAAAGGTGCCATTCAACTTATTTCCCTGACCATTCAAAATCTCATTCACTTCTCAAGATACTTCACAGTTCCAAAGAAGCAAAAAAGCCTTCATCCCATTCTGGACTTGCGTCATCTTAACAAATATATTATTCGAACAAAGTTCAGAATGGTGATGTTAGAAAACATCATTCCACTGCTCAAGAACGGAGATTGGTTCGGGGTCATTGACTTCAAAGATGCTTATTTTCACATCTCCATTCATCCATCCTACAGAAGATGCCTTTGTTTTGCAATTGGAGAACAGGTTTACCAGTATCCAACTCTTCCTTTCGGGTTGGCAACTGCACCCAGAGTATTCACCAAGTGCATGGCCCCAGTGGCTACTTACCTGAGAACTTGTGGTGTCTGCATCTTTCCATACTTCAACGATTGGCTCATGGTGTCTCCTTTGAGAGAAAAAGCCCAAAAGGACATTCATTTTGTTTTATACACTCTAAACACCTTAGGATTCCAAATAAATGTGGAAAAGTCCCACCTTTACCCAGCACAAAAGGTCACCTACACCAGGGGAGTACTCAATTCTTCTCTGGTGCGGGCATTCACCCCAATGACCCATTTTGATGACACCGCTACTCTCATCCCTTTATTCAAACTTTGGAGCCATCTGCCTGCACAAGTCGCTCAAAAACTATTGGGAATAATGGCCTCCACAACTTCGGTCATACCACACTCCCACTTAAAACTCTGGTGCCTACAAGCCTGGTACCTTGTTGTCTTCGATCCTCTACAACAGGGGTGTCCAAACTTTGGCCCTTTAGATGTTTTGGACCACAACTCCCACAGTCCTTTGTCATTGGCAATACAGGCTTGGAATTCTTGGAGTTATGGTCCAAAACATCTGGAGGGCCAAAGTTTGGACACCCCTGCCTTACAAGATCATCCTTCAAAATTACTCCAAGTAACACTGGAGCTCTCAAAATAGCTTGAGTGGTGGGCAAACAAGCAGAATTTACTCATGGGCTGTCCCTTTCATCTGCTCCATCCCACTATCCCTGTGACTACAGGTGCAAGCTTAGAAGCCTGGGGAGTGGTCTGCTGGACTCTTACCATCAACAGTACGTGGTCACCTGTGGAGAGATCACTGCACATCAATCACCTAGAACTCATAGCAGTAATCAGAGTTCAAGGCTTTCCTTGGTCTCCTCTCCGGCAATGTAGTGCAGGTGGTCACCGACAACACAACCATCATGCACTACATCAACAAACAGGGTGGCATCCACTCACAAGGTCTCCTGCTGTTGGCTGTTGAATTGTGGGAATGGTGCATGCAGCATCACATTTACCCTATAGCTGTGCACCTTCCTGGGAAAGAATGTGTCATCACAGATCATCTCAGCAGGATGACTTCAACTTCACACGAGTGGGAATTTCACCAAGCCACTTTTCAATTGATAGTTGGGGAACCTCAAGAATAGACCTGTTTGTCACACAAGAGAACAAGAAATGCAGGGAAAGGCCACAATTCACAGGCAGGGAAAGGCCGCAATTCATTGGAGGACACCTTTATGTTTTGCTGGGGACATCAACTTCTTTTCGCCTTCCCTCCAAGTATAAGTAAGTAAATAAATAAGTATACAAACAAACAAACAAATTCCCCTCCTTCTGAAGGTGGTAACAAAAAGTATGCCACGACAGAGCAAATATCATTCTAATAGCTTATTGGTGACTGCGGCATCCATGGTTCGTAACACTAATGAACATGGCTTCAGATTTCTTCAAGCTTCCACCCTACTCCACAATGCTCTCTCAGGACAATGGCAAGATTCTTGATCCCAACCTGATCCGTTGACATCTGGTGGCATGGAAGATTGCAAAGTGATCAATACCATCATTTCAGCTCCCCGGAAGCCATCCACCGTGTGGTTATACACATACAATGGAAAAGGTTTACGTCTTATGCAATTGATAAAGGTTTTTCTCCACATTGCCCTTCTCTTTTTAATGTTCTACTACAGTATTTGCTTTATCTTAAGAGAGCTGGACTTAGACTTCTTTAAAGGTACACCTATCAGCTATAGTGGTGAATCAGCCAGAAGGCTCTCCGGCCGCTGCCTTCTTTCATCATCTTAAACTTAAAAAATTCCTGAAAGGCCCTTGGAATTTGTTTCCTGATGGGAGGCCGATTTCCCACCTCAGTGGTCCCTCTCATTAGTCCTGCAACATTTAATGTGTCCATCCTTTGAACCTACGGCTACTTGTGATCTACGTTTGCTGACTTTTAAAATGGCCTGGATTGAACCCCAGGTTGTGAGCACAGTTTTACCTGCAGTACAGGCATTTAACCACTGCACCACGAGGATTCTATTTCTCTTGACCTTTTGCTTTGAGGCAGGGCCAAAGGGCTAAAGGGCACCTGCCTCCTATTAAAAAATTGCTTTTGTAAGTGCTGCAATGTCTCGCTTGTGAACATAGATAAGATAATAAATCAACAAGACTTCTGGGAGGAACACAGCAGTCTTTGCCTGTGTGTCTGCTCAGCTGGCTGAGAAAGGCATTTCTCTGTCTCTCTCTCCTTTTTTCTGTGGCCAAGGTCATCCTGACCTAAAACCCCTCCAGCAAATTCCCAACAGTTTTAGATGTTTTTAGATTTTTTAAATATTCATTGTTTTATTGTGTTTTATATTGTAAATCGCCCAGAGTCCCCTCTGGGGATAAGGGCAGTGACAAATATGAATGAATGAATGAATGAATGAATGAATGAATGAATGAATAGCAACTGTATTTTTTTAACTATAGCTAGGCGCCTTAGGAACTGGCAAACCACTCCAGTATTCCTGCCAAGAAAACTCCATGGACATGGGGTCACGAAGAGTCGGTCATGACTGTAGTGACGCAACACACACACACACACACACACACACACACACACACACACACACACACACACACACACACACACACACACACACACACACACACACACACATACACATACACACACACACACACACACACACAATTTTAAACTGTAGATGTTAAAAGAGCACAGATGGATATTTTCAGTTTTAGTAAAGCCAAAGTTTTATAAAAAGACTAATGCCCCCTCCCCCCGAGATTGGGCACAGTTCTCCCCAAGAAAATTTACTCCTCCATATCACTGTGTCTGATGGCCAGGAGCTTCTAAACTTGAGTGTAACAGTTTCTAATGCATCAACATTACCTTATACTGCACATTTAAGGAACATCTTTCCAGCTCGGAACCTAATTGGTCCGGAGCGAGAAAGAGCCCTGTGTGTGTTCAGCCATGGCCATGCAGAGGCTTTTTGGACGCATGTTGCACATGCTAAATCCAATTGTCTGTACAAACTATACCCACTGAATGAAATATGAATATGTTAAGTCCAAGAAGTGGCAGAAGCCCCATTTATTAAGTTGTTCTAATGTTTCTGGGAGAAACAACGAGCTTTAGGGTTTTTTTGTCTGCAAACAGTGGGATTGTCTTTGAAAAAGGCCATTATTTTCACAGTGATATTAGTGGGTTGGTTGGGACGTCTGAAGCTGACAAAGTCTCTTAAAAAATCCAGACCCCTCCTTGTACTTATGTTGATACATGCTTGTTTACTGACAGTATCTAATTGCATCAAATATTAATCCCCCCCCCCTCAAAACAGGGAATGCCCGTGGTTTCAAAGCCCCTGCCTTGCCATGTATTAATAACCCACAGCCTCTGGTTATCTATACTAGAGAAGCTGCTTCACAACTTTGTTCCTTATATTTCTTAGACGCCTTTTTAGTTAGAAAAAGATTCAAGATGCCCTGACAGTAGTTAAAATAGACAAAAATTAAACACCCACTCACATGGATGCACATATCCATCCAAACTGCACTGCCCTCTCAATATGTCTGTAAAAATAGTTCATGTCAGTGCACACACTATGAATCTAGGAAATCTGCTTAAAAAGAGAGACAGAGGTGGAAAAACATGATTCCTTCACGACGTCTGTGTCATTGGGATTGACATCATTCCCTTCTGGGCGATCAAACATCCAGACAGAACTGAATTCTGGATTGAATGACGATACCTAAATCCATCCATCTCTCTCTCTCACTCACTCACTCACTCAGTCTCCTACATACATACAGAGTTACAAAGAGCTTAAAGACCAAGTCCCTATTGTGTTGGGAAGTACAACGGTGTCCTTAGGCATTTCCAAATCTTTACAATACCTTGGACTCTCCGTTCCCTTAAGCTTTAAATTGCTTGATCGCATGCAGAGTTTAGAAAATCCTCAGCTAATAATGCAACCACATAGTTACAGACATTGCAGAGCTTAAAAGTGGATAATGATGAAGGCAGCTGCACCGGGGTGATAAACTGTCAACCAAGCCATCCTTAAGCTGAAGTAGTTTATGCTGCTTCTCTGTTCTTCACAACATGTTTGACCCAAATATGTGGAAAAACCTTTGATGGTTTCTTCTATTCTATGCCAATAGGCTAATGCAACTTACGGGTCTTCTAATGAGTAAACAATAACTTGCTTCTGTTTTTATGTCGCTTCCTTGCTCTGTAGCAGAATATCATACACCTGCTTGGGTCCTACCTCCTCCTTCCCTCTGTGGGTCTTCAAAGTTTCAGATGAACAGGATCTTGAGGCAAAAGAAGGAGGGAGAAGTGAGATGGCCAACAAAAGCTTTGCAAACGTTCTCTTGTAAATAAAGTGGACCATTTGGAACCCCTGGAGAGTCTTCTGACATTGATGCCATTTCTAGGAGGAATATGCAAAATATCTGCATGAATCTCAAAACAATAACTGCATTAAGACTAATTGTGCACCCCCCTGATATCCACAGGGCACAGCAAAGAGCCTGGAGTACTCATGGATCAGTCAATTCCCAGGAGTTATATTATTGTTTACTGTACTGTTTCTTCTTGCTGCTGCCCCCCCCCTGTAAAATATAAAGGAAGAAATCAGGCTATTGGAGTCCTCTAAACTGGGTCATTAGCAGTCTTCTCCTATGGATACAGCCACACCAGTGTCATGGGTTTTGTACCACCTTCAATACATTTCATAGCTGTGGGGGCACGAATGGAGTCTGTAGACATTACAATGGGGATGCGTACTGTCTTCACACTGAATGAACAGTTGACACGTGTGGTTCTGCATTTGAGAGCCTCACAGGCCAGAGTGTGTCTCCCTGATTGAAGTCCTACTTCAAGCTATATAAGTTGGAGATATCATGAGCTATGGCTCCTCCTTTCATCTCCAGAAAACACACACAAGACATTTCCTCTTTGGGGAGACAAGAGAGAGGGGTGAAAAGAAAGGAGCTGACAGCAGCAACCTGAAGAATAGCAAGCAATCTAAGGTCAGAGGTCTGAGCAGGCAAAGGACACTCTAGGTAACTTATGCTGGTCCTTCCTCTCTACTTTTCCCCATGCAAGCATTCAGTCACTTCCAACACTTTTAAAGTTCTATCCCTACCTCCATCCATGTGGCTGCCTTAAGAAACTGCCCTGTTCATTGGTGAGGTTGGACGGGGGCAGGGGGGCGGGTGGGTGGAGGGATAGGAAGAAAATAAAACAAAGCTCCCAGCAATTTGGACTGCCATTATCTTGGTCAGAAATGGTCACATCTTTCCAGACCATGGGCAACAGCGGAAATGATTAGTTTGGAGGCAACAGAAACTATCACCAAATAAAATTATTCTCCCTGCCCCAAACAAGCAGAGTAGATAACCCAGTGTCCAGTTATCCTTTTCATTTAAGAAAAGGATAGCCTGAGAAAAATGCCCTTTAGGAATTGAACAACACCACATAAAAATATTGAAGTCTTCCATTATCGTTTCCTTCAGCTGAGTATAAAATACTTCTGCCATCTGTTGTGAAAAGTCATTTTGATGTACACTATGGCAAGAGTGTTCAGCAGTACCGGCTATAAATAGAAAACAATTTTGTCTCAAATCAGATTAATTATTCTATTCTAAAATTTACTTCATCTACAAACAAACTCAACAGGAGAATTGTACAGGCGTAGCCAAGTTAATTTGTTGCAGGCAATACCAGTAAAGAATCTTGTGGCACTTTAAAGTCAGACAAAAACTTAGTTGGCAGAACCTTTCACGGACTGTAGCCAACTTCTTAAAATGCATGGAACATGATCCCAGTAGAGACATTTATTAGAGATGGGCATGAAACAAAAATATAGCATTTTGTTTTGTTTCATTTCTTTAGTAGTTTTGTTTTGTTAGTAACAAATTTTTAAAGTAGATTTGGAATGAAACAAAACAAAACAAAACAAAACAAAATGCTATATAATGGTTCCCTGGGTTCTAGAGGCACCAAAATCTCAGGGTAGATTCTTTGGATTTTTCTCTGTAAGCCCCTGAAATTTTGAGAGGTTTGTGATTCAGGGGGGCTGAGTTTTAAACTGCAAATGCGCCCTCAGGAGAAAATCATTCTAATTACATCCCCCTAGTTAATTGCGGGCACGCTCCATACACACTCTTGCAATTAAAGCAAAAAATGTTCTGCTTATATGAACTAGGGGATCCTCTTTGCAGTGGAATAACTAGCCCCCCTGAACCCCAAACCCCTCAAAATTTCAGAGGCTTACAAGGAAGAGTCCAAATAAGCTACCCTGTGATTTTGGTTCCTCTAGGATGAATTGGTTTATTCTTAGAGGAAAAAATGGCATTTTGTTTCATTTCGTAATGAAACACATCCTATCGTTTTGTTACGTAATGAAACAGTGAAACAGTGTTTCATTTTTTGTTTCCTGCCCACCTCTAATATTTATACATAGGAAGTTGAGGGAGTGATGTGAAATAAAATAAAATACACATACAAATGATTCCAGAAGAACGAAGCCTTAACAGTTGGTGTTAAGGGTCATTTTCCACTGAAGGAGGAAGAGTGAAAATTGGTGGAAGAAACATCAATCTGGAAGTTAAGTCATGGCTACTGGACTTCTTTTTTGAGAGACAGAAACGTTTCGCTGTTCATCCAAACAGCTTCATCGGTCTGAATACAGCTAGTGCAAGTACTCCATCTTATAGTCAGCTTTGACCTCTTGTCACCCTGGTCTGAATTAGGCTCATAAGATGAACAATGGCCTGAATAGGCTCGTTAGGGAGACAATAGTATCCATAGCCTTAAGGTGAACAATGGCCTAAGGTGCTGAAACCCATCAAAATGGGTTGTTAGCTATGGCCTTGGTGGTGACCTTGTTCTTCTGGGATGGCCCACTGCATTGGATATCCACATTGGATATCCAAAGTGGGCCTTCAACAAAGCAGTGGGCCATCCCAGAAGAACAAGGGATCAGTCTGAGACCCAGAACCAACAGAAGAACCTGGTCATTCCTTACATGGCTGGAGTGTTGGAGAAGTTTAAAAGGATTTTTGGCAAACACCACATCCCTGTTTATTTCAAACCCACAAACACACTAAGGCAGAGATTTGTCCACCCAAAGGATCCGATACCAAACCATAAAAGGAGCAATATAGTATATGCAGTCCAATGCAGTGAGGAGTGTTCAGACCTCTACATTGGAGAAACTAAACAGCCATTAAACAGAAGGATGGCCCAACATAGGAGGGGTAACAGCTCAGGACCAGAATCAGCAGTACACCTCCATTTGAAGTACAAAGGGCACTCTTTCAAAGCTGAGGATGTACACATATGAGACAAAGAAGAGATGTGGTTTGAGAGAGGAGTAAGGGAAGCCATTCATGTGAGCATTGAAAACCCCTCACTCAACAGAGGTGGTGGGCTACTTATCAGGCTGTGCTTTCCTAAGTACCCAGACAAATCAAAAAGCCCTCACCACCAAGGCCATAGCTAACGACCCATTTTTGATGGGTTTCAGCACCTTAGGCCATTGTTCACCTTAAGGCTATGGATACTATTGTCTCCCTAACGAGCCTATTCAGGCCATTGTTCATCTTATGAGCCTAATTCAGACCAGGGTGACAAGAGGTCAAAGCTGACTATAAAATGGAGGACTTGCACTAGCTGTATTCAGACCGATGAAGCTGTTTGGATGAACAGCGAAATGTTTCTATCTCTCAAAGAAGAAGTCCAGTAGCCATGACTCAACTTCCAGATAAACTCACCTGGATGACTGAGAATCTTCACAAAGAAACATCAATATTTGGGATATGCAGATGACATCATAGTATTGAAAGAAAGTTTGAAATGACTTTTGATGAAAGGGAAAGAAAAAAGTACAAAAGCAGGACAATAGCTATTGCACTGCAAAAGGTGTTGAAAATTAAGTAGATGGAAATAATGACTGCAGAAGGAGTACATAAATTCAATATTGACAATGAAGCAGGGATGAGGACTCAAGTCACAGACCTGCCGTCAAGTTGGACTTAACTCACACCAGTGATTTGACTCAGTTTTCTTGTTCCAGTGACTTGCCACTCAGGCTACCCTTTTTTCTTGGGGGAGCTAGTTTTAATAGGGACGGACTTGGGGTTTGAGCTAGACATCAGGAGCTGTACAGAGACATGCATCATCCCACCTCCCTGTCTGATTGGCCAGATGACACATCAGATGCTGCTTCCTGGTTGGAGTTTAGCCCCACACTTCCCAAAACAAGGTAAGAGACTGGCTGATTTCATTCTGGAAGGTGTATCCCAGTACTGAATGGCAGCTGTTCCGCCATGTTTCATTTTGGAACCGGGCCCCTTCCAAACAAAATGCCTGTGTCTAGTTTGAGCCTCAGGACTTGCTACCAAAGATTCAAGACTACAGCCAGGAGAGCAAAGACTGGAGCTGAGCAAGCAAAGGAAGACTGAGACTTGAAACAGGATAATGAAAGAAGTAGAAAAGACCCTCAAGTGTAAAGATGTGTCACTGAAGACCATTTTGTTCCTGGTCTATATGTATGGATGTGAAAGCGGTGAAGAAAGCCAGAAGATCCATTTGAACTATGATATTGCAGGAATGTTTGTTGATGCTGTGGGACCCAATAGAAGTATCAGTAAGTGGGCCCTTGATTAAATCAAATTTTCATTATATTGGCCTGAGCAAATATAACAAAACTGAGGCTATTTTACTTAGAAGACATCATTAACAAATAAGACTTGCTGAAGAACGCGATAATACTAGGGAAACTGGAAGGCTTCAGGAAAAGCAGAAGACTAAACATAAGATGGATTTTTTAATACAGGCCTGCCCAAAGTCTGGCCCAGGGGCCAAATCCGGCCCGTCAGGCTACTCTGAGTGGCCTGCGGCTGGCTGGCCCGCCCCTCCCTCCCCCTCCTTTGCCCCATGCTTTTTTTAAAAAAAATCTTCTGCTGATACTGCTGGGAAGCTTGGGTGGCTGGGCGGATGGGCGGTCTGCCGCCAGCGGCACTGCAGGGGAAAGTGTGGGAGTGGGCCTCTGCTACCACCAAGGAGCTTTGGGGTGGGCTGGCAGGCGAGCCATCGCCACCGCTGGGGAGCTGGGGGGGTGCAAGGTCACACAGATCGCTTCTTCCAAGGGGCGACCTGTGGCCACGGTTCCCTGTGCTTCCTTTGGTCCCTACCTTCCTTCTTTCCTCCCTCCCTTGGTCCCCACCTTCCTTCATCCCTCCCTCCCTCCCTTCCTTCCTTGTTCCCCATCTTCCTTCCTTCCTCTCTTGGTTTCCACCTTCCTCCCTCCCTCCCTTGGTCCCTGCCTTCCTTCCTGCGGGTGGGGTTGCAAGGGGTCAGTGGGTGGGGCTTATGGGTCAGTGGGTGGGGCTTGCAGTGGGGTGGCAGGGTCGGGGAGCAACCAGCCCCGACACATTCTCAGCCACCAAATCTGGCCCTCCTTACGAAAAGTTTGGGCACCCCTGATTTAATAAATCCATCTTTGAGTTTGCAAGACCAGCATGGGAGTGTGTTTGCCTGGGCTGCTGCCTCTTCCCGATGCAATTAAGGAAGAAGAAAGGAAGGAAGGAGAGCCACTCCAGCTGCTGCCAATATAGAAGGGGGAGGAGGAAGAGGCACAGCAGAGGGATCCCAGTGGTGGCACCTCAGGGCAATGATCGGTAGCAGGAGGCATTGCTGGGCCTCGGAGATGCACTGATCATGGGCCGATTGTGGTGGTGGTGGTGGGTTCTGCCAACTTGCCCTTCCCTCCCCCTTTTTTTCTATGTCACATATTTTGGACTATGGTCCAGCCCCCAGTGGTGTCTGGGTGGTGGTGGACCGGCCCACTGTTTGAAAAATTTGAGGACCCCTGCTCTAGAAGAATGCAGATCTCTTTTTTCATGCTACAATTTCCAGAATCTCCAAGGCTCAGCTTTGCATACCTTTAGCACAACTTCCACTGACTTGCTTTCAGCTTCTGTATACTCCGGCTATGCTGTAGGCAGCCGAAGTGGACAGTGGCCTGTAATGCAAGTGTTTGCATTGACACTTGGGACTCCTGTCAACAGGTTTATACTGGATATATGGCACTGCCTATCCTGTTGAAACAATCCTTCCCACACCCTTGAAATGGAGCCTCAGCTACCAGTAGGATGCTGATGACCTGGTTGGGATCTATATAATAACACACCACTATCTTATGGCTAGGTCCTTTAAGATCTATAAGACGACACCTACTTTTTCAACCCCAAATTACAGTTTCATAACCATGCAGTTCTCTCCTCAGCTTACTTCTGTTTATAAGACGACCCTCAATTTTTAGTCTAACAGTTTTAGACAAAAATATGGTCCTACACATGGGAAAATACTCTCTCTCTCTCTCTCTCTCTCTCTCTCTCTCTCTCTCTCTCTCTCTCTCTCTCTCTCTCTCTCTCTCTCTCTCTGTGTGTGTGTGTAAGCAAACTATGTTTGTTATATGCTGTATATATAACAAACTATGGCATGGCAGTGGTTGGTCTTATGGTAGATGATAGATAGATAGATAGATAGATAGATAGATAGATAGATAGATAGATAGATAGATAGATAGATAGATAGAATGTTTGATGATGATAATAATGATGGTGATGGTGATAGTGATGATGATTACGATAACCACAACAACAATGGCAACATTAACTCCATCATTGTTACGCAGTTTGAAATCTAAAGGTTTTCTGTGTCTGTAAAAAAATTAAAAATATATATTAAAAATAATGGAAAACCCGTTTTCAGTTTTTATGCACTTTGGATGCTGTTTCAAGGGTTCTGGAGTTCTCAGCCTTTCAGATCTGTTACTTTGTATTTTTATTTTCTATCACCTCCCTATGTGATCTTTCTGTTCTGGCTTTGTAAGTGCCTTTTTAGGCATTGGATTACAACAATTAATGTACGTCCCAATGATTTCAATGTGTTGGACGCAACTCTACACCTTATTCCCACTAGTAACTCCCCACCCCCCAATTTTTGTTTATTTTTCCATTATCTTAAAATATATAAAATAAAAGCACTCTTATGCCTTTGATCTACTTACCACCATAGAATGCCATTCCAGCAAACACACAATTGGCTTCCATCTTTAATTCAAAATGTCAAGGATAGAAATGGAGGCCTTCTCCCTGCAAAAAATAAAAATAAAAAAAATCCCTGACCACTGAGTTATAGCCTACTTGTAGATGCTGAACCACCAGTTAATAAGAAATGGATTGACATACTTCTACTTAATTTTGTAAGTCTGAAAGTTGTTCTAGGCTGGAAATAATCTATTGTTTAATTTATGACTGTGTAAGTATTACTTAGTGAGGTACGTTTACTGCTTTGGGACAAGCACTTGGATTTATCCTAATCTCAGTTCTCTCACTATGTTTTTGAGACTATCTTATTTGAATGTGCTTTCTTGTTGATGTGCAATCAGGTTGCTTCTGACCTTTGAGTAGTACCCCATGAATTAATGCCCTCCAAATGGAGCTATCCCTAATATTCCCTTTCTATCATTAATATCCACTCCCTTTGTAGCCTTCATGTGGTGCTCAACTGTGTTCTGACAACTGCCCGACTGTAGCGACCTGAGTGTTCTCATGGTGGTCTAGCTGTGGACCATTACCATTAGAGCATGTAAACTGCTTATATTATGGCCATTAATCGGGAGCGTTGTCTGAACAAGATGCATATGCTTTCAGCCCAGAAAGTGCATCCTGATATTCCAAAATGTACCACGGGAGGGCAGTAAAAGATTTGGTTTGGGTGACGGAGCACCAGTTGTCCTAGCCCTCTGTATTTTAATCAGTTGGCAATCTCTCCCACTGAACTCCTATCATATCAGGAGCTAAGAATTTGACACTGATGCAGAAAGGGGATTTGATTTCCAGTTCTATCTGTTGCTTCATGCATTTTCTTCCTACTTTTGTTGGTTTAGTTCTCCACCAGTGCATGGCAAGTGAATGTTACTGCTCCCTTAGTGCTGTATTCATTGGCAAACACTGAGCACTGTGCAGAGAAACAATTGCCACAAAGTGTTCAAGGTCAGAACTAGCTCCTGAAAAGAATACCAACAGCTAGAAAGTGCTTAAACTTCATGCAGTAGCTCGACTTTATTTATTTCCATAGTGAAGATGCTGCCTTCAACGGTTTCTTTTCAAGGTAGCCCTTCCCAGCCTGTTTCCTGCCGAATAGGTTGGCCTACAACTCCTATCACCCCCACACATAACCTGCAACCAGTTGTCATGCTGCCTGGGGATGATGGGCTTCATCCAATATATCTGGAGGGCACCAGATTGGGAATTCTTTACAGAGTGTGGCAGATAATTTCTTTCCCATTTTTTTACAACCATGCTTTTCTTTCCAATCAACATTTCCACCTTTAAAGATTCAGAAAGCAAGGATCTCATGGTGTTCACCATGCATGACCATAATAAACACTAGTCATTGTTCTATGTTTTCAGTCACTGCCTGTCTGATAACTTTGTCTTACAGTACAACGATGCATTTCTGCTGTTGTTTAATTGTTAGTATTGCTACATGAGAGTGCAGTGATAGTGCTGTAAAGCAGCGCAAATCAACCTTCAACCTTCTACAAAACAATTCTAAAAACATGGTCAGCCCAAACAACACATTATAACTTTGAAGGTCTATTTTGGATCCACATCAAATTCAGCACAGATTTAGCAGACAGTCTGTTTTTCCTCTGTGCCAAATTTGAGGCTATTTGGGCAAAAGGGCTTTTGGGTTATGAAGGTATTCTGTGCCTGTTTGTAAAAATATTTAAACATGTATTTTAAAAAGAATGAAAAACCAATCTTCAGAAGCTCACTTGTTTCAGCTGTGACGTTACTCAATGTTAGCAGAAACTCTCTCTGCCTCTGTCTCTCAAATGTTTTGGAAAGCACGCATGCAACATGATTGTAGAGCTTTTGGTCTTATAGGATTCCCCCCACTTCCGTTGCCTTACCCAAGGGAAAGCTATCTGGAAAAGTGAACATAGCTTTCTATTCTGCACTCTACAGGGCAAACATAACATTAGTCTACCTCAGTGTTTTTCAACCTTTTTTGGGCAAAGGCACACTTGTTTCATGAAAAAAATCACGAGGCACACCACCATTAGAAAATGTTAAAAAATTTAACTCTGTGCCTATATCAGACTCTAAAAGGTTCGCCATTGCTGGTGTAGGGAGAAGCAGGACAGAGGGGCCACAGATTGAGGCAGCCCGCTCTCTAGCACCCAGTTCCCACTTACCTGTGTTGTTTTTTTAAAGACATTTTGCCCTGCATGGACTTCTGTGTCCAGTGGAGACCTGAGAAGGGGCACTGACTCTCCAGGAACACAAATAAGACTCAAAAGCCCATCTTGCTCTCCACACTGTGGCCAAGGCAGATGCCTTCAGCAAGTCCAGCGACAGGAGGGGAGGAGGATGAAGGAAGGCAGGAAGGAAAGAAGGCAGAAAGTGTTCTGCTTGTATACCGCCCCATACCATTTCAAGGAGTCTCTGGGTGGTTTACAGTTTTAATTACAGTAGGCAGGCTGCTAGACATACACATATACAGGCTAGAAATGAGCACGTTTCTATGAAGAGGGGAAAGGGTACGAATGGAAAGAGAGAGGTGGGGGGAAAAAGAAAGAAAAGACACAGAGAGAGAAGAGGGTGACCCAAAACAGAAAGAAAGGGCCAAGACTTCAAGGAACCCATCGCGGGGGCCCTCAGAGACGGCTCTTCCCCTCCCGGACCCTAAAGGCCGTCCGTCCGGCTGTCCAGCCGTGCCAGTAGCCCCCCCTCCTCCTCAGCCCAGGCCCGGCGGAGGCCTCCTCCATCCCCTCCTCCTCGCAGCCCTGCCGCGGTGCTCGTGGGGCAGTCGGGCACCCCTCCTCCCCTTCCCCTCACCTGGTGGTTTGTTCTGGGCTGGGGCTCCCGGGTCGGCTCGTGTTGGCAGGCGGGCTGTTGGGCGGCTCAGTCCATTGGTAGCTCCCAGGAAAGGGGTGGTGGTGGTCCAGGGTAAAAAAAGGAGGGGGGGAGAGGGAAGCGAGCGAGTCGCGGCGGCGGCGGCAGGCACAGGGCAAACACTAAGAGAATGAGCGGAGCCAGGTCCATTCGGGGAGGAAGTGACGCCAGCGCCGCGGGCCTCGGGGGGAGGAGCCAAGCTGGCCCTTGGACGCTATTTATAGCGCCTCCCAGCTGTGGGCCGCCCGCCGGCCCTGGGTTGAATTTTTTTAGAATTTTTCAATTTTTCCTGTGGCACACCAGGCAACATCTCACGGCACACTAGTGTGCCACGGAACAGTGGTTGAAAAACGCTGGTCTACCTGTTTGTATTTAAAGGGTGTTTATGTTTCTCCATTGTATGTGTTGCACTCACTCACACTTATTTATTATTTATTTATTTATTATGACATTAAGTCAAAAAAGAGTCTGTCAAATCTTGGCACAGAAGGGCTACAACCATATCCCAAGTGTTCGTGCTTCTGCAGCATTCATAGTTATTGTTGAGTATCTTTTTACCCCACCTTTCTCCTTGGAAAAGGACCCAATGTGGCTTACTATGGTAGATTAATGAAAAAAACACAGTAGATGGTCGATCATCCAAGGAAAGCTTGCCTGAGGAGAAAAGTCTTTGCCTGTTTCCGGAAAGACAGCAGAGATGGGGCAGTCCTGGCCTCTAGTGGGAGGGAGTTCCAGCGTCTGGGTGCAGCAGAATAGTACAGTGGATGTGTTTATCTTCTGGGATCCTCTAGCAGTGGATAAGACTCCATGATGGAAGTTTTGTTGTAATTTGTGTGTAGTTTTTGTATTACTTAAACTTCCATTTTAAAAAGCCAAAACATTCCGTCAAGTTTTAGGAATGAGGGACAGTGTGGTTCTGTAACCATGCTTCAAATGCCAGAAAATGCCCTGATATTGCTACACAATATCTAGTGTGTGGCTTTTTTGTTTTGTTTTTATGTAATAGTCATTTCTGACCTTTTCATTTAAACAGTGGTAACTTTCTTCTCTATGTACACAGTGGAAACTGAGAGCAGTATATCCCATCCTGTGTTGATTCTTGAGAGGTTTAACCAGAGGGGTCAAAGTTTTTTTACTGCCCTGAATATTTGCTTTAATATGTTTGGAATTTTTTTTTTAGTACACATGCTGCATTTCTGCCCTATGGTAGGGCGTGTAATTTATATGCACTCAGTGTGTGTGTGCACTCAGATGTACTCTGTAGAATTAGAACAACCACACCATACCACACAGTGGAGCCTTGAACTGTGGAGACAAAACATATTTGTGCAAAAGTGGTACCAGGTAGTACTTTCAACACCCAAGAATACCATTGCCAAAAGTCATGCGGCCATGGAGACCTTGACTACAGCTGTATAGCCTATGGAATGGAACACTGACCTCTGAAATGCCCTGTCTCTTGAGTGGCATCGAGGACATATTTGCTTTATTTGAGAAACAGATCCAGAAGGTGCCCTGAAGAGATGCTACAGATCACATCGTGTGGCTCAGAACAAAGGAACAATTTTGTTTCTGGGAATGAAAAATGATGCTGCAATGCGCTTTCTCTCCAGATTTTACATCTAACAATACAAAAATGAATTTTAGGGATGAAGGTAAAGGAGCCAATCAGAATGCAGGAAAAGTTAGAGGTGTCCATGGGAACTAAAAGCAGTTCTCTTTGGGAGAAAAGGACTTTCACACTCACATGCTGATGCTTTTCAGTTCATCTTTCCTCATGCAATTTCTACTTGTGCAAATTTTTGACTGCTCTGTTGGCTAAAGATAAATACAGTACTGCTGTTTAATGATAAAAATGCTACTAAAATAACGCAGAGTCTGACACACTGTTTCACACAAACCAGCAAAAAATATAAAGAATAAGGAAGGATGGGACTGAGTTGAGAAAGAATTTGGAAAGTTGAAAATCTTGCAGAATGAAGAGAAGGCAAAATGTAAGCTACAATAAGCATAACATTACATCCAAACCCCAATAAAGTCCTTCCAAAAGCTATAATGAGAGATCACTGGCAAGAATCTTGCCCAGTCCAGATTAGGAAGATATAGGAATGGGAGTGGGAATAAAGGACAAGTTTCAGTACTTAAAACATTCAAATTTATGCAGATTGCTATCTCAACAAACAAACTAAATAACAAGAAATGTAAAATAAGCATTAGGGTGGATTATTCAAATCAACAAGACAGCTAGTTTGGAAGTGAAGAGATAGAGGCTCAGACTAATCAAGATAATCAATCATCACCTAAACACTGCCACTTTTCCAATGATCTGCTGCTAACAGTTAAAAAAGAGCAAAAGTGCAAAACTCTGTGTGAGAGTAATGAGAATATAACATCAATGACATCACATGGTCCCTCCCCACAAGCACAATGTCTGGAAAGTGTTGGTGAGAGTCTTTTCAGAGACTTTAAGTGTGACCTGATAGTCAAGCAAGCTCCAGGTTCCCTTCCCCCACCTGTCCTTCACACCATTTCCTGATATGTGTTGTTCACAATATGTTGGAGACACAAAGTCTAAGCTTTGTGTTAGGGTCCAGATATTTAAATTGGTCCCAAGTGATTTGATCCAGTCTAGAATTGGTCTGTTAGGGGTTCAGTTGAATTGACTGTTCTGATAGATGTGTGTTGCGTCGTTACAGTTGTGACTGACTCTTCGTGACCCCATGTCCATGGAGTTTTCTTGGCAGGAATACTGGAGGTTTGTCAGTTCCTACTCCAGGCGCGTACTGCACCTGGTATTCCCTGGTGGTCGCCCATCCAAGCAGGGCTGTGTAGTCGGAAGAGGAGGAGGAGTCGGAGGAAATTTTGGGTACCTGGAGTCGGAGTCGGCATTGTTTGCCAACTCCGACTCCGACTCCAGGTACCCAAAATTTCCTCCTCCTCCTCCTCCTCCTCGACTCCTCCTCCGACTCCGACTCCACAGCCCTGCGATCCAAGTATTAACCAGGGCCGACCCTGTTTAGCGTCCAAAATCAGGTGAGATCAGATGTGCTTAGGGCATCTAGGCAACTCAGATAGATAGATAGATAGATAGATAGATAGATAGATAGATAGATAGATTAGATAGATAGATAGATAGATAGATAGATAGATGGATGTGTGTGTTGCATTGTTACAGTTGTGACCGAACCTTCATGACTCTATGTCCATGGAGTTTTCTTGGCAGGATTACTGCAGTGGTTTTCCAGCTCCTACTCCAGGCGCCTACAGCACCTGGTATTCCCTGGTGGTCTCCCATCCAAGTACTAACCAGGGCCGACCCTGCTTAGCTTCCTAAATCAGGTGAGATCAGATGAGCTTAGGGCATCTAGGGAGCTCAGATAGGTAGGTAGGTAGGTAGGTAGGTAGGTAGGTAGATAGATAGATAGATAGATAGATAGATAGATAGATAGATAGATAGATAGATAGATAGATAGATAGATAGATAGATGTGTGTGTTGCATTGTTACAGTTGTGACCGAACCTTCATGACTCTATGTCCATGGAGTTTTCTTGGCAGGATTACTGCAGTGGTTTGCCAGCTCCTACTCCAGGCGCCTACAGCACCTGGTATTCCCTGGTGGTCTCCCATCCAAGTACTAACCAGGGCCGACCCTGCTTAGCTTCCTAAATCAGGTGAGATCAGATGAGCTTAGGGCATCTAGGCAGCTCAGATAGGTAGGTAGGTAGGTAGGTAGGTAGGTAGGTAGGTAAGTAGGTAGGTAGATTAGATAGATAGATAGATAGATAGATAGATAGATAGATAGATAGATAGATAGATAGATAGATAGATAGATAGATAGATGTGTGTGTTGCATTGTTACAGTTGTGACCGAACCTTCATGACTCTATGTCCATGGAGTTTTCTTGGCAGGATTACTGCAGTGGTTTGCCAGCTCCTACTCCAGGCGCCTACAGCGCCTGGTATTCCCTGGTGGTCTCCCATCCAAGTACTAACCAGGGCCGACCCTGTTTAGCGTCCAAAATCAGGTGAGATCAGATGTGCTTAGGGCATCTAGGCAACTCAGATAGATAGATAGATAGATAGATAGATAGATAGATAGATAGATAGATAGATAGATAGATAGATAGATAGATAGATAGATAGATAGATAGATAGATAGATAGATAGATGTGTGTGTTGCATTGTTACAGTTGTGACCGAACCTTCATGACTCTATGTCCATGGAGTTTTCTTGGCAGGATTACTGCAGTGGTTTGCCAGCTCCTACTCCAGGCGCCTACAGCGCCTGGTATTCCCTGGTGGTCTCCCATCCAAGTACTAACCAGGGCCGACCCTGCTTAGCTTCCGAAATCAGGTGAGATCAGATGAGCTTAGGGCATCTAGGCAGCTCAGATAGATAGATAGATAGATAGATAGATAGATAGATAGATAGATAGATAGATAGATAGATAGATAGATAGATAGATAGATAGATAGATAGATAGATAGATAGATAGATGATAGGCATTACTAGGCCTTTTCTGTAACAAGAAGACTGGGAAGCTCAGTGAGTTAGATATCTGTCTGCGGAGCCAGAGGCTGAGAATTCAATTTCCCTCTGTGCCTCCAGGGAAAAGAGCCAGCCTCTGTAGTCTTGGGCAAGCCAAGTTCCAGGGTGCCCCCAGAACAAGAGAATGATAAACCACTCGTGAGTGTTCTGTACCTAGAAAACCCTGAAACGGGTCACCGTAGGTCAGAATTGATTTGAAAGTACACATTTACTATTATATTGTAGCAAAAAAAAATGAATCTCTCCCAAAAGTTCCCACTAAATCTTTTAAATTCTTTATATGACAAATCAGTTATGGGTGCATGAGGTTTTTCAGACCACTTGACTCATTGCATTATGTGCCTTAATGAACCAAATGTACATGCTGAACATGTGTTTGTAATAAGAAGGGTACAAAAGTCAGACAACATGCAGTAAGTATGGCCACTTACAAACAGAACATGAGAATCGGTAATCTAAGATATGATATGTAGCATCAGTAATCTAAAATATGCAGATGACCCATAAAGCCAAATGCATCTCCATGGCCTGCCAGGAGCTTGATTGTACTGTTAGTAAAAGCTGGTTTCCAAATAATAAGGAGGCTACCTTATTATTGAAAAAGGACAGTTGCTGGATAGCTCAGTGGTTTAGGTCTCTGGCAACAAACCTGGAAATTAGGGATTCAATCCCCCATTGTGCCTCCTTGAGAAGGACTTGAAGTGATGATACATAGGGTCCCTGTCAGCTGTGCAGTTCTAAGATGACTTCAGCGACAATGATGATGATGATTCAGTGTGCAACCACACTTGTACAAGCTGCTAAAGTGAGCAACAAAGGTAGAGACATGTTTTTAAGTTTCCCTGGCATCTTTTCTCTATACTTGATCTGTCCTCTCTAATCAGGTAGTAGTGCCATTACAAACAGACCTTCCTTAAGTATAAAAACCCCTCTGTTTGCCATAGCAAATTTCACACACTGCATCCTACACTCAATTGAACTTCAAAGTCTGGTTAGTCAGTGGATGGCAAACCCAATTGTCATTTGCAAGTCTGACTGACCAGCCTCATATATCTGAGGAAATATATGCCCCATATGCTGGAGGAAGGAAGATGACAGGCAGATAAGATATATTTTGCCCAAACATCTATTCAGATCATGGTTGACTCCATTTCTTTCCATAAATATCTTTCCCTCGCTCATCCTCATTGTCATGTAATCAGTAGCAGCAGACCACAATTCTCTGTGTTTACACCATCCCCTCCCCAAAATGCAGTTCTATAATAAACATTTTTAGCTTCAGTGAAGATAGCCTTTTGTGGGTGATTCCAAACCACAGTTTCTATTCTGGCTAATTTGGCGGGCAGGGTGTGGCTTAACAGGACCCAAGATGGAGGGCCACACCTTGGTGGTAAAGCTTATACCAGGTATGTCCAAACTTTGGCTCTCCTGATGTTTTGGACCACAACTCCCAGAATTCTAAGCTTAGATTGCCAATGACAAAGGATTGCGGGAATTGCAGTCCGAAACATCTGGAGGGCTGAAGTTTGGACATGCCTGGCATATACCCTTTCTAAAGACTTCAGAGTCAGGCTGTGGTAGAAAAAAACCACGTACTAGAGCAGTGTTGGCGAACCTATGGCATGGGTGCCAAAGGTGGCACTCGGAGACCTTTCTGTGGGCACCTGACATTGCCCCTTCACAGCCACCTGCATTCAGGTTAAATGGCTGTATTGGCATTTTTGAATCACAGGGTTTTGAATCACAGTTTGGGCACTCGGTCTCTAAAAGGTTCGCCATCACTGTACTAGAGGATGGGAAATGCATGCATACCTCCACATCAGCCAGAGTACATTTTGTTTTAACCCATTTTTATCCTTGTCCCATGACAGCTTTTGTAATTCATAATACCGCATAATGTGCCATTAGTTCTCATCACGCTGATTCAAACTTGTTGTTGTTCAGTCGTTCAGTCGTGTCCAACTCTTCGTGACCCCATGGACCAGAGCTCACCAGGCCTTCCTATCCTCCACTGCCTCCCGGAGTTTTGTCAAATTCATTTTGGTTGCATCGATGACACCGTCCAACCATCTTATTCTCTGTCGTCCTCTTTGCCTTTTGCCTTCGATTTTTCCCAGCATCAGGGACTTTTCCAGGGAGTCCTCTCTTCTCATGAGGTGGCCAAAGTACTGGAGCCTCAGCTTCAAAATCTGTCCTTCCAGTGAACATTCGGGGCTGATTTCTTTCAGGATGGATAGGTTTGATCTCCTTGCAGTCCAGGGGACTCTCAAGACTCTCCTCCAGCACCACAGCTCAAAAGCATCGATTCTGCGGCGATCAGCCTTCTTTATAGTCCAGCTCTCACTTCCATACATCACTACTGGAAAAACCATAGCTTTAACCATCCTGACCTTAGTTGGCAAAGTGATGTCTCTGCTCTTTAGGATGCTATCTAGGTTTGCCATTGCTTTCCTCCTCAAACTTACAACGATCCTTTCAAAGGTTTTGTAATGATAAAAGACCAGGAAGTATGTTATGGCTTTCGACCATGTAGTTGCCCCAAGGCCACATTGATGGGCTTTTTTTCTGCATGATGCAGTGGCCTGGCCTCTGGCTCTGCAGCTGGGAACCCGACTCACTGAGATGCCCAGGCAGTTTATACACAATCATTTTTTTTAAAAAACCAAGAACTTGCTCTCTAAGATGACATGGCACAAAGGAGTAAAGAGGTGGGCTGGAAAGACAGAAATCTTTCAGCAGGCGGGTGGGATGGCCCGCCTGCCCACCTCTTATTTCTCTGCTGCAGCCGGCTCAAACAGCTGCCCAGTTGAGGAAGGAGCCTTCAAGGAGGTGGTCTTCTAGCAGAGTTGGCGTAAAGACCCTCTTGCCTTCCCGTCTTTGGAATGGCATCGTCCATTGTGGATGAAATGGGCCTATGGACTGACATAGCTCCATTTAGCCGATTGCCTGCCTTGCCTAGGACATAAGTTTTAAAAATTTGGTTGCACAACAGAGCCCCCCTTGCTTCTGCAAGAACGGACTTGACTACATTAACTGCACACATGCCAAAGATATTGTAATAGGAGAGAAGTGTGTTTTCTGGCAACCAAAATGTGTGGAAGCTCATTTTTCAGCAGCCTTACCCAACCTGAGATTCTGCACTACAACTACCATCACTCCAGCCAGCATGCCCGGTGGTCACAGTTAGTGGGAAAAAACAAGCCACCACCCAAGCTATATCAAAGAAAATTTAGAAGGAACGAAGTTGGGGGAGATGGGTTGACAGTATTAAAAGGAAAGGCATAAATTCTGCCCAAATTTTGGATATTTATCAGCAAGATTGTGATTATTATAGAGATCCTATTTATTTCGTCAGGATTTATAAGGGCCGATGTGGATTCAGGATTGTGGGCTATGGGAATAATTCCTGCAGTTAAGGCTGGGCTCTTGAAACTATATGAACAAGTGAAGAATATTAATAACTTCATGCCTGGCCATTAACTTTGTTTATTTTCCAACACACCATCACATTGTATTGATGCTCGAAGCAAACATCCCTAGCAAATGATTCTGTTAAGCAAGTGCAAGTGGCCGGAGGCAGTGCTCCAGGCTAAACTCTGCAAAGTGGACCCTGACATAAACAACACTTCCTCTCTTCCTGTGGTGTTAAGAGAACTAACCCAGAGAGAGGGGTCTGTTTGACTGAGCCATCGGAGCCTTTTAGAAAGGTCTGAGCCATTCAGGTGAAGAGCCTGTGCCGAAGCGTCAAGCAGTAATGGCTGAGGGAAGACAAAAGCAGTTAACATGTGAGCCAAAGTTTGTCAGCCATGTCCATTTCCTATGAGGAAAGCTGGAGCAACAAATTATTATTATTGTAAAAGAGAAGGAAAAAAAGAAGTGATGTAAAGAATACTTATTAGATAGTGTTCCCAAAGAACTTTCTTTTCCTTTTTTAATGTAAGACTTAGATCCCTTTTCTTGGTGGGAAGAGGAATACTGCAATTTATGGGATACTTTTGGAGGAGCGGTTGTTGTGTTCATTTGTTGCAACAAGGTATCTTGTGATAACTTAAATAATGATCAGCCTTATTTTTTCATAAACTCAGTGGACCATTGTCCATAAAAATAATGGCAATTAAATCCTGTTACATTTTCAAGTGCCAGGAGGCCCTTTGTTGTGCATGCTAGGTTGTTTCTAAACTGGCCTGAGGGCTCAATCAGGCATTTGTCTCACTGTTTGGTGCTCTGTGGGGTGAGTTCAGATATCCTGCTCATTAGAGCATACCAGTCCCAAGAATGGTCCTACCTATACCTATGATCCCCTGTCTGGGGCCTCTACTTTTTGGGTGCAGGTAGGTACACCTCATTTTGACCTGATTCTGGCACATGTGATTCTTGGATATGGACCAAAATTGAGTTGTGCAGCTGTCAAAGCTGCCAAGGCTCCCTCCAGTATCCATTTCTGGAATTGTGAAGTGCCTTAGTAAGTGAGCCACTTCACATTATTGGCAATTTGAACACTTCCCCTGCTCCTCCTCAGCAAGGGAAGAGAAATCCAGCTGTAACTGGATGCTTAAGCATGGATGTCCAACCAGCGTCATCACAGAAGAGTGGATTCTAAGTCACCCATTGGCAGTTCACTGGCTCTAACCCCCATAGAAGACAGCATCCACAGAGGCAGGCAGGCAGGTAGGTAGAGAGAGTTGATTTGCCCTAAATTCAGTGGCTACTATTGGAAGTATTTATTTTTTATTTATTTTATTTAAATACTTATATCCCGCTCCATCTTCCCAACGGGAACTCTGGGCGGCTAACAACGCAAAAGCTAAAAAAGGTAAAAGCTAAAAATAGCAGGCCACCAAGCAAGGGCAGCGGAGGGCAAGATGGCGGCAGACGGTTAGGGGTAGGAAAAAGAAGAGAAACTAACTAATAAGGACACCATATGCTTCTTTGAAGAGGAAGGTCTTCAGAGCCCTCTTAAAGGCGGGCAGGGACTCCAGCAGGCGCAGCTCAGGAGGCAGATGGTTCCAGAGCGAGGCCCCCACCACAGAGAAGGCGCGGTTCCGCGTACGCGTTTTCCGCGCCTCTCTGGGTGTGGCCACTCTCAATGAGCGTGCCTGCGACGATCTCGTGGGTCTGGATCCGGATGCCCTCAGGGAGATGCGCTCCGCCAGGTATCCTGGTCCCAAGCCGTGGAGGGCCTTGAAAACCAAGTAACACTTTAGACCTCTGATTGGAGATGTCCCAGCTATGTGAATAATATTAGCCTTCTCTGCTGAACAACAAAGATATTTTCCAGGACTTTCCAGGACTCTCCTCCTCTATGCACACTCATACGTACTTTTACCTGGTCCGAATAAAGATACAGTATTGCCCTTCCGTAGATTTTTTGTATATTGTCAGTGTGAAAAGGATCTGTAATCAATCATCAAACCATTGAAAAGGCTAATACAAAGTCTTTGGACTAAATTATCTGGAGACGGCAGTGGAGAGCTGATGATTCGATAGACAACAGTGGCTTTGGGGGCATGCTGTGGCCATTGCTTTTCCGGTCAGCAGTTCCTGCCAAGACACCCAATCAGGCATTGGTCTTGGAGCTGAAGCCAACTGAAAATCTGGCAGAACACAAGGGAGACTTAAAAGATAGATTCCCCCCCACAACACTTCCTCTACCTGTATATAGAATGTTCTGGCAAAGGACAGGCGAGAAGGTGGGAATCAGGCCTTTGCAATGTGTATGCACGCAGATTTCTTTCTTCCTTTTTTTTCTTTCAAAACTGGAGGTAGATGTTGAATTTTACTCTTAGACTCAGAGGAGGTTAATCATTTTGTTACCAAAAGGTCAACCTTCAGCAACTGAGCTCAGAATGAGTCTGCCTCCCAAAAGCAACAGTAAAAGAAAGCAAGGTTACTGGTGACACTAACACTCAGTCACACCCACATCTTCAATGACACACATCCTGTCAGTGATCATCAGATCATATATTCCACAATGGTGGTACACAGGACTGTACCACCATTGTGGGATTTTAACTTATATAAAGGATGTCCCCTTGGGGCTGAGCATGGAAAGATAATCTTCCTTGGAATGCTACTCCCAGATTCCCAGTTAGCAGGTGCATAAGTCATAGTGTTTGTTGGACCCAACTTCTGCCAGGGAAGGCAAATTAATGTTTTGATCACTTTCTTCATTTTCTTTAGTCCTCAGTAAAATAGGGGTGATTAGGGCTGAGCTGACCCAGGCTGCATAGATCAAAGTATAACACCACTAGTTAGAATGGAAAAGGCCACAACATTATTGGCTATGGCTACTGCTGCAGCTTCCTGGGCTTAGCATTGGGGATGGATCCAGTTCATCAGGGGACCTGAATGCCACCCCATGCCAACCACCATCTCCTCCAGACCACAACTGGAGGTCAACCCAGGAATGGCAGCCCTGTGGAGTCCCAGGCAGGTGTGTGCTATTCTGTGGTTCCTTGCCACCCAAAGGTTTCTGGCTCCTGAGCTAGTCTAGCCTGTGGCCCTGGGTCCCCTAAAGAGAATTCTTCCACAACCAGAGCATGCAGGTCTTCTGCCTCTCACCCTTCCACTACCTGGATCCATCGCAATGTTCCCAACCATCACAAGAGCTGGGGAAAGCTGGGGTCTCACTAGGGAAATGCAGCTGTAATCAATTCTCGGTGACTAACTGGTATTCCCTAACCTAACATTCATTCAAGAAGTGTGGAACCAAGTCCCCATCTTATGTGAAATGTTCAGGTACCTGATCCAACTGTTCCCGCCTCCCAGGGGCTGGGGACCCACTATCAGCTGACCCACTATCCTAGTAACTTTTTGCTGAGATATATTCACCTGAAGATCCCTTTCTCCTATCCACACCTGCCATCTGTTTTTAAACCAAGCTGTAGTACACCATGAAGATACCCCTCCAATAGTTAGCCTGCCAACCCTCAGCCACTCCTGTCCCCTTCTACTGGGGCTGTCCAGTGGGTTGGCTGCCATAGACACATGCTGTCGGCCTCACAGCACCCACTGGCACCAACCACATGGAGCCACCTTGCCATTAGACTAACCGTGTCACCGACATTTCCCTGAGCTATCATGCTAGCAATTAGAGATGGGCACGACTCAAAAAAATGGTGTTTTGTTTGTTGTTTGGTCATTTAGGGGTCCGTTTCGGTTCGTTTTCGTTTTCGTGATGTTTTTTGCAAAAAAATTCGTTTTCGTTTCGTTAGGTAACGAAACGAAAAAATGATAACAAAAACAAAAAAATTGCTGTTTCGTTAGCATTCTTTTTAGTTCAATGCATCTGCTGCAACGAAAACGAAAAACACGGCAAATTTGGTTGTTTCGTTTTCGTTTTCGTTTTGTTTTTTAAAAGGTTTTCATTTCATTTTCGTTGCGTAATGAAATGAAAAAAGAAAACGAAAAATTGCTTGTTTCGTGCCCATATCTACTAGCAATGATGTGGGCCCCAGGTGAGTCTGGGACCAACCTCCCCTCCCATACTTCTTCAATTTTAATTCTCCTAGATAGGGAGCTCAATCTGAAGATGAAAATATTCACTTCACAGGGAATATCTACCTGTGATCAGAGTCCATGATTGATGATGATGATGATGATGATGATGATGATGATGATGATGATGATGATGATGATGATGATGATGATGATGATGATGCACAGGGGCCATGCTGTATCATTCCAATTTTAGCATACATGCTGTCAAAGCAAGCACAGAATCCCTGATTATTTATGGGTTCAAGGAGCCCTCATATGTAAAGATTACTCCCCTCGTCACCTTTAGCTCTTCAGCCATAAGAGACAGGACAAAAGATGCTGGACTAGCCACCTCCTTTTCCTCATGAACTTGACCAACCTCTTCAATGAATGCTTTGGTGTAAAGCTATTGCGGTTTTTCCTGTCAGCTTCCATGTTTGAAAAGAATGTTCAAACTGCAGAAGGCTGAGAGTGGGCCTGCCCCCTTACTTTTTCTGCTAGACCCCTAGCTGTTGTTTCCAGAAGGCTATAGAGGAGGGAGATGGGTTCCTTAAAATTAGAAAGAGTTAGTAAATGAGGCTTGCCTCATGACGAAGTGGTTAAATGCCTGTACCGCAGGTAAAGTGTGCTCACGACCTGGGGTTCAATCCCACATAGCAGGCTCATGGTTGACTCAGCCTTCCATCCTTCCGAGGTCGGTAAAATGAGTACCCAGATTGCTGGGGGGGATGTGTAGCCTGAATACTGTAATTAAACTGTAAACCGCCCAGAGACTACTTGAGGTGGTATGGGGTGGTATATAAGCAGAACACTTTGCTTTTTTATTATGGCTACTTTACATTCTCACCCCAGCATCTGAGTACTGCTGAACTTGGACAAGACTCATAGGGAGAAAGATGTCACAAGCAGAAAAATGATAAAAATAAAAAAAGAGAGAGAAGCCAAGGCCAACCATTTCCTATGTATGTGACTGTGTAAGAGCAATTGTGAAAGGGGCATTTGTAATGTGTGTTCATTGCATGCCCAGCCATCCTCTGGTGGCTCTTCCCCCCCCCCTCCACAACAATAGCTAGCCAAACCCAAAAGACACTTGTATGATAGGACTTTGATTCCAAAGTTTACGAACTCCCACCTTCTGGAAATTTATTCTACTTGTTACAAATAAAAAGCATGCATATTAAAAAGTCAAAAAACACTGTGTTTCACACAATAGAAGAGATGGACAAAAGGCAGAAATGCAGCAAGGAGGACTCTTCAAATGATTTCAGAACAAAAGTTTATCTATAAAATAGGGGAGGGGGGAATCAAAGACATTGTAAATGAAAACATTAGCTCTCTCTGGCTCATCCCCAAGGCATATTTTAATGCACTGTACAGAGAAAGAAATTTACATTTAGTGGGATCAGGAGAAAGATGAGAGAGGGGATGTCTATGTAGAAATAGAAAGGAAGGCGTTCATGTATTTGGGAGATCAATGACAGGAAAAGAACATGTTTCCTAGACAACCATGTAAAGTGGGACCTTTTTTCTTGAGGAGAAGAAGGCAGAGATTTGTGCCTAATTTCTATAAGAGATTCAGTAGGAGAAAATGCTTCCTCTACGTTATTCTCCAAACCACTGTATACTTTTTGGCCCAAGAGGAATGGCCTTAGCTTCCCTAGGTGGTTCACTCCTGAATGCATAAGAAATTTACCAAATAGTATGTATTAACAGATGCTGTTTCTGTGCAGTAGTGAGCCAAGCACAAGTTGCATCAACATGCATTTCATTGTGGCACGAGTGGCAGTGAAGCACAATGTTGGAAGCAGGACTTTGAAAGGCAGGGAAAAGCCGAGTTTGAGAACTAGTGTGGTCTGAGTACTGTATATTTTGGGCTGAAAAAAAGGGGCCTAATTTTGGGCTGAAAAAAGGGGCTGTCGGCTTATATTCGGGTCAATACTTTTAGCCACAGAGGCAAGCGCTTGGGTCAGTGGCTAAAAGTCATTTTAAACATTGTGCGCCACCTCTGCTGACCCCCCTCTCTCTGCATCACGGGGGAGCAGTGCGTGATGTTTACAATGACTTTTAGCCACTGAGGCAAGCACTTGCCTCAGTGGCTAAAAGTCATTTTAAAGATCACACACCGCTCCCCCAGCTCACAAAGGAGGAGCTGCCAGGCCCTGCTGCATTTCCCACCCTAGACTTACACTCGAGTCAATAAGTTTCCCATTTTGGGGGGGGGGGTTAAATTAGGGGCCTTGACATACTCAGGTTGACTTATACTTGAGTATATACGGTATCTCTTTCCTAAAGTCAGTTTAGTCCATTACGACCTTCCTCACACCTTTATCGTGACTCTGCTAGTCTTTCCAGGGGATTCTTCCATGGAACCAGATACGGCAACAATGACAGACATATCAGAACACTATATATGTTAGGAAAAAGCGGATGTGCATGGGACATGGTTCTCCTTGTATCTCAACATGACAAACTACACTGCAGGAAAACATACACCAAATGGGCAGATGGGATGAGTTACTTATTTTAAGTAAATTTCTCCATGCTGACTGTTGTTTTCTAGGAGCCATTCAGAAAAAGGTAAAGACCTAGTTTTAGGCAAGCTTTCAAGAATTAAATTGGGCAAAGGAAAGAAGTTGCACTGTGGGATGTTGTCTGATCATTGTTTTGCATGGAGTGTTTTTAAACTGCTGCTTCTTACCTCTCTTTTAAAAAAACAAATTATAAACATTTCTCAAAAAATGTATCTCCCTCTATGAGCCCATCTGGTTGTTAAGATCATAAGGGATCGCCCCCCCTCTCTATCTCACAAACACAGGGGGGGATTGCCTAAAACTAGGTCTTTACCTGTCATCAGAAAGGCAGTAAGGAGATGACCACTTGGTTTCCTAAGGGAGGGCATTCTACAACCAAGGAGCAGCCAAAGAAAAGTTTCTCTTTTGCATCCTTTGTGGCAGTGGGACATGCAGTATACAAATTAACACACAGTGATGAGGATGAGGATGCTGATAATACTAATTTCCTTAGGAGAGAAGCAATTGTGTAGTTTCCCCAAGAACATAATTTCCTTCTTAAATTAGATAGCGATAAGCTACTGTGTGGTGCAAATGTAGCTAATTGTAGCTAAGAGTAAATGTGTATAAATGTAATGAATCAGACTTGTTCATGTTTTTAATGTGCAATAGCTGTTTAATTCCATTATTATTCCTCTTACAATTCCAGAAAAAAATATCTTGCTGTCCAGGAAACACATGTCATGCTTTTCCATTTCCCTTTATTTTTTAAAAGAAAAAATTGTACTGTGAAACCACTTGATTTTAGGCGCTGGCTACTCATTGACACAAAAGTCTTCTTTCAAAAGCCTGACTCCACTGATGTGGTTTTCGGGACATGGTCAGAGAAACTGAAAGGCTAGGCAACAGCAATAGCGGCATGGGTTTTCCTGTCTTCAGCATGTCTCATTAAACTTCGAATCTCTAAATCTTAAATAAGCGTTAACCTGCACTTTCTCAAATTTAAATAACCCACCCTTCAGTGAGGGGGGGATAAACACCTGTTTAATGAGAGAAGCTCAATATGTAGGCATTAGACACGTGTGCTTGATCCTGGGGCTTCAGGGAGTTCTGGCGGCAAAGCTGAACAGTGCAGCCTTGTTTGAGGGAGATCAAGACCATGGACAGCTCATTTCAAGCTGGCCAGAGGGAGCTCAGCTGGCTAGACGGGGCCCTGGAGCAGCAGCTTTGAAATGTGGTTCCACCAATGGTCTGAATCACACTGAGAGATTAAGACATCTGACTCTCAGGCTTTGACCAGTTTTGTTTCAAAAGGCCCATAGGTTGTAGAGCCCCCACCCATGCTGTTTGTAGGATGGCACCTCAAAGATACTCTCCTGCACTGCTAAGTGTTCTGACAAGCAGATGGGCAAGACTTTGTCCTCTAGTTGTGTGGGTGAGGTCATTCTTTGTTCTTGGACTGTGCTGGGAAAAAAATTGATCTTAAGACACAACTCCCAGAATATCTCAGATACCATGACCACTAGCTATAGTGGATTCTGGGGAGTTGCAGTCCAAAAAGTAACTCCTCCAAGCCCCATTTCTGAGGTCCATCTCCTGTAGCAGAATCCAATGCAATGATGATACCCGAGGAGCTTTCTAAATCCTTGTGTTCATCTTTCCTCATCAGCTTTCTCATCATACCACCCCTTTGACAGATATAAGAACATAAGAACATAAGAAGAGCCATGCTGGATCAGGCCAAAGGCCCATCTAGTCCAGCTTCCTGTATCTCACAGCGGCCCCACCAGATGCGTTTGGGAGTGCATGAGACTAGATATCTGTCTCCTGATACCACTCCCCTGCATCTGGCCCTTGAAATACCCTGGTTTAAAGCCTAGAGATTACACATCTCCATCATGATTTGTAACCCGAGATGGACTTTTCCTCTAGGAATCTGTCCAGTCCCCTTTTGAAGGCATCCAGGCCAGATGCTATCACCACATCCTGTGGCAGGGAGTTCCATAGACTTACAACGCGCTGGGTGAAAAAATATTTTCTTTTGTCAGTTCTTACTCTCCCAGCACTCAATTTGAGTGTATGTCCCCTAGTTCTGGTATTTTGAGAGAGGGAGAAGAGCTTCCCTCTATCCACTTTACTCATACCCTGCATTAATTTTGTATGTCTCAATCATATCCCCCCTCAAGCGCCTTTTTTCCAGACTAAAGAGGCCCAATTGTTTTAGCCTTTCTTCATAAGGGAGGTGCCCCAGCCCAGTAATCATTTTAGTCGCTCTCTTCTGCACCTTTTCCAGTTCCACTATGTCTTTCTTCAGATGCGGTGACCAGAATTGTACACAATACTCCAGGTGGGGCCTTACTATTGTTTTGTATAACGGCATTATAATGTTGGCTGTTTTATTTTCAATCCCCTTTTTGATAATCCCTTGCATGGAATTGGCCTTCTTCACTGCTGCCACACATTGGGGAGACACCTTCATGGAGCTGTCCACCAACACACCAAGATCTCTTTCCTGATCCATCACGGATAACTCAGAGCCCATGAGTTGATAGATGAAGTTTGGATTTTTTGCCCCAATATGCATTACTTTACATTTGGTTACATTAAAACACATTTGCCATTTCTCAGCCCACTCCCCCAGTTTGGAGAGATCCTTCTGGAGCTCTTCACAATCTTCTCTGGTTTTTACCACACGGAAAAGTTTTGTGTCATCTGCAAACTTGGCCACCTCACTGTTTATCCCTGTCTCCAGGTCATTTATGAACAGATTGAAAAGCACCGGTCCCAGGACTGAGCCCTGGGGCACACCGCTTTTCACTTCTCTCCATTGTGAAAATTTCCCATTGACACCTACTCTTTGTTTCCGGGATCTCTCTTTTTTTTTTTTTTATTATAAATTTTAATAGAAGACATAACATATACACTGAACAGTACACTTAAAGTTAACAATACAAAACCTACCCAGGATAAAAGAACGAAGAGGAGAAAAAAAAACGAAGAAAGAAAAAAAAAAGAAGAAGAAAAGACAAGAATACAAATAAGTACACACATTGAGATAAAATATAGCTTCCGCCGGAGAAATCCACACTTGTTAAATTTCTATTGTTAATTACCGTTAAATCTTAAATTAATACTCAAATATTTACTATTCAATTCTAATCTTCAATACAATTCATCTGTACACAAAACTAGTTGTGAGTTAATCCAAACACAGCCATATACTATTCCTCCCTAAATTTGCTAAATATTTGTTTAGGTAATTCCATTCTTCTCTTAACTTATCATTATTTTTCTCTTTTATTTTACAGGTCATCTTAGCAAGGTCCAGGTATTCACATAACTTCATTAGCCATTCATCCCTAGATGGGACTTGTGGTGTTTTCCAGTATTTTGCTAATTGTACCCTAGCAGCCGTAATCGCATACAACAAAAGATTTTTTCTATCATTCGGAAATTCTGTGTTTATTATGTTCAATAAAAATAACTCTGGTCTTTTCTTGAATGAAGTTTTGGTTATTTTTGCAATTCCTTATGTACCATGCTCCAATAGCTTTCGATTACGGGGCACGTCCACCACATGTGGAATTGTGTCCCTACAGATCCTGCACATTTCCAACAAAAGTTATCATTTGATCTTTTTATTTTAGCTAGACGTTGTGGCGGAAGGTACCATCGATGTAGCATCTTCCATAAGTTTTCTCTTACCAATATACAAGATGTAAATTTAGTTGTCCATAACCATGCTCTCATCCATTCTTTTTCATCTAATTGATAACCAAAATCATTTTCCCATTTTTGGACTGATTTAAACTTTATTTGTTTATCCACAGAGTTATTCTGCAGTAAGTTATACATTATAGTTATATTTTTTTTCTCTTGCTTTAAAAATTTCTTCTCGAAAATAGATATTTCTTTCACAAATCCGACTTTATCTTTATCTTTTTTAAATGTACAATGAATCTGTTGATATTCAAGCCAATTAAGATTTTTTCCCCTAATTTCCTGGAAATTCTTAAGAATAGGATTATCCGATCTTGCTTGAACCAGATCTTCATATCTCACAAAATCCCTATTGACATTATTATTAAATGTTGAGGTAGCTTCATGGGGGGAAATCCACCATGGGGTCTTATTTATAACTTTATTTTTTGTTCTTAACCAGACCTCCAAAAGTGCTTTCCTAATAATATGATTATTGAAGTTTTTATGTAATCGGGCTTTTTCATAAAATAAATAAGCGTGCCACCCGTAAATTTTATCCCACCCCTCCAAATTTAACAATTCCCTCTTTTCTAATTTTATCCATTCTTTTATCCATGTCCAGGCCGCTGCTTCATAATATTTTTGGAAATTTGGGAGGGCAAATCCTCCTATATCTTTAGGTCTCATCATTAGTTCTAATTTTATTCGGGCCTTTCTGCCCTGCCAAATAAAATCTGCTAAATCTTTGTGCCATTCTTTGAAACACCTAATTCCTATGATAATGGGTAAAACCGAAAACAAAAACACCATCTTGGGCAAAATTGACATCTTAATTAAAGCTACCCTTCCCCAAATTGATAAATTTAGCTTTTCCCATTTCTTCATTTTATTTTTTAATTCCCTCCAATTATTAATATAATTATCTTTGAACAAATTTGTGTTACTGCTGGAGATCCACACTCCCAAATATTTTACTTTTGACACTATTTTCACCCCTATCTTATTTTCCAGTTCTTTTTGGTTTTTATTATTCATATTTTTAGTTATCAAATTTGATTTTGCTTTATTTAGTTTGAAACCGGAAATATTCCCATATTGGTTCAATTCTTTAAAAATTTCGTTTATGCACATAAGGGGTTTTTCTGTAAATATTATTACGTCATCAGCAAATGCTCTGAGTACATACTTTATTCCATTAACTTTAACTCCCTCTATCTTATTATTTTCTCTTAAAGCTCTCAAAAGAATCTCCAGCAGCAGGACGAATATCAACGGTGAGAGAGGGCAACCTTGCCTGGTGCCCCTCTCAATTGAGATTTCCTTTGTAATTTCCTTGTTTATAATCAGTTTAGCCTTTTGGGTAGAGTATATAGCTCTAATCCCATTTTTATTTTTTTCCCATTTTTAGTTCCTCTATTACATAATTTAAGAAATTCCAATCAACTAAATCAAATGCTTTTTCAGCATCAATTAGCAACAAAGATAATTCCTTACTTGGATTCAACTCCGCATATTCTATTATATTTATTACTGTTCTTATATTTTCTTTCATAAATCGACCTGGGATGAATCCGGCTTGCTCCTTTCCAATGATTCTGGTCAGAACTTTTTCAGTCTATTTGCGATTACCCCTGTGAAGATCTTATAATCTATATTCAGTAAAGATATGGGTCTGTAGTTTTTAACTTGTTTTAAATCTGCCCCTTGTTTCGGGATAACCGAGATTAATGCCTCTTTCCATGATTCTGGCATTGCACCTTCTTTCATTACATTATTTATGATCTCTTTTAAGTATGGCAAGATCTCGCTTTGTAAGTTTTTATAATAAGCAACCGTTATCCCGTCCGGGCCCGGAGCTTTCCCCATCTTTAGATTTTTAATTACTTCTAAGATTTCTTCATCATTTATATCCATATTTAGATATTCGATATCTTTTTCCTCCATTTTAGGCAGTGATTTACTTTCTAAATATCTTTTTATTTCCTCTATATCTGTTTGCTCAGATTTATATAACTCACTGTAAAATTTCACAAATTTTTCTTTAATTTTTTCTGGGTCTGTTATTATCTCTTCTTGATCTTCTATATCAGTTATAATCCTCTCTTTTTGTTTTTCCTTGGTTAACCACGCTAACATTTTCCCAGGTTTATTAGCATATTCGAAAAATCTTTGTTTAGTCCATTTTATTTTCTTCTCAACCTCATGTTCAATCAGACTTGACAGGTGGTTTCTTAAAATCTTTATATCCCTCAGTAGATCAGAATCCTCAGGCTTTAGGATTAATTTCTTTTCTAGGTCTCTAATCTTTTTTGTAATTTCCGTTATATTCTTTTCTCTATCTTTCTTTATTTTAGCCATTACCTGTATCCCTAACCCCCTCATATATGCCTTACTGGTTTCCCAAATTATATTCTTATTAGTAGTAGCCGTATTATTTATTTGAAAAATTCTTTCATCTGGTTCTTAATCTCAGTTATTGTTTCATCCATCTTCCAGATATCATCGTTTAATCTCCATCTACCTTTTACCCTTTTTTGAACTTGTAGGTAAATGGCAACCGGATTATGATCTGACAGGGTTCTCTCGTGGATTTCGGCTTTCTCTAAATTAAGAATTAGATCTTGAGAAATCCAAATACTGTCAATTCTACCACCTGATTTATGTACCTCTGAAAAGTACGTTATTTCTTTTATATTCGGATTTTTAACTCTCCACGCATCAAATAAATTCATATCTTCCACCATTTCAAAGAAGGTAAGTGGTAGTTTCCCGAGTTCGTTACTCTTATCTTGTCCGTCCTATCCAAATCCATCGATATCACTCCATTAAGGTCGCGCAAAAAAGCATTATCTTTTGATCCATAAATTCCCTTAATAAATTCCCCACTTTCCGGTAAAACTCACTTTTTTATTATTAGGAGCATAAAGCCCTACTATCAAAATCTTATCATTATTTACAGATATTTCCACACCTAGTAACCTTCCCTCCTCATCTTTAAAAATCAATTCGGGTCTTAACTCTGGTCTAACATACATAACTATTCCATTCTTTTTTACTGTTGCTGATGCTGTGAAGGTAACTCCCAGTCTTGGATTTTCTAAAATTTTACTATGATCACTTTTTACATGGGTTTCCTGTAAAACCATGAAATCCCATTTCCCTTTTTTGAGCAAATGCTCAACTTTATTCCTCTTCCGTTTACTGTTCACTCCATTCACATTCCAGGTCATACCTTTCAAACTATTAACCATTTTGATTTTTCCTCTTACTCTCTAAAGTTCCTCAAATATTCCCAAACGATATCTGACAGTAACTAAGAATTAACCTTTTCTTTATTATTCCACACAAACATAAAGAACAAAGAGAAAAAAGAAAAATAAATATTAATAAAAATAATAATAGAAAACAATACTAGCAGAGATACTAGGAAAATTATCTCATCTTAAGGGTTGGGCAGGAGGTAAAGCTAACTTTATACGAATGGCTCCATCCTTCACAGTCTTCCTCTTTTCTCGCCGCAGAGTTCTACTTCATACTTCCTCCAAAATATTCCAGTCTCTTCCACCGATCTAAATGTCCTTTTCTTATCTTTATATTTAAACGTCAAACCTTCTGGCGTTTCCCACCTAAATGGGATTTTATTCTTCTTGAGAGCTGAAGTCATAAACTTATAGTTTTCTCTCTTCTTTAATATACGGCTGGGAACTTCTCTCAGGATCTCGATCAGGTTATTTCCTGTTTGGAGAGATCCTTCTGGAGCTCTTCACAATCTTCTCTGGTTTTTACCACACGGAAAAGTTTTGTGTCATCTGCAAACTTGGCCACCTCACTGTTTATCCCTGTCTCCAGGTCATTTATGAACAGATTGAAAAGCACCGGTCCCAGGACCGAGCCCTGGGGCACACCGCTTTTCACTTCTCTCCATTGTGAAAATTTCCCATTGACACCTACTCTTTGTTTCCGGGATCTCAACCAGTTCTCAATCCATAAGAGGACCTGCCCTCTTATCCCCTGACTGTGCAATGTTCTCAGCAGCCTTTGGTGAGGGACTGTGTCAAAAGCCTTTTGAAAATCCAGATAGACTATATCCACCGGTTCACCCAAATCCACGTGCCTGTTGACCTTTTCAAAAAATTCTAAAAGGTTTGTAAGACAAGATTTACCCTCACAGAAGCCATGCTGATTTTCTCTCAGCAAGGTTTGTTCTTTTATGTGTTTTAAGATTTTCTCTTGGATGAGGCCTTCCACCATCTTCCCTGGGACAGATGTAAGGCTAACCGGCCTGTAGTTTCCTGGGTCCCCCCTCCTTCCATTTTTAAAAATTGGTGTGACATCTGCTATCCTCCAGATATATGGCTCGTGACATGAAATGCACTGGCCTCCACATCCATGGCACCAAGAAGCTTGTTCTTACTCCTGATTTCAAAATTAATAACATTTTTAAAAGTTTCTACTGTTTTCTTTCTTTCTTTTTTTATAAAAATATAAATCCACTTGGAGGATTGTATATTTAGAAGAGGATTTTAATTAGATTAAAAAAATACCCAAACAGGTATTTTTTAAGTGGTTTTAACTTTTTAAAATTAATATGCTTTTAACATACAGTATTCTTGGTTTAATCCTGTTTTAATGGTGATGTCCTAATTTATTGTGATTTTATACAGGTACTTTTAGTTATTGTGCATCATTTTGTGATCATTTTCTGGGGGAAAGGAACTATGAAAAATGCAATGCAGGATATAGACCAGTTATTACTGGCATACCTTAGTACTCTTCCCGCTGGACAACTATGCTTAAAATATTCTAAAAATATATATTCAAGTCAATTCCTGAGCAATGTGCTTGAACACACTGAACACAGTTTAGGACATGGATATCACTATTTTTATTTTTAGTTACCCTTAAAGACCACTTTTCCCTCAAGGTATCATATACATGTCCTCCTTTCCATTTTATCTTTACAACAACCCTGTGAAGTAGGTCAGGCTGAGAGAGTCTGACTGTCACTGGTCCCTCAGCTGCTGTAATGGTTCTCTGTGTGAACTTAATAACCCGGCTCTTCCATCCCCCAGTCTAATATTGAAAACACGACTACACCACACATCATAGCTAATAGTTGTAAGCACCGGATGATGTCTAGAACTGGTAAGAATAGTGGGAATGTGGTAGGGAAACTCAAATGGTGTCAATGGCCACTGAAAATAAGGACTAGGCCTCAGAAAGAAGAGAAAGAGCCATCCGACTAAACAGACAGGCTGCTCACACAAATGTACTCCATTTGATTGGTTGAGAACCAGAAGAATATGTGAGCAGACTGTAGTGAAAAGCATCTGCAACACACATAAATTCATTACATGTTTATCAATCAAGGTTGAAGACAACCCAAGCTCTGGTTTTAGATGACTATGGGTTTTTCTGGGATTTTCATCAGAATCATAGCACATGGAGATGTAGCTGAAATCTTTATTGGTCTGAAGGCAATCAGCAGAATCCCCAGTCCCATGTGGCAATTTGCTGTAGTGACAAGAGCCCATTCACTGTGAGCAGAATGTTTTCCCCACAAAGCTAATTGGTACAGAGGGGCAGGTAGAGGATTGTCATCAGGATTGTGACTAAGGAAGGGGTGGATCTAACCTCTGCTCCTCACATGCAGTGACTTTTACAAAAATCCCTCCTGTCACATCTGTGCTGTTTAAACAGATGTGAATGTTAATGACACAAGGAAAGTCTCATTTAGTTTTAGACCCATAATGACATCAATGAGTGAATTGATAAGAAATGTCTATCTGCATTGTCAGATCATTGCAGGTATCTCAGTTACATTGACAAATCACTGTACACTTTTGCATCTTTTTTATGACTGATCCCAGGTACTGTACTCTCCAACTGCTTGGGAGCTGTAGTCCAAAACATTACTAGCATTTCTGAGCTCTGGGATGGTGACAATTATTGATCGGAAAATCTGAATTAAAGTTATCTTCTTTCAAAGAAAAAAAGTTCTCTCTTGAACTTTGCTTATTGGATTCAGGGCCTCTCTGGGTGGGGAAGCTGAATTCAGGGCTGGGTCAAGCTATTTTGCTGCCTGAAGTGAAGAACAAGCTGGTGCTCCCCACTCCATGGAGAGAAACTGACCATGCTGGCCTCTAAATCATAACATTCTTGATAGAAGAATATGCTTCTTTGCTCCTGAGGAAAGCCAGCAGGTCTAGTGGGTGCAGGGCCAGATGCATGACACACAGAACTCTCTCTTTGCTCCCTGACCCATGGCATTGGATGCCAGAGGGGCTGCTTCCTTCAGCTTATTAGACATGCTGGCTCTCAATTAGTTGGTTATATAGAGCTCCATAGCCAGGCTCTGAAATACCGGCCTGAAGCAGAGCTTGTCTCAAACTGCAATGAAGAGTGAGACAACAGGGTCCAAAATCCATGATTATCAGTTCAACACTGTTTTGTTCATTGGAACAAACAAGGGCCCCAATAGTTTATATACAGAGCCAGTTGGGTTACAAATCAGATCTCCCATTCTAAATGTGCTTCGGAGTAATTTTTCTTGATTTCCATGGCAATTAAGCCAGCTTATATCTGTTTCCTGTCATACCTGAAGCTCGAATCTTGCTTCTGGTTTGGAAAACTCTGATGTCTTAATATTCACAAAGCGTCCAAGCTTTTTGCTTGCAATTCAGATATGAAATCTCAGATTTTTCTGGCATGGGTTCTTCAGCGACTATGGCTAACAAAAGTACAACAGTCTGCCTCCCTCTCTCTTTTTGGAGGGGGTGGATGGGCAGGAGGGAACACAAACCACTATTATTGCTTTCTGAGATAAGGTAGTAGAATAGTGGGCAATTGAAAAGCCTGGTGATAAACATCTAAATGTGAGGGCAGGATGAGAATATGCACTTTCCCCCAGCCATGTCTATTCTGCTGTGTGTGTGTGTGTGTGTGTGTGTGTGTGTGTGTGTGTGTGTGTGTGTGTGTGTGTGTGTGTGTGTGTGTGTGTGTGTGTGTGTGTGTGTGTGTGTGTGTGATCTAGTTCTGTAATTAGGATGGCATTCAGAAAACGCGAACAAAGTTGGTATTCTTTTCATAATACCAACCTTCTTCCCCTCCCTCCCTCCCTCTCCCTCCCCAAATCTTTGCATTGCTGCATGAAACTTTTTGGCTCCAGCTTTTCCCTGTTCATTAGCCATGCCAAAAATTTTAATCTAACACCACTGTTAAAGAGTGGCAGGCTTCCAGGGAAATATATCAGCCAGGCTTATTAATTTCATGCCAAGTGCTGGAGGCGTGAATGTAGAGAACGCTGTTTGACTTTGGATAATAGGAATCAGGCAGCTTAAAGGCAGGGGATAAAGATCAGGAGCCTGGGGTCTCTAGGGGAGGAGCAGGTGCAGGCTTCAAGCACGGCCTGTAGGCCCAAAGGGGCCCCCTATGCTTAAAACAATCTGCAAGGCTTTTTTTCCTTCTTCTTTTTCTTCTTCTTTTTTTTAATTTGGCATGTGCCTCTCACAGCTTAACAGACCACTGCTCCACAAAGAGAGGTAAACAGAGAAAGGGAAATTAAAAAGGGAAGTCCCCTGACATACAAAAACAAATTAGGGCAAACAAATTACACAGAGTCAACAAATAAACAAGGGAACATCTGTGAATATATTTCTTGGATTTTCAGATCCTGAAGCAACCTGAGTAATAGTGTTGGGATGTACGGGGGGGGGGTTGGGAAGGGGAGAGGACAGCCTAAACGGAGAAAGTCCCCTCTCCTCATCCCACCTTTTGGAAGGTGGGACAAAAATTGACAGAAAAGAGAATGGTCACTGTCCAGCCAAGGATGAGCTGTAAGTTTTGTTTCACTGAAGGCAGCGGAGTGGGAGCTGCGTGGGAATGGCTGAAGCCCACTTTATTTCCATGGGATTCATTACAACTAATTTCTTTTACTTTACCAGACTGAATATTCTCATTGACATGGATACTTACTGCTCCCGATCTGAGATATTATGATTTTTAGACCCCTCCTACTGACGTAGAATTCCTTCCTCTCCAATTCACAACTGCTTGAACCAATATGAATAGAATCTAGGCTCGTATGTTATTTCTATACATCACTCTGACATATGACATTAATGTGAAGATAAAAGCAAACATCAATAAATGCGTATCAAATAACCTTTTAAGAGCAACAGGAAATATGCAGACCTTGAGTCTACCATGGAGGCTCTCATCACAAACTGATTTAAAATTTGAAAAAATGTTAGCTATTAGTTACATCCAGAATTTCACTGTACCATTCTATCCATGACATACAGTATATGTCACGTATACATTTAAGTGAGCATTATGAAGTCCTGTGGGCTTAAAACATATTTTTTATAAATAAAACCATAAAAGTTTTGGAGTCTTGTGTTTGGATGTATCTTTTTTCACAACTGACCCAATCTTCATTTAATAATCTAGATGAGGACTGTAGTGGGAAAGGAAGGATCATTCCTGCACCATTTCCCCTATAATGAAATTCGTATGTTTGCATCTGCATCCTCCCTCCCCCCCCTCTCTCTCTCTCTCTCTCTCTCTCTCTCTCTCTCTCTCTCTCTCTCTCTCTCTCTCTCTCTCTCTCTCTCTCTCTCTGTGTATGTGTGTGTGTGTGTGTGTGTGTGTGTGTGTGTGTGTGTCTTTTTGAAACTATGCAGCTTGTGATTACAAATGGAATAATATTCATCTGCATGATCTTCAACACAAAAATATTTAATGTAAGTAAATATCCTCCATGCATAAAAAGGTCTAAGCCAAATCTCTAGTTCCCAGTAACATTGCTATATGTAAGCAAGGATTATGTGATGGGAAGAGAAAATATATTCAGTCACAGGTGACCTACTCAAATGACACATGCATCAGTTATGCTCACTTAGAGTGCTATAACACACTCTGCATGGAGTAACCTTTAAAGATAACCCAGAAGCTGTAACAGGTACAAAATGCTTGTGGAAACTGGGTGCTCAGATTATATTGCTCTATTTTCTGTTCTTTATATTGCTTCCCTATTAGTTTTTGGACCCAAGTTAAGGTGCCAGTTTGGGTCTTTAAAACCATAAATTATTTGAGGCTACACTATCAGGAAGGCCTGTCATCACATGTTTAAATAAGCCTGCCTGTTAGACTGCTGTTGGTGACATGGTCTTCTACTCCACCAGTAGGAATTGTAGGGCAGGCAATTGCTGGGGTCAGGTCTTTCTTGGTGGTGGCCGAGTAACTTTGGAAATCTGTCCCCAGGAAGATAATTAGGGCATCATATCTGATGGCTTATAGAAAAACACCAAATGCATCTTTATTCTGGTCTACATTTGGTACGTGAAAAGATTTCTTTTTTAAAAACATTTTTATTTCTTTTCTACACTAAATTACATAAGACAAATATATTCCTTGTCTCCTGTCATGTTACCACTTCTTCAGTCACAGTTTTTCCCAATATTTCAGCCCAATATAATTCATATTTTCTTTCCCAGCTTAAATAATCATACTTTCATACTTAGTTTCCTTATCATCTCATCTATATTCTATCTATCTTTACTTACATCTATTTTAATACAAAGAATATAGCCTTTCTAATCCAACAGTCTATTCAAACTCGTTGTTTAGCTTTTCAGTACTAAGCCATATAGGAGAGATGTTAGCCTATAACAGTATATATATTCTATATATCATCTACAGTATATTTACCTATTCTTCCAAAGAATGCCTAATTTCAGCAATCATCACTAATTCAAGTTAGTACTTTATGGGCTATTATAAGACAGCTGCCCCCTGGTCTGTAGGTTTCACTTTATGCATAGAAGTTCTTGTTTATATCTAACTGCCTCAATTCTTTTAAAAATCTAATAGATTAACATTTATTTATATATCAGGCTTATCTTCACATTTCCATTTTCCGTTTCCCATATCATACCAATTAACTAGTGCCCTTAGACAATCAAAATACAGAATACAGTTTTATATATATAGTAAATTTGGCATACCTAAAGATTTATCCTTGTTGTGTTTGTATGTAGATTAAGATCAGCTGTCTGTTTAAATACCCCATAAATGGGATTTAAAGCAGTTTGCTATAATTTTAAATAAGAAGGAACACGTTTAAAAACCAAAATATGTTAATATTAAAGCATAGTTAATAGTTCTAATTATGTGCTTTTGGGTCAATTCCAACATATGACAATCCCTTCAATGGTTTTATTGATGTAGAGTACCTATTTATTTATTTATTTATTTATTTATTTATTTATTTATTTATTTATTTATTTATTTATTTATTTATTTTATTTTATTTTATTTTATTTGTATACCATGCCATCTAAATTGAAAGGTATACAAATTATGAGATAACAATAACCAAACATAAAGAACATAAACCAAAAAATACACATTAATTTGAAGTTACAAAATACAAAATTAATAACAATCTAAAACAATAAAATTAAGCTCACAAACCAAAAATCATGAAACAGACAGACATAGCAAGAGGAGGAAATTTTTCAGATCTAGATGATGAAAAGATCAAGAGTCAGGGAAGGCTCCTTGAAACAACCAAGTTTTTAACTAGCGTTTAAAGATTTTAAGTGTAGGAGCCGTACATATTTCAAGGGACAGCTTATTCCAGAGCTGAGGGGCCACCACTGAGAAGGCCTGATTTCTGGTTGTTGCCTTATGGGCCTCTCTCAGTGCTGGCACCCTCAAGTGCCCAGCTTGAGAATATAGGTTGGTCTGGGCAGTTGTATTTGGGAGAAGCCGTTCTGATAGATAATGTGGTCCCAAACTGTTAGGGCTTTGTATGTTAGCATTAGAACCTTGAAGTCAGTGCGGAACTGTATTGGCACCCAGTGCAGAGTGTCAGGAACAGGGATAATGTAATAGTATCTTTTTGTCCCTGTTAGTAATCTGGCCACTGTACTCTGCACTAACTGCAGCTTCCGCACCAACCTCATAGGCAGCCTCACGTAGAGTGCACTACAGTCATCTAATCTCAAGATTGTGAGTGCATGGACCAGTGTGGTAAGAGCCCCAAGGTCAAGGAAGGCCTGGGCAATCCTGTGCAGGTGGAAATGTGCTGACCTGGGTTTCCATGGAGAGTGCTAGGTCCAATTGGATGACCAAAATGCAGACCTCATCCTTCATGGAGAGAGTCACTCCCCTGAATAAGAGGGAGCTTCCCGAACCGCAGATGCTGGGGTGTGTGTGTCCCACTTGAAGGACTTCCATCTTGCCTGGGTTCAACCCATCCATTCCAATACAGCATCCAGGCAGTGCTCCATTTACGGAACAGCATCCATTGCAGATGGTAAAATGGAGATCTAGAGTTCAGTGCCATCCACATATTGGTGACACAAAGCTCCATACCTCCGGATGACACTTCCCAGTGGCCACATGTAGATATTAAAGAGGATGGGTGAGATGATCAACCCCTGTGGCACCCCACAATTGGAGGACAACAGGATAGAGGGCATCTCACCCAGCTGAACTGTATGGGGATGGTCCTCTAAGAAGGATTGGAACCATGCCAAGGCAGGCCACTGATATCCATCTCAGAGAGCCTCCCCAGGAGGATACTGTGGTTGACAGTATCAAAGGCCACTGAGAGGTTGAGAAGGACCAGCAGGGATTTTCTGCCCCGTCAGACTCCTTCAACAGGTCATTGTGACCAGTGCTGTTTCCATACTGTGAATCCTGATTGAAATGGATCAAGGGCATCAGTCTCATCCAGGATTCCCTGAAGTTGATCAGCCACTACCCTCTCCAGTACCTTGCTCATGAATGGGATATTAGCAGTGGGCTGATAGTTGTCAATTTGGTCCTCCACAACATTCAGTTTCTTCCAAATGGGCCTGATGAGTGTCTCCTTGAGGGCAGGGGGAACCTAGAAGTCATTTCCTTTCCCTTCTTCTGGGTGATGTTTTGTGACTGGGTTATTTGATGAAGTCCACACAAGCTAGCTTTCCCTCTCCTTGACAGGTACAGTGGGGAATCAAACTCCTAGTCTATAGCTCCACTGCTGGGTACCCAAGTCACTGAGTGATCCAGCCAGCTGAAGCATAATAATTAAACAATAACATTAGAACTTAATCAGTTCTGAACTAAAGCAAATTTAAAGTGCACCCATAATGAAAATGTAGGTCCCCCTGTGCACCCTTTCTTCAGCTGCCAATAGGTTGCTGAAAGCCTGTCTAAATAAACAGGCTTTGGTGGAAGTACCAGAGGATGGAAGCCAGGATGTCATCATTTGAAAGACAGTTCCAGAGTTTGGGAGCAGCCATAGAGAAATAATTTATTTTCCCATGATGTCTCCCACTGAAAGTTTTATTATGATAATTGATAAGATTCTTACTGTTAATTAATAAGATATTACCATTAAATATTTAAATGAATGAATAAATGAATGAACAACACTATCGCACAACACTAGAACTAGGGGTCATTCCATGAAACTTTTGGGCATCTAGATCTCAAACAAATAAGAGAAAGTACTTTTCACCCAGAGGATCACTGGTCTGTGGAACTCCCTGCCAGAAGATGTGGTGACAGCTGCCAGCCTTCACAGCTTTAAGAAAGGATTAGACAAGTTCATGGAGAACAGGGTTATCAATGGCAATGTTTGTGGATGCCTAAGGACAACCTCCGGGTTGGAGAGATAGGCAGGATATCTCTCAACACCTTTTGTAAAGAATCGTAAGGAGGTGAAGACATCTGCTTGGGAATAACCTGAAGCAAACGGTGAGCCAGCTGTGTGAGACAGAATGCTGGACTGGATGGGCTGTGGCCTGTTCCAGCAAGGCTGTTCTTATATTCTTATGAATGAACGAATGAATGGTGTGAGCAGACACATTGTAGTAGTTTGTGTTCAACTAGACTTCAGGCAAGGTAGTTGGCAGCCAGAACAATTAGGGTGTTCACTGAACTTTATGAGAGAATAAAGACTGCATCTCCATGAAAGTCATCCACTTACGGCCACCCAGTTGTCATGACAGAGAGACCTTGGGGGGGGGGCAACTTACTCTAGGCACTCACAAAGCACAGGGTTCTCTGCCTTGGCTACCATTTGTATCATTGGCCCCTGTCCTGACTGTGCCACATTGCTCATCATAATAGGGCATGGTTTCATAACAAGAGGAAATAACATATTCGTGTATAAGATAATACTGAATTTCATCATATAACTGGGACATAAAAGCCACTCAGTCATTGACTACCCAGGTGCGGTAGCCATGTAAGAAAAATTGTGAGCCAGTCTACAGCCCCCCCCCACCAATATACACACTGTGGGATTGTTTTTGTCATGCAAAGTAATAGTTTTTCCAATGAAGACTTGACAGTCATGAAAATAATTGTGTGGAGAGCCTTAACAGAGTGATAAATCGACCCTCTTTAAGCCTGTTGCTTAGTGTGAGCAATGCAGAAACATAGTTTAAGTCTGGCTTCCCCCCTCTCTGCCCACCTGGATACTGAATAAATAGACCTTCTTTGGATCTGATGAAATGCATATTTTACATAACTATATGAGAAAGCTGCCCAGAGTGGCCAGCCACCCAGAGTGGCCTGTTGGACAGATGGGCGGGGTATAAATCTAATAAATGAATTCGCTGGTCAGTGACCGTAATAAAGACTTATACTGTATTGTCATAAATGACATGAAACAGAAAGAACACATTTGAGACTTAAGGGATTATTCAAAACATCAGGGAATATTCAGTCTGGTAAATGACAGGTTAAATGAATTATTTTTGTTCCCTCGGTGAAGGGTTTGCAGGCTGTAACATGCTTGGAGGGAGGTGTCTGCTCATTGACTAGGTCCATGGGCTGGAAGAGCATCAAAGTCAGTCATTATAAGGTGAAATAATTCTTCAATCCCTAGGCAGTAATAGTGAAGTTAAGATTGGCCTGGACCAATTAGCTACAGTTACAAGGTTTGTTGAAAAGGGAGAAGGAACAGGGAAGGCTTTAAGCAGGACAGGATCCTGTGGTCATTGTCACAGAAAGACAATTGAGACTTCGCATGGAAAGAGTAAGTGAACGTGATGGCCCACCTAAGATCTCTAAACCAGGCGAATCATTTTCTGTGACAATTGACATGGGAAAGGTGTAGGGTTTCCTTGTTTCCATGTAAGAAAAAAATATGAATCACACTCATCCTTCTGATTGAGTCTAGAGCAAGGAGGCTTTGGAAGGCAAAATGTTGGTCACATGTGGTCCATGTATGGAACCATTCTTCTGCATGGCTGCAGTTCTATGCACTCATGCAAGGGCACTTGTCAGTGGGCATCAGAAGAACCCCAGTATGCCCTCTACAAGGATGCATGCCATGGCCCTGCAAAACTGACCACAGGGTAGAACACTGAAAGCCCTCCTCCCCAGGGATGCACTTTGTCTTAGGACCAGCCCTGCTTGCACACGCAGTGGAGTGAGATGGGAGTCTCCTGAACTGTACTGGAGACCACTTTGTCCCTCGAGAAGGCAGCTGAGGACACAAGTTTAAAATATCACAGCAAGCTCTTGCCACAAGTCCAAAACAAAGCTGTGCTGCCTGGGCATCCTGTTTGGAGGATATGAGAGTCATAGTTTAGCTTCTGAACTTTTGCAAGATTTTGCATACCTGAACTTAGAAAAAATAAATAAAAGAACAGCAACCTAGAGCTGTCGGAATTTTGCAGCCAACATGGCTGGGTGTTTAGTCCCCCAGACTAGCCTTCACCTGCCACCTGAAGTAGTACAACAGACCCTGTCACCTTCAGATCTTTCCCACTACATTAGTCAGGGCTGAACAATACTCACAGCCTTGCACTTTCATGACGATGATTCAACCCTCAAAGAATCCACGAGTGGGAGGTGGTGAAGAGAATGCTAGATTATGTCTGAGTTCAAGTGCTGTCCAGTAATGGAGCTCAGGGCTATCCCTTAGAAAGTTGCAGTGCTCTTGGCCAGTTTTTTCTGCCTCATCCAATCTGCCCTGAGCTCCTCAGAGGAACCATGGTGCATACTTGTACCTATGATACAAGACATTTTCTTTGTGCATACACAGAATATATATATATATATATATTTGCCACTGATTCACTGCAGTCAGACCTTATTATGGTGCACAGATAAGGGCTTCCAGAAGAACACACGTTCAAGGCACTGCCAAAACCTCTGAAACCGCTGTATTTAGAAATGTAGTACCTCTCTAGATGAAAATAGATATAAATGTATGTCTATCATATATTGAGCTAGACAAATATATTTTAGTAAAAGGAGGAATCAAGATTAAATAGAATAGCTTAATATTGTAGTTTGTCATTTTCACTTTTTGTACTAGATGAAGATGGAGATAAGTAACAATGAATACAATGATGGGAAAGAAACATGTAAATTTGGAATATTCTAAGCACCTGGGCTGAAATATTAGGAAAATATCTGTATTTGAACTATGCAACACGACAACACACAAGCACTGTATTTGTTTTAACTTGTTATGTCCAGAAAATTCAATAAAATATTTAAAAAGAAAAAGAAATGTAGTACCCCTTTTGCCATGGAATTACCTTGTTGAACATAAGATGCTGGCAGCCCACCAGCGCCATCTGATTATTAAAAGTATCAATTACGACAATTTTGCATACTAATAGTAAGCTGCCTTATAGCCCTTATCACGCTCATTTTCTTGGAAGGTTTACTCTTTATTGCATCTAGAACAGCCATGCTGTACAGAGCACATTCACCACTCTTATCTTTTGGCTGCTTGAGTGGAAGTGAATAATCTGCCCATATTTACAGACATATCTCTTTCAGACTAGTCATTATTGGAGGCTAAAGGGTGACTAAATGAAAAATGGGACACTGTTTTGAGGCCTTTCAAGTGCCTCATCAATGCGACTCGTTATGATGATATCTTTAGATGCATCGCTGCTTGAGAGTTTGGTGCTGGGGGCTAAATCTTTACCCCAAGCCAAGTGCTGTGTTGCGGCTGCCTCTTGCTGCAAAAAGTATGCGATAGCCAGAATACCAAATGATTATTTTTAACCCACTGTAATCTCACCCTCTCCCTTTCTGAGAGCATTGGGCTGCTTCACAGTTCAAAGTTTAAAGGCTGGATCTCCCCTTTCCCCTTGTAAGTTGATCAGTGCCTTTGGAAGTATAGTGTGGCAGGCATCACTAGAAAGGAAGACAATGGAGAGTTCCCCTCTGCATGAAATGGCATGCAGCAATTTATGGGTACAGATGCAACATTAGAAATGACTTATTTAGAAATTTTAGCAGAATTACAAGCCACGCCTGTCAGTTGGGGCAGACTCTGGCCCTGTAATCTGTGTGTCTGCTGAGGCCACTATCTAGGGGCTGACTGTGGACTGACCCATTTTAAACCAGACATGGACTGGGTGGTCCTCTAATTGTAGAACACCTTCAAACAGGGGATTGCTTTCTGACAGCATTTAGAACAGAGAACTATCCTCACCCTCATTTGCTCACCCTTATTTATATTTGTGATCACCCTATAATATGCCCTGCTTGCATTTGTGATGTCAATGAGTTTGAAGGCTACTGTCCACCGTGTCCTATTTCCACGATGATGGTCCAAATGGCTTGGTTTTCTCTTGTAGCAGTCCCTGTCTTTTACTTTACATGGCATGGCATGACGCTTGGGTACCATAATTCTGGGATCATGCCCACCCCCCACCCCCCAACTTCTTCATTCCTGGTACAGAATAAAAATGCAAAAAGCAAAGCAAAGTGTTCTGCTTATATACCACCCCATACCACTTCAAGTAGTCTATGGGCAGTTTACAGTTTAATTATTCAGGCTACACATTGCCCCCCCCCAGCAAACCAGGTACTCATTTTACCGACCTCGGGAGGATGGATGGCTGAGTCAACGATGAGTCTGCTACCTGGGATTGAACCTTAAGTTGTGAGCACAGTTTTTCCTGCAGTACAGGCATTTAACCACTGTGCCACAGGGCACAGCTGGAGATGCCTTCTGGAAGAAAAACCTGCATAGGCCAGGCATACATGCTGTCCTCCTAGTTGTCACTTCCATGTGAAAAAACACGAGGGCTAATCCTTTCCACTAATATACACCTGCCTCATGGTGACTTCGAATTTTTTTCTTCCTGTATGCAAAAATGTTAAGTCAGGAGTGAGCAATGGGTGGTCCTCCAAATGCATTGTACTGTACTACTCCTATTATCACCAGCTACTGTCACAAATAATGGGGGAAGATGGGTAAGGGAGTCAAGGAGCATCTGCAGTGCCACAAGTTGCACATTCCCGGTTACTGAAAGAAAGGCCAAGTAAAGCATGTGCTTAAGATGGTGGGAGATGTTCCCAATGGAACCAGGGAATATGAGCAGGAAACCTATTAGCTGCTACTGCACATTTTTCGCTTCTTAGGGGAAAATAATCTTCAGAAATATAACCTTGCAGCTGTAAACATATGTCTGAATAATTATTCCGGCTTGATACATATAAAAAAGCCCTCCTCTGCTAGTGCCTCCAGATTTTAATTTAGCATTCTCTCCACAGCTACAAAGGGCAAGGTGGATGATTGCAAGGGCAATGCTTCAAGGGCTATCTTTATTTGCATGAACGAGTAACTGGAAAGCACACAAATATCTTTAAGTACATTCCGTCTGTCACTGACAGCAATCTAAATAGAACTACAGTTGTGTGAAATTCTTTGCTGTACACACACACACACACACACACACACACACACACACACACACACACACACACACACACAGACATTTACTTTTGAAACCCTGCAAAAGTGGCACTATTAGTTTACAGTGCAGCCACGAAAAGTTTCTTTGTGGGATCATCTCTTCCAGAATTCCCCCACCAAACTCACAACGGACAAAATGGCGAATTACCTAAATAAGCACGAGAGCTTCCTCAAGAGAGTTTTTGCTGCCTGAAGCAAAGCACAAGTTAACTTCCTTTCCATGAACCAGGGCGAGTGTGTGTGTGTGTGCGCGCACGCCCCTCACGCAATGTATTTGGGCAGAAACTTCCTTTGGCCTGATCACAAGCTGCCCTTGTTCCGTTCTATGTACAAAATGAACACTTGAATCTTGATTCCGCAAGGGGATGATGAGACATTTTCTTCCAGTGCCCTGAAGGCAGCTTAGGGGCCTCAGGGCTTGCCATATGGCATTCAACTTGCTGTTTCAAATCTGCTGTCACTTCTTCCCATCTGCCAGCTTGCCTGACCACCTCTCTCTGCCTGAAAGAAGGGCAGGCCTTCGCCAATAAACCGAAGCATGTCCACAGGAGTTTAAAAGCCTGGGCCAATCAGAAGCTAAAGCCTGGCAATCTAAATTAAAGCAATGTAGACACAAGGTAAGTTCACGTTAGCAAGGACATTCCAAAACCAGAGTATGATCATCACTGCTACACATCTGACAAGAATAGCGTTCAGCATGATGGCACATAGAGAAGATCCTCAACAGATGATTTAATGCAAGCATCTTGTACCACCCACATATTTGTGGGGCTGCATCTCTCATTTTTCCCACTGTTGGCTGTGGCAGAGAGCGATTACACTTCAATGTCTGGGCAGCCACATACCGCCACTTCTGCCTTAAAGGTACAGGTAAACCGTTGATGATACTGTGATTCTGTGTGCAGCATATGAAATAGGAAGAGAAGTCTTGCATTGGTCTGTTTAGGTGTGTGAAGAGCGATTTGTGTCTCTTATAACCCTACATTATAAGGATCTCAGGGGGAACCATGTACATCTCCTGGCATAGTTCTACCTGGACATGGGTTCTTGGCTACTATTTATTATTTATTTATTTAAAATATTTCTATCACGCCTTTCACCCCCAAAGGACCCAAGGTGGCTTACGTCATAAAACAGCATTTAAAAGTGAAAAAACAAGAGATGTACAAATATTGAACAAGTATTATATTAAAATAGTACCAATGTTGATATTAAAGCTTATTTAAAACACAGCACAGTAATGCATTTGAATCCCCCCTCAAACTGCCAGTCAGTTGCTACATAAACCAACAAGATGCCGTTGCCACAACACTGGCTGCCAGACTTGAGAGCGAATAAGCAGCAAACAAGAGATTTTGATTATTGTTTTAAAACTCCAGGCCCAACTCTGGTGGTAGCTAGAATGATGTGACTGCCTCCGGCAGGAGATCTGGGATTTCATGAAAGGGTGGCAAATGATTGGCTATCCTACTCATTTTATTGTCTTGGATGAGAGCTGCTTGTGAGAATGTCTCCTCATGTGCCAAAATAATTTTCACTGGCTTTTCATTACAAAATAATGCAGGGCTCTTCTCTCTCACACAAAATACCAGAACTAGGGGACATACACTCAAATTGAGGGCTGGGGGGGGGGGAGTAAGAACAGACAAAAGAAAATATTTTTTTACCCCACATGTTTTTAGCCTGTGGAACTCCCTGCCACAAGATGTGGTGATGGCATCCGGCCTGGGTGCCTTCAAAAGGGGATTGGATGGATTCCTGGAGGAAAAGTCCATTACAGGTAAAAAACCATGATGGAGATGTGTAATATCCAGGCTTAAAATCGGGGTACTCAAGGACCAGATGCAGGGGAGTGGAAGCAGGAGACAGATATATAGTCTCGTGCTCTCCCAGATGCATTTGGTAGGGCCACTGTGAAATACAGGAAGCTGGACTAGATGAGCCTTTGGCCTGATCCAGCATGGCTCTTCTTATGTTCTTATGTTCTTATGTGTTCTTACGAACCTTTCCTCAGCTCATGGTGAGTGGGTATTTTCTGCTCGGTTCAGGAAGCCATAGATGTTAGGCTGGTCATGAGACATCCACCTTCTAACCCACCTTTGATCTTACCACAGGTTTGGCTAAATTTTTGAAATGTGTAAGCTTATTATTGCAGGCAGCTTGTGACCACAGTAGCCCACCTCTCAGCCTGGGACTTAGATATCCTCTTGCCAATCCCCCCCACACACGCTATCTCCGCAGGTCAGTCCATGTGCTAACCCTATTGATTGCTAAAGCATGACCCCTTGGCTTGTGACATATGTGTGGAGGAGATTTTGCATTGCATTCTTCTTATGTGTGATGAAGTAACAGCTGGATGTAGTGGGCAGTTTTGTCTTTTGTATTATGCATCAAAGTATTACTCAAAGAAGTGCCTTTGTTCTGTGCATGCTGCATGTTCGTCATCGCGATGTGCCTAGAGATTCTTTGTTTCCCCTTGCATGCCTGCTATTTCGGAGGAACAGAAGAGCGTGCACCTGGGATGACCACATGCAAATGTGTGTGCATACATGCCTGAGCCTGTGCGCGTCCCTGTGTGAGCTTTCCAGGAGGTGGAGGCCTCGAGCTATTGTATCATTATTTAACATTTCAAAGGGCTTGACTGCGGAGCTCTAGATAGGTCTCATGCCAAGCTGGTTGTGGGCAAAGAGGATGCAAGCCAGTTTCCAAATATTTCTGGCTCTGTTTGAGAGGTGGGTGGTTGTGGCAGCCCTTTACTCTTGGATTCGATGTCCAAGAGCATTGGCATTAATACCAGTGACCCTTCTAGCCACAGGAATGCGGCTGGGAGTGGGTGGTGGAGTCAGGATCATTCTGAGCCCATGACAGTGGCGCCACTGTTCAGAATGGCAAGCCCTAATGAGCCTTCAAATATTTCATCTGAGCCTGAACCATCACGATTCTGTATGTGTTTTGTACCAGCAGCTCCACTTTCAGAGAGGAAAGTGAATCCCAGTCAAGATGCCTTTGCAAGGCAGGAGCAACGGCATAGCATCGGAGAATATATTTTTGTTTCCCGTAAAGCCAGTGATCTGGGATTTGATCTGTGATGAGGCTAGAGGGGAATGGAAGTGGGGCTCTGCCCCCCCCCACTTTAGTTTGGTTTGGAGGTGGGCAAGAAGGGTGGCTGCTGGGTATAGTTTGAGCCTGAGGCAGGGCAGCACCTCATTTGCCCAATTACCGCTGCTCATGTAAACTAAATAGACCATAAGAACATAAGAACATAAGAACATAAGAAGAGCCGTGCTGCATCAGGCCAAAGGCCCATCTAGTCCAGCTTCCTGTATCTCACAGTGGCCCCACCACTTGCGTTTGGGAGCACACAAGACTAGATATCTGTCTCCTGATACCACTCCCCTGCATCTGGCCCTTGAAGTACCCCGGTTTTAAGCCTGGCGATTACACATCTCCCTCATGGTTTGTAACCTGTGGTGGACTTGTCCAGGAATCTGTCCAATCCCCTTTTGAAGGTGCTCTACATGGGGTTGCCCTTGACTCTCCTTCGGCGACTGCAGCGGGTTCACAATGCGGCAGCCAGACTGGTGGCGGGTGTGCATCCGTTCGACCACATCACCCCAGTTCTGGCCCGCCTGCATTGGCTGCCCGTTGCGGCCCGAATCAGATTCAAGGTCCTGGTTTTGATTTACAAAACCCTCCATGGCCTAGGACCTGACTACCTGACAAAGCAGATTGACCAGCGGTCAACATCGGCCCGTCCGACTAGGTTGTCGCGGGCACACATGCTGCATGTGGCCACGCCCAGGGAGGCTCGGAGAACATCCACCCGTACCCGAGCCTTCTCTGTGGCTGGCCCCACCATGTGGAATCATCTCCCAGCAGAAGTGCGCCTAGCAGAGTCCCTGCCAGCCTTCCGGAAGGCTCTGAAAACTCTCCTCTTCCGGGAGGTGTTTGGTTGATTTTTTTCCCCCTGCCCCACCATCTAAGAACATATGAACATAAGAACATAAGAAGAGCCATGCTGGATCAGGCCAAAGGCCCATCTAGTCCAGCTTCCTGTATCTCACAGCGGCCCCACCAGATGCGTTTGGGAGCGCATGAGACTAGATATCTGTCTCCTGATACCACTCCCCTGCATCTGGCCCTTGAAGTACCCTGGTTTAAAGCCTAGAGATTACACATCTCCATCATGGTTTGTAACCCGTGATGGACTTTTCCTCTAGGAATCTGTCCAATCCCCTTTTGAAGGCATCCAGGCCAGATGCCATCACCACATCCTGTGGCAGGGAGTTCCATAGACTTACAACGCGCTGGGTGAAAAAATATTTTCTTTTGTCAGTTCTTACTCTCCCAGCACTCAATTTGAGTGTATGTCCCCTAGTTCTGGTATTTTGAGAGAGGGAGAAGAGCTTCCCTCTATCCACTTTACTCATACCCTGCATTATTTTGTATGTCTCAATCATATCCCCCCTCAAGCGCCTTTTTTCCAGACTAAAGAGGCCCAATTGTTTTAGCCTTTCTTCATAAGGGAGGTGCCCCAGCCCAGTAATCATTTTAGTCGCTCTCTTCTGCACCTTTGCAACTTTGGTTTTTATTCTTTTGTTTGTTATTTGGCTACCTCCTTTTTTTAAACTGCTATTTTGTTGCATTGTTTGTTGTTAACCGCCCGGAGTTCCTTCGGGAAGACGGGCGGTATATAAGCTTAATAAATAAATAAATAAATAAATAAATAAATAAATAAATAAATAAATAAATAAAATCCAGGCCAGATGCCATCACCACATCCTGTGGCAGGCAGTTCCACAGACTAACAACGTGCTGGGTGAAAAAATATTTTCTTTTGTCTGTTCTTACTCTCCCAGCCCACAATTTGAGTGTATGTCCCCTAGTTCTGGTATATTGTGAGAGGGAGAAGAGCACAAACACACAAAGACACAAACACACAAAAGCAAAAACCAGCACATACACCAGTGAATGCAGCCTTACTCCAGCTTCCCTGGTAAACTGTAAAGGAAACAGACTCCCCCCCCTCCAAAGGTCATAAGTGTCTCATCATCCTAGATTTAATGGTAGAAATACACATTATCTGGAATACCAGAGAAACAGATGACTACATTGAGGCCTCCAGAATGCGGGACCTATTCAGGCAAACCTGTTTTTGCTTTTGATGCGAGGAGTTATTGCTGATCACAGATTGCATCTTTGAGACCCATCCCTAGTACGTTTGCTCTCCTGTAGTCTTGCAAAGTTGTGTTGTCATGTTCCCGTCTTGCTGTCATAACATTGGCTTGCCTCTGCCGCCCCATCAGTACACTCCATTTGAAGCTTTGATGGGCTGACAGATGAAGCTTTACGGTTCCAACAGTGAGTCATCCCTACAAGGCATGAAATTACCCATTTCCCCTCTTGATAAACATATTGTGGGAAGCTGGTATGCTACACATAACAAAAAATGTGTGCTGTCAAAGCAGTTCCAACCTATGGTAAGTTACCATTTCCAGGGTTTTCTAGGTTTAAGGTATTCAGAAGTGGCTTACTGGTCTCTCACTGACCAATCCATCCCGCTACACCACACATCGTTCTATAGCTGTATATAATATACTACTCTCATACTTTCTCAGATCGAATGGGAGCCTTGTGGTGCAGGGGTTAAATAGCTGTACTCAAACCAAAACTGTGCTCACTATCTGGAGTTCAATTCCAGGTAGCCAGTTTAAGGCTGAGTCAATCTTCCATCCTTCTGAGGTTGGTAATATAAGTACCCAGCTTGCCTGGAAGGGGGGGACACAATGTGCAGTCTGCATAAATTAAGTTGTAAACCACCCACAGAGTGCTTAAACATATACAATTGACTATACAGTGGTACTCCGACTTAAGAGCAGCTTGACTTAAGAGCAATTCGACTTAAGAGTGGGAAACTGTTGGTGTTTTAACTGCCAACTTACAAATTTTAGATATGGTCAGCTCGACTTAAAAATATTTCTTTTTCATTTTTTCATTTTTCAACTTATTTTTTCAATTTTTTAGATAGGTACCGTAATTTGACTTAAGAGCATGCATTCGGAATGGATTAAATTCATTAGTAGAGGTACCACTGTGTGTGTGTGTGTGTGTGTGTGTGTGTGTGTGTGTGTGTGTGTGTGTGTGTGTGTGTGTGTGAATTGTACTGTCGTGCTTCTTGCACAACTAAAGAAAGTCCATTGCCAAGAACAGGTTCCTTGTGGATGTATTCTTTCAGTGCACAGGTCCAAGCTATATGCCTGTTTTTGAACTTGCTGTGATAATGAGAAAGTTCTTCTTGGTCTCTGGAGAATTTGCCTGTCTGTCCCATTTTGCTTTCCTGCTCTGATCAGTACAGTTCTGACTGGCGTACTTCAGTTTAGGTTGAGGATCATGTATCTAAGGTTGTACATGCATTTGTTGTTGTGTTATTGTAACAAGGGTAAAGCCAGCTGTTACACCACCTCACTCTCAGCTATACACTGAAAAACTGTTGTTGATACCTTTAAATAAATAATGACATGGAATCTTAAAATCATTGGTGGCTTTCCTGAATGATCCAGAGACCTGAACATACAAGTCTTGTCCGGCAGAAAATGCTGAAGTTTAGTTTGAAATAGACCTTCCCCAACCCCCTCCCAGGCTGTGCTGTGGTTAGAGGCATTGTGAAAGCCTAAAAGGAGATTCAAAAGCTTGCTATGGCTTTTAAGGACTAACCTATCATGGCCTCTGCTGCTCCTTTGAATCTACTTTACTGACACGTTCTGGGGAATACAGGGAATTCCTTCTCTTTGGCATGAAGCTCACATACCAATGTTGCACTGGTGGTCCTGGTCAGGCAACCATGTTATGCCGTTGCAGGCTTATATTTTAGGGCAGGCTGGGTCAAGATAAGACTATTTCCCAGGCTCTTTCTCCCTTCCTTTCTCTGACAGGCCAGGCCAACTGAATTTCAATTGGGTATTAAGTGTTAACTGTGAGGCAACTTCTCCTTGGAGAAAAAGACCAAGATTTGATTAAACTGAAACAGCAGATGTTACAGAATACATCCCTCTGGACTGGAGTTTGGATTCTTCTGTTGATGAGCTATGTTGCATGGATGGATGTGTTTCCCCTCCACTTTTCTTTTTGCCTTCCAAGAACCCAAACCAAGTTATGCAGCCCTTTTAGAGCATTATGCCGATCCTTTCACTTAAGGTGGACCATTCAAAATGTGTTCACCTTTAGGGACCATGAAGATCAGACAGTCACACCTACCTAGGATATTTTTATAATCAATGTATTGTTGCACTGGCAACTATAGTACCGGCTAGCAGAGGCCGTTACTTCACGAACCGCTCGCTTCGCGGCAAGCCCTCATTTCTGTGCGAATCGATCGTTTCAGTCCGCACGCTCCTCCTTTTTGGCTGCGATGCCACCCCGACCACGCCCCCTTTACCGTGCTCCAAGCGGGGTGAGTGGTTCCCCTGCCAGCGGCCGGGAATCTTTTCGCTTCGCATCTCGCTTCGCTCCCAACGTGACGTGTGGTCTCGGTTTTTGGCTTTTATTTCAAGTTTTTTAAAAAAATATTCAAACAGGGATATCGATGCATCGCTATATCGTTTCATCGCTTTGCGCTGTTACTTCCTCGCTCGAGTAGCGGCGGCGGCGGCGGCGGCGGGAGCAGGAGGAGCCGCTGCCGCCTCGCCCGGCCAGAGCAGGGCACCCGGGGCAGGCAGCGTGCAAGCAGCAGAGGGCGGGCGGGTGTGCCATGCGGGGCTCCCCCCGAGTAGCGGCGGCGGCGGCGGCGGCGGCTGCCAATGATGCCAGGAAACAGTTGAAATCAGTAGAGCCATTGCAACTGACAGCCCAGCATCAGTGCATCGATACGCCGTCGGTAGGTATTTTTTTAAAGGACGGATGGGAAATAAGGAACGTTGAAAAGTGGCATGCGAATGCGAAGGGAGCACGTGAGGTTGTGCTCGAATCGGTCCTAAAACTGCAGCTCGTGAGTACTGAGAAACAGGGGCGGGAGCAAAGCGAGAATACGTGACCGCCATGTGACCGCCTCCGAATTCACAGCGAAGGCAAGGTCGGTTCGAAGCGAGGCACTTCGTGAAGTAACGGCCAGAGTTTTCTGTCTTTGGGAAACTCTATTTTCTATTGAGGAAACACCCTTCTTTCAACTGAGGAGAAAGAGGAAGGAAAAATGCCGAAATATTGATACAGAGAGAGAGAGAGAGAGAGAGAGAGAGATTTGGACTGGAAAGTGGGCAATGCTTGCAATATGGTCTACTTCACGGGTGCCCAAACTTTTTGTAAGGAGGGCCAGATTTGGTGGCTGAGAATGTGTCAGGGGCCGGTTGCTCCCCGACCCTGCCACCTCACTGCAAGCCCCACCCATTGATCCCTTGCAACCCCACCTGCAGGAAGGAAGGTGGGGACAAAGGGAGGGAGGGAGGGAGGGAGGTGGGGACCAAGGGAGGGAGGAAAGAAGGAAAGTGGGGACCAAAGGAAGCACAGGGAGCCGTGGCCACAGGTTGCCCCTTGGAGGAGGTGATCTGTGCAACCTTGCACCCCCCCAAGCTCCCCAGCGGTGGTGACGGCTCACCCGCCAGCCCACCTCAAAGCTCCTTGGCGGTGGCAGAGGCCTGCTGGCCTGCCCACTCCCACACTTTCCCCTGCAGTGCTGGTGGCGGCAGACCACCCATCCGCCCGTCCGCCCGAGCTTCCCAGCGGTGTCAGTGGCCCTTTGTACACGACCCCTAAACTCCGCTGCAAATGGCTCCCAGCTCCGGAGCTTAAAATTGTTTCCCCACCAGCTCCGGAGTTTACAGATAATTAAATGTGACCATGCCCACCTGAGCACGTCCCAGCGCACTTTTCAGGTACCTGCTCTCTGGAGGTGAAAATTCCTGATGCGGATATAACGTAGTGACTGCCCGGCTCTCCTTGCTTCTGTTTGTTCTTTTTTTGCCCCCCCCCCCCGCCCCTTTAAGAGATCTGAATGCAGTGCCGGGATGGCAGAACGGAGGTGAGCGGCATTCTTTTTTTCTCCCTCCCCTCACGCAGCCAGCAGCCAGGAGTGCGGAGGGGGTGGGAACGCAGGGACAGCGACAAACCCCTAAGATCTCTGGTCCGAATTTAAGTGGCCAGCAGATCTTAGGGGTCGTGTGAAAAGGCTCAGTGTTGGCAGAAGATTTTTTTTAAAAAAAACATAGGACGAAGGAGGAGGAGGGAGGGGCGGGCCAGCCAGCAGCGGGCCACTCAGAATGGCCTGACGGGCCGGATTTGGCCCCCGGGCTGGACTTTGGGCAGGCCTGGTCTACTTAAAGACAGTACATCTCCATGTTGGTGTCATAAGTAAATTCTTCGCATGTAGCAGCTGAATTTTGAGATTCTCTTTTTAACATCTACCTAGGCCAGTGATGGTGAACCTATGGCACGGGTGCCAAAGGTGACACTTGGAGCCCTTTCTGTGGGCACCCGGCATCGCCCCTTCATAGCCAACTGTATACAGGTTAAATTACTGTATTGGCACTTTGCAAAAAAATTAGTGGGTTTTGAATTGCAGTTTGGGCACTCGGTCTCTAAAAGGTTCGCCATCACTGACCTAGGCTGTTATATTTGCAGGTAAAATAAAATTCACAATGGGCCCATGCCTTCAGTGCCCCTTAGTTGGAGCCCAAAAGTGAGCCCTACCATCAGACAGAAGGAAGCAATCAACTGGAGCAGCAAGTGTTCGGGAGTGGCAGCAGCAAAACAGATTTACAAAGCTCCAAATAGTCTCTGCAAGTAGTCTTTGGAATGTGAATCAAAGCTACAGAGTGACCTGCATAGCCCTATCAGATATGCTCACTCCAGACACTCAAGCTAGAGGAGAACTCCTGATAACTATCTGACCAAGCTGTCACATTCCCACCTTTCATCTCATATTCCAGATATTAATGTAAAATAGACAAAGAAAGGAAACAGAAAACCTTGGTTAGAGATCCATGTTCGTATCCCTGCTGATAGCCAAACCATGCATTACAGATAGAAATCCTCAGGCATGGGAAAGACGTCTGACCGCTGCAGCATAATTGTTTCATACCTTTTACAGCTTGCAAGTGAACTTGCTTTGTTTTGCACTTTGTCACCGAGAGGTAAATGAGAGCTTCATGGCAAGTATGATTGCCCAGAGATAAAGGTCTGCAGAAATAATGTCTCAGGAACACTAATGCGATTTCTGCTCCTAATGACATGGAATCCATAATGAACAGTTTGACCCCAGGTCATGAAACTCAGGGTTATCTGTGGTTCCATAGGCTGAGCTGTACCCCAGTGCGGTTGAAAGAATAAAGTGGGGAAAGGAAGATCCATCTAGGCTGAAGGACAAGAGGTCACAATGGAAAGGATTTCTGCCACCCACCAGCTTTCCTGTACAAGAAATACGGTGCCAGGCTCAGAACAGAAATCAAAACATGAATCTTTCCAGATTTCAGGAACAGTGCATTTTCACGGGGGAAGGGGAAACCAGCCATATTTATTTATTTATTTATTTATTTATTTATTTATTTATTTATTATTAAAACATTTGCTTCAGCTGATATAGCCAAACCACACAACCTCATTTCTTTTTGTTTGTTTGTTTTGCTTGTGCTGTTGCAGATGCCAGTGGCCAGCTAGCCTTCCATGGATCTCAGGAATGAAAAATGAACCCCAACCGAAGCCCCCTACTCTCAGGGAGAAAGGCTTGGCATACTGATGCATTCCACGGTGGCATCTGCCTAGGATTTATTGCCTCTTGTATCCTCCGGTAAAATAATCTCTGCTGATTGTGCAGTTTGTCAAGGTCCAGGCACTCCCCTTGCTCCCCCCACCCCATGATATCATTGATATGTCTTGCGTACCGTGGAAACTGTCAAGGCATTATATTCAGCATTCCTGGGTGCCCGCAGTGGGGTGTGCAGCCGACACCTCTAACGTGAAAAACAGGCTCATCACAGAATGACAAGGCAGAAGTAACTCGAGTTTTGAGTTTCCTGCAATCACTTGCATGTGATATAAAATTGAAATTCTGATGGCATATCTATCTATCTATCCGTGTGTGTGTGTGTGTGTGTGTGTGTGTGTGTGTGTGTGTGTGTGTGTGTGTGTGTGTGTGTGTGTGTGTGTGTGTGTGTCTATATGCACAAGTCCTTCCTGCTTATCTCTAAGCACATTAAAAAAAACCCCACAGAACAAGCTTCTATTGGACCTTTGGATGAACCAGAGGAAGCATATTTTCCCTGTCTCTCCTGAAGCATCATGCTCTACTTTGGGGAACTTCATTAATATGCACATCATATGCAATCTGACTGACTCCTACTGTACCTTTGAACAGATCCAATCAGACACCCATATGCATGTAAATGAGGCTCCCGGAGCCCTGTTCTCGGCAGCCGCAAAGAGCAGTTAAAGAACAGTTTCTTCAGTAGAGTGACTAAGGCACATGTTGGCCTGCATGTGCATATATCCAGGCACATATGTGCACATGGGCGCACAGTCACACACCTCTCAGGCCTTCGTTGTATTTTCAAGCTTCTCATTGCACGTGCCATCCAACAGCACAGCAACTCACTTGCCCAGACAGTGGCAGTGTATTTGAACAAGGATTATCTGTTAAAAATGGGAAGGGATACAAGGGTTGGTTTTTAATCCTCTCTCATATAAAGGAAACTGCGTTTCCTCCCTGCCTTCAAACACAAAACAAAACCCAAACCAGAATGCTTGTGTCACAAGTCAGTGAGTGTTAAAAAAAAGAAAGAAGCTGCTGCCATTGTCTGAAAACAGGGGAAATAATTAAAATTATTATGGAATAATCACATATCACACAACAACCTCCCACTCTTCTGAGCAACAATCCAAAACAGTTTCCCCCAAAGCAGGCTCTAGGGCAGAGGTTCTGTATATCATTCAAGGACCATCTGTCATTCAATGGCTGTCGTCCCTTCCCAATATTCAGAGGGCAGGCTTGGAATGGGAGTTTTGGCACTTCTTTTTTTCCATTTGCTAACAAACAGCAGTGATGGCAGATAAATATGGCAAACAATAGGCGCTCCTAATGAACTGGAAAGGGATATGGCTTTTTGGATCCGACATCACGAAGATCCTGGTCTGCTGTGCTCCGGGGATTCCCAGTGCTTGGTTTTGCCATGTGGTTGAACAGGCAGACATCTGCAAGCTGGCCTAGGCTTTCATGAACTCAGCCAACCTGCTAAAGGGTTCATTTAAATATGATCAATTCTGAACCCACATGCACAGGCCGGCAAGTGTGCACACGTATGTAGCCAGGACAAGTACCCATTGGGGTCCAGGAAAGACTGAAAGTACCATTTAAAAGCAAACAGATGTGTAATTTTAATGGTGTGTGTGTGTGTGTGTGTGTGTGTGTGTGTGTGTGTGTGTGTGTGTGTGTGTGTGTGTGTGTGTCACAGTCTTATTTCTTTGTTCCGTCTTGTACTGTATTTCCACCTACTGACAAAGGTTTCTTCGCAGTTAGTAGCTGTGGATTCTGCAATGGTGCTACTACCATCATTTAAGCCAATACCTTTGTTTTATTCTCTTTGGTGTGCGTGTATAAATTGGAATCTGATGTGAGAGACAGCAAAGTATACCTTATACACCAACCTATTGCGAATATAGCATCTGCTCACATGTTTAGAAAAATCAATACACAGGTTCAGAAAACACCTTTCTTTCTTTCCCTTAAAGGATTTTCTTGCATCGCCTTCATCAAAAAGGATACAACTCCATCCACATGACTGCTGAGCACTAAGCCATCAACAGATAAGCCAAGAAATATTAAGGCTGAAATCCTGTTGCTTAGTGTAGTGAGTTACAGTGGAGAAGGCCTATTGAATTTGGTGAGTCAACTGTTCCAGACATTCCACTGATTCAAATGGGCCTACTCAAGTTGCAACTTACAACACTAATGTACAACTAGAGTAGGCCTGCTTTAATCAATGGGAACACACCCATAAGAAGATAATTCACCAAATTCCCACCAGTTCAATGGGCCTATTCTGGTGAGATTTAATATGTAAAGTATCAGGATTTGCCCTAAATGTTTTATGGAGACTGCTGCAATTTATTCCCCCCATATCCCAAGCCCACTCCAAACCACTCCCACCAAGCTTGTTCTTTTCCATGGAAGAGGAGGTGGGAAAATAATCCTCTTGGCTAGAAAAAACAACTTCTCACCAATAGACATGGGCACGACTTGGCAAAATTCTCGTTTCCGTTTCCGTTTCTCGTTTCCGTTACGTAACGGAACGAAGAACAACAATTACTCTGCCAGAACTCGAACTCGAACCGACTAAAGAAAAATTGGGTCTGATTTGTCGTTGTCGTTCCTGGCATCGCAGCGATCGCGCGATGCCAAGCGCACAGAAAAAAAGTTTTAAACTAAAAAAAAAAAAAAAACCGATTCCTGGCCAAAAAAGCAGGCGAAAATATGCCTGCCTGAGGGCACCTACCAGAGGGGAGGTTTCTGTGGGGGGGGTCCCCACTCCAGCCTTCCCCCCCTCCCCGTCCTGGGCTGCTGGTACCAGGCTGGGAGGGGGCATCCTTGGTGGCGTCTCCATTTGCTATGTAGTGCGGGGGGATCCAAAATGGCGACCACAATATTTTTTTTAAATCGTGGTCCAAAAACCCACCAAAGCACCACAGAAACATGCGAAAATTAGCTATTTTATATGCCTGATTTTTTATAGTAGCAGCAGTGGGTTTTTCTTGCAACAAAACGTCTCCATTGATTTTATTTTATTTTATTTTATTTTTATTTTTTTACACGTGCGCAATGATGGGCTGGCCATGGGATGGGACCATGCAAATTTTTGGACCCATTCCACCAATCGCATGGCCAGGTTTTGACTGACACTTCTGGATGTGCCAGAGGGTATAAAAAGGAGAGGCACTCCGAGAACACTCGCAGTCCGGGTTTGGATGTGGGTGTGGAGAGAGGGTGTAGCTGGCTGCTGTGCTAGACTAGTTTCGATTTCGCGGAGGAGCCTTTAGATTTCAGTTAGGCAGGCAGGGAGGGAATAATTGATTCAATTGAATTTTTAGGAAATATTTCATTCCCTGTCTGCTGTGGGGAATAGCAACACAGTTTATTCCTTTATGCTCCTGCAGTTTGTCAGGAGGATTTTTTTTTCTGATATTGGTTTAGGTATGACTGGGGGGGGGAGGTGTGGATATATTTTAAAAATATATATTGAATATACTACCATTCCACCATACATTTTCTATTTTACAAAGTTCATTTTCATTTCATTGCTAGCAGTTTTCTTTATTCTCTCCTCTCCTTTTTGTGAGAGAGAGAGGATTTATTTCATTTAGTGCCACTGCTTCAAGTTCAAAGGGGAGGTTTTTTGGAGGCGAGGTGCGGATTTATTTTAAAAATATATTGAATATACTACCATTTATTTTCTATTTTCAAAAGTTCATTTTCATTTGCTTGGTGGCTGGCAACAGGTTCCTTTACCCTGCCTCCAGCACAGTGCTGTGGCTTCTGGGAATAGCAAGCCTAGCAGTTTTCTTTAATCTTTCCTCTCCTTTTTGTGAGAGAGAGAGGATTTATTTCATTTAGTGCTTCAAGTTCAAAGGGGAGGTTTTTGGGAGGCGAGGTGTGGATTTATTTTAAAAATATACTAGCCTAGTATATTTTAGATTTCCCCAACCAGTGCACTCAACCACATTTGTTGGCATTGGCAAGCCAAGGGCACCTCTGCGGGAGAATAATATTTTACATTTTAGAAATACATTACAATATTATTTGTGTACTTTACTTTTACTTACATTGTTTGTTTGCTAAACTTTTTGTGAGGACACTGCAGTTAAACAACACAGGCCCATTCTGATATCAGACAGCCACCTTATTAACAGACTTGGGGTTCTATCCATCCTACTCCAACACTGTTTACTTTGTTTGTTTATCATTGTGCAATACATTAATTTACAAGCCACACCTTTTGCGTGTGCATTGCCCTCTGAGTCTGAGATCTGCCTTTCTAACAGACTTGGGGTTCCAGCTTCAGTTTACTTTTGTTTACTTTTCCTTCATATTACTGCTGTACAACACACTGTGCCAGGCGCCAGGCGTGCACAAACTACTCCTGTACTAGTAGTGTGCTTGCTTGTTCATTTATTTACAAGGCACACCCTTGGTGGGTGCCAGCGCAAGTTTACTTTGCTCACAGTGTACAACACAGTACTACTCCTGTACTAGTGTGCTTGCTCATTCATTTATTTACAACGTACAAGGCACACCCTTGGTGGGTGCCAGCGCAAGTTTACTTTGCTCACAGTGTACACAAGTGCCAGGCGTGCACAAACTACTCCTGTACTAGTAGTGTGCTTGCTCGTTCATTTATTTACAAGGCACACCCTTGGTGGGTGCCAGCACAAGTTTACTTTGCTCACAGTGTACAACACAGTCCTACTCCTGTAGCAGTGTAGTGTGCTTGCTCGTTCATTTATTTACAACAAGTTACAAGGCACACCCTTGGTGGGTGCCAGCGCAAGTTTACTTTGCTCACAGTGTACAACACAGTCCTACTCCTGTAGCAGTGTGTAGTGTGCTTGCTCGTTCATTTATTTACAACAAGTTACAAGGCACACCCTTGGTGGGTGCCAGCGCAAGTTTACTTTGCTCACTTGTCCTACTGTAGAACACAGTGCCATTATTTCTAATACTTTGAGAAATGAAAAAAATAAGGAGGGGTGGCACAGCCATAGGGAAGGGGAGGGGGACCCCCACTAAGATAAATCGGGCCGCATTTCTGAAGGAAGGCACAGGAAGTAGTGCAGATAGTATTCCCTCGCCAAGCAGCTCCACAACCAGTACCGTACCATCCTCTGTCACTGAGGGAAGCATGGATGAGGCAATAAAAATCCCTTCAGCGATACTTGACTCTGACTTCCTTTATCAGGAAGAAAACGAGGACTCGGAGTCGGAAATGGCATCAGAATCAGAAACGGGCACTTTGAATCTAGAGGTTCCAGATTCTGAGGACCTGATGGCAGGAACTGACGAAAGGCAGGCTTCAGGCAGTGATGGAAGGAGCAGCCCTCCTTCCTCCCAGAGTACCGCCAGTGACAGCAGTAGTACTCTACTTTCCAGGCAGGGCACAGGCCACACCACCACCACAGCAGCGGCAACAGGCAATACCAGAGGGGCCAGTACTTTCACTAAGCCACACGGGTGTCTCTGGGAGCATTTTGAGAACAGCCCGCAAGATGCAAGGATGGCGGTGTGCAAGAAATGTGGGGTGGTGGTGCGCAGGGGGAATGACCCAAAACACCTCTCCTCAAGTGGGTTGCGCAGCCACCTGATGCGAAAGCACCCTGGGACTCTGCCTGGAACCCTGTCAGGCCCTGGTTCCTCAGGGAGGAAGAGAGTGGAAGAAGGGTTAGGGAAAGAAAAACACAGCTCCGCTAGTGCTGAGAGTGGGAAGAGGCAGGCCACTCTGCAGGAAGTGGGGCTGTTGTGTGGGAGTTTTGTCAGCCAGCGAAATAGGGCTAAGGCACAGGAGACCACCACTCGCATGGTGGGTGAAATGGTGGCCATGAACGGGTTGCCCCTCTCCTTTGTGGAGTCATCAGGCTTCAGGCACCTGATGAAGCACATGGCTCCATGGTACGAGCCTCCATCCCGGCGTACCTTCAGCAGGCGGGTGATTCCCTCCCTTTATGAGTCCGTCAGGAACATGATCCGGGCCCTGCTGCAGGCGGCCAGAGGAAGGAAGATCCACTTCACTTCTGACCTCTGGACCGGTGGGTACCACGGATACCTCTCTCTGATGGCTCATTGGTGGCAACCCAAGGAGGTCATGGAGCCCAGGACATCCCAAGAACAGCTGCAGGGGGAGCCACAAGGCAGCACCCCAAGAGGGTATAGGGTGGTGCTTCTCCAGGCACAAAGCATGGAGGACAATGCCACAGGGTCCAACATTTCAGAGGTCCTCAAGACAGCAATGCGAGAGTGGGGATTGGGGACTGAGGGGCAGGTCAATCTCGGATTCATGGTAACTGACGCGGGCCATAACATGGCCAACGCGGTTGAAAGGGCAGGGTTGCAGGGCATCGTGTGCGCAGCACACAAACTGCATCTGGTGGTGGTTGGTGCCATTGGTGTGGGAGCACCGAAGGATTCCTGGGGTGAGGGGACCCTGGAGACCAAGGCGTTGCTGGACAAGTGCCGGAAAATCGTCGGGCACTTCTCTCGCAGCGTCAAGGCATCCAGGATGATGCGTGATAGGCAGGCGGAGATGGGCCGACCAGAGCACATCCTGATCCAGGATGTGACTACCCGGTGGAACTCCACCTACGAAATGGTCAAGCGCCTGGTGGAGCAGAGGGAAGTGGTGGAATACGTCATGTCAACCACCCCAGTCCTGCATGAGGGGAGGGAGATGGACATTGGTGCTACCGAGTGGCTTGCCCTCTCCCAGATGGTGGGTATCCTGCAGCCTTTTGAGGAGACCACCCACGTGCTCAGCAGCTACAACGCCAGCCTGGGCCACGTACTCCCCCTGGTCAATGCCCTTTGCCAACACCTAGAGGCCACTATCCGGGAAGAAGCCAATCTTCTCCCAAAGAGCAGGGCCTTGGCAGACAGGCTGCTGACCGGCGTGGATACCCGCCTTGGCCCACTAAGGAGGGAAAAGGTGTACCAGATGGCATGCCTGTGCGACCCTCGCGTCAAGGGTTCCCTGGTGGCCAGCGCTGCCGACCTGAACTCCTGGAAGACGGAGCTATGCCGTCAAGTCAGGGCTCTCTCCAATCAGGGCCAGGCATTTCCGAGGGTGCACGGAAGCCAGAGCGATGCAGAAGAGGGATCCTCGCAAGGATCCTCATCTTTCTGTACTCCAGGAGTATACACCCAGAGGCCAGGTTCCATGCCAGCAGCCAACTACTTGGCCTCTGCCCTAGCCATGGCAGTCTCCTCCTCAGTGGAGGCAAGGGAGGAAGAAGAACCAGACCCCGCTCTGACCATGGTGAAGGAGTACATGGCCAAGCCCCTCCAACCCCTCACCTTGGACCCACTCCACTACTGGGCCAGAAAGGCAGACCTCTGGCCCGCTCTTTCGACTCTGGCGTTGGACCTCTTGTCCATCCCACCCACCAGTGTCCAGAGTGAGTGTGTCTTCTCCCACATGGGAGATGTCCTGAGGCCGCGCCACTCTCGCCTGGACCCGGAGACCGTGGAAAGGTTGACTTTCGTCCGCTTCAACCTTTCCACGTTGGGATTACCCCAACACTCCAAGACCTAAGTCCCAAGTCGTTCTGCCATGGGTTCCTTAAACGGCCCTCCCTTGCCCTAATATCAACTACCAGGGCAACATTTATGCCGGTCCGCCTGCCTGTCTGCCTACAAGCCTGCCTGTCTGCCTACAAGGCTACCTGCCTGGCTGGCCCTGTGACTACCTGCCTAGTGCCTAAATGCCTGCTTGCCTGTCTGCCTGCCTGCCTGCCTGACTGTATTCACACTGTGGCTCACTAAGAAGGACATCTTACTGGTGTGCTGGTGGCACTCTAGAAGATTTGCCTGAAAGTTCCAGGCTTGGCTTTTGGAGGTGTAGGAACTGTGACTGACTACTCAGACTCACTCAAGCTATGTGGCCCCCGCCACTCTTTCCTCTGGGCTGCAAGACACTGTGGCTCACTAAGAAGGACATCTTACTGGCATGCTGGTGGCACTCTAGAAGATTTGCCTGAAAGTTCCAGGCTTGGCTTTTGGAGGTGTAGGAACTGTGACTGACTACTCAGACTCACTCAAGCTATGTGGCCCCCGCCACTCTTTCCTCTGGACTGCAAGACACTGTGGCTCACTAGAAGGGAATTGTACTTGCGTGCTGGTGGCACTCTGTCACCATTTACAAATCAAATAGAAGATTTGTCTGAAAGTTCCAGGCTTGGCTCTTGGAGTTGTGGAAACTGTGATTCACTACGAAGGGCATGGTAGTAGATTGCCGGCAGTTAGCAAGTCTACCAGCACACAGCTGGGAAGGAAGAGTCAGACTCAGATTCTGGCTTGCTGTCCCTTTGGCAGCCTGTGTGGTCTAAGACTCAGACTCACTCAAGCTCTGTGTCTTCTCCCTGCCTGCCTGTCAGGCTCCTGGAACTCCCGGCTTAGAGGAGGCCTTCCAGGTGCTTCTCCTTCAGCCTAACAGCACGGTTCAGTGCTTCAAGTTCAGCCTCCGAGCCGACATGCACCCTGTCGGCCACTCCCCTCAACTTGCCCATGCAGCAACCCCGGCTGCCCCCGCCTCTAGGTGGAAAATCACTTGACCAACTGTAAGGTGTAGTCATGACATCAACTATTTTGTTTAGAATTGGGAGAATCTGTCATCCTGATTCTTCACACAATCCAGGTTGGGAAATCCCTTGGCAGAAGGAGGGGAGATTCCTAACTAGGTGCTTCTCCCTCCACCTCCTCTAGTCAGGCCTTCTGGCCTCTGCTTCTTCACTCTGAGCTGCCAAACACTGACTCACTCACTAAGGAGGAAATTGTGCTTGTGTGCTAGAAAACAGCCATGGGCTGGGCCCGTGTTGATTAGGCAGGCAGAACTCTGCCTTGCTCTCCTCAAGTGGCTTGCGCAGCCACCTTATGCGAAAGCACCCTGGTACTCTGCCTGACTGTCTGGGAGTGGGACAGTGTCAGCAGCAGGCCATGGTTCTTCAGGGAGGAAGAACGGGGAAGAAGGCCTGTGGAAAGGAAAAGACAGCTCTGCTTCTGAGAGTGGGAAGAGGCAGGCCTTTCTGCAGGAAGTGTTGCTGCTGTGTGGGAGTTTTGTCAGCCTCCGCTGCTCTTCACTATGAGCTGCCGTGCCAAGCACTGTGACTCACTAAGGAGGACATTGTGCTTGTGTGCTAGAAAACAGCCGTGGGCCCGTGATTGACTAGGCAAAACTCTGCCGCTGGCCTTGTGCCGTTTTGCAGCCCCTACTCTGGCCTTTTGGCCGCCCGTAATCTGGCCTCTTGGGCTTTGCCTGCAGAACTCTCTGACCCACTAAGTAAGACAGAGAACACAGCTGGGCTTCGTGGTCTCCTTGGCATACCGGAGCTTGCGGTAACCCGAGCAATTGAGGGGAACTTATTTGGAGGAGGGGTTTAGGGTTAGGGTCAGCATTAGGGTTAGGGGGTTTGTTTAGGCCTCTGCTACTCTTTCCTCTGGGCTGCAATGCACTGTGGCTCACTAAGAAGGAAGGGAGGAAGCCTCCAGGCTTGGTTCTTGGTGGATACTCTGACGCACACTGACTGTGAGTCTGTGATTCACAGGCCTACTGTCTCCTCTGCCACTCTTTCCTCTGGGCTGCAAGACACTGTGGCTCACTAAGAAGGGAATTAGACAGCTCCGCTTCTGAGAGTGGGAAGAGGCAGGCCTTTCTGCAGGAAGTGTTGCCGCTGTGTGGGAGTTTTGTCAACCTCCGCTGCTCTTCACTCTTAGCTGCCGTGCCAAACACTGTGACTCACTAAGGAGGACATTGTGCTCTTTCCACTGGGCTGCCAACTGTGGCTCACTAAGAAGGGAAGCATACTTGTGTATGCGTATGTGTTACGTACGTAATTACGAATACGTACACGTAATAAAAGAGTTTGTCAGGAAGTTCCATCCCTGGTCCTTGTTGGTGGATACTAGTAGTCTGTTTCACTGACTGCGAGTCTGTGGAGGAAGGGCTACTTGTCGGTTCCATTGGCAGTGCAAAGCACTGACTCACTGAGAAGGGAACGTGCCTGGGATGGGATTTTACCAGAGAACCAGCACACAGCTGTGAAGGAAGACCCTCTGGCTTGCAGTCCTTTTTTCAGGCTGGACTCAGGCCTCAGAGTCAGGCCCCATGTGGCCCCTGCCACTCTTTCCTCTGGGCTACAAGACACTGTGGCTCACTAAGAAGGAAAATGTACTTGTTGTGTGCGTAACTGCGTACTCCTGTCTGAAAGTCCCATGTGTGGTTCTTGGTGCTGTGCTGTGTGACTCAGTCAGTACTAGTTGTTGTTGTCACGTTTTCTTTGACCCAATTTTTAATATTTTTCTGCTCACTTGTCATAATGTGCTCTTCATCACTGTCAGTACAATGTTTTCAAGTTGCATTCTACAATTGGGAGATTTTTGAGACATTCGCCTCAGAGTCAGGTCCCATGTGGCCCCCGCCACTCTTTCCTCTGGGCTGCAAGACACTGTGGCTCACTAAGGAGGGTATTGTACTTGCGTGCTGGTGGCACTCTGTCTGTCACCATATAGAAGATTTGCCTGAAAGTTCCAGGCTTGGTTCTTGGAGGTGTAGGAACTGTGACTGACTACTACTAAGACTCAGACTCACTCAAGCTATGATGTGGCCTCCGCCACTCTTTCCTCTGGGCTGCAAAACACTGTGACTCACTAAGAAGGACAATTTACTGGCGTACTCAGGCCATTCAGCCACTTTGGGTACTGGAGCTGGCAATGATCCTCGCCTACTCGGGCCCTGTGGCCTCAGACTCAGGCCTTTGGGTCTCCGCTACTCTGTCCTCTGGGCTGCATGTGAGTCACTGAGAAGGGAATTCAGGCATTCTTATTCTAATCGAGCAGTCCTTTTGGCCTCACCTACTCAGGCCCTGTGGCCTCAGACTCAGGCTATGTGGCCTCCTCCAGCCACTCTGTCCTCTGGGCTGCAAACCACTGTGGCTCACTAAGAAGGGATGAAAACTTACAGTACTAGTACTGTAGCACACTGCTGCTGGGACTTGGCTAAAGTATATGGATCTTATTCTGCCTTTTTTACCTCATTAACTATGTTATTTGTATGTAATGATTGCTTTTCCTGAAAATAAAATGCAAAGATACTCACATAATGTAGCTTAACAACTAACCTGAACACAGTACCTGTACCTGATGTTCAAGCTGGCACTCCTTAACACTGCTTAAACATTTTATAATCATTTTTGCCCAAACCCTGGAACAAAGACTGCCAGACAAGAAAACTTAATGTTACATTCACCAAGCTACACTTGTAGGTGGTGGCGGTTGAAGAGTTATGTGAGAAGTTGTGGGAACACTCATCAGGAATAGTTGGAGGTGGGGTTAGTGTTAGGGTTAGGGTGGATGTTTTGGCCCCCGCCACTCTGTCCTCTGGGCTGCAGAAAACTGTGGCTCACTAAGAAGGGATGAAAACTGCTTGTAGCACAGCTTTGAAGAGGCAGCACGCTGCCTTGCTGGCCTTTGGGCAAGCCCGTACTTGGGCCAGTCAGCTAGCTCCTTTGGTAACTCAAGCTGTCAATGACCCTCCCCTGCTCAGGCCCTGTGGCCTCAGACTCAGACTATGTGGCCCCCGCCACTCTGTCCTCTGGGCTGCAAGACACTGTGGCTCACTAAGAAGGGAATTGTACTTGCGTACGACTACGTACATACTGTCACTCACCACACCACCACCAAGAGTATGTCAGAAAGTGCCATGTGTGGTTCATGGTGGTACTAGTACTCACAGTCACAAAGAAGGGCTGAAACCTGTGGCCTCTGGTTCGCAGCCCTGTGGCCTCAGACTCAGGCTATGTGTCCTCCGCTACTCTTCACTCTGGGCTGCAAAACACTGTGACTCACTAAGAACGACATTTTGCCTGTGTACAGGGAGTTTGCTGGGATAATAGCACACACCTTGGACTTTGTGGCCTTGTGGCCTCCCTTTCGCAGGGCCCTGTGGTCTCAGACTCAGCCCTTTTGGGCTCCCCTACTCTGTCCTCTGGGCTGCAAGACACTGTGACCCACTAAGAAGGACACATTTTACTTGTTAACACAGCCGTGATAAGGCAAAAATCTGCCATGCTGGCCTTGCTGGCGCCCTTACTCTGGCCTTGTGGCCTCAGGTACTCTGGCGTTGTGGCCTCCCGTACTCAGGCTCTGTGTGGTCTCATACTCTGGCTGGCCTTGTGGATGCCCTTACTCTGGCCTTGTGTGTGGACGTGGATGCCCATACAGTCCTCCTTGTATAGCCTTAGCTAGTGAGATCTGGGCTGTAGTGTAAAACTTAGTTCTTCTGCCTAATCCAAGCTGTGTGCCCGTACGCCAGCACACTGTCTTCCTTAAGAGCAACCCAGAGCCCAATCCCTACCTATTCCAACCATAACCCTAACCCTAACCCTAAAATCAGACTCTAACCGCTAGATGACCAGGGTTGCATTGGCTTGGCTTTACAGTGTGATGTGAAGCCAGGACCTTGGAGATGGGGGGGCATTGAGAGGAGTAGACCCTCATCCAGATTTGGGGAGGAACGGAATGTCTGTGTCTCCTGCTGCCTCTGAGAGGTGGAGGGGAGATGGGATGGATAAAAGCTTCAAAACAAAACAACAACAAAAGTATAACAGGCAGCCAGACCAAGTAGGGTGGCCGGCCGGTTCAGCACTGACCAAGAGAAAAAAAAGAATATTGCATTTCTGCTCACTTTGTTTGCTTTATTGCATAGGATGCAGTCTTATGCTACGATATATTTATTAAATATTATTCATCACCCAGTTTAAAGTGTTTTCCGCCTGCTCTGGGTCATTGTGGGACGCCCCCATGCTCTGGGTGGGAATGGGAAGTCAAATCGCGCTAAATCGCGGTAGAAACGACAAACAACAAATGAAACGACGAAACGACAATTTTTAAAAAAATTTCGCGAAAAACGGAAACGACCCGAAACGGACCTGTCCCGAAAAACGACAACTCGAAAAAATTTTTTTCTGGTCGTGCCCATCTCTACTCACCAATATCAAAGAGCAGCAGGGTCGTAGGGAACACTGGTGATCTGGATGTGGGAGGAGCAGTGAATTCACTCTGGATGTCAGTCCAATTTATTCAAAATGTTGAATGATGCCCACAAAGTAACTTCAGTACCCTGGATTGATCATTTAAAATCTGGACTAAAACTTGGAATGAATTCATCACTATCACAACATTGCAGGCACAGGTCTTCACCAATAAGGAGTGGCATCTGGATTGTGGCCATGGTACAAACGAAAGAGTTAAAGCTCCTTCCAGCACAACTTGGTTCCTGAATCCCCTGCCTCTGTGATTTTTCAACAAATTATCTCTGTGATTTTTCAACAAACACATGAAGCCACAGTACCCTGATAGTTATTTTAGTGTTCCTAGTGCACCAAACTAACTTGGCAAAAACCCACAAACACCTCTCTATGAAAATATCTATCAAGTGGGGGATGGGGAGGTCAGTCTGGGTTTCATTGGGCTGCATATGTGTCATCACTCCCTATCAAGGACCTATCAATAACTGAAAGTGTAGTTTAAGAGTCTTGTGGTGCAGTGGTTAAATGGCTGTACTGCAGCTATCACTGTGCTCATGGCTGGAGATTCAATTCCAGGTAGCTGGCTCATGGTTGGCTCAACCATGAGCCTTCCAAGCCTTCTGTACTTCTGAGGTTGGTAAAAGGAGTACCCAGCTCACTGGGGGAGGGGGACAATGTGTAGCCTGCATAAATAAAATGTAAAGCACCCAGAGAGTGCTTTAAACACTATGGGATGGTATATAAGCAGAACACTGCTTTTGTTTTGCTTTTAGTTCTAAATTTTGCAATACTTTGGCATCACACATGTGTATGTAACTTAAATCTATAATACCAGTGAGTTCTAATATGAACATGGTGCAGAGACACACACTATGGCGGTGCTCTTAAAGAAGAATAAATTTCACCTTCATTTTTCAGTCAGAATATTTATAAACTGCTCTGTATCCTGAGATCTCAGGATCAGATACAACAATAAAAGCAATATAAAACCATTCAATAATTTAAAGCCATTTAGAACTATATACATTACAAACCAACAACAGCTCATCATATTTAATCCCTCTACGGAACAAGAAAGGTCACCTGTAACAGCAAAAGGTCAAGGGCCCTGTTCCCATTCTATCAATTTACTGCTGTGTTTTTAACAAACATCCTCCTTCAACTTGAAGCTTGGGAGATATTTTGGTAATGAACCAAACTGGAACATTTTAGCATTCCTGGAACAGATTAGAAAAGGATTAAGGATCAAGGGAAGGCAGGCAGCTGGTCAGTTTACCACACATTGTTAATGTGGAAATATGCCAGGCAGGGTGAACATAGAATATGGCAGCAGCAGAAACCTCATAGTGATTGAGAAAAGGCAAAAGGACAACAAAAGGGTGATCAGGGAAGGGAAAGCAGAGATTGTTCAATGGTGGCCATAGAGAAGGTCTCATCAAACCAGCACAACTTGAATCCAGCGAAGGGATGTAATGATCTTGTCATGGCTCTCTGCTATCAACCAAATATTGGGATATGTGGTGCAGAATCCAGACACCAGAACCAACCAAGTGGGCTTGGAAGGGCGAGAGGTGCATTGACCATCCATCAGTGGGTGTGTTCAAATGGAACTCCAGCAGGATTAGGAAAAATCACAAAGCATTTGTGTTTGTCTTCCAGAATGTCCACATCATCTCCAGCCATGATGTGGCGTTAACTGTGAAGGGAGATCTCCCTCACTGAGAGAAAGGCAGCGTAGAAGTGAAATGAAGAAAAATAAATACTAGTTCACCTCCATTTCCCTTAGCTTTATAAACAATTGAGATATTTACTCATCTAGCTTTGGCTTCAGTTCTGCTCTTACTGGAATGAATGGGATAAATGAAATACAAAGGACACCAAGTCTTTGGGCACAAAGCTATACCTCAACAATGGTCACAAAAAACATTATTTGTCATTTCTGTAGACACTTAACTCAGACAACATTCCATGCATTTCAAGTCAGAAAAGATAATAGAACATAAAACTATAATAGTTCTAATCTTCACATCCCCATGAGCCTCAAGGTTTGCAATTCAAGGTTATTTGAATTGCGTTTTAAAAATTTCCAGTTAGACCCTTCCTTGTGACCTAGAACAAAGGTTTTCTTTCCTCCATTAAAGCTTTTATTTTGCAAATTTTATTAATCTCTCTTTTTGAGTAATGATTATTTTTCCTGCACTATAAAGCTCTCTGATAAGATTTCACATGCAGTAAGAATGTGAAGCTGAATAAACAATCAGTGCTGTAAGGTGGTGCACACAGGGCCGGCGCGTCCATTAAGGCGAACTAGGCAGTTGCCTAGGGCGCCAAAAGGGACAAGGGGCGCTGCCCAGCTGGCTGCCCCCCGCTGCCACTGCCACCACCCGACCCCCCTGCTGCCACTGCCCGACCCCCCTGCCGCCGCCACCACCACCTGATCCCCCTGCCACCACCACCACCGCCACCGCCCGACCCCCCACCGCCACCCGCTCCCCTGCTGCCGCCGCCCGCCCCCTGCCCCTCGCCTAGGGCGCGAAAAACCCTAGCGCCGGCCCTGGGTGCACATACCCCACCCAGACTCACAAATGAGACACAGAATCCCGCCTCTGCTCTCACTCCAAAACATGGGTCTTATAATGCTGACCTATAAGGGTCCATCAGAACCCCAGTGATTCAGTGTCCAGGTCAGACCATGCCTGCTCAATAAACATGATGCATGACAAGATGCTGAGTAAGCTACAGCAATTTATTTATCTCTTTTGAAAAGTGTACCAGAAGCTACGGAATTGGATAAGAAAAGCCTGATTCTGGAAGAACAACCCCTGCCACCGCCCCAATACTGCTAGTTCAAAAATACAGATAAATAAGACTCAATGGACTTCTGGAGAGAAATGGGCTGGTCAATAACATGAAAGTTGTAATTTTGTTCAAGTCCCAAGGGGGGTGGGTTGCACTGGGTTTAAGTCTGTTATACTTGTTATATTTTTGTTATATTGTTATTTTGTTTTATTCTATCTTTATGTTATTTTGCTGTTATATCTGTTTTTTTATAAATAAAAATATACAGATAAATAAACGGAAGCATCTGGGTTTTCAATATGATTTGGTATTTATTATGATGTAACCTGCTCCCCCTCCAACAGTGATTCTTCTTTCTTCAAATGCAAACAAACAGTGACTACAATCTCTTTAGTAAATTAAAAAATACAACAAGCCCCAGAATGAACAAGCAAATATAAAAAGAAGAATTATATAACTAACAAAATAATGGCATAAAATAAATCAATATAAAACAATAGAATACAATGTGGGATCGTTTGGAGATATATCAATTCCCTCCCCCTTACAGAGTTCCCTAACTCTTCCAGAACCACAGTGATATTTGATAAGGTGCACAACCTTTCCCCTTTATTAACACAGTGAATACATTGTCCCAAGATGTCTATACAATATTATTATTTAACAAATGTTTCTTAAGATTACACATCAATTTATCATTAGCAGCTATATTCCAAATTTCTTTATACTATCCATTTAATGGGAATTTGTATTTTACTTTCTATTGCTTGGTATTATTAATCTTGCTACTGTTAATACATTTCATAATAATTCTTTTATAACCCATTTCCATTGCTCCTATCAATAAAATTGCTATTTCAGGACATTGCTCTATATTTCTTAAATGTTCCATTTATTTCCTTTAAAACGAATTGCCAAAATTTGATATTCTAACCTCACAGAAGAATAAGCATTGACTTTCTGCCAACCCTCTTCCTCACTTATATTTATTGGTAACATCCTTTAAAAATCTTAGGAAGACTCTTCATTTTACATAGTACTGTTCTATTAAACCATGAGAATCCAGTTATCCTAAGATCTATCTGGAAGTTGAGTCATGGCTACTGGACTTCTTTTTGAGAGACAGGAACGTTTCACTGCTCATCCAAGCTGTTTGGATGAGCAGTGAAACATTTCTATCTCTCAAAAAGAAATCCAGTAGCCATGACTCAACTTCCAGATAAACTCACCTGGATGACTGAGAATCTTCACAGACATCCTAAGATTTATTTTTAATTTCTTGTTTCAACTTATTTAAATTAAATTTGGTTCTTTCAAATATTCTAAATTCTGCAGAATATTTATACATAAGCATTTACTTTTCAAATATTCACATTAGATTTTATCCTAATTAACTCTTCTTCCTCTTTCTTCTTCTTCAAGTGCCATGTCCTCATAGATCATTGGTGATCAGTAACCTGAGCTGGTTTCTATCTAAAGCTATTCTAAACAGAGCAGCTGTGTTCACTGAGGACCATTGGCTTAAATTCTTAAGCCAGAATGTTCTTCTATGCCCCAGGCCATGCTTCCAGTCTATTTTTCCTTGAAGGATAACTTGCAGCAGATGGTATTTCTTATTGTGCATTATGTGTCCAAAATACTGCAATTTTCTTCTCTTTACAGTATTGAGGATTTTTAACTTTTTAATTCATGCACTCTAATACAGTCACTTCCTCTTTACCATAATTAAACAAGATCATTTCTGATTTATTCTAGTTTATCTGTAACAGCATTATCTTTCCAAACCCTTCCAAGTATAATTTTACCCTATCCATATCCATTAATTGATTTTTTTAATTGTTTGTAGAGCATCATCAACAAATGAGTTAATATTTACTCTATTTTTATAACATATCTTCTCTAATAGCATTTGAAAATAATTCTATGACCAATGGAAACAAAACTGGGGAACCTGATTAGACACAGAAATTTTAGATAACAATTCTATTAAGATGGAAGCCTTAGTTTCATAACACTTTCTGTGAGTAAGGGTGTAATCACATAGGGAAACACACTGCAATTTGCACCATCTGTGGAGCAGTCCAGTGTGATATTTTCCCCAGCAATCGCACCATTAGAAATTGCTTTTTTATTGTTAATAACTATCTTAATCAAGAAATGTATTAATGATAGGCTCATGAGAACAACAGTTGACAGTTTGGAAAATTTGAACTTCTGAATAAGAAGCCATTGAGAAACTGTTGCAGCAGCCTGGAAATTAACCACAGAAATATATGAAGTTGAAAAAGAGGAACTGAACAAGACGTCAGCTACAAAGTGTATTGTTTAAAATGTATTGCAACTTAGATTGGAAGGTTTCAAATTGAAACTTGGTTTGGTAATTTACACATGAAATTATGTCTGTTATTGACCCATGTTTTGACAAGGTTATAAATTGTGATTTGGGTGTGTGTGTGTGGGGGGGGTGATGCCTTTGCCCAGAGTGGATGTGAGGAAGACCATTGTGCTGTTTTTATTTATTTTATTTATTTCAAATTTCTATACCGCTCCTTCTTCCCAGAACGGGAACTCAGGGCAGTTTACAACGAAAAAATTAAAAACAAATATCAAAGCAGGGACAAATCCTATGGGAAAGATAGGCGGGATTAAAAAAAAAGCCTACTCTAGTCATTATTAAAGGCGTCAGTAAAGAGTAAGGTTTTTAAACCTCTTTTAAAGGACGCCAATGATGGAGCCTGTCGCAATTCCCTCGGCAATTTGTTCCAGCAGGACGGACCCACCACCGAGAAGGCCCTCCCACGAGTAATTGCCTCCTTCGGGGGGACAGTCCGGAGGGAAAGTGCCAAAGATGAACGGGTGGGTCGGGCTAGATTTGATTGTCGGTGAAGGTGCTCTGCCAAAGTCCATGTTTGTGGACTTAAATAAACAACCCTCCTCTGGAGAACAGCTCTGATGTTTAGTATTATGATGATATGTGTGTGTGTGTTGTGTCGTTACAGTCATGACCGATTCCATGTCCATGGAGTTTTCTTGGCAGGAATACTGGAGTGGCTTGCCAGTTCCTACTCCAGGCGCCTATAGCACCTGGTATTCCCTGGTGGTCTCCCATCCAAGTACTAACCAGGGCCGACCCTGCTTAGCTTCCGAAATCAGGCGAGATCGGATGTGCTGAGGGCATCTAGGCAGCCAATATTATGATATATCATTTTAAATAGCAGCATCCATCTGATCATACTCAAAAACGTATTGAATTTAACATCAAATATGCAAAGGATTACAATCATATTTGTACAGACCTCTAAATTCACTTGTTGTTAATATATTTTTATTTTATTATTTTTATTTTAGAGTATTTTTACTCCACCTTTCTCCTTGGAAAAGGACCCAAGGCGGCTTACACCAATGAGGGATAATATACAGTCCAGTACAATTGAGACATGTTCAAGTATTTGAGAACAAGGAATTGAGGGACATCTTACAGCATTAATAGACAACATTACATTAAAGCTACAAGGTTATAAATACAAGTAGTTATAAACACAAAGTCTATGTGAACCTATAGATTCATATAAAATACACATGGTAGTCCATCATTCAGGGAAAGCTTGCCTGAAGAGAAAGGGCTTTGCCTGTTTGTGGAAGTACAATAGAGATGAGGCAGTCCTGACCTCTAGTGGGAGGGAGTTTCCAGAGTCTGGGCGATTCAGTTGAGAAGGCCCTTTCACGGGTTCCCATAAAACATACCTGTGAGGATGGCGGGATGAAGAGAAGAGCCTCTCCTGATGACCTTAACACCTGAGTCGGTTTATACTGTGAGATTTGATCTTTGAGGTAACTAGGACCCAGGTCATATGGTGTTTCATAGGTTAAGGTCAGCACCTTGAATTGTGCTCAATAGCTAATTGGCAGCCAGTGGAGCTGTTTTAATAGGGGTGTAATGTGATCTCTGTACCCCACCCCAGTCAGCAGTCTGGCTGCTGCATTTTGGACCTGCTGAAGTTTCCTGAGACATTTCATCGGTAGCCCCACATAGAGCACATTACAGTAGTCCAGCTGGGATGTCACTAGGGCATGTGTCACCATGGCCAGAGCTGGTTTCACAAGAAAGGGACATAACTGGCATATTAGCCTTAATTGTGCAAATGTGATCCTGGCCACAGCCATGACCTGGGCATCCAAGCTCAAGGATGTGTCCAAGAGCACCCCCAAGCTGCCTACCTGATTGTTCAATTGGAGGGTGGCCCCCATCCAGTACAGGTTGTATCCTTATTCCTTGTTCTCCCTTTTGACTGACCAGGATCACCTCTGTCTTGTCTGAATTTAGTTTCATTTTTTCATCCTCATCCAGTTCATTACTGCAGTTAAACACTCATGTAAAATTGAGATAGCAACTCCCTTAGAGTCCGGAGGTGATGAGAGGTAGATCAGCATACTGGTGGCACCTAACCCCAAAAAGGCCTGGTTGGCTTTGCTGCTAAGCAAAACAAAGCTGCTACTGTAGGTGGCTGATAGTGGAGGGTGGTGGTGGCAACCCCACAGCTGTCCTGAGCTCCTGAACCATCTTGTCCTCTGCCTCAGGCAGTTTGCTAGGATACATAAGGTGGCTTCAAAGTGGTAGAAATTCGTGGTGGCAATGTGTTGCGAAAGGTTCACCTCCCGTGTTTTCGATTTCTTCAGTGGACCAATAGACATATAGAAACACAGTTGAACCAAAGGTTTGCATATATCAGTGGCAGAACATCACTAAGCTCTCCCTGAAACTAAAGGCCACCTTTGCTACCTGTATGTTTTACAATAATCCCCATGAACTGCAGATGCAAGTGTGAATGAAAGCACTGTTAAGGTGTGCAATGCCAGGATTAGGAGTACTGAAATCATGAGATTTGATTGGTTGGTAGGTTTGTTTGTTTGTTTATTTATTTATTTATTTATTTATTTATTTATTTATTTATTTATTTATTTATTCATACTGCCCATCTAGCTACAAGGCTTATCTTGTCTTTCTGAGAATTCTTGCTTTTGATAATAACATTTTATATAGGAGTCTGAGGAAAAGCCTTCAAGTCTGCTATTTAGAGTGTGTTATTTGTAGTAGTATTGATATGCTTGATAGGTGGCAGAGTGATTTTATGGTGTGTAAGCCAGAGGTGACTTGTGGATATATGCAAAACTGAACATATAACCAGAACTACAGAATGCTTCTCACGCAGATGCTTTCTTCGGGGATCCTTCACTCCTCTTCCAGGCGGCATGACTTTCTAGATTTCTGTAGCGATGGAAGGACAGTTCATCCCAGCTAAGTATGAAAGACTTTGGCCACAATCCCATAGGAAGGTCTTTCCATTGGGAAGATCAGGAGCATGGCCATGTTGAGAAATCTCTGAATGCTTTTGATTGGAAATTGCAGAGAAGTATTTTCCAGTGTATTGCACTTCTTTTCTTTCATGTTTGCTCACCTTCCAGTTTGTTCTCCACCTAGATGCTCTCACAGTGGCCTAATGCATGTGCTTCTCTGCAGACGTATGAAGGATGGAGGAGAAAGGCCTCAACAGGCCAAAACACAGCAGTAGGAGGAGCAGCAACGAGAGTGAATAGCATTTGCTCCTCTCTCCAATAAACAACAGCCAATGAAGAATATTCTCTTTTAACACAGAAAAGGATACAGTACTGTAGTAATCGAAGCTATGTCAAAATGCAATCTGTTTTCAGCCAAACTGTTTTTATTTTCAATACATCCTCTGTCTCCATGCCCCCTTCATGATTGGTCTAGATGCCACGAGGAAGCCTTCAAGCAACAACACGAGAGCACCCACTCTTTCCTGTGGCTCTTCCCTAACTCAACATCCAGTGTAGTATTCTATGAAGCATTAGTATACTGCCCTGATACTATCCAGGAAAAAGGTTCCATGGATGTGATCCACTTTTGGCTTATTTGGAAACCGACTCTTCTCAATGCCTTCTTTCTCTCTTCCATGCTGAAGTTTGGTAATGCACGCTTTCCTTTGCATGCTCTCTACCCCATCATTTCCCCACCTCTTTTTTTAAATAGAGGAATCTGACAGTTTTGCTTCATAACATTATTGAGGTCTGAAGAGCATCCTTGTCAATCAGCTCAGCAAGCTTCCTCTGTGATAATAATTTTTTTCTATACCAGGTGTGTGTGTGTGTGTGTGTGTGTGTGTGTGTGTGTGTGTGTGTGTGTGTGTGTGTGTGTGTGTGTGTGTGTGTGATTGGGCCCTTATCCTTCTTTTACATCCTTGGAAGTAGTTCAATCAAAAATTTTGAGAGCTATCTTACAAGCACCCTGTTGGCTGCCTAATGCAGCCCTGACATTAGACATGGGATTCACGAAAGTTAGGGCTTGGGTGGCCATCTTGAATTTTTGGCTGAAATTAATTTTTCTCCCAAGAACCCTAACTTCTTTACCATTTGTAGATAATTACCACTCAGCATGGAAGACAGCTGACATACTGTCCCTTAAACTTAAAACTTATGGTCTCTCAATGGAGTGCCTTATACAGGCAGGCTTTGAAATGGCTAAGCAAATCCTCAAACAACGTATTTTGGAGGTAGAGAGACATCATGATTTGTGGGCTACCTCTAATAACATACCAATTGATACAGCACTGATCCCCTTCAAACCAGCTATTTCTTTGCTCATTTAACAAAGAATCAAGGCAGAGCTTTTTCACTTGATTGGATGAATGCTCTGCTGTCAGCATTACAAGAGGGAAAGTTCCAAAAGATTCCCTATTCTCATCGTAAAGTGCCTCTGCAGGACAGATACAATCAAAACATTGGCACATGTATTCCTGCACTGCCCCTTATATGATGGAATTAGGGAAAAACTTATTGCTCCTTATTTAAAGCAATTCCCCAGATGGCCAGAGGCATTTTATACCCGCCTCCTGTTGTCAGGGCAAAATATATACACTGTAGAATGTCCTACTTCAAGCATGCTGTCCAATGTAGCTAAATTCTGCGTGGCAGCAATCATAATTCGTGCTCAGAAGGTTTCAACAATTGCTCAAGCACCCACAATTTAGGCAGGTTCAATTTATATGGTATCCCCCTCCCTCCCTTGTTCTTCATTGTTTTGCTATTAGAAATGGGCACAGAATGAACATTTTTTCATTTCTGTTACCGTTTGTCATTTCTGTTACGTAACAAAACGACAAATGAAAATTGTGATGAAAATGAAACGAAACGAACAGAACCACAAAAATTGTGGTCGTTATGTTTCATTTCCGTTAATGGCGACGTGCAATGAAATGAGCTGTTTTAAATGTTAAAAAACGCCCTGGACATCTGTAAAAATGCAGTGATAAATATTTATATTGTCTGATAATACCTACCAGGGGGGTTGGGGTCCTTAAAACGTTTGTTTTTGTCTTCTCCCATCGCGATGTATTTTTCTTTTCCCTTTAAAATGGATGTCGCCACCAGCCACAAAATGGAGGCAAGCCATGTGATGTGGGATCATGTTCAACCAATAGCATGCCCAGGTTGCAGACTGGGCGGGCAGGTCTGGAAGCCACAGAGGGCATAAAAAGCTCTGGCAGCCCCCGTCCTCCTTGCAGTCTCTGGTGGAAGTTAGGGTGGGATTGCTGTCTCTGCGGCTCTAGCTTCAGTCCTGCAGCCTCCCTGTGTGTGTGCGTTCTGCGTACCTCTCGGTGAGTACCCTCCCCTGCCCCGCAGTGCAGTCACTCTGCAGCTGCCTTGCACCCTGGGCAACGCCTGCCGCTGCCTTTGCAGCCTCCCTGCATACCTAGTCTATACTGTGTCTCTGCCAGCATCCATTTTTTTTAGTGTTTTCCCTCTGGTCTGGGGCGTTGGGGGATGCCTGCACACGGAAATGCTTTAAAAATCGTGCAAAAAGTGGGTAGAAACGACAAATGAAAAAATGAAAAACAGTAACAAAATTGTTCAAAAATTTCACGACAAACGGAAACGAACCGAAACAAACGTCTCAACGACAAATGAAAAACTGAAACACCATTTTTTGTTTCGTGCCCATATCTATTTGCTATAACTGGTACTATTTTATACACAGTGGACCCTTGTATAACAAACAGTTTGTATAACATAAAATCTGTATAACATAAAAACTTCCAGAGATAGGGGAAATTTGCTTAACATAATCGTCTATGGGGTGAATCCGTACAACATAAAAATAGGATTACTCCATTTTCAATGCATTCCTATCGGAAATTTATATAAAGGAAAATTTGCTTAACATAATTTCATTTGGAATGAATTAATTCCTTTATACAAGGTACCACTGTATATATGTATTTTGGATTTGGTCATTGACTGCAATAACATATTCATTCATTCATTCAAAACATCAAGTGTAGTATTTTATGAAGCGTTAGTATACTGCCCTGATACTGTCCAGGAAAACGGTTCAATTGATGTGATCCACTTTTGGCTTATTTGGAAACAGACCCTTTTCAATGCCTTCTTTCTCTCTTCCATGCTGAAGTTTGGTAATGCACGCTTTCCTTTGCAGGCCTGTTCATCCTCCTACCCCATCACTTCCCCACCTCTTTTTTTAAATAGAAGAATCTGACAGTTTTGCTTCATATCATTATTGAGGTCTGGCGAGCATCCTTGTCAATAATACCTCAATACCAGCAACTCTTAAATATTTGACTTGCCTGTACAACTTGATTGAGCATAGCTCTTCTGTGACTATTATATATAACAAACAAACAAACAAACAAACAAACAAATATTCAGGATGCTGAAGCAGCTCATTCCCATATTGGTGGAGCGTCTTTCCCGGCAATCAGATCTAGCCCGACCCACCCGCTCCTCGATGGCCCTCTCGCTGAGGACTGTCGCTCTGAGGGAGGCCCGTAAAACAAGAACTCGAGGGCGGGCCTTCTCAGTAGTGGCACCAACTATGTGGAACAAGCTTCCCGGTGAATTATGGCAGGCCCCCTCGCTGGCGTCATTTAGGAAAAACCTAAAGACCTTTCTCTTTCGTGACGCCTTTGGCGATCTCTAGGGATCCAACTGGTTTTTATTATTATTTTATTTTATTAAACCCGCCGATTTATTTATTCTTGGAAATTACTGTTTTAGCTGTTGTATTGATTTATTGTTTTATCTCTATTGTTGTAAACCGCCCTGAGTCCTGTTATGGGAAATAGAGCGGTATATAAGTGCAATAAATAAATAAATAAATACATAAATAAATATAAATATTCACAGCTGTTGCGGCCTTTGCAATATATACATCAGCCTTTGCTTTTCTCTGTTGCTTCTGATCACTTCTAGCTAAGATCCATGGTCTGGGGTGGTGGTGATGGTCTGGATGATGGCACCATCAACCAGACGATTGATTGTTCCAAAACCATGTGCTATATCCATGTTGGGTATTCTCAGTGGATACTGGGGAGTGGAGAATCCACCTTCAAGAGATCCTGATGCTATGCTGAACTTCCTCCCTGACACTGTATTTTCAAACACAGGGACATTTCTCTTCTTTCCTTTTATCCAAAATTCAACATACAATTTTCTTTTTGTTTTTCCTTCTGGGTCATTCAAAATCCAACACATCCATGATCTGAAACCATACTCTCCGTGAGCAAACTCCGTGTTTGATTCTGCTGAGCCCGAGTAGATAGAAGCTGACGGGAGGCTTCTTCTCCTGTTGGTTTGCTCAACCATCAGGGCAGCTAGAGATGTTACCTTCCACTGACTTTCCTATCTCGGCTGCCGTTGTTTTCTTTTGCACGATGGCGCTGGCAAGGTTGATGATTCCCAATTATGTGAAGCCCAAGTAAATCTTTCAGGAAATAAAAAATAAACCCACTGGCACCACAGGTGAGCGGCTCACATGCTGACGTTTGACAATTCGCATATTAGACGCTGATAAGCAGTAAGAGATTGTTTGGTGCTCGTGTATCTCAGGGGTTCTTTTGTTCTGTGACTGAGTCTATCTGTTCGCCACAGTGAGTCATGCAACAATCTCTCTCTATTATACCAACTTGAAACCTAAGACTATTTACGGCCACTCACTTCCATGATACAAACCCTGCATTTATTACTAGAAGCTGTGGGGATTTATCTATATACTCTCACCTCCTGCGTGGGCTCTATTTTCTTTCAATACAATTGCATGTTGTTAACGCAATATGTACAGTGAAAACAGCATGAAGAGGGGAACCTTTAATCCCCGCTTCTCCAAATTATATTATGCTTCTTCCTTTATTTGTTGGATATGTATTTTTTTTTAAAAAAATCCTTGCTTATAGAAATGCTGACCACTCCTTCTCTCTAATCTCATTCCATAGCATTTCACATCTTCACTGGGAAGAAGGGACATTTATGTAGATCTTTTGAGGAGATTATGTGGGTCACCTTCAATCAACTTTCTGGTGTCCCTGAAAGAATTCGTTTAATCATAACTGATAAAATAAAAGCCACCCCACCCCAAAATTAAATTAAAATCTTCCTTGCAACAAGGAAGATAACATTAAGAGGTATCCACCATCCCTCTCTGTCTATGCACACACAGATAAACGAAGAGATTTATACAGCTGGAATTATTGCAGTGTTAAAACAGAAAATCAGCAATATTAAATTAAACTTTATATATTTGTCAAGAGCTTTGTAGAATGTAATCAGAGACCACGCTGGGTAAACTTTACAAAGGCTCAACATGTATTACAGATAAAACACAAAACATTGTACTGAGCCTTGAGTAACAGAGTCACACAACCAGCTTGTTCTGTGGATACTCATTCAGTTCCTGTTGTGCCTCGGTAGGTAATGGCTTCCTAAAGATTCTGTAGTAACATCAAAACTGAACTCACACAGGCTAGAGACCCCCAGACAAATGCTTCCAGATGCTCCCAAAGACAAGGATTGTGTGGGACAGAGTGTCATGAAAACATGATGCAAAGGTATACCCTTCCTCTGATTTTTTTTTGCATCAGCTCCTTCCACTCATGTTAAATAGGAAACAAGGGCCAATAAATTATCTTTAATTGTGGTTATCAATCAATCGATCAAAGCTTTATTACAGTCAATGACCAGCAAAAGATACAGTATAATAAATAGTAATAAAAATAAAAAGGCTTCTCGGCCTTTTGGCTAAGATCAAGTGTAGTATCTGTTCTTATCAGTTTAATCGGGTTACAGTCTGACTCCCCTGCTGAACTGATGAGCTTACAGAACCACTGAGATCTTCTAACTATACAACTACTTTCATAAAGATAAGCAAAAAGGGCTGACATAATTCTGAGCTGATGAAATCACACTACAAAGGCCACCATGCCCACCAAGAAGAATGGAGAGCTTCTACCCCGAGACGCAGACCAGCCCTCAGATGGCGAAGAGAGCTCAGCAGCAAACGGTCCTCCCTACCCAGTGGACCCAAGACAGCTGGAGGAAACCATCAAGATGCTACGGAGGCTCTCCGAAGAGATTCCCCCGCCAGAAGCAGTTACCTCTGCGGACCCCAGGACCACGCCCACTTCCTCCGCCCCAGCTACCTCTGCGGACTCCAGGACCACACCTACTTCCTGCGCCCCAAAGATCGGCACGCCTCCACCTCCGACCACTTCCTGCGGTAAGCCCCTCCCCGGCACTTCCTCAGGCGGGCCAGCCACACAGACTCGAAGGGCTACCTTTCGCCCCCCTCCCCCTGGGAGAAACACCGGCAACCCAGACGAAGGGAACAAAGGGACAGGACCCCCCCACGCCCAGCCAGGCTCCATTATCTACCCACAGAAGGTCCCTTTCAGCTGCCTGCCCTGCAACCTCCACAGAGGTTCACATCCTATCAAAGCCTGGTGGGCCATGTAAAGCGGCACCACACCCCCCAACATCCTCTTCCGATGTGGGGCCTGCGATAGAGGCTACGTGCACATCTCCTCCGTGCGACACCATTATACAACTTGCGACCGGAGGCTCGGGGTCTCGCCTGCCATGGCCATAGTCCACCAGAGGGTCCCCACACCCCCAGCCCAGGACCAGCCTTCTGCTGTGCAGCAACTCAAAGCCAGGGCAAGGGCTGCCAGGTGTGCCGAGGAACCCCAGACCAGTGACCCAGAGAGGAGGGGGGCCCACAGCCGAGGCCCCAGAGATAAACAGAGGTCGCCACAGCCGGATCCCCAAGCAACCCTGGCAGCAGGACAGGATAGGCAGAGACCAGCTGCTGGCAGGAAACAAAGGAAGCCGGCCCCCAGCCCCCCCAGCCCCCCTGCTGGAATCCAGCGGCCACGAGCACAGGCAGCAGGGCCAGCCCAGGCGGCAACACCACCTGAGCCCGGCAGGAGACCACCATCCCCTGTGCCCAACACCAACCAACCAAGGGACGGGGAGGATCTGGCCGAGGAGGGAGGAGGAGAACAACAACAACAAGAGGCCAGCCAGGCAACCCCATGGCAGACCACCTGGTCCCGGAGGATAGAGGAGGCAGCCACCTTCGAGGACTTTGAGAGGGTGGTACGAGAGCTTACCCAGGAACTCTCAGAGGCCGCCAGACCAGCAGGAAGGCCAGACACCAGAAGGGCCCCAGCCACCGCCCGCAACCCGAGAGCCCCAGCCCACAGGGGAGAAGGGGGAGGAAGATGACGGCCACCACAACGCTACGACCCACAGGCAGCTTCGCGGCTCCAAAAGCTGTACAGGTCCAACAGAGGAAAGGCAGTGAGAGAAGTCCTTGAAGGGCCCTCCCCGTTTTGCACAGCCCCCAAAGAAGACCTGCACCGCTTCTTCACAGCCATGTTTGACCGTGAGGCCCAAAGAGCTGCCCAGTGCCCGGAAAACCTCCCCCACCTCCCGCGGCTAGAGGACCACTGCCTCCTGGAGGGAGACTTCACCCCCCAAGAGGTCAACGCCAGACTCCAGAGAGCCAAAAACACCGCCCCTGGGAAGGATGGCATCCGCTATGGCCTGCTGAGGAAACACGACCCAGGGTGCCTGGTCCTGGCTGCCATCTTTAACGGCTGCAAGCGCTTCCGTCGCACCCCCTCTGCCTGGAAGGCTGCCATGACGGTCCTGATCTTCAAAAAAGGGAACCCCGCTTACCTGAGCAACTGGAGGCCAATCTCGCTCTGCAGCACACTCTACAAAATGGCTCGGCCGTCAGCTCACAGCAGAAGGGCTTCATGAACTGTGAGGGGTGCTACGAACACAACTTCCTCCTCCAGATGGTCCTCGACACCACCCGCCGCTCCAAGAAGCAGTGCACCATGGCCTGGCTGGACCTTGCCAACGCCTTCGGCTCTGTCCCACACAGCCACATCTTTGAGACCCTGAAGGAATTTGGCATGCCCGAGGACTTTCTAGACCTCGTCCGGGAGCTCTACGCCGGCTGCTCCACCACCATCTGAGCGACGGAAGGAGAGACGGAAGCCATCCCCATCAGGGATGGAGTGAAGCAAGGGTGCCCTCTCAGCCCCATCATCTTCAACCTGGCCATGGAGCCCCTTCTCTGGTACATCGCCCACGGCCCGGGAGGCTTCCCCCTCCACAACCAGAAGGTCAGCGTGCTGGCCTACGCGGACGACCTCGTCCTCGTCGCCGAGACACCTGAGGAGCTACAAGAGATGCTCGACGCCGCCTCCACCGCAGCCGACTGGATGGGCCTGAGATTCAATGCCAGGAAGTGTGCGATCCTACACGTCCATGGGGCACACCAAGACCGGGTCCTCCCCACCATGTTCACCATCCAAGGGGAGCTCATGGCCTTCCTGGCAGACGGGGAGACCTACCAACACCTTGGGACTCCCACAGGCTTCCGGGCCCAACAGACACCTGAGGCCACCATCCAGTCCATTGTAGAGGACGCCGGGAAACTGGACAGATCCCTCCTCGCTCCCTGGCAGAAGATGGACGCCCTCCGAACGTTCATCCTGCCCAGGATTTCGTTCGTCCTCAGAGGCTCAGCTGTCGCCAAGGTGCCACTCAACAAAGCGGACCGTACCATCACTGCCACGCTGAAGAAATGGCTGAACCTGCCAAAGAGGGCCACCAATGACATCCTTCGTGTGCCGCTGCAGAAGGGAGGGGCTGCCATTCCTAAGATGCGAGACCTCCGGGACATTGCCGCCGTCACCCACGCCTTCCGCCTCCTCACCTGCCCGGACAGCACTGTGAAATCTGTTGCGCATGGCACCCTTCGTGCTGTGGCACGGAAAAGGCTTGCCCGGGAGCCCTCGGGCGAGGACCTGGCCGCCTACCTCAGTGGGTCCCTGGAAAACGAATTTGGCCGTGATGGAGGGGACTTTGCCTCCCTCTCCCTCCGCACCAGGAACGCCACACGCCGCCTCAATAAGCTCATTGGCTGCCAGTGGGCCTGGAACCAGACAGAGAAACAGCTCAACATCGCCCTGGTCCAAGGAGAACCCCCGGTGTTAAACATGATAACAGCTGGAGGCAGGAGGACCCTGGAGCGCACCCTGAAGATCATGCTCCGGGAGAAATACGGTAACAACCTAAGGAGGAAGCCAGACCAAGGCAAGGTCTTCGAGGTCACCTCCCAATGGGACAGTAGCAACCACTTCATGTCCCAAGGGGACTACACCCACTTTGCTGACTGGCGGTCATACATCGAGCCCGCCTCAATGTGGTCCCCCTCAATGGAGCAGTCAAGCACGGCACCAGGGACAAGCGATGTCGCCGCTGCGGCCACCCCAACGAAACCCTGCCCCACGTCCTTTGCGGCTGCCAACCCCACTCCACGGCCTGGAAACACCGTCACGATGCAGTGGTCCAACGCCTGGCCAACGCCATTCCACCAGCCAAGGGGACCATCTGCCTGAACAGGTCAGTAGCTGGCACAGGAAGCACCTTGAGACCTGACATTGTGGTCCGAGATGAGGCCCGGAAAAAGATCATCATGGTCGACGTCACCATTCCTTTCGAGAACCGGAGGGAAGCCATGACAGCGGCCAGGGACAGAAAGCACCAAAAATATGCTCCTCTGGCTGACTCCCTCAGGGCCCAGGGCTATGAGGTGTCCGTCCACGTGCTCCTGGTGGGTGCCCTGGGGGCTTGGGACCCACAGAACGAACACGTGCTGAAATCTTGTGGAGTAGGGAGGAACTATGCAAAACTGATGCGGAAGCTGATGGTATCCGACACCATCCGGTGGTCCAGGGACATCTACGTGGAGCACATCACAGGGCACCGCCAGTACCAGGACCCACCGCGCCTTCACCACCCGAGAGAGGAGAACCCCCAGCCAGCCCGCTCCCCTAGCTCAGGAGGGGAAGGGCGGCCGAGAGCGTAAACCCCAAAGTGCCCCCCCGACCAGTGAGGGGGGGCACCCAGGCTTGCCCCACCATTGCACTAGGGGCAAGCCACAGACTGAAGCCCTGGAGCCTGACAGGACTGTAAGGCTCTGGGGCACCCTGGGGGACCTGCCCCCCACCCTTGGCAGGATGTGACCGGAGGACCCTCCGCTCCCACGACCTTGGACTATGTACCACAAAACTTTGTTGAACTGTTCCATGCAATCCGGAGAAGGACTCTGCATACCATGTTGTACTACCTCGTTTATTTATTAATGAATAAATGCCTTTATTTTGTATGTATGCAACCTTATGCTCTGTACTGTTTTGCCTTGAATTGCATGCTTTAAAATGACTCCCCCACCTTCCACGCCAGCGAAGCCAGTGTCTGCTGCGGAGACCATCCACGGAGGACCCCTGGACCCAGAGGAGACCCCCCCTGAGGTCGAGAATCCACGTCTGGAGGATGCCATCGGTGGAAGAAGACTGGCCTGGCACAGCTGGCCACGTTCAAGGAGGAGACCGGGCCTCGTCCCGTCTCCTGGACTTTTGGACATTCCCTGTGAAAATATAAAAGGGACTTTATTACTGCCTGTAACGTGTCTGCATACCAAATATGTACTTGACTACCTGTAGCCAATTGTAGCTTTTATTTTCCTTGTTTTTGTATGCAGCCGTAACTGCAGGATCTGTTTATGCACCACTGTTCACTACCTCGTTGTATGTTTAACATTCTCTAATAAAATAAATCTGTTCTTATCAGTTTAATTGTGGTTATGAATCAGCAAAATGTTCCCAGACTTTCCTTATATAATTTATATCCCACCTTTCACCACTGACATCTGTTGCTCTTGGATGCTCACAACATAATTTTAAAAACATACCCAGGTAGAGTCTCAGCAAATAGTCATAATGGAATACAGAGTGATTATCCTATTAAAACATCTGGATCACCACGAAAACTCTTACAGAAGAAGCCTGATGTCACAGACTATCTTGTCAAATGAATCAGACAGCCTTTCCAACTACAGAGCAGGATATGTGAATGTTACTAATATCTGCACACACACACACACACACACACACACACACAATCTTACCTATTTTCTTGCATGTGAACTTATAAAGTGCTTGTTAGGGTGGTTTTACACGACCCCTAATATCCGCTGGCAACTTAAATTCAGACCAGAGATCTTGGGGGTTTGTCACTGTTCCTGTGTTCCCACCCCTCCGCACTCCCTTGCTCCTGTCTGCCTGAGGGGAGGGAGAAAAAAAGGGAGAAAAAATGCAGGCTCACCTCTGCTCTGCCATCGGGAGCTGCCCCGGGAAGCATTCCAGTCTCTTCCAGTCTCTTAAAGGGGTGGGGGCAAAAAACAAACAAACACAAGGTGAGGAGAGCCCGGCACTCACTGCTTTACATCCGCATCAGAAATTTTTCACCTTCGGAGACCAGGTACTTGGAAAATGCGCTGGGACGCGCTTAGGTGGGCGTGATCGTACTTAATTTTTTTAAAAATACGGAGCTGGTGAGAAAACAATTTTAAGCTCCGGATCTGGGAGCCCTTTGCCTCGGATTTTAGGGGTCGTGTAAAAGCGCCCTCAGTCTCAATGCTTTTTAAACAGCTTGCTTTCTTCCGCATGTACATGTTATAGTAACAATGATCTTGCAGTGGATAACAGCTATTTGAAGAACATGAGTTTAAAAATACATAATTAAAATGGGAAGTCAGCTGTAAAGATGGAGGCAAAGCCAGCAGCCTAACAGACATTAGTGTTATTGAACAGCTGGCCTACCAGTACTTCATGATTATGAACAGTAGGAAAGGTGGACGGAACAGCAATGCACATTTTAAGATCAACCTTTCGTATTAAGAAGTGTGGATAGAAGGTGTAAACTAGTGAGATATGATGACAGTACATGCTGGGTGGCTACTCTGAGAGCTAGGGAAAAGTGGATGCCACGATACAGTGCGTGGATGATGAGTGTGTCAATGTTGTCAATGAGTGCGTGTCCATGGAGGGCGGAATTCTGGAAGAAAAGCCAAAAGTACAGTTGATTTTTCTGCCCAAAAGTTCTATAGGTTGTTGGGTATTACTACAACTATGACATTTGCAAAGGAAGGAAGGAAGAAAAAAATGAAGCAAGAAAAAAAAATCAATTAATTAGCTTTTACATGTGTTCCCTTTTCAATTTCAAATGAGATGTCATTTTAAAAAAAACTATAAAAGGAGTTTTACTTTGAGACGGCTTCACCAAGCACCACAATGGCTACAATAGGGACATTAAAGGGAATGCATAAACTACTGTATTTCCTTTTCTGAGCTTATCTGAATATTAGGGTCATCTGGGGAGGTCTTTATCTCTGCCCCACTACTCTTATAGGTGTGTTTGGTGGAGACACCAGAGAGGGCCTTCTCTGTTCCTGCTCTCAGGCTGTGGAGATCCCTCCCACAGCAGCCTCGGCAGCCTCCATCTTTGATGTCCTTTCATAAGCAGACAAATACCTTTATTTTCAGGTAGGCTTTCCATAAAATAATGTGTTCAGGAGGATTTTTTTAAATAAAGGGACCATTTTATTCTGTATTTTGATTTGTCTTTATTATGACTTTTAATATGATGCATTTCATACTTTTAATGCTGAAATTTATTATTTACTGGGTTTTAAAATATGTTGCTTTTAATACTGCAAATGTCCTTAGATCCTTTAGGGAAAGGGTGACAAATGAACATTATAAATATTTTTTTCCTTGTGATTAACGCACTTCCCCTCACACAGTGCAAATGAGGCAATTCATTTATGTCCCGCCCCACTGGGCATGACACAGATCACATGTGGGTGTGCCGCACTACCACCAATGTATAGCTGCAAAAAGTATCCATCTTGTTGTTACCAAAATTGTGCAGTTCTCCACAATATAATACAGGTGTAGCTTCAGAAAAGGATCTCAACCCCTGAAGCCATCCTAACTAAGCCCTGCAAGCACACGGGACAATGTTTGCATTGCCGATACCTCTTGCTTCAAATGAGCTAGAAGAACTATAAATGTAGTCAGAACCTGGACAAAATAAATAAGGGTTGAGCATTTTCAGAATCCCTCAGCCATCCTGGCCCGGTTGTGATTTGGGAGTGAGGCTCTTAAAAAACAAAACAAAAAAACAAACAAAAAAAAAACCCTGTAGCTCTGTGTGTCACAGTATCACAGCCCAACCAACCTGGAACCTTTCTGGCTTTTAATTATAAACTGTCCTTCTTTCCAATTAACATTTATGAAGAGGAAACCATAACAAAATAAAATCATCTCTGTGTTTGATGTTGCCGCCACACATGGGATGTGAGAAACCTTACCACCAGAGTTTTGCAATCTTCAAGTTGCTTTAAGAATCTACCCCCCCTCCCGACACATACACACACTTTAAAAGATGAGGTAAGGGTACCACATAAGTTCCTTCTCGCTTACACCTGGGCTGTGAGCAAGGGTGAATCATTTTAGACCAGAAAAAGGCAAGACTCCCCTTTTTCTTTTTCCAGGAATGACATCTGAGTGCCATTTTAGTTCTGCAGCCTTTGTGGGGAATTGCCACTGTGTGCTTTAGACAAGAACCTTTCTTCTTGAAGCAAAGGTGCATTTTCATGGGGAGGCATTGAATGCAACAAGAGCCAAGACGGCCTATATGTTGCAGTGAGAGCGTCTCCCTATACCCGATGGCCAGTAGGGGGAGGTATGACACAGGATTCCCCCCACTACACACAACACACACACCCAAGAAGGGAGGAGGGGAAATTCTTAATCTCCAGTCCCTTTGCCGTCTTCCACATGAGGAAGAGCCATCTGAACCAGGACAGATCTTGCTACCTTGATGAATCAGACCTGCCACTCAAAGCAGAGTGCTAAATTCTATTAGCACAAAGGCAGCCACTCAGCTATTTTAAGCTGTGTCTTTTTAGCTGCCGATAAACGAAATGAAAACTAGCATCATGGCTTAGTCACAGGTATCCTTCTGCCTAGGTGCTTCTATGGGGCAGCCTTCCTTTTCCTGTTCTCTCAGTTGCTGGGCTTGATTTCATTATATTTTAAATGCTTGTTTATTTTGCCTTGTAACTGTGGGAGTAATCCTCATCAGGTGGAACAGAATGGCTTCCTGCCATTCATTGTAACAGAGCAAGGGTATCCCTTTCTCTCTAGTGATATCCACATCCTTTGGCCCTCATTGTAGTCCTGAGGTTTTCCTGGCGCTGCAACTCCTCTTCTCCTGTTTGCTCAATTTGCATTGCTCAATGTCCTAATCTCCTTTCACCATCCCTGTTATAATCACGTATTTTAAAGTGATTTCCCCTAAATGGGTGGGGGGCTAGTGTAGATATTACAGTAAAAAAATTACATTTGATATATAGAAAAAGTTAAGCTACCCTCACATAAGATAAAATATGCTGTCTAACCAATCTTCATCTAACCATGTCTTCATAGAGCGCTGGCAATCAGTAGCATGATCTGTTTTTTTATCCAAAGGCATTCTAGATATCTAACAAATGGGCTGAAATTTCTGCTAGCAAAGGCTTTGTTGCCCTTCTTTCTTTCTTTCTTTCTTTCTTTCTTTCTTTCTTTCTTTCTTTCTTTCTTTCTTTCTTTCTTTCTTTCTTTACTTACTTACTTACTTACTTACTTACTTACTTACTTACTTACTTACTTACTTACTTACTTACTTACTTACTTACACTCCCATACTGCTCCATTAGTGGGAACATTCTCTGGGAACTTCAGAATATATAATACAATAGCACAGTGTATAACAAACATAATAAACATAGAATAAAAACCCTGTTTTTAGATAAATTTAATTGCCTAGTTTTAAACCTAATTATGAAAATGGAAAGACTCTTAACCATGTCAGGTCAACAGCTCAATGCTAGTAGAAGACATATTGATATAATTCAGTCTCCATTGGCTTCCTAAAACCTGAGAGGAACGGCATCTGGCCAACCCAGGGAAGAAGTTCAGTAAGCTTACTACAGAGGGGGAAAGGCCATGAAAGTACTAACTCTTTGCCCCTCTTGAGTGTCACAAATTCTAACATCAAGGACTGCAAGGAGCAGGTGGAGTGGGCAGCTGTTTTGTGGAAGAGATGTTTGGTCAAGTATTGAGGTCCTAAACTATCAAGGTTGTGACCAGAATCTTGAATCAGACAGACACTACCAGGGAGCCCATAAGGGTCTGCCAAGATTGGAGATATGTTTTCATACCTATAGGTGTTTGCAATCAATCTGGTGGTTGCATTTTAGACCGGATGAAATTTCCCTATGAACTTCAAGGCAGTCCTACAGAGAGAGTGAGTCACAGTCCCCTATTTCAGAGATTACCCTTGCATGAATCACAGTTGTTGGGCTTTTCCTATTCAGGTAGAAGTGCAACTTGGCAATCAACTGAAGCTGATAAAAGGCACTCAGAGCCACAGCAGATATTTGCACCTCCATAGAAATTGCTGGGGCCAAGTGTATCCCCAAACAGGCTGGGGCTGGGGCTGGGGCTGGGAGTGCCACTCCACAAAGGCCAGTTAAATATCCCTCCAGCCAATCTGACAATACTCCCAGCAGTAGGAGCTCCATCTTACTTGGATTGAGTTTCAGTTTTCTGGCCCTCGTCCAGTCCATTATTGACACCAGGTAGTGCTTTAAGAGCCGTATAGCATTACCTGAAGATGAAGAGAGAAGAGATAGAGCGCTGTGTGTTCAAAGACACAGTGGTTTGCCTTCGCTATGCAACTTCCCTCAAAACGGATGCCGCATGCACGCAGGCAAAGAATGTGAAGGCAGATGGAAGTATCCCTTCTTGCCAATTGCCTTTATGATTTAGCAGTGAAGTTTATGTTTGCCCTCCGTTCCCCGCCTTCTTCTTTTCCTTTTTTCTTTCTCCCTTCCTTGCCATTTATCTTCCCTGCCTCCTCGCCACCTCTTCCCACCTCCCTCTGAGACTTCCCCTCTTTAAAAGTTTTATAATCATGTGCTGTTCTCATATTATTCATGCAGGCACTTTATAAGACTCTTTTAAGCAGGCTGTGAAGGATGGAGTTCACTCTTGGGCAAAAGGTTTCCAAGGAAGGTGACTTTATTACTCAATGAAGCACTCGGCGGAATACAGATCAACTTTTGAGCTGCCGGCTACCTCTTTGCTGCTTTCCCAGCAATACCAACACACACCTCAACACTGTGCTTACAAGTTGAAATGGCGTGATGTTGTTTTCCTTCCTTAAACCTTTCAAGCTGTCAATAAAACATCCCCGCCCCCTAGTGGTCCAGGTTTGCTATTACCCTGCCGCACACACCAGGACTCAGAGCACTCCTACCTGAAATATTTTTAATTTACTTGATGCAGAAAGAAATATGGTTAGCATGGATCAGTGGTGGCGAACCTTCGGCACTCCAGATGTTTTGGACCACAACTCCCAGAATTCTGAGCCTAGATTGCCAACGACAAAGGACTGTGGGAGTTGTTGTCCAAAGTAACTGGAATGCCAAAGGTTCGCCACCACTGGCCTAGAAAATTACTCAAAAGACAGCTACAGTTACCATTCAGAGCATATCTTCTTAGGAGGCTATTCTTATATAGTGCAAACATAGACTCCACAGATACATTGCATTCATATGACTTGACTAACAACCACTTCACTGAGAGGTAGGTCCTCCTGAGTTCCATCTACTGTACAACCTGGACCCAGAAAAAAAACAGTTTCTTTATTAAAATTCAATCCATTCCAGCAATGGTTCCTTGTATAAATATCTGCCATGTAGTCCCTCTCCTATGTTTGAAGAAGCGGACTTGTCCACCAAAGCTCACAGTAAAATATAGCAGATTTCAATATGAATTACTTGAAGTTCAGCAGGCACAGGATCGCACACTAAGCTTGCAGTCCTGAGCACACATATTGGAGACTAAACCCCACCGAACTTAATGGGATTTACTTCTGAGTATGTCTGTATATTCACTACAGGGAGGCACAAATGGCCTTTTAAAATTCTCCTCCCTGTTTGTTGGCAGAGGAATGAGTTGTATGTGTGACAGGGAACCATTTTTCCTTAATTTCTCCAAAGGAGGGGAAAATTCTCCAGCAGTTTCTTAGAGGTGACACTCACCATTTTATTTATTTATTTATTTATTTATTTATTTATTTAGCTTGTATGCCACCCACTACCCTAAGGTCTCTGGGCAGCTCACAATCAAAATAAACAATTCAGACAATTAAAACATCAAAATTGCAATAAAACTAAAACAATAAAAACATTTAAATACAATAAATACAATATATTAAAATACTACACTAAAATTGCCACCGTTTGATGTGGTTATGGCTCAGCTTTGTTCTCTCCTCCCTAAAAGGATTTTGGGGGATGGTTTATTATCAGTATTTGGTACTAGAGGCGGGCACGAAACAGAAAAAAACATGGTTTGGGTTCTTCTGTTTTGGGCCCACTCTTGATTCAGTTCGGTTTAGGTTTGTATGAATTTTTAAAAAGAATTCGTATGAACTCAAACCGAGCCGAACTGGTTCAGGTCCGACTTACCAGGCGGCAGCAGCAGCGGTGACAGCAGTGGCAATCCTTGCTGCGACTGTGGCGGCGGTTTTTTTTTTTTTTTGAGGCGCTGCCTTGGGGCCAGCACCTGGGGGGGGGTGTTGTGCTTTGTTTTGAGCGCAGCCCCAGGGGCCGGATCGGTGCTGTTTTTATTTATTTATTTTTTATTTCTTTGCTTTAGAGTGCTGACCGTGCGCTCCTGGGGCTGGGTCGGTGCCCTCAAGTCTAAAAAGGTACAGCTGTGGTATATATTACTGCATATCCTTTTCTTAATCAGGAAGATACTTGCTTTCTCCTTCCATGTCTCCCATTGCTGCTTTACAGACACCTCTTGGACACTTTCTATTCAAAAGGCACTTTTTGACCTCTACAGCCCTCAGAATCCTGAAACCAAGCAGAATGACTTGTTCAACACGGGAAAAGCCATTCCAGTTAACACGTCCTTCCTTTGTTCCCACACTAGGCACACTAGAGGCCTATTAGATGTCCACAATTACTGCTGGAACTCCCTCTCATGGGAAACCAGGCTGGCCCTATCCTTGTTATCCTCTCAGAAGCAGCCAAAGAACTTCCTTTCCAGGCAGGGTTATCCTGTCTAGTAACTGACAGGAATAGTTTTAAAATTACATTGTTGGCATTTTGCTGCTTCTAAATCTCTTTTAGTAATGCTTCACCTCACCTTCTTAATAGAATGTTATTAACTTGTTTAATATTTGAACAGTTCACTATTTTTAGCTTTAATGTTGTGTTTTAATTATGTAAGCCACCATGAATCCTCCATTAGGAGAATGGTTGGGTGAAACATTTTAAATGAATAAATTCGTCATCTTCTGTGGAGTGTTTGGTATTTACTGTCACTGTGCAAGGTGTTCGTGGTTAGCTGTTGATTAATGAACAGAATTACTCTGGAAATGGGTAGCAAAGCAAAATGACAGCATGCTGCTTATTGTTCGAAGAATTTCAGTCTTAGTGCAGAAGAAAAGTGGTTGCTAATTGTATTTACAGTACCCATCTAAAGTTAACTGCTATGTGCATGCTAGTCATCATAGCATCTGTCTTGCTCCAAATAGAACAGCAGGAATAAGCAGGAAGTGAGCTCAAAGAACAAGGAAGGGCGCTCAAGTGTGTCAGTTTAAATAGAGATCTAGAAAAGATGAGAAGAGGAAAACCCATTTAGGCATGTATGACTATTTATCTGTCTGTTGCTGCTAGGCCACTGGTTCAACTTCTGATTACAGTGGTCCCCCGCCCTTTCGCGGTCCATATACTGTGGTCCCACTATATCAAGGGACTGCAGTATATGAAAAAAGGCCCCCTGAGGTAAGGGGCAAACCATACCCCAGGAGTGGGGCTGCCCCAAATGGGCCTGCGAGGGCCTACCCAGGCCTTCTGGAGACCCCAAAGTCACTTCCGGGTCTCCAAAAACCATTTCTGAGGCCTTCAAGCCCCCAGTTACCCCCACAGGCCCTACCCAACCTGTATCTGCATATCGCAGATTTTCAATTATCACAGGTTAAGTCGGTCCCTAACCCCTGCGATAGGTTGGCGGGGGGGGTGTCACTGTATTCTGTATTCTGTATTCTGAGGCAGTCTGAAACTGGTACCTTAATTTACTGCCTCTGATGTGGAAAGCAAGATTTAGCCATCATGATTAGTAGAAAATGATAGCTGCCATCACTTTGTTTTATGTGCAAGAAATTCTTCAGAGGAGTTAATTTATGTATTTAAAAGTGTGATGGGCACAGGTATCTTTAATTCTTTTATAGCCGTGCAATTTAGGGAGCCCGGTTTCATACACTTCCCATCCTTTCTCTCAGGCCCAGGATTTCCTGTTTCTTGCTCTTTTGCCCACAAGACTAATGATTTATTTTATCAAGGACTTTGCAAGGCAAAAGGCAAAGAAGTTTCATTTCTAAGATGAAGAGCATCATCTCCTTCCTAATTTCCCCATCTCTTCCCCTCATTTTAATTATAGCCTGGGAATGCCATCTTGAACATAGATGGCGGGCAGCTCATTCCTTCAACTTATGGTTTTCCCTAGATTAGAAACACACAAATAACCCCAATGCAGTTTGTATTTCCATTTTTTTTAAAAAATAGTGCAAGTTCTAATCAATCTATTTCATCTCTTCATTGGTTACTATATAAAAATATGTAGTTATAAAAATATGTAGTTATTTTTGGTTCATATAAGGAATGAAGGGATTCCAGATATCAGAAAATATATTTGGCGTCAGAGTTTACTGTGGGTCTGATCAGACATTTCTGTCCTTACCTGCTATATTAGTTTCTCCATTAACACATCATTTTCCAAAGCCTGTTCCATCAACATGCAATAATTGTGTCCACTTTAAATTGAACTCAGTGGGCTATATGAAAGACCCCTTCCTCCCTTATGAGTTAGCCTAACATTGGAGCTCCTCGGGAGAGGCTCTCTTGTGTGTTCCGCCACCGTAGGAAGCTAGATTGGTAAATATACCAGAAAGGTTTTCTCTAGACAGTAGCACATTGACAAGGACCTCTCACTTAAGGGAAGCCACACTGGCTCAAAGTGAAGATTCTCAGTCATCCAGGTGAGTTTATCTGGAAGTTGAGTCATGGCAACTGGACTTCTTTTCTTGAGAGACTGAAATGTTTCACTGTTTGGATGAGTAGCGAAATGTTTCAATCTCTAAAGAAAATGCTTCATAAGCTTTGGATGGACACCTTAAGAGTGTATTGTTTCATATGACCTAGGATGTTCATATGACCTAGAAATGTCTTATGAGGAACGGCTTAGGGAACTGGGAATGTTTAGCCTCTCTAAAAGAAGACTGAGAGGGGATATGATAGCTATGTTTAAATATTTGAAAGGATGTCATATTGAAGAGGGAACAGGTTTGTTTTCCATGGCTTCAGAGACTAGGACTCGGGGCAATGGTTTCAAACTACAGGAAAAGAGATTCCATTTGAACATTAGGAAGAACTTCATGACAGTTAGAGCTGTTCGGCAGTGGAATATGCTCCCACGGAGGGTGGTTGAGTCTCCTTCTTTGGAGGTTTTTAAACAGAGGATGGATGGCCATCTGTCGGAAATATTGTGATGGGGGTTCCTGCATGGCAGGGGGTTGGACTGGATGGCCCTTGAGGTCTCTTCCAACTCTATGATTCTATGTTCAAAATGGCATCATAGTTTTAGATTTTTGTTTAAAAAGGGGATTAAAGCTTACTTAGAGAAAATAAATAAATAACCAACCCACCCACCCATTGTTTGGATTTGATTAAGAAAGACCGGGATTTTTAGGTGGACATTTGCTGCTTTACTTGTGTTGTTGAGAGTACCAGAAATCAATTTCATTGTGCTTATGATGATTGCTTGCTGGGTTTTCTTCTCTTTCTTTTGTTTTCATTGTAGATCTCATTATGTTGGCTTCATTTTATTGGCAAGCCGCTTTGAGACTACAGCACACTTTGCTCTATAAAACAGAGTCGAAATGTTCAAATCAATCTGTCAGGATAACTTACTTCCAAATAAATCTTCCTGTATGTAAAGATCATCTTCTGGGATGCTCTTTCACCATGTCGCTCCACTCTCCCCACCGCCTTTGGAGATTAGGCAAGAGGTGACTGGAGAAATTCCCTGCCACTCTTGCCATTCATCAGGCAGCAGGGGTAAATTCAGGTGGTAGGTATTGGAGAGTAAAAAATTGCAATTTTTTAACTACAGTGGTCCCCCAGCCTTTCGCGGGTCACATAATGCGGTCCCGCTATATCGCGGGGCCACAGTATTGTACCCCGAAAGGGCTTGAGTGAAAGGGGAGCTGGCTGAGAGACCTTTCTAAAGATTGTGCACCACTCACCCACAATCCCCTCGGGGGTGCGGGTGAGCGGTGTGCAATGCTTAAAGGGCTCTCGGCCGCAGAGACAAGCGCTTGGCTCCGCGGCCAGGAGCCCTTTCCAAAGATCGCTCGCTGCGCGCCTGCCCTCCCCTGGGAGTTGCAGGTGCGCAGTGAGCAATGTTTAGAATTGTGTCCAACCACCTGACCTGCATCCAAATATCACGGATTTTCAATGATCGCAGGTCGGGTGGGTCCCTAACCCCCGCGATAGGAGGGGGGTTACTGCACCTCTTTTGAATACTCCAGATTTTGCTGAAGTAGGGAGCTGTGCACACGCTACTGAACTTGCCCCAAGCCCTACTTTGGAGGACAGTTTTCTTTTCTGTGTTCAGGTCAGACTGAGCTGCCAAGGCAGTCAGCTTCTGCCCATGGACTAGAAAGGGAAGTTGCCTTTCACCACAGGCAGCCCTCCAGACCAAGTTCTTTTGACCATGCTCCTGGGCGGGACAGAATCCTCTTCGCTAAGTTGCTGTGAAGCTGCACGTTGGATGTTGTCTGCATCATGAGAACACCTTTCTGACGATTGATTTTAAAACTATTTTTGTATGGTTTTAAACCCTGATGAAATGGACATTTTTATTGTCCTTGTAAAACTTTCTACATTGCATTTTGTTATGTTATATGGTTGCTTGGGTTGCCATTCCTTTGCCTGCCTATCCCCCTTTAAAAAGCAAAAGCAAAGTGTTCTACTTATATACCACCCCATGCCATGTCAAGTAGTCTCTGGAGGGTTTACATTTATTATTACAGTATGCAGGCTACACATTGCCACCCCCCAACCCCAGCAAGCTGGGTACTGATTTTACCGACCTCGGAAGGATGGAAGGCTGAGTCAACCATGAGCCGGCTACCTGGGATTGAACCCCAGATCGTGAGCACAGTTTTACCCGCAATACAGGCATTTAACCACGGCACCACGGGGCTCCTATCCGTGGGGCTCCTTTAAGCAGAGCTTTGCACACACAAAAAAGTTCATAGTAATATGTTCGGTATTGCAGTAACTACAGCATAACAAAACTGCATCACACTTTCTACTTAATGGAGGACAGCCACCTATAAGTTGCTTTTACAGACATGGGTGCCTGGCCTCACTGAATGTTGGAGCAAGACTATGCCATGGCCTCATGCTGAGTCAACAGTGAAGTGGGCAGAACCTGATTTCCCAAGTGGAACATTAGCAGCACTTGGTGTAGAGTAAATAGGATGTGCATCTTTCCTGTGTGGAAAAGACCACAGCCCTGTGGCCCTGAGGCTTATCAAAACTGGTGTCCAAGTGCTAACTGTACATGCACAAACTGCTCTTCAAAAAGAGGGATGTCATTGGTAACCATTCCAACAGAGGACCGTCCACCATAAAAGTGACCACATGCCCCCTGCCCCAAATAGAATATGGATGGCCATCAGGAAGAAAGGACCTTCCTGTCCTATAAGTGATGATTTCCAGGTGAATGGTGAACGCAGAAAGCAATATACTTGAAGAAACAGATCAAAATCACTGGGGTCCTTCTCACACATTTTCTTCCTGATCGGTGCTGAATTTGACATACAGAAGCCAGGGATCTTTCATATCTTCAAACTATCATTTTCAGTATCGGCTGGCTTTGAAGGATGCCCTTGTGTGTATACATCAAATGTGTGACAGGCAACATTTGACAGAGATGACTTCCCCTTGCCCATTCTTCTCCCTCCCCTGGAAAAAAAAACATATTGTCCAGAGGTTGTGTTGAAAAGTGCCCTGTGAAGCCATTGATTCCAAGTAAGCCCATGTTTACCATTTGTGTAGCTGGTTAAACTGAGGCCCTCCCCAATTCTTCATTGCCAGCGTTCAAATCTGAAATGAAGCCAGCAGCCGAAACCATGTATGAGGCACACTGGTATGCTGCCATTGGTCTTTCGATTTTTCTGATTTAAATGAAGGTGCCAGATCTGCCTTTTCCAAATATTGGCTACCAGTTAAGATAATGCAAATTTAAAACAGAGCAGATAGAAGGAGGAGTGCCATGGCGGTAGAATCGGCAGATCCCTGTGTATTTAGCAGTAGCAATAGTAGAAGTAGCAGTAATAGCAATAGCAATAGTAATAGCAATAGTAATAGTAATAGTAATAGTAAAAATAAAACTCTTGTTCGTTGGTTGCTAGCATTTAACAAGCCTAATCCCTGAGAGAGGTGATAAAAATTCATTAATCTAATTAAATGCTTCTTATTGCCAAAGTGACTTTGTAGAGTAGCTTTGCTGAAGGATAAGTGCAAAGTAAAATGGAGTCCCAGCAGAGAAGCCAATGTTAGACTTGAGCGAGCTAGTACATGCTTCATTAATCTCATAATTATCCTTTGGTTCTAAGTAGCGGATAATATTTAATGAGCAACAGAGATAATTTAAAAGAAATGTTTACTAATGAGAAACAAACAGTGGTATGGAACACTGATATCTAGAGTACAATAACCATGTATCTTACCTGATTATTGTTGGTAAGCGGTTGTAGGAGGAAAGAAGGCATTTTTATTCATTCGCGTGTTTGTTAATTGTGCATTATTATATATATAAACCATCATTGAAGCCTATGGCTAGCAGAAGCAGAGAATGTATTCTTGGCCGGATCTTCTGCTGGGTTTATTTAGGGTCCGAGCAATATATCATATGTTGATTTGATTTATGCCAGTTAAACTGGCATAGCTTCCCTGTGTACCGTGAACTAAGCAGAGCTGAAGCATAGGTTGTTTTGCTTGTTTGTTTGAAGGAGTAAAATCCACTAGCCAGTATCCCAAATTCTGATACAGTGCTACTGCTTTGCTTTCCATTCTATATTACCTGTATGCAAAGTTCTGTAGCACGAGGGACGATTCCATTTCTAAACTATACATGATAAGTGTGCTCTGACTAGATGCCAGGTCATAGCACAAGACACCTGGAAATTAGTTAATACATTTTCCAATTGTTTATGATATTGCAACATGATGGTTGAGGGTCTGCATTGGATGGGGGAAAAGTGACCATGGGGTGAACTGTGGATTATGGATGATTTGTCATTAGAAGAAGTGATGCCTTAAGCTGCTGAAAGTGTGTGATCGTCGCATGCTTTCTGGATGTTATTTGGTTTCCAGCAACTTAGTTTTTAAAAAAAAACATTTTTTTTTGGCAAACATTTTCTTGGTTTGACTTGTAGAAAGTCTTTGTGGTATTCTGCACCTATAGTATACCTAAATTCTCTGCAACAACAGCTTCACTAGTTTCCAGTCTGTTTGTGGGCATAATTCATGCCTATACCATTACCTATATTTATTTATTTATTTATTATTTATTTGGTTCATTTATATACCACACCATTTTCCATAGGAACTCTAGGCAGTGTACAGAATAAAAAAGATAAAAACAACAAAATAAAATAGCAATATCAACAGGAAAGAGGGGGAATACCCTGGGCAAGAGGCAGCAGGACAGACAAAAAAAAAGAAAAGACCGCAATGAATAAATTAAAAATAAAATTAAAATTAAAGGTCGCAATATGCCTCCTTAAAAAGCAAGGTTTTCAAAGCTTTTTTTGAAAGCGGGCAGGGACTGTGCAAGGCGCAGCTCACTTGGTAGGTGATTCCACATGGAGGGGCCCATGACAGAGAAGGCGCGGCCGGGCGTAGCCAACCTCCACGCCTCCCTAGGAGTGGCCACACTAAGTGAGTGTACCTGTGACATTCGGGTGAGCCTAGCCTCAGTTGACCTCTGAGAGATACGCTCCGACAGCTATTCCGGACCCAAGACATGGAGGGTTTTGAAAACCAAAACCAGGTCCTTGAACCTTGTCCGGAGAGCCACGGGCAGCCAATGCAGGCGTGCCAGAAATGGGGTGATGTGATCGAATCTACGAGCACCCACCACCAGTCTGGCCGCCGCATTCTGTACCCGTTGGGGTCTCCAGATAAGAGTCAAGGGCAACCCCACATAGAGTGCATTGCAGTAATCGATCCTCGAGATCACGAGGGCCTGCACAAGTGTCCTCAGAGAGGCCTCATTGAGGTACGGACGGATCTGGGCGATCCTGCGGAGATGGGAAAAAGTGGCCCTGGAGATGGCCATCACCTGGGCTTCCAGGGAGAGGGCAGAGTCCAGGATCATGCCCAGATTCCTGGCTCTGTCCATAGGCTGGAGGGAGACTCCCCCCAGACTAGGGAGGGGGGCATTGTACTTAGACGAGGGCACCCCAAAGAACAGAACCTCGGTCTTCTCCGGATTCAGCTTGAGCCTGTAGATCCTGGTCCATTCCAAGACTGCCTCCAGGCACAGATCGAGGGAGTGTACTGCCTCCTCTGCAGAGGTGGAAAAAGAGAGACAGAGCTGCGTATCATCAGTGTACTGATGACAGCGAACTCTAAATCTCCTGATGACCTCAGCCAGCAGCCTCATGTAAATGTTGAACAGTATGGGGGAGGTTACTGACCCCTGGGGCACCCCACAAGGGAGCGTCCAAGGAGCCAACAATCATCCCCCTGCTGAACCCGCTGAGACCGGCCGCCGAGGAAGGACCGGAGCCAGCAAAATGCCGAGCCCCCGATTCCCGCCTCGGTGATCCGATCCAGCAGGGTACCGTGGTCGACAGTATCAAAGGCCGCCGACAGATCAAGGAGGACCAAGAGGGAGAAACACCCCCTGTCAGCCTCCCTGAGGAGGTCATCCTGCAGAGCGACCAGGGCAGTCTCGGTCCCACGAAACAGCCTGAACCCGGACTGGAATGGGTCTAGGATATGATTTTCCTCCAGGTACGACTGAAGCTGAACAGCGGCCATCCTCTCGACAATCTTGCCCAGGAAGAGAATGATGGCTATCAGGCGATAGTTGGCAAAATTCCTTCCCTGAAGGAAGTGGTGGTGATGGAGGAAGCCCAATCCAGCATGTTCCATCTGGCTGATTTAATAAGCCTGAAAGCTTCACCCCAGGTTACCTTACCACTATTACCCGAGCCGAGGGTTGAAAGAACACGCCAAGGTTCAAGTCACGGAGAAAAGGCTTTTAATTTGCTGCAGCAAGGCGCCCAGCCGAATTGCAGTCGGAAAACTGGGGCACTGACCAAAAGAAATCATACAGTCTTTATAGAAAACACTCGTCTACGCCCCATCTTTATCAGGAAAAAACAAGGATACATCTGGGCGCTGTAAATCGCCCACAAAGAACAAAGAAAACTTCAAAAAGATACATAGTTAGCACATTGTTACAACCAATTATCGGGGGAAACACACACCGGACACTATTAATCTTGTTCTTCAGCGCCCCCTGTCATGCAGTTCCCGGAACTCTCTGCCGCTTCGCGGAAAGGCATTTGACAGTTCTGTCGATGCATCGATATTTCGACGGACGTCTGGCTTATCTTGCACGGGGCCTCTTTTGCTGCTGACCTTTCCACAAGATAAGTGTTTGTCTGGTAATTTTATGGCCTGTTATCTCCAGGCACAGGCTTGGGGAACAGTGTGGTGCTTTGTGCTTACAATTTCGTGAGGGGGAGGGGGGTGAATTAAAGGACATGCAACCGTATTAATAATGTGGCTGGAATACTGTCATTTTATCTACAATGACAGCTTATAAGACATATTAAAAATCATCTCTATCATTCCCTCCTCTTATGAATGGACACTCATTCTGAGTCGTCCATCCGAAGAGCTTCATATTCCTGCAGTACTGCGATCAACTTTGGAGCAGCTGTCTTTTCTACTACCTTTGAAACAGTCGACTGCACAAACCGCAACAAACAAGGAATACAAATCAAGAGAAATAAAAGAAGACATGCAGGAGCAATTAATAAACTTGCTAATGTTTTCATCCAAGTTTGTGGCATGAAATCATTTAACCACTGCCATTGCATACCCTTCCACTCTTGCGTCGGATTAAAAGTTAACTGTTTAATTTCCGTGGCAAGCTGAGTCACAACCTTACCCACGGGATCAATTTTTAAACAGCAGTTTGTTAAATTAAATTTTCCACACACACCATTCTCAGATGCTAATAAATAATCAAGAGCGAGCCTGTTTTGATAAACAGCTGTTCTTAATTGATCTGTCACTTCTGCTATTGTGGTAAGCGCTGTAGTGATGCGCTCACCCTCCAAATCCAAAACGGCTTGCAGTCTGATTATTCTATTAAGCAAATAAATGGGAGTTCGATATCCCCATGAACCATCTTGAGCCCAAGTGGCTGGACCATAAACACAAACAATTCTTTGAGAGTCCCATATATCCCCTTCATATTCTTCTGGGTTTTTGCATGGAAACCCTGCAAACGGGGTATCATCACGCTTCTTCCTGTTTAAAGGGCCATACACAGGAGCAGCCAAATACTGCTGTGTTTCTATTGGGACTAAAAAGAATGATGGTTTTATGAATCCTAACACACAAGAGCCAGACCATGAATGAGACAGGTATTTGTAAGCCATATTCCCACAGATCCAATACATGTTCATAGGGGCTTTCCATATCTCCAAAGATGCTGAATATATATAAGGCAAAAAGGTAGCATTAAACTTCTCTGGTTGTGGAGCATTAGATGGTGAGGTCCAAATACCATTTTCCCAGGTCCCTATGCAGGTCAAATAGCCCACTGGAATGGAACCATTTTGGGAAAAGCAGACACGACCCACTAACTGAGATGTGATAGTCCATGTCATATTCTGTGACTGGGTTCTTTCAGTGACATTGCCAATTTTTGACATGTTATTGTATAATTGTGGAGAAATCTCCATCGCTTCCCAAGGCCAGTCCTCACCAAAATTTGTGCCTCCACAAACATAACAGTTTGTAACTCCTAATTCTGTGGCTATTTACTGTGCCATTTTCAGAAATAAATTCTTGGCCTGCTGAGAAATTTCAAAGGGACTCTCTTTCAGTTTATCCACTGCATTTTCCACTGACCAAGAATGGCTCTTCTTTTCTCCATTTCTCACCTCTGTACGGGTAATTGTCAAGTAGGTGACTGGATCTTTGCCAGGCCCATCAATTCCAAACCCATATACTTGAATAGGGGTGTGTGTATCACTGATCACTAGGCTGACATTGTTTCCTCCTATTCTCCTGAACTGTGAGAGATGAGGACAACCTGGGTAGCCTCCAGCTGTAAAGGCACACACACATCCCCAACCTGAACATAATTTGTTTGACCCACATGGTGCCCAAACTTCAGGATTGCCTGCTTTGGCACCTTCATGGGGGTAGCACAAATATTTATGTTCAGATCTATACGTTCTTACCCATGTTTTGGATCCACAATGAATTCCCATACCTTTTCCTAGGGCATCACAGGCATTAAACCATATCACTGCCCGTTTGCCACTATGTTTTAACACAGTAGTGGAATTCACATAATACAGAAGTCCACCACCTTCTGGGTTGTCCCTTCTGGGCTCCTTAGTTCTGGCCATTCCAGCCCACACCGTATAATTAATTTTAACTGGGACCTCAGCCTCATACCAAAGATATTCTCCTGATGTACCTTCACATATATGATACATCATGTCTTGATTTAAGCATGTAGTTCCAGCTTGCTTGCACTCTGCTGGCTTCTGGGTATAATATATTGCCTTGGCTAGCGGCTATAATGCATGGGGTACAGTCCTCTATACCCTCAGGCTTGGCAGCTAGACAAACTGGTACCAGAAATAAAAACACAACCATTTCTACTGATTGAGGCAATCCACAAAACCTTCACTTCCAGTTATAACAAATCAGTATCACTCCCAATGCATATAATGGCAAAATAATGAACCAAACCCAGCTTGGGATATCAACCCGCATAAATATTCAGGTCCCTTTAAGAGTTTTGACAGCTGCAGAACCTTTGACAGCTCATAGAACGTTCGTTGACAGCCCGTAGAACGCTCTTTGACAGCTGCTGCGCTACCGGCACGCTGTCTCACTCGCCGCAATTCCCTTCAAGGAAATTAAAGGGAAAACACTGTTCGAATTCAAGGAAAAAAAGAAATAGGGCACTTTCAAAACACAGTCTCGCACAAAATAACTGTTGCCCTAGCTTTTCAGCTGAACCAAATCGGTCACCTTCTTGTTGAGACTTCTCCCTCCTCTTATTGTAAGGGGGACGAATTCGGAAGGCGGGAAATTCAAAGGCTGAAAGGGAAAAGTCAAGTTTTCTTGTTGAAGAAACTTCTCACCACGCACATAGGAAGCCAATATTTTACTTTGACTTCTCTATGTCTGAAGTAACTTTCTTGAAGGTCAGCTTCAAGCTGTCATCACGGTTGGTGCAAATTGTCCACTCTTCTTCCTCGCTCGCTGGGGCGGCTCGTTTCACGCAGGTATGGTGGATCCAGGCACTCACTTCGGAGATTTTGACAGCCGTTGGCATTGATAACAGCACCGTGAAGGGACCTTTCCACCTTGGGCGTAGGGGTTGTTGGTTCCAATCTTTGATCCAAACCGAATCTCCCGGCTCAAAGAGGTGAAGGGGCTCCTGTAGCACCATGGGCAGTCGTCCGAGGGTCCACCTATGTAAGGAAGAAAGAGATCGGCCAAGCATCTGAAGATATTTAGCATGTGTCAAAGAAACTACACTCTCTGGGCGCAAGCCACATGAAATTGGAACTGGCCTGCCATACACAAGTTCAAATGGGGAAATGCCTGTTTGACTCGAAGGGGTGGTCCTACTCCTAAAAAGAGCAATGGGTAGCATTTCCACCCAATTTTTGCCCGTTTCTTGTGTGAGTTTAGACAAATGACTTTTCAAAGTCCTGTTCATCCTCTCTACTCATCCTGAACTTTGGGGCCGATATGCTGTATGTAAATTCCATTTAACATGCAATGCCCTAGCCAGTCCTTGCAAAACATGGTGGATGAACCCTGGCCCGTTATCCGAGGATAGGGTGCGGGGTATCCGTGCCTCGGGATATGATCCCGCAAAAGGCAGCGAACCACTTCACTAGCTTTCTCAGTCTTTGTTGGGAACGCCTCTGCCCATCCTGTGAATGTACACACTAACACAAGCATGTAACGGTACAGTCCACATCTTGGCAATTCTGTAAAGTCCAACTGCATATCCTCAAAGGGCTCTTTCCAACTATATTGGATTCCTGGGGGTGGCAAGGGTCCAGTCCTAGGATTATTCCTCTAACAGGTGACACATCTGTGCGAAATATTTGAAGCTAGCTGTCGAAGCTTGGCTATATATAAATATGGACTCAAATGTTAGTAAGCCACTTCGGGACCTTGATGAGTGCTGTCATGTTGACTTTGAACTACCTGGCGGGATAAACTCTCTGGAACCCACAATTGTCCACTTGGCAGTTTGTACCAGCCCTCTGGCGTTCTGTCAAATTCCTGTTCCTCTGCAAATTCATCCTCAGCGGACGAATAACGTGGTGATTCCGGTGGCAAAATGTCTATTGGAATAAGACTAAGTTGCATCTCAACTGCACCCTGGGCTGCTTGCTTGGCGATGCGATCTGCCAACCTATTCCCTCTCGCTTCAAGTCCAGGACCGACCTTATGCCCACGGCAATGAATGACTGCCACTTCTTTAGGCTTCCAAACAACATCCAAAAGTTGCAACAAAATGTCAGGGTGTGCTACTGATGTCCCTTCGGAAGTAAGAAGACCTCGTTCCTTCCAAAGTGCCCCATGTGCATGGAGTGTGAGAAATGCATACTTAGAATCCGTGTAAATATTAATGCTTTCTCCTTCTGACAATTCTAATGCCCTAGTGAGAGCTATCAATTCAGCTATTTGAGCTGAGGTTCCTGGGGGCAATTGTTTGGCTTCAATTACAATGTCCTCTAATTCCACAATGGCATACCCTGCCTGTCTCTTCCCATCAATCACTGAGCTACTACCATTCACGAACCAAGTCCTCCACTGTGGGTGAGGGGTATCACGAAGATCTGGTCGGGATGAATAAACTTCATCTAATGTCTGTATGCAGTCGTGTGTGGCCGGTTGGTCGCTTATTGGGAGGAGAGTCGCTGGGTTCAAGCCCTCTGTTGTTTGAAATGTAAGGCCAGCTCTCGAAAATAATTTTTGACACTTCATCATGGCAGTCTGAGACAAGTGATACCCTCCTTTGGCATCTAATAAGGGCAGAATCGCATGCTTTGTGATACAATTTGTAGATTGTCCGAAAGTGAACTTATCCGCTTTCTTTAAAAGCGCTGCCAGTGCTACCACTCCTCGCATGCAGGACGGGAGTCCTTGCTCCGTTGGGGTTAATGTCTCTGATAGATAAGCTACTGGTTGCTGCCAACTTCCTAATTTCTGACACAGAACTCCTTTTGCCACTCCATTTTCCTCATCAACACACAGGTTGAAAGGCTTATTTGGATTAGGAAGACCGAGAGCGGGCACCTCTATTAGAGCCTGTTTAATTGCTTTGAAGCTCTCTCTTTGTTCTGGACCCCACAGGAACTCATCACTTTCCTTTCCTCTTATTGCCAAATGTAAAGGCTTTGCTAGAAGACTGAAATTTGGGATCCAAATTCGACAAAACCCAGCTGCTCCCAAAAATCCTCTGAGTTCTCTCCTATTTCTTGGTTCGGGAATTTGAATGATTGAATGCTTCCGCTCATCGCGAAGTTGGCACCTTTGCTGGGAAATGTCAAAACCTAAGTACTGCACTGTTCTTTGACAAATTTGGGCTTTCTTTCTAGTCACTCTATAACCTGCTGCTGCCAAATGATTCAAGAGATCAATCGTAAGCTGCTCACAACCTTCTTTTGTTTCCGCTCCCGCCAAAATGTCATCTACATATTGCAGGACTATTTGGCCGGGTTTTCGGGGGAAATTGGCAAGATCTGATGCCAGGGCCCCCCCAAATAACGTACTTGAATTTCGGAACCCCTGTGGCAAACGCATCCATCTGAATCGAGTTTTTGTGTCAGTTTGGGGGTCTTCCCATTGAAAAGCAAAGATGTGCTGACTCTGTGGCGCTAACCGGCAGCAGAAATATGCATCCTTCAAGTCTAAAACTGTGAAATAAGCTGCTTCTGGTGGTATCAAGCTCAAAATTGTATAAGGGTTCGGGACATTCTGATGAAGGGGTTCGATGGCTTCATTCACCAAACGGAGATCTTGCACCGGGCGAAATGTCCCATCCGGTTTTCGAACCTGCAACAAAGGTGTGTTCCACTGTGACTGACACGGAACAAGGATGCCATAATCTATTAACCTCTTAAGGTGAACCCAAATTCCTTCCGCTGCAACTTTTCCAATGGGATATTGTGGCACTGAAACAGGACCTGCAAATGGCTTGAGTTCAATGACTATGGGAGGAATGTTCCGTGCCATGCCTGGGGGATTATCTTCTGCCCACACCTCAGGGTTAACTTTGTCCAGGAAATCTTGAGATAACTGTGTTGGCTCTCCTTGAACCACCATCAAACACCACCTCTCTCTTAAGGGATATTCTAAGCACATTTCTTCCTCTGGTTCCTTGCTGTCAGTAGTCAAATGAATTTCTCCTTGGGAGTGAAAGTGATTTAAGCCCCTAACTTAAACAGTAAATCTCATCCCATTAAAGGGATAGGGCAATCTGGCATGTGTAGAAATTTGTGCTGGACGATCTGACCCCTAATTTGCACTGCACAGGCTGCATGAAATAGGCACGCTGCGCCTTTCCCGTAGCACCCATTACACTAATTGAAAGAGTCCTGTCTATGGGTTTTACAAGCTGAGGAATCACTGAATGACTGGCTCCCGTATCTACAAGAAATTTGACAGATTCGTTCCCGGTTTGAACGCTGACCAAGGGCTCACGGGAACAAAAGCCCTGTCTTTTTCAATAAGGGACATCTTCTTCCTCCAGAACCATCATGTTCTGGTATGGTGGTGTCCAGGCTGGACCCTGCCCTCTTTGGGGTGCTTGCTGAACCTGAGCTGACTGTGCTTGATTTTGACTGACGGGCTGAAATTGGCTAGCTTGTCCTGGATTCACCTGGGAATTCCTCTGCTGTTGATAATTAAAGGGGCCAGGCGCTGGCTGTCGGTTTCCTGGCTGATTAAAGCCGGATGAAGCAGGCGCTGAATATCTTTCAAAAGCCGGGGGCTGCCAGGGCCTTTGATTTTCGGGGTTCCTGTAACAATCCTTATGCCAATGTCCAGTCTGTCCACATAGTGCACATTGATTTTTTAATAGTGGCCCACGCCGGTTCCCTGGAGCATTAAAATTACGGGATTCGGGGACCTGATTCAAAGCCATCACTTTCTTAGTCTGCCCTTTACTTTTTGGGCAACTTTGATCTTCCTCCCTATTATTAAATTTGGTTTGCGCCAGTTGAAGCATCCACTGCAACGTTTGACCCATAAAATTGGCCTCTTTCTGAATTCTTTTTCGAATGTCAGGAGCAGATTGAGCTACAAAAACTGTCTTCACAATATTTTCCATTCCAGGATCCTCAGGGTTAATGGGAGTGTACCTTCTAAATGCCTGATATAACCTGTCCAGAAAAGCTCCCGGTGATTCATCTTGCTTTTGAACTATGTCATTCACCTTTGACATATTAATTTTCTTTCTGCCAGCTGCTCTAATGCCCTGGAGTATTTCTGTGTGATAATTTCTTAAAGCAGTGCACCCTGCATCTGCATTGTAATCCCAATCTGGCGCTGTGTTTGTCGGAACAGCGGCTTCTGCTTGGGCTGGGGTGTCCCCTAAAGCTATATGGGGATTTCCTAGCCTCCTCGAAAATCTTCCGAGTTTCTTCTGAATTAAATAAACCTCTCACTAAGTGTTGCACGTCCTCATAGGTGGGCATGTACACATTAAAAATACTAGACATAGTTTCAAAGTTCTTATCAGGATCATCTTCTAAACTTGGCATTGTGTTTTTCCAATTTATGATATCACTTGAGGTAAACGGGACATGCTGCATCGAATACGTACGGGGACCCTGCTGATTTTGGGGTAAGGGATCATACACTCGCCTTAGAGGCATGACTTTTGCCTGTTCCTCAATCTTCTTATTCTCAAGAAATTCCTCATGCCTCCTGGCTGCATTGTAAGCCCTTAAAAGATATTGCTGTCTCTTCGCCCAATTTCGTTCTCCTGCCGCTTCTAATGCAAAATTTCCTACTTCCATTACTGATTCCCGGTATTTCTTAATTAGATCGGCCACTCTTTGATGGTCCACTTCACCCCATTCAACATTTCCTTTTATTCTGTGACGGAATTCCTCCTCACTCTCTTCATCATCTTCCTCATTCTTTTCATCTATTTTTGGAGTTCCTTTTCCTAGTTCAGACTCATCTTTTGGGAGTTTACCAGAAGGTCCTGGTTGTGGAAGATCTTTAGGTGTGGGAAAATCACCATCTTTAGGAGGGGAAGCGGGCACTGGACCTGGAGGAGGTAATGCTGCGGGGGACCACTGGATTCCCTGGAGGGATGGCCGTAACATAAGGAGGTGGTGGGGTGAAGACATCATAATCTTCAGGACGGCTTTCTAAAGCTGCCTCCTTTTTCTTTAAAGCCAACAACTTGGCCTGCGGTGGCAATTCTCTACAAAATTGGATCCACGAATGATTTTTCTTCACATTTCTTTTCCAAACCTCAATATAGGGAATGTGTTCAGGGCAGTTCTTAAGAATTTTTAGCCACAGTTGCCTGATGATGCTCTCATTAAAAGTCCCTTGAGCTGGCCAATCCACCTGCAATATTGGCCATTCTATTTGACATAAAGTCTCCATCCTTTCCTTCTTCATTTTGATGCCAAAGTCATAATTCTTGGTGGCCGTATGCCAATTCAAAAGGAAACACTCTAATGGAGTTGAGGGTTTGCTGGAGTTCTGCCCCATGATTTTTAGTGATTTTATTTTAACCATTTTCCTATATTCTCCCACACAAAGCCACTGGACCCGCTCCTAAAATCTTTAAACAATTTTCATACACACAAACATTCGATACTGGCTACGACCTGTACAGTCGCCTGTAACAGGAACTGCGCAGCCCGGACGTCGCTCGGCCAAAGAGAATTCTAAACCCCAGCCATTCCAGACATTCACACATTCACTGGGTCAGTGGCCACACAAATCACCCACATTTCAAAACCACCTCCCCACCTAGTCTGGTTCCCCCTACCTATTAAGAACCTTTTTTTCCGCTAGTCTAGTTTTGACAGCTGAGAGCTCCTTCCCGCTGTCCACATCAAACAAATTCCCTTATTTCACACGGGATGTTAGGACACGCACTGCCCTTCTCCTCCCCAAAAACCTCAGAACCGTCGTTCTGTTACCCTTTTACACACCAGGGGCTCAACCCCAAAACTTAGAAAGCTTAGAGACGGATTCTCTCCCCATACTGGACCGGTCCCATATCTTACCAAATCTCTTAAGAGGTTCCTCTCCGGCCAGCCAGCTTTTTCTCCCCGAGCAATGCCGTCTCCGCCACCACGTTGAACGAAAAATTCCCCTTTTCAAGTGGAAAGGTGTGCACTGGAGCTCTTCGTCCACCGCTGGCTGTTCGGCATGCTTGGCTTGGCCCCTCGCTCAAAAAGGGGAGGGCAATCCCGGACGAGCCCCCAGATGAAAGCTTCACCCCGGGTTACCTTACTGCTATTACCTGAGCCAAGGGTTGAAAGAACACGCCAAGGTTCAAGTCACGGAGAAAAGGCTTTTAATTTGCTGCAGCAAGGCGCCCAGCCGAATTACAGTTGGAAAACTGGGGCACTGACCAAAAGAAATCATACAGTCTTTATAGAAAACACTCTTCTACGCCCCATCTTTATCAGGAAAAAACAAGGATACATCTGGGCGCTGTAAATCGCCCACAAAGAACAAAGAAAACTTCAAAAAGATACATAGTTAGCACATTGTTACAACCAATTATCGGGGAAAACACACACCGGACACTATTAATCTTGTTCTTCAGCGCCCCCTGTCATGCAGTTCCCGGAACTCTCTGCCGCTTCGCGGAAAGGCATTTGACAGTTCTGTCGATGCATCGATATTTCGACGGACGCCTGGCTTATCTTGCACGGGGCCCCTTTTGCTGCTGACCTTTCCACAAGATAAGTGTTTGTCTGGTAATTTTATGGCCTGTTATCTCCAGGCACAGGCTTGGGGAACAGTGTGGTGCTTTGTGCTTACAATTTCGTGAGGGGGAGGGGGGTGAATTAAAGGACATGCAACCGTATTAATAATGTGGCTGGAATACTGTCATTTTATCTACAATGACAGCTTATAAGACATATTAAAAATCATCTCTATCATTCCTCCTCTTATGAATGGACACTCATTCTGAGTCGTCCATCCGAAGAGCTTCATATTCCTGCAGTACTGCGATCAACTTTGGAGCAGCTGTCTTTTCTACTACCTTTGAAACAGTCGACTGCACAAACCGCAACAAACAAGGAATACAAATCAAGAGAAATAAAAGAAGACATGCAGGAGCAATTAATAAACTTGCTAATGTTTTCATCCAAGTTTGTGGCATGAAATCATTTAACCACTGCCATTGCATACCCTTCCACTCTTGCGCCGGATTAAAAGTTAACTGTTTAATTTCCGTGGCAAGCTGAGTCACAACCTTACCCACGGGATCAATTTTTAAACAGCAGTTTGTTAAATTAAATTTTCCACACACACCATTCTCAGATGCTAATAAATAATCAAGAGCGAGCCTGTTTTGATAAACAGCTGTTCTTAATTGATCTGTCACTTCTGCTATTGTGGTAAGCGCTGTAGTGATGCGCTCACCCTCCAAATCCAAAACGGCTTGCAGTCTGATTATTCTATTAAGCAAATAAATGGGAGTTCGATATCCCCATGAACCATCTTGAGCCCAAGTGGCTGGACCATAAACACAAACAATTCTTTGAGAGTCCCATATATCCCCTTCATATTCTTCTGGGTTTTTGCATGGAAACCCTGCAAACGGGTATCATCACGCTTCTTCCTGTTTAAAGGGCCATACACAGGAGCAGCCAAATACTGCTGTGTTTCTATTGGGACTAAAAAGAATGATGGTTTTATGAATCCTAACACACAAGAGCCAGACCATGAATGAGACAGGTATTTGTAAGCCATATTCCCACAGATCCAATACATGTTCATAGGGGCTTTCCATATCTCCAAAGATGCTGAATATATATAAGGCAAAAAGGTAGCATTAAACTTCTCTGGTTGTGGAGCATTAGATGGTGAGGTCCAAATACCATTTTCCCAGGTCCCTATGCAGGTCAAATAGCCCACTGGAATGGAACCATTTTGGGAAAAGCAGACACGACCCACTAACTGAGATGTGATAGTCCATGTCATATTCTGTGACTGGGTTCTTTCAGTGACATTGCCAATTTTTGACATGTTATTGTATAATTGTGGAGAAATCTCCATCGCTTCCCAAGGCCAGTCCTCACCAAAATTTGTGCCTCCACAAACATAACAGTTTGTAACTCCTAATTCTGTGGCTATTTACTGTGCCATTTTCAGAAATAAATTCTTGGCCTGCTGAGAAATTTCAAAGGGACTCTCTTTCAGTTTATCCACTGCATTTTCCACTGACCAAGAATGGCTCTTCTTTTCTCCATTTCTCACCTCTGTACGGGTAATTGTCAAGTAGGTGACTGGATCTTTGCCAGGCCCATCAATTCCAAACCCATATACTTGAATAGGGGTGTGTGTATCACTGATCACTAGGCTGACATTGTTTCCTCCTATTCTCCTGAACTGTGAGAGATGAGGACAACCTGGGTAGCCTCCAGCTGTAAAGGCACACACACATCCCCAACCTGAACATAATTTGTTTGACCCACATGGTGCCCAAACTTCAGGATTGCCTGCTTTGGCACCTTCATGGGGTAGCACAAATATTTATGTTCAGATCTATACGTTCTTACCCATGTTTTGGATCCACAATGAATTCCCATACCTTTTCCTAGGGCATCACAGGCATTAAACCATATCACTGCCCGTTTGCCACTATGTTTTAACACAGTAGTGGAATTCACATAATACAGAAGTCCACCACCTTCTGGGTTGTCCCTTCTGGGCTCCTTAGTTCTGGCCATTCCAGCCCACACCGTATAATTAATTTTAACTGGGACCTCAGCCTCATACCAAAGATATTCTCCTGATGTACCTTCACATATATGATACATCATGTCTTGATTTAAGCATGTAGTTCCAGCTTGCTTGCACTCTGCTGGCTTCTGGGTATAATATATTGCCTTGGCTAGCGGCTATAATGCATGGGGTACAGTCCTCTATACCCTCAGGCTTGGCAGCTAGACAAACTGGTACCAGAAATAAAAACACAACCATTTCTACTGATTGAGGCAATCCACAAAACCTTCACTTCCAGTTATAACAAATCAGTATCACTCCCAATGCATATAATGGCAAAATAATGAACCAAACCCAGCTTGGGATATCAACCCGCATAAATATTCAGGTCCCTTTAAGAGTTTTGACAGCTGCAGAACCTTTGACAGCTCATAGAACGTTCGTTGACAGCCCGTAGAACGCTCTTTGACAGCTGCTGCGCTACCGGCACGCTGTCTCACTCGCCGCAATTCCCTTCAAGGAAATTAAAGGGAAAACACTGTTCGAATTCAAGGAAAAAAAGAAATAGGGCACTTTCAAAACACAGTCTCGCACAAAATAACTGTTGCCCTAGCTTTTCAGCTGAACCAAATCGGTCACCTTCTTGTTGAGACTTCTCCCTCCTCTTATTGTAAGGGGGACGAATTCGAAGGCGGGAAATTCAAAGGCTGAAAGGGAAAAGTCAAGTTTTCTTGTTGAAGAAACTTCTCACCACGCACATAGGAAGCCAATATTTTACTTTGACTTCTCTATGTCTGAAGTAACTTTCTTGAAGGTCAGCTTCAAGCTGTCATCACGGTTGGTGCAAATTGTCCACTCTTCTTCCTCGCCGCTGGGGCGGCTCGTTTCACGCAGGTATGGTGGATCCAGGCACTCACTTCGGAGATTTTGACAGCCGTTGGCATTGATAACAGCACCGTGAAGGGACCTTTCCACCTTGGGCGTAGGGGTTGTTGGTTCCAATCTTTGATCCAAACCGAATCTCCCGGCTCAAAGAGGTGAAGGGGCTCCTGTAGCACCATGGGCAGTCGTCCGAGGGTCCACCTATGTAAGGAAGAAAGAGATCGGCCAAGCATCTGAAGATATTTAGCATGTGTCAAAGAAACTACACTCTCTGGGCGCAAGCCACATGAAATTGGAACTGGCCTGCCATACACAAGTTCAAATGGGGAAATGCCTGTTTGACTCGAAGGGGTGGTCCTACTCCTAAAAAGAGCAATGGGTAGCATTTCCACCCAATTTTTGCCCGTTTCTTGTGTGAGTTTAGACAAATGACTTTTCAAAGTCCTGTTCATCCTCTCTACTCATCCTGAACTTTGGGGCCGATATGCTGTATGTAAATTCCATTTAACATGCAATGCCCTAGCCAGTCCTTGCAAAACATGGTGGATGAACCCTGGCCCGTTATCCGAGGATAGGGTGCGGGGTATCCCGTGCCTCGGGATATGATCCCGCAAAAGGCAGCGAACCACTTCACTAGCTTTCTCAGTCTTTGTTGGGAACGCCTCTGCCCATCCTGTGAATGTACACACTAACACAAGCATGTAACGGTACAGTCCACATCTTGGCAATTCTGTAAAGTCCAACTGCATATCCTCAAAGGGCTCTTTCCAACTATATTGGATTCCTGGGGGTGGCAAGGGTCCAGTCCTAGGATTATTCCTCTAACAGGTGACACATCTGTGCGAAATATTTGAAGCTAGCTGTCGAAGCTTGGCTATATATAAATATGGACTCAAATGTTAGTAAGCCACTTCGGGACCTTGATGAGTGCTGTCATGTTGACTTTGAACTACCTGGCGGGATAAACTCTCTGGAACCCACAATTGTCCACTTGGCAGTTTGTACCAGCCCTCTGGCGTTCTGTCAAATTCCTGTTCCTCTGCAAATTCATCCTCAGCGGACGAATAACGTGGTGATTCCGGTGGCAAAATGTCTATTGGAATAAGACTAAGTTGCATCTCAACTGCACCCTGGGCTGCTTGCTTGGCGATGCGATCTGCCAACCTATTCCCTCTCGCTTCAAGTCCAGGACCGACCTTATGCCCACGGCAATGAATGACTGCCACTTTTTAGGCTTCCAAACAACATCCAAAAGTTGCAACAAAATGTCAGGGTGTGCTACTGATGTCCCTTCGGAAGTAAGAAGACCTCGTTCCTTCCAAAGTGCCCCATGTGCATGGAGTGTGAGAAATGCATACTTAGAATCCGTGTAAATATTAATGCTTTCTCCTTCTGACAATTCTAATGCCCTAGTGAGAGCTATCAATTCAGCTATTTGAGCTGAGGTTCCTGGGGGCAATTGTTTGGCTTCAATTACAATGTCCTCTAATTCCACAATGGCATACCCTGCCTGTCTCTTCCCATCAATCACTGAGCTACTACCATTCACGAACCAAGTCCTCCACTGTGGGTGAGGGGTATCACGAAGATCTGGTCGGGATGAATAAACTTCATCTAATGTCTGTATGCAGTCGTGTGTGGCCGGTTGGTCGCTTATTGGGAGGAGAGTCGCTGGGTTCAAGCCCTCTGTTGTTTGAAATGTAAGGCCAGCTCTCGAAAATAATTTTTGACACTTCATCATGGCAGTCTGAGACAAGTGATACCCTCCTTTGGCATCTAATAAGGGCAGAATCGCATGCTTTGTGATACAATTTGTAGATTGTCCGAAAGTGAACTTATCCGCTTTCTTTAAAAGCGCTGCCAGTGCTACCACTCCTCGCATGCAGGACGGGAGTCCTTGCTCCGTTGGGGTTAATGTCTCTGATAGATAAGCTACTGGTTGCTGCCAACTTCCTAATTTCTGACACAGAACTCCTTTTGCCACTCCATTTTCCTCATCAACACACAGGTTGAAAGGCTTATTTGGATTAGGAAGACCGAGAGCGGGCACCTCTATTAGAGCCTGTTTAATTGCTTTGAAGCTCTCTCTTTGTTCTGGACCCCACAGGAACTCATCACTTTCCTTTCCTCTTATTGCCAAATGTAAAGGCTTTGCTAGAAGACTGAAATTTGGGATCCAAATTCGACAAAACCCAGCTGCTCCCAAAAATCTCTCTGAGTTCTCTCCTATTTCTTGGTTCGGGAATTTGAATGATTGAATGCTTCCGCTCATCGCGAAGTTGGCACCTTTGCTGGGAAATGTCAAAACCTAAGTACTGCACTGTTCTTTGACAAATTTGGGCTTTCTTTCTAGTCACTCTATAACCTGCTGCTGCCAAATGATTCAAGAGATCAATCGTAAGCTGCTCACAACCTTCTTTTGTTTCGCTCCCGCCAAAATGTCATCTACATATTGCAGGACTATTTGGCCGGGTTTTCGGGGGAAATTGGCAAGATCTGATGCCAGGGCCCCCCCAAATAACGTACTTGAATTTCGGAACCCCTGTGGCAAACGCATCCATCTGAATCGAGTTTTTGTGTCAGTTTGGGGTCTTCCCATTGAAAAGCAAAGATGTGCTGACTCTGTGGCGCTAACCGCAGCAGAAATATGCATCCTTCAAGTCTAAAACTGTGAAATAAGCTGCTTCTGGTGGTATCAAGCTCAAAATTGTATAAGGGTTCGGGACATTCTGATGAAGGGGTTCGATGGCTTCATTCACCAAACGGAGATCTTGCACCGGGCGAAATGTCCCATCCGGTTTTCGAACCTGCAACAAAGGTGTGTTCCACTGTGACTGACACGGAACAAGGATGCCATAATCTATTAACCTCTTAAGGTGAACCCAAATTCCTTCCGCTGCAACTTTTCCAATGGGATATTGTGGCACTGAAACAGGACCTGCAAATGGCTTGAGTTCAATGACTATGGGAGGAATGTTCCGTGCCATGCCTGGGGGATTATCTTCTGCCCACACCTCAGGGTTAACTTTGTCCAGGAAATCTTGAGATAACTGTGTTGGCTCTCCTTGAACCACCATCAAACACCACCTCTCTCTTAAGGGATATTCTAAGCACATTTCTTCCTCTGGTTCCTTGCTGTCAGTAGTCAAATGAATTTCTCCCTTGGGAGTGAAAGTGATTTAAGCCCCTAACTTAAACAGTAAATCTCATCCCATTAAAGGGATAGGGCAATCTGGCATGTGTAGAAATTTGTGCTGGACGATCTGACCCCCTAATTTGCACTGCACAGGCTGCATGAAATAGGCACGCTGCGCCTTTCCCGTAGCACCCATTACACTAATTGAAAGAGTCCTGTCTATGGGTTTTACAAGCTGAGGAATCACTGAATGACTGGCTCCCGTATCTACAAGAAATTTGACAGATTCGTTCCCGGTTTGAACGCTGACCAAGGGCTCACGGGAACAAAAGCCCTGTCTTTTTCAATAAGGGACATCTTCTTCCTCCAGAACCATCATGTTCTGGTATGGTGGTGTCCAGGCTGGACCCTGCCCTCTTTGGGGTGCTTGCTGAACCTGAGCTGACTGTGCTTGATTTTGACTGACGGGCTGAAATTGGCTAGCTTGTCCTGGATTCACCTGGGAATTCCTCTGCTGTTGATAATTAAAGGGGCCAGGCGCTGGCTGTCGGTTTCCTGGCTGATTAAAGCCGGATGAAGCAGGCGCTGAATATCTTTCAAAAGCCGGGGGCTGCCAGGGCCTTTGATTTTCGGGGTTCCTGTAACAATCCTTATGCCAATGTCCAGTCTGTCCACATAGTGCACATTGATTTTTTAATAGTGGCCCACGCCGGTTCCCTGGAGCATTAAAATTACGGGATTCGGGGACCTGATTCAAAGCCATCACTTTCTTAGTCTGCCCTTTACTTTTTGGGCAACTTTGATCTTCCTCCCTATTATTAAATTTGGTTTGCGCCAGTTGAAGCATCCACTGCAACGTTTGACCCATAAAATTGGCCTCTTTCTGAATTCTTTTTCGAATGTCAGGAGCAGATTGAGCTACAAAAACTGTCTTCACAATATTTTCCATTCCAGGATCCTCAGGGTTAATGGGAGTGTACCTTCTAAATGCCTGATATAACCTGTCCAGAAAAGCTCCCGGTGATTCATCTTGCTTTTGAACTATGTCATTCACCTTTGACATATTAATTTTCTTTCTGCCAGCTGCTCTAATGCCCTGGAGTATTTCTGTGTGATAATTTCTTAAAGCAGTGCACCCTGCATCTGCATTGTAATCCCAATCTGGCGCTGTGTTTGTCGGAACAGCGGCTTCTGCTTGGGCTGGGGTGTCCCCTAAAGCTATATGGGATTTCCTAGCCTCCTCGAAAATCTTCCGAGTTTCTTCTGAATTAAATAAACCTCTCACTAAGTGTTGCACGTCCTCATAGGTGGGCATGTACACATTAAAAATACTAGACATAGTTTCAAAGTTCTTATCAGGATCATCTTCTAAACTTGGCATTGTGTTTTTCCAATTTATGATATCACTTGAGGTAAACGGGACATGCTGCATCGAATACGTACGGGGACCCTGCTGATTTTGGGGTAAGGGATCATACACTCGCCTTAGAGGCATGACTTTTGCCTGTTCCTCAATCTTCTTATTCTCAAGAAATTCCTCATGCCTCCTGGCTGCATTGTAAGCCCTTAAAAGATATTGCTGTCTCTTCGCCCAATTTCGTTCTCCTGCCGCTTCTAATGCAAAATTTCCTACTTCCATTACTGATTCCCGGTATTTCTTAATTAGATCGGCCACTCTTTGATGGTCCACTTCACCCCATTCAACATTTCCTTTTATTCTGTGACGGAATTCCTCCTCACTCTCTTCATCATCTTCCTCATTCTTTTCATCTATTTTTGGAGTTCCTTTTCCTAGTTCAGACTCATCTTTTGGGAGTTTACCAGAAGGTCCTGGTTGTGGAAGATCTTTAGGTGTGGGAAAATCACCATCTTTAGGAGGGGAAGCGGGCACTGGACCTGGAGGAGGTAATGCTGCGGGGGGGACCACTGGATTCCCTGGAGGGATGGCCGTAACATAAGGAGGTGGTGGGGTGAAGACATCATAATCTTCAGGACGGCTTTCTAAAGCTGCCTCCTTTTTCTTTAAAGCCAACAACTTGGCCTGCGGTGGCAATTCTCTACAAAATTGGATCCACGAATGATTTTTCTTCACATTTCTTTTCCAAACCTCAATATAGGGAATGTGTTCAGGGCAGTTCTTAAGAATTTTTAGCCACAGTTGCCTGATGATGCTCTCATTAAAAGTCCCTTGAGCTGGCCAATCCACCTGCAATATTGGCCATTCTATTTGACATAAAGTCTCCATCCTTTCCTTCTTCATTTTGATGCCAAAGTCATAATTCTTGGTGGCCGTATGCCAATTCAAAAGGAAACACTCTAATGGAGTTGAGGGTTTGCTGGAGTTCTGCCCCATGATTTTTAGTGATTTTATTTTAACCATTTTCCTATATTCTCCCACACAAAGCCACTGGACCCGCTCCTAAAATCTTTAAACAATTTTCATACACACAAACATTCGATACTGGCTACGACCTGTACAGTCGCCTGTAACAGGAACTGCGCAGCCCGGACGTCGCTCGGCCAAAGAGAATTCTAAACCCCAGCCATTCCAGACATTCACACATTCACTGGGTCAGTGGCCACACAAATCACCCACATTTCAAAACCACCTCCCCACCTAGTCTGGTTCCCCTACCTATTAAGAACCTTTTTTTCCGCTAGTCTAGTTTTGACAGCTGAGAGCTCCTTCCCGCTGTCCACATCAAACAAATTCCCTTATTTCACACGGGATGTTAGGACACGCACTGCCCTTCTCCTCCCCAAAAACCTCAGAACCGCTGCTCTGTTACCCTTTTACACACCAGGGGCTCAACCCCAAAACTTAGAAAGCTTAGAGACGGATTCTCTCCCCATACTGGACCGGTCCCATATCTTACCAAATCTCTTAAGAGGTTCCTCTCCGGCCAGCCAGCTTTTTCTCCCCGAGCAATGCCGTCTCCGCCACCACGTTGAACGAAAAATTCCCCTTTTCAAGTGGAAAGGTGTGCACTGGAGCTCTTCGTCCACCGCTGGCTGTTCGGCATGCTTGGCTTGGCCCCGCTCAAAAAAAGGGGAGGGCAATCCCGGACGAGCCCCCAGATGAAAGCTTCACCCCGGGTTACCTTACTGCTATTACCTGAGCCAAGGGTTGAAAGAACACGCCAAGGTTCAAGTCACGGAGAAAAGGCTTTTAATTTGCTGCAGCAAGGCGCCCAGCCGAATTACAGTTGGAAAACTGGGGCACTGACCAAAAGAAATCATACAGTCTTTATAGAAAACACTCTTCTACGCCCCATCTTTATCAGGAAAAAACAAGGATACATCTGGGCGCTGTAAATCGCCCACAAAGAACAAAGAAAACTTCAAAAAGATACATAGTTAGCACATTGTTACAACCAATTATCGGGGAAAACACACACCGGACACTATTAATCTTGTTCTTCAGCGCCCCCTGTCATGCAGTTCCCGGAACTCTCTGCCGCTTCGCGGAAAGGCATTTGACAGTTCTGTCGATGCATCGATATTTCGACGGACGCCTGGCTTATCTTGCACGGGGCCCCTTTTGCTGCTGACCTTTCCACAAGATAAGTATTTGTCCGGTAATTTTATGGCCTGTTATCTCCAGGCACAGGCTTGGGGAACAGTGTGGTGCTTTGTGCTTACAATTTCGTGAGGGGGAGAGGGGTGAATTAAAGGACATGCAGCCGTATTAATAATGTGGCTGGAATACTGTCATTTTATCTACAATGACAGCTTATAAAACATATTAAAAATCATCTCTATCAAGCCAGGCTGGGCAAGGGTCGAAAGGAGTAGCCGCCGGCCAGCAGTGAACCATAGACCTGGAGGCCTCCGCTGGTAACACAGGCCCAAACTCAACCAGATGAGGAGACCGAGGAGGTGAGGCCCCCAGGATGAGCAAGGAGGGATTAGTGCAACCGGAGTCCAGGTCGGAACGGATGGCCTCAATTTTAGACCTAAAAAAAGGCTGCAAATTGCTCGCTATATCTATAGATATGGCTTCTAGGGTGTGTTCTGGAAAGGAGTAAGGATCATAGGAATATAATTCAAATAGGCTCTTAAAAGAAGCTCATTAGTGCTTATCCCTTGGCCTCCGATGGTTTCGTATCACTTGTTAACATGTACTGACATCTTACTGGTATAAGGAGCTAAATTTTATTACAGATTCTGACCATCTGTCAGTTGAGTAGATGGATTATTTTAGATAATGGATTATTGCCAGGGCAGTAGGGTGATTTTAAAGAATTAAGAAGCTTACCATTTAGGATTTAGAATAAGATTGTGCAAAATCATATCTTCTAGAAATTATCTGCATCAAAAGCTTCATTGGCTTCCAGTAAGTTTGGGAGCATAATTCAAAGTGACAGACTTAAAATGCCCCATATCGAATGGGTCAATGTTATTTGAAGAACTGTATATTCCAGCAGAAGGCCTTTCTTTCTGTCCTACCATCCTCATGGGCACAGTTGATGAATTAAATGCCTGCTCAGTGTTTCCTCCCAGACTATGAAACTCCCTTCCAAGGATGGTACACTTGTCCCTCTGCCTGTTGTTTCTCTGTCAGCAGGCAAAGATGATTCTATTTACACAGACCTTTGACCGCTCACTAGGGCTTGTTATTGCAGCATTTGTTTCTTGGTGTTGCTAAATGCTTTTAAAATGCTATTAACATAGTGCTTTCCCCCCCTTTGGTGATCTATTTAATTCTGTTTTAATATTTTATTGAAATGTCTGTGAAGATTCTCTGTCATCCAGGTGAGGCTATTTGGAAGTTGAGTCATGGCAACTGGATTTCTTTTCTTGTACAGTAAGATCAAAATGTTTCTCTACTCATCCAAATAGCTTTGTCAGTCTGGTCTGAGTAGGTTCATTAGGTGGACAGTTAGGTGGATAACGGCCTGGGATATTTGAAAGTCCCACCTACTCAACCCTTCCCAACACCCATTAAGTATGGGCCGCTAGCCATGGGCCATTCACTACCAGAAAGGCCAGAAAATGACGAGCTGTTGAGCCAATTGTAAACATGGGACCAATCTTGCCCTGCTTATTTTTTTTTTACCCACCTGACGTTTTGGATCCCTTCTTGCATAAACCTCTTCCAGAATGCTATCTTATCATGCATGATGGGAGCTGTAGTCAAACACATCTGAAGGGACTCACAAGAAGGGTGGCCTGGTTAATTAGCTTTTTAAAGAGAATTAGACCAAGTAGTGCAAAGCAGGTCTTCAGTGGTTTCTAGCCTGGCCAACAGAGGCTGTGGCCCAGTGATACAACATCTGCTTAGCATGCAGAATGTGCCAGGTTCAATTCCCAGCTACTCTAGGTGTGATGGGGGTGGGTGGGAGAGATCCTGCCCAAAATGCTGGAGAGCTGCTACCAGTCAGTGCTAGCAATGCCTAGCTAGATGGACTAACTGGCTGACTCAGTAGGAGACAGCTTCATGTATTCCAGCAGGGCAGAAGATACTGAGTGGTTAAATGGAACATGTGTTTACAGAGGCAGTGCAGATGATGTGGATAAGAAAACTCCCTAATTTGCAAATGGCGATTTTAGTGTAGTATTTTAATATAGTGTATTTATTGTATTTAAATGTTTTATTGTTTTAATTTTATGTTGTAATTTTGGTGTTTTAAATGTCTGAATTGTTTATTTTGATTGTGAGTCACCCAGAGACCTTTGGGTAGTGGGCAGCATACAAGCTATATGAATGAATGAATAAATAAATAAATAAATAAATAAATAAATAAATAAATAAATAAATAAATAAATACTCAGAAGTGTCTGGTCTAGCCCCACCTGTATACAAGACTAGTTAGGTCTTGAGGTAGTTGGGCAAAAGCCTGCTGGGTGACACTTCTCTCTCTGTTTCTTTTTACATTTGTGGCAGCTTTGCTTTTGTGGCATAATATTAAAGCAAGATCCAGGAACAATGACTTCTTAGTGAGATTTGCAAGTCTTGCAAGTAGCTGATTGCCTAAAATTTCAGGGAGAGGGGTGAGGAGAAAGAGCGTCATCTCAACATCTGTCTTGACTATTCCTGAGAATGGCACTGCAGATGTGTTACCGATTATGTCGCATGAAAGGTGCCAGCCTAAAAAGCAGGCATCAGTATTTTGAAAGGAGTCTGTCTGGAAACATGAGGCAGGATGAATACTCTAATGGCTTGTGCTCAGCATTTTGCTGGAAAAAGGTAAGATTCAATAAGACATCTTAGAGACAGACGACTCTTTGGAGGAGCAGTTGGTGGGGCTGTGGGAGAGGAACCAAGGCTTGTGCTCTCTTTGCAGCATTTGTTTTGTACAAATGAGGTGGTACGTTTTAAGTGCCTTGAAGTACAGAGTGAAATGTTATCTTGTGAACTGCAGAATAGTTGGTTGCCATTTATGCATTTGGTATATGAAAATACATATACACGTGCCCCTTCCCCCTCTCTGTCTCTGTCTCTGTCTCTGTCTCTGTCTCTGTCTCTGTCTCTGTCTCTGTGTGTGTGTGTGTGTGTGTGTGTGTGTGTGTGTGTGTGTGTGTGTGTGTGTGTGTGTGTGTGTGTGTGTGTGTGTGTGTGTGCGCGCGCGCGCATGCACGTGCACGTGCACGTACACTCATCCAATGAGATGGTTCTCCTTTAAGCTCTGTGCCAGACCTCCAGCAACTCTGGGGTGCAGGACACAAGAAATTATGTAGTGATAAATTTTGAAGTTCAGGAGGTCATTGTTGCAGCTTTTGTAGCTGTGTTCCCCCAAAAAGGTAAAAACAACAGCTATGTCCTACAGACTGTTAGGCTGATCTGCATCAACATTTTTTGGTCTCCACTTAAAGCAGAGCTTTTGTAAGCTTAGTACAGAGGTAGGATAAGCCTCCAGAAGCCATTCATGGCCACCCTTAGACCTGGGACAGCCTCAGTCTCCCCAGTCACCCTCATGCTGATAACTTAATTTCAAACTACAGGAAAAGAAATTCCATTTGAATATTAGGAAGAACTTCATGACGGTTAGAGCTGTTCGGCAATGGAATATGCTGCCACGGAGGTTAGTGGAATATCCTTCTTTGGAGGTTTTTAAGCAGAGGCTGGATGGCCATCTGTCAGAAATATTGTGGTGGGGTTCCTGCACAGCAAGGGGGTTGGACTGGATGGCCCTCGAGGTCTCTTCCAACTCTGTGATTCTATGATTCTATGATTCTAGCCAAAAAAGATGGTTTCAAAGGGGGGAGAACCATTTTACTCCCTCTAAAATGGGCTTTGTTCGCTCCCAATAGGCCTTCATTTCTCCTCCAAGAGCTAACTATACCACAATATTTTGCATAACTTACAAAAAAGCTTCCTCTAAACTACAGTTATGCAAAGTAACAAGCCTGGCAATTTGACAATGGAAGCAAGATAGTGGAAATGAGAATAATGGTATTAAACAGAGAGGTGATGGTGTATGTGAGGCTTTGTTCTTTGTATGTACAGAAACAGAGTAAAACAAACTGCAACCAATAGACAGAGTGCTCCTTTTGGTATGCTAGATCTTGACATCCATTATATAATAGCTATATGGTAACATTCTTTCAGGCAGCTTGTAAATTACTGTTTGAAATGACAGTGTGTTGTAGGTTATCAGTAATCAGATGTTCAGCTACAAAGTTCAAAGTGATGAGTTTCTGGAATTTTGTTTACTTTAATTCATGTCGTTTCATGCTAGTGTCATCAGCAAGCATGGACTTATTAGAAAGCCAGGGTGAGTCATTATTTTAGACACACACAGGTGGATTAAGGATCTTTTCCATCTTCACAAATCTCTCTCTCTCTCTCTCTCTTTTTCTCTCTCTCTCTCTCTCTCTCTCTCTCTCTCTCTCTCTCTGTGTGTGTGTGTGTGTGTGTGTGTGTGTGTGTGTGTGTGTGTGTGTGTGTCTAGTGGTGAAGCAGAGTGGGGGGTTAGGTGCAGAGAGAAAATCTATCATTTCACTTTCCATTATTCAAATTTGCAAAATAATTTTAAGCAAGTTGTCAAGGCCACAGAATTCACTAGTAATATCTATGTGTATTTTTTATCAAAAGTAATTTGGTTTATAACTCTATATGATCAAATCAAATAATCCTGTTAAACCTGACCAAAATTACTTGGTGGAGTTCATGCAATATTGCTAATAATTACTGTCACTGTCACAGTGTGCCTTCTGAACTGTTGGCTGCTGTTTTCACAGGGGAAGAAAGAGAGATAAAAGCTTTGGAGAAGAGGCAAGCCAGCTGTCTCACAGTGAGTCCTGAAACCAGAGCTTGGAAAAGTCATTAATTGGGACTACAAGTCCCAGATTCTCCCAGCACCCCCAGTCTGTAATCCTGCTGACTCTGGGTGTTGTAACTTTTCCTGAACCTGTATGAAAAGTTCAGTGAAACTGTTTCTAATAAATACACTAAGAAAAACTTTCAGTTTGTGAATTATCACGAGAGAGGTCTGTTGACCCTGATCTTCTTCTTCATAGTGTCTATGAAGATTCCCAGTCATCCAGGTGAGGTTATCTGGAAGTTGCGTCATGGCAACTGGGCTTCTTTTTCTTGAGAGATTGAAACATTTCACTACTCATCCAAGCAGCTTCATCAGTCTGAAGAAAGTTAGTGGCGAGGCCTCCAGTTTATAGTTCACCTTGATTTCACATCACCCTGGTCTGAATAGGCTCATTAGGTGGACAATAGCCTGAATAGGTTTGTAGGTGGACAATGGCCTGAATAGGCCTGTTAGGTGGACAATGGCCTAGGGTTTGTGAATGTCCCATCTATTTAACCCTTCCCAACACCCATTAAGGATGGGTCATTAGCTATGGCCTTGCTGGCTTCAAATCTAAACAAAAGGAATGTAGTATCCTTTAAAGATTAACAGACTGATTTCAGTGTCAGCTACCAGGGCTTTAGTGAAACCATTTGCTGCTGCTGCTGCTGATCCTAAAACTGCAAAGCTGGCAGAGACCCTATAGATTACTGAATCCAACACTCTCAAGAAGGTACAGTTGGGAATCAAACTCCCAACATTTGGATCCACAGCCAGAGACCTAAAGCATGGAGGTCTCCAGTAGTCCTTAAGAAGCTACAATACAATTGGTTTTAACAACACCAGTATTGCTGGAACATTCCTGCCTTCTCCACCAGATGTCATACATTAAATGCCCCACCTGCCTCCTTCCATATGAAACATTTGTGGTTGCCCTATCTGATCCTTTCTGCCAGCTTTGTGAGTATTCAGATTGAATTGGTACTTTAGCCAAAAGTATCCTGGTGCCTGAAGTAAAGAACAAGAATCTCTATTTCATATTAGAGATGGGCACAAATAAAAAAAATGGCATTTCGTTTGTCGTTTAGGGGGTCCGTTTCGGTTCATTGCCGTTTTTTGTGAATTTTTGCAAAAAAATTGTTTTCGTTTTCGTTCGTTTCATTACCGTTTTGTTACCATTTATTTCAATTTTTTGTGATTTTTTTTTTTAGCATTTAAAGCAATTCAATGTATTGCCATAACGAAAATGAAACGGACGACAAAATTTCTGGTGTTTCTGTTCATTTCGTTTCATTTTAGAGACAAAATTCGTTTGTCGTTTCATTGTGTAACGAAACGAAAAACCAAAAACGGAAACGAAAAATTGTTCGTTTCGTGCCCATCTCTATTTCATATAAAAAAGCTGAAAATTCAACCAGACTGACAAACGAACCTTTAATAGCAGAGAGTAGAGATGGGCACATAATGAATTTTCATTATGGAATAAAATGAATAACGAACAGACCCATCAAAGAAAACTGAAATGAAACAAAATTTCCATTTTGTTCACTTTGTTTTTTGTTTTCCCATAGGAATGCATTCAATGCATTCCTATGGGAAAAGCTGGTGGTCCTCCCCCAACATGCCCGATTGGTGCGGGGAAACCACGTTTCCCCCACCCCAGCTGGAGCATGAGCTTCAGTGGGGGGAAAAGTTTTAAAAGCCCACCCTTTCCCCCACCCAATTGGGCATAGGGAAAGGGTGAACTTTTAAAACTATTTTTTCCTTCCACAACCTCGCGCATCAGCTGATAGGTGCTAGGGTGGGGAAAAAAACTAAAAAAATAAATAAATTAAAAAAACCATGCTGATCCAGCCTGCGGGCAAGCTGGTCAGTGCAATATAATTTTTTTTTAAAAAAACATACCTACCCAGCTGGTCAGTGTGAGATAAGAAAAATAAAAAATTAAAAATGTGCCGACCCAGCCCACAGTTCAGCTGGTCGGTGTGAGATTAATTAAAAAAACATGCCAACCCAGCCCGTGGGCCAGCTGGTCAGCACAAGATAAAGCAAAAAGCAAAGCAAAGTCTTCTGCTTATATACTGCCCCATACCACTTCAAGTAGTCTCTTGGTGGTTTACAGTTTTTAAGTACAGTATGCAGGCTACACATTGCCGTCCACCAGCAAGCTGGGTACTCATTTTACCAACCTCAAAAGAATGGAAGACTGAATCAACCATGAGCCTGCTACCTGGGATTGAACCCAGGTCGTGAGCACAGTTTTATCTGCATTACAGGCATTTAACCACTGCGCCACGAGGCTCAGTAAAAAATATAAAAAAATGGGCTGACCCAGCCCACGGGCCAGCTGGTTGGTGCGAGATAAGAAAAAAAATTAAAAACCGCGCTGACCCAGCCCACGGACCAGCTGGTTGGCGCAAAATTGAAAAAATGAAAAATGAAATAATAAAGAGACGTGCCGACCCAGCCAGCTGGTCAGCGTGAGATTTAAAAAAAATTTAAACTTAAAAACCAAAAACAATACAAACAAAAAACAAAATGAATTGTTTTTTTAAAAAATAATTTCATTTTGACCAAAATGAAAAAACAAAAAAACAAAAATGAAACAAAATGCCATTTTGGCGTTTTGTGCCCATTTGTAGCAGAGAGGCAACTAAATGTAGGTCTATGCCCGTGGCCAGTAAGAGAGCTTTCGGGTGGGGGGGGAGAGGATAGGGTATATGACACACCCATCTCCATCTTCTAGCACCTCGGCTGCTATTGTACTCCCATTCTTCAGCATCTGCAGCTACCTGAGGTGGCTGCCTTACCCTGCACAGTGCTAGGACCACCCATGAATACTAATTTCTGTAGGGACACAGAAGTAACAATCACAGTGGTAAGACACTGTGGCGGATGATGTTTTCTTTCTTTCTGTGTGCAGAGTTAGCTACCACCGACTCTTTAATTTGTGAAGTGTATTCTTTGTACTGTTGAAAAAAAAAACACAGGTAGGAAATAATTCCCCCTGTGAAAGAGTCACTCTAGCCTAAGTATTAGCAGTTGTGTTTGCAGCATGTTTTCACTCACACCTTTTCAGTAAAAACCTTTCACGGGATGTCAGGATGAATTCTCTTTCTTGCATTCCTTCTCTACACACACACCCTCGCACACCCTCTTTCCTTCTAGTCTGTCAATGTGTCATCCCTTCAGAGCACGCTACCTGTAAAATATTGATTTGTAGCAGGCTGCTACTGCCAGGTTTAGATTCCTTCTTCGCTGGCAATAATAATAAACTACTACAGACAAGTGCAGGGTTGGTACCAATCTCATCATCACACTGGGAGCACATCACTCTGCCTTTAGTGTGACTCCACATAATGAAACAAGGACTGGAAGTTCTGTCGGAAGGGAAGAGCAACCAAGCAGCGATCTCGAGAGAGATCAAAGGAGCTTGAGGGGGTGGCAAGGGATGATTGAAGTAGGCACTGTCCCTAAACAGCAGTAACAACAGCTCTGCTCCTTCAAAGGAACGTCAAAAAACATCCCAACACGCTGGAAGCTTCAGAAGACAGTCAAAATAGAGACTGTTCTTCCCAGTCTCCCCTCCACGTGGTAAATACCATACAGCCCTTGAACACTGCAGTGGTTGTTGTTGTTGTGGTAGTCTTAGAAGCAAATGCTTGGCAGTCATTTCATAAGGGGACAAGGCATCTCAGCAGTAGGCAATAGAAGGAAAAGAGCACCTAGGGAAATGGTGGGTGCACGGCTATGGGATGCAAAGTATATTCCTTTATTTGGAATTTGAGTGTTTGCTTGGTTTATGGGCCATAAAAGAGTTCCCAAAAGTCACCATCTCCTTCCATGGCGCTCTCAGTGGTTTAGGATTATAATAAATCCCAACCCAGAAAGCAAGTACAACGGCTGCAACAAGCAACCAGAGGTTTAAGCGGCGTGCCTTGGGAAAGTTAGAATGGCACATTCTCCTCTTTATAGCTTCCCTTCATACTAGCATAATAGTTGGTTTCACTGAATATGTATGTTCAGCCCAGCTGCCAACTGCACTTATTATAAATAGTTCTTATGCGGACACAAGTGTTAGGCCGTCTGGCTTTGCGGCAATTTGTTTCCACTTGTGTAATGTTTGATGAAAGGGGAGTCAAGGAGAGCAAACAACCAACATCAATAAATCATTAGATTGAGATGATGGTTTAGCTTTACATTTTTGTTTTGTTTTATTGAAGCTTTCAGAATGTGATGGAGGTGGTGGTTGTTACATCCAGCTACAAATCTCCACACTGCTAAGATTCCAAACTGATTGAGTAACCCGGAGGATTTGGCGACTCACAACACTCCAGGGCGCACTTCCGTTGCCTTATATGGTGAATTAGATGCACTGCTCAAGAAATATACACTGTGACAAAGCAGCTAAAGTTGCTTAGAAGCCCTTTTCCTCATTCAAATGGGAGTCACCGCATGATGTTCATAGGACCAACGGGGCAAACTGATAGTATATATCGTGAGCGAGATTTATACTGAGCTGTTCTCCACATGGCGTCTCATATCATGTGATCCGGAGAGGTACAAAAATTTCTAGCCAGACTCTGTAGACCTTTGGAAGCTGCTTGGATGTAAGGGTTTTCTCATTATCTATGGGTCTCCAATCTTGGCATCTGGGCCATTCATACTTTGTTGGCAACTTGCCATGCCTCCGCCTCTTCCTCCTTGCTGTCTTCCTCTTCACCCTTCTCTTCTACCTCATGTGCTGCCCTAGTATAAGGCAAAGAGGCAACAACAAAAAATGGTAGTTTCAAATGATTCCATGGAATAACATGTACGTCTATTCTTCCTGCTATCATATCCCCTACTCTGGCTTATTAGAATGTTAAATTGCCTTTAGTGAGATGCACCATTGGGATTTGGCCTTGTGTTGGTCTGTGATGGGCCTGTTGGCTGTTTGTATTATATTTTATTTATTTGTATTTTGTTTTCCTCTACTGGTCTATGACCGTAATAAATATTTGATTGATTGATTGATTGATTGACTATTTAACCAAGACATTCCTGGACTACAGCTTCCAGCATTCTCCTTCACCAGCTATGCTATGGGCGATCGGAGGTGAAGTCCAGGAACATCTGGGAGGCTGGTGCATTTAGCAGGCTTCTACAGCCTCACACTGCTCTCTCTCTCTCTCTCTCTCTCTCTCTCTGGAGAGAGAGAGAGAGAGAGAGAGAGAGAGAGAGAGAGAGAGAGAGAGAGAGAGCACCCTCTACTACCCTCGCTCACCAACAGGAAAGGTGGAGACAGTCAGTGTCCTACTTATCCTAAACAAATTCAGCCTCCTAGAACATTTCTAAGATGTTTCTTTTGCTGTCCATACTTTAATACACCCTAGAGAAGTCCCACAAACTTTATGCCTACTCCAAAACAAGTGCTTTGATAATTGTAGTGTTGGACTGAAATGCTTTTCTTAACTCCTGAGAGTGCCTTATCTGGTGTTAGTAAAACAGAGCAGAAAGTACAAATGACTCTTTTCTGATCTCCCAGGATACGCTGTCTCAATAACTTACACCTTCTGCTTAAAAGATGGCTCCTCTTTATGTATCCTCCTTATTGGTATTCAGGTGAATATCACTACACAGCACAATATTTCACCAAGCAAGTCAGACTTTGTTGTCGCTGTGCCAAATGCTGCAAAACAAAGGACACAAAGGGGACAGGATCTTTAATGGGCTGGTTCTGTGCCACAGGTGTCCATCTTACAACATAGGAAGATTTTAATACTTGTCTAGGTGGACTTCTTCTTCTTCTTCTTCTTCTTCTTCTTCTTCTTCTTCTTCTTCTTCTTCTTCTTCTTCTTCTTCTTCTTCTTCTTCTCCTCCTCCTCCTCCTCCTCCTCCTCCTCCTCCTCCTCCTCCTCTCCTCCCCCCCTCCTCCTCCTCCTCTTCTTCTTCTTCTTCTTCTTCTCCTCCTCCTCCTCCTCCTCCTCCTCCTCCTCCTCCTCCTCCTCCTCCTCCTCCTCCTCTTCTTCTTCTTCTTCTTCTTCTTCTTCTTCTTCTTCTTCTTCTTCTTCTTCTTCTTCTTCTTCTTCTTCTTCTTCTTCTTCTTCTTCTTCAGATTAAGCAACAGAGACTGAGTCTGTGCCAGATGGGGTTACACTATCCCTGACAATTCAGGCTCACAACATGGATGCTCAACTCTCAGTGCTGGCCATTTACACAACTAGATTTAGGGCGCAGGCTGCACAATTCCTGGTGATGTCTATCCTCCTTTCCTTACGTGTCACTTCCTCAGAGCATGGGAGACTTAGAAGGTTACTTCACATCCGTTCTCGTCCCGGGAGGAAGTTCGTTACATGTTGATGTCGGTCGTGGTCACGTGGTCTTCTTCCAGTCTGTCCCTGTTCCCGTGTACACATGGGCATGATGGATGATACCGGCATGATTGTTACTGCACGTCCTTGTTCCGTGACGAGATGTGAAATTCCATGCCTAAATCTCCATTTTTTTCCATCCTGACCTTCCGTTTTTCAATGTTTCAATTCTCCGAAGCCTTGCCTTCAATGCGTTATGGAGCTAAGTTTGAGGCATTTGTCTTTTAATATCTCTGCACTGCATTGCTGACTCCATAGGGAATGTACTGGCGAATAGCACTTCACACTCCTGCCACTAGATGGAGAATGGCACGTTGTGTGACGAGCCTTACTTCATGGACACTTGTCTCAGAACGAGAAGCGTGACGAGCAGATTCCCGAGGCCAGGGAGGGGAATCTCACATCCCACTTAAATCGCAGTTCAAGGGGCGTGGTTGGGTACTTCGTACCGGTCCCAAGCAGGGCTGCAAACAGCAATGAGATGGACGTGAAGTATCAGCCTTATTAAGCAAACACAGATGTGAATCATTCATTGCTATATTATTGGACAGCTAGTTCCTCATTATTATCCTTACATATAATTCCTTAAGTAACAAGCAGAACTAAATATGACATCTTCCAGTGTAAGAATAGCGAATACATCACATCAGGGAGCAGAAGGTGGCACCTTTGGTGCTCAGGTGCTCAGAGAAACAGAAGGTTTCTTTTGGTTTCTTTATCTTTTTTGTGACCAGGGAAGTACTCCAAAATTAGTGACCATACTGAAGCAATATTGTTGATTAAACTCGAATGGTAAGACAGGTCCTAGTACAAACCGAAAGCTCTCCAGTTTTTCCTATTGTGGGGAAAATGATTGGATATATATTTATATGTACTTCTCCATAGCTTGGGGTGTTCCCTGTCATGCAGATTCAATTATCTGCCCTTTATTTATGAGTGAGGAATTTTGGGCTACAAAACTGATAGCAGTTCTCACCTGAGGTTGCTGGTAGAGGGAGTGTTAAGGACACTCTGAACATACCTGATCTCATCTGATTTCAGAAGCTACATAAGGTCAGCCATAGTCAGTACTTAGAGAGAAAACCCCTGTGGAACCTATCGGTAAAGAAAGAATGCTGTCAGTCAATGTCAACAATACTGGGCATAACTCAACGTAACAAATGGCATTTATATTTTTATTTTTATTTTTATATCAGATTTCACCCAGCTAAGGAATCCAAAGTACTCAGCAAGCCAACTAAGAACATGATAAATTGTTGCATTAAAATCAGTTAAGCTTCCTACTGAAACAATTTGTTAGAACAGTTTAAAACACATTAAATTGTGCATTGGATAATAGCACCCAGCAGCTGAGATAAAAACTCTTTACTGTCTGATTAGGATGGTCTTCCTCTGCCACCAGAAGGACAAGAGGGGTGGGGGCTTCCACAACCTGGGAGCAGCCATAGGAGAGGCCTTCTCTTGGACTCCCACCTGACATGCCTGTGGAAATAGTGGGAACTGAGGAATGAGCAAAACTGAAGGTCTTAGGAGCCAAAAAAACCTCATATGTTTTGATGCAGAATTTCAGGAAGCCTGGACCCAAGCGGTACAGGGCTGTGTACATTACAACCAGAGATGGACATGAATTTTTTAAAAAAATGAATTGCAAAATGCATTCAAAAATCCCTAACTCATATTCCTAATCCCTAATTCGTATTCATAAGCATCAGTACCCCTGATGAATATGGATCAGTGATTTTGGATTTATTGATTTGCTGGGCTGTAATATGCTCTCACCCCCTGCCACACATTCAAGGCATATAGAGATGCCAACGATTGGCTTCCCCTGACTCTCCTCTACAATCCCTCCAAGTTTGGTGAAGATTGGGTTTCAGTTGTCCAAGACGTACACCCACAAAGAGCCCCCTCCCCACAAGGCACCTAGAGACACCAAAATCACCGGGAAGCTTTGCATCTCCTCTACAACCCCCTACAGTTTGGGAAAGATTTGGTTTGCCCAAGCCAGTTGCTAAAGGCACATTCCTGGTGGGCACTTTGTGGGTTTATAACTTAAATGTCTGAGACCCAATCTTCACCAAACCTGGAGTGGGGGGGGTGCATAGGAGAGTTAGGGAAAGCTTCTCTGCAATGTTGGTGTTTCTAGGTGCCTGTGTGACACTTTCCATCACAGGTTACTCCCGGTAAGTGTGGACTGGGTTTTGCTCCTAATTATTCTGTATGGCAGACTCAGGACTTTTCAATATGCGTTAATTGATATTCTACCTGAGATAGGGGCTGCTAAAATACTGCCAGCTCTTTAACTAATATTCTGTCAGGCATTACGAATGGGCAATGTCATAAACTGCACCTTCCTTTTCTTCGTTTGCAAACTAGTTTAAAATACTATTACGTTTTTAAGCCCTCAACAATGACCATTTCCTATTAAATGGCTTTTCTACAAGCTGGAAGCAAACACAATCCTTTCATATGGAGTATAATTATTTATTGTTTGCACTGTGCAGTGGAAATATATAAGGGATCGATATCAGTAGGAAGGTCTCTGATGCTAGCTGGGTGATGGGACTCCCACTCTGGAGGCTGGGGAGGCTTTACTATATAATTTGTGCCTTATTACAGCTAGCATATCTCCTGCTGGCTGCTTCAAAGGACTGGTGGATAACAGAGCAGAAAAGGAATGGGCATCACCATAACATCAAATTCTCTCCTGCCATCCCTTCTTCTTTGAGTCTTGAGCAAACCCCTTTTCCATACATAAAGAATACTTAACTTTCATTAAGTGGATTAAGGTAGCTTTACACTGTATGAGCCAAGGCCAAAGTATGAGACATGAGCGGGAGAGGATTCTGTCCAGTGTCTCATGCAGAGCAAAGAAGCAAGAAGTTGCAAGTTGTTATGTGCACTGTCTTTGGAGAAACATGGAAAAATAGATTGAGTCAAAGGTATATGTGTTTTTTTTCTGGGCAGCGATGTCTGTTTTGTCACACAAACCATTTTGCAATTGTTGCTGTGTGATGTGGGAGGGGCCTGCCCCTAGATCTCTGACGCTGACACTGGAATTTCGGAGGGTGGCATATGGCTGACCTGCCAAGCCTAGGGTGACACCAGGTTGTGTGGCACACACAGCTCTAGCTTCAAAGAGAGGGGATGGGTCACAGGGCTCAGGAGGAACAACTCTTTCCCCTCTTAATTTGCTACCGGAGATAGCTGCCTCTCATTCTGTGGCAACTTACAGTGTAGCTATAACTGGATAAAAGCCTTCATGAACCTGTGGCCCAATCAACCACCAAAGATAGCCTCTTGGCAAGTCACCCTTGTATAATTCGCTCCCTCAGGTATACAAAGTGTATGTGTGTTGGTGTGGAGTGACCTGGATTCCTTGATGTAATGACAATCATTTCATAGAGCTTCACACTCCATTTTGCCAGTCACTACTCTGCAAAGCTGTGCCACCTGAAAACTGATGTGTATTTTCTTATCTGTCGTCCAAAGATCAAACTAGTAAAACCGTCCCAGGGCAATGTCAGACAGCTAGTCTATTACTCCTGGATTTCTCTGTTAAGTGTTGCTACATGACCTGTGTGTCTCTAATTGGCCTCAGGATACATAAGGAATGAACTTGTTTCCAAGGCACTGAATTCCTCAACGGACTTGGATCCACCTTCTTCAAATGTGGTGCCATCCACATAAGTTGGATTTGAATTCCCATTATCTCCAGCCTGGATGGGCCAATATGCTTGCATTTGGTGAAAATAAAGTATGACTGACATAATATCACCTGGTCATGATTCATGCTTGACCCCCCCTGTGTTGCAAAAAAATAAAATAAAAAAATAAAATAAAAATAGGACATATACAGGAGGGAACTAAGCAAGAGAGAAAGGCTGGAAAAACTGGTTTACTCCCATTGTGGAGATTCAAAATTCATGAGGATGGAAATCTCTGACAATCCTGCCATTGGAGGCTTATGTTGGGCTTAAGTCAAGCTTAGCTCCCTCTTGGAGATACAAGCCCTGGCCATCCTCTTTGCTGAAAGGATCCAATTCACCTGAAGAAAGCCATCACTATTTAATAATTATAACCCCTGCTTTGGCTGGAGACTTTGGGGGCAATAGAAAGAAATTGTTGGACAGCCTAGTGGGAAACTGAACTGCATCGTGATGTGTGCTTGTGAGCTGAAGCGTGGTGTCATTGGTTGGTACAGGTGGAAGGGATCCTAAGTGTTGCTTATTTTATGTATTTGTTTAAAATATTTTTTACCCCACTTTTCTCCTTCAGAGGACTCAAGGTGGCTCATATCATTTAAAAGCAATATAAAAGCTAAATACCAGTTGGTACAGTACACAAATAGTAAAAAGAATAAAACAATAACGTACAAAAACATAAGCAACACCGAAAACACATTCAAAACAGTCAGGTCCAATAATCCTTTTAAATATCCTCACTCAGGCAGCCCTTCTCTCAGGGAAAGGCAGCAAGGATGGGGCCACCCTGGCTTCCTGTGGGAGGGGATTCCAAAGTTTGTGAGCAGCAACAGAGAAGGCACTCTCCCATGTTCCCATCAAATGGCCTGTGAAGGTGGTGCAACTGAGAGGAAGGCCTCTCCTGGTGATCTTAGCACTCAAGCAGACTCAGAAAGGGAGATGTAATTCCTTAGAATAGCTTGGATCCAAACTGTTTAGGCCTGTATAAGTAAGTTGACTCCTTGAATCAATGAGATTCACAAGTGTTGATTAATCATTTAAATCAATGGGTCTCCTCTAGTTGGGAATGGCAATAGAGTTCATGTCGTTGTATTTGATAAAATTGATTTGTACTTTGTACTCAATAAAACTGAGTGGCACCGTGTCCCTCTTATGGTCTAAATTTCTCTTCCTTAATACAATAGCTGTTAACTCTGGCAAATGATCATACTGACTAGAGTTCCTGCTTAGCATGCCATATAGATCATTACATATGTAATTAAGTTCAGAAATTCATGCTTATATTAGTAGAAAAGAAAATAGATGGTGGGAATGGCATTTGAAGGAGAAAAATTGGGAGCCTACTGCATTGTTTCAAAATAAATATGGGTTTGGAAACCTCATGTGTGCCTGGTAACAAGTAATGGTACATTAAGAATTAGAGGAAATTAGCAGCTGTCTATAGGCAGGGCTTTAAAATGGCTTCCTTTTTGATTCGGTATAAAAAGAAACAATTGGCTAGATAGCTCAGTGGCTTAGATATCTAGCCATGGATCCAGAAGCTGGGGGTTTGATTCCCCACTGTGCCTCTTGTGAGGACAGCCAAGCTGTGTGCCCAATACCAGTTGCACAATTCCAGGATGCCCCAGAAGCATGGAATGTTAACAATTTCTGAGCACTTTCTACCTGGAAGACCTTGAAAAAAGTCACGATAAGGCAAAATTGATGACGGCGGCGGCGGCGGCGGCGGCGGCGGCGGCGACGCGGCGGCGGCGGCGGCGGCGGCGGCGGCGATGATGATGATGGGGGAAGCAGCGGTGGTGGTGGTGAAGAAGAAGAAGAAGAAGAAGAAGAAGAACAAGTATTGATGGGAGAAAATTATCTTTTAAACATCTCAATAGTAGCTTTAGTAGCTTTAGTTTAGTAGATTTAGACTAACATGTCATTAATAGACATTTCAGATTTAAAATAGTTAGCTTTTAGCATAGGATATTTTCAACATTTTTATATTTGTCAGCAAGGGGAAAATAGTGTTTTTTTTTAAATAAAAGCTTCCAAATAATGATCCTTGAAAACTCTACCTGGCAAAAATGGAATGTTTTGAAACATTTTGTAGTGTGTGGCTGGATATATCTCAAGAGCTTGGGAATTGGTGGCAGTTGCCTTCTAATGAAAAAAGCAGGAAGATTTAGCACCAATGTTGAGGTGAAGCTCCTGCTGAGAAAATGACACCAAAGGAGAATAAAGCTCCTCTTTAGGTAAAGGTGCATGAATATAAAAGAGATGTATAATTGGATTCCATAACGACTTGGAAAACTAACACCCTTACTGCTTCTCACATTGAACAAAAGTTCTTTTAAATTCTATTAGTTTTCCAGCCTACATTTTTTAGAAAGTAAGATGTGGAGCTTCTGAGGATCCCAGGAACAATGAAGGGGCACCGAATTTGCATTCACAAATTATTCAGCAGGGGGGACATTGTCATCTTTTGTTGAAAAAAAATCACAACTTTTTAAAGTGGATGCTTTGAATCTAAGGAGCTCCATTTTATCTTCTGCTTTGAGAAAAAAGGTAACTCTGAATAATGCCACAAAAGTGGCAATCATGCTGTTCGTCTAATATAGCCCTGTCCAAATCAAGGTAATGGTGTGAGAAGAGGTTATAGTGCAGTGACTCCCAAGCTTGGGTCCCCAGATGTTCTTGGACTGCAACTGATGAAGTCTTCTGGAACTTTCTGATCCTTTTGGATCTAGGGACCCAAGGTTGGGAACCACTATTACCCTGCACGTGACCATCTCTTCTTCTTCTAGCTTAGCAGTTCTCACTCAAGATTTTTCCTTTGCTGTTTGACACAGTTTGTGGGAACAGCTCACCTGGCGTGTTGCAACATAGCCTATAGTATAATGAATTAAGGACAGCATGGCAAGTAATGCAAATAGGACCTGCCAAACTCGAGTAGAGATTACCAAGAGTTAAACTCTGATTTCAAAACAATGTGGCCATCATTTCAGAATTCAGCTGGCTGAGTTTAAAACATGTTTACTTTGGGTTGAACTGAATTCTGATGTACAAAATGAGATACAGCCTGGGGTTGCTCCTCCAATAAGGCCAATGGGGTGCTTCTCTACCTTAAGCTCAAGATACTCCCAGACCCCTCCTCTGCTCTTCTGCTTGCTATCTTACCTGAGAGAGAAATCTTCCATCTAAATGTTGAATTCTTACTTCAGAGAGAGATTTCTCTCTCTCTCTGTCTGAGCGTCCGTATTTCAGATATTAGTTATAACAACTGGAAATAGAGTTAGTCAACTGAGTTAAGTTTTGGGGGTAATGAGAGGATAACTCAGTTTATATCTTATTTAAACTTCAGTTATACATTAACTGACTATAAATGATTGTTCCTTGCTTTACTGCCCTAAAGAAAGCAATGAAAATTATAGCTAAAAATCAATGGATTTCCTTTAGCTGCGGCCTCCCCTGGCTCTGGATCTTATTCCAGATCTTCCAGATCTACCTGGAGGAGCATGATTGCTTTGACACATTCCAGTCCAGATGCAATCTGCAATGGGGTACTGAGACAACCCTGGTTGCATTGCATGATGACCTTTGAAGGGAGGGTCCATTAGACCTTGCTAGTTCTCCATGATCTCTCATTGGCTTTTGCTACCATCAACCATGGCATCTTTCTGGACAAGCTGTTGGAGACTGGGATCGGGAGCCTAGCATTAAGTAGTCTTTGGTCCTTCCTCATGGACTGTGTCCAGAGAAGTCAGTTCAGGGATGACTTGTCAACTGCTTGGATCCTCAAATGTGGGTTGCACCAGGGGCCGTTAATTTCCTCGGTGCTTAGCTATGCTAAGCCTCTGAGGGAGGTCAGCAGGAGATTTGGAGTAAGGTGTCATTAGTATGCTGATGACTCACACAATTCTGTCTCTCCTGTACCACCTCAGAATTGGAGACCATTCAGAAGCTTGAGTGATGCCTGGCTTCTGTATTGGAATGGACAGGGGGAACAGGCTCAAAGTGAATGAGAAATATTTTGTTCCGGGGGGGGGGGGTTGCTCGCCGCCTAAAGTTTGTGGGAAATCATCCCTAGATTGCATGTCACTGGCCTCCGATTGAGGGATCAAGGGTGTAATTGGGCTCTTCTTCAGGAGCCAGTTGCAGCGTGGGATTCCCAGATTGCAGCCCTGTCTATATCAGCTTTTAGTTGGTTTAGGCTTATCAACCAATTCTGTCCCTACCTAGACAAGGGTTCCCTCAGGAGGTTGGTGCATGCATTGGTCATTTCCTGGTTCAGCTACTGCAATGATCTCTACATGGGGTTCCCTTGAGACTGACATGGAGATTAAAGAGGGTCCAGAATGCAGTGGCCAGCTTGGTGGCTGGTGTGAGCAAATTTGATTGCATCACCCCAGTGCTGGTTAGCCTCCACTGGTCTCCTGTTGTATCTTGGATCAGGTTGAAGGTTCTCACATTCATGTATTCAAATATACCCTTTACAGTTTGAGACCATATGTCTGTGAAGATTCTCAGTCATCCAGGTGAGTTTATCTGGAAGTTGAGTCATGGCTACTGGACTTCTTTTTTGAGAGATAGAAACGTTTCGCTGTTCATCCAAACAGCTTCATCGGTCTGAATACAGCTAGTGCAAATCCTCCATCTTATAGGCAGCTTTGACCTCTTGTCACCCTGGCCTGAATTAGGCTCATAAGATGAACAGTGGCCTAATTACATATTACCATATTACATGTTAGAGCACATTTCCCCAATATCATCTGCCCAAGCCACCTAATTTTCTCAGGCCAAACTCCTCTGTGTAGCTACCTGGAGAAAGGCCTGAGAGTTATCTGTGAGAGGTAAGGCTGTCTTGGTGGTGACAGAAATGTTGTGGAATCAACCCCCAGAGAAGCTAGCCCTGGCCTCCTCCCTGTTCTCATTTAGGAGCCTGTTAAATGCACTACTTTTCAGGGAGGCCTTGCATGGAAACAAACAAACAAACAAACAAACAAACAAACAAACAAATAATCATCTGCTCAAGGCAGCAGGGTTTAGGGCTAGAAATGGACATTCACGGAAAATTCTATTTCCTGGTCTTACAACATTTTAACTACGGCAGCGCTAGCCTCTTTGTGATATGTGAATGTGCAATCAAACCTACAAAAATTTTTTCTGTCTCCATTTTGGTGAGTCATTCTGAAGCCTGTAAGCAAGTTTTCATGACAAGGGCTTGAGATCTCTGGAAGCGGAGTGTTCTGCTGTGTTTATAGTTTCTTCAGGATGGATTAAAGCTGGGTATTCTGAATCAGTGACTCTCATATGAACCATAAATGATGACATCAAGTTTAATTGCCTTGGAACCTCATACACGGTAGCAACTTACCTTCCAGATTTGCTATCTAATTGGTGCCCTTTCTTTGTAATTTTCTTTCTAAGAACAGAACTGGCTGGATTCCAGTGACAACTGGAAATGAACTTTTTTAAAAAAGTGATGTCTAACTTACCCGATTTGGAAGGTTCGGGTTAAGTAAGAGCAGTCAAAAGTCTAAATTATGAGAATGCAAATAAAATGACTATTACATATTATGTAGAATTAAAATTTATTCTGTAAATAAAGTTGTCTACATAATTTTATTTACACAATTTTTTAGCCGCCCCACTATCAAGTGGTCTCTGGGAGACATACAATAATATATAAAACAACATGTTAAAAACCATCAAAATAACAAACATTTTAAAATAATTAATATACAAACACTGTAATAAAATCCGGCTGCTTATAAGCCGAGCTAAAGAGATTGCCATTTACTTAAAATGCTGGCTGAACAGGAAGGTCTTAAAGCCAAAAGTGTCAGCGCCAGGCAGATCTCTGTTGGAAGGGCATTCCAGAGTTGGGGGGCAACGGCCGAGAAGGCCCTTTTTTGAAATGCCCCCCCCACCTCTTTGGGGGCGGAGCCTTCAGCAGGGCCTCCTGGCCTGATCTTAGGGTAAGGCAGACTCATATGGAAGAAGGCAGTCCTTTAGATAACCAGGTCCTAAGCCATTTAGGGCTTTATATGTAAGCATAAGCACTTTGAATTGAGCCCAGGCACCAACTGGCAGCCAGTGTAAATTTTTAATATTCGGCGTAACATGAGTCTGTGCGGTGACCCTTCCCCAGTCACATGGCCTGGTTCTGTATCAGTTGCAATAGCCAGACGATCTTCAAAGGCAGCCCCATGTATAGCACAGTACAATAGTCCAATCTGGTTGTTACCAGTGCATGTGTGACTTTTGCCGTGCTCTTCTTACACAGGTAAGGGTGAAGTTGATATATTCTCTTCAGCTGTAAGAAGGCTCCCCTGGCCACCAAGTCCATCTGGGCTTCCACGGTAAGACCTGCATGCAGAAACACCCCCAAGCTGCAGACCCTGTCCCGTTCAGGGCAGGGGAATGGCCCTCTAACCTATCAGGTGGAACATCCACCAACAGCACTTCTGACTTGTCTGGACTGAGCTTCAGTTTATCGACCCTCATCCAGTCTATTATCAAGCCCAGGCACAAGTTCAGAACAGAGACCACCACACCTGGATTGGTTGAAAATGAAAGGTAGATCTGAGTGTCCAGCATATTTGTAACACCTCAGCCCAAACCTCCTAACAACTTCTCCCTGCAGTTTCATATAGATATTAAATAGCATGGGGGATGATATAGAGCCCTGGGGAACCCCACAAGGCAACTGCCATGGGACATAGCTACTGTTCCCCAGCACCACCTTCTGGACTTTGTCAGCCAGGTAGGAGTGGAACCACTGTAGAACAGTGCCTCCAACTCCCATTCCAGCCGATCTGTCCAGAAGGACACCATGGTAATGGTGTTGAAAGCTGCTGAGAGGATCAACAGGGATGCACTCCTCCTGTCTCTCTCCTGACAAAGTCGTCATACAGGGTGACCAAGGCAGTCTCTATTCCAAAATCCGGCCTGAAACCCAATTGAAATGGATCTAGATAATTCATTTCAACCAGGAGAGGCTGGAGCTGCTCAGCCACCACACGGTCCAACACCTTGCCGAAATAAGGGAGGTTTGCCACTGGGCGGTAATTAACCACCAGCCCTGGGTCCAGATTAGGCTTTTTAAGGAGTGGTCAAATCACCACTTCCTTTAATGGAGTGGGGACCACTTCCTCTCTTAGTGAGGAGTTGATGGCCTCCTGGAACCAGGTGTGAACCCACCCCCAGCAGATTTTTTTTTGTTAGCCATAATGGGCAAGGGTTGAGTTGTGTAGTGGTTGCATGGACAGATCCAAGCACCTTCAGGTCTCAACAACAGAAACACATCCAATAAATTATGACATAAGCCCAGAATGCTAGACACAACCATGGTCTCAGCATCAATGGTGGAGTCCAATTCTCCATGAATCTGAGTGATTTCTCCCTCAAAGTCAGTGACAAATTCATCACAGCAAGCCACTGAGTGGTCTAGGACCTCCAATGGATTACTCAGTTGAAGAAGATCCCAGACCACTTGAAATAGCTCTGCTGGGTGTGTCCTGGTTTTGTTCTACCTTCTGAGAGCTAAATGATTGTTAACAGTTTATAGTTTCAAACCTTCCAGGGGAAGAGTATTCTGAAAGTGCACCCATAATGTATCAATGTTAAATAACAAACACCTTTTGATGGCTCCCATAAGCGAAAAGAAGATAGCATCATGAGGGAAACATGTTTAGAGTTTCCTTAACACTCTCATAATCCTTTCAGAGAAAACATGAACCATCAGATGTTTTGGAGTGTAATTTCCTCATAGGAGGTAGGCAACCAAAAGATGCAGAAGGCCCAGGGTCCCTCATATATGGGTATATTGCAGGGTTGTGCTGAATATTCCCTCATTTGACCACAAATAAGTATATTTGATTGTACTGAATAATTTTCTGGGGGGGGATTGAGCTCACCAAATATTTGTTCTGATTTGGGAAAGGATCGTTTGTTCAGGTGTCACCTTCACTTTACTAGGGAGGGAACAGAGTGAAGTGCCTTCTTGGCTAATGGTTTTCAAGCAGGATAACCTGGGAAAAGAGGCATTGGGATCCACCTTCAAAATCAGCACTATATAGAATGCAATTGCAACAGTCCAGATCCCATCATCCCATCAGACACCAGGCATTGAGGATCCTAAGAAATATCCCAGTGACAAAAATCACTGCAATCAAGATGACCAATGGTGAAAGTCAGCTGAAGATCTAAGAGAAAATCTTAAAACTCATAGAAGAACAAGTCTTGCTGAGGGAAAATCAATATGGCTTCTGTAAGGGTAAGTCTTGCCTGACAAACCTTTTACAATTTTTTGAAAAGGTCAACAGGCATGTGGATTTGGGTGGATATTGTTTATGTCTATCTTGATTTTCAGAAGGCTTTTGACACAGTCCCTCACCAAAGGCTAGTGAGAAAATTGCACAGTCCGGTGATAAGAGGGCAGGTCCACTTATGGATTAAGAATTGGTTGAGATCTGGGAAACAGAGAATAGGGTTCAATAGGCAATTTTCATAATGGAGAGAGGTGAAAAGGGGTGTGCCCCAGGGATCTGTCCTGGTACCAGTGCTTTTCCATTTGTTCACAAATGACCTGGAGACAGGGATAAGCAGTGAAGTGGTCAAGTTTGCAGATGACACAAAACTTTTCCAAGTAGTGAAGACTAGAGAAGATTGTGAAGAGCTCCAGAAGGAACTCTCCAAACTGGGAGAATGGGCTGAGAGATGGCAAATGTGTTTCAATGTAAGGAAATGTAAAGTAGTGCATATTGGGGCAGAAAAAAAATCTAAATTTTATCTATCAACTCATGGGTTCTGAGCTATCCATGATGGATCAAGAAAGAGATCTTGGTGTGTTGGCGGACAGCTCAATGAAGGTTTCTATGCAGTGTGTGGCAGTGGTGAAGAAGGCCAATTCCATGCTAGGAATCATTAAAAAGAGGATTGAAAATAAAACAACCAACATTAAAATGCCATTGTACAAAATGATAGTAAGGCTGCACCTGGAGTATTGCATACAGTTCTGGTCACTGCATTTCAAGAAAGACATAGTGGAACTGGAAAAGGTGCAGAAGATAGTGACTAAAATGATTGCTGGGCTGGGGTACCTCCCTTATGAGGAAAGGTTAAAACATTTGGGGCTCTTTCCTGGAGGAAAAGTCCATCACAGGTTACAAGCCATGATGGAGGTGTGTAATCCCCAGGCTTAAAAACAGGGTACTTCAAAGGCCAGATGCAGGGGAATGGACCCTTGGTCTGATCCAGCATGGCTCTTGTTATTATGTTCTTATAGCATGGAGGGCAAACAGGATGGAAGAAAATGGCACAGGACTAAATCCACCAGTCCAAGGAGAATAGACCTATTTAAATATATCCCATTTATTTCAGTGCTGTACTTGAGATAGTAGTAAGACTGCATGTAGTCTACAAGGAACAGCACTGAAACCATACAAATCTAGGTGCAACCTATTTTTGCAACAAAACAAAACAAAGCCTGAAACCAAATAAAACCAAGACATAAAAAGAAACCTGCCAAGAAGGAACTCTTGGGCTTCACAAAGACTTCACACAAAGCTAGGAAGTAAAGTTGCTTAGATGGATATAGACTGCCGAAGACAGTATCTAGGGTTGCAAAGAGTCTGGGAAGAACTTTATGTTCCCTCAGAACGCACATAAAGACAAAATGCCATCCATTTTATATGCAGCATGACAATGCCAAACAAATATCTTTCATGATGTTATTGGCTTCTGTTCCACCTTTAGACTTACTTTGCTAGCGCGATTCCCAAGGGAAACATAAAATTCAGATGTCTACAGTTACATTTAGTACCATATGCTCCTCAAAGAGGAAGGTAGGAAACTTTTTCTTTGTTTTTTTGCACTGAACACAATCACGTGCCCCGCATTTGCTGCCATCTCAGAGTCCAGAATAACAGAAAACAGTTTTAAATGAATGCTTATAAATGTTGTTCTTTGGGAGAGAGAAAAGCCATTAGTGGATTAGACGAAAGATATTGGAAACAGAATGAAAATAAGCAATCGGAATTAATAGACATGATCCACTCCTGTCATTGTCATCTGAATCAGCTGTGAAAACAGATGGCTTCCCCTAAAACTGGCTAAAAATCTTTACTTTTCTGGATGAAACCTAAATACCGCAAGTCAATCTTAAAATTGAGGCAAAGAAAACATATGAATATTCTAATCTAAGAACACAACTTGTTACTCTACTTCCTTTTTATTGGAAGCTTTGTATGTGATCTTACTAATTTAAGTCATGTTAATGAATGAACGTGCTACATTGATATATCTGGCAAAGCCTGTACACTCTTCCCACACAGGGGGAAATGGGACAGCTTCTGTAGGTCCAATCACTTGGCTGTTGATGGCTGGAATGAGCAGGAAAAGTCTTGCTATTTTTGCTATATATGTTGGACAGAGGACCTCTTGGTTGGTGGCAGTATGTGCATGACCTGTGCCTTGCTTCAGACTGTCAGTCAGAAGTGCCACCAGCTGCTGTGATTCTCTGTGGATCTGCCAATATAGATTCATTTGTGCATACGCTTGCTTCTTCCTGTTCTCTCTTCTCAAACATGTCAATACAATTAATTTATGTGGTTTTTAATGAGCCCAGCCCAAGGCCCACAAGGGATAAGCACACCACTTTGAATATGTCCAGTTTCACTGATTTCAGAAGCTAAGCAGAGACGGGTTGATGATTAGTACTTGGATAAGTGCTGGCCTTGTTAGTATTTGGATAGAGGAGAAAGCCAGGAAAACATTGGGAACTATATTGGAGAGTGGTTGTTGCTCAGTGCTTGAGTAAGGTCCCAGATTCAAGTCCCCAGCATCTCCAGAAGGGCTGGACAATGGGCATGAGTCTTGATTGTAACCCAGTCAACATTGGCAGCATTGGGCTAAGGCATAACACAATTTCCTATGTCCCTATACAGTAGGACTCCGGTATCCACTGGGGATTGGTTCAAGGCCTTCCTGTGGATAATGAAAACCGTGGATAAGAGAGAATGCCTTCCCACCCACCCCAAACTGCTGTTTCCCGACAGTAGCTTGCTTTATGACTGCTTTTTTGAGACAGTAGCTTGCTTAATGGCCACTGTTTATGACAGTAGCTTGCTTTACAGATGCTTTTTGTGAAAATAGCTTGCTTTACAGCTGCTGTTTGTGACAACAGCTTGCTTTACAGCTTGCTTTGTTGCTGCTGAATTATTTATTCCCCCCCCCACCAACTGTTGATAACTGAATCAGTGGATACGGTGGACCTACTGTATACTTATCATAATTTTAGACAGAGTGACAAATATTGTTGGCCACTGTTCATTTCCCCAAGAGTTGATCTCTTTTGGATGTGAGACTGCTGTACACTTAGGCTGCTATCTCACCTGGGGAAGATCCTGATCTTCTGAAGGTCCGGCTTTTCCTCTTCCTCTGATCACGTGACAGAAGATGCGGGATAGCAGTTCCCACGAAGAAGGAAGTAAAAAAAAAAACCTAGCTGAGCAGCGCTATGGGGGGGGGAGATGGCGGGCGGCAGCAGCAGCTGTTCACGCCAGCTGTTCTTTGCACTTCTGATTATGCTGCCTTGCGATTTTATTTTCGCTTAATTCTTTTTGGACGACCAGGGCTATGGAGAGGAATTTAGAGGGGCTCGCCTAAGACCACCTTGGGAGTTCTTAGATCTCTCCCCCCTCCGATCAGGTTTGAGAGTCCCTCCCCCCCAGCCCTCGGTGCCTACCAGCGGAGCCGGAGCCTACCAGCGGAGCCGTCCCGGCTCTTTCGGTGGGGATGCTCGCCCGAGCCCCTGGTTGCTGCTGCTGCTGCCACTTGCGGTTTGCCGCTCAATTCGCTCGGCTCGCCGCCGTCACCCTCGCTGTGGACTTGCTGGGGAGACCGCCGCTGCTGCCTCCTTCCACTTGCGGCCCGCCACCGTCCATCTTGGTTGGCTTGTCTGGGGACCGCGGTCCTTGCCGTCCGCCGTTACTGGCCTCCGTTGCGGCTCAGCCGGGGAAGCCGCCGTGGCCGCTTTTGCCGCGGCCGCGGCCACCATCTCCAGCCCGCCTTCTTCCACCATGGCGGGCTGGCTTCGGGGACGCTATTACCGCTTCCGGCTCGCCGCCTGCTGTGTTCGCCTCGGGCCAGCTGGGGAGACTGCTGCTGCTGCCCCTACGACCTGCGCCCCGCCGTTTTCCATCTTGGTGGACCGGCTCTGGGGAGCCGCCTCTGCTTCCGGCTCGCCGCCTGTTGTTTGTGCTGCGGGCCAACAGGAGACTGCCGCCGCCTCCTCCTTCCACTCGCGGTCCGCCACCTTCCATCTTCCGGACCGGTTCCGGGGGGCTGCTCGCGGTGATGTCCTGCCGCCCCTGCTTTCCTCCTCCTGCGGTCCGCCCTCCTCATCGTGGCGGGCCGCCTCGGGGGCCGCCACCTGTATGTGCCTTGTTGCCAGCCTCCACCGCGGCGGGCTGGGCGAGGAGGTTGGGGAGGTCGCCGTTGTTGCCACGCTTCCTGTGGGGAACTCGCGCCGCCTGGCACTGTGCATTGGACCTCTTCGTCTCCCCAGCCTATATCCTTGGGAGCTAGAGGGGTTCCCGGGCGGCTAGTCGGCCGTCGGTGTTGCTGGCGCCATGGCATCCATCCGGCGCCTGACCCACTAACATCTGGGTCCCCCAGCTCGCAGCTTCTGACCTCTTGCGGGCTCTGACATTGGGTTTGGACTGCTCGGGTGGCAGGTCGGCCACCATCGTTTGCTGCCGACTTGGATCTGGGGGGGGATTTGGGGGGGGAGGGCGTTTGCGGGGACTTTGAGGGCTTAAATGGAACTTTCCTTGGGGCCGTTGGAGCCCAGAACTAGTAGCTTAGTTGGGGGTGGCCGGCATGTTGTTCCACCTCGCCCGCCCGCCCCCACTTGTGTCTGGTAGATTAGCTGGGGTAGCCGGCATGCTGACTCCATCTGGCTCGCTGATTTCATCTTGCCTGCCCCCACTTGTGACCTTGCCGCTAATCAACTCCTCCGACCTTGGTCTCTCCTTCCCCACTCCCAGGTGTACCTGATTTGATCTCTATTGGCAGTCAGCCTGTTCCATCTATTTACCATCTCCCTCCTGCCTTGGTTTTCCTGTTATTTTTCCTGTTATTTTTCTATATTGCTTTGTATTGTATTTTATTGTATTGTATTTTATTTTGCTATATTGCTTTGTATTGCATTTTATTTGTATTGTATTATTATTATTTGTTGTTTGTATTTTTTGATCTTTTACTTATTCTATTCATTTTAGGGGAGGGAGAGGCTGATCTGCCACTGTACTTATTTGGCCCTGTTGCTGAACCCCCCCCTTTTTTCCCCTTCTTAGCTTGTTTGACCATCTATTCCGCCATGCTTGCAGGGACTCATATACCGACGGTGTCGGGCCATGGGCGGTACGCTCGTAGCTGTTGGGTTCGTCAGACTAGAAGAACTAGGGTCAGGCAACTTGTGCCTGTCCCCCGTTCTGACCCCTCAGCTATCTGCCACGTGTCTGGGAGTCCTCCCACCAGCGCCCCCAATCTTGCCTGTCTCCTATTGAACGCCAGGTCGGTGCATAACAAAATCCCCATTATTCATGACACCATCACGGATGCCCACACCGACCTGGCGTTCATTACCGAGACCTGGGTGGGCACAGAGGGGGGGGGGCTTCCCTCGCCCTGCTGTGCCCGCCCGGGTACTTGGTAGAGGGAGTGGGAAGATTGGGGGGTCAAAAGGGAGGAGGGGCCGTGATTGTGTACAGGGACTCTTTTCATGTTAGCAGGGCCTCGACATTGGTCAGCCAGGGGCTTAAGGTACTTCACCTGTTGGTGGGTCAGCGGGACAGACTTGGCATTGTGCTGGGCTACCGAGCTCCCTGCAACCCAGCACAATCCCTTCCAGAGCTCACGGAGTTTATCGCCGCTGCTCTGTTGAGGTCCCCGCGCCTTCTGGTGGTGGGCGACTTCAACGTGCATGCGGGCGGTGGACTTTCCGGTGCTGCCCTGGAATTCATGGAATCCATGGCTTCCATGGGTCTGTCCCAGCATGTTTTATGCCCCACCCACAGGTCCGGTCACACCCTGGATCTGGTTTTTACCTCCACGTCGGGGGCTTCGTGTCTGGAGGTGGGGAACATTGTTTCCCTGCCTGTGTCATGGACAGACCATCACCTGCTCTCTTTTTCCCTGCCGATTCCGGCCCCTCCCCTTGAGGGGACCATCGGGCCCCTTGTTTTGGCCCGCCCCGGAGGCTCATGGACCCCCAGCGGTTCGGTGAGTTCTTCGGGGGGTTACCTGGTGGCATGACTGGCGCTCCGGCCGAGGATGTGGCTAACCTTTGGTACGAAACAGCTGCCCACACCATAGACCGGATCGCCCCTAAGCGCCTCCTCCGATGCCGAGCCCGGCCTTCCCCCTGGTATACCAGGGAGCTTAGGGCGATGAAGCAAGAGAGGAGGAGGCTAGAGCGCAGCTGGAGGAAAACCCGCACGGCATTGAGCAAGGCTGCTGTTGATGCCCAGTCTAGTCGCTATACCATCGCGATAAGGGAGGCCAGAACATCCTTTACCTCCCTGAGAATTGCTGAGGCCTCGAACCGCCAGGCGGAGGTTTTCCGGGTGGTTTGGGACCTCAGCAATCCTAGTCTGGCTAGGCCTCCTCCTACTGATTTCAGTAGTGAGCAGTTTGCAGCCTTTTTTCGAACTAAAATAGAGCCCATCCGTGCTGGCTTTGACTCCGGTTGCAGTGGCCCTGCCCCGCCATCCCCAGTTGCTGGTCCGCCTTCGCCGCCTCGGTTGGATGAGCTTGGGCCTGTTTCTGCTGTCGAGGTCTCCAAGGCTATGGTGCATTGCCGGCCTGCCTCCACTCCTTTCGACCCTTGCCCCGCCTGGCTAATTAGAGCTGCCAGAGGGACTATGGCCGAATGGGCTTCTGTCATCGCCACCGCCTCCTTCAGCGAGGGGGTTTTTCCCTCTCGCCTGAAGGAGACGGTGGTAAAGCCCATTCTTAAAAAACTGGGCCTGGCGGTGGACGATCTTTCAAACTATCGCCCAATCGCCAACGTCCCGTTCATGGGCAAGGTGATCGAGAGGGTGGCGGCGGTCCGGCTGCAGTCATACCTGGAGGATCGGCAGTGCCTCGATCCTTGCCAGTCCGGGTTCAGGCCCCGCCGGGGTACCGAAACAGCTTTGGTCGCCCTGCAAGATGACCTTCTCCGGGCGGCCGACAGGGGGTGCTCTACCCTGTTGGTTCTCCTGGATCTGTCAGTGGCCTTTGATACCGTCGACCACGGTATCCTGTTGGACCGGCTCTCTGAGGTCGGAATTGGAGGCACTGCTCGCAGTTGGCTCCGTTCCTTCCTGGAGGGCCGGCCACAGTACGTACAGCATGGGGGGGAGTTATCGGCCCCTTGGATCCTCCCTTGTGGGGTCCCCAGGGTCATCTCTTTCCCCATGTTGTTTAACATCTACGTAAGGCCGCTGGCGGGGGTCATCAGGAGTTTTGGAGTCTGCTGTCATCAGTACGCTGATGACACGCAGCTCTATCTCTCCTTTACCACCTCTGCTGTGGAAGCTGTGGAGGTCCTCGACGGGTGCCTGGAGGCCATACTGGCTTGGACCGGGGCGAACAGGCTTAAGCTCAACCCCGAGAAGACGGAGGTTATGTTCTTCGGGGCTCGTCGTCGGGTGCGGGCCCCCCCTCCCTTGCCTGGGGGGAGTTTCCCTCCAGCTTGCGGAGAGGGTGCGGAATCTGGGTGTGCTCCTGGACCCGGCGCTTACCATGGAGGCCCAGGTGGCGTCGGTGACCAGGTCCGCCTATTACCATATCCGTCGGATCGCCCAGATCCGCCCGTACCTCGACGCGAGCTCCTTGAGAACAGTGGTCCAAGCTCTGGTGATCTCGAGGCTGGACTACTGTAACGCCCTCTACATGGGGTTGCCCCTGAATCTCCTCCGGCAGCTGCAGCGGGTACAGAACGCAGCGGCCAGGCTGGTGGTTGGTGTGCGTCGTTATGACCACATCACCCCAGCCCTGGTCCGCCTGCACTGGTTGCCCGTTGCGGCCCGGATTAGATTCAAGGTCCTGGTTTTAGTTTATAAAACCCTCCATGGCTTGGGACCAGACTACCTGGCAGAGCGGATCGCTCAGCGATCAACCTCGGCCCGTCCCGTTCGGCAGGCGCGAGCGCACTTGCTCCGGGTCGCCACCCCTCGGGAAGCCCGGAGGACGCAGACCCAGACCCGGGCTTTCTCTGTGGCGGCCCCCAGCCTCTGGAATTCCATCCCCAGTGAAGTGCGCTCTGCAGTGTCCCTGCTGGCCTTCCGAAAGGCTTTGAAAACCTATCTTTTTCGGGAGGCCTTTGGCGATGTTTACTTTACTTAATTTTTTTTTCTTTCCCTTTGGCCCGCCATCGTAATCAGTTTCCCTCATTAGAGAAGTGCTGCTTAGGTTTTAATTCTGTACAGCGTGATTTATCTGTCTTGTCCTGTCTTATTTTTAGTATTTTTTTTTGTAACTTTGTCTGGCTATTGTAGCCTCGTGTAAGCCGCTTAGGGTACTTGTAGATAAGCGGGATATAAATCCAATAAATAAATAAATAAATAAATAAATAAAAGTAAAAAAGAAAAAAGCACCAGACCAGCTGGAGGACCAGGTGGCTGGCGCTGGGTGGTGGTGGTAAAAAACAAAAGCGCTGACCGGCCAGCTGGCTGGTGCTAGGGGGGTGGGGGGAAAATAAAAATAATTAAAAAGTGCCAGACCAGCTGCAGGACAAGCTGGCTGGCGCTGGTAGAGGGGAGTTTAAAAAAACAGTGCCAACCGGCCAGCTGGCTGGCGCTAGGGGGGTGGGGGAAAATTTTAATTTTTTTTAAAAAGTGCCAGACCAGCCGGAGGACCAAGGTGAAAGGACTGGAGCATCCACAGACAGTAGCAATGTGGGAGAGAACACTCTCAGGATGCTGATTAGGAAGTTTATTAAAAGTTTATTAAAATGGCCTTTATTAAAATAGCCCAACGCGTTTCGGCCCAAATGGCCTTCTTCAGGGACTTTTTTACTGTGCTCAAAGAAACTCTGGAGACTAACGTCAGCTGGCTGGCGTTGGGGAGCGGACTTAAAAAAACAACAGCGCCAACCGGCCCCAGGAACAGCCGGTTGGTGCTATGAAAAAAAGAAAAGAAGAGAAAAGAAAAGAAACCCAGATCATCTATGCACTCCCATGACATCTGCCTCTTAAAAAGGTGGATTTTTAAGCAAGGCAAAAAAATCCCTACTTCTACGGTAGGTCTTGGAAACCTCACTTAAGGGGACATTACCGGGGTTTCTTTTTCTTTTTTTCTTTTTCAAAAAGCCCGGTGGCATGGGGACGACATTTTTGAACACGGTTTATCTTCAAATTTGATCTGCATTTAAAGGGACGTAGGATAGAGCCCTAGTACCTTGCAGCCTTTGCTGCATTTACGTGAGTGGGAGGAAAGCAGAAATGTATATAAAATCAAATGCAGAGATTGTCCTCGGAAACTACTCCAGCATTATTAGTTCCACTTCTCCCTGGCCATAATATCTCAGCTCTAGCCTCCTATTTCTGCCTGGGTTAAACTAGAAAAGGAGAGGAGACTTGTTACTTTCATTTACAACTGTCTGGCGGTATTTAACATAACTTGTGGGTGAGGAAATGCTGAGTTACAAGGGGACCCAAGACTGGAGAAGCGATGTCTACTGACACCAATGCCATATTTCCCCAGTGAAAATCAGTTCCCCTAGAAGTAGCCATTTTGTCCCATGGAAGAAATGTATTGGATGGTCATAGGTTTTTCTCTGTAGATAAACAACATGAATCTGTATATGAGTAAGAGAAACATGGATAGGGAGACTGTGCGTAAAACAGAAGGGCAAGGATTCACATTTCACACACTTCCCCATCTCCATCAGCACAGAATATAGAAGATCCCTTTTGAGACTATATATCCCTGGATCACTGAGCCAGCAAGTTGTCCATACTGATTATATTTTTAAAGTTTTGAAAAATGGAAATATAAGCTTATTTTGGCACTCTTTCTCCACTCATTAATCCTACCCCCCAACACACACACCCAGGAGAGTGATCCTTAGAACAAAAAGTGATGAAAAACTGTTGTACTGTTGATGCAGTGTACCTGTATATTATGACACATGATAAGCTTGAGAGGGATCTTACTGGTGATTTTGTTAGGCTGTTTTGAACTTATAAAATTAAGATATTGGTGGTTTCTTATGCATATATATGTAGTAGTTATAATATTTATTTACTTACTTACTTATTTATTGGAAAAATAGGCCACTATTAAAAATAAAAAAATAAAAAAGGAACATTGCAAGCTTTTGAGCGCAGTAGATCACCCTCCTTCAAAGCAGGTCCCAGAAGTTCAGACATGGTAAAAGATGGGCTTTACCAGGAGTTTACTTTTAAAGTCCTTTGTTAGATGGTGTTCTTAAAGTCCATGGCTAGGTGATGTTGCAGCCAAGGCAGGAGTCTTATTGCAGGCAATATGGGCAGTGGTAAAAAGCTGCTTCTTAAGTCACGCCCCCGTTCTTCAAACAAAGGAACACGGGTCATATCGCCTGTAACCTATTTTTGCTATTGTGTTTTGTGATGGCCACACGACTCACCCCCCCTTTTTTTTATTTTGCTCTGATGGAATTACTTATTTATCTATTTATTTATAGCCTGCCTTTGTCCTTAAAAGGACCCAAGGAAGGCAGCTAATAACTTTGGTTTAATACACTGCAATAATACTGCAAACGTTTGGATAAAAAAAGAAAAAAATCAAAACCCCTACATTAATAAAACAGTTTGAGAGAGAAAGGATACACAGCATCAAAAGAGATGTGATGAGGTGTGTGTGTGTGGGGGAAAGGCACAGTTGTGTGTTAGCATAATTTGTGTTCATAGCACATGCCCTCTACAGCACACTACATCTGTTTGCAGTATTTGGGATCTGGGGGGGGGGACACACCTGCAGATACACACAGCTGTAGGGAATATACTGCTTGCTTAAAGCAATTGGATATTTAATTGACAATGCCAGTTTCCATTACATTTTTCTGTACAATTTACATGAACCTAATTGAGCACATCCGATCTCGCCTGATCTCAGAAGCTAAGCAGGGTCGGGCCTGGCTAGTACTTGGATGGGCGACCACCTGGGGATACCAGGTGCTGTAGGCTCCTGGAGTAGGAACTGGTAAGCCACTCCAGTATTCCTGCCAAGAAAACTCCATGGACATGGGGTCACAAAGATTCAGTCACGACTGTAATGACGTAACAAAATGTATGAATTGACAGTTAGTCATATTGGACTATATACCCCATTTTAAAACTGTAAATATGAGAAACACCTAAGAAGTACCCCTAAAATCTGTTTCTGCAATTCAGTACAGCTGGTCTGAGTATACACTTTCCCTCTTCCTTTTGTCAGCTGATAATGTAGTCATAAAATAGCATTCTATAGGCCATAGGATATATTGGAACCCCTCTCTGAGTATGGGGAACAGAGCTTCAGAAGTTACTTTTATAATGATTAATTACATAATGAGTTGCAGAGGCCCCAAGAGTATCGTATTACTATTTGCATTCCTTCAAATGCTAATAAATGTCCAGAATCAGCTCACCTCTGCACTGGAAACCTTGACATAGAGGGCTTTGTGCTGGAGATAACCTACTCAGTCCACACCATAATCCCAGTGCCATGGCCAGTCTAGACTAGAACTGACATTTAACAAACATACGCCCCTTGGTTTCAACAGAAATTCAATGGTGAAGAGATGGCCAGAGATAGGAGCACCTATCTCGAATATGAAAATGAAGCTAGCGGGATTTTCAATGATATTGTTCATCCACCATCAGATCCTCACTTCGCACTTTGTGGGACTGTACTCTTAGGGAAAAGAATGAGCCCCCTTCAGTGTTCATAGAGCTTTCCCCTTCTTTGACTAGAGAAATAGGATTTCGTGTGCCTTGGGAGGCGGTCTTTCGTGGCCACCGTTCCACTGCTATTTTCCTGCAGTCCTTTCTGCTGGTATGTGTTTTGCAATCAGTTTGTTTCCAGAAAAAAAGTTCTGGCAATGAAGGTTACTGCCTATCAACTCATTTTCTCCACTGTTCTAAATAGGAAAGAAAAAATCCAACACCCTCAAAAATACAAAACCCCAGCCCAAATCGGTGTGCCTCTTGGAGATGCACAGAGGATATTATCTAAACTTCCAGTGAATCACAGCTGACAGTGTTGCTATTTCTAGGCCAAAAGAAGTGCTCTTTGAACAAAATGCAATCGCTGTGTCTTTTCAACCTGCGCTTCAGCAGAGTGAAACAGCAGGATTCCCGTACTGTATAATAACTGTCAGAAACAATTTCTGCTCTGTAAGTGAGGTGAAGCAAAATGTCAAAATATTTGAATACATTTCATTGAGGATATCTTCTTTTAAATTAGTGAAGGCTGGAGGAAAAGAATCCTATTCTCTCACATAATAAATATGCATAGAGCACTGAGGGCCAAGTGAATTCTAATAAAGCCGAGTCCTAGCTTGTTAATGGTGTTAGAGAAACCACAACAATAAAACACAATAATTATGAGTTAAAGAAATGCCAGGCTTGGCCTTTTTCCAGGATTCTTGAATGTTTTATTCACAAGAAATTTAGTAGTCTAAAGCCACTGTGTTAATTACCATATTTTATAAAATCCCCTTGTACAGAAAGGAGCAATCAGCCCACAAGGATTCCAGCCCTGGATATGTATATCTCATTATTAGTACAACTGTACTCTTTGGAACTCATTAGCCTTGCTACCTTAGCCTTGCTCATTCCAACATTTCCATGAAACACTGGGGGAAAAAGATAATGGCAAGAAGGGCTCTCTAGCAGCAGCAGTGCCAATGAAACCTGGTCGTCTATTGGAAATCGAGGCATTGTCCAAGCTATCCAATGAAGTGAATGAATTTCACAGGAACAGCGATGGTTTCCCCCCCTTGTTATTAAGGTTTCATTCACAGTACCGGAAGATTCTTGGAGCAGCCTTCCGTCACTGATTTACACCCCCCCCACACACACACACACTATGCGAGAGAGTTCATTCAGTATACACCCAAAGCAGATAAATGTATTGAATTTATTGCTGGGGGAGTCACATGACCAGTAGAGAGAAAATGGAATGATGAATGTATAGGATGCTTAAGAAAACAATGTAGAGGAAGAAGGGCTAGTAATATTTGGCACCTACAGTATTTATTTATTTATTTATTTATTTATTTATTTATTTATTTATTTATTTGTTTGTTTATTTGTTTGTTTGTTTGTTTTTAGGGGGCATATTTATATACCATTACTTCAGAGCTTGAGGTAGTTGGCAAGCATGTTCAGAAAAACAACAAATCATTCAAATCCTAGCATTCAAAATGTTTGCTTTTTTTATTTGACCCTATGATTTACCACAGGCATGTCCAAACTTCGGACCTCTTGATGTTTTGGACCACAGCTCCCAGAATTCCAAGCCTGTATTTCCAATGGCAAAGGACTGTGGGAGTTGTGGTCTAAAGCATCTGGAGGGCTGTCGTTTGGACATGCCTGATTTACAAGTAAGAATTGTAATATGACAACTAGGATACAAAGAATAAATAATGTAGCAATTGTTTCTCAGCTCTGGGAAATATTTCTTTCTCTCTCTCTCTCTCTCTCTCTCTCTCTCTCTCTCTCTCTGAGATCAGTAATTTTCCATTGAATTTTTAAAAAATAATAATAATAAATGTTCTTTTTTTAAAAAAGATCTACCCACAGAGGCAGAGAATGGAAGCCAAAGGTAAGGAGGATTGCCCAAGGCTTCAAGTTGTTGCATCCTCTACCGAGGGCTGACTCCTTTAGCCAGGGGAAGACAGCTTGCCAGCTGACTATGGTTAAACATACCCATCAGAGATACTTTTGCCACCTCGCCTGTGCTTTGTCGCCCTGCCTAGTCCTTGTTGGCAAAAGCCAAGTATACATTTGCATTCATTTAAAGTGAATTAGCATATGCAAGAGAGGAAAGGGACTGTCAAGGGGGAAGCAGCAAAATGGAACAAGGAAGGAAATCCCTACCATGCAGATACCTTGGCAGAGACAAAGCAATATTTTGGAAGCGATGACCAAATGACAAACGTTCACGAAACTGCATTTCCAAGAGCAGGGGAAAGAAAATGTGTTGTTATATGAACAAAAGTGAGCCCCTTTTAATTCATCATGTGCTGAAAGAACAATCTAAATTATGTCTCTAAATTAGGGCTGCTCCCCAGGAAGAGCATGGTTTCTAAATAACAGGTCCTTACAAAGAGAATCCATGATGGGGTATCACCACTACTACATAAGAGGTACACCCTCAAGGGCAGTGAAACGCCCCCTGTACAAGGGGCCTGAATTGGGATGAGGGCATATGCAGTGCAGACTCGAAGGGAGGTAGAAGAGGAATAGACATCTGTTAAAGGGATTGCTCCAAGTGCCAAGACTGTGTTTGTGCATGGAAGATGAAACATATTTGGAACACATTTTAAAGTGGCATAATAAAGTAGATGCAATTATGGTAGAGTGTGAAAGAGGGCAGCTTGAAATATTTTTGCCAAATCAATTATGAGAATTTTTTTTTAAAAAAAACTATTTTGCAGCAATTGATTCTGTTCTTAGAAAAGAAAATAGGCTTTACGTTGAAAACAAAAATCCATCTTTACTCTTCAGTTCTTCTCATGAATTTGACAACTTCCTTAGCACTGAGAGGACTGCCTCACCAACGACCATAGTCCTTCTAAGAAGGCATAGCACTTGAAATTAGTCAAGAATTTCATAACATTCAGCAAATAGCTTGTAAAAAGCAAAAACAAAACTTCCACTCAGTATTACAGTATGTGGGGGGGGGGGAGAGAGACAGTTGTATTATTTTTAAAGCAAGTCTAATGCTCATCAATGCACAATTGTAAAAAAATAATAATCTTATATGCTGGAACACCGGTACATCAAAAAGCATCAAACCAGTGTTGCAAACCAAACAGAAGGCTCCATGGAGGTCTTCTGGATCTCTAAGTGCTTTTAATTAGTTACAACGCAAGGCATTATACATGACACTTTTTTAGTTTTCCTCCTAGAGAGGAAAAGCAGGATCCAAATAAGAGAAAAACTCATTTTTGAAACCACAGGCAGCTGACACAAAATTTATTTCTCTGTGTCTGTGTGTGTGTGTGAGAGAGAGAGAGGGAGAGAGAGAAAGGGAGGGAGGGAGGGAGGGAGGGAGAGAAGACTGTCCTGTTCCAGACAATGAGCCGCTCCTGCCAGAAAGGGTCACGACATTCTAGAACAGGATCGAGTGGGGGGGGCTTGCCACTGGATCACAAACTCTGGCTGGTTCTGAAACTGGCTATCCAAGGATTTGCTTAGCTAATTACAGAGAGGCCCCTTCTCTGCAAGTTGGCCTTTAGGTGAGGAACCGGCCACAGCAAGTGTGAATGCAATATAATACATAGTTGAGTAGGTACCATATTTATCTGTCTATAAGGTGCCCCCCATGTATAAGACTACCCCCACTTTTCAACCCAGAATTACAGCTTTGTAACCACACTGTTCTCTCCTCGGCTTACTTCCCTGTATAAGATGACGCTCAATTTTTAGTCTAACAATTTTAGACAAAAATATAGTCTTATACATGGACAAATAATGTATGTTTTGCATCAGTGGAATAACTACTCCCAATGACGCAAAGAGAGATCATCAAGAGGTTTAAGGTAATTCCCTCCCACCACCACCACCACCAATAAAAGCTGACTGATGGCATTCAGACATGTGAATGAAGCATTGATGAGTTCTCAAAAATATAAAACAAAATAAAATACATGCAGTTGTATAGTTTATTTTCCTGAGATGAAAAGGCAGGATCCAAGGACAGCTTTTTGGTGGGGAAAGGATTAAGCACCCACACCTACTCTTCCACTAATCAGAATTCATAGTCTATCAATCATGGATGATCCTTATTAAAAATTTTAAAAATGTCAAGACTTTGTTGCTTGCAATTGCTTGCAATTGGAGTATCGGTTATAACTGGGAACTGGGATGTGGTTTATGACCTTGTATGACAGAATTTGCACCAGGAAACTCTAGATATACTAATTTTCTCTCTGCCAGAGGTCCTGTAATTTTAATAGCTCTGTAGTTCAATCTGATGCATATTTGCTTAGAAGCAAGTGTTATTTATTTAGTTTAATGGAACTTCTTTCTGGGTCACTGTTCATAGGATTAAAATCTTAATAGTACTAGCAGAAATTCAGCAGATGAAACTCTCCCCACCTCTGCATTTTTGATCCGAAGAAAAGCATTGTTCTGAATTTCTGCTTGTGGTGCAAGTGTGAAAAGTGCACGAGCCCTGTCAAATAAAAAGTTGGAACCTCAGGAGGACTGGAGGACCCAAAACTGATATGTTCACAGTCTTAGTTTAAAGTGCAGCTGACCTTCAAAACTCACAATACAGAGAAGACTACTAGTGAGATTAAGTATGCAGGTGCATTTCAAATGGGATGAATACCCAAATGGATTTAAAGGACAAAGTGATATGCCCATTCATAGTTTTCCTCCTTCCAAATTAAAATAAAAACAGTTCCAGTGATGATTAATTGTTTTGTGTTTAGCGTCATTTCATAAATAACAAAATGTGCTATTATCACACAGGGAGGTTGGTTTGTTTTCTCTAAATGCACACCTTTGTTAATTAGTTACCACTAGAATTACTTGTTGAAAAGAGGAAAGGAGATACATTTTTAAAGATAAAAATGTTAGTTAGTGATTACAATTCTGGAAGCAATATTGCAAACAGAGAAATCTCTTTCTACCAAAAATCTGTCCTCTGCTTCAGATGATGGTAAATAAGGCAATAACCTCTAGGGGAAGTCTGATTCTGAGAGGTAATTTTTCATTACAAATGCAAACAATTTATATGAAAAAGATATAAACCTATTCCAATCAGTTTGTTAATTTTATATGAAGTCACAATGAGACACTGAGTGGTAATATTATTGCTTCCTGTGCTTATGCCCGAGTTTCAGTTTTTGTGTAAAGCACAATACATTTCGTGGCTAATGGCCTGGAATGTGTGGAATACCAGATGTTGCTGGACCTTTGTTATTATTAGCTTAACCAGCCTAGTCAATGATGGGGAATGTGTGTGTTGGGAATAGTAGTACAGCATGTGGCACATTCCTGAGTCCTTAGCTTAAAAAAAGCACCTGGTAAAACCCAACCAGGGTAAAGTTTCAGAATGATTTATATCAAAGAGCAAGACAGAAATCAGTGGTCCTTAAAACATCTGGAACTGAGCTAGAGTGGATGAAAGACTTGGGTTAAATCTGCAAGAGTGAATACAGATCTCTCGTCATTGGGATGCTGACTAGTGTTGCTCTATTAAAGAGGATGAAGACCAGGCTTTCATTTGTGCAACTGCAGAACTGTGAAGCTGGAAAAGGCCCCATGTCTTTCTTTTAGGGAAGCAGCAGTCAAGACCAGGATGCTTAGAAATGTGTAGCACACGGAAATCAGCACTCAAGTGATTTCAAAACAACCAGGCAGCTTTCCAGCGAGCCTGGAAACAAGGTCATTCTATGGGACTACATTATTGCTCTGAAAAATTATCATTCATGCTTTTTGCCAGTTTAGCAGGAAAGTAAACTAAGGGCTGAATCAGAAATACATTGAAACAAGAATTGTTTATGCTGTGATATGAAATTATGGAAATGGTGTTTGTAGGTCTTATGACACACCCTACTGGTCATCATAATAGTCAAATCATGCAATGGTAGAATGTTATAAGGACCTCTTCCTACAGAATCATTCCATTCTTTAAAAAATAGTTCTAACAAATTATGTATATGTAATAGAGCCAGCTAGCCAAATAATAAATTATAGGCTACACTGAACTGTAAGAACAATGGAATTTTTTGTTGAAATAATTCTGTTGGACCTACAGGCCTCTAGAACATGCAGCCCCTGGATGAGGGAATATTTACAAATAGGGTGTAAGTGAAAACAACTTAATAAGTTATAAATATGGGGAAATAAGACACAGGTAGAGAGGGCATTACTCACATCATTGCAACTTCATACTATTTTGGGTACCAGACCTCAAAGAACAACAGTCAACAAGGATTTCCCTCCATAGATGTAAACTGGCATAAGGATAGCTTGGCTGGGTGAGAACCTTATTTTATATGTTAAAGGACTGAGTAATATAGTTTACTTTAACATATTTTAATTTTAACCACTTTAGTGTTGTAGAGATGTATTCTCTGTCTTTTGTTTTTAAATGGGCCTTGTTACACCGCCCAGAGTAGCCTAGTAGTTACATGGGTTGTACATAAATTAAACAAACAAACAAATAAACAAATAGGCTGTAAGCGCTTGTATTTTTAGAATATAGTTGAAATATTCTCATTGTTTGTGAAGATTCTCAGTCATCCAGGGGAGTTCATCTGGAAGTTGAGTCATGGCTACTGGACTTCTTTTTCTTGAGAGATTGAAATGTTCAGAGAGCGAAACGTTTCGATCTCTCAAGAAAAAGAAATCCAGTTGCCATGACTCAAATTCCAGATATTCTCGTTCTTTCTTACTCTGAAAAGATATGCTTATGTATTTTAGAATAATTTTTAAGTATTTGTGCCTACATTTTTCACAATTGTAAGACTTTTATATTTTTACAACTCTGAAGTATTTTGTGCATATAGAACATGACAACAATATAGATAAAGAAAGCTTGAATGCATTTGCTCAAGCCACAGAAATTAAACTTGCTCCTTTACAGACAGGCAGTCCAACAACATCTGGGCCTTCAACAAAGTAGTGTCCTAACCCAGAAGAACAATGGATCAGCTCGAGACCCAGAACTGATGGAAGAACCTGGTCATTCCTTACATGGCTGGAGTGTCTGAAAAGCTTAGAAGGGTTTTTGGCAAACACCACATCCCTGTTTACTTCAAACCTACAAGCACACTAAGGCTCGTCTACCCAAAGGACCCAACACCAAAACACAAAAGGAGCAATATAGTATATATATGGTCAAATGCAATGAGGAGTGTGCAGACCTCTACAATGGAGAAACTAAACAGCCATTAAACAGGAGGATGGCCCAACACAGGAGGGGCAACAGGAGTCAGGACTGGAATCAGCAGTGTGCCTCCATTTGAAGGACAAAGGGCACTCATTCAAAGATGAGGATGTACACATATTAGACAGAGAAGATAGGTGGCTCCAGAGAGGAGTCAGGGAAGCCATTCGTGTGAGTATTGAAAACCCCTCTCTGAACATAGGTAGTGGACTCAGGCACAATCTGCTACTTATCAAGCTGCTCTTTCAACCATCCCCAAACAAATCAGAAACATTTCACCCCTCCACCAGGAAGGCCACAGCTAATAACCCATACCTAATGGGTGTTGGGAAGGGTTGCATAGGTGAGACTTTCAAACACCTCAGGCCATTGTGCATGTAATGAGTCTATTCAGGACATTGTCTACCTAATGATCCTATTCAGGCCACTGTCCACCTAATGAGCCTGTCAGGCCAGGGTGATGTGAAATCAGGGTGAACTATAAATTGGAGGTCTCACCACTAACTTCCCTCAGACTGAAGAAGCTGCTTGGATGCACAGCAAACTGTTTCAACCTCTCAAGAAAAGAAGTCCAGTTGCTATGACTCAAGGTCCAGAGGACATCTGGGGTACGATGGTGGGTCTCCTTCAGGTTTCACAACCCACTGCAGAAGATGAATTAGAACAGCTACTATAAGTGCTATCAGCCATTATTGCTGTAACCATGTATATCAAAAGCAGTCCCTATTTGACACTTCTTAGCCTCTCTCCTGCTGTGCCCCTCCAGGTGTGTCCACGTAATGCACAGACCATCAACACAATACTCTGTTCTATCAGCCATGAACTGCTCCTGCAATTGCAAGCACGCCATGAGGACAACTTACTCTCTATCCCTCTTTTAATGTTCTGATGCCTGGTTGGCAGTTAAACTCATTTTCAAATTATTTTAATATCTTTTAAACAGTTTCAATTGCTTTAGGTGGGTTTAAGATGATATAATGATTATGCCCTGCCCTGAGAATGGGTATTGGAAAGGTTAAAAATAATTTGCTAAAACAATCAATCAACCTATCTGATTGAATCTAATATTACAAGTCAAATTGCCCTGCAGTATTTCTTGCTGGGATTTCATTCGCCCAATTTTAATCTCCCTCTCTTTAATTATCGTGCTTCCATAGTGCATTCTTTATTCTGCTGGCAGTTTCTTAAAGATTTTGCAAAGAAATTTAAAAGCTGCTGTCTTTCACCCTCCCCATCTTGTCTCATTTCATCTTTACTTATCTGTAATATAGTGTTTTTGATTTGTAGTTCGCTGTAAATTGTGTGTGTGTGTGTGTCCATGGTTTGTCAATGGATGCGAAGCTTAAGACTGAAAGCATGTTGGATACATGTATCAACAAGGAAGAGTTGTGTCAAGTGCGTTTCCATTCACACTAACAGTAATTTGTCATTTGAAGTTTGTCTTTGTATGGATCTCCTTAAAAATGGCAACAGTGTCCAGATGGCTAGTCCACTTAGTCTGAAATGGGTCAGAAAATTGACCCAGAAATTTGATTCTACTCCTTTAGGTCTCAATCAACATAAGGGTTTCACTACTTTCTCTAGAAAATGAATTGACACAATTAAGTGCTTTCATCAGTTATTCCGATAACTGCCTTCTTTAAAAAAAAACAGCAGATCATATTAGGCACTTGGCATCTTTTCTCCAAATAGTTTTTTTAAAGGCAGCAGGAACCACTAACACAGGAATCCACAAAATAATGTTGCTATGAAAGAGTTGGATTAATTATTTTTAACTTGATACCCATGTTCTCTGAATAATCATATTCCATTCAATGAGCACAGTGACTAGGAATGCACTGTGTTCTTGATACAATATTGAACAGGTTTGGTGAGGTTTCCCCTTATTAACTGCTCTGAGTTGGCAAAAAGCAAGATATAGACATAGTATTCATCCCAGACTTTGAAATTTTTGAAAAAGTCTGAAAGTAATTTCCCTTTGGTCCAATTTCCATTTTGACATCATCATCATCATCATCATCATCATCATCATCATCATCATCATCATCATCATCATCATCATCATCATCATCATCATCATCATAGCTGGAAGGGATCCTATGGATGATTGAATCCAGATTCTGTCAAGGAGACACAATGGAGAATCAAACCCGCAACCTCTGTCTTCACAGCCTGATGCCTAAGCCACTGAGCTATCCAGTTAAGAAAAGACGACATAAAACACATTTACTAGCTTCTATGATTTAGCACATAGACTCCAAGTGATCAAATCAAAGAAATCTCTATATTGCAATGTCGACTTCTAAACAAATTTAGAATACACTTTTCATTTTATTTATTTATTTATTTATTTATTTATTTATTTATTTATTTATTTATGAATGACCTTATATCCCGCCCATCTTCCCAACGGGAACTCTGGGCGGCTAACAGGAGTAAAAAAACATAAAACAACGGTTAAAACTGCAGGCAATAAGGCAGCGAAAGACAAGATGGCGACGAGCCCAAAGGGGGGGGGGAATAAAATAAAATAAAACTCTAATTCACAGGTCGCCGAAGGCCTCTCTAAAAAAGAGGGTCTTCAAGCCCTTCTTGAAGGCAGGCAGGGACGAAAGTAGGCGCAGCTCACTGGGGAGGTGGTTCCAAAGTGAAGGCCCCACCACAGAGAAGGCACGGCCTCGCGTGCGCGTTTTCTGCGCCTCTCTGGGTGTGGCAACCCGCAGTGAGTGCGCCTGAGATGATCACGTGGGTCTGGAACCGGATGCCTTTTGGGAGATGCGCTCCGCCAGGTACTCTGGTCCCAAGCCGTGGAGGGCTTTGAGAATCAAAACCAGGACCTTGAACCTGATCCGGAGGACAACAGGGAGCCAATGCAGGCGGGCCAGGACTGGGGTGATGTGCTCGTATCTACGGGCACCCACCGCCAGCCTAGCCGCCGCATTTTGCACCCGCTGTAGCCTCCGGGTCAGGGTCAAGGGCAACCCCACGTAGAGGGCATTGCAATAGTCGATCCTCGAGATCACCAGGGCCTGCACAACTGTCCTCAGGGAGGACTCATCAAGGTACTGGCGGATCTGGGCGATCCTGCGGAGATGGAAAAAAGCGGCCCTGGAGACAGCCATCACCTGGACTTCCAGGGAGAGGGCCGAGTCCAGGACCACGCCCAGATTCCTGGCCCTGTCTGTAGGCTGGAGGGAAACACCCCCCAGACTAGGGAGGGGGCCATTGTACCCAGACGAGGGCGCCCCGAAGAACAGAACCTCCGTCTTCTCTGGATTAAGCTTCAGCCGGTTATCTCTGGTCCATTCCAGAATGGCCTCCAGGCACTGATCGAGGGAGCGGATCGCCTCCACTGCAGATGATGAAAAGGAGAGATAGAGCTGCGTGTCATCAGTGTACTGATGACAGCGAACTCCAAATCTCCTGATGACCTCCCCCAGCGGCCTCATGTAAACATTGAACAGCATGGGTGAGATTGCCGACCCCTGGGGCACCCCACAAGGGAGAGTCCAAGGAGCCGACAAGACATCACCCAGCTGAACCATCTGAGTCCGGCCGCTAAGGAAGGAACAGAGCCAGGCCAAGGCCTGACCACCAATTCCCGCCTCCGCGAGCCAGACCAGTAGGTTACCGTGGTCAACGGTATCAAAGGCAGCTGAGAGATCAAGGAGGACCAACAGGGAGGAGCTCCCCCTGTCGGCCTCCCTGAGGAGGTCATCCTGCAGAGCGACCAGGGCGGTCTCGGTCCCGCGAAAAGGTCTGAATCCAGACTGGAAGGGGTCCAGGATATGATTAACCTCCAGGAATGACTGAAGTCGGACAGCGGCCACCCTCTCGACAACCTTGCCCAGGAAGGGAACAATGGCAATTGGACGATAGTTGAAAAGGTCGTCCGATGCCATGCCAGGTTTTTTCAGAGTGGGTTTCACCACGGTCTCCTTCAGACAGGAAGGGAGGCATCCCTCCCTAAAGGAGGCTGTGGCAATAGCTGAAACCCACCCAGGCATGTTCCCTTCGGCAGATTTAATAAGCCAAGCTGGGCAAGGGTCAAAAGGAGTGGCCGCCGGCCGGCAACGAGCCATAACTCTGGAGGTCTCCACTGCAGAAACCGGCCCAAACTCATCCAGGAGGGGAGAACGGGGGGGGGGGGTGAGGCACCAGAGATCTCAAAGGGTGGACTAGAGCAGCTGGGGGGCAAGTCGGAACGGATGGCCTCTATTTTTGATCTAAAATGGGCTGCAAATTGCTCACTAGTGAAATCACTAGGAGGAGGCCTCAGCTGGCTGGGATTGGAGAGGTCCCGAACCACCTGGAATAACTCCGCCTGGCGGTTTGCGGCCTCACCAATTCTCAGGGAGGCGTAAGATCTTCTGGCGTCCCTGATCGCGCGAAGATAGTGGCCAGTCAGCTGTCTAAGGGCAGCCCTATTCTCTTCCGTCCGACGGGCCCTCCAAATGACCTCCAGTCTCCTGCGTTCTTGTTTCATCGAACGCAACTCCTCCGTAAACCACGGGGAGTGGCGGACTCCACATCGCAGGAGACACTTGGGGGCGATCCGGTCAACCGCCCCAGTGGTACCTACATACCACCTTTCCACCAGGGCATCGACCGGATCGTTCGCCAGACCGCCAGAGAGCTCCCCGAAGGCCTTCATGAACCTGACAGGGTCCAGGAGCCTACGGGGGCGGGCCCAGATGTAAGATGGGCGCTCCCCGCGGGGCAGGGGGGCGATCGACAGGGAAAATTTTAGCAGGTAGTGGTTCAACCATGACACGGGCAGGGGCAAAATACCCCTAACCCCCAGACACGAGTCTAGCGACATGGAGGAAAAAACGAGGTCCAGGGTGTGGCCAGCTCTATGGGTGGGGCATAGAACATGCTGAGATAAGTTCATGGAAGTCATGGATTCCATGAATTCCAGAGCTGCACCAGAGAGTTCCTCCTCGGCATGCAAGTTGAGGTCCCCAACCACCAAAAGGCGGGGGGACCTCAACAAAGCAGCCGAGACGAACTCAGTGATCTCTGGGAGGGATTGTGCTGGGTTGCGGGGAGCACGGTACACCAGAACAATGCCAAACTTATCTCGCTGACCCACTGATAGATGGAGGCATTCCACCCCAGAAAACACCATAGTCACAGACCTGCTAACACAAAGGGTTTCCCTGTAAACTATGGCCACCCCACCACCCCTACCCTCCGATCTGCCTGCCCACTGAACCTGAAACCCGGGGGGGGCACAAGAGGGAGAGAGAGGCCCCACCCTCTGCGCCCACCCAGGTCTCGGTGATGCATGCCAGGTCGGCATGCTCATCCAAGATAGAACCGAGGATGAGCGAGGTCTTATTATGCACCGACCTGGCATTGATCAGGAGGCAGGACAGGTCGGAGGCGCTGGTGGAGTGACGCCCAGGTAGATGACGGTGAGCAAGGGGATCAGAACGGGGGACAGGCAATAGGTGCCTGTCCCTAGTTCTTCTAACCCGACCGATCCCGCCACCCAAAGCGTATCTCCCACGGCCAGACACCACAGAGATGCGAGTCGCTGCCAACATGGCGGCCTGAAGGGGGTGAAGGGGGAAAAAAGACAATATAAATACAATAAAAGAAAAATACAAATAGCAAATAACAACTAGGAACTACAAAAATACAACAGTAAAGTTACAATCATAAAAAGCACTATAAAACGCAAGAAAAAACGAAAGGAAATGGGGCAAAGGGGCACAAAGCCAGGGCAGGATGGAAAAATCCTGGAAGGGGGGGAAGGGGAAAGCAAACCGAAGGGAGGGGTAAAATACACCACCAAACGAGGGGGTGGCTAGAGACAGGGCAGAGATGGTCGATGCCGTCTAAGACACAGAACAGCTGGGGAGGGGGCAGTGGGCGGGGGCAAACGCCTCCAAAGGCATCGGAGGATACGGATCCAGGTCAAATGTGTAATACATAAATGAGTGCTCTCTTTTTGAATAGATTCCAGAAGGATCAACAAAAATGATTATTTATCTTAGACATATAAATCTGAGGAATATGTATTTAGGGAATGATAAAATCAAAATAAAATGGGAAAGAGGTCTAAACAAATCCAATTAAAATGAAGAATGACCTTATATCTGTAAGCCAGGATACTATGATCCATTTTATATAGGTTTAAAAATCTTAGCACAATGATACCACAAATGATCACACTAAGGAAAATCTAGCAGTTTCCTAACACCATCTGGTGTAATGCTGCTAAGGATTCTGCTGTTCATGTTTCAGATTGTCTGTCATTGGTTCTTATCAGGAAAAAGTAGGAGATAACGTATATTTGATTACTGGGCACAGATATTCCATGATCACCATATTCTGGTTCGATTTTAAAAGGGAAAAAGAGGGATTGAACAATACATTAGTACTGAACCTTCTCAAAGGTACAAGGAAACAGTGTGTGTGTGTGTGGGGGGGATTACAACAGTTCAATGAGGATGACAGAAGTCTGGGACAATCTGCTTATTAATATGTTCACATTTCTAAAATGATGAATAATGACACAGTCATTATTCGACCGCAGTGAGTGGGGAGAGGGTTGATGCAGAAAACCCTTGTGATCAATTTGGACATTGGGTTATAATTTAGTAGACACACTAGGTATAGCCAATTGAGACCAGATTAAAGAAAAAGGAATGTTACCGAGTGGTAGCTCATTGGGTTTTCTTTTTCTTTTTCCACCTGCATTGTTGGCCACCTTGAGTGTAATTTTACAGATAGGTGGAGCAGAACTGTATTGCCATCTTCTCTTCATATACAGTATAAGCTAATGGTGGGGAACCAGTCCCATGCCCAGAGCCTAGGCTAGGCTTCTGGAGATGCTGCCCCTTCCTGGATGAAGTTATGACAGTGGCTCTTATAGTCGGGCTGTTTGTTCTCTATATTTCACTTTCTTAAGTATTCACAGTCCTTTGCCATTGGAAATACAGGCTTGGAATTCTGGAAGCTGTGGTCCAAAACATCAGGAGGGCTGAAGTTTGGACATGCCTGGACTGAACCATTTATTACCATCCTCTTTCTCTCCTTATACAGACTACATTGACTACATTGAAAAATAATGCAGGAAGTACTCTAGGTTTGCAGTATTTTCCACTGACACAATGCTCAAGTCAAAGCAAATCATCTAGGAAGGAAGGAAGGAAGGAAGGAAGGAAGGAAGGAAGGGAGGGAGGGAGGGAGGGAGGGAGGAACAAAATGGAATCATCATTCCATTTCCATCAGAATGGAAAGGCTAAAACATTTAGGGCTCTTTAGTCTGGAAAAAAGGCGCCTGATGGGGGGATATGATTGAGACGTACAAAATAATGCAAGGCATGGGTAAAGTGGATAGAGGGAAGCTCTTCTCCCTCTCACAAAATACCAGAACTAGGGGACATATACTCAAATTGTGGGCTGGGAGAGTAAGAACAGACAAAAGAAAATATTTTTTCACCCAGCGCGATGTTAGTCTGTGGAACTCCCTGCCACAGGATGTGGTGATGGCATCTGGTCTGGACGCCTTCAAAAGGGGATTGGACAGATTCCTGGAGGAAAAGTCCATCACAGGTTACAAACCATGAGGGAGATGTGTAATCTCCAGGCTTAAAACCAGGGTACCTCAAGGGCCAGATGCAGGGGAGTGCTAACAGGAGACAGATATCTAGTCTCGTGCTCTCCCATACACATATGGTGGGGCCACTGTGAGATACAGGAAGCTGGACTAGATGGGCCGTTGGCCTGATCCAGCATGGGTCTTCTTATGTTCTTATGTTCATCATCATCATCATCATCATCATCATCATCATCATCATCATCATCATCATCATCATCATCATCATCATCATCATCATCATCTTAGAACTGCAGAGCTGGAAGGGACACTGTGGGTTTTCGAATCCAGCCCCTGTCAAGGAGTCATGATGGTCAACTGAACTCTCAGCCTCGGGCTCCACAGCCAGATGCCTAAACAGACACAAATTGCTTTAAACAAATACAAAAATAATAATGTTGATACTGAGCTGATGCTGCACATTTTTCCTAATACAGTCGTACCTTGTATTAATGGAATTAATTTGTTCCAAATTAAATTATGTTAAGCACATTTTCCTTTATACAAAGGAAACTTAGGAATGCATTGAAAACATAGGGCGTTTATACACGACCCCTAAGCTCCGCCGAAAATGGCTGCAAGCTCCGGAGATTTAAAATGTTTCCCCACCAGCTCCGGAGTTTGCAGACAATTAAGTGCGACCCCGCCCACTTTAGCGCGACCCAGAGCACTTTTCTTGTACCTTCTCTCTGGAAGTGAAAAATATTTGATGCGGATAAGAGTGCTGGGCTCTCCTCGTTTGTCTGTTGTTTTTTTGCCTCCCGCCCCTTTAAGAGCCCCTTGAGAAGGAACCAGGAAGTAACGGGGCTCGTGGCAACTTCGACCGGCACCGGCAGGTTAGTAAAGGCTTCTTTTGTCCTTTTTTCCCCTCCATCCCCTCACGCCGACAGGAGCAGGAAGTGCTGAGGGGTGGGGACGCAGGAACTGAAATGAACCCCCAAAATCTCTGGTCCGAATTTAAGGGACCAGCGGATCTTAGGGGTCGTGTGAAAAGGCCCATAGTAATCCCTAATGGCGATTATTTTTATGTTGTATGGATTCGCCCCATATAGATGATTCTGTTAAGCAAATTTCCCCTATCTCTGGATTTTTTATGTTGTACAGATTTTATGTTATACAAACCGTTTGTTATACGAGGGTCCACTATAGTTATGACCCTCTTCCATGAACTTTGCTATATATGAGATCTACAATGTGTAAATAAGATCAGGACTGCTTTCTTTTCAAAGGAAAAGTGAGCTTGTTCATGACACCTCCCAGCATTCGATGGGTAGCATCTGGCGTCTCCCCATATGTAGAGTTTGTTGTTCCACATGCATACATTCCGTAGATCCTTTAAACGTGAGATTTCAGGAGGAGCAGAGCAGGAGCTCGGTCTGATGAATCCCAACAGAAATAGGTTGAAAAGATTTGCTGCCCCCAGTAACAATATTTTGCAGGCAATTTGACAGTTCTTACCTAAACCAAGTGACAGCTTTAGGTGATACACAGTATGCTGACAACTTCTTACATAAAGTATCATAGTTGGCTGTCAAAAGCTTTCTTGGAATTCAGAAATATAGTTCAAGCCAATTTTATGGCAGTGGAAATGTGTTCAGTAATTTCTAGCAAAGCAGTTGGTGAATGATGGAGAGTAATTTGATAAAAAAAGGTTGTAGCCAGCTAGTAGGCAGGTTTATTCTCCTGTTTTTGGAACCTTGGCAGTGGCTCAGATATTATGGTACAATCCTTAATCCTGCAGTGGCAGAGGGCGGAGGAGGAGGAGGAGGAGGGAGTAATTGTAATTTGAAGCAGAAGCAACATATCATCTTTGACTTCTCAAAAAGTTTATTAGGAAACTGTAAGAGAAGCATGCTATTTGTATTAAAATTTTGGTGCTCACAAAAATCCAGGCAATGCAATGGTAGAGGCTTCCTCCCCACCCACCCCTTTCCCCCTTTTCTTTCTACTCCCAAAGTTCCCCAAGGATATGCAGGAAGAACTGTGAGCAATGCAGCTGACAAGCACACTTATAGACATCTAAGGTTTGCTCACCTCACCTCTAGGGAGGCCTACTTCATAAGCTGCATGGCCTTCTTAATGCTGGCTTCCTCTTGTTATTATATAAAAAAAGGAATCTGCTGCAGTGTTTTGTGGGAATTGTAGTTTTACTGCCCTTTAGGCATCTCCCCACAGCAGCTTCATTTGGTCACCTTATCAACAGAAAACAAGACCAAAAAGATAACACAGACTTTTTTTTTGTCTAGAAAATAAAATGAAATAAAATTAAAAAAAAACCTTTAACTATCAATGGATTTCAAGACCCCACTAAATGAAAGTGAATGGTCTTGCCTTCTTCAAGTATGAAATCCTATGATGCTTAAGGAAATGTACCAGGCAACACATCTGCCTTCAAAATCTCAGGTTGCCGGGGGGGCATGTTAAAGGTAAGGTGAGAAATAATGTTTCAGTCTTTTAAACACAATCTAAGAGGACATGGATGGTTAGGGACAACAAATGATTCTATGTTTGTGATGAGGGCGGGTTGAGGCAGCGGCGGGAGGGACGGGGAGGCAGGTGGGTGGCGGATGATGGGGGATGGCGACGGGCATGGGGGCGGACGGCGACGGGCATGGGGGTGGGCGGCGGACGGCAACGGGCGGGGGGGACAGATGGCGGTGGCTAGTGGCGGGGGGCGGGGGGACAGCAGGCTGGCCAGCGCCCCCTCTCCATTTTGGCACCCTAGGCAACTGCCTAGTTCGCCTTAATGGATGCACCGGCCCTGTCTGTAATGCATGATTTCACCCTGCATATTTTCAGAAGGAAAGGCTAGCAATTCATTAGGATCTTTATCATGCTGTGTAAAATCTTTTTGGAAAGGGCAATAACTATGTGGTTTAATACGTTGCCAGGATAGCCAGGTAGTCCCATGCAGCTATGGAGAATTTGCCTATAAATTATTGTATATTGCAGACCTGTATCTAAGTTGTGGCCTCTGCCAATGAGTGTGAACACACATATATGCCATCTTAATTAACACCTCATTCCATTCACAAGTTCATTTATGCTTCCAACACAGGTATGACTCAGTGAAAACAGACAGTTCTATATGAACATGTTAAGTCGTGAGATGAACTCACATCATACAAGAACTTGACATTCACAGAAAATGTCTGGAAATTTGTTGAGGTGCAACACTTAAAATATTCTACGTAATAGGCAAAAATGACAGAATAATTTAGCTTAGAGAGTGCATGCTAAATATTTAAATCATTATAATGTTTAATAAACATTATAATGATATTTAAATGTTACAGAGTTCATGCTAAATATTTAAATCAGTTGCTTGATGTTATGCAATTACAACGTCATCAGAAAACAAAATCATACCGCGTAGTGAGCAAAATGACCCGGAGGCACGATCAAATGATCAAAAAGTGGCTGTTTCACCTTAGATTCAATTCAGCATTTGCCATGAGGGCATACAAACAATCAGCATACTGCACAGTCACTGTGCCTTTCATTCAAAGTAATAAGGTATTCTTTGACTATTTTTAAATCAGTATGAAGTGCAACCCTGTCACTTCCACTTGTACTTCATATTTGCCTGGAAAGTCATCAACTTGTTTGTTTGTTTGTTTGTTTGTTTTGCAGGGGGGAGACTGAAATCAAGTAGGAATTGAACATGTTTGCCTTGTCTTAATCTTTTGTTCGTTCTTCAGTCTCCAATGAGCAGCTTATCCACTGCTTCTTCTCTCTGCCTTTTGCTACACATGTGTGTGAAGAACACCTTTTAGCATCTCGGGCTAAACTCACCTTATTCTTAGCTTTTGCCTTCATAATCCTATCCCTGCAATTGTTTGCTATGGTTCTCTTCCTTTTTGGCCTGGCCTTCCTTCCACTCCCTATGTGCTCTTTTTTGCTGTTGTTTTCAGGTCAAATCTGAACATTTGGTGAAGCTAGATTGTTATTTATTTATTTATTTATTTATTTATTTATTTATTTATTTATTTATTTATTTATTTATTATCCTTCCATCGTTTTTTAAAATCTTGTTGCAATTGTTGCATTTTGGCTTGTAGAATTTCCTTTTCAAGAAATTCCCTCCCATATTGGCCTCCTTTTCTTGGTAGGATCTCTTTCCATGAGACCTTATTTATGACTGTTCTTAGTTTATTAAAATTAGCTTTCCTAAAATCCAGTATTCAAAAGCCTCCATTTTTGTTTCCTTTGAAATCAAAAACTTTATTTTAAAATGGCCACTTTCTCCCAGAATTTCCCTTACTACCACTTCATCTACCAAGGGTAACTAATTCTCTGGTTTTAACCCTCCATTTGTAACAGGGGAAAATAAACCACACAAGCCAGGAACAGCCATAACTGGCACAGTTTCTCTTTCAAGAAATAGCAGGAGAATTGAAGTATCCTATTACCAATACATTATGTAGCACTGAAATTCTTGCAATTCATTTTTTCAGTAGTTTTATCTGTATCATAGCTACCAAATCCCCAAATTCCTAGTGTTTTATGCATGTATTACAATTATTACTCACAATAATTTATGCATATATTATAGTACTACTTGCTGTACTTGGAATCTGTCAATATTTTTATGGTTTTAAAACAACATCTCAAAAACTTGGAAAACCCTATCAGACTTACAATAAGCCAGAAATGAAATCTTTTTATAAATACATTATAAATATGAAAATTATATAGCCATTTTATAAAATTTATGAATTTATAAAATGTTTTATAAAATTATATAATTGTTATATTTTAATATAAGTGTTTGCATAATTTTGTCATAAACTATCCAGAAAGTGTTTTAGCTTTATGAGGTGGTGTATATAAATTGAAACCACCACCACCACCACCACCACCACCACCTCTTCTTCTTCTTCTTCTTCTTCTTCTTCTTCTTCTTCTTCTTCTTCTTCTTCTTCTTCTTCTTCTTCTTCTTCTTCTTCTTCTTCTTCTTCTTCTTCTTCTTCTTCTTAAAGGTTTGGTGTTAATTTTAGTGTTAGTTACTTCACATTAACACATTGATATCAACACTAAAAGGCTGAAGTTCAGGAAATGGAAATGAGCAGTGCCAGGGAAAAACATGGAAAAATATGCATTATATGAAGTCCCATCATTTCATCATACTGCTTTTCAATGCCTATAAGAACAAGCTTTCTTCAATCTTCTGTTTAGTTCATCATGAAATAGCAAGACAGACTGTGTTGGTTGCTTTACCAGCACATCACCTTTCCTTCCCACTGGCAGCATAAGGTAGAAATGATAAACACACAACTGATACATGAATGCACTCTACCCTATTGAGTGCAGTTGAACTGAATCCACTTAAGTCTGATTTGCTAGCATTTAAGTGACCTCTTCATTGGAAGGGCAGACTATATTACTTTTTACTCTAAGTATGTGGAAAATATGAATAATTGTATCATTTAAATTATAAAATCAAGAACTATGTGGCATCAATTCATTTCCAAAAACTTAGTCAGCTGTGGTTTGATAGCACCACTTCTGCTGATGCTCTGGGACCATGAAGCTGCCTGAGGCCACACAGGTGGCAGGGAACATAATCCCATCAGCCACATATGCTTTGGGTGATATTGGTTGGACCCCCTCCCAGGAAGTACAATGGGACTCTTAATTCGTGGTCATTGGCTCAATAGCCAGACAGTCCTACTTACTCAACTGCACTATCTCCCTTAATTAAAATGAGAAGTGCCATAATATAATTCTTTTATATTTGCTTGGAAACTCTCTGTCTGGCGAAGGGCAGTTCCTGTTGTTTACATAAGCATTTCATTTCTTTATATCTTTTTCAAGATCTCACCTTCAGAATGACCCATCTGAAAGTTCCACATGCTTTAATCAACTAAGGGTTGGGGGAAGTTAGGGATTTGCCTCTGGGTAAATGAGCACTGAATGGAAGATGTAGCTTTAATGACCTGGACAACATCCAGGAAGTCGACAAAAGGCTAGCAAGCAGCTCTGACAGTGAATACATTGGATGGGAAAGAGCGTTCTGGCCAATTAAAGAAGTGGGCCAGAAATAATGGTTTGTCACTGAATGTCTAACTGAGGCCAATTGGTCCACATGAGCCAATGGGTTCTAATTTGTAAGTGAATCTAAAGGTCACTGCAAGTTGCTTTTAATAGGTAAAAGATAATGTTAAATTAATATGGAGGCAAAAGATTTTTCCAAATGCTAGACATGGAGATAAAAATTAGATTTGCAAATCAAACCAAAATCATATAGGATGAACTAAGCAAATTGCTCTCATAGCGGAAGGTCATAACTTTAAAATGTCTTGATAAAGGCATGAATTTAAATCCACTGTGAAAATGCAGCAAAGATTTCCTAGTAGTCATAGGCAAATGGTCTACTGAAGGGTTTCATTAGGAAGGAGGCAGGAGAAATATTTAATATTCAGATTGGGATTATGTTAGCCAAGGGACTCTTTAGGTGTAAAGGGAACATGGGTACAATGACTGCAAGACACTGTGAACGATGGCCATGAAATCTACATTTTTTTGCTGTTGTGTCATTACAGCTGTGACCAACTCTTCATGACCCCATGCCCATGGAGTTTTCCTGGCAGGAATACTGGAGTGGCATGCCAGTTTCTACTACAGGCACCTACGACACCTGATATTTATTTATTTTATTTATTTATTTTAGAGTATTTTTACCCCGCCTTTCTCCTTGGAAAAGGACCCAAGGCAGCTTACAGTAATGAGGGATAATATCCAGTCCAGTACAATTAAGACATGTTCAAGTATTTGAGAACAAGGAATTGAGGGACATTTTGCAGCATTAATCGACAAACATTACATTAAAGCAACACGATTATAAGTACAGTGGACCCTCGTATAACAAATGGTTTGTATAACATAAAATCTGTACAACATAAAAAATTCTGGAGATAGGGGAAATTTGCTTAACAGAATCGTCTATGGGGCGAATCTGTATAACATAAATATGGTTGCAATTAGGGATTACTCTGTTTTCAATGCATTCCTGTGGGAAATGTGTATAAAGGAAAATTTGCTTAACATAATTTCATTTTGAACGAATTAATTCCTTTATACAAGGTACCACTGTAGTCATAAACATAGAGTCTATGTGAACCCATAGATTCATATAAAATACACATGGTAGTCCATCATTCAGGTGGTCACCCGTCTAAGTACTAGCCAGGACTGTAAACCTTAAAGCTGTTTTGGAACAAGAAGCCTGAAACATAGAAAAAAGAATTCTGTTATTCTGTTTTTCTTTGAAAAGTGACCAGTCAAGAAACCTTCAACAAAGGAATGAAGGCAAGAGTCCTACAACAGAGCTAGTCCCCAGCATCTGCTCTTCAAAACAAGTTTGGATGCATTACTTTTTTGAATTATTGGAATCTTCTAACCAGCATGCCCACTGATCATTCTGGTTAAGAGACTCTCAAAATTATAACACAAAAAGTAAGCCTTTAAAGCTCTGATTGACAGATGCAATGTTCTTAGCTTCACATTTCTGTATTTTTTTTTTAAAAAAAATGCAAGCTTATGCGTCAGCATAAGAAAAGAGAGGAGGTCCTGGTGCTGAGAAATATTCTATGGATGTGTGCATTTGTGAGTATGCTTTCATAGTGGGTTGGATCCTGACTATGTGAATTGCATGTAGTTGCTACAGAAAACAAGTCTTTTTGTGTGTGTGTGCCTACTAAAGCAATGTTGAAATTTTAGACCTTGGCATGGGCTCCAATCCACTTTGTTCTTATTGCTGCAGATGAAAATGACATAGCATGAGTCTTTTCCCTAGCCTCTCTCTCACGCGCTCAGCCTGCAATGGTCTCGAGGCACTCTTTTGACAAATTGTCTCGAGTTTTCCAAATTGTAAACATATTAGCCTCAAGAATGCCTGGGTTCTCACGAATGCAGCCATGTTTACAAAAATTGCTGTATAATACCAGACTTCTCCTGTCTTAATGGAGAAGGAGTGGAATGTAGATACCCATATATTCCACACTAAACAGGAGGGTGACGGTGGGGAGATAAGATCAATGTTTTATATGCTTCTAGTACACTTGCAACTTCATAAATCAAAGCTGCTCATTTAGACAGTGGGAAGGTGGAAAACACTGACAGAAAGAAAGAAACACCACCTGCCCTCAGCTATAATGCACAGAAACAATTGGAAGAAAAAGTGGGTACAAGAGGTACCTTCTTGACTGAGCTGACCTCTCTTTCGGCTGCTTTCTTCTTTTCGCTTGTCACTGCTATTCCTTCTGCTCCTATAAGAAACCTGGTCTCATTAAAAGCTAGACAGTGAAAACTAGCTACATCATTACACTCCCTCAGATGGACAGTGTGATCTCCAGTGTTTACACTGCTCATAATAACGGCCACTTAGGATCTCCAGATCTCTGCTGGCACCTTTGGTGGCTTGTGTATCTGTGCACATGTGTGCCTGTGTGCATAAGTGTGTGTGTGTGTGTGTGTGTGTGTGTGTGTGTGTGTGTGTGTGTGTGTGTGTGTGTGTTATCCTTACTTTTGAAATTTGCATGTCTTTGGCGCAACTAAAACTCACAAGAACTAACTAATTAATGGGTTGCAGTTTTGACAGCTACAAGAAGACAGATGAGAAAGTAACATGCTTCTGGCAGCGTGTTATCAATTGGGAGGCAACAGTGCATTCCCTCTATGTGGTACAGTGAGCTGGAACAGACACTGACAGATGACACAAGCCCTTGACAGTGAAGACTGTACAAGCTGACAGCTCCACTTGCAGCCAGTCGAGTCCTCATCTTGCACTGGAAGTGAACCAACTTGATTTGCAGAATATGCTCATCTTTATCAGCCTTTTTCCAAGGCCCCCTTAAGAGAAAGGGATGCCATTTTAAAAGGGATTTGCAATTTGCACTGGATCTTGCCTGGGATGCATTGCACAACATGAAAGAAATACATTTAGCTCTGAGCTGCAGACAAATAAGTCCATGGAAGCTGATAAGTACTCCAGATTCAACAGCACAGGCCCCAATTTCATTTGCCATTTTGCCATTTCGCTATACTTCCATGCATGGAAGGAGGCCCCTTTAAATACGATGGATAAAAGCATTGTTTTAAAACTGAGTCATGGCCCCAGAGGTAAATGTCCCTTTTGCACGGGCTGACAGGAATTCAGAATGAGAAAGTAATCCGGATAGTGACTTGCTCTAAAGGAACAGGGATATTTTACTTTATGTTTCATATTGTTGCCATATATGTTTTCTATCAGTTATCATAAAAGAACCCTTTCATTAGTCCAATACTGAACTTTGCCAATGGTCTAATGTACATATTTGTCTATGAAAAAAAATGTCCCGATATATTTTAAAGAGGAGGTCTACCATTTCCAGTAGTCTAGAGAACGACATGTAGATCTAGTTTTTGAGAAATCTACACACAAAGCTTTCCTCCCTGTTGTTCCCCAATGAATAGATCTGATGCCCAGAATATGTTTTCTCTATCAATGGTTGATACTCCATTTTCCTCTCTGGTTCCCCTCACCATACACAATGCCTCTCTAGCTCTTAACAGACCATGTTGTTGTTGTTGTTGCTGCTGCTGCTGCTGCTACCACCACCACCACCACCACCACTTTGATAACCCCATCCGGTCAATTCCCTAAGCTCCCCCCATACCCCATTTTCTTGACACAACAGGAACATTCTGGACTGTGCAGTAAGGGTTATCATAGAGTAATCTATATGCCAGGAAGAAAATGGGTATAACAAAGCAGGGCTACCTTTCAGGGCTGGGATAACTCACAGATTCTCGACCCTAGCCTTGTATCTTACAAAAGAGGAATAATAATGGTGCATTATATATCAAACTAACATCTTATCTAGGCAAACATTTGTCCCATTGGGCTTCTGCTATGGTTGCACTTCTAGGGAATAATAATAATAATAATAATAATAATAATAATAATAATAATAATAATAATAATAATAATAATAATAATAATACATGGGCAGTTCCTTGAAAAAGTCAAAGGAAAAATAGATGAGGAAAACATCTGGTTATGGCTCACCAATGGAACACTGAAAAAAGATACAGAAGCTCTGATTTTTGCAGCTCAAGAACAAGCTATCACAACAAATGCAGTTAAGGCTAGAATAGAAAAATCAGCTGAGTCCCCCACATGTAGACTCTGCAAAGAGACAGATGAAACTATCGACCATATATTGAGTTGTTGCAAGAAAATTGATCAGACTGATCCAAACAGGGTCATAATGTAGTTGCTCAAATGGTCCACTGGAATTTGTGTCAGAACTATCATCTGCCCATAGCAAAGAACTGGTGGGATCATAAGCCTGAAAAAGTGACTTTCAAAATACTGTGTGGATGTCATACCAACCAAAGTTGTGCTTTTTTTATAAATTAGATACAGACACTCTGAATTTTGTATTATTTGTTGCTAAATTATCTTTATCAGGTTAAAAATGTCTATTTTTAACTGCTTGTATGTGTGGGCTTGCATTAGCTACAACTGAGGGGGGAAATGATACAATCAATGCAAAAAATGTACAAAATTCCACCTTTATCTGAAATGCAAGTGTATCTGATAAAAAGCAGGTTGAGACAGTCACTCCTTTAATGAAAGTATACAGAAGAATACCGAAGAATTAGATTTAGGGGGGATTCAGTTGGAATAAAATGCACTGTTGATTAAGGTCATGTGAGAAATCCTGTCAAATAATTATAATTTTTGTGGGTTTCTACCTTGGGTATAGTTCAGGTATAGTGCATGGAACATGTTTAAAACAACGGTAATAGAGGCCCAGCACAAGTGCATACCACAAAGAAAGAAGAGCTCATCAAAGTCCAAGAGGACGCCGGCATGGTTAACGAGTGGAGTTAGAGAGGCTCTAAAGTGCAAGGAGAGGTCTTTCTGTAAATGGAAATCCTCCCCAAATGAGGAAAATAAAAAGGAACACAAACTCTGGCAAAAGAAATGTAAGAAGACGATAAGAGAAGCAAAGAAAGACTTTGAGGAACGCATGGTTAGCAATATAAAGGGAAATAATAAAACCTTCTTTAAATATGTTAGAAGTAGAAAACCTGCCAGAGAACCAGTTGGCCCTTTGGAAGGTGTTGAGGACAAGGGGAGGTAAAGGAGGCGTATCTGGTGGGCCACTGTGAGATACAGGAAGCTGGACTAGATGGGCCTGATCCAGCATGGCTCTTCTTATTTATTTATTTATTTATTTATTTATTTATTTATTTATTTATTTATTTATTTATTTATACATGCATACATACATAACCTAAGCACATCCAGTCTCGCCTGATTTTGGAAGCTAAGCAGGGTCAGCCTTTGTTAGTACTGTACTTGGATGGGATACCACCAGGGAATACCAGGTGCTGTAGGCGCTGGATTAGGAACTGGCAAACCACTCCAGTATGCCTGCCAGGAAAACTCAATGGGGATTTGGTCACGACTGTAGCAATACACACACACACACACACACACACACACACACACACACACACACACACACACACCCTCCACCTATCTGACTATATGAATGTGTGTGTGTGCATGCTGGAAGTAGTTCTAGAGCCTGGGTGTACCATTTTCACTCTTTGCTAGTTGGCGCTAATACACATTTGGTCGTCTATGTGGCCACCACAAATGGGCCCTTTTTTGGCTTTAAGTTGCCATCTTACGATGTTATTTGGGTTTTACTCAGCTTCTGTACCCCTTTGCTAGATTCCACACAAGCCTGTTTCCACAATCAGCAGAAGTAGTATTGGCCCGGCTTCCAACTCTTGCATGCCCTGCCTCTGCGAGTTCATGAGTAAACCACCTCTGTGAACTCATAAGAACACATCCCCTGGTCCGGTGCTTTGCCCTTGATGTTGGTGTTGACTTTGGGCCTTCACTATCAAATGTATAGAAAAGGAATAGACTTCTCCTAGGTGACCAGTGTGGCCCAGTGCAGAGTAGTAAATAGATTGACAGGTGAGGACTCTGGAGGACAAGGTTTGAATCCCTGTTTGGCAACAGAAACTCACTGGGTGAGGGGAACTGGAAGAAGCACTCCTTAAATACCCCAGTTACCTTGAAAGCCCTATTAGGTTTGTTATAATTTGATTCCAAATTGACATCACAGAGCATACAGACACACAGGTGACTTTTATTATGGAAATAAAAATCATATTAGCATATGCTTTTAAAGAGGTGGGCAACACCCTTTCTTCTAACGGAAGAATGAAGAAGTAGCTAAAGGCTTTCATGGCCAGGATCTGATAGTTGTTGTGAGTTTTCTGGGCTGTTTGGCCATGTTCTGGACATTTTTCTTCCTGATGTGTTGCCAGACTCTGTGGCTGGTATCGTCAGAGGGCAAGGGGCTCAGGGAACTAGGAGTTCTCTCTACACTCTTGGGTATAGAGCGAGTGAGACTGTGAGTTTTTTAAGGTTGTGGAAAGAGGAAACTTGTCCTATGCAGGAGAATAGGTGTTCGTCATTGTACTGTGATGAGGGGATTAAGAAGTTTCACTGAAATTAGGGGTGGCAGTGATCCTTGTCTGTGGTTGATGGGTGTTTTTAGCTATTCTCTTATGTGAACTGATCACTGGTGCTTGTGGCTGGGTGGGAATCACTGAGGTTTGACCTTTTGCAGACTGTATTTTTCAGTACTGGGAGACAGGCTTTGTTGATTTTTAGACTTTCTTCTTTTTTGTCAAAACGGTGCTTATGTTTACGGATTTCAATGGCTTCCCTGTGTGGTCTGACATAGTGATTGGTAGTGTTATCCAGTACCTTTCTGTCCTGGAAGAGAATTTCATGTCCTGTTTGTTTCAGGCTGTGTTCAGCTACTGCTGATTTTTCTGGTTGTTTTAGTCTGCAGTGTCTTTCATGTTCTTTGATTCTAGTCTGGATGCTGAATTTTGTGGTCCCAAAATATACCTGGCCACAACTACAAGGTATCCGCTATACTCCTGCAGTGGCGAGTGGATTCCTTTTGTCCTCTGCTGACTATAGTATCTGTTGTATTTTTGTGGTGGATCTAAATACTGTTGCAGGTTGTGTTTATTCAACACTTTGTCCATGTGGTCCATGACTCCTTTTATGTATGGCAGAAATACTTTCTTGGAGGTTGCTTTTTCGGTTTGATGGCTCTTTTGATTTCATTCTTGGAATAGCCATTTGCCTGTAGGGCCCTGTCAGGAATCTGTCAATTCCTGAGTGTCACCTAACCATATGTGTGTTTTCCCAGGAATTCCCCATTTGGTTGATCGTGCTGCTCCTGAATATCAAAGAGGGGAAGGCAAATGTTTAATGTACTCTTAGCTATGTTACCTTACTTCAAAAGGGGAATGTGTGAGTGAAAAGGAAATGTTTCATCTCCACAATCTACAATTGTCTGTGAAGGAAAGACAAATGCTTTTTCAGGCCAATACACATTTGGCTGTGTCCAGATCAATGAACATTCCCATCTTTCGTATGTTAATTACCTGGCTAATTGCAGGAAGACCCTGTGCCCAGAGGCATCCAGCAGCCTCTGATCTGAAATTCCCACTTTTAAGAACAAAGGTTCCTAAATCCTATAAAAGGTCTTTCTCTCAGACAAAGGGTTGTTGATTGCTGATTGTGGATTGGAGAAACATGTAAGCAACTGGGTAGCATGGCCGAGGTGGGCCATGACAGCTGGAGATGGGAGATCATCGGAATGTCCATTGAAGTGAGTAGCGAGGCTAGACTAGAATTTGTTATTTTATGAAATTGCAATATTTTACATTCTTAATACTCTATGCTTTCAGAAATTACTCTTTTCTTTTGGTAACGGAAGATTACCTTGCCAATTCTTTTAGCAATGTTGACCACATTTCTTTATATTTGAACAGAGTGTGTTTTGTGCCTGTGGAAGTGTCTTGCTAAAGGCAGTGCCTATACTTTGGCAGCTACTGGATCCCTTTGTGGGCATATTTTGACTTTCTTTTCTACAGAACAGATATCTAACTGTTCTGGGTACTCCAGGCTTTGGAGGAAGCGAAGGGAATTTCAGGATGCTCAATTCCCTGGCGGAGATACAGTGGGTTTTGCTCACACCCGACTAGCAAGCTGTGTAGCTGTCTGCCTTGTGAATCCTTTCTGAAAATTTCCCAGGGGCACACATGGAAGCCTCAAACTTTTGTTTTTCTGGTGGCAGCGAAATTCCCCACGTGTATGCTCTCTTAAAGCGTGACAGGCCCAATTCAGGTGGCTGAGTTCAATGGTGAGGATTTCAGCTTCAGTTTTAGTTTGCGCGGTCTACAAGTGTTTTGATTATTCCTCTTTTCTGTAGTGGATGGTGATTGGAATTTTTATATAGGTACCGAGTGGGTTTTCTGTAGACCTTGCATCCTAATTGGGTTTGTATGTGTGGGTTTTCTGTAGACCTTGCATCCTAACTGGAGATCCAGTTTGTGTATGACCATGACATCTAAGAATGGGAGTTTCTCCTCTATTTCTTTTTCCATGGTGAATTGTATATTTGGGTGGATATTGTTGAGGTAGTTTAGAAATTAGTCCAGTTGACTAATACCTATTCTCCTGCATAGGACAAGTTTCCTCTTTCTCACAACCTTAAAAAACCCCCACAGTCTCATTCACTCTATAACCCAGAGCACAGAGAGAACTCCTACTTCCCTGAGCTCCTTGCCCTCTGAAGATGCTTGCCACAGAGTCTGGTGAAACGTCAGGAAGAAAGACTTTCAGAAAACACACAACTAGAAGAAATAGCCATTTCCAACTTTAGACCACAATCCTGTTCACATTTCCTTCAGAACTCAGTGAAACTTATGTATGAGTATATTGTGCTGTGAATTATAAACTGCACCTAGCTAGGTACTGGTGATTAGGGTCAGGCCTCCACTTCCATGGTGATTGTATTTAAATGTGCATTCATGATTCATCCTTGATAGTACTGCATATGTATTTTACCATCTAAATGTGAGTCCTCCTGCTCTGGCATTTAGAAGATGTGAACTGGCTTTAATGTAACTTCTCTGATGGGTCCATATTTTAAAATTTAAATCAGAGGGCAAAAAATAGCCCCATTATAAGTCAAGGGAGGCACAAATCTCAAGTGATGGATGCTTTAGGATGGTAATGGGACCTGCCCACTTGTTCCTCCTGAGCTTCCTTGGAACACAAATAAGTCTTGCATCCCCAAAACTACTTTGCTGCTTTCATGTGTGGAGGATGAGCCCATGTCAATGCTGTTGTTGATCTCAAGTTTAATGGCAGAGCAGCAGAGAGGAAGGAGCTGGTCAGAGGAGCACAGAACAAAGGGCAGAGCTAACTTCTTCTTTTTGCAGGAGCAAGGGGCGGAGTTTTAGCTTTAAATAGCTGCTACCAGCAGTCTCTCAGTCCTCTTCTGGCAGAGCAGCAGAGAGGAAGGAGCTGGTCAGAGGAGCACAGAACAAAGGGCAGAGCTAACTTCTTCTTTTTGCAGGAGCAAGGGGCGGAGTTTTAGCTTTAAATAGCTGCTACCAGCAGTCTCTCAGTCCTCTTCTGGCAGAGCAGCAGAGAGGAAGGAGCTGGTCAGAGGAGCACAGAACAAAGGGCAGAGCTAACTTCTTCTTTTTGCAGGAGCAAGGGGCGGAGTTTTGGCTTTAAATAGCTGCTACCAGCAGTCTCTCAGTCCTCTTCTGGCAGAGCAGCAGAGAGGAAGGAGCTGGTCAGAGGAGCACAGAACAACGGGCAGAGCTAACTTCTTCTTTTTGCAGGAGCAAGGGGCGGAGTTTTAGCTTTAAATAGCTGCTACCAGCAGTCTCTCAGTCCTCTTCTGGCAGAGCAGCAGAGAGGAAGGAGCTGGTCAGAGGAGCACAGAACAAAGGGCAGAGCTAACTTCTTCTTTTTGCAGGAGCAAGGGGCGGAGTTTTAGCTTTAAATAGCTGCTACCAGCAGTCTCTCAGTCCTCTTCTGGCAGAGCAGCAGAGAGGAAGGAGCTGGTCAGAGGAGCACAGAACAAAGGGCAGAGCTAACTTCTTTTTGCAGGAGCAAGGGGCGGAGTTTTGGCTTTAAATAGCTGCTACCAGCAGTCTCTCAGTCCTCTTCTGGCAGAGCAGCAGAGAGGAAGGAGCTGGTCAGAGGAGCACAGAACAACGGGCAGAGCTAACTTCTTCTTTTTGCAGGAGCAAGGGGCGGAGTTTTAGCTTTAAATAGCTGCTACCAGCAGTCTCTCAGTCCTCTTCTGGCAGAGCAGCAGAGAGGAAGGAGCTGGTCAGAGGAGCACAGAACAAAGGGCAGAGCTAACTTCTTCTTTTTGCAGGAGCAAGGGGCGGAGTTTTAGCTTTAAATAGCTGCTACCAGCAGCATGCGCCTTACGGCGCGTGCAAACTAAAAAAAAAAAAAAAAATTCTGGGTTTAATTGAGTTCCCAAGCCAAGCAACTCCTCAGGAGGTCCTACACTTCCTGACGTGCTTGTAGTTGGAGTAGAGGTGCTTTAGCGGCCCCTACACTGTTAGATTTTGACTAAACAATAAAAGAAGTAAAGAGTCTTACTAGATTAAAAAAAAAAGTGCAAGTTTACATTTTTGAGACCTTGAATACATTTTATTGTAATAGTTAAAATGGAGTTGCAGGGAGCAGCTGTAGTTACCTGCAGTACTTGTGCCATGTTTGTTATCTTGACAGAGCGTGTGCAGAACTACATCTGCTGCAAGTGCAAGCTGGTAGCGCTATTGGAAGAGAAGGTCCAGCAGCTAGAGGCTCGCATAGTGGACCAGCAACATATTAAGGAGCTTGAGCAGTTCCTGGACAGAGCGGAAGAGACTATCCAGGTCCAAGAAGAGACAGGGCACACTTCAGAGGAGGAAGTCACTCCCCCAACTCAGGAGGTGGATGGGTGGAGGAATGTGACTCAAAGGAGTAGAAGGCCAAGGCATCGCTCAGAGAGTCTCATCTTGCACAATCAATTTGAAGCTCTTTCCCTCAGCACACCTCATGAGGCACACATAGAGGAAGAAGTGGTTCCGCCGGAGGATCTCTCCCTCATCACTATTGATGAGATACAAGATCAGGTACATGTTGATGAGCAGGCTGCAGGAGAGAAGCTCATTGTGCTAGGGGATTCTATCATTAGAAATACGGAGGGATGGATTTGTGAGGAGCATGATAACCGGATGGTCACTTGCCTGCCGGGTGCAAAGGTTGCAGACATCACCAGAAATATAGATAGCTTGTTAGAGAGAACTGGGAAGGAGCCAGTGGTCATGGTACACGTCGGTACCAATGATGTCGGGAAGGCCAAGCGGTCAGTCTTGGAAGCCAAATTCAGGTTGCTAGGTAGAAGATTGAAGTCCCGGGCTTCCAAGGTAGCATTTTCAGAAGTGCTACCTGTTCCCCGTGCAGGTCCCGCCAGGCAGGCAGAACTCAGAAGCCTCAATGCGTGGATGAGGCGATGGTGTCGAGAGGAGGGCTTTAGATTTGTCAGGAACTGGAGAACATTTTGGGACAAGCCAAACCTCTTCAGGAGGGATGGGTTGCACTTGAATCATGATGGGACCAGATTGCTGGCACTCAACCTCAAAAAGGCAGCAGAGCAGCTTTTAAACTGATAACTGGGGAAAGCCGACAGGAGCTGTGTGGCATCCGGTTGAACACCTCATCCTCGGGAATGAGGTTGGAGAGGGTAGAGAATCACATAGAGATGACATAGCAAGTATTAACACTGGCAGAATAGTGGAATGTGACAGTTCGTCTACTGAAAATAAAAGCTGTGGGGGGAGAAGAACAAGGCAGCAGCTGTTGCGGGACCCACTGTACAAGTGCTTCTACGCCAATGCTCGAAGCCTCCGAGCAAAGATGGGAGAACTTGAACATCTGGCAGCTAGGGATAACATTGATATAATAGCCATAACAGAAACCTGGTGGAATGTGGAGAACCAGTGGGACACAGCAATCCCAGGCTATAAACTCTATAGAAGGGATAGAGAGGGGCGGGTTGGAGGAGGAGTGGCCATCTATGTCAAAGAAGGCATAAAATCCAGCAGAATGGAGATTGACAGAGGGTCTGACTCCGCCATAGAATCACTGTGGGTTAAACTACCAGGTCCAAAGAGTGATATGATAGTTGGAGTATTCTATCGTCCACCAGATCAAAAACTTGAGGGGGACCTTGAAATGAGGAGAGAAATCATGGAGGTGGCTAAGAGGGATAGGATAGTAATCATGGGGGACTTTAATTATCCCCACATTGACTGGGCCAATGCGAGCTCCGGGCAAGAAAGAGAAACTGGGTTTCTCGACTTGCTGAATGACTGTGCCTTAGAGCAACTTGTCATGGAGCCCACCCGAGAACAGGCAACTCTGGATCTAATATTGTGTGATACTCAGGACCTCGTCAGGGATGTGAATGTCACTGAGCCTCTGGGGAACAGTGACCATGCTGCAATTACCTTTGCCATGCATGTCGGAGGAAGAGTGTCAACCAAATCAGACATAAAAACCCTTGATTTTCGAAGGGCAAACTTCCCCTCAGATGAGGAAACTAGTTAGAGAGAAACTGAAGGGGAGGGTTAGAAGAATCCAATCTCTTCAGAGTGCATGGAGCCTGTTTAAAACAACAATAATAGAGGCCCAGCACAAGTGCATACCACAAAGAAAGAAGAGCTCATTTAAGTCCAAGAGGACACCGGCATGGTTAACGAGTGGAGTTAGAGAGGCTCTAAAGCACAAGGAGAGGTCCTTCTGTAAATGGAAATCCTCCCCAAATGAGGAAAATAAAAAGGAACACAAACTTTGGCAAAAGAAATGTAAAAAGATGATAAGGGAGGCAAAGAAAGACTTTGAGGAACGCATGGCTAGCAATATAAAGGGTAATAATAAAAGCTTCTTTAAATATGTTAGAAGTAGAAAACCTGCCAGAGAACCAATTGGGCCTCTGGATGGTGAGAGAGGAAAAGGGGAGGTTAAGGAGGACTTGGACATTGCAGAGAAATTGAACGAGTTCTTTGCGTCTGTCTTCACGACAGAGGACCTTGAGCGGATTCCGCTGCCTGAGCCGCCCCTCTTGACTAAAGAATTAAATCAAATACAGGTTAAAAGAGAGGAGGTTTTAGGACTAATTGATAAATTGAGGATTAACAAGTCACCGGGCCCAGATGGCATCCACCCAAGGGTTATTAGGGAACTGAGAAATGAAATTGCAGATCTCTTAACGGTAATATGCAACTTGTCTCTTCAAACGGCCACAGTGCCGGAGGACTGGAGGATAGCGGATGTCACACCAATTTTTAAAAAGGAAGGAGGGGGACCCAGGAAACTACAGGCAGTTAGCCTTACATCTGTCCCAGGGAAGATGGTGGAAGGCCTCATCCAAGAGAAAATCTTAAAACACATAAAAGAACAAACCTTGCTGAGAGAAAATCAGCATGGCTTCTGTAAGGGTAAATCTTGTCTTACAAACCTCTTAGAATTTTTGAAAAGGTCAACAGGCACGTGGATTTGGGTGAACCGGTGGATATAGTCTATCTGGATTTTCAAAAGGCTTTTGACACAGTCCCTCACCAAAGGCTGCTGAGAAAATTGCATAGTCAGGGGATAAGAGGGCAGGTCCTCTTATGGATTGAGAACTGGTTGAGATCCCGGAAACAAAGAGTAGGTGTCAATGGGAAATTTTCACCATGGAGAGAAGTGAAAAGCGGTGTGCCCCAGGGCTCGGTCCTGGGACCGGCGCTTTTCAATCTGTTCATAAATGACCTGGAGACAGGGATAAACAGTGTGGTGGCCAAGTTTGCAGATGACACAAAACTTTTCCATGTGGTAAAAACCAGAGAAGATTGTGAAGAGCTCCAGAAGGATCTCTCCAAACTGGGGGAGTGGGCTGAGAAATGGCAAATGCGTTTTAATGTAACCAAATGTAAAGTAATGCATATTGGGGCAAAAAATCCAAACTTCATCTATCAACTCATGGGCTCTGAGTTATCCGTGACGGATCAGGAAAGAGATCTTGGTGTGTTGGTGGACAGCTCCATGAAGGTGTCTCCCCAATGTGTGGCAGCAGTGAAGAAGGCCAATTCCATGCTAGGGATTATCAAAAGGGGATTGAAAATAAAACAGCCAACATTATAATGCCGTTATACAAAACAATAGTAAGGCCCCACCTGGAGTATTGTGTACAATTCTGGTCACCGCATCTCAAGAAAGACATAGTGGAACTGGAAAAGGTGCAGAAGAGAGCGACTAAAATGATTACTGGGCTGGGGCACCTCCCTTATGAAGAAAGGCTAAAACAATTGGGCCTCTTCAGTCTGGAAAAAAGGCGCTTGAGGTGGGATATGATTGAGACATACAAAATAATGCAGGGTATGAGTAAAGTGGATAGAGGGAAGCTCTTCTCCCTCTCTCAAAATACCAGAACTAGGGGACATACACTCAAATTGAGTGCTGGGAGAGTAAGAACTGACAAAAGAAAATATTTTTTCACCCAGCGCGTTGTAAGTCTATGGAACTCCCTGCCACAGGATGTGGTGATGGCATCTGGCCTGGATGCCTTCAAAAGGGGATTGGACAGATTCCTAGAGGAAAAGTCCATCACGGGTTACAAACCATGATGGAGATGTGTAATCTCTACGCTTTAAACCAGGGTACTTCAAGGGCCAGATGCAGGGGAGTGGTATCAGGAGACAGATATCTAGTCTCATGCGCTCCCAAAAGCATCTGGTGGGGCCACTGTGAGATACAGGAAGCTGGACTAGATGGGCCTTTGGCCTGATCCAGCATGGCTCTTCTTATGTTCTTATGTTCTTATGTTCTTGACCAGTCTAGCCATACGTAGAACACTGGGAGTGCCATCGTCTCCCTTACTTCAAGGAGCAATACCGGGCTGCCCTGATACAGAAGTGGAATTTCCGCTGAAGTTAAAAAGAAAAATTATCAGTTGAGGAATATCCAGAGAGGAGGGTAGCTTCAAAAACAGATGTGTAAGAAAAGGACCCTCGTTTCTCCTTCAGTAAGGTTCTGAAAATCAGCAAGCTTCTGTTGTGGTGATTGATCATGGAGAGGTAATAATCAGGCTTCCTTGGCATGCTGATGGAGCAGAGGTGGCAGTTTTTAAGAATGTAGTTGCTGTAGAGGAATATTGCTTTATCACCTCACAATTGTAAAGCTGCTGCTTCGTCTGTTTCCATTCTCAGTGTGCAGATTCCCTGTATTTTCACTATGCGTTGAGGATTAGAATTGCCTGCAAAAGAGGTCTCTGGCTCATTTGACAAAGTGTGTCTGTTGAAATGACTGAATGAACACTGTCCATGCATTCAGAAATGGCAGCCTAATCAGGTACAACAGTTATTTTTGGAAAACGTTACTGTCTTTTAATATTTTTTTTTCCAATTTTTTGCCTTTCATTTGGGAGGAATAAAAGTAAAGATGCTTTCAGCTAGAGAACTCTTCAGAGCTACCAGTCAAAAGAGTTTGTGCTGCTATTTCATCAGTCCACTTTATTTTATTTTATTTTCATTTTTTAGTGAAAGAAAAGGCAGACATGGCAATGGGAGAACAAGGGAGGTTTATAAATGGAAGTCAATGTCTTCCGCAACAGTGTCATTTATGAAAGACACACAGTCTCTGTCACTCAATTTCACATTTGTGGTAGAGGGTGCAAGAGAAAAGCCTTATTGGAAAGCAAGCTAGGTCTGAACACAGCTACAAAGCCTCTTTAAGCTTTCACAAATGAGGTTTTTACAAAGTAATGGTGTGCAATTTGGGAATGGAGATGGAATATGGCAAGTTCTTCTCAGAAAAAGCTTATATTACTGTTCTGCAACATTTTTGAGAGAGTGAGAAAGAGAGACAGCAGGAGAACAACTCAAACTCTCCCTCTCTCTGTCTCCAAAGAGAAACCTGTGTGTGTATGTGTGTGTCCATGTGAGTCACTTACTTGCCTGCACACACAAAATTGATCAAGGTCACGCACTGAGCAAGCAATTTGTGAACTCTGCCATGTAAGTAAGAATCTGCATCCAAATTCATGTGCAGGTCCGATGAAATATTTATGAGGACAAGCAGGCTGACGTTCGTGCAAGCAACCCATGGACCACAGACAAAGGTAGACAATAAGATATTGTGCGTTAGAGAGAGTGGGTGGGTGGGTGCACACGTGGATGTGTGTGCATTTGGCAGTCCTGTTGTTGTTATGGTCAGGTTCTGCTTGCGCTGGATATATTTCCAACAGCGTATATTTATACTTAGCAGCTTTCTATTTATGTTCCGCCTGGTTTATGACTAAATGTAAAATGTCATTTTGCATTTTCAACACATGCTTATGGAGTCAGAAGCAAGCCTTTTCCCTCCCCCCAGTCTTATTCTGAGTAACACTAAGACCGCTTAAAGAAGTCTGTTCCAACTTTTTAATATACAACACAATGTAGTGCTCTCTTTGGTAGTGTGCACCCTCGGATATTTCAATAACTCACTTGTAACGTGGGTTATCAAGAGAATTTCAATGAATATCCTGCCCGGATTTTCTGCTCATGTAATGTGTAATGCTCCAGTAACTTTAATAGAGTTATGCATTTTTCACCCAACACTAAAGCTCAGGCCTTTTCCCTCCCTTCTTGATCTTTGCGATTGCAGAGGCTGAAATAAATCTTGGCCCTTCGCTACCACATATCAAGCAAGGCAAATGGTAAAGGCAGAGGCAGCATAAATGTTACCTTGTTCTTCTTTCTCACATTATAAGCCACAAGCTACAAGAGTTGATTTGGGCAGAAAACAAGTACAGGGGGTCCTTGTGCAATGCGCAAAGGGTCACAAACAGCTCACTTTGGTCAACCACCATGATAGCACTTTTTATTTTCAAAATATTTGTACCAGGGCTTAACTTATTTATTTATTTATTTATTTATTTATTTTTGCATTTATATACTGCTCCCAAAGGAACTCTGGGCGGTTCACACAAAAGGAGAAAACTTCCTTTTCTCCCAACCGGCACCCTCAAAACTTTCTGGATTATCATCCCTCTCATCCCTAAATGGCTTTAAGGGCAGGGGTAACAATATTCGGAGAGAGGTGGCAAAACATATTATTGCCCAGGGTAATTTTAAAAAGTGCTGGCCTTAGGGAAATGAAAAAAAAAAGTGCTGCAAGTCTTTGTTCCACTCCACCACTAGGGCTGTAGCTAAGACTGGGTGAAGAAAGTAACAGCCTTTGCACTAAGAAGAGTATGGAAAGCTTTTTATTTTTATAAAAGGACGTGTTACTTTTTCTTGTTGCTTCATTTTCCTCTGTACTTACTCCTCCTCTGTTCCTCTTTGCATTGCTTTCTTTTTTTAAAAAAATAAACAAATCCATTTTTCCAAAAAAGGAAAGAAAATGCCCTAAAGTTTGAACTCTCAAATTCCAAACACCTTCAAATGCCTCCCAAGGATTTTGGTACCTCTAAATAGCAAGACAAATAACAAGTGCTACCTACTAACCTGGGAAAAATGATGTTGACCTGTCAGTTACTCTGTTTTGTAAAAGAAATCTCCTGTCTTTATTCCTCCAAAAGAGGTAAGAGCATTCTATGCAACACATCCTTCCCAAGTTTTGATTGACAAAGTCAATATTTAATTCAGCTTTTTCTTTCTTTCTTGAATGTATTTGTTAAACCTCCGTACCTGACACAAAATCTGTAGGAAAACAAATAGGAAAGTAAAACACTGTAACAGTAGTACTGAAACAAGAAAGATACAAGCCGCTAACATGAGCCTCTGTTGAAAAATAAAAGAACAGTTTCCGGAATTTCTACCACTGTCCATGTGTTAATGTGCTGTGGTCTTATGATGTCCTCGTTCAATAACTGTTCCACGGTTGATGTTTAGATCATCTGATATCCCCATGTCCTGCCACCATAGAGATAAATGTCTGCCATCTGCAGCCATGTGTCATCCACGCTGCTGTCCAGAAAACATAAGCCAGAACAGACTAGTTAATCTTTAGGAGGTCACAGGACTCTGTACTTTTTGCTGCAACCAATTGTTCTTACATTCGAAGGTTCAGTTGTCAATATTTTGTTTTGACAAAGCAAATGGGCTCCTAATATTGGACTGAAATTCTAAATCAATCTTTACAATTTCTGAAGATCCATAATCTTCAGATTAAGCCATAATCAGAAGACACAGAATTGTGCCTGTAGTAAAAAAAAAAAGTGGGAGACAACATAAATGCTAAGACATTGTTCTATAATTTTTTTAAAGCAAGGAGGGCATGAGCATCCCTTTATTTCTCCTCTGGCAAGTGTTGTCTGGCAAAAGGCTGCATAACAATTCGGCGTAAGTGATCTCAAAATGTTATAGTAGTACCAATGTTCAGAACAAGGTGATGCTGTTCCTACTGACTTTGGGTGTGAGAGGTTCAAAAGAGACATTTGCACAACATCGTGAGTCTGTGTTCCAGTCCAAAAAGTTGGCTCATCTCCATAATAGCTCCAGACAATGAGATCATGAATATGGTCCTACATTAATGCTGTCGTGTTTCTTCTCATTAAAGCATTTAATTTATTGTAAATGTTAAATGCTTGATCGACTGGACACAGCAAAGAATTTTGTATGTTCACAGGCAGTAAGTTATAGGTCAATTAATCAGGATAAGCAAATAAACATGACTGCGATTGACAAAAAAAGTTGGCAAAGATATAACATGCTATTATTCCCAATTCCCAGTTAAATGGATAAAATTATTTGGTAAGTAGCAAAGGTAGCTTTTTTTCTTTTCTTTTCTTTTACAGAGGAAAGGAGGCACAGTGGGGAATTGAACTCATAACCTCAGGTTCGGCAATCATATACCTAAACCATCAAACTACAGTTGTTGATTCTAATTGGCAGTGTCTTTCCACGGTCCTTGGGACTGCCCCATATTGTCTCTTACTTTGAAGAGGAGATGGCATGGATCTAACATTGAACCCTTCAGTCAATAGGAGAGCTGAAGCTACAAATCATTTGTTGAACCAGTAGGTCAAGACTTTGATCAATCCAGACCAGCTCAGGATACTTCAATGCTGAACTGACATCCTGCAAACATAATGGTGAGGACCTATGCACACCCCTAATTTGAACCATTCCACTTCTTCCTAATCTTGCTTCCTTTTCTCTCCCACTATAATTGGTTATAAAAATACAGCGCAAATCTAAACCTCAAACATATTTCTATGGAGAAGGAATTCTAATTCAACACAATCCATTTTGTCTTTGAGAATGAAGAAATTAATGAACTTTAACATTAAAACAAATATGCCAAGATGGGTTTGTGAGATACACATGAACACTGTTACTCAATATTTTACACAGCTGTCTAAGTACAAGTACTTATTTTATTGTATGTCCGGAGCTGGAAATGTTATCTATACTCTCTTTGTGAACTTTAAACTTCTCAAAAGAATTTTTCCATGTTGAAAAATAACCAAAAGGTCTTTCATTCATGAAAATATGAGAGGCATTTAGAAATCTGGAATATGTAGGAGTAATACTCTGTTGTTCTATTTTACTTTCTGAAAGAAAAAGAAATAAAACCCTCTTTAACACATTTTCCTACTGAGGCAAAGGAAACCTACCAGAAAACAGGAAGATATGGGACCAAATTCTGAATGTCCAAACAATTGAACTCACCATGTAGAAAAAATTACTAATAATGCTAATAAATAACACTAATGATAATGTGTATAGTTTCTCACATACCGGGCAACTGAAAAAACATACTTGCACTGTATAAATACAGTGTTTTCTGTATAAGACTATATTTTTGTCTAAAATTGTTAGACTAAAAATTGAGGGTTGTCTTATCCAAGGAAGTAAGCCAAGGAGAGAAACGACAGTTAAAAATCTGTAATTTTGATTTGGAAAAGTGGGGGCCATCTTATATAGAGAGAAATACAGAATGTCAGAGATTGTGTTGGCATTGAAACATTGAAGTCATATTTTATAATGTAAAACTTTGGGACAATTCTAGGAGATCTTTTAATTAAGGGGGACAAATACAATGCTGGAATTATTGGTCCAGTCTCCTCAGGAACAGAACCTTTAAAAAAGTGCATTCACAAATACTACATACTTCTTCATTAATCTTTTAAATTTCTAACAGATTTTCCAAAGGGTCCATGAGTTTTGAATCTTCTTGAGATATGTAATCCCAAGAAGTCCTTTTTGGGTGGGTGAGTGGGGCACAGGTCAGTTTTCGCTCTTCCTCCTAGCCTCCATAGCAAGACCCATAGCTGATTCCTCCAGTCATCACAGCTGGCAGCATTGTACTCCCAAAGCAAAATTTCCATGCTCTGTCTGAACCATTTGTGTGCGCAGGTAGGAGTGGCCGTGCATGTTGGGACTCCTCCTCTTCTCCCAAGTCGCTGCGCAGAGACACAGGTGAAGAGGAGGTGGCTTCCCCCTCAATCTTCGGCAGCAGAAGGCTCCTCCATGTAGTTGAGACAGGTTCTGACAGCTCTGAGCTGTCAAAATCAGCTGTCTGTCGGCTGCAGGAGGGACAGCCTTCCACTGTCCCTTGATTGAGGGGTTTTTAGACAGCCTTCTCATAGGAATGCATTGAAAATCTATTAATCCTTTCCCTCCAGAATGGATAAATTGGTTTTCAATGCATTCCTAAGATAAACAGTGCCTCTTAAGATGAATTTTTCATAAGACGAATTGACCTGTAGAATGAATTAAATTCATCTTACGAGGCACTACTGTATTTTGGTGGCCAACTGCAGATAACTGAATCAGCGGATGCTGAATAAGCGCATACCAGGGGGTACTACTGTACATGCCACTGCTCTGGATGAGTACTGGGGAGGATGTGGGTAGCATCAGTATTGTGCACCTGTTTCTTCTTTCTACCTACATGACAGAAGCTTGTTACATACTGTCTTCATGTGTGGTCTATGAGGAACATTTGTACATGGCTGTTCTTTCTCAGTGCTGTCACTCACTACGATGCTTAGCCTAGCACGTGAGAACTCCACCTTGCCAATCATCACTGTTAACTGCCATGGAGGATTTTTTTTCTGCACTGGAGTTCATTGCACAAAGACACCTGACTTACTCCTAGGCCTTTATTTTGAAACCCTACCCTTTCTCAAAAAGTGACCCTGAAACGTGGATTGTGCTTGTGCTGGAATCATGCTTATTTCGAGTCTTCCTGTCCTCAGTTGTGTCGTCTGAGAACTGAGAGAAGCAGCCAGTTCTGTTTGTCACATAATTTCATAAACAGCAAATTGGATGAGACATTTAAAATATATATATCTGTCAAATCTGAACTATTAATGGCTTTTTTTTTCATCTTGTCCCGATGTTGGGCTTGACAAGCCAAAGATTTAAATGAAAAATAGACTTGGCTCTGATTAAGAGTTAGAAATGCCATCTTTAAAAAAATAAGTGAAGAGAGATCTGAGGAGGAAATATTAAACTGAGTATTAGTCCTTTGACAGTGCATAACGGTAGGAAACAAATATTGGTATAACATTTCTCTCTCCCCTTTTCTGGGGTGGGCAACTATGGCACTAGCCAGCATAGCTATCGGTGAAGAATGATGGGAGTCCAGCAACATCCGGAGAACTGAAAAGTCGCCTGCCTTGCTGTTCTGAGATTGCTTTTCACTTCTCCTACGGTTGCTATTGTGTGTTTGGAGCAATCACAGGGGACAGAACTAGGATAATGTAGGGAGCAATCCAAAATGCCAGGGCTGGCCAAGTGGGCAGTAGGCTAGTTGAGGCTGTACTGAATTACAACCCTTCCCAACATAGGAATGCTGGGAATTATTTCATTATTATTTTATTTATTTAGTTTTGAGTATTTTTACCCTGCCTTTCTCCTTGGGAAAGGACCCAAAGTGGCTTACAGTAAGGCGAGACAATATACAGTCTATTATAATTAAGACACATTCAGTGTTTGAGAAACAGGGAACTGAGGGGTATCTTACAGCATTAGAAAGCAACATTAAAACTAATAATTGATAACATAGTGTCAATGCAAACAAGGAGAGATATAATAAACATAAAGTTATAAGTGGTTATATAAACACAAAGTCTGTGCAGCCCTGTATAGTAGATTCATTAAAAGACACAGTAGGTAGTCCATCAAGGGAAAGCTTGCCTGAAGAGAAAGGTCTTTGTCTCTTTCTGGAAAGACATCTGAGATGGGACAGTCCTGGCCTCCACTGGGAGGGAGTTCCAGATTTCTAAAAATTTCCCAATTTCTAAAAAGGTACCAGTTCACAAATTTAGCTTCCATCTAAGCAAGCAGATGATAATGGTATGGTATAGAGAAAACAAGTGATGTGTAAAGCAGTCTATGCAATCAAGGCTATGGTTTATTTTAGGAGTAGAAAGCAGGCCAATCTGCTGAAAGAAAGTTCCAGTTGACCCAAGTACAACTGCTGAAAATAGTTTAGTAGTGGCTGTTTGTTGAGACAGGGCTTAGTAACAATAAGATTAGTACTGGCCCCAAATAATTTATTTATTTATTTATTTATTTTATTTATTTTTACAGCTTATATGCCGCCCACTACCCAAAGGTCTCTGGGCGGCTTACAACAAGGAATTAAAACAGTTAAGACATCAAATATCAATAAATAATTAAAACAACAGCAAAACCTTATACTAAAATCATCACTAAAATTGCCATCAAAGGACCCCAGTCTATGTTGTATCAATTAAAAAACTTCTGGAACAGGAAGGTTTTTACCTGGCGCCGAAATGTCATCAATGTTGGCACCAGGCGGATCTCACTTGGGAGGGCATTCCATAACTTGGGGGCAGCTGCCGAGAAGGCCCTATGTCTACAAGCCATCCCTCTCACCTCCTTGAGGGATGGCTCTTTCAAGAGGGCCCCCTGGCTAGATCTTAATTGCTGGGTAGGTTCATATGGAAGGAGGCGGTCCTTCAGGTATCTAGGTCCCAGGCCGTTTAGGGCTTTATATGTCAAGACAAGCACTTTGAATTGGGCTCGGGCAGCAACTGGTAACCAATGCAGGTTATGTAGAATCGGCGTGATGTGATCTCTGGCGGCCCCACCACTCACCAGCTGCGCCGCACGATTCTGAACCAGTTGCAATCGCCGGACCGTCTTCAAAGGCAGCCCCACGTAGAGTGCATTGCAGTAATCAATACGGGATGTTACCAGCACATGTGTAACTGTCATGAGGCTCTGCTCGTCTAGGTAGGGGCGGAGCTGGTATATTTTCTGCAGCTGAAGGAAGGCGCCCCTGGCCACCGAATCCACCTGGGCTTCCAGAGTTAGACCAGGGTCCAGAAACACCCCCAAGCTGCGGACCCTGTCCCTTAGGGGGAGTGCAACCCCGTCCAAGACAGGGAAGTGGCCCTCTAACCTGTCCGGCGAAGCACCCACTAACAGCACTTCCGTCTTGTCTGGATTGAGTTTCAATTTATTAACCCTCATCCAGTCCATTATCTGGCCAATAACAGCCACTTCTCTCCAGAATTTGTTATTTGAAATTATATTGCAATGTCTTGACAAAAGCTTACCATCAATCAGAACTGACTTGATGGCACACTGTTGCTGTTGTCATCATTGTCCTCCCCTTCCTCCTGACCCTGTCTTAGATAAATATATGCCAGCATAGTGGCTGTGAATCTTGGGCTCAGATGGCTTGGGACTGGCATAGCCAAATTGTTCCCCCTTCTGTGTTCCCTCTTTTCTGGTTCTTTTCCTAGCAGAGTATAGTGTGCAAAGTATCCTTGCCATGCCAGCAGCTCCACCTGCCAATTGATCTTAGAGAAGATCAGAAGAAGGTTCTACCTGCATGAGAGCATTTTTTGCCAGCATAAGAGGTTTCTAGCCATTCCAAATCCTCTGTGAGTGGTGCCTCCTTCAGGTTGAGTCGCTCTGCATCAGGAAAGTGATTCAGGGCCAGCAGAATTTAACCCACTCCCCCTGCCACAGCTTTAGTCTTCAATCAGATGGTCTCTGAAAGGCTGATGTTTGCTTTGGGGGAAAGAATACAAGCACTTGTAACGTAATATTATATAACGATGGGAGACTGAGCATTTTAGAACAAGAAAACAATTGGATAAAAGTGTTCCATATAAAAATTCACAATTCTTTATAATTTCATAGCTACTTATAGTTCCACAGACCTAGCATAATTCTACAGCTGTTCATCTCACGTTCTTAAGTCCTTCAAGTGAATCCAAAAGTGCAGCTGAACAATGGAATTAATTCAAGTCATTACAGTGGACCCTTGCATAACAAACGGTTTGTATAACAGAAAATTTGTACAACATAAAAAATTCTGGAGATAGGGGAAATTTGCTTAACATAATTGCCTATGGGGCAAATCCATACAACATAAAAATGGGATTACTCCGTTTTCAATGCATTCCTATGGGAAATTTGTATAAAGGAAAAATACTTAACATAATTTCATTTGGAATGAATTAATTCCTTTATACAAGACACCAGTTGTTATTTGCAACTACAGTGGACCCTCTTATAACAAGCTGTTTGTTTAACAGAAAATCCGCTTAAAGGAAAAAAAATCCAGAGATATGGGGAAATCGCTTAACAGAATCGCTTATGGGGCAAATCCGTACAACAGAAAAACAGTCGCAATTAGGGATTAATCCATTTTCAATGCATTCCTGTGGGAAATTTGTACAAAGGAAACTTTGCTTAACAGAATTTCATTTGGAACGAATGAATTCCTTTATACAAGATACCACTGTAGTTACTTACAAGCTTGGCTGTCAAGGGCTACTAAATGCTGTTCTCCTTGTTTGGCTTGTGAACCTCCCAGAAGCATTTGACTAGACTGAGTGGAAAATGCTGGACCAGATACGTCTTTGGCCTACTCCAACAGAATTCTTATGACCATTACTCTAACCAGTGAGGACACAAAATAAGAAAGTTTTTCGAGGGTTCAGGGACTATCAGCTAATTGTACAAGGACATTTTGTTTTTTGGGGTGGTGACAACTCTCCTTGAAATTGTTGGGTTTTTCTTTTCACAACTGCAATGCAACCATGCATGAACCTCTTCCTCTTTAATAGCCTGCTTCTTCCTAGTACTGGTCTCAGGCTATTATGCTATCACCTACACCTGTTCCCTTTCTCTTGCTATAAGGGAAGGTTCTAGCTTACCTGCTCTCAGCTAGCCAGCGCACCAGACAACAGCAGCCTGCACACACCTGCCTCATGTCCTCATTCCTGACACAACTGCTGTTGCTGCAATTCCTTTCTCTGCTCAAGCTAAGCTAAGTATTTTTTGTATTTTTCACTATTTATTGCTGCTGCTTCTTGTTCTTATATTTTTTTTAGTAAAGCTTTGTTATATTTTCTTATATAAGATGTGTTGTTCTCCTTATTTAAGCTGTGCATAGCAATTAAGCTATGTGCTTGCTACTTTACAGTAGATATATTTGGGTTACTATCACTCCTTTTTTTATTACTTGCTGGCATCTTTCATCCAGCTTTGCTGCGCTGAGTATTCTATGTGACTGTTGGATACTCTGATGATTCATTTTTCTTTTAAGCCAACAAGTTCCAGCACTCTGCAAATATTTTTTTAACAATAATTAATTCCAACAGAAATTTCCTGTTCCAGCTAGTCAGGTGATGGTGCACAAGCCAATTAAGTGCCTCATATTCTCTGCAGGCCCAATTCACAGCCTGGCAGAAATAATCAAACATTAATGTTGCCTTTTCCAAATTCCTGGTCCTGCCCATAATATTAATTAATTAATTAATTAATTAATTAATTGTTGCATTTATATACCGCCGCATCTTCCTATAGGAACTCGGGGCGATGAACAGTAAAAACGAACAGAGGAAGACAAGCATAAAAAATGAGCAGGGAGCAATAAAAGTAGGGAGGAACCATATCCCCCCACAAGAGATAGAACTGCAACAAGGTTCAACATGTTTTCCAATTGGCCTTTTCTGTTCTACATACCTCTTGCTTTTGCCATCACAACCCCCTGTTTGATCAATGCTGGTGCTAAACAAAGACTCTAGTCTCAGGGGCAAATTACACTTTAATATTTGTTTTATATCTTGCAGAAAATTTGACATTGTTTATTTTTCTCCCCATTTACTATTATCTTTAGTCTTTATTATATCCGGTTTAGGAAATTGTCCCCCACCTCCATGCTTTCCAATACTTGGAACATAAAGTCCCAATTGATGTTATCAAATGCTTTTTGATAGCATCTAAGAAAATCAGTCCTTATTTATGTGTGTGGGGGGGTGTTGCTCATAATATTCTAAAACATCTGTCACAAGCGTTACATTCTTTCTCATCTGCCTCCCTGGTAGGAAGCCTGTTTGATATTCTCCTATCCAATCTATTAAGACCTTCTTAAATCTTTCTGCCATGATCTTGGCGAGGCAGCAGTGGAGATGGGTGCAGCGATGTGAGCCCTCCTTGGATTCTCTGCTTGCTGCTGCTTCCCAGCTGGGAGGCAGTAGGGAATCCTCCGGCAAGGGGGTTGGAGAGGGGAGTGCTGATGTCAGCGCTCCCCTCTCAGCCCCCTGCGGGGGGATTTCCCACTGCCTCCTAGATGGGAGGCAACAGTACTGGAGCCTCTTTGGCAGCTAACAAATGGAACAATGATAGTTGGTTTCAAATGAAAAAAAAACAACACCTGTTTCTTTTCATTTATAACAAAATGCTGCTTCTTCATTTTGTTTCGTTACATAATGAACTGATGAATCAGCATTTTTGTTTTTCATTTGGTGCCCATCCCTGCAAATCACAAAACAGAAGTAAGCTAATTTGCACCAAACAAAGTTAAGGGAACTCTTTAAGGGAGCTCCACGTTCAATCCCATTTGTATCTAGTTTTATCTTTAGCTTCCACAGGTCCAAACCCTGTCTGTTTTTAACATGTATGCAATTGTATGTTGTTCATGTGTTTGCCTTTTTTCAGCAACGGTGCCTACTTACTACACCCTTGCACAGGCCCGTTTTCACTGGGGCAAGCTCCAGCTTGCATAACTGAAGATGAAAACCACCCGGGTAATTATCGAATGCTCTGATTGCATAAGTATTGCACTCTGTGATTCCTAACAGGATTTTATACACTGACTGATGAGTAGTTCTTGGTAGCTGAGCTTGGAGACCACTATGAAAGGTTATAGGAAAAGCCTCCAGTTAGAGAAGTAACCATAGGATCAGGAAGTATTCTGCTTATGTACCGCCCCATACCACTTCAAGTAGTCTCTGGGTGGTTTACAGTTTAATTACAGTATGCAGGCTACACATTGTCCTCCCCCGCAAGCTGGGTACTCATTTTACTGACCTCGGAAAGATGGAAGGGTGAGTCAACCATAAGCCTGGTACCTGGACTGAACCCCAGGTACTGAGCACAGTTTTAGCTGCAGTACAGGCATTTAACCACTGCATCACAAGGCTCTTGTGTACCTGATGCTTCCTGGCCCTCCACTCTGAATATGGCCACATCAGGCTTTTATTGTGTGCTTACTCTACATATTGGGAGGTATGGGGATGCTGAACACCTCGTTATCCTTCATTGGTAACTATAGCCTCCACCATGTATTTTGTCTTTCCATCAAAGACTGTGGAAAAAGTGGTGCAGCATAATTGGATTGGAGCAAGAAGAGCTGGCCACCCAGAAGAGCCTTTCATATCCTGTTATGTATACAGAACATACTACATGTATATGTACTGTATGTATCTCCATACATTGTTTCTGCACTGAACATTACTGAGTTTCGAAGGAGAAACAAAAATGTGATTAAACCTACTATAGTGGAGATAAATCCTCTCTATTCCTCTACTGAATGCTTTTCCTTCCAGCCGTGGAAGACTTAAATTAGCACCACCCTGCTTGTCCTAATTAAGCAGTTATTCTGGTATATTTCAGGTATTTTCACGCTTACTTTAGCACACGGTAATAAAGAATGAGTGAAGTTCATGAATACCTTCTCTACCTAAAGAAACATCCGTTCAACAACACATCCAAAATTAGGTGTAACAGAATGGATATCAGAAAGACGGTAAGAGGAACTGCTAGCATATTTCTATCATGCTTAGTACCTTACAATGAAATTATTAGCCATGAAAGCCACAATCCTGCCATTTTAAACATTAAATAGGTAGTGTATTCTACTATGTTTTATTATGCTAATACTTTTATATTATTGCTGTCATTTTAGTTTATTATGTATGGTTTTGTGATGTTTGCTTACTGGTTACTGTTTTATGTTGTGAACCACCCAGAGTGGCCTTTGACTAGACTGGTGGTCTATAAATCAAATAAACAAACAAACAAATAAATAAATACAGTAGGGAAGTTTTAAGTAATCTATAATTATTCCTTGCTCCCTGGTTTGAGTTCAAGCAAACTATATCAAATGGCACCTAATTATACTCATTGAATACCATTACAAAAGGGAGCAAACTCAGTGGTAGCTCCATGTAAACAAAAGGACCAAATTCTATTACCATGGTAGGTGTCAACCGACAAGACTGCTAATTAGTTCGGCATTTTGTCCTTGCAACATCAGAAGCAAATTGCATGGAAATGTGTTGGGAGCTGTAAGCTGTGTTTGCTGCAGTTCCATCTGGTGCATGCCCTCTGATTACCCAGAGAATGTTTGGCTGTTGGAGCAAAGGACCCTATTTGATAGTGGGCCAAGTTGAAAGGTCTACTGGCAGTGAAACAATGGCCACCCTTTTTACAAGTGGGCCATTGTTGTGGAACAATAAAGCTTTCTGGCTGATTTGAATGTCAACAATTCAGAAAAGTTGATGTTTTTGAGCCATCAAATAAAATGTTTTTTTGTGAAACAGTTTATTATTTCTGGGGTAATTATTTGAATCATTCATGGTAAAGGATGTTTACTAATGAGAGGCTTGGCGGCTGCAAATTCCAGGGAGACTGAATGCTCTTTGTGCTGACAAAAAGGCCCAAATCACAAGAGAGCAAGTGACTGGACAAATCATTCATCTATGCAAATGCCAGCGAAAATGGTCAGATGCATTTATTACCCTCCTCATTATAGTAAACAAGGGAGGACTCATGACTGGCAGTTATCAACTTGCCCTGAAGTATGATTTGTTCTCCTACTACTATTTCAATGAGAGGAAAAAAGCCATGCCGCTAGGGACTCTGTCGGTGTATAAAAGAGTAAATGTCACATAGCCCAGTGCTTAAAGGCTCTTGATTGACAAATGTTTTATTTGACATATCAAACAATGATGGTTTTCATATCGAATAGCCCAGATTGGTGAGCCAAAACTTAACCCCTTGAAGAGTGACACAAAGCCAGTGCAGGGGCTAGGGGGGACGTTACAGTCCAAACGGGCCCAAGCAATTCTGTTCTCCAGCAGCTAAAATATATACTCTGCAGCCGATGATAGGAATGGGAAATAATTTTATTACCATGCACACACGCATATGCATGCACACAGAGAGCATCACGCTGGCTGCAGTATAAAAACCAGCTCTTTTCAGTGCACCAAATCGCCTGCTTGCATACTACGGCTGTGATGTTGCTGGTTGACATTGAAAGAATTAACTAATAAAGAACGAATCAAAGTATATGTCAGAATATTGCAGTTCCGTATTGCTGTAGAATTCTAATAAAGCACATATTATTTCAAGGTGAACTTGCTTCCTCAGGTAAGGACAAGACTCCAGTGTTCTCGCTTGTACTTCAGCTCTTGATTTCTGTAACGTGCGTGGCTGTGCCCTGGAATAAGACGATGGGAAAAGCGGCCATTTTTTGGGAGGGCTCCGGTGTGTCTTTCTAGCTGTAGCTCTGCACACCCGTACTGCTAAAAGCCATTCCACTTTGCTAATAAAGACTAAGACCGGGTCGCTCTCTGCTTCCTCCATGTGCAAAGGCCAGCATTTCATGTGCTCAGACCTGATCATCGAAGCTAAGACCAAACAAGGCTATATTTGCACACCCTTCTGTTTCCACATAATGCATTCATGAGCATGGTTTAAACAGAAAGTGCATTCTACAGGTGTATACATTCAATTCATGATTAAGATACCACCGCTGCATTTTCTGGCACAAAATGTAGCCTTTTATTAACAGCACTTGGAAGCTATTACAAAAGACAATTGAGCGTATGACAACTGTGTTAGCTTGTTGCAGCAAAAATGCATCTGATGAAGTGGTTTTCAGTCCACAAATCATGCCTGTTTGCCTTTCAGGTGCAACCAGTTGCCTTCAGTTTTCCAATAACAAAAATATAACGGCATTATATTATGTCTGCATTTCAACTGACATTCTTTTGGGGATGTAACTAATTGCTCAGAGAGGAAATGAAGGTGCTGGCTTCTGATGTTTCTTGCTCTACTCTGCTGGGTTTTAAGGCAAAGAAGAAGAGAATGAGGGAAAGCCTGTTTCATATCACAGGCCGGTAACTTGGAGCAATTAAGTTTTTTAAAAAGTAACTTTAACTATTTTAAGTTATTTTTAGGAAAATGAAAGCATAAAGTTCTGGACTTAGCACAAGAGTGGTAACATCTTGCAGGGTTTGGAATTATGCCTGTAAATTATTAGTTTTACTTTTGAAAAAAATGTGAACTGTTCAAGTCTGATTTATCAGAAGCGCTAATTTTTCCATAGGTTTGTTTAAACATATGTTCTGAACTCAGTGTAGTTATGCTCTTATCCTATAAGAACTCTTCTTCAACCTCAAGGAATTCACTGCTAAACACATTTTAAGGTTCAATTTTTAAACATTTACTTGACAAACATTTACCAAGCTCAATTTTGGGATACTTATTTACTAGATTGTCAGATCAGAGAGCCTAGTGCCTGAACATCTTCCCAGGAGCCCCAGAGAACTTTATTTTTCTAGGTCTAGAAAATCATCAGAAGTCTGTGTTCATCACAGCTCTTATTAATCCTGGAAAAGGGGTTAATCAGACAAACATTTCCAGTCATATCAAAATTCATCTCTGTAGTGACATCTAAGTCTTTTCATTCTTGCAGTACTATCAGGGAACATGTGGCTATGTCTTTGACATTATCTAGATTAGTATCATGGTCTCAGCTACCAAATATTCAACCAAATATTATAACTCTGATCCTGGACTCAAAATCAGCACTACATTTGGCACACATATAGCAGAAAGCCTGATCTTGCTCTTTTCCAATTTTGAGGGAGTTTTATCAATGCGTTCTTCAGCTATGATTTTTTCATGTAAAATGTGCAGAAACAAACAACTCTAAATTCCTAAGATTTAAAATTACTCATATAAATTTAAAATACCAGTCTGGTTTATCTTGAAAAGAATGGTTGGTTCCACCTGTTTTTATTTAATTTGGAAAGAATCCAGGCTGCAGGGTCTGAAATAGTGATCCTCAAAAAAGGCATTTCAATTTGTTATAAGACTGAGCATTTGTACAACAAGCTTACTAGCATGAGCATTGCAAAGTAGAAAAATTGTTGCAATTTTGTGGACCAGGAATATAGATGTTTGTGTTGGGCTTTGGTTTGTGCAGAGTTTAGTGTGATAAAAGTGTTGAGTGTGGCCTTATTTTTTAAGTAAACTTCCTCTTGTCACACAGCAGATAAAAATGGTTATGGCAGTAACTTACAGAGGAGATTGAAAATACAGTCTCCTTTAGGAGACCATCCCTTAATTGTTAGTTTACCTCAACTGGTATTGTTCATTTTAATACATTCACTAAGCGACTCTGGTAACTAAAAATACAAAATGTTTCACTTTACTCACCAGTCTTATATAAAAACAACCATAATATTTTGTGGAAATGTTAAATTATTATATTACTGGGCTTAACTGCTTAATTTACTTTATTATTAACTAACTGACTGGTTACATAACTCTTTGAGAGAACACTTCACCCTAACTATTCACTCTGTAACTCACACACTGACAAAACACTAACTGAATGTTGAACCCTGATTGGAAAAGGTGGGAACAAGAACCCTGTGGTAGAGAATGAAATAATTAGCTGCTATTGACTTGACTGACAGCAACCGCAGTCCAGAAAAGTCCTGCCACGATTAAAAGCATTATATGAGAGTGGAATATATCAAACAGTTTGGAGGGCAATTAAGGGTCACAGAAACAAAACAAACAAAAGGCTTTTCTTGTAGAGTCAGCCCCCCACAACCCAGGCTAGTTTAAAGAAAGCAAGATTTTAAGGAAGACGATTTTAATAACCTCAGAGTGACAAGTAAGGTCACATGGCAGGACATTGGGCCTTTTTACACGACCCCTAAGATCTGCTGGCCACTTAAATTCGGACCAGAGATCTTAGGGGTTCCTAGCTCTTCCTCTGTCCCCACCCCCCTCCGCACTTCCTGGTTTCTGGCTGCCCGAGGGAGGGAGAAAAAAGAAAGAAAAGCATGCGAAAAGCATGCCGGTTACCTCCGTTTTGTTCCGGGCAGCATTCAGATCTCTTAAAGGAGCGGGGCGCAAAAAAAGAACAAACAGAAGCCAGGAGAGCCCCGCACTCACTATCCTTACACTGGATCAAAAATTTGTTACATCCAAAAAGCAGGTACAAGAAAACTGCTGTTTGGTCGCGCTAAGTGGGCAGGGTCGCACTTAATTGTCTGCAAAGTCCGGAGCTGGTGGGTAAACATTTTTAAGGTCCGGACCTTGCAGCCATTTGCGGCGGAGTTTAGGGGTCGTGTATAAACGCCCATAGTAACAGGAAATGGAGTCCAAGATGGATGGGAGTTTATTTAAAAGGAAATTCTAACTTAATAGAACAATGGGGGGGGGGGGAGAGATGTAAAAGCCACAAAAAGACCAATGCTCATAAAAAGTTTTTTCTGACCAAAGCTCAGAAACACCCTGAAAACAAAGAGGGACACATATGAGAAGTGGAAGGAAGGTCAGGTAGGAAAGCAAGAGTAACAAAAGTAGCAAAAAAAAAAAGGGGGGGGGAATAGTGTTAAAAAGGCAAAAGCTGCAAATGACCTGAGCTTAATAGAAGATGCTAATAGCACTAACAACAACAAAAAGTATTCAAAAATATACATAGCAAAAGACAGCGAAAAGAAATACTGGTTCAGTTATTCAGAAGGGGTGAAAAGGATATTAGATGCCAAAGAAAAGGCAGACATGCTGAAGTTCTACTTTAGCTCAGTCTTTCCACGAAAGACATTCTGTGACTGTCCAAGCAAATGTGAAGCAAAAGCCAAAGGGACAAAAATGCAACTTGGGAGTGATAAACACATAGTTACTACTTTGAATGAGTTAAGATCCCCAGGGATGGATGAAGTGCATTCAAGAATACTGGGGGAACTGCCTAAAGATTTCTCATAACCACTATTATTTTCTTGAAATCATAGAGGATGGGTCAAGTGATGCATAACGGGCAAAAAAGAGGAACCACAGAACTATAGACAAATCATTCTGATGCCAATTCCAAGAACAATTCTGGAGCAGATATGTATCTGGTCACTGTAGCCACCATGAAAGCAATGCAGTAATAACCGTAAGTCAACATAAATGTTTCAAGAACAAATCCTGCCAGACTAATCTTGTCTCATTTTCTTCAACTGGGTAACCTCTCTGATAGACGGTGGGAATGCTATAAACACAATATATCTTGACTTAATCAATGCCTTTGACAAAGTTCCCCGTGATACAGTATTCTGATTAGCAAGCTAACAAAGTGTGGGCTGATTAGTAAGCTAACAAAGTGTGGGCTGTATACAGTTAACGGTGAAAGCCTGCCTGAAGGAAAAGCTCTTTGCTTTCTGGTGGAAGGACAGCAAACAGGGGCCCAACTTAGCCTGTCATGGGAGTTAGGGAGTTAGGGAGCAGTGATGAAGATGGTCCTTTCCTATGTTGTTTCTGTGTCTCAAAAGAACTATTACCAAGGCCTTTCTCCTTGGAAAAGGACCCAAGGCGGCTTACAGTAATGAGGGATAATATACTGTCCAGTACAATTAAGATGTGTTCAAGTACTGAGAACAGAGAATTGAGGGGCATCTTGCAGCATTAAAAGACAACTTTAACACGAGCAGTTAAAGAGAGAGTAAAATTCCATGTAAAAGTTATGAGTGATGGAAAACAAACATTGAAAACAGTGTCAATGCAATCACACAAGGTTATAAGTGGTTATAAACACTAAGTCTATGTGATCATATAGACCTTTGGGTAGTGGGCGGCATATAAGTTAAATAAATAAATAAATAAATAAATAAATAAATAAATAAATATTCATATAAAAGGCACATAATAGGTAGTCCATAATTCAAGGAAAGCTTGCCTGAAGAGAAAGGTCTATGCCTGTTTCCGGAAAGGCATCAGAGATGGGGCAGTCCTGGCCTCTAGTGGGAGGGAGTTCCAGAGTCTGGGCGCAGTAGCCGAGAAGGCCCTTTCATATGTTCCCATGAGGCATACTAGCGAGGGTGGCGGGATGGAGAGAAAGGCATCTCCTGATGACCTTAACACCTGAGTCAGTTCATACTGTGAGATTCAGTCTTTGAGGTAGCTAGGACCTATGTCATACAGTTAAGGTCAGCACTTTGAATTGTGCCTGATAGCTGATTGGCAGCCAGTGGAGCTGCTTTAATAGGGGTGTAATGTGATCTCTGTACCCTGTCTGAAATATAAGTCCCATCAGCAGATTTGCGGATCCATATGGGATTTTCAGTCCAACACGTTTGGAGAGAGAACAGAATTGAAGGAAAATGGCATAACAGATCCAAAGTAAATCTTTGAGCTACTCTGCCACATGCTAGCACATGCCATTCTTTGTGCATAGCATTTGCAAGGAAAACAAATGAGGCACCATAATTATATTGACTTGGATTGGTTTGATTGGCTTGGATTGAACAGTCTGATATGGACAGAACAATGGAATGGCAGAACATTCTCAAATTCACTTTCAGTGCTACAAAATCATTCCTTGAGCAACCTAAACTGTAGCCAATGAAGAGATATTAGCGCTAAACCTTTTATTATTCTAAACTATTTCAGGAACAGCATCCAAATTTACATACCCATTTATTTCTTTGGCTTCAGGAATTCATGCTAATTGTACATTAATTCCTGGGATGAATAATTGAGGTATCAGATGCAACACCTCACATACACACACTTACACATACTTACACACACACTTCACACACACACACACACACACACACACACACACACACACACACACACACACACACACACACACACACTCCCTTAAATCTTGTTTAGTACTCAAAGTAACAAGTTCTGAGCCATGAGTTACGGTAATCAAGAAAACTATACATAGGTCTTCATTAGCATACCAGGAATCAATCCACAAATGATAAAATCACTGAACATGCAGACTTAATAGTGCATAATTCAATCATGCTTAACTCATTCTGAACACATCAGTATCTTCAGGTTCCATAGGAATGGAAATTTAGTAGACAGAATATAACAATCCTCTATCTCACGGAAAGTATTCCATAGAGATATATTTTGTTTATTTTATATTTCTTTACAGAGTATATGAAGGATGAAGAATCAAAGTTTCCATCTAGGACCTGTCCTAGGGCAATGGTTGGACTATAAATTCTATAATCACTCACCTTTGGCAATGTGAATTGGGTCTGGGGGCTGCGTTTTAAAATATCAGGGGGGACAACACCCCCTACTGCGATCTAAGTCATTCCAAAGTTACAAAGAGAAATTACAGTTAACAACACTACTAGGAACATTCTCATTGTATAGCTGACAAAGGCATGAGAAACTTGAAATTAGGGAGTAAAGATACTCCAGAGTGCCAGTTGTTAGAAATTTAGTTTCCTATTTTTCCTCCCTGGAGAAGAACCAGCCTGTGCTACCTTGGGTGAGCTGTATGGTCCCAGAGCCTCCCGGAAGACCACCTCTGAGTACTCTGTACCATGAAAAGGGTTGCTATGAGTTGAAGATTACTTGATGGCACATACTAAAAAGCTGGTGTGGTGTACAGAATAGGACACAGGAGACCCGTTTTCAAATCCTATCTTTTCCATGGAATCTCACTAGAAGTGCCATTATTCATTCAATCAATCAATCAGTCAATCAATTTATATACCGTCCATCTGGCGATGAGGCTACTTTGGGCAGTTTACAATAATTCAACATAAAACACCGAATACAATATACAGTACAATAAAATATAGCAAAGTGAAAATAATACAACTTAAACCATTAGTTAAATATCTCACATACTTGGAAAACCCTTTTAAAATTGCTATACGTTGGATGAAACCAACAGCACAAAATGTAGCATGAGAACCTGAATAAGAATAAATGCAAATTGAAATCTGGACTGAAACAGTGTTCCCTGTTCATTCATCCTAGAACAGAACTTGGACCACTCTTCGAAGGTCTCTATTGCACTAAAATCAGAACAGAACTTTAAACCGACTGACCGACTGACCAAAGATTTATCGCTACCAATACGTTGTGGCAAATTAGCGAAAGCAGCAGTCTTGTGGCACATTAAAGAGTAGCAAGTATTATTTGTTATACGCTTTTGCAGATGTGTTTGATAATGTAGCCTGTCACAGTTTATAAACTGGTCAGATAATGCTTGTTGAACTGTCAGGTGCCACAAGGCTCTTTGCTAGTTTTGCGGCAACAGACTGATACAGCCATCCCAGCAACAGTGTTCCCCACAACAGTAATGTTATAGCATTACTCAGCTTTAAAACAACACCATTGCTTTAGGACTGCTTTCCTCAGCATGCTGCCTATATCCATGTTTTGGATTTTCAACAGCATGGCCAGTAGCCAAGTAAGCTGTAAGCTTCTATTTATATTCTGATCTAGTATTGATTGCAAGCTAAAATCAACAACTTATTTTCTCTCTCCTAAAGTTTCTACCAAGAAGTTCAAGATTTTCTGTGAATTCTCAGTGATAGGCTCTGCATTGTAGAGCACTCCCATCCTACAGCAATATGTAGAAATAGGCAACTAAAAGACAGGAAAAAAATGCTGAATTCTAGGAGCATGGGATCACTGGGTTCTCCCTGTCATCCTGACGTCCCATTACCTGCTTTAATAAACTGAACTTTATTTGTTGTGTATGTTCTTTCTTTGCGGCTGGACAAGTGCACTACTGGAAAATTCATTTAGGAAATCATTTCTTTTTAAATGGTAAAGGATTTCAAGGTTATGCTATCAATAGTAATCCTTCTGCTACCAAACCCAGGGCAGCCTAATTGGCAGATCATGCAAAGTATTTTGTTTACTGCTAGCAGGTACATCTGACATTAACTGGATTTATATCTTGTCCTTCCTCAAATGTCTCCTGGGTGGATACACTCACATGTAAAAATCCCAATTGCATATACAGTGATCCCCCACCTATCGTGGGGGTTAGGGACCCAACCCGACCTGCAATAATTGAAAATCCGTTATATGCAAATGCTGGTTGGGTCGGGTCTAGGGGGCCTAACTGGAGGCTCTTGTACCTACCCCCAGCCTGGCACTGCCCCAAACGGGCCTGGGAGGGCCTTCTCAGGCCTTCTGTAAGCCCCAAAAGGGCCTCCTTGTGAACCAAAAGTGACTTCCGACAGGCCTAGATAGGCCCTCGGAGGCCTCAGCAATGATTTTCGGTGACCTGGAAGTCACTTCTGGTTCACAGGGAGGCCCTTTGGGGGCCTCCAGAAGGCCTGGGAAGGCCGTCGCAGGGCCGTTTGGAGCAGCTCCAGTCCTGGGGTAAATAAGGGAGGCCTGAAACAGGCCTTTGCCCCTTAGCCCAGGGGGGCTTTTTTCATATACTTCAGTCCTGCAATATAGCGGGACCGCAGTATATGAACCACGAAAGGTGGGGGACCACTGTATTTCAGACCACAAATGTTAGCCCATTCTACTCCCATTTGCTTTTAAATTTCAGGGAATCTGCAGCTGGTAGGTAGAATCTGGCTCACTATGGCTCCAGCCCAGCCCATGAAGTCCTCTACTGCCAGCATACCTGCTCCCTCTCCTAAGACTGGAAATGGTTAAGGGCCTGGTACCAGGACAGAGCCTACACCTGGAGGGATGCTTCTCAAGACAGCATCTGACTGATGGCTGCTACTACTTGAAGACAGACAGAAAAAAACCCTTTGATTTAAAATGGCTGGTAGCTGCAGGTGGGGCTAGCTGGGCACCAAACACTTTATTCTGTAAATGCTGTGATGCACCACCATTCCGAAGAGGGTACCACTGACCATCAGTCCCATTTTATATAGCAGGGAGCAGTGACAATGACCCCAATAAAACACTTTCATTGGGTTCCTGCAAATCTGGCAGTATCTTTGAATGGCACATGATAGGTTGGAAAATCAGGATCATTTTAGGCATCTACCAGAAGCCCCTGCCAGCATAGCTGGCAGTAAAGGATTATGGGAGTTGTGGTCCAATATATCTGGAAGCCCAGAATTCCTTGCCATACTTGACCTTGTTTTCTGACATGAAACCCCTTAACCCCATGGTTAGGGTCTCAGGGTGGGTGCCAAGAATGCATTGCAAACTTTCAGTTTCAGTGCAACTGGCGACTTTTAACAAGTAGAAGTGGTCATGCTTATTTAGCTTTTGAGGGTCCAAATGGAAATTAAATGAAAAAGCATCTAAGAAAACTAAACCATGTATCTTCGTCATTTTCATAAAGGTGTATTTTCAGGCCATGGGCAGAATTGAACCAAGATAAACTGCCAAAGGCCGTGAGTGTGTGGGTCCAGTCTCTGGCATTTTCTGCCAGACTCCATTCACACATCAGTTTTGGTTGCTGTATAATTGGTTGTCCGGGGAAGTAGAGATACATTACAATAATTGCTGGTATATTGTACTTCTGTAGACTGTGCAACTCCTGCAAGTAGATTGAAGGATATCTACTTCAATTAACCAGTTTCACTGCCAGGGTCAGAGCACCATGAGATACTTGTTCAAGACCCATCATTTTAGGGAACACTTGAATTACACTCCCCAGCCACTCTGGAAGCAATGGTGGCTCACAAAGGAATAATAGCAGGAAGCAGGCAGGAATGGCAGACGTTTTGTTTTGACACTGGCTATACTTCTGCACATCATTAATAGAACAGGAAACTGTTTTAAGAGCAATCACTTAAAACATTTACTTAAATCTTCTTCGTGACACTGATCTGGTGCCACAAGACATGGACAAAGAGAGCTTTATCTAAGTGGCGAAAAGACCACAATTTGAAAATAGGATTGGATGTCATTTTCAAGGTCACATACTACTGTACCTCTGAAAGTAATGAACTGTTTCGGACCATCTATACACCAAAATGAAAGCAAGATTCCCTAAACTTTAAAAGCAGGCGTAAAACTGGGGTAGGGCCAGAGGCAGGGGAATGGCATCAGGAGACAGATATCTAGTCTCATGTGCTCCCAGACACATTTGGTGGGGCCACTGTGAGATACAGGAAGCTGGACTAGATGGGCCTTTGGCCTGATCCAGCATCACTCTTCTTATGTTCAAGAGCCATATAAGTGTTACAACAAAGCTAACTCTTGTCTCTTTTATTACAGATTACCATATCATTTGGCATAAACTCGCATGGATTATAATCTACTTCAGATGCACTTGAAGAAGGGTTTTGAAGTCCATAAAATCTTGTGTCAAATAAAAACAGTATTTTAAGATGCTACAAAATTTAAGCCCCTACCAACACTATGAGTGTATGCTATAAAAGGCTACAGCCTAACACAGCTAACCCTTTGGAAAATTCGAACACAGATTCGCAGTAGAGATCAATCTTTCACATGTAGGGTTCTGTGACGGCTCAAGCAGTAACAACACAGTGTCATCCTTCTGCGGGCAAGGAAAATACCCAGCTATAAGATTGACAGTCGCAGCTGCCTGCCATCGAATGGGTAACATTACTATGAGTAGTGCAGACTGGACAATTCAGATGCCAGGTTCATAACAGAATCCGAGTTGGATGAAACCATAGCAGGTTTTAATTATGCTGTTTTGGATAGACTTCAGCTTGTGGTGGTTCTCAGTGTGTGTAGCTTATGGATGTGGAGACGTTTCTTGGAGGATTTATGTATCTCACCTAGTTGAAATACACTAGATGGGTTATTTATTGGGATCTGAGAGGCAGGGTATTGTCTCAGTGGTTTAGGTATCTGACTGGAGAGCCAGAGGTTAAGAGTTCAACCCTAGAGATGGGCACATCACACCATTGACAGCTTTGTATGTGCTCCATCTCACCTACATTGTCTTTATGTAGCTCTCTCAAAAGCCTTCAATGGTAACATCCACTTAGGTTCTCCATCTGAGCTGGAGTTTGGGATGTCAACTCCTGTCCCACTAGGGAGGGAGGGGAGTTTCCTGCCTGATTTTTCTGGCTTATGGGGTGCTGCTCCCATGCATTTTAACAGCTACGTTATTTGGGGGGGGGGGGGGGAGAAGCAACTGCAAGGGTGGGAAAAGGAAACACAGGCCATAATGCAACACTGATTTCTTAGCATTTGGGAAACATATGTATATGTAAACAGAACACACAATTTAGAATAGGAAGGATTTTAAATTTTATTTCAAGTGTTGATCCAACTTTATTTTGAACATAGGAAGCCAATGCACCTCTAGTTAAAACTGAAGCTCCAAATGTCTCTCATCTCTTAGTGTCGTTATTTACATTTCTAAAAGTTATCAACAATCTCTCCATTCCACTTTCAGCAGCTACCTTGGCTCTTGCCCGCGGGTTTTTTCCCCTTTGCACGTGGTTACTAACATCACGATGGCAGAACGTCCTATATCGAGAATAAGAGGTGTCACTTATTCGGCGGGCTTTTGAGGCCCTTTTCAAAGAAGTTCACAAAGCGCAATTAAATAATACCCTGTCAAGGCAAACAGCTACATTAAAACGTTACACAATTTTGGAAAGGGGGCAATATAAATCCTTCTATATTATGTATATCTCTGGGAACCCATTCCACCGCCCCTTTTCCTGCTTTCTTTGCAGCTTGTACTAATTTGAACGGCTCCCAGTTGTCCACGAGCGTCCATGCCCCCGCCCCCGCCCCCACTCCCATTTGTTTGGAATCGCCGGACGCCTCTCGTCGCTCCCCGCGGGCAATTCACGCCTCCTCTCTTCCTCCCGAGAAAAGCAACCCTCCCCGCTCCCTTTCCAATACGCGTCGTTCCTCTTCCAAGCCCTACACTATTTCCTTCCTGCCTGGCCGCCGTGACGTCCCTCCGTGTGGGCGGTGCCTTCCTGCAGGGAGCTCCGCCTTTCTCTCGAGCGAGGAGGCCGAGGCCAAAGCACGCTGGGTTGGAGGGGGTGCGGGTTAACCCTCTCGCTCCCTGTGGCAGTGGCTTGGTCACGTATAGACACGGACCCTTCCACCCCCGTTCCCCCCACCCCCACCCCCACCCCCACTCTCGCGCCTTTGGTGTTTTTGGGCGGGCGTTGGCGCGCGCCCCTCCGGCCGTTGGGAACGCTTCTGCGCGCGAGGCCTCCGCCGCCGCCCGCTTCCGCCCGGACTTCCCTTTCCTGGCTTGACTGGAGGCGGGGAGCGGCGCGTGGGCGGAGCCGAGGGGCGCGGGGTAAAAAGGGAGGGGGCGGGGCCGAGCGCTGAGGGGAGACGCCAGCGGGGCCCCCGACAGGTGGCAGGTTGATTGGCAGGCCGGAGTTGAGCGCGAGCCCAGCCCCCCTCCCCCCACTAGCGCGGGTTAACAGCCGCGGCCGCCGCCCCCTCCCACCTCCCCCTCCCCCCCCCGTTTGGCGAGTTGGCCGGTGCGGTGGAGGGCGCCCGATGGGGCTGGCCGTTCCTGAACGCCGCGCTCTCCGAGGTGGCGACGAGGTGGGTTCTCACGACACCTTTCGGCACCCTTCGCTCGGCCGGTGCGTAGCGAAGGGCCCGTGTCCCGCCCATCGCCTCCCTCAACCCCAACGGCGTGGCTGCGACCTGAGGGCCGACGGCCAAGTTTCGTGGCTGGCTCTCTTGGGAAGGCGAGCCCTCTGGCCCGGCGCCAACATCCATCCTGCTTGCTTTCCCTCCACCTGCGCCCCGGCCTCAGGAGGGGTGGGCCTCGCGCGGCTGCCGCCCCCGCCGGCCCCCCGCCCCCCCCCCCAAGGGACTGGTGAGGTGGACCCAGGGAGGAGCGGCGGCGGCGGCGGCGGCGGTCTCGGCCAGGGCTGAAGGGCGCCCAGGCGGCTACGGGTGCCCAGCGTCGAAGCCACGTTGCCCAGAGAGAGCGAGGGGGTGGCGAGAGAGGGTGAGAGAGTCGCCACCTTTTGGAGGTGGGGGTGGACGGGCGGGCGGGCGGGCAATGGGAACTGACCCGAGTGAGCAGGAGGCCGCTTACAATATTCCAAGCCCAGAATTCCAAGCCTGTATTGCCATGACAAGAGACTACGGGAGTTGTGGTCCAAAACCTCTGGAGGGCTGGAGTTTGGACACCACTGGCTTACCTGCTCTGCTTCTGGGGCGCCCCGGCGCTTGATCGGTTCTGCTGCGCCACCCAGGCAGATAAACGAGAGAGAGAGAGAGAGAGAGAGCTAGGGAGTCGCTGGTGGCATCACTTTTTTCCCTTAAGCTCACTCTGCTCAACTCTGCTAGGGCCTCGGTTGCTCTCTTCGATAACTTGGGCAGGCGAAACAGCCCCCCCCCCCCCACCATATCTTCCTCAGGTTCTGCCCTTCCTTGTGGCCACCCTGAGGGAGGCCCACAAGTCAGCTACAGGAGACAGGACTTTATTTGGGTTGGCACCAACCTTGTGGAACCAGCTCTGAGAGGGGTTATGATGGACTCCCTCCCTGTGTTGACATTCAGGAAGCAACTTAAAACATGGCCTTTCAGCGAGGCCTCCCACACTGACCATGGTTGACGTTAGCCCTGCCAAACAGCCATTTGTTCAGCCACTATGGGAAAACCTCTGATGCTCTCTGTTGCAGATACAGTACTGTAGTCTAAATAGTTTTAATCTGTTGCAGTTTGAATCTTGATTGGGTTTCTGTTCTCTTTTTGTAAACTGCCCAGATTGGCGGTCTAGAGCTCATAGGATCATATATACAGTGGACCCTTGTATAACAAACAGCTTGTATAACATAAAATTTATACGACATAAAAATTCCGGAGATAGGGGAAATTTGCTTAACATAATCGCCTATGGGGAGAATCCGTACAACAAAAATGGGATCACTCTGTTTTCATTGCATTCCTATGGGAATTTGTATAAAGGAAAACTTGCTTAACATAATTTCATTTGGAATGAATGAATTCCTTTATACAAGGTACCACTGTAGATAAATAGGTACCGCCATAAAAAGTGGGAAGATAAAATAGTGTTTCCTTGCAATCATGCCAGCCAGAAGACTGGCTCTTTGGCTTTAATACGGATATAAACACTGCCCCTAGAGTTGGACATGACTAGCACACATGTGGGGGGAACCTTTACCTTTATCTTTACTTTTGTCAGGTCTGGCCAGTCTATTTCTTGGTCGAAAGTCTGTTTATGGTGGAAGTTTGTATAACACAGGGTTGGGAGCTAATGCCCTTTTGAAATACAGTACTGATAAACTACAGCTGCAGTCGTTTCTCATCATTAGCCAAGCTAACTGATACTGTTGGGAATTGTAATTCAACCTCTGGAGATCCCTCAGCTTTGAATGTAGTGGTTCATAAACTTTCATTAGAGTTTACAAGCTGTGTTTGCTGTTGGTGCTTACTTTGACCAATCTGGTCACGCTGTGTTCCTGATAGAGAACTATAATAGTTTAAATCTCCTCCCTTTCATGACCAATTTACTTCTAACTAATGGAAAAGCCGACCTCCCTTTTCTCTGTGCAGTTCCCCTGCCTTTATTTCTGATCCACCATGGCAGACCTCTCTTCTTCCTCAAGCAGTGCCAGGATCATAGTAACTGCCTCCTTTGGATCCTCCCAAAAGCACCCTAGAGGAATATATTGGTCTGTCTTGGGGCCACATTTGACCCTGATAGGGAACAGCCTTCTCTGAGCCAGACATGGCATTGTAGCTGATGAGCAAGCTGGCAGGAGAGGAAGCCACTGGTCTGGATGATTTTTGCCTTGCCCTTCATCAGTCATTTGCTGAAAGAGGTCCTTTTCTTGTTGGGAAAAAGCTATGGCAGTCCTAGTGCATCCCCACCCACAGGTTGGTGAAAGGAGGAGGGGAAAGATAAGGAGGTTCCTGCTACTGCCTCACTTTCCTTTTATCCTGTCACAGTTTTGGTCTGTTGCGTTGGGGAAGCCTGGTTCCAGAGATTAAGAGCAAACACCAGCAGGGAATTAGTGTGGACCATACTTTCAATATTTGGTCTCTATTTACCTCTCCTGCTAAATAATCTCTGGTGGAATCTCAGTGGAGCAATTCCTTACTGCAGTCCAAGGCATGAGAGGAGGAAATTCAAACAAGTGTGTTGAGGGGGTGAACTGAAAAAGATAAACGAGCATGCCTTTTGAAGAGAATAGACCTGCACTGTTGAACATCCCCCTATTTTCCAGTACCAGTCTTCCTATGCCTGGGTTTGACTCCTAGGTTAAAGTCTTTCTAAAATAAATAATTACTTGAGGACCAGTTGGAGCTTGGAGATTTGTGGTTGTAAGTGTAATATTTTGCTTTTGAGCAGATGCAAATGTAGTCTGAAAGCATTGTGTTGTCCAAAGTGATGAAAAACATTGTGTAGTTTGAGTGTGCAGTGTTCTCTTCCCATTCTTGATCAGTTAATTAGCATCTCAACTTTGGGAGAGAAGCAACAAAATTCTCTCTAGCCATAGTCAGGAGGGGAGACTGAACGAAGAATTACATTAGCCTGCTATGACAAAAAACAATACTGTACAGCGGTGGTCCCCAACCCCCGGGCCGCGGACCGGTGCCGGTCCGTGGACCGGTCGGCACCGGGCCGCCTGGGGCCGCCGGGGAGGCTCCTCCCCTTTTCCTCTGCCGCCCTCCTCCTCCTCCTCTTCTCTCCCGCGGGCGGCCGGTGGAGGAGGAAGGCTGGAGGAGCGCAGGAGGAGCTGCCGCCGCCGCCTTTGTCTTTGCCTCCCTCCTCCGCCCGCCGGCGGCGGCGGCGCATCCTCTTCCTCCTCCGCCCTCCTCCTCCTCGCCCTCCACCACCACCACCAGCAGCAGCAGCCACGGCAGCGGCGGCGCGTCCTCCTCCTCCTCCTCCCGCCACCGCCGCCGAAGGAGCAGCAGCAGCAGCAGCAAGGGCAATTGCGGAGGGGTGGTGGCGGCAGCGGTGGGACGGGGGCGATTGCAGCAGCAGCCAACCCCCCCCCCGCAATCGCCCCCCCCACCGTCGCAATTGCCCCCATCCCGCCGCCGCCACCACCCCTCCGCAATTGCCCTCGCTGCTGCTGCTGCTCCTTCGGTGGCGGCGGCGGGAGGAGGAGGAGGAGGAGGAACCGGAGCAGGAGCAGGAGGTGGTGGCGGCGGCTCGTCGGTGCCGCGAGGGCGCTTCCTGGCGCTGCCGGGTGGGTGCCGCGCGCGGGGCGCCTGGACCAGGAGCCGCGCGTGGGTCTTGCTGCTGGCGCCGCACTTGCTCCTGCTCCTGCTGCCGCCGCTGCCGTGGGCCTCCTCCTCCGCCGGGGAAAGCGCTGCTGGCGCCCCGCTTGCTTTCCCCAGCGGAGGAGGAGGCCCACGGCGGAGGCGGCAGCAGGAGCAAGCGGGGCGCCAGCAGCGAGACCCGCGCGTGGCTCCCGGCGCTGGAGGAGGAGGTGGGGGCCCGCCTGCCCAGGAGCCCCGAGTTCCCCCCCACCCCGCCCGTGTGTGGGGGAGTGGCACCACCGACGCCCCAAGCCGGTGAGTGCCGCCGCCGCCGCCACTCTCGTGCCTCCCCCTCCTCCTTCCCTCCCATCCTTTGCTTTCACCCCCCTTTTGCCTCCCCGCCGGACTCCCCTTTTGCATTCTCCCCCCCCTCCCCACCCCCACCCCCAGCTTCGGGCCACAGAAAAATTATCAAAAATGTCCCGGTCCACGGGGACAAAAAGGTTGGGGAGCACTGCTGTACAGTATATGTTATGTTTAAAAGTATAAGGGTTTATGTTATTTCAACTGTTTGTTATTGACTCCAACTATTGACTCCTAGTGGTGCTGTTGTCACCATTACATCCAAATTACCTCAGGCTGGTGATGCTTAATTAGAATTTGGAGGACAGAGTCTGATGAGAAATAGTTGTTCAAGAACTAATAGAGAGGTTCGACTCTGTTGCCTGTGGTTTGGAGAAGGACAAAGGTTTCTTGCCACATTAAATGGGTACATCCACTGCTCTAGTGCTAGGATACCTGTATTCTCATGAACTATTCTTTGTTAACAACTACTGTATAGGTTACAGATGTAGTCATTTCATATTTTTGTTACCTCTGACTCCACTGAGTAGTGTGGAAGTATTCATAAAGACTAAGATCTATCATGTGCTTTGAATGGGGCAAAGACTTTACAGCATACTATATGTGTTCTTCAGTTTCATCATACATATGCTACCATCTATTTGTTAATTATCACTGTTTAATAGTGACCTGTTTTTCATTCCTTTCTCACCCCACTGATCCCATCCGCAGATGATCCACCCAATATCTGTCCATTTTGCAATCCACAGGTGACCATATTGGTAAGCACTGGTTAAACTTCTATTAGGAAAAACCATGCATGTAAAGGTAATATAAAAATGTCCCCTCCCCTATGTGTTAGCCGACTGTTGTGTTAAAAAGTTTACAACTCTACTCTTCACTCTATGAACCCGAGGAACATGATAGCCAGCCAGTAACATAGGCTCAGATGCATGAGTTTACACTGTGAGAGTTCAACTGGATTTGGACTAGTGAGGTAAAGTTATGGCAGGCAATTTATAGAAATGTTCCAAATTGATTTCTACAGTGTCCAGGCCTCTATAGACACACACTTTAATTTACATTCCTTAAGTTTATTTACATTCCTTAAGTTTATTTAGAAAATTGAAAATATATTATAATATACAGTATCCTGAGATCCAAGATGGTATGAACAATAAGCCTATCTTAAAAAAGCCAATGGACTGTAATAGTTCTACAGTTATTTTCTGTTTTTTTCCCTTTGCTAATTTAGAACTGTTTTAGAAGCCATATCATCATTAACTTCAAGTGCCAAGAGCACTTTCTTCCTTCATGGGATGAATTCTTGTGTAATTATTATTGGATATTTTAACATTTGCTTCAGACATACCTTGTGATAACATTTTAATAAAGCCTAACCTTGAATTTTCATAATTTTAATGCCATATAGATTATTAGTTTTTCCTTTATTGGAACTTCATTTCTGCATATACTTCAGATAATATGCTCACCTAATGTCCTTATTAAGCCATATGAGTGAATGAACGAGTAAGAGATGTAGCATTAGTAATAAATAGGCTTTGGGGATGTGGTAGAGTGGAACAGGTATGCAGAACCTTGATGTGGTTGGATAAGAAGTTCAGACAGAAAGTTGGGCTACTCTTTGAAGGAAGCAAAGAAGGCAGTGATAGTAAAGTGATAGAGTGGAAGGTAATTTTAGCAGCCATCGTGTTCAGCATGAAGAGCAAAGAGATGGTATAATGATGAAATAAGAGAAGTTTGTACTTATGTATCTTTGATGGTACATCTTTAAAAAATCTGATGAAGTATAAAATATAGGAATAGCATGAATAGTTGTAAGAGAGTTGAGAATTATGATTACCTTAACAGAAAGCTCTACTGTTTACTTAAGGTTGTTTAATTTGGATGAAGAAGGGAATTACTAGAGAAAATATGAAGTTTTTTTATTAATGCAGGGGCATTGATTATCATTCCTGATCATGGGGCTATCACACACACACTGTGTCTCACAGCATTGTTATAAGCCTAAGGATACAGTTGGGAGGAAGATATATACAGTCGTCCCCTGCCATTTCGTGTTTTGTATACTGCGGTCACGGTATATCATGGGACTGCACTATGTGAAACAAAGGGCTCCTGAGGTAAGCTGCATGGGCCCGTTTGAGGCCTGGTGCTGCCCCAAATGGGCCTGCAATGGGTTTTCCGGGTTGTCAGAGGCCCCAGAAATCACTTCCAGAAAACCGGAAGTGTCTTCTGGATTGCCCAAAACCACTTCTGGGGCCTCTGACAGGCTTCCCGGGCCTGTTGGAGGCCCCAAAAGTGGTTTCTGGTGAACTGGAAGTGACTTCTGGAAAACCAGAAGTGACTTATGGATCACCGGAAACCACTTCTGGGGCCTCCAAAAGACCCAGGAAGTGCATTGGAGGCCCATTCAGGGCAGCGCCAGGCCTTAGGTAAGTGTGAAAATATGATCTTCTATTCCAGTGGCATAAAATCTAAGTATACTGTAGTACCACAAAGGATACTATAGTAATACTATTTTCTTAGTAAAAACCTATTGCTAAAAATGAACAACATACTCTTATACAAGTAACTTTAAAATCTCTATCTCAGTACATGTAAACTGTTGAGCATGGCAAAGCATAAGCCATATAATACCAAATTATTCATATCACATTACATCATTCTAACCTGCTCCAATTAAATCAAGGTTTCTGTATACAGTATTTGAACTGTTCTCCAGACAGGGCAGAAATATCTTGTTTTTATGTTCCTTTAATGTAAAGCCTTTGTCAGAACATTCTGATGTGGGATTTTAGTTTTTTTGTGGGTAGGCGACACCCTAATATAGTGATTTGATATCTAAACAAAGAGCGAGGGTAGATTAGACCCCTCCTTGAAGTACAGTGTGCTAGGTGATGTACTGTATTTTTTGCTCTATAAGACGCACTTCCCCCTCAAAAGTAAGGGGAAGTGTCTGTGTGTCTTATAGAGTGAATACAGCCCCGCCAGGAGCTTCTGGAGCAGCTGCTTCAGAGACCTCCAGGACCTGGCATGGAGGGCTGCAGAGAGGAGGGAGACCAGAAGGGAATGCTCTTCAAGGCATTTATGCGCTCCCTGGGGAATGAAACTACTTCTTTCTGAATACGCTGATAGAGCTTTTTTCCTCCATTGAGATCTCAAATAGGTTTCTTTCCTTTTAAACAATATTGACTATTATTCAAACTCTTATTCTAGGTTAATTATAAAATTATAGTTTTGTGCAATGTCTATAACTTTTTTGGTTCCTTAAAAAGAAACTATTACAGAAATCTGTTTCTGGCATCTTTACAAAGACGTAAAAGACTATCCTTACCAAATGGATATACAGAAGACAGCTATGTTTTGGTGCACTAAGATAATATTTTCCTTCTGCTTTTTTAAATTCTGGTAAGTGGGTCTGTGTTGGAAAGTTTTGTTATTTTTAAACTAGATAGAAGGTAAAGGAAACAATGTTGAAACATTCTAAATATTGTATGTTTTACTTGTCTCCTTTTTGTGTTTCATATTGACATTAGGTTTTGGCTCAGATACGAAACTCTTGGAAATAACTAATGTGGTGTTGTCAATATTGAGAAAAAATGAATTTATGAAGTACTGGAATGATTAAGGGAGAGCTAGGAAAAAGGCCTCAAAGATTGCCAAGAATGTAAAAGTATCATTGAAAAGGTGCTTTGTGAAGACAGTTTGCATTAATTATGGCTGTTTTCTAAGTTATTCCACTAACTTCCAAAACACCCAACTTGTTTGAGAACAGAGCTACAGTACTATTAAAATAGCATGGCAGAGGTATTTAATTCGCTATGTGCCAGTTTTCTTGAGAACAAGTAAACAGCTTTAGATGATGTGAACAGAGAACATCAGCTTTATGGGATGCAATAAAAATGTGGAGACTTGACCTTAATCAGTTAGGGATGGTCTGATAGGTTTGAGAAAAGTGACAAATCTCATTGCTAAATAAATAAGAACATAAGAAGAGCCATGCTGGATCAGGCCAAAGGCCCATCTAGTCCAGCTTCCTGTATCTCACAGTGGCCCCGCCAAATGTGTCTGGGACTGCACAAGACTAGATATCTGTCTCCTGATACCACTCCCCTGCATCTGGTCCTTGAAGTACCCTGGTTTTAAGCCTGGAGATTACACATCTCCATCATGGTTTTTAACCTGTGATGGACTTTTACATTGACATGGTTCCCATACACTGACATCTAATGGATAATTGATGTAAATACTGTACACATATTACTTGCTTAGTATCAGAGGTGGTGATGTATGAATGGTTCTTTCGCTTATAGGAAAAAAAGCAAGAAAAGTAAACAAAGTCACCACTTGAAAGTGATAGGCACTGCTAAGTAGAGGGTATCCACTGCTTCATAGCAAGTTAGGGTGAATAAAGATTAGAATATAAATAGCCATTGTTTCTCACCCTCCCATCAGAAGAATCAAGAGAATCAATACCTGTGAGAGATAAAAACAGACATGAGGCACTGGAATATGGATAATGGGTTGTATTTAGACATTTAACTGTACTATGCCTTATTTGGGCAGGATAAGTTTTATTGATTTTGTGTGTACATGAACATTTGTAAAGGCTCAGAAGTGCTTTTCATGTTATATTTTCTCTTTTTGAGAACTTTGGTATTTGTATATTTTAATAGACTTACATCTTTCAATGTTTATAGTGTTTTAGTGTTTTAATGATGTGTTTTAGAGATGTATACTATTCTCTGCCCTTTGGGTCCACAAGTTCCTTTATGCTATATGAATTTTATTCTAACTACAACTGAAGCTTTGCATTTGAGTGTCTGCAACCTTTTATAGTTGTAGGACTCTGGAATATTTAAGTTATATGTCTACAGTTTTAATAGGGTGCTCTTTTACTGTTTTCTATCTGAGGGTGGTGTGTAGCAAGCTTTTAATTCCAAAGTATAATTTTGACATAATACAAGGTAACATGCTTGACATCAATACTATTAGTAGCAGTTGTCTTTCCAAGTGATGTTGTTTTTTATGTGTTGGCATGTCAATGTAAAACTGATGAACAATAATAAGCAAAAGTAACATTTTCTGCTTAAATAGTTTTGGGCATTAATTATAGTTTATTTTTTCTATTTTTGTTCAGGTGCCTGAGTTTTTGTTAAAAGCTTCCACAAAGAGTTAATGGATGCATCTTCAAGATAGCTGACCTTCAGCAATATTATTCATATCTATTTGGATGTCACCAGCATTCCCCATGTTAACAGTTCTGAGCATGTTTTACTATATATGTCTTCGGCGCCGAGCCAGGACTGCTACAAGAGGAGAAGTGATGAGCAATCGGAGAGCCATTGAATCAAACAGAACCTTACCCATCAATGTTGAATTAGTGCAATATGCCAAAGAAGTGTTGGATTTCAGTTCCCATTATGGCAGTGAAAACAGCATGTCATACACCATGTGGAATTTGGCTGGAACTCCAAATGTGTACCCCAGTTCTGGTGACTTTACACAGACTGCTGTATTCAGGACATATGGAACGTGGTGGGAATGTTGCCCTAGTGCACGAGCATCTTTTATGAGGACACCACCCACTTTCTGTAGTCAGGACTATGTTGAACTTGCCTTTGAGGAACCAGTTTATCCTACAGCAATACATATTTTGGAAACTTATCATCCTGGTGCTGTTGTTAGGATTTTGGCATGTTCTGCAAGTCCTTATTCCCAAAACTTGCCAAGTGAAGTAAGGTAACTCACTTTATTAATTTTCTGTTCATTACCTTGAAAATGGGGTGTTAAAATGTTACTAGGAATGTATCTTGTTAGAAAATATAAAGTGTTGTTAGGGTGTCCCCCCCTTTATTCTGAGAGCCTTTATTGCACAGTGGTTAAAGTACTGCAACTATAACTAACCTCACAACCTGGTTGTGAGTTCCAGGTAGCAGGCTCCGTCTTCCATCCTAACGAAATCAGTAAAACGAGTATCCAACTTGCGGGGGGGGGGAGTGTGTAGCCTGCATAATTACTTGAAAGTAGCCCGAAGAGTACTTTATGCACTATGGGGTGGTATATAAGCAGCATACTTTGCTGTTTCCCCCCCTTTTTACAATTGAGGTTGATTGCAGAAGCAGAAAAATCATAGTCCATTCAGATCTTATTTGAGCAGCACTCTGTGATTGAAATCTATGAGTACAATACAAATGCAAGGTATTGCTCAAATGAGATGGATTTTTGTTGGTACAGCTTGAGGTATCAGTAAGTCACTAAATGGTATGAAATGTAGCAACCATCAGCTGTATACAGTAGGGAACCCCCCGTGTCTGTGGAGGATTGGTTCTGGAACTCCCTACAGAGAGTAAAATACACAGATAAGAGCAGATGATCTTATCTGAGGATAATGGTGGTGCTGGTGGCGAGGAGGAAGTGGCAAAAGTATTCGCGGGGTAATGAGGATGAAAGCAGGGGGTGCCACGTGGCCATCTCACCCAGGAAGGATTCGCCTGGCAGGCAGCTGGGCCACGTCCTCTCCTGGCTGGCTTGGCAAAGGAGGAGGAGGAGGAGGAATGTTAGCATGGAGCCCTCGGCCTTAAAGGGCTTCCAAGCCAGTCATCCAGATTGCCCCACACAATAGTCCCACCTGCCATGCTTCCTTGTCTGCTTACCTGGCTGGCTAGCCCACCGACAATGAGACTCCTTTCATGCTCCGCTTTGCTGCTCATTTTGAAATGCCTCTGCTGGCGTTTCAAAATTAAAAGACAAACTGAGGAGACAATAGCTATTCGAGATGCAGGAATCCAGCTGCAAAGCAGTACTCGTTCCTCCAGATGGGACCCTGCAGTTTTGCTGCCTTCACCCTCAGGCTGTTGACCTGGGGAAGCAATGGTGGCAGCTCCAGCACCACTCAGCAAAAGTTGCTGCTGCTCGTGGTCTTGGTTCAACCAAAGGGCCTTTGCCGCCCCCTTGCTCTCAGGGAAACACACACACCCCGCAGGGTGGAATGGGTGCTGCTTTGCCTCCGGATCCCTGCATCCGGAATAGCTGTTGCTCGGTTTGCCTTTTCATTTTGAGATGCTGGGAGAGGCATTTCACAATGAGCAGCGAAAAAAGAGCATGAATAGAGCATCGTCGCCGGGTGGCCAGCCAGTTATGGCAAGCAGGCAAGGGAGCATGGCGGGCAGGACAATCGTGTGGGGAGATCTGGCTGGCTGGTTTGGAGGCCTCTCAGGGCTAAGGGCACCGGGCTGGCATTCCTCCTCCTCCTAGGATGGCTAGTCAACTGCCTGTCCTTCCGAGGTCGATAAAAGGAGTACCCAGGTCACGAGGGGGGTGGGTGGGGCATGCTTAGCCTCCATAAATAAATTGTAAAGCTCCCAGAGAGTGCTTACACACTATGGGTGGTATATAAGCAGGACTCTGCTTCGCTTTTTGCTTTTGCTTGTGTAACCCTGACTGACATATAGGCTGAAATCCAGTAGTAATTTAAGTTGACCCATTGAGTCAGTGAAACTCATAGAGTGGTGTATCCCACCCTTATGTCTGAGGAAGTGGAGACTTGTCCATGAAAGCTTACATTAAAATATAGCGTTTTTGTCTTCCTTATTTTTTTATTTTTCTTTTGGTTTTGCCTCATATTACAGAGCAGTTGAATCATTAAACCCTTGCTGATTCAGTGGTCCTGCTTCTGTTAACTTTTACTACTGGATTTTACTCATTGTGAATATCTGTCAAATCAGCCAGGAACAAATTTGTATATTATGTCTAATCCGGAAAACAAAACGGTAGCTATTCTCAAAGTCCCGAATCAAATAGTGATATCTTTGCTACAGGATAGATGTGGATTTGTGTTTTAATATTATACAGTGGGATCCCCATTCAGGATTGGTATCTGTGGTTTCAGTTATTCACAGTTTAATGAAGCCTTATGTGCAGCATACCAGGGTACTTGTGGCTTTTGTCCCAACCTCTTGTATAAAGTCCCCTTGAATCTATGATTTCAGGTATCTACAGGAGACCGGTGGTCCTACTGTATATCATGTTATTAGCTATTTTGTGTTTTTTACATAGTGTGATTAGAAGAGTGACACATGAAGGAATGACAAAATGCTACCCACAACATTCATTTTCAAAAGCCCTCCTCTGTCAGTCTCTGTTGGACTACATAAACTCAGATGATAACAATTTACATCACAGGATTTACATTTTGCCCAGTTCTCAAAGGCTCATGATTTTCATTCTTTGTTATATATCCTACCTTTCAATGTTTAATGGACTTCGTCTCTGTTGCTGATCTATGCTTTATCAGTATTCTGTCCAATACATATTTTGTTGTGAAACAAAAATGCTTAGGCGTCTGATTTTCGTTTGTTTTCTGTAGTTTTGCATGCATGGAGATTTTAGAATTTTGGTGGGGCTTGGTGATTGTAACCCTTAACACAGTTCTGAACTATTTGTCTTTCCTTTTGTGGGCCCATAATACAATAAGGGTCTAATGATGGCAGTTATAGAGAATTAGGTTTGCCAATAGGTTAAATAGAATAGATTTAAACACCAGTCTTAGGCTATGAGATCCCCCTGCAATTGCAATGAGGAATTTAAAGGGAGAAACCTTGACAGTTATGCTCAGTGTAACTAAACTATAATTACTGCATTTGATCTTTTAGCTGCACCAGTATATCCTCTCCCTGTTGGGTTCCAAAAGGTTATCTATCTATCTATCTATCTATCTATCTATCTATCTATCTATCTATCTATCTATCTATCTATCTATCTATCTATCTATCTATCTATCTATCTATCTATCTATCTATCTATCTATCTATCTATCTATCTGACTTTTATACTGCCCGTCTTGCCCTAGAGCTACTCTGGATGGTTTACAACATAGAATAGCAAGATAACAGAGACATGCAAAAAACCAAAATGCGAACAACATAATATAAACAAAATATATATAAATCAACAACAATAAACTAAAATAAAACTAAACTGAAGGTAAAAATAGCCAGGTGATTGCTTAAGTAAAAAACAGGAAAAAAGAAGCTAAGCGGTAAAAAGAAGAATATAGTAATGTCTTACTAGATGCTTGGGAAATCAGGAAAGGCCATTCTGTACAGCCAAGTATTCAATAGTTTTTTAAAAGTTTGAAGTGAGGGTGACAGGCAAATTTCTGGAAGTAGATTATTCCATAACTGGGGAGCAACCACCGAGAAGGCCCTACTCCTTGTTACAAGCTTCCAGGCCTCCCTCGGGGTTGGAACTCACAGCTAGGTTGACACACATGGGGCGCTGATGTTCATTGCTAGAACAAAGGTAGAATATCATAGAATCCATATCTAATATTTTCACCTAAGGTTCCCTTGCTGCAAGTCTGGAAAATACTTCTGCATGAGACCATGGAGAACTGCTGCCAACCAGAATACTGTGAAGTAGTGAAACTATTGTTGAACCAATGGTTTATATGTAAGACTACTTGGTATTTTTACAGCAATCATAACTCAAGCATCTAATTAACTGAAGCTTCAGTTCTCCAAATAATTTTTCTTGATCACATTCATTTTGATACACTTAAATCTACAAATGCTTATCCATGTGTTAAATTACATACATGTTGTAAAAATAATATTGTATAGCTGAAATAAACAGGGATCAAATTTCACTTTGCTTGTGAGATCATACTTAAAATGCTGATAGTATTTTATATATTGGTATATATAACTTGAAGTCCATAGAAATCCTGTTTAATAGAGAAAATCTTTAGTCATATAGCAAAAAAAAATCTTAAGATATTTATTCATAGATCTGTCATAGCTTCACTGCCTTGTTACTCAGGTAGACTTATGTAAATGAAAGTTTCATCTTGAGATTTAGCAGATATGTAAAGAATTGTGCAAACAATTGAGTAAGGAGGTAAGATATAATAAGTATTGCTTGCCTCAGTATATAAGGCACAGAATTTATTTCATTTCCTGACACTTTTGCAGTTGTGCTGAATAGGTAGAATTCCTTCTGTGATTCTCAATCTACATATTAATAACTCTCTTCCCTTAACTTCAGGTATGCCATGCTGTTCTTTTGTAGTGTACCACCCTGGAATAGGATGAGTACATACACATTCATGCTCTCATACATATATGCTTAGACTGTATGGGACTATATGCATATGTGTAGTTCTCATCTGCTGCAGAGTTTTACTAATGATTATATTGCATTTATTTTTAAAACAGCCCTTTCATGAGTACAGAACAAGCAGAGAAGGCGGTGGTGGGGGATTGATATACAGCCTTTCTGATTCAGTTGTCTGCAGCTTACATAGAGTGCCCTGTAACATGAAATGAAAGTTCCGTCTAATATCTATGTCGATTCCCCTTGTTGGCAGCTAGGGTAGGCTGCCATGGCAAGCAATTTTTAGAAACATACCGTCTCTGAAAATAGGGCTTCTTTATAACCATGATGGTTGATAGCCACTAGGGATGGGCACAATACAGAAAAATGTGTTTTGTTTCGTTTCTAGAGTAGTTTTGTTTCATTTTGTCACAAAATGAATTTTAAAGTAGTTTTGTAGAAGGTAACCCTGCCGTTCACATGTCACAAAATGAATTTTAAAGTAGTTTTGTAGAAGATAACCCTGCCGTTCACATAAGTAATTTTCCATTGCATATTTTATTTTTTTTCCGGTGCACTTTAGCAACTATAGGGTTAATTTATAGCTTCCCCTTATGGTAAAGCTCCATCCACACTGCTTCAATTAAGCACCCCTGTACCTCTTTTGGAGCTTCATAACTCCATTCCCTGAAAGCCATACCTTTCCAAATTTCAAGGGGTTACAGGGGAGAGCTTGAGGAAGCTCCCCTGCCATTTCCTCTAGAATTGTTTCGTTTTAGAGGGGGAAATGGTGTTTAATTTCGTTTCAATACGTTTTGTAACTTATGACATGAGAAAATAGCATGTTGTTTTTCGTAAGGTGCTCATCCCTAATAGCTTCTGATGGGACAAGGCTGTGTGAATTTGCCTAATCCCCCTTCTAAAGTCATCTAAGATAGTAGTCAACATAGAATTTATTCATCATGAATGAATCAGAAATCTCCCTCTTTCCTTACTCTTAGGCACTATTTAAAATGGCAATATGTGTTTTGGAATTAGCATGCTGTGAGCCTCCCTGTCCCAAAAAGGGACATTCAGTGGATTGAAACAGTAGGAATGACAACAAATTTTATGTTGATTGCATCCAAATGTTAGGCAAGTATGATTCTGTCTTCATGGGCCAGCCCTATGTCTATAATAATATGTTTAACTCAAAACAAATGTAGCTGAAGAAATTTCAGGGGATCTTACTGGAGTTTCTTTGAATTTTTCTTACTCATCATAGCTTTAGTTTCACATGAAATGTATAAGTCTGGAATATTTCTTATCTCTCCCCCGCCACTACGTTTACTGCAATTAAGGTAGAGGATTTTAATATTATAGGTATCTCTGTTCCTTTAGTATAACATTGTAATCCTGAGCATAAATTGTGATCAATGTGTAAATTGAATAGGCAAACCAAATTTATGGACAGATCTGTAATCAGAGTAAAATGCAGTAGATATTTTTGAGCCCCCTGTTTTTAGTGTTACTTTTTGAAATAAACTGATTTTTCACTTTCTTTTGTCTCTGACTATTTTTTTTTGCTTTCTTTTTCTCTCTGTCTAGTTGCTGCATTTATTTTAAACTTGAATATAAGCCTAGTTTTTCAGCCCGAATTTTGGGCTGAAAAAAGGGGCCCTCGGCTTATATGTGGGTCAATATTTTTAGCCACTGAGGCAAGTGCTTGGGTCGGTGGCTAAAAGTCATTTTAAACATTGTGTGCCGCTTCTGATGACCCCCCTCAGCATCACAGGGGAGTCTAGGGTGGGAAATGTAGCAAGGCCTGGTAAGTGCTTGGGTAAGTGGCTAAAAGTCATTTTAAACATCACACACCACTCCCCCAGCTTACAAAGGAGGAGCTGCCAGGCCCTGCTGCATTCCCCACCCTAGGCTTATACTTGAGTCAATACGTTTCCCCAGTTTTGGGGGGTTAAATTAGGGGCCTCGACTTATACTCGGGTTGACTTATACTCAAGTATATACTGTAACTTTCTTGACTGATACTATCCCATGGCAGTAAAACATACCTTGTACTAGAAAGTTTTCATCATAATATATTTTGATTTTGTCCTCTAAGGTGGCCCTGAAACTTCATCTGACTTTAGTTGGTATTCATCTGTTGTGCCACTTATTCCCACTACAGTTTTACCTCAAGATACGAAATTAATTTGTTACTCGGGACAAATCATCTTGTGAAAATTTTGTATCCCAAAGCATGGTTTCCCATAGGAATTCATTGAAAATCAATTAATCTGTTCCAGAGGTCAGAAAACAGTCAAGAATGGAGAATGGATTAATTGGTTTTCAGTGCATTCCTATAGGAAACCACGCTTCAGGTTATGAAATTTTTCATCCCCTCGGCACTTGCCCTTACCCACTCCTGAAAAGGGGGTGGCTAGCACAGAGCCAAAGGCACCACAGTTAAAGGAGGCTTGTCCCTGCTGTGGTGCCTTCGACTCCATGCCACCTACCTTCTTTTCAGGAGTGCAAGTACCGAGGGGCGGGGGGGCGGGAAAGACATGCTGTGCCAAAGGGGTCCCCAAAAAAGAGGTGGGTAAGGACAAGCTCCAAGGAGGAGGGCTCACTGTGTCTCCCCGCCCACACACACACACACACACAACACTTTCACTCCTGAAAAGGATGCAGGTGTCATGGAGCCCACCTCCTTTTCAGGAGTGAGTAATTTTATTTATTTATTTATTTATTATTTGACTTTTATACCATCCATCTAGCCCTAGGGCTACTCTGGGTGGTTTACAACATAGAATAGCAAAATAACAAAGTAAGACATTTAAAAAACCAAAATAAAAACAACATAATATAAACAAAATATACATAAATCAACAACAGTAAGCTAAAATGAAAGTAAAAAGTAAGGGTAAGGATAACCACCAAGAGGGAGGAGACGATCTCTGTGTCTGAAAGCCGAAGGCACTGTGCCTTTGGCTTACAGGGCGCAGAGCACATCTTCCCCTCTCCAGCACTTGATGGCACGGAGCTCGCCTCCTTTTCGGGAATGGGTAAGTGTTGCCATGGGGGTGGGGGAGAGACATGCTGCACACCTGAAAGTTGAAGGTACGGTGCTTCTGGCTTACAGGCGCACAGCACATCTTTCTCCCCCTCAGCGCTTGCAGTCTCGAAAAGATGCTGGGTAGCACAGAGCCAAAGACACCACCGGAGGGACAAGCCTCTCCCCACTGTGGTACCTTTGGCTTCTTTCGTAAGTTGAGTTTTCAGTAACATGAGGTGATTGTATCTTGAGGTACTGTACCACTATATATTGGTATGCCATGATAGCTGCTGTGGTGCATATCATTTCAGTATTACCTGCAAGACTGCCAAAAATTATTATTATGCCAGGATGCCACCTCTGGTAAAAAAAATTCCTTAATAAAGGAGTGTAATACTCAAATAGTGGATGAAAGTATTTTCTTTAAATCTATGGAATATCAGTTATAGTGTTTGCACTCTCAGAGAATATGCTTATATTTGCAGTTTAATAATTATGGCCATACCTGCCCTTTATTTACAAGATGCCTAGAGAATTTCTTGAATAAATAATCTAAGAAATGCATGCCCTCTAGGACAATTAGGCAGAGCTCAAGATATTCTGCAATACCATGGTTTTTAAATTTTTTAGATAGGAGACAAGAGAAACATTAACACAACATAATGACAAACATTGTAATCTTACTTATTAATTAACCACCTTAGGCAGGGGCTATTTACACATTTCAACAGGGTTACATTTAGTCTCCCAATTCCATCCTAAATGATAAGAAACCAACAATCCAGGTTATTGTTTTATTATGCTCCTTGTATTTTGGTTTTTAAAATGTATTCCTTTGTTAATTGTCATGTGATTCCATGTTGTAAACATCCCCAGAGTAGCCCTAGGTCTAGATGGGCAGTATAAATTTCCATGAATTGACCATGCTTTATTTTTCTTTATATATTCTAATCTTATTAGTCAATTTCTCCATCAGCACTGTTTGCTGATCTTTCGCTGCAGATATTTATGAACAGGTCATGGCAAACAGTGCAATACCATGTTAAGGGTTTCTCATTCTCACTTTAGCAATAGCAAGTAGAATGGAAAAGTTGCTTTTAAATTGTATGATATCTGGTTCTGTGTTAATTGAATTATTATTAGCCTCAGTTCTCCTCATCTGAATGGGTATGAATGTTAAATAATCATTTTTACTAGGATTTTATGCAGTGTTCCTGTTTTGTTAAGATTCTTTGTAGTAGAATTCCCCATCTATAGTTATCTCAGATATAAATTTGAATTTGAATATACAGCAAATTATTCAGCAGGTGTGGCAACTATCCCCTTCCCCATTTTAGTTTTCTGTACAGATAGTCTTTGCCCAAGAGATCTGTCCACCTGTCTGAGAAGTCATGCCCTTTGAATTTAAGAAACTCTTTCAATAAACCTCAGGGTTTTAATGAAATCCAAATCTTCCCATTTCTATTGTAAAATATACTCTAGGTACCTTGTATAAAGGAATTAATTTGTTCCAAATGAAATTCTGTTAAGCAAATTTTCCTTTGTACAAATTTCCCATAGGAATGCATTGAAAACAGATTAATCCCTAATTGTAACCGTTTTTCTGTTGTACAGATTCACCCCATAGGCGATGCTGTTAAGTGATTTTCCCCTATCTCTGGAAATTTTTTCCTGTAAGCCAATTTTCTGTTAAACAAACTGCTTGTTATACGAGGGTCCACTTGGATATGCTATTTCAATATACAGTACTGTATTCTCTAAGAGAGATACCCTGAAGTCTCATTAGCCAGAACCCTGTTGCTTAGTATAGTAAATTGCACTAGACTGGGGAATTGAGTCAACTTCCATGTAAATTCCATTGATTCGGTACTATTGCACACATCTTAATCTCTAAAAATTATACTAGAGAGGTTAGACTAGTCCTAAAGGAAACAAAAACAAAACACCTTGCCTAATGAATGAATGTTGAGTTGTATCTCCCACCAGGACAATATTTTAATGTTTCACCTAGAAGTCACTTAATCAACTTGGAAGCAAAGAGAAAGATCAAAGAATAATAAAGTTAAATCAAGCTATTTGGATAAAAGACCAGTTTTTGTGACTGTGGGGAAAATCTGCCATTGCAGCACTTACGTACATGCAATTTATAACCCACCACATGAACAAAAGAAAATGAAGCAAATAGCCAAGATACTGCTATTGAAGTTGCCTGTTTCTGGTCAAAAACACTATTGCTATTTATTTTAATTTGTTTTTGAATTTATCTTTTTTAAAAAAATGTGCTATGCTTTGATACAAATAAATAAAGAAGATTGATTCAAAAGATCATACTCTAATTGCAGTTTACTGTGTTAGTAGTTAGAGAAGTTAAGCCAATGGTCCACGGTGAGCACAGGTGCTCGGTTCAGAACAGCTTTAGACAAAAACCAGTTCAGGCTACTGATCGCAATGTTCTACGAGGACATGGCACTTGAAGAATAAATGGTTGCATTCCATTATAGAACCATTCTCACAGTTCAGCCTTCCCAATCTGGTGCCATCTATAGATGTACTGGATCAAAGTTTCAGAAGCCCTAGAAGCATAGCCGTATTGTCTGGAAAAGACGAGAATTATCAACACAACTGGAGAATTTTGGGAAGTCCAAAAATATGAAAGAGCACACCCTAACTTTTATATTCTCAAAATTTCAGATAGTCTTATTTGAATCGACATGTTTCATCATTCTAATATGTCAGTTATATTGCATTCAAGACAACACACTGCAAAGCTCCTGATTAAAGACTGAAGAAAAATCTTATTGTCACAAAATGTAAACTGCCCTAGCTAATGTCTGAAACACACACAACAACAACGGATCTACCGTTATTTCATCTTCCAATCAACTGGAATTGGAACCTCTTTAAATGTTATCTTGTTGAGATGTGTTTTCACTATGAACTCATTCTCAGTTTTCCCCAAGGACTTGGAATATGATAAAAGGAAGCACTGAAGAGTCTGTGAATGTTAATCTATTATTTTATCCTTTTTGTGGGATATTTATCAAATGTTGTGGAACAGAAAAATTAACGGTGCTTTATATCAGCTGCATATTCATGCGTTTCATGCCTTGTCTTTTTGTTTTTATAAACTTATCGGCAGTTTTTAAAATGACATTAAAAGTATTGCGTGCATATTGTTTTTATAGGTGGGAAGTCCTTTGGTCAGAGGCACCTTCCAAGGTGAATTCTTCTCAAGCACGGCAGTTTGCACCTAATATCAAGCAAATAAACTTTCCTACAAACTTAATTCGTCTGGAAATAAACAGTTCCCTCCTGGATTATTACACTGAATTAGACGCAGTAGTGCTGCATGGTTTAAGAGAGAGGCCTGTGCTCTCACTTAACACTTCTATTATCGATATGAATGATCTTGAGGAGGAGGAGGAAGATGGAGAGAGAGACAGCTGCAGTATGAACAGTCTTAATCAGCAGCTTAGCGTTGCTGGATTCAGAGAATGGACAACTAATGGATACTTTGATAAATTGCCTTATGAGGTAAAACTGGGGCTTCTTGTTCCAAAGAATTGCTATATCTTGTCAGGCTTAAGGGGTCATTCAGGATTCTGACATATGAGTGTGAATAGCACAATCATGATCCTTTGGAATCTGGCCATGATTCAAAAGGCCCCTTATCTATGTATGTATAAGTGCACAATATATTCTCACAGCACATCCAGGGAATATCAAGATTTTAAAATCAAAGGTAATAGTTGTTACTGTAATCTTTGTGAATATCTGTAATTGTTTTTATCCTAGCCATAGGTTCTAAACTGGAATTTACCATCTAGGGCTGTGAAAAATGCTTTATAAAAAAGGATATTTTGTTCTTTGAATTGTATTGTTTATGGAAGAAACAACTCCACTTTGTAGAATTCATTTATTGTAAGCATCTCATAGACAAATTACCCAAACTATATTGAGGTGGACTTTTTTTTGTCTTGTTTTGTTCTTGCTTTAGGAAAGAATATGGGTTATCACTCTAAACCGTCCATCTGTTAATACTATAATGCACCCTGCTTATTATTAAAACTCTTATTCTACTTCTGTTTCTTTTTGTACAAGTCTTAGACAGATTTTAAAAATCCCTCCAAGGTTCTTTTTTTTATGTAAATTGAATGTTTTAAAAGAAAAGATCAGAAATAGACAGCAGCTGCCATTTCTTCCCAAGTAATGTATGATAACCACCATGGTTTGAAAAAGACTGCATATTATAAGATTAGTTTTCAAAACCAGATATTCAGCAGCATTCTGTGAGTTTTCATGAGCTCATCATGTCTCTTCACATATTCATTATACTATTACATTCGACTTTTTGCTGGAATACACACACACACACACACACATATGCACGCATGCACGCACAGAGTAAATTTCTGACAGACACCAGATTCTAAACTGGTAATGATTAATGGCTGTTAGCCTGTAGGCTTGGAACCTGTTATCTTTGTTTAATCAAAAGCAAGATAGTACTTCAGTTACATCTTAATGTCATAATCTTAGTGACATTTCATTATCCCCTTTTCATTTCAGGTATTATAAAGTGTAATTTTAGTCCACAGTGGGATTAACTTTTGTGGTGGTAGCATTGCCATGTTAAGAGTTTTTAAAAAAATATAATGCAGAGTTAGTGGTGTGTAAATTATGAGGTATATCAAAACCAAAATTAGATAAAAGGGATGTTATTGAGTTTTTATAGTCTTACAAGTCATGCTGTAATAGATAGGAAAAGCAACATTTGCTGTCTTTGAAGAGTATTTTTTATTAAAAACATTATAGCCTCACACAAACTTTGTTGTAATGGGTAGTGTTAGACCAGTCTGAAGCGACATTTTGTGCTTCTTCATATAGCTGCTCTATTGATTCTCAGATGTGACATACAAAATGTTACAACTGTGTAATATTTTTGTAAGAATAAGAAAAGGAAAGGAGAAGAGTTGCCACCTTCGTAGCATGAACCAAGTTCCAGACTAACAATTCATATATGAAGTGGCACCTCATATATCTATTTGTGCCATAGTTAAATAAGCCAGTATGTAATCCTCCAGCTTCTGTGCTGTTTGCTTATCAGAATATGAAAATGCCTTTTCAGTCTGTTAGGCTTTTCATATCATGTAAGCAGCTTCTATAAACTAATCTTGTTGATTTCTTCAGTTGTAGCTAACCAGGAAACACAGATTTTGATCTTGGCTGTTTGGTAGCTGACAAACTTCGTTTTTCTAGATATGTGTCAGCATGAAATAAGTGCTTTAGATACTATACTTGAACCCTCTTTTGGCAGTGTCATTGTGCAAAAGAGGTCAGGTGATCGTATTCAGAGCAGAAGCAGATGAATAATTTTGTATTTATTTATTATGGGGGCAAAAATCAAGCCCTATTAAGTTCAGTGTATTTTATTTTACATTATATCAAAGCATAATTTTTGCTCTCCTGTTGAAATTAACTGAAGTACTTTACTTGGCTCATGTCCAATAATGATCATGATCTAAAAAGAATGCATTCTGATTTTGAATGTACAAGTCAGAGATGCTGTACACATGCAAAAGGATTCAAATGATTATTTACACTTGAAGTGAAGTGGAGACATTTTCAATTTACATAAAAAACCTTAAAGATAGAAAACCAATAAACATGGACTTTTTTAAATATAAAAAGGAAGCAGAGAAAATGAAGCATCTGGCAAAATAACCAGGAATGGGAAAATTGTCCCCCTAAAGTGTATTCGGTTTTTAAATGTCAGTAAAATGGAATGGGAAAGGAAGGATCTATAGTACGATACAGCTGACTTAGCTGAAGTGAAAATTGTATTTTAAACATTAGATAATACTTGATTTGATCTGTCCGTTTGTGTTTTCTATTCAGCTTATCCAGTTGATTTTGAGTCACCTTACAGTTCCAGATCTGTGTAGACTATCGCAGACGTGTAAACTACTATATCAACATTGCTGTGATCCTCTGCAGTATATTCACCTTAGTTTGCAGCCTTACTGGGCAAGGATAAATGATACAGCTCTGGAATACCTACAGCCTCGCTGTACCCTTGTCCAGTGGCTGAATTTATCTTGGACTGGCAACAGAGGAACCATTTCTCTTTCTGCTTTTAGCAGGTCAGTATGGCAAACAATAATGTGTTGTACTAAGTTTTAGAGATTCTGCTCTCATCTCTGAGTGTCGGTAGGCTATAGGAAAGATGAAATGCTCTTTTCTTTCCTAGTAAAATGGTCCCAATCCATGAATAGTAATGCATGCTGAGAAATAGATTTCCTACTATGGTTTTGCAGTGAGAACTGACTTTGAAAAATTAATATTATGACAAATAACGATAATAAATTAGCGGTAGGACAGTGTTCTGGGACTCAGGAAGCAGCAGCATCAGTCATCAGTGGTTTCACCATGCCCACTATATTCATTTGTCTTAACAGTTAACTTTCCAAACTCTGAAGAAGTGGGAAAGCCTGTTGCTGAGGTGAAAGAAGGCAGACATTTTACAATCAGCGTTCTAGCATGCTTTATTTCTTTGGGAGTTTAGACTTTCGTTCTCTGCAGTTTCTTCTATTCCTACCTCGTTCCTGCCCTAATAGCTAAATAGTGATGGACTATGACACCTAAAGCCATTTTTAAACAGGTAGCAGGTGAGGTTCAATAGTGGTAACAATGTAATATATGGATTTCTTTACCATGTCCTTTATGGGCCCTGCTGTAAGACAGTTTAACTACTGGACATCTCTAATGCATAATGTTCTTTAGGCAGAAAAAGGGGCTACATTTCAGGATATCAAAAATTTCAGAATTATACTGTCATAGAGAGGAGAGCAATTTAGTCCACATCCATGTCAGTTAAGGAAAGATAAAGCATCCTCAACATTGGCTTGGCAGCGTTAAACCACAGGTGTTACTTTGTATTAGCATATGGAACTAGTACTGGCTGAGAAACTTGCATGAAGATTATGCATTAATAGTATTGTAATTCTTGCTGCCAGATTTTGGATTAAGCAAAGCTTGAACGTACCCATCCTTTTGCTTGTACTTTGTCTCTGGTATGTTTTTTTAACCAGTATTTAGATATTATGACTTTATAGATTTTATACACATTCTGTAGGCCATACAAAATGTCTCATTTTCTGTGTAATAGCCGCATCATTTTGTGAGTTTGTGACCATCAAATACTTTGTGTTAGCATTGTGAAATGAAGAGTAAAAAAAAACTGTCACTACTGCATTGGCTTTCTTGATTGAGAAGCCTGACTAGTACAAATGTAATGATCCCAACATTTAATTGTGATTAAAGAACCATGATTGTTACAATATATGTACAATTATCTGTAAGTTTAATTGTAGCTCATTTTAGACATTTACAAAGGTGTCAAAGAAAGGAACTGCTGAAAGTACTGATTCCTTCATACTTAATAATGGGTGATAATTCTGGAACTAGTGGAAAATTGGAACCACCTTTAGTTTTGCTCTATTACGTTAAAGTGCTACTTTTCTCAACCTATTAACAAATTAGCAAGGTGTGCATCTAATAATGGAGACATGCTATTTGTGCTCTAAAGAATTAAGAACATAAGAACATAAGAAGAGCCATGCTGGATCAGGCCAAAGGCCCATCTAGTCCAGCTTCCTGTATCTCACAGCGGCCCCACCAGATGCGTTTGGGAGCGCATGAGACTAGATATCTGTCTCCTGATACCACTCCCCTGCATCTGGCCCTTGAAGTACCCTGGTTTAAAGCCTAGAGATTACACATCTCCATCATGGTTTGTAACCCGTGATGGACTTTTCCTCTAGGAATCTGTCCAATCCCCTTTTGAAGGCATCCAGGCCAGATGCCATCACCACATCCTGTGGCAGGGAGTTCCATAGACTTACAACACGCTGGGTGAAAAAATATTTTCTTTTGTCAGTTCTTACTCTCCCAGCACTCAATTTGAGTGTATGTCCCCTAGTTCTGGTATTTTGAGAGAGGGAGAAGAGCTTCCCTCTATCCACTTTACTCATACCCTGCATTATTTTGTATGTCTCAATCATATCCCCCTCAAGCGCCTTTTTTTCCAGACTGAAGAGGCCCAATTGTTTTAGCCTTTCTTCATAAGGGAGGTGCCCCAGCCCAGTAATCATTTTAGTCGCTCTCTTCTGCACCTTTTCCAGTTCCACTATGTCTTTCTTGAGATGCGGTGACCAGAATTGTACACAATACTCCAGGTGGGGCCTTACTATTGTTTTGTATAACGGCATTATAATGTTGGCTGTTTTATTTTCAATCCCTTTTGATAATCCCTAGCATGGAATTGGCCTTCTTCACTGCTGCCACACATTGGGGAGACACCTTCATGGAGCTGTCCACCAACACACCAAGATCTCTTTCCTGATCCGTCACGGATAACTCAGAGCCCATGAGTTGATAGATGAAGTTTGGATTTTTGCCCCAATATGCATTACTTTACATTTGGTTACATTAAAACGCATTTGCCATTTCTCAGCCCACTCCCCCAGTTTGGAGAGATCCTTCTGGAGCTCTTCACAATCTTCTCTGGTTTTTACCACATGGAAAAGTTTTGTGTCATCTGCAAACTTGGCCACCACACTGTTTATCCCTGTCTCCAGGTCATTTATGAACAGATTGAAAAGCACCGGTCCCAGGACCGAGCCCTGGGGCACACCGCTTTTCACTTCTCTCCATTGTGAAAATTTCCCATTGACACCTACTCTTTGTTTCCGGGATCTCAACCAGTTCTCAATCCATAAGAGGACCTGCCCTCTTATCCCCTGACTATGCAATTTTCTCAGCAGCCTTTGGTGAGGGACTGTGTCAAAAGCCTTTTGAAAATCCAGATAGACTATATCCACCGGTTCACCCAAATCCACGTGCCTGTTGACCTTTTCAAAAAATTCTAAAAGGTTTGTAAGACAAGATTTACCCTTACAGAAGCCATGCTGATTTTCTCTCAGCACGGTTTGTTCTTTTATGTGTTTTAAGATTTTCTCTTGGATGAGGCCTTCCACCATCTTCCCTGGGACAGATGTAAGGCTAACCGGCCTGTAGTTTCCTGGGTCCCCCCTCCTTCCTTTTTTAAAAATTGGTGTGACATCCGCTATCCTCCAGTCCTCCTGCACTGTGGCCGTTTGAAGAGACAAGTTGCATATAACCGTTAAGAGATCTGCAATTTCATTTCTCAGTTCCCTAATAACCCTTGGGTGGATGCCATCTGGGCCCGGTGACTTGTTAATCCTCAATTTATCAATTAGTCCTAAAACCTCCTCTCTTTTAACCTGTATTTGATTTAATTCTTTAGTCAAGAGGGGCGGCTCAGGCAGCGGAATCCGCTCAAGGTCCTCTGTCGTGAAGACAGACGCAAAGAACTCGTTCAATTTCTCTGCAATGTCCAAGTCCTCCTTAACCTCCCCTTTTCCTCTCTCACCATCCAGAGGCCCAATTGGTTCTCTGGCAGGTTTTCTACTTCTAACATATTTAAAGAAGCTTTTATTATTACCCTTTATATTGCTAGCCATGTGTTCCTCAAAGTCTTTCTTTGCCTCCCTTATCATCTTTTTACATTTCTTTTGCCAGAGTTTGTGTTCCTTTTTATTTTCCTCATTTGGGGAGGATTTCCATTTACAGAAGGACCTCTCCTTGTGCTTTAGAGCCTCTCTAACTCCACTCGTTAACCATGCCGGTGTCCTCTTTTAGGAATAATTTGCTTTATTCCTAATTTGCTTTATTCCTTTGTTTAGAAATAATTTGCTTTCTGAAAGTTATTATATGTTGCAGTCCAGAAAATGTTTTACTAAATCTTACTGAGATCTGTTTGCCAGTTAGTAAGGTGCCCAGGATTTTAGTGTCCATGTTACATTACTTAGTTATCATGCATGTTTTGAAGTTGTGGAAGGATAATTTAGTTTTGGTTGTGTTTCTGAACAGGTAAATATCAGTAAACTATATACTAACTCCAAGGAAGCAAAACAAATTAGAATAGTGATCTAAGAAATATAGCAAGGAAACAATATATTATGATGAAAAGACAGAATGCTTCAGGCATGTGAACATCCTGAGGCAAATCTGAAGGTAATTTAACTTATTGGAATTGTCCATTTCCTTAGGGCTAAACAAGAATATCACAATGTTTCAGTTGTAAGTATAACTAAGTTTGCTAAACTTAGTCATAAAAGGGCATCTGGGAAATGCTACATGGGAGTAGAAATCAAAGATATTCATAGAATATATTTGAATCATTTTATATAGTTTGTTAATGAAGGTATAACATGAGCAAAAGTACGTAATCACATGATATACGAAAAAGCTGCTTTGGCGTCAGTGAAACAGTAGTATTTCCACACTGCTTGAAATGTAGGAGAATGGAACTTTTGCTACAGGAAAGTATTCTATTTAAACACTTTGCAAGTAAGAAATGATATGTATGCATTAACATTAAATTGTTCCTTTACAAATAAAGATTTTCTTAATCTCTATTATTAGTACCTTTCTAAACTGTAAATACAAGAACCAGTAGTGGATAGAGTGTTGGGCTGGGACTCAGGATACCTAGATTGAAATCCATGCTCCGCTATGAAAATTCACTGTGCAGTGCAACTGATTAAAAACACCCCTTAAATGTCACATACCTTGAAGACTATACTGGGGTTGCCATAAGTTGAAATTGACTTGATGACACAGAATACAAATCTGTAAATACATCAAAACTGATCAATCTACTTTGGTGATCTTATATTTTTCTCCTTTGGCCAGTGAAAGTCAAGCATTACAGAGAAGTCCTTACAGGTTTGATTTACTATGCTCAGTTGACTGTGAACCAGAAGAGCTTTGAATGGAAGCCAGAGATATTTTCTGGAAAGGAGTCAAAAAGACAATTCCTCTTGTCAAAAGAGACATCTTGGTGGGTGACCAATGAAACTCTCAAAATTGTTAAGGACAACAAGAAGCAAAAGTAAGAGATGATAGAAATATGCTCAGGATTTTAAATGCAGTCTTTTAGCTGTTGTCACATAGAAACAAGGATAACTATTATAATTAGTGCAAGAAAAGAACAACAAAAGAGGAAAAGCAAGAGATCTTTTCTGTAGAATCCAAGTAACTAAAGGGAAATTTAATTTCTACAGAAGAAATTATATTAACTTTAATGTTGACAATGGAAATTGAAATTGTCAAATATTTTCTGTACCATGATTCAGTCATCAATCCAAATGGACCCTGCAACCAAGAACTCCAAAGAAGAGTGAGATCGAGAAGGAACTAGAAAAGATTGAGACCAAGGTGAAGATCATCTTACATGATGGTATTTCTGAATGCTATGCATGAATGTGAAAGCTGGACAGTAATAAAGCTTATAGGAAAAGAATTGATTCATTTGAAATGTATTGGTGGAGGAGAACTTTATGGATACCAAAAAGCGCCAGAAAAACACATAAATGGGTGCTGGATCAAATCAAGCCTGAATTTCTAGAAATAAAAATGCCTAAACTGAGACTATTGTACTTGCGCATATCATGTGAAAATGACTGTCTGAAAAGGCAATAACACTAGGAAAAGTTGAAGGCAACAGGAACAGAGGAAGACCACATATGAGATGGATTGACATAATAATGGAAGTCACACCCTTGAGCTTGTGCAAGGCTGTTGATGAGAGAACTGTTGGGGGGAATCCCTGTGAGTTAGAGGTTGACTTAATAGCACATAACAACAGCTGCACTTTCATAGGTTTTGTTCAGTCAAAGAGAAGGGGACACATCCCCCTGATTAAAACAGAGATGGATTGTTATCTGTTATTATTATATTTTGCAGAAGTATGGGCAGAAATCCAATTGGAACCTAAGGGGAGAAAGAGGAAGCTTAGATTAAAATAGAATAAGGGACAGTGTCATCATTTTTGCTTGGTGGAGTTGTGCAACAGGATTTCAGTTGCTGCCTTATAACAAAGTGCCCTGGGCAATCTGGAAAAAAGTTGTATGCTAAATTATGTGATGCCTAAAAACTGGAGCTTTTAGGTTCCATCTGTGAACTGAAATTGCTAATCTTTAAATTGAAAATATCATGCTAATGAGCACTGTTTAGAAAAATCTTCGTCCCTATAAGGTTTCTTTATTTATTTGAGATAATTCAAATGTAAATTCACATTATTATGGGATATAAGTTTATCTTTTTCATATTTTTAGTTATGATCTGCTTCAGATGTAAGTATGCTGGTTTTAGAACAGTGTTACATAAGAACATAAGAAGAGCCATGCTGGATCAGGCCAAAGGCCCATCTAGTCCAGCTTCCTGTATCTCACAGTGGCCCCACCAGATTTATTTATTTATTTATTTATTTATTTATTTATTTATTTATTTATTTATTTATTTTAATACTTATATACCGCCTGTCTTCCGGAGGAACTCCGGGCAGTTTGCAACAAAGGAAAACAACAGCAATAATAATGAACTTTAAAAAATCACATCATAATAAAACTACAAAAACTACAAAAGGTTGCGTCTGGGAGTGCATGAGACTAGATATCTGTCTCCTGATACCACTCCCCTGCATCTGGCCCTTGAAGTACCCCAGTTTTAAGCCTGGAGATTATACATCTCCATCATGGTTTGAAACTTGTAATGAACTTTTCCTCCAGGAATCTGTCCAATCCCCTTTTGAAGGCATCCAGGCCAGATAAGGCTTTGAAGCATCGTTCTCTTTTTCTTATGCTTGTGAACTTCTTTCCCTGACCATAATTTGACCCTCTTGTAATAAAAGAATAAATTTGTAATTTAACATGAAAAATAAACACAGAAACTTTTTTAAAATGTAGATTAAAATAATAACTGTTTTTTTTCTTGAGAAATAGTAACAATACCTAACACAGAAATTTGTTAGATTGATTAAAGGTGTCTTGATGAAAATTTCAGTATCCTGTCCTCCATTGAAATTTCTTCATGACCACTACAGGGGCTTGTCCCCTTTCCGTTTGGGAACCAGTGCCTTAAAAGTTGAGATATTCTTGTGTTTGTATCCTCTGATTTCCTGGCTATATCTAGTTTGGGAAAATATGGTAACTAGCTGCAGAAGAAACCAGAATGTGAAACTATCATTGTGTGTTGTGGCATTACAGTCGTGACCGACTCTTCGTGACTCCATGTCCATGGAGTTTTCTTGGCAGGAATACTGGAGTGGTTTGCCAGTTCCTACTCCAGGCGCCTACAGCACTTGGTATTCCCTGGTGGTCTCCCATCCAAGTACTAACCAGGGCTGACCCTGCTTAGCTTCTGAAATCAGGCGGGATCGGATGTGCTTAGGGCATCTAGGCAGCTGAAACTATCATTAGAAGTTGGTTAAATATTCTGTCCTGTTCTGATACATATGTGTGTGTGTGTTGTGTCGTGACAGTCATGACTGACTCTTCGTGACCCCATGTCCATGGAGTTTTCTTGGCAGGAATACTGGAGTGGTTTGCCAGTTGCTACTCCAGGTGCCTACAGCACCTGGTATTCCTAAATAACCTGGAAAGAATGTTTTAAAGGAATTTACTCTTGTCCAGCTGAATATCTATTAAAATATCTTTTCTTTTCTTTTCTCCCCAACAATAAAACTACTAAGCATTTTCAGTGATTTCACTAGGTCTTTTTGTGTGGCTGATTAACATGCCTTTTTTTCTTGTTTTGATTAAACTTGAACCTTGAAAGATGTATTTAAAAAAATTATACTATGTCATGAAACGGAGTTATTAGTTGAAACCCAATTGTCTTGATGTTTTTGTTTTTGTTTTTTGCTTTAACTACTTGGCCATGCCATTTTAAATGCTGATTGTAATATACTTGGACTTTTTCTGTGAAATGAGAAAAAATAGGTTGCACATATCACATTTTCTATTTTGGAAAAGTGGCTTTTCTCTTTCCCTCCTCTATCTTCTACTGAATGGCAGACATGGAGACACAAAAAGCAAATATTCTGTAATGGAGATATACTGTATGCATCCCCTTTTTTGCAGCTCTTTATATATTACAAAATGTCCACAGACAAGACCTTTGACTCTGATTATCATAAAACAAGTATAACATATAATGCAGTTATTATTAGGACAATGATGGCAGTGATAGCATTGATAGTTTGTAGACTCATATTGTTGGAAGCCACAGTTGGATTTTAGTTATATGAATACAATGAAGCACTACTTTGTTGCAGACTTATAATACTGTATATAGAATATACTATGCTAGTTTAGGTATATTGTGATGCTGGCAAGGTGTGTTAAGCTGTTGCTATAGAAATGTGTGTGTGTTTTATTTTAATTAGGCATGCTTAATTTTGGTTCTGAAGTTCTTATACCTGGCCGGGAAATTACTGGAGATTTGCCCACTTTTTATAAGCCATTTTAGGAATGGACATTTGCTGAATTAATTCACACGAGAACATCCCTTTCACAGGTTTCTGAAGGTTTGTGGTTCAGAATTAGTACGCCTGGAGTTGTCTTGTGGCCATTTCCTCAATGAGACTTGCTTGGAGGTTATTGCTGAGACATGTCTGAATCTTCAGGAATTGAATCTCTCCTCCTGTGATAAGCTGCCACCTCAGGCTTTCAACCACATTGCCAAATTGTACAAACTTACACGTCTAATTCTTTATCGAACAAAAATAGAGGTAGGAACAATTTTTCTCTCTTTTATCATTGATGATAATATTTTACATATTATGCATGTAAACATATATTACAAAAAATCTGAATAAAATATAGGGATCCCTTTATTTTGAAACATTTGTGTTTACAAAGATTTGTAAACATGCAGAAACTGTAAAAACTGCTAAAATAGGTGCATTCCTTATTTTTGATACATTTATACTAAACTTGTTTTCTGTTAGTGTGTTACTAGTTTATGTTATTCAAGCTAATACTAGGGGTCCTGTAGGAATCCTGCTATGTGGAATCCATAGGTATGACAAAACAATTTACCTTGATCATTGTTTTGTTAGTTACGTAATATTTACACAGGTTAAACAGGTTATATTCTGCAAGCATACTGTATATTCTATTCTCTGTCACTGGGAAATGCTTTTCTTCTAATACAAAAGTTATTGAAATATACATATGAAAGAAGGAGATATTTGTATGTGGCATGTTCAAACTCTGTTCCTAGTTGCCACACACATTTGAGGACCCTTGTGGCACAGTGATTAAATGCCTGTACTGCAGCTAAAACTGTGGTCACGACCTGGGGTTCAATCCCAGATAGCAGGCTCATGGTTGACTCAGCCTTCCATCCTTCCATGGTCGGTAAAATGAGTACCCAGCTTGGTGGGTGGGGGGATGTGTAGCCTGCATAATTAAACTGTAAACTGCCCAGAGGGTACTTGAAGTGCTATGGGGTGGTATATAAGCAGAACACTTTGCTTTGCTTTGCTTTATATCTTGTGAAAGTCATTCTGTGTTTGACTAATAGTGAATGAGGCTCCTGTGTTTGAAAATGCCTTTAAGATACTGTTTCCTCTCGTCTAACTTTCCAATTGTCCTTTTCTTTCATAAAATATGATAATCTCATTCCAAAATCATCTGTTTTTGTATAATCGCTTCTTGAAAGCAAGTTGCAGTAGTCTAACTTTTTCAGCATGAAATCCTTTCTTTCCTAACCAGACCTATTTTTCTAAAATGGGCATGACCTGCTGGCCATTTCCAGTATCATACTGCAGCGCTTGTTCATGAAAATGGCTCCATATTCTGATGACTTCTCTACCTCTGTTGAAGAGAGTTAATGAGACATCTCCTACGTGCTTACTACCCACTATCTCTGCCTATTGTTCTTTGTCCTCAGAGTTTGTCAGCCCACTTTTCATTTTTAAGTTCGTACATTCAATATAAGCCTTCTTAAAAGAAAACCATCTTAAGTATTAAACAGTTGAAAAAAAATTCATCCAGAGAGCTATCATGTAATTCTTTGACCCAGCCATTCTCAACGGAGGTCCTGGTACATTTGGAGGGGGGCACTGGAAACAATTCTTCGAACACTACCTTATAAGGTTCGTTGTGTGACTTGTCTTATTATACAATCCTGATTTGACCTATATTTCTTTCAAGAGGTATTTAAGGCTCTGGCTCAAAAAAGGTTGAGAATGGCTGCTTTCTTTACCCATCTAGAAAGGGTGCAGAAGGCATGTGAGGCCATGTTTCTATGCATTCATAGGAAAAGAGTCATCTGAACCTTTGAGCCAGGAAACAGTTCTAGATCAGCCCCCTTCCTAGAATGTTTCAGAACAGTAACAGACTGAAGAGGAAAATCTCTGTCACATATGGAGTGTCTCTGTGTGAACTGGCAGGCGCTCTCACTTCAGGTGGCCACTCTTAGGGAGGCCCATAAATCAATCACTCATAATCAGTCCTTCTCTGACTGATTATGACCCCCCTCCACACATTATGGAACAAACTGCCAAGTGAGATTCACCTTGCACAGTCCATGCCGGCCTTCAAAAAAGCTCTTAAGTCCCTGCTTTTTAGAGAGGCATTTGGCAACCATTAGTTTTTTTAAAATAAGGTAAACAACTTGTCTGACTACTACTACTACTACTACTACTACTACTACTACTACTACTACTACTACTACTACTGAATTATATATTTGTTATTTGTTTTGTTTTTCTTAATTGATATATGATTGTTGTAAACCTCCCGGAGTTCCGTTATGGAAGACAGGTGGTAAATAAACAAACAAACAAACAAACAAACAAACAAACAAATAAATAAATAAATAAATAAATAAATAAATAAATAAATAAATATGTTTTCAGTGGTAGCCTGGAAAGCAGTCTGAAAATTATTTTAATAAACTCATTGGTTTGGTTTGGTTGTATCTTTTGTTTGTTGTGAACCGCCCTGAGTTCCTTCAGGAAGACGGGCAGTATACAAGTCTAATAAATAAATAAATAAATAAATAAATAAATAAATAAATAAATAAATAAATTTAGCAAATTTAGCAACTCATTTGCAAATATATGAATTGTCTATTGGTATATATGATGGTTGCTTATTTGACATACCAACTGTGGAATACTTTTCATTATGAAACAGGCTTGTGTAGCATTCCTTCAGTGGGTCTCTGCCTTTTCTTTCTTTCTCCTTACACTTCTAATGAAATATTCTCTGGAGACTCTATATACAGACTCCATCATGTCTGTAAATTAAAAGTGAAACCAATTAGAATTCATTTGTGTCATTAATAATTAATTGTTATTGATTATAAAGATCACACTATTAATCAGGTCATGCAGTATATGTTTGAATCCTGAAATTCAGTTGCTGTTTGCAGAAAAGGTGAATTGCTGTGTAATGTTTATCAGGTATTCCAGTTTATATTTTCAGCAGTAGATAGTTGGAGCATATCTCATGTAATGCTTTATGTCTGAATTTAAGCCAGTTATAGTGCCTAACATGATTAAAGCTGAAGCTGGAGACAGTGTGTGGAATTAAAGACATATTTAAACATTTGTTGCTGTGTGTGTGTGTGTGTGTGTGTGTGTGTGTGTGTGTGTGTGTATTTCATGAGAAGTAAGAAACCTGAAAAACAAAGCATTTTCAGAGTCGTATAAATATTAAAAGCTGGGTGAATATATATAAACGTTTTTGTGGTGCTACAAATTATTTTGTACGTATAATAGAAAAAAGGTATTGAAAGTTTGTATTTAATTTTGTTTGTCCCCAATTATGATTTTCCTGCCAACCCTAGCATGTTTTTAAATCCAAAAAATCGCACAGAAACCATCATCCTATATCCACAGATGAAAAAGTTAGTCCTGTTGAATACAATGGGACTTGCTTCTGAGTAGATATATTTAGGATTGTGCCATATGTTCAAATATAGTAGCAAGGCAGAAAGCATGTGTGTGCGTTCCTGCACACGTATGCGTGCACGCGTGTGCGTGCATGAGTGCAAGCAGAGATGACTATTTGTCAGTGCCTGAATAGAGTGGCTATGTTTCAAAGTGCATATAATATTTTTGTAGACAACTTTATTTATTTTAATTATGGGGCACTTCCCTGTGAACATGCTTAAAATGGAAGCAGCATGACTGTAAAGTGCACATTTTATTTGTTTCTGTCTGCATGTTGCTAGTGACAGGTGCTCAATGGCTGTCAGTATCCTTGTCAGCAAGAGCATCCAGTGACATTAAAGTCACCAGCTCAGTCCTGATACTGTGTGACTCTATTGGCAGTTCCATCAGACTGTAGCCCATCCCTGAATGTCAGAGATGCTGCACTTTTCTGGGATGTCACTAGCCCTCTGTGTTTTTGATTTGGCCTTGCTTGTTATTTGAACTTACCATACTTCTAAGAGTTCTCCTGGGGGAGCAGAACTGATAGGTCATGGGAATAAAGGTGTCTTCAGGGCATGCAAACCACATCCAGAGTGACTTATTATATAAAGGGTTGTAATGATTACCTTGACTCTAAGCCAATCAATGGTTAGAGCATCTGGGGACTCATTAAATGGCATTTGTGGTGTCTGTTACCTAGGTTTTGAGCTGAATTTCAGGGAAAGTGATGACAGCCTTTAATGTCTAATTGACCCTTTCTCTTTGTGTTTGCTTTCTATATTTGCTTCTGATGTGTTCCCCAATGGCAGCAAACAGCACTACTCAGCATTCTGAACTTCTGTTCAGAACTCCAACACCTCAGCTTGGGTAGCTGTGTAATGGTAAGTTTTTAGAAGTCTGGACTTGTGAATATGTTACCAAAATACAGATTTTCCAGCTCCATTTCTACTGAAAAATTGTGTTTTCTGCTTCTCTCATTATAATAATACAGTACACATTATACTAATACACTTGCAGAATATATGCTATAAATTCTGCTTGTTTGTTTCGCAAGCATCAGGTTCTATTTTGATGTTTGGGCAATTTTATAGAAATTGTGTGTATCATTAGGAAAGCTTCCTGCATCTTTTGAAGAGCTGTTCTTTGCTTGGCTCTGTTATGCCGACTTCAATAAGAATTACTGTAGACTGCATTTTATAGGTATGTTATTTGGTTAAAAATTTGTTAATGCTAGCCAATTCATTTTAGTAGATAATATGAACCAGTATCCTAGTGTTAGGGTTGGCTTGTGAGGTCTCTTTTGGCGTTTTCTGTGGCTGCAGAATACATAAGTAAAAGCGAGTGTGAGACCAATCACTACTGAAGAAGTTAAAGCAAGAGAAAAACCAATCCTTGTTTTAGACGAAGATTATGCAAACAGCAGTATGTGGCTGCTACGAATGCAGTATGGTGGATATATGCAGAAAACTGTCACAGATGGTTGTTGTTACCTGTTACTTTATACAGTAATCATCTCTTAAACACAATAGTTCTCTTTTGGGATTTGTGCATCTGCAGATCCATTCATGATATATCTGTTCACTGCTGGACGCATAAAACATGCAAACATATTTTCTCAGCAGAAAGATAGCAACCATGCATGAGTGGCATATCCACCAGTTATAAACCACCATCTGTTTGTACACTGTGTGTGTGTGTTTGTTAAATAAATCTTTTGAAGACAGCACATGTGTCCCCTTTACATGTCTTGCAAGTTTTATCCTTGCCTACCCTTTGCCTACCCTGGCATGCCTTTAGAAGGAATGTTGCACACCTTGGACATTCACTATGTATTAGCCTTTTATGTGACTAAAAGAAAAGACTGGAGGCATATGCAGTTCCCTTTTTTTGTGGAGAACTAAAGCATTGACTTCTAGTGCCTACCTCTCAAAGTGGAAATTAGCTGAACAATGACATCCACAGCCAGTTTGTGAACTCTAAGCAGTCTACTGCAATACTGATACTTTCCTCTGCAGAATGTCTTCACCAGAGATCTGTAGAATGCCGGCATGGAGTCATTCTTTAATATTTGTTTATCACTACCAACTTGACATAAGATGTTACTTAGATCTTTCTCCAGTGACTATGTGTTGCAAGATGTATCCATGCACATCTTCTGGAAGAGTAGTGTTGTTTTCCCTTCTGCAGTGGCATCTTCCTGTTTCTATCAGGTGAACATTGGAATCACCCATTCATATGTTTTCACAGAGACCTAAAGAAGAACTCGTTGCTTACCTTTTAATGATTCTGTAAGTGGCCATATTTGAAGTCACACAATATAACCACCCTTCTGCCAAGATTTTCCTTCTGTACTTCAGACAGTCAACTCGCAACTGAGATGGATCTGGAGGGGGTGATCTTTATATATAGGTATAATGGAATGAGTACCACTCTTATCAAGACACTACAGCTCAGCTCTGGAAGGTTTCAGAATGTTCTGTACAATGCCAGAAGATCTATTAGTGTGAGTTCACAAATGGTCACTCAGAGAACCACAGTTACCAGTAAGCAACCTGTTATTTCAGGTTGTTCAGTTCTGCATGTTTATCTTGAATGTAAACTAGTTTTAACACTTTAGAAATACATGCTGAAAATGAATAAAATGTGGAGCTCCTTTGTGAAGCATACACTGTTCCTCTCATTAAGCTTTGATATTACTCTCAGGGATTTGCTTGTTAGAGCTGTCCACGTCAGAAATTCCCTCCGTTACAGCAGCGTATTTTTACTAGTCACAAGCAGGTAGATATAATTTATGTATTTAGTTTAGCTTAGTTAATGGCAATGACTGTTGTAATCTTTTGTAGCTTTTCCCATGTGGTGATATGCATATCAAAATGTATACCTTCCAGAGTATTGGACAAAGACTTTCAATTAATTCTGCATCCATGTTCTCGGGATTAGAGACCAAACTACATTCAAAATCGAGGATATTATCCTACTGCAGAAATGCTGAGTGAATAATGTCACTGAGGAAAGAAAGCAGCTTGAAGGAGTATACTATTTTAGTAAAAAAAAATCACCAGGAGAAGGAGTTAAAAGCTCCTTTCCCACTCAGGAATACAGCAGCATCTACAGTAGATTTTTTTAAGTCAAGGAGAACCCACATGATTGATAGTCATGGGGTATGTGGCATGCACACCAGTCTTATTTTATATCTCCAGATATCTCAGTGGATCACATTAGTTAAGGAATATTTCATAGGAGTATGCCAAAATAGTGTTGTGTAGATTTGGGTGTGTAATGATGATTTTATTTGATTTATATTCCTCTGTACGTAAATAATATATTTGTTGGCAGTTGGCTGTCTGGAACATAACTGAGACGATATCATCAATATGCTTTTGTATATTAAAAGTGCACAGGTATGCACCTCTGACATTGCACATCTAGTTAAAACAGGATTCTGTAAGGTGTTAGAGATATAAGGGGAGGTCGAATCAAATGTTTACATTTTTTAACCATGTTTGGCAGAATGAACTTTTTGCTACCATTTTTGTAGCTCATAATGAATGTGGTAGTTATTTTTCAAATGCCTACTGATGCTTACTGAAAAAGAAAGTATTCATGTTATGTGGTTTTTTAACATTTGAAGTTAAATCATTCTATGGTTCAAGATATGAGAACTAAAAATGCTAGTTTTACATGGGAAGTTTTAAGGTGTTTTGAATAAACATACTTATTGAAGTATTTTGCATCAACTGCAGGAACTACTAGACAGTACTTTAGAAAACTAAAGCATTCCATTGAGGTGAATGAGACTTATTTCCGAGCAAAATGATATACTGGGACTTTAACCTTATCATAGGAATATGTCTGTTGAAAATATATAAGTACAGTAAATAAACAGAGAGGATTCATGGGAAGTTGAGGTGGGGGAAGAAAGAGACAGAGTACGTGAATAAAGGGACTCATGGGGAAGGCAGCCAAGAAGAGAGGAGTCACAGGCAGTGGAGAAAAAGAAGGAAGAGAGCCATGGGAGTAGAAGGGGGCACAGAGAAAGAAAGAGGAGCCATCTAGAAGAAGAGAGAGGCCATGAAAGGAGAAAGTAAGAGTGAGAGGGGGGCCACAGAACAGGAGAGACAGAGTGTTTATGGAGCCGTGGAGAGAGGACTTGATGTGGTGGGAGAGAAGCTACACAGTGAGAAATAGAGAGGGAGAGAAACTGAGGAGCTGGAGACAGAAAGAGAGAAATCAGAGAGGGAACAAGCCAGTGATGTTCTGCATACTTTAAGGTGATCTCCATTTAGTTAAACAGGTCTTATTTGCAAGAATAACTTGCAGTTCTGCACATACAAGCTCAGCAGTAAGTCTATTTGAGGTAAATGCGGCTTACTTCTCAGTAAGAGAATATATTAAGACTGCAGCCTTATAGGGGAATCATCATCATCATCATCATCATCTTAGAACTCAAGAGCTGGAAGGGACCTTATCAATCATTCTGTCCAGCCCCTGTCAGTGGCAGGATCATTTGCAGGCAGTGCTCAGAGACATTCTGTTCTACTTTCAAGATACACAAGGGAGGAGAAAAGCAGATGCAAACGCAAGGTTTGGAGAGAATGGGATTGAAATGGCAGATTCTCCACTGCCCCGTCTCTCTCACTGCTGCTATAGCTGGCTGGAATGCCTTCAGAGCTACAAACCCCTCCACATCAGCTCAAGCAGTCACACAGCTTGAACTGATGCAATGCATTTGACTCCTAAAAAGTAGAAGCCCCAGCAGCAGAAGAAAAAAAAATTAGGAGGAAAAACACAGAGCTCATCTAGACTGACTTGAAGGTTGTGTAATCCATGCAAAATAATGCAGATCTGATTGTCGCAGTCCTACAACATTTCCCATACTATTTTTCAATGTGATTTTTCCCTAAGTGTTTTTATATAAAAAAGTAATGATTAACTATAGGGAGTAAAATTACAATACATTTCAAAATGTGTATTTTTGTTTGCAGATCGAAGACTATGACACAGTAGCTAGCATGATGGGAGCCAAGTGTAAAAAACTTCGAACATTGGATTTATGGCGATGTAAAAATATTACTGAAAATGGAATAGCAGAACTAGCTGCTGGCTGTCCTCTGTTAGAAGAGCTTGATCTTGGCTGGTGCCCAACACTTCAGAGCAGTACTGGTTGTTTTGCAAAACTGGCACGTAAACTCTCAAACTTGCAAAAGCTCTTTTTGACAGCTAACAGGTCTGTTTGTGACTCTGACATAGAAGAACTTGCTGCAAATTGTACAAATCTGCGGCAGCTTGATATCTTGGGTAAGTAAGACCGAGAATATTTGAATTTTCTGTTAATGAATTGACTTTGTCAATAGCAGAACTCTATATTGACTAAAACAGCAGGTTTTCTTATAGGGAAATTCAGAGATCTTTCATTTCTGGTGGCAGATTCACATTTAAAAATGGTTCAGGAAGAAACACCCCTTACTGGTAGAGACATTTGGCTATGGGAATAAATCAGTTTAACTCCAGATTCTTTGATTTACAGGATTTTGAATGAGACTGCAAATTTGTCTAATTGCTTCCCCTTTGCTGCCACTTAGTTTGGAAAGAGATGGGTTTTTCATAATTTCCTGAAAACTATTCAGTTGCTATTGCCAGTTTTCAAAAGCTTTTGGAATTTTAATAGAGTGTGACAGGATATTATTTATAAAGTGTGAACCTTATGATAAAACATATTATTGCACGACATAGCATAAAACTCTCTACTGAAGGTCTTCTTTCAAAAAGAAGCAAAATGCTAATACGTTTTAAAAAATACTTTGGTAGGTGTGAGAAAATGTCACTGAAACCTAAATATGCAGTGTTTCGTTTCAATTCAGACACTCATTTCTAATTACAATACAAGTTATTTGGTAGTAATTAAAGGCCATCTCTTTCTCTGTATTTTGTGCTATATCTTAGCCCAGAAAAATAATAGAAAACCTTGCACACTCGAAATTCTGATACATGAAGGTTGATGTGAATGGATAACATGTAAACAGAAAAGGCTTCTTACAATTTACTGTGCAGACTTGAACTGAATTATGTGTTCCAGTTCTGTAGATGGCTTTTTGTTTGTTTCATCCCCCCCCCAGGGTGTAGTTCACACAACAAGAGTTTATTGAGTCAAGCTTTCAATTTTATCCTTAATCTACTAACAAGTAAAACAAAAACATAACTTAAGCATTGAAGATCATTACTTAAAATAGGTTAAGGACTATCTTCATTGTTTGTGAAAGAGCTGTTACATTTCCACAGTAGATTTGCAGTGGAGTGAGCCTCTGCTGAAAAGAGCTCAGACCAAGATTTTCTTCTCACTCCTTGCTAATAATACCTTTAGAAATAATAGTACATTTAATACTGGCCACATTGCTTTTAATTACGCTACTTGAGGGATGTCCATCAAATGAAAGGGCTAACTCTTGCAACCCAGAATATTTGGAGTTACAATTTTCATGGGGAAATCCATGCAATTATACAACAGAGTTGAAATGCCCATGCAAAAGGATTTACATGTACAGAAGTCTGCAATTTAGTTACTTGTTTAAGTATTACATAGTAAATATCCATCCCTGATGGCTTATAAATTTAAAAGAGGCCGCGTATAATGTTTGTCTCTCCCTTCCTTCACACTTGTTAATCCTTTGTCGTAGCCAGATTGTTAACTTGGGGTTGGTTAACGGGAACATAGAACTCAATTTCTAGGCTCAATTCAAAGTTCTGGTTTTAACCTATAAAGTCCTAAATTACTGTGTCCGAGCTATTTAAAAAGACTATATATCCCTTTATGGGCCTACCTAAGTTTATCAAGAGATTATCTCTCTGGCCGACCACCTTCACAGGCACGCTTGATGGGAGCATGAGAAAGGACATCCTACGTTGCTGCTCCCCAATTTGGGAAGTCCCTCCCATGGGAGGCCAGGTTGGCCCTATCTTTACTCTCCTTCTGCAAGCAGACAAAGATCTTTCTGTTTAGGAAGGTTTTTCTTTCAAATGTCTAAATAACTAAGAGGATTTTTTAAATGACTGAGAGATTATTTTTAAGGGATAGTTTTTCCCTGAATTTTACTTGTGTTTTTAATATTTCTCTTTTTAACATAATATTTGTTGAATGCATTTGTCATACTGCAATCGTTTATTTTTAGTTTTTACCTTTGTTTCTTAATACTGTAAACCACCTTGGGTGCTCTAGGAGAAAGAAGGCATATAAATATTTAAAAATAAATAAATTTATGTGCTTGACAGAATAATTAAAGTAGGAGAGTAGATAATGCAAAAAGAGGTTAGTTTTCTTCCTTCTTCACCATGTGCGGTGACATTATTATATAATCACCTAAATCGCAGCATATGTATGGATTATGCTTAAATAAGGAGATGAAACATACTCAGAGGAATGAACTTACATTTGATATTTTGACTGCAGCTAGGCAGCATGAAGTACAGCTTAGAAGTAGGTGGTGGGTTTATCCATCTGTACACCAGAGTATATCAGTTGTTATCTCAAATCATTGAGTTAAACTAGTAATTCTAAATAAATTCACACAATTTTAAAAGCTGTATTTTTAAATATGTGGAACTCTTCAGGCATGAAAACATGAATAACAATGCATTTTCCCTTGTATGAGAATATTTAACTGCTTCTTAGATGCTATAAACCACCCAAACCTCCCACAGCTTCCTACAATGCCAAAAGCTCCAACTGTCCCCTTCATGGCTGTCAAAACCATCAGCTTTGCTTGACAGTTTCAAAAGGAGCTACTCAGTTTTTAGTGCAGAAATAAGTGTGTTAAAAATATAACCTCCTTTCCAGAAAGGCATGCATGTACCTGAATTTCTAAGAGTTTTCCTTCTGAAGGATTCCTCCAGAAATTCCCAAACCACTCTGTCCGCTGTAATTTAAAATCTGCGGGCCTGTCAACCCCCTTGGCTTAATTTAACATTTCTTTTATTTATTTGTTTGTTTCATTTTGCAAATGAGAAAGGTAAAAAAGAAAAAAGAGTGGCCAAGGAAGGGTGAGAATGTTGCAAGTAGGTTTGAGTGGGTGGTCCTGCCCACCACCTCTGTGCAACTTCTCACAGATTGCACTCAGGAGAATGTGTCTTTCCAGGCAGTTTAAAAAAACGTTTCACAGCTTTTGTTTAACTTTTTATGCCTTGCAGTTAGAATTCAAGTATGATCTCAAAGAGTGTTTTACCAAGCATTATGACAGTAAATTTCATACCTTCTTTAAGCACTGCTTGGATTTCCTAACAGACAACTAAGGTACAGTAACCCCTTGCATTTTTGCGGTTCTTATACTGCAGTCCCGGTATATTGTGGGACCGCAGTATATGAAAAAAGCCCCCTGGGGTAAGCTGGAAGGGCCTGTTTCAGGCCTTCTGTACTTACTCCAGGCCTCATGCTGCCCCAAACAGGCCTCCGACAGCCTTCCCGGGCCACCAGAGACCCCAAAAGTGCTTCTCGCCAAACCGGAAGTGACTTCCGGATCACTAGAGAGCACTTTTGGTGCCTTCGAGGGCCTTTCTGGCCATGCTGGAGGAGTCAAAAATGCTTTTTTGTGAACTGGAAGTGAACCAGAAGTCCTGAGTCCTGCTCATCAAGCAACTGACCACTCCATACATGAACTTCCCTTCTCTGCTTCCTCTGGCAGCTGCCTTTTGATGACTCAGCATGACTTGTTTCATGCCCACTTCTGTCATACAATTATTGTTATCTCTATACTAAACATGCTTCTCCCCTTAATTTTTCTGAAGAAGTATGCTTATTATGGAACTAATGATGACTGTATGAATCTTTACTAGACATGGGCACAAACCGGAAAAATTCTGTTTTGTTTCGTTTTTTGTTTGGGGAGGGGGGTTTGTTTCATATGAAATGATCTTTTTTTTCCATTTTGTTTACTGTAGTGTGTAGTACTTGTGCAACTATTTTTGCTGCCCCAAGTGCCGATCAGCTGGTGTGCGGGGCTTTGGGCAGCTAAAAATAAAAGGCAGTATTTTTTAAATTGCCGCCTGAAGCCCCACATGCCAGCTGATTGGTGCTTGGGGCAGCAAAAAAAAGGTTTAAAAGCCCATGATTTTCCCCACTCAATTGGGCACGTAGAAACTGTGAGGTTTTAAAACCTTTTTTTTTTTTTGCTGCCTTAAGCGCTGATTCTCGCAGCAAAAAAAGTTTAAAAATCCAGAGCTTTCCCCCAACTGCCGACCCAACCATTTTCAGAGGATTCCTGCCGAGCTGTCATTGGCTGGACCCCTTTAAAAATGGCCCAGTCGGCACCAGGGGATCCCCCCAGTGCTGACTGGGCCATTTTTAAAGGGGTCCAGCCGATAAGAGCTCAGCAGGAGACCACTGAAAATAGTCAGGTCAGCAGCTTTTTTCTTTTCTTCTTCTTCTTCTTTTTTTTTTTTTTTTTTTTTTTTGCTGCCTGAAGCCCCACGCACCAGCTGATGGGCACCTGGGGCAGCAAAAAAAAAAAAAGTTTAAATAAAAAGCCTGCAGTTTCCCCCACCTGATCAGGCATGGGAAAAGTGCAGGCTTTTTAAACACTTTTTTTGCCTCCCAAAGTCCTGCGTGCCAGCTGACTGGCGCTTGCTTTGGGTGGCAAAAAAAAAAGCTTTAAAAGCCCACTGTTTTCGCCACCCGATTGGGCGCATTGTGGGGGGGACTGTGGGCTTTTGCCATAGCTATATATTGCTTCAATGCATTCCTATGGGAAAACAAAAAGCAAAACGAAATGAAATGAAATGAAAATTTCCATTTCATTTTGTTTTTCTCTGACGGGTCATTTTGTTTTTCGTTTCATTAGGGAATGAAATGAAAAACAAAAAGAAATTAAAAAATTGTTTTGTGCCCATTTCTACAGGTTCTTCCATTTTTGCTTGAAGGCGATAGAAGTGAACATTTCATCACTAAAACCTTACCAAGTATACTAGGCTGAGGACGTAAAAAGGGTTGAGCCGTGTGACCCCCAAAAAACAATACAAGGCTAAGCTAGGTGATAAAATAAAATAAAATAAAATAAAATAATGCAAGCTGAGCTTTCAGTAGCAGGCTATCTTTATCAAAGCATTGTATCGAAATATATCTTTGATAGAAGATGTAGCCTACCAGATGCTGAGATCCTTTGTGGCAAGAGAGTATTCGCCAGATGATGTTCAGAGGTTGCAGGAGGCAGGGCTGGTTTTAAAACTGCATCTAAATTCCGGATAAGGTTTCACACCCAGCTCTCCAATCAAAGCAGCATAGTCCATGCCCAACAAGCCCCCCCCCCCCATTTCCTCAATTCGGCTCTCTGGAGACTAGGCTGAAGAGTGGCTTGCTCAAGGCTACATGGTAGAACTTCAGGGCTTAACAAAGATTTGAATCTATTTCAAATGCCTTGTATCCCACGGGCACTAAGTTTCCTTTGGCACGTTACAGAGGTTTAATTTCAGTTGGCCAGAATCCAGTTGAATGCTTATGTTTGCATAAGTACAGTGGTATAACATGGAGTGGTGAATAGCTGCTAATTTACAAGTTCCTGTTAAATTCCTAGTAGCAAGTCCGCTATGTGACTGGGAATGCAGCTAGAGAAACTTGTTCATTAGTGGCTGTTTGCCACTCGAGCTTATACATACCACTTATATAGATCTAAGTACAGTAGTCTTTTGTATTCAGGCCACTGGTTAGATTAGAGGAAATACATTTAATACATTGTACTAATTGTAGACATTGCAATGCACACACTTCACATAGCACAGTGTATGTATTTTACTTGAAATATTAAATTCCTTAACTAGTTTCTTTCATTCTTCCCTTCTTTTCTAGGGACAAGAATGGTAAGCCCTGCTTCTTTAAGAAAATTGCTGGAGTCTTGTAAAGATCTTTCCTTACTTGACGTGTCCTTCTGTTCACAAATTGATAATAGAGTTGTCCTAGAATTGAATGCCAGCTTTCCGAATGTGCTCATCAAGAAGAGCTTTACTCAGTGACTCAGTTCATATGCTGCTATATGGAACTGCTTTGACAATCCTTCCTGTGGATTTGTGATTTCTGAATTACGTGTTCCAGTTCTGTAGATGGCTTTTGGTTTGTTTCATTCTATGATTAACTTTGTAACACTAATTGAAAAGTGGAGAACAGAATGTCATTTTTAGCATTGGCCTTTGAATGGCAAAGATGCTTTTGCCACAATTGGAACCTCAAATATTTCAAGTGCAAACAAATATTAAAACTATTTTCATCTGAAAATGATTTATATAGCTCATTTCAAGCCGTTGTTTGTGGAAGCAGATTTACCATTTCCAATAAACAAGGTGCATTTACATCTCTGACTGTCTTACGGTAGTACATTTATCATAACAAAATATTTATTTAATTTATACATGCAAAATTCCTGAGGCTGGCATATTTCCACCTCTGTCTCTTAATGATTTCTGATAATTACAATTGCATATCCAAACTTTCCCCACCCTTCTTCCATTTCATTAGGTTTTTTTCAGAGTTGGTGTAGCTGCTGGAAACTTATTTCACTCACATCTCATCCCATGTTTTGTGTTATTAAATTAATTGGGATTGGAGAACAATGGTAGGTGGTCTATTCCTGTTTTTGCACTGCTACCAGCTTGATGTTTGATAGTGAATATGTATTTGTGTTTGATTATTATAATGATGTATAGGGCTATATTTTCCTCTCTGGTATCCTCAAATACTATGGTCTACCATTCCTTAAGTTCCATTGGCCAGTCTATCTGACATCAAGTGTGACATATGATCAGAACTGTCAATGATAATTAAGGTGACTCCTAAACTTGTAGGTGAATATATTTTAAAAAAAATCTTTTTATCAGTGGGTTGATGGCAAGTGATCTTGGGTTTGTTAAAGAGCAAGCTGCCATACCAATTAGATAAGTATATCAGGACTCACTGTTCCACACTGAATTTGAGACAAACCAAACTGAAACACATAATGCAAAACAAAGGGCGTTTATACACGACCCCTAAACTCCGGGGCAAATGGCTCCCAGCTCCGGAGCTTAAAAATGTTTACCCACCAGCTCCGGAGTTAACAGGAAATTAAGTGCGACCCCGCCCACTTTAGTGTGTCCCAGCGCAGCTTTCAGGTACCTGCTCTTTGGAGGGGAAAATTATTTGATCCGGTGTAACGATAGTGAGTGCGGGGCTCTCCTTGCTTCTGTTTGTTGTTTTTTGGCTTCCACCCCTTTAAGAGCTACTTTTACAGAGACGAGAGGCAGAACGAGGTGAGCAGCATGCTTTTCTTTCTCTTTTTCTCCCTCTTTTCACGCAGCCAGCAGCCAGGAGGGAGTGGGAACGCAGGAAGAGTGATGAACCCCTAAGATCTCTGGTCCGAATTTAAGTGGCCAGCGGATCTTAGGGGTCGTGTAAAAAGGACCAAAAACAAGGGTCGATCGAGATTTTTTAAATGCGGATAATCCAAAATAGCATTTAGTCTTGAACTTGTCATTTTAAAGCCAGTTTTGAATGTCCTTTGTTATACTGCCACACCACAGCGTGATGAAAAATATTGAATGATGGTTTTGATAGCAGATAAATGTGATCTGAGAGGAAGTGTCCCCCGTAAAGAATATCTGAGGAAGCTGTGTATGTTTAAAGTTGGAAAGACTGGAGTGCTTATATGACATTTAGCTTCAGATATTTGAAGGGTTGATGTGTGAAACAGAGAGGTGGTTTTCTGAAGCTCTAACTTTACATTTTTGTTAGTATAACTCATTGCTTTATAATCATATGATGTTTCTGCAACCTATCCATCAGTTGCATATGTGAAGCCATTTGGATTAACTGCAACATAAGGGGATAATCCTTCACCTTGATCCAAAGGTTTATTTTCTGTGTTAGAAAAGATCTTTTTCCTCACCGGAACAGAAAAATGGAATAGTTCACTGAAATAAACGAGTGTAAACATCTGAGAAGATTGGAATAATTGTGTCCTTTTTTTCCCATTGGGTCTTAAACATGGATAAAAAAGGAAAAGGTTCCCCCTGCACATGCATCCTAGTCGTGTCTGACTAGGGGTGGCGCTTATCTCTGTTTCTAAACCAAAGAGCCAGTGTTGTGTAAGTCCATGGCCATGTGGCCAGCATGACTGGATGCATTTCTGCACACGGCTGCTTCAACATTAACTAGTACCTAACAAAGACGATTACTGAATCTGAAATTGCATAAGGAGTGCCTCCTAGAGAGCAGAGTGCTTCAAAGTGTTCAGAGATCTAAAGCATCAAATGTTTGTCAGTGAAGAGTGCAACCCTAGACACTCCCAAGTGAGGGAGCCGAATTCTACTAGTTACTTGTTCCTCTCTGCCACAATAGAAAAATCTGCCCTTTTCTACGACTACGGTATTGTCTTTCTGGGCCAAAGGAAGATTTAGTTGTAGCATCCTAAGTCCTTTCAACTCCCAAACATTTGCCAAGGGGAGGCATTTTCTAAACAGTAACAACAATGAAAGCAACAAATTGTGCTTCTCCCACACTACTTTCAGGAGCCTGACAGGGTTTGGGGTGTGTCACTCCTTTTGTAGAGTTGCCCTATTAAACTTATTGAAGATCCACTGAAATAATTATGTGAGTACAGCATTACAAAAATTGAACTACTTCTGTCCTTGTATAGCACATTTCTTTAAAAAGCCTATAGAAATCCCACAATCTAATGGACCAGCCATTGTCTTTCAAGATGAGAAAAAAATTATCTTCTCAGTTGATATATATTTTTTTAAAAATCAGGCGTTGCTTAAGATGGCTTCTTTCTTGGGTTGGGTGGGTAACAGTTTTAGGGTTTTTTAAAAAAATAGCAACTCAAAAACTCTTCGATCAAACCTCCCCAAATTTGACACAGAGCAAGAGCAGTCTGATTGCTACATCTATGCCAAATCTGCTGCTGATCCCAAGTTTCAAAGTAACATTTTTCTTTTGTTTGGGCTAATCCAATTTTTATAATTGCCTTGTAAAATGTTACACAGATATCACTGCACAAGAATGTAGTGGTAATATCTGCAGAATGCATCAGTTAAAAACTAACATAATTTTAAAAAACATTTTTCTTCATTTGCCTTGAAAATACTGTGTCTAATGAAAATAGGAAGCAATTCAAATTTTGTGTGTTCAGTATGAATATTGCCTTGTAGTAATTTTCTGTTTTATCTACTGCATTCATATAGACATTGTTGCTTAGGCTAGAATCTCATTTCTCTCCCCTCCCACTGCTTAATTGCACTTGAAGGTTGATTACTTCTTGCCTGATAGTAAAAAGTACTTGAAACAATAATGTTAAAGATGAAATAGAACATACATAAATTATATGGGTCACTTTTCTGATACAGTGATTCTCTCTTTGATGGGAGAGGAAAGGGTAAAATTATTTGAAATGGCACTTGAAGGCGATCTTGTTGACTTAAAACTGTAGGGAAGCTAGTGCTAATTCCATTTTCTCACCACTCAAAAGATAAATATGTCTCAACTGGGCTACCTTTCTCTATGATGAAATATGGTTTCAGTATATTCAAGAAAGGGTTTATGGATTCTAAATTCCTGTAGTTTATTGATCTCTTGTAAAGAAGAAGTAAGATTCACTACACACAGTGATATTTGTTAAATATGCAAAATGGTTGAGGTAAACAGGGTGTTCCATTAATAGTGGAAAAAGATGGAAAATATTGAATGATTTGTCATCTATCAATCAATGTTTAACCATATAGTAGGGCCCCAGTATCCACTGGAGATTGGTTCCAGGCCTTCCCGTGGATAATGAAAACCATGGATAAGAGAGAACGCCTGCCCACCCACCCCAAACTGCTGTTTCCTGACAGTAGTTTGCTTTATGACTGCTGTTTTGAGGCAGTAGCTTGCTTTATGGCTGCTGTTTGGGACAGTAGCTTGCTTTACAGATGCTATTTGTGACAATAGCTTATTTACAGCTCCTGTTTGTGACAACAGCTTGCTTTACAGCTTGCTTTGTGGTTGCTGAATTATTTAATTTTTTTCTTCTGCCAACCGTGGGTTACTGAATCAGTTGATAATGAATCTGTGGATGCAGGGGTCCTACTGTATTCTTTTGTCACCTCTGTAATAGATGGAGCCATCCTACTGAGATAACTATTACAGGCACCGTTTGTTTAGGGAGGCATTGTAGAACATGGGACTTAAGCAGCTGTCCTTTCTACATCTGTTCAGCAGTTTGAAATAAACAGAGTTTAACAACAATAAAAAGTACTAGGCATCTATTCAGGGCAATATTTGGCTTCAAGATACTGAACATTGCAGGAAGGTCAAGGATTTCCAGTATAGCTGTAGCCTACAGAACAGAACTGGAAGAGAATGTAGCCCGTTTGAACCACACCTTGGGACTAGTGAAATGAGACCAAGATCCTATTAGAAAATATAACTGATGTTTAGACAGATTTTAGTGAGTTTCTCCTCTGCTTAAATCTTTGTGCATCTACAAGATTGTGCTTCTTCCAGAATTATCATCAATGCTACATAAATCTGGAAGGAAACAAGAGGTAGCTTCATATTCCTGTTCAGATACATAGTGTGCAAACTGTGGCCTCAGAATTATCACTTTCTATCTACCAATCCTTATGCTAGTTTCTTCTCAAGAGATAGCAATACTTGCTGTGATGCCTTGCCACTTTTTTACGGAGGTAAGGAAAGGCAGTATTTTGGACCACAACCCCCTTTCTAGTTTTCATCTAGTCAATGAAAACATCCCTTTTAAAATATCAGGGGCAGAATGCCAGTAGAGAAATAGGCGTTGAGTGGCATTATATGGCAGGAGGCTGGCATAGTGTTCACCTTTATTCCCAAGGAAAACTACTCAGTTTAAAGTGTTTTAGCAACCTTTCCTAATCCCCCAAAGAAAAGGTGTTATTTTAGAACATACAAGTATGTGAAGAGAGAATGTGGAAAACAAATCGATAAAAAAATAATCTCAGGTATGACATGGAGGTTCTGTGACACAGTGTTTAGGTGCCTGCATAGAGGACCATGTGGAAACTTCTAGAGTTCTGCATTTCGGTGGCAGATCTGCCAACCATTCTACAGTCCATTTCCTCAGTTCCTTTTTGTCTACTGCCTGAGTGAGATAATGCAAAACAGTAGTAAGCATTAGCTTCCCTTCATCCTTGTCATCCAATGCCTACCTGCCCAGGCCTTTTCAAGGAACTCTGTTGAATGGTGGGTGTAAATTGACAGCCACACAAAGAGGCTGGAGTCAAATATTCATAAACATATGGATACAGGTTTTCACACACCCAAGAAAGTATTCAAGCACCACACAGAGAGAAAAGGGCATGTAGGTATTATACTCAGCTGAGCTCTATCCCATTCATTCACCGCACAACATAACTGAAAACCAGAACATGCACCCACCTTGCCCAAAACTTAAGCATCTTATCTGCTGCCTTATTCTGTGCCTGCTTTCAAAGTTACACAGCTGACTTGCTCATTCATGTTCATTTCTCCTTTTTTCCCCCCTTTCTCTCATGCACACCTTCACCCAGTAAGCATCTGAGGCTTGGAGCTTAGCATGAGAGGGATGCAGGTAGGGTCTACCTTTCCTTAATCCCAGGGGAAAAGACAGTGCTCACAAGTGTAGTCTAAGCCTGGGATGGGGCAGTGCCTATTGAAAAGTCACTGGCAGCTGCACAGAAGCCGAGATTGGGGATCACTTTTAGAACTCAAGCACCATCGTGCTTGGATTCTGAAGGAATGGGTTGGCTATGTTAATTTTCATGTTTCAGGTTTGAATTCTGCCATGGATTAGAAAAAGGCCAATGCATATAATAGTAGTCCTGTAAAAGTATCCAAAGGAGGAGAATTGTAGAAACCTTCCCCATTGTTAAACTGAGATTTTCGACATGATAAGCAATTCATAAACATGAATGAATTACAGAGTAATTTATGCAATGAGCTGGAGATGTATTAAATACCAATCATGTCAAACCAATCCAATTACCTTAATTAAAGAACCTAGTAGGTATCCACCTTTGAAATGGATTGAGGGATTGACCTCAAAGTAACAGCCCTGATAAGAAAGGCATATAATTGGTTGGATGACTAAGCCTTTAGTGTGTCAATAACTGAGTCAAGATAAGATTTAAAACAAGTTTCCGGAGGGGGGGTGTTTGTTTGTTTGTTTGTGACACATTGGAATTCGGTCTAATACAGTTCAACATCTTCCTTGACCATTTGATAGAAGAATCAGATGATGCTGGGTAAGGGCGTGGGGGGGTATATGACCCATGTTCCTTTGTTTGAAGAATGGGGGTGTGACTTAAGAAGCAGCTTTTTACAACTACCCTTCCTGCCTTTTACAAGACTTCTGCCCTGGCTGCAACACCATTTACTGAAGTCATGGGTTTTAAGAACATCTAAAAGTTACATCCTGGTAAAGCACATATTTTACTATGTCTGAACTTCTGGGACCTGCTTTGAAGAAGAATTGTGTAGACTCGAAAGCTTGCAATGTTCCTTGATTTTATTTTTAATAGTGGCCTATAAAGGTATTGCCTGTAACCTATTTTTGCAATTGTGTTTTGTGATGGCCATGCAGCTCAACCCCCTTTTTGCTTTGATCTTATTAAGGTTGTAGCTGATGCAAAGTTTGGGAGTGGGGGAGCAAATGTAATGAAGGTTAAAAATAATATTTTGACCAGCTCAGTGAAATTCATCATTCACCCTTTATGAGACTCTTCTTAGTCTTCATTTTAGAGCATCAGTTGAGTTCTGTGTTTGATAGCACAGCTAGCTCCTGGATTATCAGTCCAGCTGACTGTGGGGCTGGTAGTCCTTCCTTGCCTTCTTTAGAGAGGGATATGGACTTATTTTGAAGCCCCATGAGTTGATTGGACCATTGCTGTAGAGCAATGTTTCTCAGATGTTGGGTCCCAATATGTTCTTGGACTAAACGTCCCTGAAGATTTCACCAGTAGCTGTGCTAGCAAGGATTTCTGGAAGCTGCAATTCAAGAACAAGGTTGGGGATCACTGAATTTCAGAGCAATGAGCTAATCAACAATTTTAATACTGCTGGGAGTGTGATTTTAAGAGTTTAAGAAGAGCCAAATGGGGAAGAGCTGTGTGTGGGTGTGCATGACCCTTTGTTTGGAGGACTGAGGTGTGACACCCAATCCTTGGCTTCAGATGCAGCTTTACAACAGCCTTCCTGCCTCGTGTCTCACCCAAGACAGCCGTGCCTGGGCGAAAAGCATCTTGCCAAGAACTTCACATCTAAGAATAATCTCCCAGCAAACCAAATCTTTTGCCATGTTTGGAATTTTGGTACTTGCTTTGAAGTAGTGGATAACTGTCCACGAAAGCTTGCAATGATTTTAAAAAAGTTAGTGGCCTATAAAGGCATCGCCTATAGCATTGTCGGCAAACCTAAGGCACAGGTGCCAAAGGTGGCATTTGGAGCCCTTTCTGTGGGCGTCTAGCATCGTCCCTTCACAACCACCTGTATTCAAGTTAAATTGCTGTATTGGCACTTTGCAAAAAAATAGTGGGTTTTGAATTGCAGTTTGGGCACTCAGTCTCTAAAAGGTTCGCCATCGCTGGCCTATAGCCTAGTCTTGCATGTTATTTTTTGTTCCAGTTTTTGAAAAATTGTTCCCAGGAGCATGCTTTCTGCCCACAGACATGAAGAGAAATCAGAACATTTTCCTGTTTTAATCTGAATGCAGCCGAGGTTGGATATACCCAGTTCAAAAAGTGGAAACACCCCAGTTGGAGGAATTATCTCATCTGTCTTGTTTCTCTCTGCTGGCCTCCCAGTAAATACTAAATTATCAATTTAATTATGTTTTAGTATGCACTATGAAGTTGTATTATTTTCACTTTGCTATATTTTATTGTATATTATATTGGATGTTTTATGTTGAATTGTTGTATATAAACCCTATGTGTACCTGTCCTTCATGTAATACTGCCCATTGCATTTAGAAATGGTTTATATACAAAGTACATTCTTGTCATACCTCATCATGACGGGGAACAATCAATCTATGTACTCCCACTTGTGCTGACCACAAATCAGTAGCCATTACACTAAAGGACAAACAATAAGTCTGTACAGATTAGCAACAACTGCTGACATGCTTGGCATCCGGTATTTGACTTTTCAAGTGTCCTGTTCAAGCACAAAATATATTCAGACTCCTTTAGGCTGGAAGGAACCTGAGTAGGTTGTCTCCTCAATTCTTGAAAGCATAAAATCAAATTAAAGGTCCATCTAGTCTGCTAGGTTCCTTTCGGAAGCTCACAGACTAGCCAAGGCGTGTCTTGGCAAACGCTATTTTAGGCTGCATTAACAGATGCATTGTCTCCAATTCCCATGAAGTACTTACCGTACATCTCCCTATTCGGCTCTGCTTAGGCCTCCTCTTGCATACGCTGTCCAGCTCAGGACGTTATATTTCAAGAAGGATGGCAACAAACTGCTACCCGTTCAGAGGAGGGCAACAAGGATGACCAGGGGACTGGCAACCAAGCCCTGAGAGCAGGCATGTCCAAACTTTGGCCCTCCTGATGTTTTGCACCACAACTTCCAGAATTCCAAGCCTGTATTTCCAATGCCAAAGGACTGTGGGAGTTGTGGTCCAAATCATCTGGAGGGCCAAAGTTTGGACATGCCTGCCTGAGAGGAAAGACTGAACGAACTGAGCATGCTCAGTCTTGTGAAAAGATGGTGAGACACGGTAACACTTTTCTAATATTTGAAAGATTGTCATGCAGAGGAGGGGCAGGGTCTATTCTCAATCATATCACAGTGCAGGATAAGTAATAATGGGTTCACTGTACAGAAAGCCAAATTTTGGCTGAATATTAGGGAAAACTTACTGTTAGAGCAATAACCATTAAGGAGGAATTACCCTCTCGGGCTTCCTTAATCTCTCTCAGTGGCCTATGATACTGTTATCCATGGTATCCTCTTGGCATCATTGGTTCCATGGCTGTGTCCAAAGAGTTCATCTTGTGTAGGAATTATCAGTCCCTTGGACCCTAAATGCCAGAATTCCACAGGTGTCATCTATCTCCGCAGTGCTCTTTAACATCTACAACAGGTGGCTGGGAGAGGTCATCCAGAGGTCAGGAATCTGTTTTCATCAGCAGGTTCCTGATGAAGGCTAATAGGCTGAAACTGAGCCCGGAGAAGATGGAGGCTGTGTTGTTGGGAGGTCTTTTGAAAAGGTTAGGGAGCAGCCTCCCTAGATTGGATAGAGTTGTCTTTGTGCTTTGGAAGTGTGTTCATAATTTATGAGTGTTCCTGGACCCAACCCAATATTTGGAGCACCCGATTTTTGTCTCTGTGCAAGTCAGCATTTAACCAACTTTGACCTATTTCCTGGTAACAGCTCTACCTAGAGGGTGGGTCCCTGACTACATTTATCCATGTGCCACTGATTTCTAAGATTGATTACTCCAATACTAGGGGCATTAGGAGAAAGCAAGAGGGCCATCTGTCAAATATACTTGGATTTGGATTCCTGGGTTGAGCAAGGGGTTGAACTTGATGGCCTTGGGTGACAGAATATTTTTAAAAAGATAATACATAAATTATAGACACCTTTCTAGCCCATTAGTCTATGATTCCTTAAGAATAATCTTAAAGATTTTGATATTTTGTTTAACTCTGGAAAGTTTCAATTTGGACATGGTTTGCAGATGCTAAACAACTTCTCAGATGGCACTTGGGAAAACCATGTTGTGTCGTGCCACCCGTAGCGTTGGTGGGGATGGTGTTGAAGTGGTGGATTTGTCAGATAACACTCTCCATCCCCTCCCCTCAGGTAGCTGCCAGCTGTTTTTTTTCAGACTGAGTCCTATCTATCTATCTATCTATCTATCTATCTATCTATCTATCTATCTATCTATCTATCTATCTATCTATCTATCTATTAATGAATTGTAGCTGGTAATAATCCAGGTGCAGGTGATGTCTGTCTGTCTGTCTGTCTGTCTGTCTGTCTTGTGGACCCCCATCATCTGAACTGGTGACTGCACTAAGGATGGCCTCACTGTATTGGATGCCAAAGCAAGTAATTTATGCATTATTTGACAGGAGGATCAGTCTCAATCGCATTGTGAAGACGTTTGGAAAGGCCTAAAAACAGCTAGGTGTGAATTCTTGCTAGGAGCTAGACCAGATCTATCTTAGAGAAGCCTCGATGTCTGATGGGAGAAGGGATTGGTGCCAGCTACCCTGGAATCCTGGCAGTTTGTGAGAGGGGACCATCTGGTTACCAAGAGACAGAGAGTTAACCCAAGGTCACCCAGAAACAAGATGAAATGGGAGTTGCAAATTGGCTGCTTTTCAGGAAGAAATCAAAGTGGCTAGTCTGGAGAATGATGGGTGTCATCTAAGTGAGGAACTGATGGGTTTCATCTAAGTGAAGAAGCAAAAAGTGTAAGAATGCGAAAGGCCCACAGCAAAGGGAGTCTGTGCTCCTAAAGTGTTCAACACATCATTATGCCAGTAAAAATTGCACTCTGCATGAGCTCACAAACCTTTCCATGTTAATTCTGAAGTCCTCCAAGTAAGTAGAATAGGCTAACTATTTTTCTTATTTGATTTGTGGGCATTCTTGACATGTTCTTTGCTTGCAGTTCTTACAGTTTGGATGTTTCCCATTTATTGGAATTGCTTTACTAATCTAAGAATGTGACCACGTTTTGTTTTGTTTTTGTTTTTTGGAGGGGGTGAATTCTGCAGAATTGATTCTCCATGGAATGATTCACTGACTGCATGATGCAAAAAGAAACATGCATCGGCCCATAGTTTGCCTACACGTGTATAGCTTTTGCCTCTGTCTCTGGAGATTCTACTTTTTATAAAAATGGACCCATTCACATTGGTTTGGACTGTGTGGTTACTTGAACTGATGCAGAAAGGCCGCTGGGCCAGCACAGACTTCTGGAAATGGCAAGCAAACCCTCTCCCAAGTGGCAAGACTTTTTTTTTTAAAAAAAACAACTTAGGATAATGAGAGGAGAAAATCCTTTCTTTACAATATATTAGGTATTTCCCTTGCAACCACACCTCCTCTAGGGTTACAGGACAGCTGAAAACAAGGTTTTCCTGTGTGGCCAGCAAATGTGGACAGACCCAGGGAAACTGAAATTTGCCAGTTTGAATTCATCAGGAATAAATGTGAGTGAATTCACATTTCCATCATTGTGTAGTTGCCCCCAAAGCAGTATTGTTTGCAACTGAGTTTTCTTTTTCTATTCTTAAATAAATAATAACATTCTCCATGTGATATGTGTTTTTCAGTGTGGTCCTGCATTCAATGCTTAGCCATTTTGATTGCTACATTATATACTACCAAAAATGCTACTGCTGTAATTTGAGTGTTGGTCTTCTGGGTAGGGTTGGTGGTGTCAGCTCTCACAGGAAAGGATTCACTGGATTTGCAATCCAATCCAGGGTCAACAAATCCATGAGACAAGTTTGTTTTCCATGGCTTCAGAGACCAGGACTTGGGGCAATGGTTTCAAACTACAGGAAAAAAAATATTCCATCTGAACATTAGGAAGAACTTCCTGATGGTTAGAGCTGTTTGGCAGTGGAATATGCTGCCACGGAGGTTGGTGGAGTCTCCTTCTTTGGAGGTTTTTAAGCAGAGGCTGGATGGCCACCTGTTGGAAATACTGTGATGGGGGTTCCTGCATGGCAGGGGATTGGACTGGATGGCCCTTGAGGTCTCTTCCAACTCTATGATTCTATGATTCTAAGGCTTTCAGCGCTTATCTGGGTTTGAGTTTCTGCAGTGCTTAGGAGGAACCCCATGTGAGTGGAAGTGGTATGCACAGGGAGATCTCCTGGTGGGAAGCCACTGTCTCGAAAACTCTAAAACCCTTTGCATGCATGGAGCAGGGTGTCAATGGAATTGGCAGGGTATGCTGATTCAACCTATAGACATACTGGCATGTGGGGAACAGGTTACCCTCACAGGTACTGATATTTGAGGCACCAAATAATTACAAATCACTATTGTGAAGTACCTGATACTCAGTCATCTGGTCCTGACTTAAGCAAAATCACTGTTACCTAAACATACAGCTTTGTCTTGGAGACTGTCTTTTTCTTGCAAAATAAGACCATGAAAGGTGGGTGGCATGTACTGTACAAAGAGTTTTATAATGGTTTTAATGCATGCTTATCATGGGCTTCAGTGAGTGCTTATAAACATGGTGGGTGCTAGGTAGCATAATCTAGAAAATATACAATCTTTAAGCATTTCAGCTTTCAGACTTGAAATAGCACTTCCATTGCTTTTGAAGAATCATCCATACACTCGGCTCAAATAGGATTCAAGCATTATAAGTTCCAGAGTACGAAAAAAGTGTGAGAGGAAATTCTCCATTGAATGGGGTCATGCTTTCGTTGTCTGGCCACATCTGTCTACCCACTCCTCCATCAACAGTGGCCTCCAGGACTTTACAACTTTTGAATTGCACTTTTCAGCTCAGTTGTTACAATCTAGTTCTCACTTTGGAGAGGGACATGGTTTGTTTGTTCCACAGCTTTCGATTTAGTTGTTTAAGCATTCACCCAAACATTTGCCTTGTCTCTATTTTCTCCAGCTACTAAGAACACCATTTACAAGGTCTTCTCAGCTGCAGCCTTCAGCCTATGGAACTCACTCCATAGAAGGGCTCTTTGGCACCCATGTTGCAATCTCTTTGATGGTACCGTGCAAACTAATCCTTTGTGGGTGGTGAATCTATGGTGGAAGAGATGCCATATCCAACAACAAATGCAAGCCAGGAAAGAGGTGTTGTGTGTGAGAGAGAAGTGGGGTAGAAGAACAGCTAGAGGGCTGATGTCTTTTCTATCCTTTGCCCAAAACATGTTAGGGATCCATCCTATCTAACATAATGTCTTGCATATAAGCTAGACCTCCTGCACCCCCATAGATGCAGATCCATAGTACACCAAGGAATCAGAATAACTAAACTCATTTTACTTTCAAACAAGCAATTTCCTCCCTTTATGTAGCATGGTAAAAGTTGTTAACTGGTTTGTATTTTGGGTTTTGTGTGTGCTCTCCTGAAGCTGTGTTGAGGGTCATTTGAAAAGTAAGTAAATAAAAAAGCAAATTCTAATTTTTGGATTTAATGGTAATTTTAATATTTCATATCAGGTAGAAGCAAAATAAAAAAATAGAGAAGACAAAAATATTGTGGCAGCTTAAAGACTAGTCCCACTCTTATGTCTAAGGAAGTGGACCCATCCATGAAAGCTCACATCAAAACATAGCAGTTAGTCTTTACGATGCCACAACATTTTTGTCTTCCGGGTTTTATTTCCTTTCCTGTTTATTTTGTTTTTGCCTGATATGCTAGCACAGAGTAACCAAAGCTATCTCTTCTAAAACGTCTAGCACTTCAGGTTCTGATAGCAGAATCTGAGGATTTCTAAACAATTGGGATGTAAGGCAATATTAGCTATCCAACACCATTAAATGTGCACGGGGCTTTAGACAGTAGCATAATACTAACAATACTTGTGCATTTTTTCTGTGCATTTTCATAATGACCCTAAGGATCACTCCAAATTTTGCATTTTGTACAGAAATCCAGGTGTAAGTTTTACTGTGTGTATAGATATCAGATGAAGTACACAACACTTTGTCATTTAACCTTTTATTAACTTGTGTGCATGCACAGAGAGAGGGGGAAAGAAAGAGAGGGAGGGAGGGAGGGAGGGAGGGAGGGAGGGAGAGAGAGAGAGAAAGCTCTTTCGATGATTTCCTGAAAGAGCAAGTCCTTGGTGACACGTAAATGAGCACACGGGACCGGACCGGAGACAAATCTGCATCCAATTTCTAGGCAACGAGGAGAGGTTGTCCCTGCTCTGCCTCTCTCCTATACTTGGATACTTGCATCTTTCCTATACTTGGAAAGAAGTTGCTTGTTACTGCCCCTTTCCTTAAATATCCACGAGCATAGCATAAAATAGCCTAGAAATGAATTGTGCCACTGCTTATTTGCATGTCTGTGGTGGAGGGACAATTATGTGGGGAGAAGTGCACCATAAAGGATAAGTACTCAAGAGAATCATTAAAAGGGCTGTGTCAGAAGGCACATCCATGCTTGGCAAAGGAACCATGTTCATGGATTAGAACACTGCTATCCCCAACAACTTAGGCTTGCTTGCTGTCACTCGCTATAGCTGACGTTGGCTAGGAGAGGTGGGAACATGGTTATCTGTTGAACAAAATAATCTGCCCTACCCAAAATGAGAAGCAAAAATGGCTGAAGACAAGAACCAAAAGATGTTATTCATGCCACTTCAAGACCAACCAAAAAAAATATTCCATGTGGCAACACTACATCCAATTAAATGCTAACATTTACACCTGGGAGATATATATATTAGACATCAGCTCCAGCTGGCACAGTACCAGTGGCAGTACCTGGTAGGGGATTCTGAGCACGGTAGTCTACAAGAACCATGTTTCCAAGCTCTGCCTTTACCACGCAATGAGCCCAGCTCTATATCTCCTCCCTGGATGACAAGCACTTAGGAAAATGTCATTAAGGCTGATGCTGATTCTATCTAGACAGCTTTGGAATATCGGTCACACATGTACAGTGGAAGATGTTCTGTAGTAAAATAAGTGAATCCAAAGGTAAGGTGACACTTTTTTATTGGACATTTTTTTTCTGAAGTTCAAAAGAGAGTTGCATTTTTAAAAAGAAGACGAAGAAGAAGAAGAAAAGGTTCTCCACCTACTTTGTCAATATACATTTCACATTTTCTGATAGCTCCTGCAGGAGAAATTATATACTTTGGAACTCTTAACACTGATTAATCCAGAGCAGTTTCGGAGCACACTGTACATTCTCTGGATAGATACCCCTCAAAAGCTGCCATCAGTCCACAATGGCCGTGGCAACCACACTCGTCGTGCCTGCCTGCCTATTGACATCACTATCACAGCTTCCTGGTGAAAAAAAGGGGGCACTTGCCTCTTGTCACGCCAGCTTGGCAATACATGGCAATGGGTACATATAAGCTCCAAGACACCTTTGTGGCCGTAGGAAACACTTTGAAAATTAAAATGGACTACAAGCTATTGGGCCATTCCTCCGGAACATGTCCCCAGCCTGGAGGGACTGTTCTACAAGGTGGGTGGGGGAAGGTTTGGTGCATCAAGGTAGACTTGGGGGGGGTTGGGGTTGGGGTTGGATGTCATCCAACTGTATTTTAATGTAAACTGCTTGAATTGTTTGGATTTTTGCTGGTAGACAGTTCTTCTCCGTGATAGCTTTGTAGGTGTTGGCTGTGGCCACGGAAGGGATTAATTGTTCTGAGTTGAGATGCAAAGTTCTTAGCAAAGGCAGAAATGATGATGACAATCCAAGTTAATGTGTAGCATTTCCCCCCGCTGGGTCTTAAAACAGGAATAATTCCACTCCGTGGAGAAAAATGTATACCACCTCCACCACCACCTCCACCACTACCAGCAATAACAACAATGAAGGAGAGAGATAAAAACATGAGGTGTGAGCCACGAAATCGCATAACCCGGAGCCACCCCAGAGATAATAATTAATAAGAATTATGAGGAGCTAAAGCCCATTAGAGCTCATTGAATAGAAAGGGAGCGTGTGGAATTTAGATGCCTTGCGAAGGGAAGGCTGTGTTCTTCTATCCGACTATCAGGCAAGTTGTTCCGTAATTAAAGGCAGCTTTGAAGCAACGTTGTCAAGGGGTGGTTGGAAGGGAGGGGAAGAGCGTCTCCCCAGTCTTGCTCCTGTAATAAGAAGGAAGAAACACATGCTGCCTCTGAGCCTTCAAATGCGGCCAAAGGAGTTGCAACAAAGAGCATTTGGGAAGGGATGGGTTCCCCACCCCCACCCAACCCCGAGTGTCCCCCCCCCCCCCCAAAAAAAGAAAGATGGTCAGTCATGCTGGCTGGCTAGGTATGCATTCGTCAAACCTCTTACACCAAAGCATCTTCCTAATGTCTGGGAGTCTATTTCAAGAGCCAACGGCATTAAGAGTAGCTCCATTTTAAACCCTATGTTTAGTTAGGTGTAGATGGCTTTGCTTCTATGCCTAAACTGTATGTGTGAGCCAGTAAGATCTATTAAGCATGGATGAACATGCTAATACTTAACACTAAGCTAATGATAGGTATGTGCTAACAGCTCACGGCACGTTACACATGGTGCGTCAGTCCTGCTTAAACAAATTATTTGGAAGGATAACGTGACCATCTATTGATTAATATCAATTAACAGAATGAATTACTTCACCAACAGTGTACGTTTCCCAGCTTTTTCACGGCCAATTGTGAGCTGGGCCTAGGGATCCAGTTGGCTTGCTGAAGGTTACCCTGCAGGTCTGTCGCTGAGCTCTGGCTTGAACAGACAATGCTCTCACTCACAAGCTATCTCTCCATGATGTTACGTCAGCTAGAGACAGGAATATCTGGTGGTGGCATGAAGTCCCCTTTCTTGGGAGAATGTAGGAATTTGAAAAAAAACTGGCTAAAGTCAGACAGGGCTTGCCCCCACCCCTTACAGTCTCCCTGGGTTACATGTACATATTGTCTCAAACGAACTGAAGATTTTGCAAGGGTGCAGCTCAAAAGCTGCATGGCATGGATTCTTTGCTCAAGTTTGAAGGGTTCAGATTGGTGGCTCAGACACAGCCAGCTGTTTTAGACACATTTGCTGCAACAAGACAGACTGTTTCATTGGATTAAATACACTGAACTTAAATATTAATTAAACACTTTAATTAATATTTAAAATCCCAGGTGTCTGTGTCTGAATGCCTCCATGTGTGTATGGAGACGTGGAGTAGGTGGAAAGAAAGCTGCGCTACAACCTGAACACAAAGTCAATATGTCTGAGTGGAGACACAGAGACGAGTCAAAGTTCTCAACAGATCTTCCAGTGCTCAGAACAGCTGCCTCTTGCCCATTCTGACTCCAAAACTGGACATGTTGCCCATTAACTGCCCTGTGAATTTCATCATTTGTAAGGTGTTCCTGCGTGGCACAGAAGAGTCAACATCTGTGTTACGTATGGCACAGAAATAGGAGAATTGACTCAAAGTGAGCTGGAAGTTTGCTTCAAAAACTCAATAATATTTTTTCAAATGAAACAAGGTGTGACTTTTGGTGAAAGCGTTGGGCAGACGATCCCTGTGCATTTGAATTATCCTGAAAATTAATTATAACAGATTTCAGAGCTATTAGAAGTAATCAATTCTCCCTCTACCCCTGGGAGGTGCAGTAGGGGGTACAGGTAATATAGGAGCAACAGAAAGCCTGAATTATCCTACAGAAATGTTAAACAGTTTGGCAAATATCTCATCATGGCAAAGTTTGTGTGTGTTGTGCTTTTTTAAATTGATGAGGTTCTGCATCACGGCATAGAGAGATACTACCGGAAAGCTTTTACTGAAGCCGAAACACACAGGGCCACTGCTCATAGTATACTTTACCAATCTGTCTAAACTAAGCATCCAACTGATTTGGCCTCATATGCCCACAAAGCATCAACCCCTGTTCTATTTTAGCTACCTCCACGGGAAATCGGTGACACAGTTCTGTTTGTGGGTGCAACTCCACAAGGATTTTCTTTGGATGCTGTGAAAGGGGCGGGGGGGGAGCAGCTGCTGTATTTAGGGAACCCAATCAACTGTTTCAGCAGTTTAGTCTATACTGTTCAACTAACAGCCATGGCCTTTGCAGCCCAGGAGCCATTGATAGGAAGGCAAGAGAAGTGTGTGCATGGGGGTGGGGGGTGGGGAAATTGACAAGAATATTTCAAGCTGCTTTTTAAGATGCAGAGGCTGATGAGAAGCAGAAAGGGATGCAAGAAATCTGCTGGATTCTACTCAGTGCCTATTGCATTAGCAACCCTGCGATTTACGGAATGATCCGTCATCAACATTGCTCTCCCCCAGCACCTAGGCAGACAATAAAATAAAATAAAGCAAATAAAAATAAACCACTGACCCAGCAAAGATCCATGTGGCCTGCAGAGCATGGCAGGTATGCATAATTATTTCTAGTTTGGAAATGGAGTGCATGTTACCTGATGAAGATGGTAACGATGACGATGGTAACAGCAAAGGAGAAACCCCCACGCCCGCCTTCATCACCCTCTTTCCCCGACGAGTGTGCAAGAGGCTCAGATGGACTCTGCTCTTTGCCGTTCTGCCATTGTGGGGACCTGCACATTTCTCCGGAAAACAGCCCTCTTAAATTACTCTTTCCATTGCTGACCAATATGTCTGTGAAGATTCTCAGTCATCCAGGTGAGTTTATCTGGAAGTTGAGTCATGGCTACTGGACTTCTTTTTTGAGAGATTGAAATGTTTCGCTGTTCATCCAAACAGCTTCATCGGTCCGATGAAGCTGTTTGGATGAACAGCGAAACGTTTCTATCTCTCAAAAAAGAAGTCCAGTAGCCATGACTCAACTTCCAGACATTGCCGACCAAGTGTCTGCATCAAGCTCTAAGAATGACTCTCAAAATATGCCATAGCGATGTGCTTCGCATAGATCAGATCTCTCTGCTTTACACGCAGCCTGCTCCAGCACACGTTGGTGTGAAACACGGGGCCCAAACCAGTATTTAAACAACCGTTAGAAAAAGTCCACTCAGCTTCTGTGTACTGAATTAAACCTCACAGACAGTTCATAATACACAACGGACCTATACATGCAGAAATGACTGGGTATGGTGTGTTTGCAAGTGGAGGCCCTGCACAAATAGCTAACAATGGCTTCCTAGACTCTGTTAGATCATCCCAAATTCTGTTATGGTAATGGGATTTGCCCTACTTGTTGCATTTTAGTGTGGGCCTTTTATAATGTTCTAGAGGAACATCACAGAGGAAGGTTTCTGTTAAAACACTTGGCTTCACCATCTCTTAATTATCTTGCCTGTTCTTACTAAACTAAGTTCCGCTGTGTTCAGTGTTGCTCCCTCCCAGGTACATATACATCAGATGGCTACCTTAAGACTACCTTAGGGTGAAAAGATTGTTCTCTATTTTTTATACCATTAAATCCTTGCCTATGGAAATTCTGCCAGGACCATGTTTGGGTGTGTGTGTGTGTGTGAAGTAAATAAATGATTATAAAAATACCACTGAGTCAGAAATGATTACAGTCTCCACATTATTACTGCAGCATCTCTATACAATTTTCTTCACCAGATGTCTAATTGATATATGGCATTCACTATCACTAGTTATAGGAAGTGATGGTCTCTGGCTAAGATAACTTTCAATGGGCATTTGGGCATTTCGCATACACAAAGACACAGCTAACAACCCAGCTCTTTTGCAGAGGCAGTGTCCCCCTGCATGCCATTTGCAAGCATCCAGAAACTGGTGGGTTCTCTGGAGACATCTGATTGGCAGCAGATACTGCAATAGAACAACCATTAGTTGGATTCTACAAATTCTACTGCAGTATTTGGGGGAGGGAGATTCTATGAAGGTGTTATTTCTAGAGAGACTTCAAATTTAACAATTTTAGGCAGACTCGAACTTTTCCAGTAAGTAAGTAAGTAAGTAAGTAAGTAAGTAAGTAAGTAAGTAAGTAAGTAAGTAAGTAAGTAAGTAAGTAAGTAAGTAAGTAAAACACTACTCCCCAGTGTAGACAAATGTTTCCACTGCTTCCCTGGGAACACTGCAGCTCAGATTATAAATTAAGACAAAAACAGAGGGGGGGGGAACACTATTTTGAATTTTCTCCCTTTCTAGCAAGAGTCACCCTATCCAAAGCTGGTTTTCAAGTAGAACCTGCACTAGGCACTAGGCAGGAAAGAGTCACTCTTGTCCCCAACAAGCTTACAACAGTCTTCCTCAACCTAGAATCTTCTAAAGATGTAGATGTCCGTCATTCCAGACAGCACGGTTGGTGTAACAGGATTTGGAGTCCAACAAGGGAGAAAAGTTTAGGAAGGCTGTGCTGGAAAAACATTTGATCTCCTGACTACCTCTGCAGACGTTTGGAACATATGAGTGAAGTCGAAAATCGGAAAGGACCCGCATTAAAAGGAGGAAGACGCGTGTCAGCCCCAGTAGCTATTTGGACTTGAGGGCAGAACACAGAAGACAAAGAGATTTGATTTAAGTAAATGCCTCGTTGTAGTTTGAAACGGGGGAAGGGCGGATATTATTTTTAAAGAGCTCTTAAAAGCTCCAGCCCGTTCGCCTTGCTTCGGTGGTCTGTGAAAAGATGCAAGAGGTTAAAAAAAAGAAAAAGAAAGAGGACGATGAGATGATAGATGGATTCCTGCTCTCTCTCTCCCCCCCCCTCTTTCATTTTTGCCACCAGGCTGGGTTCAGACCTGGGCGGGCTCCTCTTAGAAAGCCACCATCTATCTTTTATTTATTTATTTATTTATTTATTTATTTATTTATTTATTTATTTATTGACGCTCCCTTTTCCCCGCGCCAGGAGCCTGTGGCAGGCGACAGCGGCATGGGCTCGTTAGGCCGCGGCGAGACGTCGGGCACCGCTGTGGGGCGCTCGAGCTCTACCCTGGCTCTCCCCGCGGTGCGCCTCGGAAGAGGAGACGCCGCCGTCTCCCGGCCGAGATGCGTTGCTGAAGGGCTGGCGGTGGAGGGGGGGGGGGAGAGAGAATCAAAAGGATGGGGGGGGAGAGAATGGATGTGTGTATTGGAGGGAAGGGGGGAGTTGCAGGGAAGGGGTGAGGAGGTGGGGAGGAGAACCGAGGCTTTCTTCTCTAATGCACTCGCTGGGGAGACTTTGTTACCAAACAGATGCGGGCGAGAAGGGCAGGCGGGGGCGGCGTGGTACAAGGAACTCCCGGGGGAAGGATAAGTCCAGGGAGGCAGAGAATGGCTGGGGGTGGGGGAGGCAGAAGGGCAGGGTGCCCCCCCCAGCTCCCCCGCCCGCTTCTCCCCTTCTGATCAGCGTTGGGAAGGCGCTTTTGATCTCGTCGGGAAGGAAGGAAAGAAGGAAGAGGAGCCGCCAGGCCGACCTACGACACCCGACGGCGGAGGCCTCCGCCGCTTCGCCCACGGCCACCCGGCGCTCCCGTCTTCCAAGCCCGGCCGGGAGCTTTGGAGAGCCTGCCTGCTTTCTCCTGGGAGGCGTCGCCCTCCCCCCCCCCCACTCGGGGCGCCTGTGGGTGGCTGAGAGAGCCCGCGTTCGCCACCTCCTCCGGCATCCTGGCTCTGCCCTTCCCTTTGTGACTCCCGGGCAGGGAGGGGAGCGGGGAGGGGGGGGCAGGGTGCGAAGGCCTGCTGGGAGTTTGTGGCTTGTCCAAGGCCGGTGGAGGAGGGGGGGGGTTCAAGGGATCCCCGCAGGAAGCCCAAAGAGGAGCCCCCCTGGGACTACCAGACCCCCCCCACATCCAGCCCCCCCCCGCGCGCCTTCTGGGTATCCAAAGTATCCCAGAGGAGAGCAGGGCGCGTGGGGTGTGTGGCCCTTCCTCTTCTCGTTTCTTTTTTGATGGGGGTGGTTTTTTTTTTTTAATCACATGTCTCTTTTCTCTTTACTTTTAAGGCACAGTCAGCTGAGGGAATCATTCCACACAGGCGCACCCCGCATCCCGCAAAGGGTGCCAGCAGACGGAGGGAGGTTGGGGGAGGTGGTTGGTTGGATGGGTGTTAGCCGCCGCCGGGTGATCTGAAAAAGGAGAATTAAAGCGTGCCGTTGGAAACCTCTCTGCTCCGCGATGGAGCGGATGATCTATGAAAGGACAGGCCCTCTGGCAAAGGCTCTCTGTGAAGAGCAGACGGGCAGATCCCACCAAATCCTAGTTTTTAAGAACTAAACACGAAAGCGTCATCGGGGGAATTAAGGTGATCAACACGGAGGTCTTTTAGAGCAGACTTCAGGAGGGATTGGGATGGAGGTATGAAGCATCCAGGTTTATTGTTATTTAAAAAAAATGTTCTTAATAAATTCAAGCCAGCGGCAAATCTCCGATCAAAAGAAAGGGATATTTCTATTGAATCACGAGAAGACAAACATTTCCAAATACTGTAGTATCTTTTGCAGTCGTTCCTTTAAAAACAAGCAAGCAAGTAAGAAGGAGGTTAAGAAAGAGAGAGACAGAGAGAGTCAACGAAGCCTATTGTTAAGACGTTTTCAGAGCTGTGCCAATTAAAAGAGAATAAAACTTAGAACTTATCTGGATGTTGGGACAGTATTCAAGATTAAATTAGACTCCTCATCCCCTAATCCAAGTAACCGCAGTCAACATAATAATAATAATAATAATAATAATAATAATAATAATAATAATAATAATAATAATAATAATAATAACAACAACAACAACAACAACAACAACAACAACAACAACAACAACTGAGGCTACTGTCCTTAGTACCCTTTCCAAGAGTAAAACCACTGAATGTAGTAGGAATTAATTCCAAGTAAACATAAACAGGACCCCCCATTACAATCACAACCGGAGAACAAAGGCCTATTTGGGATGGGAGAAGGTTAAAAGGTGACTTTGAAAATGCCTTTGAAATTTAGATGTTTTTTTTTTTTTAAATAAATTGCTGGCAAATGAGGTGGTTGAACGCCTGGAACATACAGAATCATCCACAGGCACACAGAAATCTTTTCGTGTTTTTTTTTACTGGGATACTTTCGGAAAATGTCCTAGTTTTAAAACGTAGACCATGGGACAATATTATTGTGCTTTTTATAGGTGGAAAGTTAAGTTGTAAGAACCAGCTGAGAGGCGGGTTCTGCCCCCCCCCCAACTCGCAAAAGAACTGGCAAGCGTTCACGTCTCAAATCAAATCGAAACCATTGCAATGTCCTAATTAGCGTAATTAGAATAATAAGCCTGCCTATATGTGGTAAGACAATGTGTACAAACAACTTTATTTAATGTATACGGCTAATCAGCGGTGCGTGCGCCCTTGAATGCGTTGGTGCAATAAAAACGCACCCTCGTCCGCCCAAACAATCAAATACACATTAGTTTAATGATTGCGCCTGTTTGAATGTCTCCGAAATCCACAGGCGGAGGAGAATAAACAGCGTCGCCCTGGTGCGTCTGTCTCCCCTACTGACCAGCCTGCCTGCCGGGACTTGGCCACGAATGACGGGGTTGGGGGTGGGGGGCTTGAATGAATCGAGCAGGGACGGGCCATTCACGAGCGAAGGAGCAGCCTGCCCCGAACGATTCCTTTCCAGGGCGCTCAGGCCTTGCCCGGTGGACCTTCGGGAATCTCCCCGGAAAAAGGATCCGGGCGGCTCCCCCTCCGCCTAGGCCCCCCAACAGCCACGGCTTTGGCGAAGGCAGCAAGGGCACGGGGGCCAGGGGTGTTCACTCCCTTCCTTGGGAGGAACTTTTTGCCCTGAACTTAGCCGAACTTTGGAAGGAAGTTGGCTTGGGTGGGTGGGTGGGGGGTGCCAGGGTCATTTAAAAAACAAAACAAAACAAAACAAAAACAGAAGTAGCCCATCCACAGGACAGATGGTCTGCTCCCGGTCTCAAATCTTTGAAATCGGTGGCGGGAACCCAATTCTCCCTCTCTCCCTCCATCGCTCTCCCTATCATTGGGATGTTAGACCCCTTCCAAGCCTGGAAACTGGGGAGGAAGGTCGGCGTTTGTTATTCAGGGGCCGGGGCCACCCACCCACCCACCGACCCTGCAGACCCTGTTGGCGCCCAAGAGGAAGGTTCGAACCGCTGGCTCCTGGCTGAAAGCCCACTGCCAGCGATCCGCTCGCCAAAATAAAACGCTGTCCCGGCTCTGGTCCTTCCGGCTCGCGCTGCAGGCATTAAAACGCGGCACGGATCTTCCTCCACCCGGCAGTTAAAAAGTGGGAGACTTACGCTGTGATAAGTTAGCCGCCCTGTACAGACCGGAGGCACCTCTAATACCCCCCCCCCCGCTTGCCTTTTGATCGTCGACGGGCCAAGCCCTAAAGAGGTTCAGCCGAAGTCTTGAGCGGCGGATTGGGAGAACAAGCGGCGTCGAGAAGGGCATTTATGGGGAGGTTGGGCTTTGCAAGAAACCCACGGGGCTTGCTTGCCCGTAGGTTTCTTTGCTTCCCCCACACCTCTCGGTCACCCGTGGCCTGGATTAGGCCAGTGATCCCGCGCTCAGCTTTTAACGGCGTGGCGGATCCGGCAGGACAGCGGGACCTCCGGCCGGGCGAAGGAGACGCGGAGGGCTCGCCAAGGGTCATTTACGCCGCAGGGAAGCGCTCAAGGCGTTCAGGGATCGAGTCTGGAGGCCTGGGAGAGGGCGGGGCGCTTCTTCTGCCTTCCCCGTTCAGAGTCGGCCTTTCATACCTGGATGGGTGGCCCACCTGACCACCCTCCCCACCCCAAGTGAAAGCGACTCCGAAGAAAGCTTCAGAAATTCTCCCCATCCGGCGGAGAAGCAGGACAGAAGAAGTGGCCCTTCACAGACATCCTCCGCGGCCCTTTCAAGTTCAAGCATCCTTCCAAACACGTCCGGCAAGCCAACCCTGTCCCCACCCCCCGTCCGCGTCCGCTTTTGGGCGATAATTACTCTAGAGACAAGCAAGATTGGAAGAGGGGTAAGCGAGGCGCCCCGAATCAATGGGGTTTCCCTTGAAAGTTGGGAGGATCGAAACACCATTATTCCGAAAACAGAGCCTTCCCTCCTGCAGGATGAAGGGCACAAGAGGGCGAGAAAAGAACCCATAAAAGCGGAAGGAACCAACACGTGTATGTTTTATGTTTCCCTATTATTATTATTTTGAGCTCCGCGGGGGCTCTCTGCAAGTCACCCAAGGTTTGCTGACCCGCAATGCAGCCTAGACTTAATTGAGATGCCATCAATCAGGACTCGGCATACTGAAATGTTTTTACTGGTGTCCCGATTTCGAATTAGGTGCAGATCTCAACCTTTTAAACGGCAAATGTGGTGTCAACCACTTGCTTTCTAACTGTGGCCGCCATCCCAACCTTGGTAGCCATGGGACTTTTCTTGGGGAAATAAAAGGCGATTTGCCCCGTGAAAGGTTCAATAACTTCCTCCTATCCTCACGAATCCCCTCCCAGATTGGTAAAAGCTCTTGATGAATTCCCACACCCCTGAAGTCTACAAGAAAGTGTGCTGCTGAGAGGAGAGCGTGTAGGCTCACTGGACTGTTGATTGTACCTATTTGTCCCTCAGGGTCTTGCCCGAAAGCCTGTTCAGGAACGGGTCTTTTGGATGCCTGGATCATTAACAGATTTGTCGCTGCAGAAACAGCACATTAATACGACCACCTTGGAAGTTCTCCTACCAGCTTCTTCTCCGCTCAGCAAAAACAGCGGCTTCCTGAAATAAAAATGGGTGTGTGTGCGCGCGTCTCCTAGGGGGCCCTAACATGGCTACGGAGAGCCTTCCGCTCAAAAAACATTCTATAGGAAGAGCCGTTGATCAGAATGGAGCATTATTTCCCCCCCCCCCCCAAAAATGTGATTTGTAGCACAACCTCCGTGCATATTCCCTTCTTAAATCAATCCCACTGAGTTCGCAGAGACTTACTTTGATGTGTAGGCTCAATGCCTTAATCTAACGTCATCTACTAATAGTCTGGATTTCAGGCATCCAGCGCGATTCTATGTGGGCTCCCTACATTTAAGACTCGCTTCTAGGATACCCATAGAAATGGGACGGCAGCCTGAAACGACTACTCACATTTTGCAAGGCGGAATGTACTCGATCGCATGGTTTCCACTAGATTTTTTTTTTTACTTATCCAGGAATAAAAAGGGACTTTCTTGTAACAAAGCATGTTGAAGGGTATATTTAATTTTGAAATAACATTATATTGCCTTCCCTTATATGATTTTTGAATTCCTGAATTTACCAACACGTTATAGTTGAGGCTTTTTTATATAAAGCAAATAAATCTGCATTTGTAAAGGGAACTTTGTAACCAAGCTGTTTCCTTCAGGAACATGCACCTTTTACATAGTGTACATACACCCTGTGGTATAAACACTGGCTATGTCTCAAATAAACCTCTGGTTAAATCTTTGGGCGCCTATAGCTCTGGTCAAAGTTTCATATCGCCTCATTTTAAACCCCCCCCCCCCAATTTTCAAATTCTGTTTCTCTGCCCCTTCCTCAACTTTGTCACTCATTTTGATACGGCAACGTGAATATATATATATATATATTTACAAGAGAGACAAAGATTGCAATCTTAAATCTACTTCTCAGAAAGTGCTCCTCTTGAACTGGTTGGGTCTTTTATTTTTAACTCCCTCAATAAACCCTTTTCGGATCCGACCAAGGTATGACCGCAGTGTCAACCTTAAAGCATGCCATCTCAGAAGTAACTCTCGCTGAGCTAAAGTAAGAATCGACACCCAGCCATACTAAACCCGGGACACAACGCGATGAGTTTGGGTGAGGTTCGGTTGGTCTCTGGGCCTGGGACAGCTGTGCCAACTCACTGCCCAAACTCCGGGCTGGCCAGGAGCGCGTTATAGCCCTTCAAGGAGAAGGGGAAGGCCCTCCGACCCTAAAGCATCGCCCGCCTCCTGTCCGGCCCGGGATGGCGAGCAAATGAAGCGCTCGCGTTTTTGACCCTGTTCAGGATGCGGCGCTGGGCGCGGAATGACAAGCAAACAAATTGGCGTAATTGGTTCGCGGATCGTGGTCGTCTCGCCGTTCGGAATAGGCGCTCGCCACACAAAGGCCTCGTGGAAAGGCGGTGGCGGCCTTCCCCTTCTAAAAATCAGCGTCATTTACATGCCCATTCATCACAGGGCCCGGAAACGTAAACAACAGACCCTGCAACAGCCAAAGGAGGAGGAGAAGCAAGCAGGGAAGGGTTTCCCACAACAGAACATTTTTTGGGGGGGGAGGGGTTGAGAAGGGACAATCTCGACCAGATTTCTTTTTTAAATATCCTAGCCTTGCTTCAGATTTCTACTGCTGAAGAAAGAAAGAAAGAAAGAAAGAAAGAAAGAAAGAAAGAAAGAAAAAAAAAAGAAAGAAAGAAAGAAAGAAAGAAAGAAAGAAAGAAAGAAAGAAAGAAAGAAAGCCTGCACTTACTGGCAGCTCGCACTTAACCAAAACAACTTTCCCAAACTCTTTCTATTTTATTCCGATCTCGACCTTCCCTTTCCTTCAAGCTCCCTTTTAAGTGAGAACCCCCTTTTCCAATCTGAGACATAGTCGCCTCTGCCTCCACAAACACCTCTCTCTCTCCCTCCTTCCCTTGTATGGGTCGGTTCAGGTCCTACACCATCCTTCGGGAGTGGAAGTCACACGCGCGCTTCGCCACGTCAAGATTCCCACCGCTGGGCCCTTCATTTTCCTCCCCCCCACCCCCCGGGGACGGGAGCTTCTCCTCCCCCCCAAATCATCTGGGTCGCCTGGAGAGCCGAGCCTTTTCTCTGGGGGAGGGGGGAAGGGAGGGAAGGCACAAAAACAAGCAAGGCCACCGCCGCTCCTATTTGACCGAGAAAACAAGTGCTGGAGGTGTATCTGAAGAGAGATGCGCTGATCACGATTTAATTTCTTTGGGAAAAGAAATGGGGGCGAGTGAAGAAGGAAGGGTTCTTTGCAAAGAAGACCGACTCATCAACAGTTCTCTCTGGGATGGGCTTCCCTGTTTCTCTCTGCCCTTCCAAACCACACGATCCGGACACTCTTGAGAGCGGCCTCAACTGGAAACCTAGATTTCCCTCCGGTGGGACTTGAGACGAGGTGGGCGCGAGAGCTCGGGGTTCAGAGATGAAACCTCGCCCCCCCCCCGGAGAAAATAAACCACACCTGGCCCGCCGAGCACCACACACGTGATTCCCGCCCCTCCCGCCCCCACTCCCACCCGGCCAGAAATACTGGAGAAGAGCAACATATTCCCTTCAAGACCGCCGAAATGTCCTGCAGAGGGCAGATGCTGCCTAGTTTTCAACGCCTCAAATCCCCCGCCTATCCACCCCTACTCGACTATTATTATTATTATTATTATTATTATTATTATTATTATTATTATTATTATTATTATTATTATTATTATTATGGAAAAGAAAACATACATACAAACAATCCGGCGAGCTATTGACCAAGGGACATCCAATCTATAGCCAGCTTAAACATTTTACCCATCAGCATATCTGCGGAGGCTGAACACTCCTTCTTGCTGTCACTTGGCTCCCAGACTATTGATAAGATCATTTGGCTGCATCTGTTTGGGACGCGTGTAATATTGACTAGGAGTTAGAAAAAGATGATTAAATCTCATAAGCCTGGGAAGTCTCATTCCAGGGGGGAAGGTAGCAGCGCAGGCGAGAGGAGTGGAGAGGAGGAAGAGGAAGAGCAATTTGTAGGGTGGGGTGGGGGTCAAAGGGAGGAAGGTGGGGATTTCCATCATGCTCCTAAACAAACCGCACACCACGCTCCCGGTCCGCCTGGAGGAAGCCACCAATTGATGATACCGGCGCAAGAATAGGCCCATTGACTACAAGAAACACCTTGGGCTTTCCTCAAAAATAACCCAATCACATGTAAACCGAAGGACCTATGCACACACAATCACAGAGAGACAATATTTCCTCGCATTCATAACGCATAAGAGACCCTCAGCCCTCTGAGCCGCCGTAGCCGCCTTCATCCTAGACGCAACCGGATTTCGTTTTGAGCCGAGGTCCCATTTCCTCGGGAGTTATTAGTCCAATGGAAAACTAACCATCTCGCTTCCCTACATAGTGACCTGGGAGTAAAGTTCAATTGATTCCAAAGGGACTCAAGACTGCGGTCCGGTTGGAGCCAAACGCTTCGGTTTATAAGGGTCCCTTAATCGTAGATCAGAGAGGGGCTAGGCTAGGAGAAAGAAACATCGAGGGGGAGTTGATCTGCTCAAGGGAGAAAGAAAACGGAGCCTTGGAATACTGGAAAGAACAACCAACATGCAGTCAATCTAACAAAACATTAACTTGGTTTTCTTGGAATCCAATTTACGCGCCTAGTAGCTACCTCTAGGCGCGGGAGGCCAAGCACGCGTCGGCGTTTAAAGCGTTAAAACCATTTACTTGCAAAGAGTAGGCCTTTGTGGTGTGTGCGCGCAGCTACATCTATATTTATAGGCATTGGGGGAGCATGTGGGCAGCCACGAACCTCGTGGTGCTGTTGCTTTCAAGCACTTGAAGTTGGGCTTCAACGATCCAGAAGCCGCTTAATTTTGAGATGAGGTTGGACCCCATAAATGCCATCCAGCCTTCGCTAGAGAGAAACTAGGCGGCGGCTGTTCTTGTCAGATCTGACCTTTTACCGCACAAGTAAGTGAGAATGTTTGGGATCCCTTTCCCAGCCCTTAGACTGAAGAACCACCAACTACTGTAGTAAGGGAACCGGACGGAGATTTTTCTAACGCCTTGTTTACCTCTAAGGAAGTTTCTGTAGGTTTGTGTAGCTTCCAGGCAGATGTAAAGAGTCCTCAGGCATGGGTGCCCAGCTGAGCTGTTTTTCCAGAAGGGCAGGCCCACCCTTTAAACATCCGTTTATACCTGTGTACCCTTATTCCTACCCACTATGCCATCTACCTGAGTTATTCCAGCCAAGCTGGCAAAAAGATTAGGCATACATTTCACTCCAAGCACTCATGAAGAAGGAAAGACCAAGAATTCAAAACCAGAGCAAAACTATTCTGTTCCTTTCTCTATAGAGACCTATATGCCAAAGAGCTGTGCCACCACTCATTGTTTTTCTGTTTTTTCTTCTTTCTCTCCCAAACGGAAAATAAAAGATATGCCAATAAGTCGAACAAACTAAAAGTCTTGTGCATTTCCGCTTTATGTAGATAATAAAATATTACTTTAACATAAATATATAAAGATCTCTGCACTTTTATTTTTTTCCCCACAAGCACATCCAAATGTACCAAAAAACAAATAATTTCTTCAGAGGCTGAACAAAAAAAAATTACATCCCATATAGTTTTTGTTTGTTTGTATGTTCACCTACTCATTTAAAGCTACAGGGAAAAAAAACAGTTTCCAGAACCTGTTTGCTTCAAAAGAAATAAATATACATTGAGGCAGGCCACTTAAAAATGATACGAAAATATTTCCCTGGGTAGCATTGAAAAAGAAAGAAAGAAAAAGAAAAATAGACAAACAAAACATTTAAACTATTTCTGCATTTCAAAGGACAAATATTAAACATATATACAGAGTGGTAAGGTTTGCTTGGTAACCCCTCTTTGAAATTTTAAGTAAACCCATGCCAGGATTTAAAAGTGGGTATGCCTTCCCTAAACTCCCATTTTTCACCTTACCCAGAAATTAATAAAATGTCACCTTTCACCACTTCCTCTGCCCTCAACCTGGATATGAGTTTTCAAATGACTTTGGTCCCACCCCACCCCACCCCAAACACAATCAACAGCAGCTAGAGTACTCTTTATAGAACTCCATGACTGCATCATTTTTGAAGGAGGGATAAAAACCCCACAACATGGTAAAAACAGAATAAAGGCCAACAAAGCTGTATTCATCTTCAAAGGGGAGGGGAGGGAGAGAGAAAAAATAAAATCTATTACCAGGCTAGCATTGAGAGAAAAACAGCCCAATACTAAATCCCACCTAGCTACTCCCATGTTCATCAGAGCGTCTCTCTGTGAGAACATGAAATTGGCCTCAGTAAGCACTCTGTTAGGGCAATGGGGTTTCAATTGTTTTTCTAAAAGTTACAGACCACCCCCATCTTTGTGTGTGCCTGCTGAAGAGATCCATCCCAATGTGGATTGGTCCCTATCACAGTTACAAAGCTTGCCCCAATCACCCCAACATAGGACATCACCTACAGTTCCAGATTTTGCTTCCTGTTAACCCCATCCTTTCTAGAGTTTTGTTCTTGTTTTTTGGAGGGAGGCCAGGGAATGTTACCTTCTGTCTTTTTCTTTCAAGAAAATATTGTCCTTTTGAAGACTACAGAGGAAGAAGAAGAAGAAGAAGAAGAAGAAGAAGAAGAAGAAGAAGAAGAAGAAGAAGAAGAAGAAGAAGAAGAAGAAGAAGAAGAAGAAGAAGAAGAAAAGGAAGGTTGGAATATGGCATTTTGGTGGCTTTGTTTGCATTTCACTTGGCTTTCTTTGGAGAAAGAAAAAAATGCTCTCTTTCATGCATCACATTATGCCAGAATCTCGAAAGGAAGGAAGGAAGGAAGGAAGGAAGGAAGGAAGGAAGAAAGAAAGAAAGAAAGAAAGAAAGAAAGAAAGAAAGAAAGAAAGAAAGAAAGAAAGAAAGAAAGAAAGATGCTGTGGGATATGGTAAAAGTCTAAGAATAAATATTGAGGATAAATCCCCACCCACCCCACCTGCTTATGGGCACCACAACCCCTGGTACTCCATTAAGGGCTTGATTTCAAATGAATCCTTGTCATATATTTATTTGGAAGTGAGCCCCATTGAGTTCAACAGAAAAAAGCCTTCCTACCTTTCCAACTTGAACCCGTGGACTTTAATGAAAGCTATAATTGCTTTAACATTGAAAGTGGGTTTTGTATACTCTACATCTGCACTAAACTCCCACTGGGGCGAATGGATCCAGGCTTGCTGGAGATGACAGCTGTTCCTAGGCCTCTTCCCTTACAGCAGGGTTAAATGAATATGATACAAAACAAGGGGGGGAGGGGAGTCCTACCTAGAAGGCTGGGCGGGTGGAGGGGGGACTCTGGAAGGTCTCACCTTCTTCACTAAAGCAAACAAATAGAAAGCAGGTGGTGCCAAGACCAGACTAGAGCCTGAAGCTGTAACAACTCTCAGCACCTTGGTTTATGCCAAGAATATTGGAACCGAATTCCAAAGGATTCTTGCTGGAGATCAGGAAGAAGGGTGGTTTTTTTGGTTTCTTTGTTTGTTTTCAGTCTGATCTCCCCTACTGAAAAAGGATGTCACCATACACGTCCTAGGACAGGGTGATGCCGGATGCTCAAGATCGACAGAGAACTTTCTCTGCAGGACCTCTGAAGCAACCATTAACCTCTCCTCTCTGTGTCTTCTTCTGCCTTTCTTCCTCTTTCCCTCGGTCTCCAGTTCCCATTTGCAAAGGTCCCTTCCCCTTTCAGTTCCATTCAGAGCGTAACTTTCTGCTGGAAAGTCTGGCTAGGTGTTACTCTGCTCTTCCACCCAGACTAGGTATGTTTCTCGCGTGACCGTTTTATCCAGGAGGCCTTAATTTACCCAAATCCCTCCTCTTGCCTTTATGGATATGCTTCGTTCTCCATATCCTCATCTAGATTCTCCCCGTCTACGCCACCCTTTCCCTCCCTCATTGAGGCCCAGCCGTTCCCCCCAACACACTGGCCTGGACGCACAACGTACACACTTCTGAATGATTCCGCAGCTGCATTTCTGGAAAGTGGTCGCAGTCCCCCGCCCCCCCCGCCCCAACCTCTGCTCTCTGTTCTCTTTCTTACACTACTCTCAAAATCTGCTGAAGACTCAAGAACCGGTCTCCCCCACTTCGGAGGCTAAGGATCGCAGAAAGAGCAAAATCGACGCGGCCTCTATGGCAGGTGTCTCCCGAAACTTAGCATCCACACAAAGAGGAAAGCAAAGGCTACGCCGGTTTGGTGTGTGTGGGGGGGATATCCCACCGCTGGGCAGCTCTCAGGGTCGGAAAATGCAAGTCACACCCCCCATGGCATGAAAGGGAGATGCAAAGTGTAAACTTCACTTTACTTGCAGTGCAAATTCAGGGAGTTTCTTTTCAAAAGGAGGCCGGTCTCTCCCCGAACAACACTCCCCTAGTTCTAAGTTTTCTCCATTCCTTCCCTCTCTCCCAAAGACCCCCATCCTAAAGATAAAGCGTGTCCCAGCTGGGCAAAGCATCTTTTGTGTGTGTGTGTCCCGGGTGCCTTTGACTCGTCCCCCAATGCAGTTCACGGCATTGAACGCCCACCCGCGCCCACCCCGGCTAAGCCAGGCTTTTCTTCTCTACAGCGGGGGAGATGGCTTTGTACAGCCCCCTGAAAGTATGGGAGTCTTACCGAGAGGTGCCTGAAAAGAGGCGGGGAAGAGAGAGAGAAAGGGGTGGCGGTGACGGTGGTGGGAGTTGGGGGTGGTGGTGGCAGGGGGCAGGCACTCATTCGCCTCTTTTACACGCACACCAACGCACGCACGCACACCCATATACTCACTGCACTCCATGGCCTGGTTACTCGCCTGTAAAAGGTCAAAACACCCCATTCATAATTACACACTTTGCTACCGTTTCAAGGATAGTTCAATGCAGGCGCCTTCCTTCCTTCCTTCCTTCCTTCCTTCCTTCCTTCCTTCCTTCCTTCCTTCCTTCCTTCCTTCCTTCCTTCCTTCCTTCCTTCCTTCCTGTTTTGTTTTGTCTGCTTTTCTGTTGGTTTTGTTTAAAGGGGGAGAAGGGGGCAAAGCAATCAAAAAGGGTTGGCGGAGTCGAGGGTGAGAGGGAGGGGGCCGGGGGTCGGCCCCCCGTCCCCCCTGCTCCTCTTCCTCCTCCTCCTCCTCCTCCTCCTCCTCCCCCTCCTCTCCGCCGGCGGCGGCGGAGTTCACTGCACAGGAGTCTGTACCCCGTGGTGCGGCGGCGGCGTGTCCCTGCTGGCCCCATACACGTCCTCGGCTCCCGGCAGAGCCCCTCCCGGAGGAGTCATGCGTTTCTCTTTCTGTCTCCTGTTACAAAACCACACGCGGACCACCTCTTTCTCGAGCTGGAGGCTGTCCGCCAGCGAGGTGATCTCCTGGGCGGAGGGCTTGGGGCACTTGAGGAAATGGCTCTCGAGGGCGCCCTTGACGCTCACCTCGATGGAGGTGCGCTTTTTCCGCTTGCGCCCCTGCGCGGCGATCTTGTCTATGCTGGTGGGGCTGCCCGACGACGAGTCCGCCTCCTCGAGCCACTTGTTCAACAACGGCTTCAACTTGCACATGTTCTTGAAGCTCAGCTGCAGGGCCTCGAACCGGCAGATGGTGGTCTGCGAGAAGACGTTGCCGTAGAGGGTGCCCAAGGCCAAGCCCACGTCCGCTTGGGTAAATCCCAGTTTGATCCGCCGCTGCTTGAACTGCTTGGCGAACTGCTCCAGGTCGTCCGAGGTCGGCGTGTCCTCGTCCGAGTGCGCCTCGTGGTGGTGGTGGTGGTGCGGGTGGTGGTGGTGCGGGTGGTGGTGCTGGGGCGGCTGCTGCTGCTGCTGCTGCTGCCCGTGAGGATGCTGCTGCTGCTGCTGCTGCTGCTGCTGCTGCTGCGCGAGGTGATCCGGGTGGTGAGGCGGCGGCGGCGGCGGCGGCGGCGGCTCCTCGTGGGCGTCCCGCAGGCCGTGGTGGTGCATGCCCGGTTGCCCCGAGCCCAGCATCCCGTTGACCGTGAAGCCCGGCGGCGGCTGGGAGTAGAGGAGACCGCCTTGGCCGCCGCCGTTGGAAGCGGCCATGCCGGGCGGCAGGTGAGCCGCGCCGCCCGTCCGCCACGCCACGGCGGCGGCCACGGCGGCGTGGTGGCTCCCGGCGTGATGCACCAGGTGCGGCGGTCTGCCTTGGGGCGGCGGCGGCGGCGGCGGGTGGTGCGGCGGAGCTTGCAGATCGTCCCCCCGGCCGCCGCCTTGCACCACCGAAGGCTTGATGTCCTGCTGGCCCAGCGGGCTGGTCGACCACGGCGAGTCCCCTCCGTTGCCGCCGCCTCCTCCTCCTCCGCCGCCGCCGCCTCCCCCTCCGCCTCCTCCTCCTCCTCCGCCGCCTCCTCCTCCTCCTCCTCCGCCGCCGCCGTGGGACAGCGCCGTGATCCACTGGTGCGCGTGGCTGAGCGGGTGCCCGTTGCTCTGCAGCGCGTAGTCCGCCTGCACCAGCGCCTGGGCGTCCCGGTAGCCGCCGCCGCCCGGCTGCATGCTCCCCGGCGGCTCGGCGTGCACCATGGGCGAGCTGGAGGTGAGCAGGCTGTAGTGGTTAGACGCTGTGGTCGCCATGACTCTCTGAGCCGGACTGAGGGCTCCGCTTAAAGGAGCCGCGCATTTGACAGCTACTTTTCCGCCTCGGGCTCCTCTCGCCGCGCGCTTCCCCCGCAAGTCCGCTTGGCAGAGCCCACTGCAAAGGCACGCGTCCCCGCTCCTCCCTCCCTCCGGCCCCCATTGGCTCCCTGCGCTTTGATTTACGTGGAGACCTCTAGCAACCGGCGCAGGGGGAGCCTCCCATTGGCCCCGGCCCTGGCGCTGACACCACGCCTCCCGCACAGGCTCGGGCTCTCTGGCTCCCCCCCGCCCCCCCCCACACACACACCGCGCGCTCCGCTCTGCCTTTGTAATCAAACTCTGAGGAAGGAAGGAAGGAAGGAAGGAAGGAAGGAAGGAAGGAAGGAAGGAAGGAAGGAAGGAAGGAAGGAAGGAAGGAAGGAAGGAAGGAGCGCGCAAAAGGTGCTGGTGCTGGTACTGGTGGTGGGGAAGAGTACAAGGAAAAGGGGCCAAGCATCCAGCGGAGAGAGGGGAAAGAGAAGGAACACGCCAGTTGATTCTAGCTACACGAGCTAAGTCTTGATGTGGGGGAGCAGATGATCCTTATAAAATCAAACCACAAACCCGTGCTTTTTTTGGGGGGGGGGGGCGGAAGCGCTCTCCTTTCTCTCTTTACAGGAAAAGCAAGCAGGAGGCAAACTGACCACACGCGCGCTGGCGCGGGGATGCGCTCCTGCCGTCCGCCCTCCTGGTGCCCCAACTTGACTGAATCCTTCCCCCCCCCCAAAAAAAAAGCCCAGGCCGGTGGTGTTGCTCGTTCTGCCTCTTCGCCCCTCTTCCCACCCCGCCCCCGCCCCGCCACACAACGGCAAGCTGCGCGCGAAGGAGGACAGGACACCTCCTTTCCGGGGGAGGGCTGTTATTTTACGGAACAACCGGGGCTGGGCTGGATCTCCCGAAGCAGCTGGCCGGGCAATGGGCTCGGTTGCTGGAGTCCTCGCTCCCATGGCAAACTCCCTCCCCGCCTTCCCTCCCTTGAGCCGATCAGCGGCGGCTGTGGGGATCCGTGGGTTCCGCCGAGCGCCGTCCCCGATTATTTCCCGGACAGTGAATGGCCACAAAGAACCCAACTCTTGAGCGCTCCTTTCCGAATGCCGGCTGGGCGGCTTCCTATAGTCCGTTCTGCCTTCTTACAGAAAAGACTGTCTGTCCTTCGGGCCCGGTTTACTCGGGAGTAAGCCCTGAAGTGTCAGGGGACCGCAGGCCCGACAAAAGGGTGCAGAGCCCAGCGGTCTCCGAAGGGGAGCGTCTCCTTCCTTCCCTTCCCCCATCGCCTGCCCTCCCTCTCCCCCTCCCCACCCCCGCCTCTTGGCACCCAAGTAATCCAAGAGAAGCCTCCTGCTCCCTTTCCACAAAGGCAGGACAAGAGAGAAGGGGAAGGGGCGGGAGGGGGGAGGGGGGGGAGAAGAGGCTGCCGCTCCCTCGGGAGAGAGGCTCCTGCAATTCCCCAAAGTGTCCCAGCAGCAGCGGCAGCAGCAGCAGCAGGTGCTGCCTCCGAGAACAAAACTAGGACTCGCGAAAAGTTCCACGGCTTAGCACTCAGCTGAGCAGCACAGAGGCAGAAAAGCGAGCGGGCATTGTTCGCAGTTCTCACTCCCTGGGGGGACCCCCACTATGTTTACAGATCAGCAACTTTCCCTCTTTTCTTTTCTTTTCTTTTCTTTTCTTTTCTTTTCTTTTCTTTTCTTTTCTTTTCTGAAAGCAGAGATGTTATCCCCCCCCCCCCACTCCACCCCCGTAGAGGCCCAGAGCGGTACAGCCCGATCTAATACTTCCCCTGCGCTCCAAATTAATATGAAGGCTGTTTTAGAGCCAAGTCTCCCCATGGCAGCATCCTGCGGTGCTGCATCGTGCCATCTTTTTCTGTCTTTTTTTTTAAAACCCGGCAATATTACAGTCTATCCACCTGCTTAGAAGTAACCGCAGCCGAATTTCAGCGAGACGGAGTGCCGGGTTGTTGCAATCGGGGTTTGGCTTGATGAGCATTTCCGAACAAGGAAAGCGGGGTTTGCTCGGTGGAGGTCTCTGGGCCCGGCTTGTTCCAAAGGAAAAGAGACAGTCGTCTCATGTTCAGAGGCTCTGCCAGGACCTCTCCTGATAACAAGGGCGACGCTCGATCTCAGACTTAGCTCTCCCGCATAAAGCCAAGAAGGAGCCAGAATGTTGTTCTGAAAACAAACTGATCCAGGCGGGGCAGTGAACAGACTCCCTAGGCTCCCCAACGTAATCTTATTCCGGAGCAAGAAGCGAGATTTAACTCTTCCCGCAGTCATCCGGGATATGCAGCTTTCTTCCGAGAGTTCTTCCTAACTTATTATCCCGGAGAAGGCTATTTAACTAGAAACCTTTCTTAGGGGGGCGAGGCATGTCACAGAAACAGGATGCCCACGGAGAGGACGAAAGGGATCTAATTTCTTAGCATAGCAGGGGTATAGTTAGGCTTCGCTCCTCGCCGATCAACATGTAAAGTCCACAGAGACGAGACTCCTGCTCAGTCCGATTTTGTGCCTTGATCCTACGGCTCGGACCTTAATTTCTGTCCCAATAGAGCTTCTGAGGACTAGTAATAGGACAGCGACCAACCTCTAAGGCCTTCCGTTCAATAGTCAATGTTATCCAATTTACTGGCACTCCGTGTTTCATTAAAGTCTCCCAAGCAGCTAGTTTGCTTTAGGAAGAGAGGAGAATTTACAGGGGGAAGATGCTGCTTCTGAACTACCTGGCCCGTTTGAAATGTGAAAACTGGATTTTGTAGTTGGGGGGGGGGTTGTGAAAATTGGGTATTTTTTCCAAAGTTACAATGAAGTATTTTATTACATCTGCTCGCCTGCCTCTGTGTCTGCTGGTGTTTGAACTCTGTGCGTGTCCAGCTAATGTAACTAACTAGTTCATGGTATCTCCTGCCCCGCCCCGCCCCAAACAGTACTGAGTTAAAGAAGAGAATACTGTAGTTTGGATCTCCAATAGGGTTTAGATGTCCAGCTTAGGCTTGGTGCTTTGTTGTTGTTGTTGTTGTTGTTGTTGTTGTTGTTGTTGTTGCTGCTGCTGCTGCTGCTGCTGCTGCTGCTGCTGCTGCTGCTGCTGCTGCTGCTGTTAAGGAGACTGGTTGTTTATGCTCCTTACTGGCTTCATGAGCGTCTGAAGCTAAGAACAACGGAGTTGAGCAGATATTGCTTCAAAGGATTTGGGGACCTACTTAAAAGAAAACAGGGTGTGCTTTCCATGACAGAAGTCAGTGGGAAAAACTAGGAGTAGTTCCGTTCAATGGGACCAGGAAGGTACTTTCTTTTTGCTTCAGTTCTGCCTCGTGGTGTTTACACGGGATCTGGAGTGAGCGCTGAAAGGCTTGGGGTTTTTTGGGGGGGGGCAGGAGTTTACCCCGCCCTAGCGTCCTTGTAGAAGTATCTCCTACCGAGAAGTCTGCCAGTCTGCTGGGATAGAGAGATCTCCCAGCAGGCCAACGCACCCTCGGCGAGAGGGAAAAGCCGGGGGAGAAAGCGGGCAGCGACGACCCTCCGTTCTATCCCCCAGACCAGTCTTAACGGGCCACGTGAGAGCCACCCTCCCGCCCCCTGTGGAGCGTCGATTGGTGGCAGAAGGCAAGCGGCCGCGGAGGAGGCGACTGAAAGGCCGTTTGCCCCCCCCCCCCGCAAACCTGCCCAGCCGGCATGTGTGGCTGTGTCAAAGTTGGGTCTGATCCGCGACGTGAACACTCCCTCCCAATGAGGGCCAGCTTTTCTTTTTCTGAAGTAGCAGAGCTGCTGGTCTGTTCAGAGGGCCACTTCGCAGCCAAGTAAACCCAAAGTAACTCCACGCACACAAGGAGGAGTTCGGCGAGGCGGGTGGGCAGAGAGCTAGAGCCTCAACCCGAAGACGACGCCTTTTCCCTTCCTTTCCTCGCGTCCCTAAAAGCCCCCCCCACCCCCCCACCCCACTCCAACTTGGCTTCCTACACGCACACGTTCCCTCCCTCCCTTCCGACATCCACTTCTTCCCCGGCTAAGGAGTGAAAGTGCAAGCAGGAGTCGCTGGCGGCCGGCCGAAGTCCCGCCTCCCCGTCCTCCTCATTTTCTGGGCTTCCTGGTCACGAATGCTGCCCTTCCTAAAAGTCTGCCCCCCTCCTTGAGGAGGAGACCCCTCCTTCAAGCGAGGAAGGCGCCTCGATTGCCAGGGCTCGGGACCGGAGGAGGGGGGTGGTGGTGGCCAAGGGGGCTGGCTGGGAGCGGGGCGCCGGAGCCGGGAGGCGCGTCTCCCCCCTCTCTCTCTTCCGAGCGCACCCTCCCGGCAGCCGACGCACCGCACGTTCGGGGCGCCCTCTGAGCGTGTCTATGTGGGCGCGCGTATGCAAGAGACAGCCTTGTGCGTCCGAGCCTTTTCTCTGCCCACTGACCCTGATGGAGTAGAGGTCCCTGGAGTCTTTCTTTCACCCCCCCTCCCCCGTCCTGCCCCCAGACAAGCAGGTTGGTGAGGCGGCGCCTTGGCTAGACCCTGAGGTAGCTCTCTCTCTCTCTCTCTCTCTCTCTCTCTCTCTCTCTCTCTCTCTCTCTCTCTCTCTCTCTCTCTCGTTCGCTCTCTCGCGCCTTCTGTGTGCTGTTTCCCTTTCTTTTCATTCCGCTCAGTCCTTCTCGTTCCCGCCCCTCGCCGTTTAAAGCAGCTGTTCAAACACACAGGCTGCTTACTTGGACGGGGGAGAGGAAGATTTTCAAACAGCCCCTCGATCGCTTTGAACTGACAAGGCCTCCGCGGTATCGCCTGCGTTCCCCGAGAGCTTCCCGAGAAGATGCTCCGTAGGAAAATAATGCGGAGAGAAATCAGGCGGCGGCGGCGGCGGCGGGCGGAGGTGGGGGGGGGATGCGCCAGGGAGCCAGGGAAGTCAGGCCGGAGAGGGTGGTCCTAGGTGGGAGGCGGGAAGCGGACTGGATTGAGAACTCCCGGGAGGGGTGAGGTGGTGCGGAATCCAGGGACCAGGAGGAGGAAGTGCAAGCGAAACAGGCTCAGAAGTGCCCTTGTGCGGGTTCTACCAGGCTGCTGCCTGCAGAAGCGGCCAAACCTCCCTTAGGCGAGAGGCGCGGGCACACTCCAAACCCCAGGCACCTCTTTTTTTAGACACATAGAGAGGGGGAGGAGGCGACACACACGCCCGCCAGTGGGACTCCGAGGTAGGGCTCACGATTCTCCCACCGGAGGTTTGGACCTGGAGGGACTGCCTAAGACGCCCAGGGTCCCCGCCCCGCTCTCTTCCTGTCCTACATTGGACACAACCGGGACTGGCTGGCGGCTCATCTCAGGAAGGCGCCGTGAAACTTCGGTGGCACTTTGGAGGGGCCCCTCCTTGTTTCCGTCACTAAAAAACAGGGCGATTTCACAAGTACTGTATGTCGGCTCTCTTCTTGATCCCGGCACTGCCTTCGGTATCCTTTCCCGCGCAATAAAACGAGGGCGGTTAGACCCGGGGACGGCCTGCTATCCTTGCGCATGTTACTAGCCGAGGTGATCCTTTGCCTCTTCTCCGGCTTTCACCTTTTCTCAGACACCGGGCACACATTTTTTTCCGCTCTTGGGCAGACAGGGGAAGGCCCTCTTTTCCAGGCTGCAGCTCAACCCCCTCCACCCGCTTTAAGGAACATTCGTTGTACAGCTCCGGTGCCTTCCTCCCCGCCCTCTCCCAGTTCTTGCGTGCGGGTGCAGTCAGGTGGCCGTGCTGCAGCCATGGACCCTGGGAGAAACTCCGCAGAACTGAAGCCGGCATGTTCAGCCTGGCACTTTTAGTCCTACTCAACTAAGTAGGAGGCTTAAGTCAGGTTCTCTCTTTCGCTCTGCCTCACCCCGCCCTTGCTTTGGCTTTTTTTTTTACATCTCGATCCTGCCAGATGTATTTCCCAGCTGGACGTTAGGGCTGCACAGAGGACGCGCGGTGTGTGTGGGGGGGAAACCCTTAATCAGTGCGGTGTGCATGGCTGCGCCGCGACACGGGTTTTTCCCGCCCGTCCACGCTCCCCCCCGCCCTCCCCCAACCGCGGCCATTTAAAGGCTCCGCTTGGCACTGTGTGTCCGCGTGCGAGTTTAGGACGCGTTTAATGTAACTATTGTGAGCCCGGCCTGTTTTGATCTGGTTCACTTTTAACCATTCGCGAGGAGGAGCTATTCAATACTGTTGTGGTGAAGACTGCTTGGGGGCGGGGGGGGGGGCGTCGAATGAGCCTGATTTCATGGAGAGGGAGAGCCCAGCAGCTACCCATGAATGGGACTTCAACTTTTAAGGGCCTCTACAGAAGGGGACGAGGAAGAAAAAGCAACCCCCCCCCCAAGCCAGGCCTCCACAAAAGTGATCGCTTGAAGAATCCGATCCGGCGCAAAGAGGCCGCGGGGCTGCTTTAATGCCATCTGCCTCCAAGCCGCAAGAACGGCAGCCTCGGGGATGCCTTTATAAGATGACTGAAAAAGCTAGACTTCCATTGAAGTCGGGGCTCCTCCGGGCAGCCGCTCTCACAAACAATGTGATTTAACTAAGAAGCCGAAACAGCAAGGACGAGGCATTGATATAACTTTGATGGCGCACCGCCACTTCGTCCCCGGAAATTAAAAACCTCGCCATCTCAGTGGACTTCTCCCTCCCTCTCGCCCACAAAATGCTGATCTCAATGCACCTCACCCGCTGCCCAGCCAACTAGTCGCTGGTGAGGCCAAGAAGAGAGAAAAATCAAATTCAGCCCTCTCTCCGGCCGGTTCTTGTAAAGTTGGGTGGAAGATTCTGTACATTTCCCATTTTCCCGACAACTAACTCCTAAGCTGACTGCCAATCCTCCTCGCGGTTCAAACGCGCAGGATGGGATGTTCTAAATTCAGTACTTGAAATTAAAATAATTTGAATTCCGGGCTATTAATCTCTTTTCTCCCCACCCAACCTCTCCACCACCCCGTGCTTCATCCTTTCGGTTCTGAATCTTGTCATTAAAACTGATCCACCCTTTGTAGTCCGCAAGTGAATATTTTATAGGCAGATTCCGCCATGAGCACTTCTAACAGAACGTCAACCAGTCAGAGACTTTAGCTGTTTCAGGGATTACTTGGAGTAATTTATCAAAGCAAAGGCTGCTAAATTTGGAATGGTGGATCTGAGGCCTTCCTCAGGATGGAAGGGAGGGTATACGATCAAGATGGGAGAATCATTCAGGACTAAATGTTGCTTGTTTATATACTGCAGTTTCGGATAAGGACAAAATAGTCTTTCGTGGTGGAGACAAGTTTATCAGCAGGCAATGTGATTTCCTGCGGGTTTCTTGTTCAGCTGACTGTCCTGACCTCCTTCGTCGAACCATAATGGCCCTTATAAAAGAGGCATCCTTTTGGAAACCAAGCAGGTGAACAGGAATATGGATACTACCAAAATCACGGAGACCTATCTAAGGCTCAATTAACAGCTTTTCACTTGTTGTAATCCTTTCTTTCTGGGCCTGCATCTGCATCTAAAAATGCAGGCGTCTTCTTCCCATTTCTGACTAGATTCCCCTTTCAAATGACCCCACTCGAGGCCGATTTTGATCTCTCCCGAGTCTCACAGGGGAACCCCCATTTCCCCAGATCTTACTCGGTGCTTTCTTCTGACAACAGCCACGGACCTCAGCAGAAGTTCCCATCCGAAAGGCAGGCCGGTTTCCCCTCTTCGTCTTTCCGGTGACTTTGGACGACCGCTCCTCCTCCTCCCAGCCCCCTCCATTAGGTCACAGCATCCGTCTATGTAAACTTCGCGCCTTGCAAATAGGACGTCTTTCTTTCTCCTTCTGATTATCTGAGTATGGGTATGTTAAGGAACGAAGGGAGGGAGGGTGAGAGAGCGAGCGAGCGAGAGCTATGGTAATGCTTGGTTCCTGATAACTAAATAACTTGTTATTTTCCTCGGAATCAGAGAGACTTAAGGGAGGGTAGGGGGAAGAAGACACGCAGCTCAGAAAGGATTTCAGTCTTATTCTGCGTGACTCAGAGAGTTTATTCTTCTTTGAACTGGATGCATAGGCACATGCTTCCATGAATGGTGAGTTGCCCGGAAAGAGAAGGGAAATAATGCAACCATCCAAGTGACTTCTGTCTCCAGGGCTTTTTTCTTTTTTTCTCTGGAGGGCAGGAAGGCAGTGGCACTCGTTGGGCACATTTCTCCGCCTAACTTTCGTGGTGCGTCGCCCCACCCCCCACCCCCCAAGGCGAAGTCCAGAGGCGGGGTGGGGTGGGGGTTGCGCCGCCCGCCTCCTGTCTCTGGGTGACCGCCGGCCCAGGCACGCTGCGCGTCCGTCCTTGCCCTCGAGGCTCACCCCGCCGCCACCCCCTCGGAGCCCGCGAAAGGAAGCTCCCAGCCAGGCAGGGAGCCAAGCCGGCCCGAGCAGGTTTCCTGCAGAGGCCTTCCCTTTGGCCTACAGTCGGCTGAGGGTGGCACCGACCCAGCCAGGCGGCCCACTCCACGGGCTGAAGGACCGAGCTGAACAACAACAACAACAACAACAACAACAACAACAACAACAACAACAACAACAACAACAACAACAACAACAACAACCCAGAACAAAACACCAACCCAACGACGACTAAACCACACAACATGTGTGTTGCTGGCGAGGATGAGTGCAGCGCCAAGTTGTGGGAGCGACGGAGAAGAGACAGCCTTCGGTGGCTTTGGGGACGCGACTTCCTTCTCTTGGAAAGGAGCCCGGCGTGGGGGTGGTGGGGAGGCTGGCCAAACGGTGCGGGATCGGGAGGGTGGGGTGGGGTTAGGGTTAGGGAAGAGTGGAGCGTCTTCTTTTAGTTGGGAGTTGGGAGGAGGAGGAGGAGGAGGAGGAGGAGGAGGAGGAGGCCTGGCGAAGAAGGGAAGGGAGGCCAGCCAGGAGGCCGGCCCATTGTCCAGAGAGGGTGCATTTTTGCCAGCCCACTGGTGGTTGCTATAGTGAGGAGGCGAAACCAAACAGAAGAGCCCACACACCCCTCGCCTCGATCCGCTCTCCGAAGCTCCTGAAAGAGGCGGCTTGCTCTCCGCCGACCCCCCGCTCCCCATCTCCTTTCATCCCACTGGCCGCTCCTGGTCCCAACCAAAATAAAAGCGCCGGCGCTGTCCCAAGGGAGCTGTCTGGCCTCCATCGAGGGACAGAGGCGAGGGCGGAGGTCAGGAGGAGGCTTGGCGGTGGGCTGGGGGAACGAAATAAATAGAGGAGAATGGGAATGAGTAAGATCATCGCGGCCAGGGGCTCGGAACTCCAACTGGCTCCACGACCCCGGTTCCAACTGAAGCCCTGCGGTGAAAGGCAGGTCTCGATCGCGCGAGATTCAGAGGTCCCGCGGCCTTTCGCCTCCTTCGCTTCAAGGGCCTCCCTTCCAAGTGGGTCCCATGGCCAGGCTCTGTCCCCGGCCATGAACAAGGCGGGCTCTTGAGGTGGCCTTTGTTTCTGTGGCCATTTTTTCTTCTTCCTCCAGCTACCAATAAAATAAAATAAAATAAAATAAAAAATAGAAAAGCCACTGACCAAGTCCCATCGGAAGCTCTAGACCCGTAGAAGATTGTATACTACGTTGGCTGAGTCCCGGGGAACTCAAGGGGACTTGCGTGTTTGCAAAAATGTTGCGGGCTTTTTGCCAACTCAAAAGAGCTATGCCCAGTAAAGACGCTTAGAAAGTGTCCCGCGCTTGCGGTGTCATTGGACTAGAGAGGCAGGGATGCTTAAAAAACAACAATAAAGGGGTGGTGGTGGTGGAAGCACAACAAAAATAGAACCAACCATCTCTCTCCCTCCCCCCCCCTCTCTTTTCCCTTGGAAAGGGACGAGAGCATAACAGAGCTCTTTGCGTCTTTCCTTCCCCCTTTTAAACATTTGAAAAGAGACTCTTATTTTGCAGCGGTGGATTCTGTCTTTTCTGGTGCAGTTCTCGCTTTGCTATTCAACTTGGAAAATAGCAAGGCCAGGCGAGGCGAGGCGGGATAATGAAAGCTTCTTGGCTCGGGATTTTAGTTTAAACGCGTGGTTTCGAAGTGACAAGAAGAAAGTTAGTTACTTAGTTAATTGGGAATTAGTTCATCGAGAGCCCGCTCCGAACCTGCCTTCCAGCAGTGCGTTGAAAAGGCGCTATGTGTTTTCTTTCGCCTTTCCTCCTGGGTTCCCTTCTCTTCGCCTCCCTCCTCCTCGAACCCCCACACCCCCCCCCGCCTTCCCTTCGCGCCCCGGAGAGTTTATATTGCAGTTGAAGGAAAGAGGTCAGTATGTTTTCAAATGAACCTGTCGACATGTCTCTTGCTGTCTCTTTTTCACCCTTCCCTGGAAAAGAGAGTGACGAGTGTCCCCTCCCTCTACCTTATATTGCTCTAGCTATCTGCTCGGTGCGATCCAGACCCGCCAAGACTCAAACGGTACCCCAGATAGGACACTTCATGGTTATATATATATAATCTTAAATAGTTTGGTCACTCATGATCTCATCCTCTGGGTGCGAGAGCGAAAAAGTAAGAGGGAAAGATGGCATCTAGTGAGTCTCCTTTCCGAAGGGTGGCTGACGAATGATGGATGGGGGCGAGTGGGGGGGGGGGAAGAGTCACCGTTCAATGCTTTATTCGCATTTTAATAAAAATGCTTGAAAGAAATCATCTTAATGAAGAGAACATTTGTAGTAATTTAGTGATAATTATCAGAATTACCCAATATTCGCAGAGGCTATATCATTACGTGTTGGAAGAAAAGCAGAGCACATTATTTTAATAGTCTGATATGCAAACTACGGACCATTCAATTACATGACTTAATAATGCATACATGATGTGATCTTGTTCTTGGGACAGGGAGGTCCGGAGCAATTCACTCCACAGACCAAGTTGTGCTCTTCCATTCGGTGAAATCCATTGCTATGGATCAGGAGGCCTCGCCAGACTACATTTAAGAGAATAAAAATTAATGATTGAGAATCAGAGCGTTAAATTAACATTAATTATATGACCTGCTTGCTGGAAAGATTAAATTTCTTACGCCCTAATTAGATACCATCTCCTAGTACATCAAACAATTTCCCTTCTCCAGATTTTGGCTCCCCCCCTCCTTTTAAAGCCTAAAACAAAACCCGAGGAGCGGGCGCGCGCGCGGGCGCGTGCCCGCGGACATGGTTTCGCCGGCAGGCTTGGCAAGATCTAAGAGCAGCCGCCGCAACCTTCGTTCGCTTCCCTCCAGCTTTTGTAGAGAACTTGGGGTGGCGGGGTGAGGGTGAGAGGGGTGTGTGTGTGTGTGTGTGTGTGTGTGTGTGTGTGTCTTTCTTGAGTGGGGGATGGGGGGTGAAGGGAAGAAGTAGTGGGAACGCGCTCAGCTCATCGCTTGCCGGCTGGGCTTCTGTAAGCCATGCCTCCCGCCAGTGGCTGACCAACGAAGCAGCCACCCACGCGGCCGCGCAAAATCCCCGCGGAGCCTCTTGGAGTACCACGTCTGGCCACTGGGTGCTGAGAAAGGGAAGCTGTATCCGTTCCTTCAAGTCCTTCCCACCGCCTCCCCCCCCCGCGCCGCTTAAAGTGAGAAAAAATTACACTGACGGATTTTGAGCGAGGAAGTTGTCACGAGTGAAACTGGCTGGACACACACACCACTTCTTCACTCCAGGGACACACAAAATTGTATATGGGGCAAAACCACCAAACTTCTCTCCCCCCTCCCTCCTCCCCCTCCGCTTTCCAAATAGTTTATTTTACAAGACCCTTCAAAGCGGTGACTTCCCTTGTAAAAACCGCCGCAGGCAGCCGTGGCGGCGGCGGCGGCGGCGGCGGCTCCTGATTCTCCGCTGGCTCGGTCGGTGCCTGCGGTGCCTGCAGCCCGTGGACGCGCGCGCGGAGGTCTCGCGCGGAGCAAAGATAGGTGTGTGTGTGTGTGGGGGGGGAACGTCGCTTGGGCAAGGGGTGGCAGGACTCTGGCCTCCCCCCCCCTCTCTCTCTGCCGGCGGTCGCTTCTGTCGCTTCTGTCCGATTGTGCCGGGAAGAAATTAGGAAGAACGACGGGGCTTCCCTCCCTGAAACTCTCTCAACTAACAGAAGAGCCACCCTCGACCGCCCGGCGCCTCGGTTTTAACGCTCTTTTTCAAAACCAGGCAAAAATTAATGAAAAATAAAATTAAGAAGACAAAAAAAAAAAAACCAACAACCACGTGGCACCTTAAACACTCGTATTTTAATGCAACGTTTCCCGGACACACGCGCTTCTTCAGACATATAGCAGCCGTCTGAAAAAGTGGAGGGGTCTACCAAACGTTACATTAAAATATGAAAGTTAGTCCTTTTTTGCACAGTCTCACACCGCTATCTTCTCCAAAACTCTTTTATTCAACTACCTCTCTCCCTTCCAGGCTGCGACGGTTCTCAGTGGCCAAAAAACCCAGATAAAGTCTAGCGAGACTCAGGACGAAGTTTGTTTGGGTTGGTCAAAACGAAGAGGTTCCCCAGTTATAGGAATAACATCCACATTTGGCTCTCCTGTGGGATTTTTAGTTTTTTTGGGTGGGTGGGTGGGTGGGGGGGCTTCTTTCCTTCCTTGCTTGCCAAAACCGGGCTGGGTTCCCACGTGGCCCTGGTAGTTGGAATCAAAGTGAGTCCTGACTGGTTGGCCCAGGGATCTAATATGTTCCAGGAAGTCTGCTCTGAACGCGAGGGGACCATTCCCACCCGTGATCAAGGAAGGCACTTTTTCGACTCTCTGGCCCTCCCATGTGACACCCCAGGCAGCCTCTTGTCCAGAAGGGAGAGGAGGCCTGCTTAGCTAAACAGTGGGCTATTAATCCAGAGTGGCTGTTAATCCATCTCTCTCTCTCTCTCTCTCTCTCTCTCTCTCTCTCTCTCTCTCTCTCTCTCTCTCTCTCTCTCTCTCTCTCTCTCTCTCTCTCTCTCTCTCACACACACACACACACACACACACACACACACACACACACACACACACACACTTAGGTGAAACCAAATTCTTTTTTGGGGGGAGGATCCTTGATATCAGCGGGTCACCCCCAGAGAGCAAGTTTTGAAACAGCTTATGTTCATCTTTTGCAAAGATACCTGCAGATTTTCCCCCTGGAGGTCAGGACCAACTGGGACAGGAAATGGGTGCAGGCTCGGGCACATGCAAGTCAGCAGGTGGACAGTTTCTGGGTGTTTCTGAGTGCTTCTGTGGTGCCTGGAGAAGGAAGACCAGCTATACAGACCAGAGTCCTTTGGCTTGCCGGTCATGCCACCATGAATAAGCTGTAGTGAACATACAATGAGGCTTATTTCTTCTATTTGTTTCCATAGCCACCCCCCACCCCCCAGTGAAAGCAGTTATTTTTATCTGGGTTTTTTGGGCACTGAGAACGTCTCCGCCTGGAAAGGAGAGCGGTAGTTGAAAAAAGGAGTTTTGGAGAAGGTCTCCCCTTTTCCTTTAAGTTAGGGCTATCAGCTACGACCTGGGGAGAGGAAACGGGTGGCCTCCCAGATGTTGTTCCACTGCCATTCCCATCAGCCTTAACCAGCGAATGGTAAAGAATGGTAAATAATGCTGGGTGTTGCAGTCCAAGACCATTTGGAGGGCTACACACATTTTTTTTTTGCCATCAGCTACATCAGATGTTTTGGATTGCAGCATCCATGGTCCCTGACCATTAGCTAATTGGCTGGCTGGAGCTGATGAGAGATTAAGTTCAAAGGCAGATGCAGGAAACAAGTCTGAAGAACACTGTGCCTTGTTCTCCTTCACCGGCACACAATATTGCTTTGTTAAATGGTCAGACAATTCCCAAGAGAGAGCAATCAAGTTATGGAGCAAATGTCTACAACTAGCTAGCAGCTGTAAGGCCGCTGTGTTGATATCATTGAATGACTCTCAACGTAAAACACCACCAGGAGAAGGCTGTTGCTTCATATCATGTTTGTACGCATCTCAGATCTGCTTGACTAGTATGAAAAATATTGTACAGAACCAGGTGAGCTCTTCTTTATGTTCTTCCATTAGGGTACCTTGTGCCTGACATTTGGCTGACAGTTGTATCAGCTAGCTTCCCATTTAATTTCTGAAGGTTATGGGTTGCTGGAAAAGTGGCAGGGCAAGCACACATCTTTCCCCAGTATTCCTTGTGTGACAATGGCCACCATAATACTGCATTCTACCCCAGGAGATGACAAATTTTTATTGTATGCCTTTGTGTATCAGTAATAGGTAGACTTAAAGACTGCTGTCCTTTACATATTAAGTTGGGACCAAAGTAAACGTCACTTAAGAGTCTGGGACTTTGTGGGGCAGTATTACTTTTGTACCTTTTAAAGTACACTCCTAAACATTGTGTGTGTGTGTGTGTGTGTGTGTGTGTGTGTGAATGTGTGGTTATAGTCATGACCGACCTTTCGTGACCCCATGTCCATGGCGGAAATACTGGAGTGGTTTGCCAGTTCCTACTCCAGGCGCCTACAGCACCTGGTATTCCTTGGTGGTCTCCCATCCAAGTACTGACCAGGGCCGACCCTGCTTAGCTTCTGAAATCAGACGAGATTGGATGTGCTTAGGACATCTAGGCACCTCATAAAACATAGACTCTGGCTGTATGGCTGAATAAGAACTTCCAAACAGAGTTTTGGGGATGCCAGTGCAAAATGCAAAATGACTTGGCATGTCTTGACTGTCCTTTAAATCCAGAACACAAATTGCAGATGGTCTTCAGTTCCTAAAGAAGTGTTTACATTCTAGCACTTATCTTTATAAACCCAACTCTTTCTGCACACAGCCACAGTAGGAACCCATCTCTACACCAGCCAATCAGAATCCTGTGGAGTACCTCCATGCAGAGCTTGCGGAGGAGACTGCCTTAGTGGTGAATGGTCAGCCCCAGGCAGCTCCCTGTTGGGTTTTGTATAGGTACCCAGCCCTAAGACATATTGTTACAAACTTGAGTTCAAGTTTTATGAACGTCAGAAGGTACCTTATATTGAGTCAGACTCCTGGTCCTTGTACAGTAGCTCAGTAAGCTCAGTCGTATTGGCATGCATTGATGGTAGCTTTTTCATGATTGCAAAGCTGCAGAGTAGCAAGTTAGTATAACTCGATTGCCTTTTATGCTTCATTAACAGTTTGCTTCTTCATGCCTTAAAATAATATATAAATTTAAGACTCTGTGGAGGAGGCACCTCCCTTGTCCTTCCCTGCAGAAGACTTTTTAAATGAGCCTTAATTCTATCTGAGTTTAGACTTAACAATTTGGAGAGTCCAAAGATGTGCGCATTTACTTACTTACTTACTTACTTACTTACTTACTTACTTACTTACTTACTTACTTACTTACTTACTTACTTACTTACTTACTTACTTAATTTTCTGCCTTTCCCCTAAAGAGTATTAAAAGTATTAAAAGAAACAAAGTTAAAAGTTAAATAATAAATATTTAAAATATCTTCAAAGCATCAAACAGAAATCATATTAAAGCTCATAATTAAGAGCAAAATTAAATGCTCAAGTAAAACAACAATAAAATAATATCTTTTAAAAACCCTTGGTTGACTAGTCCTTTGAATAGCAGGTCGTGCAGGGCAAAAGAACAGCTTCCCTATCCTTGGTCTTCCTGCACAGCATCTGTTTACAAGGATACTACAAAGATATTTGACCCGATCTAACCCATTTTAGCCCAAGATGAGTCACTGTACATTACACAGCAAAGGCCAATGAACAGCCCGTGCAACATTAGAAAACAAGTCAAACACGAATATGCGCAGTGGTTAGACTGCTGTATTGCAGCTGTAACTGTGCTCACGACCTCGGGTTCAGTCCCAGGTAGCCAGCTTAAGGTTCACTGAGCCTTCTGTCCGTTCGAGGTCGGTAAAAGGAATACTGTACCTGCTTGCTGGGGGAGGGGGGCAATGTGTACCCTGCATAATTAGAAAAAAAGAAAGTGCTTTACTCGCTCTGGGGCGGTATATAAGCAGCACGCTCAGCTTTTGCTTTGATGTCCGAGTTTGAAACAAGTTGCCACTTAGGAATCCTAATTCCTGGAACTTCGAATTCGGGGAACTGTACCCGAGAAAATTCTCTTTCCAGGCTGCCATGGGGTCTTAAGTGCCACTGAACTCGGTGGGACTCTTATTTGCCCGCGAACCTTCGCTTTCCCGCTGATCCTTTTACTACCCTCGCGGATGACCACCGCTTCCCAGGCGCTCAGGGAGCGCTAGCACGGCCCGTTAGCGAGCGCTGCGACGTGGGTTTCTGGCGCTGGGGAGGGGGGGGTAGGTGGATAGGTAGGTCCTTGCGGAGAAGCGGGACCCCTTGCGTCCGCTCCAGGCTTCCGAAAGCGCTTCTGAGCGGGGCGCCACGCCTCCGCTGCGCCTGCCTTGGATTTGTCTCGCCCGCCGCTCCAGCATCTGGAAGTGAACTCAAACTTCGGCTCACGCGAGTTCCCTTTCAAGCCCACTTACTCTGGAGTAAATCTCTACACGTTCAGCGAGGAGGTTGAGGGCAGTTGGTAAGTGACTCGTGACTGGGAGACCATACCCCGAATTGTTTTGGCAAGGCTTCTCCCTCCTCCGCCTCAGGCGGCACCAAGAGGCAGGCGCCCTCCTTCCACCTCGCCCCGACTACGGGGCCCCCTTTCTGCCCGCTCTAAATTTGTTCCGGGGGTAGCCTAGGGCTCCCTTGACTAACTCAGAACGCGGTCCGCTTCTTTCCCAATTTGAAACCTAGGCGCGTTCCAGGCTGGAGACATCTGGCGGCGCGGACGGTGAGCGAGGGTGTGGCGCGCAGGGGACGTAATGGGAGGCTGAGACTCAGGAGACCTGGGTTCAAGTCCCAAGCTCCGTTATGCAAAGCCATTGCAGGGTGGCAAAGGGTTTGGGAAACCACTCTTGGCGCCTCTGGTGAAGAGCGACCGACGGTACCAAGGTCTTGGGTGGTAAATGGAGTTTGACTTCATCGCACTTAACTGCAACCAATATATGCAGCTAATAAAGGAATAATAGAATAATGGAAGTGAAAGCTGGACTATAAAGAAGGCTGATCGCGGCAGAATTGATGCTTTTGAGCTGTGGTGCTGGAGGAGAGTCTTGAGAGTCCCCTGGACTGCAAGGAGATCAAACCCCCGAAAGTTCACTGGAAGGACAGATTTTGAAGCTGAGGCTCCAGTACTTTGGCCACCTCATGAGGAGAGAGAACTCCTTGGAAAAGTCCCTGATGTTGGGAAAGATTGAAAGCAAAAAGAAAAAAGGACGACAGAGGGCGTTTATACACGACCCCTAAACTCTGGGGCAAATGGCTCCCAGCTCCGGAGATTAAAAATGTTTACTCACCAGCTCTGGAGTTAACAGGAAATTAACTGCGACCCTGCCCACTTTAGCGCTTCCCAGCGCAGCTTTCAGGTACCTGCTTTTTGGATGTGACAAATATTTGATCCGGTGTAAGGATAGTGAGTGCGGGGCTCTCCTGGCTTCTGTTTGTTCTTTTTTTGCGCCCCGCCCCTTTAAGAGATCTGAATGCTGCCAGGGAACAAAACGGAGGTAAACCGGCATTCTTTTCTTTATTTTTTCTCCCTCCCTCACGCAGCCAGCAACCAGGAAGTGCGGAGGGGGGTGGGGACAGAGGAAGAGCGACGAACCCCTAAGATCTCTGGTCCGAATTTAAGTGGCCAGCGGATCTTAAGGGTCGTGTAAAAAGGCCCAGAGAATGAGACGGTTGGACGGTGTCATCGATGCAACCAACATGGATTTGACCAAACTCCGGGAGGCAGCGGAAGACAGGAAAGCCTGGCGAGCTCTGGTCCATGGGGTCACGAAGAGTCGAAAACGACTGAACAACAACAAAGGAGACCACATTCCATGTTGGAAGAGTCGCTGGGGCAAAGCAACCCCACCAGTGTTTTGCAAGTGTGGGGGCTTGAGCCCCAGGCATGATCGATCCCCTTCCTGGCTTCGGTTAAAAGGCAGGTAAAAGGGGGATCTTGATGGATCCTCTTGATTTCGTATGATTTTTACATGGGAACCTTCCCAAACCACCATCAAATCACACATTTCATTAATGGCTAACAATTACATAATAATAATCATGCATCCTCCAGCGCATGGCTCTGCAGTGGCGCAAAAACATGAATCCATCGCACCAATCCATCTAATTTCAAATGATTTTTACATTGGATCATGATAAAACCACTATCACCTATAGAACCCATTTCTGTCCACAGATCGTACATCAAAAATCATTGGCCGGTCACCACATGGCTCGGCAGTGGCACAAAAACAGGGGTCTGGGTAAAAGGCGGATCTTGACGAATACTCCTGATTTCATATTATTTTTACATGGGATCCTTCACAAATCACCATTAAATCACACATTCCATTCATGGCCAACTATTACACAATAATAATCATGCATCCGTCAGCGCATGGCTCCACAGTGATCCATCTCACGGATCCCTCTGATTTCATATGATTTTTACATTGGATCATGATACATCCACTATCACATGTAGAGTCCATATCTCTCCACAGATTGCACACCTAAAACCACAGGTCTGTAAGCGCATGGCTCCGCAGTGGCGCAAAAACATGGATCCAAGGCAGAGATCCAAGCGGATCTACCTGATTTTTACCCAGGATTGCCACAAAACCAGTTTCACTTCCTAGAACCCATCCTTACCCACAGACCACGCATCCAAAATCAGGGGTCCGTCAGTGCATGGCTTATCAGTTGGGCAAAAACATGGAACCAGGGCATGGATCCACATGGATCTACCTGATTTTTATTCTGGATTGCCTCCAAACCAGTCCAGCATCCTAGAACTCATCTCTGCCCACTGATTGCATATCAAAAATCAGGGATCCATCAGCAGATGGTGCATCAGTGGTGCAAAAACATGGATCCAAGGCACGGATCCACACGGTCCTACCTGATTTTTACCCAGCATCACCTCCAAAACAGTATCACATCCTAGGCCCCATCCTTACACAAAGACTGCATACCCCAAATCAGGGGTCCGTCAGCGCATGGCTCCACAGTGGCACTAAAACATGGATCCAGGGCATGGATCCACATGGATCTACCTGATTTTTTTACCCAGTATTGCCCCCAAACCAATCGCACATCCTAGGCCCCATGCTTACACACAAATTGCAATGTAAAAATCAGGGGTCCATCAGCGCATGGTTCCACAGTGGTGCAAAAACATGGATTCAAAAACATGAGCAGTGCCCCTGATCCCCACCTCAGAGAGCCGATCCAGTAAGATACCGTGGTCGATGGTATCGAAGGCTGCTGACAAATCCAGGAGAACCAACAGGGTAGAGCAACCCCTGTTGGCCGCCCGGATTAGGTCATCTTGCAGGGCGACCAAAGCTGTTTTGGTCCCCTGGCAGGGCCTGAACCCGGATTGGCATGGGTCAAGGCACTGATGTTCCTCCAGATATGACTGAATCCGGATCGCGGCCGCCCGCTCGATAACCTTGCCCATGAACGGGACATTGGCAATTGAACAGAAATTCGCCAATTCGTCCGATGCCAGGCCAGTTTTTTTTAAGAATGGGCTTGATCACCGTCTCCTTCAGACGAGAGAGAAAAAAACCCTCGCTGAAGGAGGCGGTGGCGATGGCAGAAGCCCATTCTGGCATGCTCCCGCTGGCAGCTTTTATCAGCCAGGCAGGGCAAGGATCGAAGGGGGTGGATGCAGGCCGGTAGTGGGCAATCACCCTGGAGGCCTCCAAAGAGGAAACAGGCCCAAGCTCATCCAGCCAAGGAGAGTGAGGTGGCCCAGCAACTGGGGTTAATCATGCAGGGGAAATAATATTTGACTTCTGCTTTAGTGCAGACTAGAGCAACAGTATAGGTGTTTATGGTGGTGGCAGTATCCAACCCAAAAGCTTTGCTTTCTCTTGGTATGCATGGAACTTCTCTCTCCGAGAAGACAGTAGTGATTTCTATAGTCTAGAAATAGGCAGCCTTCAGCTTGCAGGCCCAATATGGCCCACTAAAAGAAATACAGGAAGCATTGCTCGCTGAAGCATGGATTCCAAGAGTGGAATTGGGTGGGATACCATGCGAGCTGCAGCTTCTTGTTGCAGTTCACTTGGTTTTCTCCTCCTCTCTCCCTTCTCCAGATGGGTGTTGGCTTGGAGCTCAGCTGAGAAGCACCTCTCAAGCAAGGCTGCTGCTGACCGGGCTTTGGTCTCTCCCTTGCCTTCTGTGACTATAGAAACTGTAGGATGAGTAAAACCAGCCTGGAGCTCAGCTGGTGCCTGGAAGAGCAACTCCTCCATGCACCTGCTGAGTCCCTTTGACCACTGGACACCGTCCTGCTTGGGGTGATGCACAAGATGGGAAGACTTTGGTGACTCGGCTGGAGCCTGTATGAGCAGCTCCTCCAAGCGCTCAGTGCGAAGGGAGGGGCTTCAGGCAAAAGGGTGCAGCCCACATCCTCTGCCCCACCCCAAATCATCTGGCCAGCCACACTTCACCTGGCCCAGGGTCTGGTTTCTCAGCCATCAACATTCTGCCTTTAGGGGCACTTAGAGGAATCTAGATGATTGTTTGTTTATTTATTCTTGATGTTTGTCTGTTTGTTTATCCTTCCTACTTTTCTGTCCTCGATCCATCATTTTTATCCCAACTGCTATTGGTATTTCCTTTAAGCAGAAATGAACACAGAACAACATGTGTTCATTCCGTTGGCTCAAGCACTCTGAATGCTCTAGCACTATGGAGCAGTATATAAGTTGAAGTTGAAACAACATTCAAATCCCATGTGTGTGTGTCTGTCAGCACTCCAAAAATCATGCACAAATATTTTTTATTCTTTGGGGGGTCCTTCAGTAGTGCCTATTCCTCCTCCTCCTCACTGAGCAGCAGGAGGGCGTATCATTCATACTGAAAACTGAATGTTTATTTTTTGTGGCGATGGCTACCGACAGCACAGAAAATTCCCATCAATTGTGTCCTCCTGTCACCTTTGTTGTTCACTGACAGAGAAATGTAAAGTGGTGACGGCCATAATGGACATACCCAGAAAACCAAGAATAACATACCGTGACATCTAGTCCTTCTGGTAGCTTCACTACTCATCAGTGGGCATGTCCAGAATCCGTGGCGACCATTTTGGGCATGCTCAGAAGCAAAAATGGAGTCCTGAGTCATTTTGGTGCTGCAAACGTGTCAGATCATTTTTGCATGCAGAGTAGAGTAGGAAGTTGCAGAGGAACAAAAAAAAAAAAAAATCAGACTCGAGGTGGTTTACAGGAACAGCAAATGAAAGCAGATTTCAAGCATAAAACAAGACAAAAGAATCCCCCCCTCAGTGTTCGGCTCAGGTCAGCATTGTTCCTTCTTGTACAGAAAAACTCTGATTCCTAGAAAATGGCTGACACCTCCTCTTGTTGTCTTATCAATTAACCTCAGCTGCAAGAAGAATCATTCCTCCACATCATCCGGAGTGGAAGGTCAGGGTGGAGAGCAGAGGGCTTAGCTGTCCTGGTTGGATCCTGAGTGGTAGGTTGTGTGATTCTACTGCCCTCAGCACTCCCTACCCAGCTCTCTGCTGTGGAATATATGAAGTCATGTTTCACAGAATAATGAATTGCAGACATATAGAAGGATGGGCTGGGCCCAGAACTTCACCGTGAAGTTCAATGTAAGAGGAACGTCTATACAGTAGGAGACACAGTTATTTTGTTCCTGGGTGAAAATTGTGAATTGGCTTTACTCTGGAAAATAAGCAAAATATTTCATCACTCACAACATAGTTGTTTTACATGATTTATGAAACAAGCCAGTCCTCTGACTAATTCATGAAACCTTCAGCAACTCTGATTCATGAGAATTCTTTGGTTAAGTGAAGAACTCTCCATGATATGGGGAATTGGCAAATGCTTTTGGCCAATTTGTAAAATAATCTGATCTATTGTTAATGAAGGAAATTGTGGGCTTCTTGTACAGATTTGTCAGAAGCCCGTCCTATTTGTCCCCCCCCCCCCACAGCTCTAAAGCTGTTTCACACATTGGGCCAGTCACAAAGAGACTTTGAAGTTTTTGGTCCCATTCTGCTCCCCCCGAAGTGAATGGGAAGTTGTAAAAGGGCTTGGATTTGTTTGTGTCCCTTTCCCCCACCCTGCCCATTAAGGCCTGATCTTGGCATACTTACAAGTGATCCATTAGAAGTTATGTCATGTAGCAATTGCCTATTAAATTCTGGACAGATTCTTCATGTAAGGCAGCATTCCAGGGTCTCATCTACCAGGACAACTGCTTCAGTGTTTCCGCTTCCATTGTGCTGCAATTTCTGTGGAAACCTGATTTGATGCCTGTTACGATGATAGGATATGCCTTTTCGAAAATGGACAACATCAGCTAAATGTTTTGGGCTGTTTGAGGACAGAGGGTGAATGTAGGTACTCTTTTGTTTGTTTGTGTTTTCATTCATTCATCTATTTTTTTTTGTATTTGTATGCTGCTTATTAGTAAACTCTATTAAACCACTTACATTAAAATGCATTTTTAATTTAAAGCTATTTTAACAACTCAGACAAATATTTTAAAGCACTCCCAAAACAACAAACAAAAACAATAATTGTCATCTGGCGGGCTGCTGCATAAATGGCCCAGCACATCAAACACATGGCTAGTTCCTATGTTGTCTACGTAACCATGCCCTAAGCCTCTTAAATGGTGGTGGTGGTGGTGGTGGTGGGAAACCTTCATACTCAATCTAATATTTTGCAAAGTAGTAACATTTCGACCATTATGGACATGGTCTGATCAGGGGAAGTGGGAGGACTCTACCTTGAAGTGTTGAGATGAGACATCCTTGTAATCGGACCATTAATTTCTGCTAAACTATATCAAATGATTCTCCGTGGAGAATAGCAAGGTGCCACTTTGTTCAGTGGCATGCCTTCAATCTCCTTCAGCACACTTCTTAAACACCAAATCTCACCCATGAAGTTCTCTTCACAAATACCTGTAATGACACTGAGTGGCTATGTGCAGAATTTGTTGTTGTGAAAGGAGCGGCTGTATTCTAGCTCCACTGCAGAAGGAGATGCCACTTGTTTTCCTCCCCTATCAACTGGACGTTCAACAGGACTGCAACACTGGGTAATCTCTTTCCTTTTATTTGATCCAATTAGCTATACCCAGTGGACTTTTCCAATTTTTATCCCAATCCTCAAATGAAATGCATGGGCCTTCTACACCAACCCCCCCTCCCATCCTTCATAAGACATGTGGTGACTCTGTAACAAGTGTCTCAAGGTTCTAGGAGGTAATAGCAGGGAATGATCTAATGAAGCGGTATTACAGGAACCGATGTGTGGGTCTGGAAGAAAAGCACATGGAAATTGCCTTTTTGAATGATGACTCACAGGAATCAAAATTTTACTTCTTACAATGCAAATGTTTTCAGAATACTTGGCTGGTGGATTCTGGGAGTTGTAGTAATTTAGAACAGTGAGTCCCCACCCCAGACCCCAGTTTCTGAGAAAAAAAGCATGTGCAAAGCACCCCTGCTTCTTTGTTTGAATGCTGTCCCAGAGCCTCGACTGTTGAGTATTGCGTTATCAGAATATCTGACAACTCATTAAAGGAAACAGGTTTAAAATAATAATTAAAAAATATTAGCATGTCAAGAACGATCAAGACAAAGGTCTTTTATTATGGAGAATTTTCTTTTTTGCAGAAATGAAATACACCTCATTTCTCAGGAAGTCTTTACGAAGCCGATGAAGATTTTTGCACTGAGATTCATTCTATTATTTCAACTGGTAGGCTGCTCATCAGTTCTCGGCAGAGTTGACAATAAATGACAATTTTATAAAACCGTGCACCAAATTTTATCACTAGATGCAAGAAGATAAGAATTTTGCATTAACAGATAATGGAAGAGGGGAGGGGGAGACAAACTGTCCCAGAAGGATTATTGTTTTTCGAAAAAAGAACTTCTATTCACTTTGCACAACTATGAAGTAGAGATTGCCACATAGGACGCAGATGGCAGCCCTGTTTTTAGCAGTGTTTTTTGCTCCGTTTGGCTTAAATAATTCAGGCTGCAAAAGCAAGGAGAAGATACCATCAGATTTCTAGCAATTATGTTGGTGAAGTGAAGTGAAAAGTGCATGACATGCTTGACTTCCATTTGAGGCAGACCAGCCAAAATGTACCATCCAACAAATTAGCTCTGGTGGGACAGAAACCGCAACAGTTAAACTTTGTGGATTATTCACAAATTAGGTTGGACCCATTAATAGCTTGCCAGGCATATGTTTGCCGACCTTCCCAGAGGTAAGCAGGACATGAAGACAGCAGTAGCTAAAATATTCCATTGTTTGTAAGTGACAAATATTTATAACCTTTGGATTTTTAACAAATTTCCTTTTTGAGAAGATAACAGGTTGGACAACCCTTCCTGAAACCAGACAACTGGTTTTTTCTTTCTTTTGAGAACTAAACATCACTGACCCACCTTTCTTTACTTACCCTGCTGCCTATGGTTTTCAGAGATTCTCTCTAGACTCCATGCATTTTGAAGAACAAAAACAGAGCTAAATTAAAACCTGCAGCAAGGAAACCTGGATGCTTCGCCAGGAGGTTTTGGACATTGTAAACTAATGAACAAATAACTAACCTTTAGCAAATATTTTTAAAATGGGGATGGAAACAATGGCGTACTTTTTACCCTTTGCATTATAATTAACTCCTGTAAACATTGTTCAGTTAATTTGCTTGAAAAAAAATTAAGCTAATATGAGAATTATTTCGAAGTTCTCTGATTCAGTTCAGGATCTTATCTAGAGTATAATTTATGGGCTTAATTTGGTCCTAGCCAAATCATATATGAAATCCAAATCTGGAAATCCAGCTCTTTCTACTTCCCACTGATAGGAACTTTAAATAGCTGGTTTTAATTCTCTCTCTCTCCCCCCATGGGTCTTAAAATATGGAGACATGGTGGTTCTCCCAGAGTATATTAATCTTGTGAATTTACCGAAAGGTACAGACATGGTTGGCTGATTTTGTTAGACATATTTAAAGATTTCCATAAAAATGCTATATTTTTAACAAGTTTATATAATCTTTGTGAACAATGCTGCCATTTTAAAGTTTAAGATTCCTGACATGTTTGATACAGGGAGGCCCGGTGTGTGTGTGTGTGTGTGTGTGTGTGTGTGTGTGTGTGTGTGTGTGTGTGTGTGTGTGTGTGTGTGTGTGTGTGTTCTACCCACTTTAATATCTGCTTTAACAAGCTTAACATTCTCTGTGCTACTGTGAAAGTGGACAAGAGAGAGAAGAAAGAGACAGCGGTGTGCCGTCTGCCAAAGAAAAGCTAACGGGGAAAGATAAGGAGGAGGAATGTAAAAGAAAAGAAGGGGACAAAATGGAGAGCATTGAGGAGGCCTATTGGGTCACTGATAGCGGGGAGGAGGAGGAGGACAACGAGTCACGTGCGGGACAAGATTAGCAGTTGGGCAGAGAACAAAAACCATTGGGGGTGACCGTTGGCACTCAGACCTGTGGTGGAGGTGAAGGGGAGAGATGGGAGAAACGAGAGCAGAGACCCATGGAGCCCCTATCATGGTCAGTCCAAGTGAAGCCTCTACTATGGCCAGGGAACTCTGAACACATGAGGGACAGGTTCCATCAACCTTCTCGGGAGAACCCTGTGGCATAGTGGGCACATCATCCCTGCTGTGGAAGCCAGTGCTTCGGGAGAGGGTCACCGGACTATCACTGAGCTCCCTGGAGGAACAACCTCCCTCATTATTAGAGGAACCTTTAAGTTTGAACCCATTTACATTTGAAGAGCAAGTTAATGCTAACCTGGAACGTGCAGGATTGAATGCACCTGTTGTGCGAAATAAAGAAATCTATGTGCTTGAGAATAAAACTTTATTGGCAAATTGTACCCAAGGAATGGACAGTTGTCATTTGTGCTCAGAACCAGGTATATTCACACCGAACCCTCACAGCTACTTTTCTGCTGTGATTTACATGTTGTGTTTTCTCACTGAAAGGCACTCTGTAGAAAGGGAACCAATATATAGTGCAATGGAGACTGAAATCATCATCACACAAAATCTTTAAAACAAAAACAAAATCAGAACAGGGCCACAAATATGTGTGAGGGGTAAGGGAAGTATCACTATCTCATAAAAGTAATGCCAAAATCATTGCATACACTCACACAAATAATTACACTCACTAAGATCATCGCATATGCTCACTCAAATAAGTAACAAATATAAATCATAAGGAAGGATGGTGGGCAGGTCAGGGAAGAAGTAGGAAAGGATAGAAGGCTGTGTACTCATTTATTGTTGTGTCGTTACAGTTGTGACCAACTCTTCATGACCCCATATCCATGGAGTTTTCTTAGCAGGAATACCGGTGTGGCTTGCCAGTTCCTACTCCAGATGCCTACAGCCCCTGGTATTCCCTGGTGGTCGCCCATCCAAGTACTAACCAGGGCCGACCCTGCTTAGCTTCCGAGGCGAGATTGGATATGCTCAGGGCATCTAGGCAGCTGTGCACTCATAGAATGAATTAAGAACACAACGTATGGGAAACATAGAACTAACACCAAACTCAATGAAGTTCTTACTTCCTTTAATGGATTTTCAAAGAGTGAAGCGTTGCATGAGAGATCTGAATACTCTATGACAAAACACAGTTCCTTCTTGCAAGTCATGTGATTGAAAAGGGTTGGAGGCATTATAGTCTGAGACCACAAGCTGGGGCTGACATTGAGCAAAGCCCAACTCCACACCTTTCTTTTTCCATCAAACCATATTGGCATTTTCATTACAGGGTGCATTTTGATGGAACACTTCCTAGTTTTGTGTCTGGCTCATTGAATTGGTTCAACACAATTCAGGATGACCCTGAAATGATTTTCTAGAAATACAGATTTGCACCCCTGTGTTTTGGGATTTGGTTGAGCAGATTGTTCAGTAAGGTGGAAAGTGAACAGTGAGTTTTCCCCCTCTTTCCCGCTGGAGACAATATTGTGCAAATAGCATAGCAGGGATGTCATGAAAGGACCATGTGGTGGGCTGCCAAAGTCTTCTTTCACAGATCCCTTTCTCATTCCACAAATAGCAGGTCATTCCAGTGAATGCAAGCGATGGTGGCAAGACCTACTGAAGAACATCTCATATGAGAAAGGAAATATCAACAGTCACCCAATACTTGCTGCTTGAATATTTTCCTGGTTTTCTATAGGGCTGGGATGATCTGCAGTGATTAAACCTGCTATAACACACACTACTGTCTAATATCCACTGTCACTAAATACAATTAGAAAACTGGTTATCCAGTTAGAGGTCATAAAGCTAAAGTTAATTGCTAACCTCCTTATCATACTCAAGGGAGGAAGCATATAAATACAGTTAGAATCAGCTTTAAACCTAACAGACACATTACTGAAAATCTATCGCTACAGATCTAGTCTTTGCAACCTAGCAGTTGAGGGACCTGGCCTGCTCACCTTCTATGTCTTGGAATATTAGGCTGTGGCCCTAAGCACATCTCCTTGGTTGCAAGTTCTGCTAAGGTCGACTGAACTTTACATGTAAAAGGAGTTAGAATTAAGGAACCAGATGACAAATAACCCACTGGAGCTAATGAATGCAAGGGCTTCCACCTTTTGATGGTGTTAATAGGCAATTAGGAAGCAAGAGATTTGTGGTTAAATAAACTTCTAGTGGTATGAATGAATGGGACTAGTTAAGACAATAATTACATATGTCCCAATCATTTATTACATCTGCTCTAATTGAGACTAATTATATTTAGCCTCCAGAATAGAACTTAAACTTCTAGAGCATATTTGGAAAAGAAATATGCAGTCCTATTTTTCAAAAAATAAATTTTGGGTATGCCGAGTCCAACACTTTTGCTTATCTAGCTGTTCTCCAGCATCTCCACTTTCACAGCTCTAAAAAAAGGGGTGCCATTTGTACACAAGAATGGAAGGCCAGAGTACAAAGGATACGACATTAGGAAGGAATGACTGCATCTGAGAAGCCTTTAGGTGTTAGCTGCCCTTCTATATTATGAGCGTAATAAGAATGTTCTACATCATGTTCATAAGTCTCTCTATAAACCTAAGCCAGGCATCTACTCCCAGGTGAATTCTGAGGAGAACAATATTGTGCACAAACCTTGTCTTAGAATTCCTTTCTGCTGATTTTTTCCCCCAAGGAACAAAATATAGCAAGCAGCTATTCTTTCTATGGGTATTTGCCTGAATCATATTCTTAAAGACACCTCAATTCTAAATAATAAATTTTGTTTGTTTGTTTGCTTGCTTGCTTCAAACATCCATTCTCTTTTCCACCACCATTCCATTTAAGGCACTTTCTAATACCAGAACAAAGACATTCCCACCAACATCAAAATTAAAAGCAAGCAAACTACAGTGCATTGAATGTCATGATCCAATAACAGAAATAGCAAACAGTGCTATGAACATGGGAAGCCAGTATGGTATACAGTGGTGGCGAACCTTTGGCACTCCAGATGTTTCGGACCACAACTCCCACTGTCCTTTGTGACTGGCAAGCTATTTATTTATTTATTTATTTATTTATTTATTTATTTATTTATTTGACTTTTATACCACCCATCTAGCCCTAGGGCTATTCTGGGCAGTTTACAACACAGAATTGCATTGTTGTTGTTGTTGTTGTTGTTGTTGTTGTTGTTGTTGTTGTTGTTCAGTCGTTCAGTCGTGTCTGACTCTTCGTCACCCCATGGACCAGAGCTTGCCAGGCCTGTAGAATTGCATTACAAAATAACAAAGTAACACATTTAAAAAACCAAAATACAAAAAATAAATTATAAGCAAAATATACATAAATAAACAACAATAAACTAAAATAAAGCTAAAATGAAAGCAAAAAATTGCCAGGAGATTGCTGAATAATCTAGGCTCGGAATTCTGGGTGTTGTAATCCAAAACATCTGGAGTGCCAAAGATTCACCACCACTGGATAGCAGTTTGAAGGCTTGGACAAGAGCTGGGACGACCTGGGCTGAGACCCCCTGCTTGATCATGTAGCACGCTGAATTGATAACTGGGCTGGGCTGTACTTGCTTAGCTGACTTGCCTCAGAGCTAAGATAGGTGAGCCAGGGAAGGTGGCTTCAGGTCACTGGAGGAAATATGTAGGTTAGGGGTGTTCAAACTTTGGCCCTCCAGATGTTTTGGACCACAACTCCCAGGATTCCAAGCCTAGATTGCCAATGACAAAGGACTGTGGGAGTTATTGTCCAAAACATCTGGAGGGATAAAGTTTGGACACCACTGGTGTAGGTTAAAGCATAAACTAAATACAGGCATACCACTGTTTATGGTTCTTCCTTTATTCCTTACCACCCACTGAAGGTTGGTGTGCCCATTCTGAGTGAAAATCTATAACACTATGCTGGAAAAAATGAATGCATAGGAAACAAACAAACAGTAGTCACCATTGGAGCACCACCCCATGAAATGCTTTATGGCCCTAGGCAGTACTCCTGGTGTTCCTTTAACTAAATATGAGGAGAAAATGAATGGTGGATTTTATAGCTCAGTTAAAAAAAAGCCAATTTATATTCTTTTTTAAAACCATTTTCAATTTTAAAATTGTGAACTAATATAAGCTTTCAGACCAGACTGCAAGTTTGCTGCAGCCAAAAAGGATATAAAGGTAGCCATTTTGAAGAAGGCAATTAATCCATTTCAGCCTATGTTAAAAAAAAATGTACAGCTATCGTGGCAGTTTTGAGATTAGCAGATTCATTGCCGTGGGAGTTTATGTGGATCCCAACCTACTTCTCAGACATATAAACATAGAAGCAATAATTAAGCATAGCAGAACAGAAGTATTAAGAGTGAAAGGAAACCTTCACATGACTCAGGACAAGAGATTTTGTAAGAATTTATCTAAGTGTTCTGGTATCCGACACAGTGTATTCTGTGTGCACATTTATTATGCTAGAAAACAAACATCTTATATGAGATGACAGGTAGAAACTCTGAAGTAATTGCTACAAAATTGCTGTAAAAGCATCTAGTCTTTGAACTGCTGCGGCAATGAATGGAGGATTGGGGTATGATGGAATAGAACAACTGCTATGTCAGTGCAGCTATGGGGAACTGGACAAAATGATGAACAGATGGGGCTAACTCTGCTCAAACTGTTGTTTAGCTAAGTGTCATCATTATTAAGGCAAAATATAGGCTCAGCAGTCAGAATCCTCTTGCAAAGTTGCAACATAAAGGAAACACTGTAGATGTTATCAATTGCATGGTGAACCGACTGAATATGCAACTGAAAAGATCTATGCTTGTTTCTTAACTTGGGGCAATTTACTTTCATAGCTATTCCATTTGTACTTTGCCAGTGAAACTACGCAAGAGGATTTGGGCCTTCAAGAGGTGATGATCTACATAGTCAGTAGCTGACTGCCAAGAAAACTCCATGGACATGGAGTCATGAAGAGTCGGTCACAGCTGTAACGACACAACACACACACACACACAGCTGACTGCGATCTACCTTACAGTATGTGAAAGAAGAGAAGGAGAAGGGAAGGACTTTTCTAAGCAGTGCCCTTTGGTCATCCAGTTCACCCATCTGAACCTTCTATCTGGAACCTTATCAAGCCAGACTGGATGATAACATTAGCAGAGCTTTTCTAAAACACATAGTATCTACCCCACTGATTGTGCAACCTGTATTTTGATTGCTGACTTTGGCACTAGATATGGGCATGAAAGGAATTTTTTTCGTTCTGTTATTCATTATCTATTTCGTTACATAACAAAATGAATAACAAACCTGGCAAGTAAATTGGAATGAAATGAACCGAACCAAGAAAATTAGGTTTGTTAGGTTTCGTTTTCATTAATGGCAATGTGTGATTAAAAGAGCTGTTTTAAATGTTAAAAGCCATCCTGAATATCTGTAAAAACCCAGCGATAATTATTTATTCTGCCTGATAATACTTACCAGGGGGGTTTGGGGTCCTTAAAATGTGCATTTATGTCTTTTCTCAGATCACTGTATTTTTTTCCTTTAAGGGGAGTTAGGGGACATTGACCCAAAATGGCTCCCAGACGCCTAATATTGATTTCTTGGGTATTTAAATGCCCTGGACATCTGTAAAAATGCAGCGATAATTATTTATTCTGCCTGATAATATCTACCTGGGGGGGTCCTTAATACATTTGTTTTTGTCTTTCCCCCATCGCGATGTATTTTTTCCCCTTTAAGGATGACACCAAATGGATTCCAGCCACAAAATGGATGCAAGCCATGTAATGGGATCATGTAAATTCTTGGACATCAACCAATAGCATGCCCAGGTTGCAGACTGGGTAGGTCTGCCAGCCACAGAGGGCATAAAAAGCTCTGGCAGTCCCTGTCCTCCTTACAGTCTGCGGTGGGAGTTAGGTTGGGGTGGGATTGCTATCTCTGCGCCTCATTATTTTCACTTTAGACCAGCCAGGCAGGTGTGTGTCTCTGTGTTCCTGCTGGCTGCAGCCTGGCTCTTAGGGGAGAGAAAGAAGAGATTTCTCTCTAGCTTCAGTCTTGCAGCCTCCCTGTGTGCGTACTGCGTACATCTAGGTGAGTACCCTCCCCTGCCCCGCAGTCACTCTGCGGCTGCCTTGCACCCTGGGCAATGCTCGCCGCTGCCTTGCAGCCTCCCTGCGTACCTAGTCTATACGGTGTCTCTGCCAGCATCAATTGTTTTTAGTGTTTTCTCTCTGGTCTGGGTTGTTGGGGGACGCCCGTGCATGCGATGCTTTAAAAATCACGCAAAGCGGGTAAAAATGAATAACGAATTAATGAACCAACGAAACGATTTTTTGTGTGAAAATTCATGAAAAACGAAAATGAAACGAACCAAGCCCCTCAATGAAATGAAATGAAATGAAATGTCATTTTTTCAATTTGTGCCCATCTCTGTTTGACACACCCTAACGTGCCAACTGAAAGCACATTTACTGGAGTACACTTTATGTAACATATATTTTTCTAAGATCGCCTTTCTGTCCCCAAAGACCCATTCGGTGCAATATACAAGTTTAAAATGAAACAGTATATTTAAGGACAGAGCCTAAATGTGGCCAACTGACTTGTTTTGTAGACATTGGCACTAACAACAAATGAATTAAGTTACCAATGGAGTTGAACATTTGGTATTATAAGTGAGCAAGTATTTTTTAAAAATGAAAATGATTAACTTGGAAGTTTTCCATGTACATTTTCCAACAATGCTGCCAAGCCGATTTTTGTGTGTGTTAAGAACAAAGGAGGAAGGATGGAGACTCACTGAGGGAAAAGATGGGTATACACATAATATGGTTACGCTGGTCAGTCACTGTAGTGGTAAATAATACATATCTATCTGCCCAAATTTGGAGTGAGTGATGAAGACATTGATGTATATTTGGAAGCCTGAACAGAATCTGTAGCTGATTTACATGTGAGTAGGGGCAATTATATGAGTCTTGGTGACAAATGGATATTCATCAACGAGGTTCTGGTTGCCTTCCTAACCATGCACTTGTTCCAGATGAACAGGCTACAACACCACCAGCATATTGCTAATAAATGTGAATTTGTAGTTAAGGCTTAGTGGGGTTTTCCTCATGGAACCATAAACAGGCAGCAGAATTCTGGCCTATGTGTTTGATTTGGAAGATTTATTATTATTTATTATTTCCATTTATATACCACCCAACATTCCCAAAGGAACTTTGGGTGGTGAACAGCCAAAAATGGTAATACAGACAAAGTAACAATAACAAATGAAAAGAATAAGATCAGCAAAAAAAAGAAAGAAAGAAAAAAGAAAAAAGAAAAGAAGAAGAAGAAGAAGGTCGTGGCAAACAAAGGACTGACAAATGGAAAAATCAATAATCTCAGCAGCTGTCAAAGGCAGCTTTAAACAGACAGGTTTTAAGATGTTTTTTAAATGCTGGAAGGGACTCCGCAAGCCTTATCTCATCTGGGAGATGGTTCCAAAGAGTCGGGCCAGCCACTGAGAAGGCCCGACTCCAAGTGGAGGCTTTTCGGGCCTCCCTCAGGCTGGCAACCTGAAGTGAGAATGTCTGTGATGCTCTGGTGGGCTGGGCCGAAGCAGACCTTTGGGAGATACACTCCGCCAGATACTCTGGTCCCAAGCCATGGAGGGTTTTATTACTCAAAACCAACACATTGAACCTTATTTGGGAGGCAACGGGTCCCGAATGGTCCATGGAGGCTAATGTGGAAAGTGTGTAAGGTAAAATCAGGGTGTTGAATTGGGCCTTGTGAGATCTAGGTTCAAGTCTCTGTGATGCCCTGAAAACAACTGGATGACTCTCAGCAAGCCCCTCTTTTTTCAACTTGACCTTCTTCGTGGGAGAGCAGAAAGAAAACACAGCTGTTGAGCTCTTGAACAAAATCTAAAACCAGGGTTGGGTAACACTAAAATACAAAAAATACCAATCCTCCAGCACTCTGGCTTATCATTGCAAATCTTGGGATGAAAGGGGAGTGGGGTGGGCAAGGCAACCCCCCCCCCATAAGCTCAATTACGACGAATCTGTTAATATGTTTATATTAAGATAAATGTCATGGTTTCCTGAATTGGAATTGCCATATTTCTGGGCATTACTTCTTCCAGCCAAAATAAGAGCAGTCTTTTATCCATAGAAATTGAGAGAGAAAAATTGATTCTGTGTCTCCCGAGGTGAAAATGTCTCAAACATGAGGTGAAACATGTCTCAAGCTACCCCTCAACCTTCGTCTGCAGGCTCTACAGGAACTTGAGTTTAATTGCAGATCCTGCCAGAAAGATTTTTGAGCTTCCTTTTTCCTCACTCGGCATTGTTCACTCTAATGATGAGTCCTAATGTAAGCTAAAAGAAAAAGAGGAGGGTAGGAAATGGGGGAAGGGGAAGATTAAAAGAAGAAAGTAGTTTTTAGTCAGATAGGTGAGAAATGAGGTTTTCAAACATTTATGTAACGGTTTCCTCAGTGATGGCAATGGAATTGCTGGAAGAAGCAAATCATGGATGGGTTTCCCCCCCTTACCATGTTGTTAAAGGTTTTAAGACAGTGTCATAGTATAAGTTTAAATGTCAGTTTACATTTAATGTGCATATTTAAATGTCCCCCTTTAAAATGTTCATTTAATTGAATTAGATTTCTTAGCTTATTAGTAGAGATGGGCATGAAACAAAAAAATGGTGTTTCAGTTTTTCGTTTGTCGTTGAGAGGTCTGTTTCGGTTCATTTCCGTTTGTTGTGAATTTTTGGAAAAATTTTGTTACTGTTTTTTGTTTTTTCGTTTGTTGTTTCTACTCACTTTTTGCGCAATTTTTAAAGCATTTCCATGCGCAGGCATCCCCCAATGCCCCAGACCAGAGGGAAAACACTAAAAAAAATGGATACTGGCAGAGACACAGTATAGACTAGGTATCCAGGGAGGCTGCAAAGGCAGCGGCGGGTATTGCCCAGGGTGCAAGGCAGCCGCAGAGTGACTGCACTGTGGGGCAAGGGAGGGTACTCACCGAGAGGTACGCAGCACGCACGCACACAGGGAGGCTGCAGGACTGAAGCTAGAGTCGCAGAGACAGCAATCCCACCCTAACTCCCACCAGAGACTGCAAGGAGGACGGGGGCTGCCAGAGCTTTTTATTCCCTCTGTGGCTGCCAGACCTGCCCGCCCAGTCTGCAACCTGGGCATGCTATTGGTTGAACATGATCCCATTACATGGCTTGCCTCCATTTTGTGGCTGGTGCGACATCCATTTTAAGGGGAAAAGAAAAATACATCGCGATGGGAGAAGACAAAAACACACGTTTTAAGGACCCCAACCCCCCTGGTAGGTATTATCAGACAATATAAATAATTATCTCTGCGTTTTTACGGATGTCCAGGGCGTTTTTTAACATTTAAAACAGCTCATTTGATTGTGCATCGCCATTAATGGAAACGAAACGTAACGACCACAATTTTCGTGGTTCTGTTCGTTTCGTTGCAATTTCATCACAATTTTTGTTTGTCATTTCGTTACATAACGGAAACGACAAATGGTAATGGAAACAAAAAAATGTTCGTTCCATGCCCATCTCTACTTATTAGCAATTGATGTGACTACTTGCCAGTGCATTTTCAGTCTTTGCTTTTATTAAGACTATAATTCCCAGGAGCTATCCTGGCTGTGGGGTTACCCAGTAGTGGTCAGAGTGGTGGACTAGGTCTCAGGAGACCGGGGCTCAAGTTCCCAGACCTCCATGGAGACTTGCTGGGGAAGTGGAGCCAGTAAACTACTCCTTACATATCTCACTTGGCTTGAACACCCTGTTAGGGTCACCACACATCAGTTCTGACCTGAAAGCATTTAACAAGAACAGCATGCTGACTACAGGATTTCAGGAGCTGTCATTTGGAAAAGCAACTTTTTCTATCTGAGCAAGTTGTCTTGAAAACATTCAGAAAGTGGAATGAAAATTTAAAAAGCATGAGAAGCCAGCTAAATAAAATGAAATGAGACCATCTTTGCAGTCCACTTAAAGGTGGATGATAGCATCAATTTATACTCCTTAGGAAGGGAGCGGTATGATCTGCCATGTAAGAGGCCCCATCAGATGAGTGCCAACTTTGGCTACATTATTTATGGCAGCAATTAGAGGTGCAAGAGACTCTGGAATAAGATGGGCATCATACTTAGCCATTGTACCTACTTGGACGCACATAAGTGTGTGTGTGTGTGTGTGTGTGTGTGTGTGTGTGTGTGTGTGTGTGTGTGTGTGTGTGTGTGTGTGTGTGTGTTCTACTTCTATTTGGACACTGCTTCCTGCTGTCTCTTGTTGTTATGTGCCATAAAGTCAGAAGTTACTTATAGCCATCAAAATGCAGCTTTCAAGAAAAGTCAGAGATATAAGGAATGGTTCTAACTGTTCTATCCCTTTCCCCCAATAAGTTTCCATAGTCAAGCAGGAACTCAAATCCAGGCCTTTAAAGTCCTAGTGCATCATTCTATCCACTATCCACTGTACTGGACATGCCCTGCTATGTCAGTCTATCTGCATTTTTGCCCAGTAACACTTCTTAGCAGTGATACGTCCCAGGCACGCCTGTCTTATGCCTGAAAGGATGGGTTTTCTGGACTTCCTAAGTGCTGTCCTAATCGTCCTCAGTTCAGAATTGGTACCCTCAGCCACATTAGCAGAAATGAATTCCCCGCTGCTATTACTGACTAGACAATGATATCGAATATTGATATATTTTAGAAATCATTATTTATTATTTATTATTTATTATTTATTTATTTTATTTGTTTATACCGCTCGTCTTCCGGGGGAACTCCGGGTGGTTTACAGTAGGATTAAAAATCATGGCCAAAACTCTGTTGCTTAGCATATACATTGCAGTCTAGTCTGCCAAATGAATCAATGTGGATTTGGTGAGTCAACTTTTCTGTAAGTTCTATTGATTCAAATGGGCCTACTCTAACTACAGCTTACTATCCTACAGCAATTAATAGGGTTTTGGCTACTGTGTGTTTTAAGGTTATTTTAAGCAGAAAATGATTTCGCCCCTGCCATGTCCACCCTATTTAGTTGTTACATGATCTTTGTCCACAACCAAAGAAATCTGCTAGGTTTATCCTTGACTGAATCTAGTCTGCAAAACATTCCATCAATATTCTGCCCCGAAATCTCAGCCTTAAAAAATAATAATACAGAAACCGTTATTCTCACACAGACTCCTTTGTTATCAAGTCCATAATTAATCCAGAAAGGGCTTTAAATGGCTGTAGTCTAAATGTAACTCCATTGAGTGTAGCTCAGGCAGAAATGTCACACCACACCATGCTTCTGTAGAAATTTTGCTTCTTTTTAGGTAATTGGTCAATTGACCATAGAAGGATGAATTCTGGGACAAAGTAATCTGAGACAATGGCCTGTTAAATAATATTTTGTGAGAGAGGTTCGTAGAGTTTTATATATCAGACTCTAGAAACCCAAAAGGTAAACAACAGTCCCCGATGACTTAAGGGAGAGAGGGGTTTTTTTTATGCTTGGAGATTGGAACATAGGAAATAGTATGTGCTTAGTGGAGATTAATTTCAGAAATTATTCAGAGAAATGATTGTCTTAAAGGCATTAAATCCAAGCTGGATTCACCAAATAATTTGACTTGCACAAATGGATACATTAAGTCTGGCTCTTTTTTTTTTTGTGGTCACTGTTTACCAATAAAATCACGAATGACATGGAATCCTATTCCGTGGCTCCTTCAAGGAGAAACTGTGTCTGTCATTTAATATCTTAAAATCAGAAGAGGCAAACTTTAAAAAAAAATGATAGTTCCCATAATCCTTCAGACAGCACAACGAAATAAACTCTTTTCACCCAGCTATTTCATTCCTGTAAGTCACTCTACATTCTCCTGGCTGCACAGCTCACTATAGTTAGTAACATACTGTGCAAAGATACAAATTCACATGCTGCTGCTTGTATGCTAGCATAGCAGCTGGAAAAGCGATTTCCCCACACCCAAGCTTTAACACATAGGCCCTGATTCTCTGCCTGAATACTGTAAAAGCACAAGTAAAGCAGGTGACATGGCCAACCATAAATCTTTACTTGAGAGGAAAAGATTAAATGGGCAGGGATTGCTCTGTGAAGCAAAGGTGCAGTTAAGAAGCTAAACCCTTTCTCTGTCTGGACCTTTCCACCTGAAAAGTATCCTTGTAAACTGTAGTACTTTGCCCTTGTTGGGGATTCCAATAACGAACTCTTAAGCGCAGAAAAAATAGCTTTAAAAATGGAGTGGTGTTGGTAGTCCCAGGCTGTCTCTCATCCTGATGTCTATCATTTCAAAGAGTACATTGAAAAGTTGATTTTTCACCCGCCACAACACCCTTGACACAAGGAGCTGGAAACACTACTCACATTGTTTGATAAATGCCAAAAAAGCAACCAGTGAAGAAGTTTCATGGCAATTCTTCCTCAAGTAGCCATGTCACTTTACATAGATCATAAGAACATAAGAAGAGCCATGCTGGATCAGGCCAATGGCCCATCTAGTCCAGCTTCCTGTATCTCACAGTGGCCCCATCAAATGCGTCTGGGAGTGCACGAGACTAGATATCTGTCTCCTGATACCACTCCCCTGCATCTGGCCCTTGAAGTACCCTGGTTTTAAGCCTGGAGATTACACATCTCCATCATGGTTTGTAACCTGTGATGGACTTTCCCCCCAGAATCTGTCCAATCCCCTTTTGAAGGCATCCAGGCCAGATGCCATCACCACATCCTGTGGCAGGGAGTTCCATAGACTAACAACGCGCTGGGTGAAAAAAATATTTTCTTTTGTCTGTTCTTACTCTCCCAGCCCTTCTGGTATTTTGTGAGAGGGAGAAGAGCTTCCCTCTATCCACTTTACTCATGCCCTGCATTATTTTGTACGTCTCAATCATATCCCCCCTCAGGTGCCTTTTTTCCAGACTAAAGAGCCCCAAATGTTTTAGCCTTTCCTCATAAGGGAGGTGCCCCAGCCCAGTAATCATTTTAGTTGCTGTCTTCTGCACCTTTTCCGGATTGCCGGATTGCCGGATTGCCGGAAGAAATACCTACTGTGTCATTGCTTTGTGGTTCTCTACCTGGATTGCCGAATTGCTGGATTTCCGGAAGAAATATCAACAACCTCAGATATGCAGATGATACTACTCTGATAGCAGAAAGTGAGGAGGAATTAAAGAACCTCCTAATGAGGGTGAAAGAGGAGAGTGAAAAATGGGCTGAAGCTCAACATCAAAAAAACTAAGATCATGGCCACCGGTCCCATCACCTCCTGGCAAACAGAAGGGAAAGAAATGGAGAAAATGCCAGAGTTTATTTTCTTGGTCTCCTTGATCACTGCAGATGGCAACTGCAGCAACGAAATTAAAAGATGCCTGCTTCTTGGGAGGAAAGCAATGGCAAACCTAGATAGCATCCTAAAGAGCAGAGACATCACTTTGCCAACTAAGGTCAGGATAGTCAAAGCTATGGTTTTTCCAGTAGTGATGTATGGAAGTGAGAGCTAGACTATAAAGAAGGCTGATCGCTGCAGAATTGATGCTTTTGAGCTGTGGTGCTGGAGGAGAGTCTTGAGAGTCCCCTGGACTGCAAAGAGATCAAACCTATCCATCCTGAAAGAAATCAACCCCAAAAGTTCACTGGAAGGACAGATGTTGAAGCTGAGGCTCCAGTACTTTGGCCACCTCATGAGGAGAGAGGACTCCTTGGAAAAGTCCCTGATGTTGGGAAAGATTGAAGGCAAAAGGAAAAGAGGACAGCAGAGAATGAGATGGTTGGACAGTGCCATCGATGCAACCAATATGGAATTGACCAAACTCCGGGAGGCAGTAGAAGACAGGAAGGCCTGGCAAGCTCTGGTCCATGGGTCACGAAGAGTCGGACACAACTGAACGACTGAACAACAACAAACCCTCTCAAACCTCATTCCACGGGGATGAGGTGTTTCAAACCAGATGCCACTCAGCTCCTGTCGGCTTTATTTATTTTATTTTATTTTATTTTATTTTATTTTATTTTATTTTAGAGTATTTTTACCCTGCCTTTCTCCTTGGAAAAGGATCCAAGGCAGCTTACAGTGATGAGGGATAATATACAGTCCAGTACAATTAAGACATGTTCAAGTATTTCAGAACAAGGAATTGAGGAACATCTTACAGCATTAATAGACAACATTAAATTAAAGCAACATGGTTATAAGTAGTCATAAACATAAAGTCTATGTGAACCCATAGATTCATATTAAAAACACATGGTAGTCCATCATTCAGGGAAAGACTGCCTTAAGAGAAAGGTCTTTGCTTGTTTCCGGAAGGACAACAGAGATGAGGCAGTCCTGGCCTCTAGTTGGAGGGAGTTCCAGAGTCTGGGCGCAGCAGTAGAGAAGGCCCTTTCATGGGTTCCCATGAGACATACATGTGAGGGTGGTGGGATGGAGAGAGAGGCCTCTCCTGATGACCTTAACACCCAAGTTGGTTCATACTGTGCAATTAGATCTTTGACTATCTGGCTTTCTTCCAGTTATCAGTTTAAAAGCTGATTTGATGTTGTGTGCTAGCAGTCTGGTCCCATCATGGTTCAAGTGCAACCCGTCCCTCCTGAACAGGTTTGGCTTGTCCCAAAATGTTCTCCAGTTCCTGACAAATCTGAGGCCCTCCTCTCAACACCATCGCCTCATCCACGCATTTAGGCTTCTGAGCTCTGCCTGCCTGGTAGGTTCTTGTTGTTTTCATGTTGTTTCATGAATATCAGTCTAAATTGGATTAGAGGGACTCTGGATGATTCCAGAATGAATCAAGCTGTCATCCAAATGACTGTATCATGACATAATAGCAGACCTGTACACAGTTGTAATTCTGGCTAACCTGTGTGCTACCATGTTTGCAACATCACTTAGAAGAGCGGTTCCCAAGCTTATAGCCACCACTGTTGCTGGACTACAGCCCCCAGAAGACCTAGCTAGTGTAATGGTGAGGATTTCTGGGAGCTGTAGTCCAAGCACAAGTTTGGGAAACACCATCTTAGTAGGTTTCTGCAACAACAGTACATTACTATATTTACAATTAACTATGATAACATTGAAGCACTGTTATTTGTTAAGAACCTCCATGTTCATATTTCTGATGACAAAACAGTTAAAATATTGTTGCTGCTGTTTAAATCATTTGACACCTCTGCAAAAATCAAAATAAAACAAAATAAAAGACAAAAACACGTGGCACCTTAAATACTAACTATTATATTTTAATGCAAGGTTTTGTGGATATGTCCACTTCTTCAGACATATAGCAGCAGGTGTGTGCTGAAGAAGTGGTCTGAAGAAGTGGATATGTCTGAAGAAGTGGACATGCCCACAAAAGTTTACATTAAAATATAATAATTAGTTTTTAAGGTGCCACGTTTTTGTTTTCTTTTGTTTTGTTTTTTGCCTGGAATTCTTGCACAGACTAACATGGATACCTCTCACTTGACACCTCTGCTTATACTTTGTGATTTTTAGGAGATACCACTAGAGATGGGCACGAATAGAAAAAATGGAGTTTCGTTTTTCGTTTTTCGTTTAGAGGTCCGTTTCGGTTTGTTTCCGTTGTTCATGAAATTTTTAAAAAAATTCATTTTCGTTTCATTACCGTTTCATTACCGTTTTGTTACCATTTATTCCAATTTTAATGATTTTATTTTAGCATTTAAAGCCGCTCACTTCATTGCAGTAACGGAAACAAAACGCACGACCAAAATCCCCGCGTTTCTGTTCATTTCGTTTCATTTTAGGGACAAATTTCATTTGTCGTTTCGTTGCATAACGAAATGAAAAACGAACAATGAAAACAAAAAATTGTTTGTTCCGTGCCCATCTCTAAATACCACATTTAGTTTGCCAGATGGTGGCTCAACCATCTGCTAAAAAGGTGATTAAATTATGTAGATGTCAAGAAAGGACATGTATTGTTCTAGTTCTTAATTCTTGTTTATAATATCTTTAACGCAAGCAGCTCTTCATAAATTCTCTGTAGGGCAGAACTGTGGGAGCATGTTTCATCTAAATGAAACTTTCCTAAGGCTGAAATCTTATGCCCACATACATGGGGGTATATGTAGGAGTATATGAATGCAGTGGAACTTATTTTTGAATAGATGATACAGGACTACACCACTAACATGTATTGAGGTGTTTCTCATTAAAACCAAATGTGTGCCAAATGTTCTATAAAGAAGAGAACTAGTTATGTTACTAGGAAAAAATGAAGGCTATCTTTATGTTCAAAACTAGTTGAGCCTAAGACATACCTGTCAAGTTTTGGATTTGAAAATAAAGGACATTTTCCGATACCTGCCACAAACCGTCCCACCACCACAACTAAGTTCCAATATCTCTCAAATTTTAAGATAGGTGTACAAGAAATCTAAGATAACCACTTGTAAACCACAATTTTTAAGTTCAATAATAGTCAATATATTACATATTTACTGTTTATTTCACATTTCTTGTCTTTAAGTTAAACATTTACATCTTATTTTCATTACATATTTTATTTTAATTTATCATGTTCACTTATGTGGCTCTCTGGCATTCATTAATGTATTAAACAAATTTGTTGCAGACTGCATCTTTTAACACTTTTTTTTGGAAGGAGTATATTTGTGGGCTGGGTCAGGGTGTTTGATTTTATATGAAAGTGAAGCACAAACAGTGCTGTTGTCTAATGACATCCTATTCTCTGTAAACAATCTCACCATACTAAACACCCTTTCAGAACTGGCATTGCTGTGGGGAATGCAGAGTAAAGCCTTTCATTAATCTTGACAGCTCACTGAACCTCACATCCTTCCCTAGCAGGCCCAGAATCTGTCAATTTTGTCTTCTTGGGGGAGTTCCTTGCTATCTGTATGTAAGCATGTAAGGAAACCTGATGTGATATAAATTCAACAGGCAGCTGTAATTACATTCTGCTTTCCTCCTTACAAGACTTATAGTGTCCATATGCCCATATTCATCATGCTATAATCTTTTATTCTTCCAGTCACGAATATATGTCCATCTATTGTTTCTCTGTAATAAAATGTCTTAGTCTCTGAGCATAAGCAGAGTTCAAATGCAATAGCCTTTGTCTAGGCAGAGGAGGCTTGATTCCTCTGCCCTCCTTCTTAGTCAAAGAGGGGACTTTGCTCCCCTCCCTTCTCAGGTTGTTCCTTTTGTCACATAGGCAGGCTAAACAATAGCCCTCCTCTGGCAGAGGCATCCAGAGATCTGCATTTTTAAAGTTGTTTTCCAGGTTTAGGGAGCTAATCTTTACAACAACTAAAGAGCCTGCCTGGTGGGTACCAGATTTTTTTAAAATACGGGACATTTCTGGGAAAATAATAATCCAGATAGTCAGCGGGAAAGAGGGATAAATAACAGGAGTTACCCAGGCAATATGGGACACTTGACAGGTATGGCCTAAGAGGCAGTACACAGTAAAAGATCATTGGAACTGTGGCCTAAGTGCAATGGTTGCATATTAGAATAGATAAAGGAATCTGGTGTTGACTTACATTTTCAGCAAATGGTTTTTGTGGGTCTACTCTAACTCAGACTAGGAACTGGAGTTAAATTCTGTATCTTCATACTGTACAACACATTACAGTATTCTCATCTGGGGTCAAAACTATGCATATCTTATATGAAATGAACTATACATTTTTTAAAAATTATGTGAGAAGCATATACGTGTGTCTGAGCTAGAAGGGCAGGTGTATCTTCAAAAAAAGGATGGGATACAATTAACATAAATATATATCATTTGCATTGTGCATTGGTACGTGTATGGTGGAATTGGTCCATGTATTATGTGTTCCTTATTAATACTAAAGGTGGGCTTAGAACGTGAGCAAATGGCAAGAGATATGTTCATCGACGGCATGTAATCAGAGTAAGAAGCAAATAAGGGATGTGTCTCCTGTTTTGTCCACCCAGTCTTTTTCTACTGGCAAAACTGTATGAAATTTTATGAATGAATTTAAAATATAACACACACACACACACACACACACACACACACACAGAGAGAGAGAGAGAGAGAGAGAGAGAGAGAGAGAGAGAGAGAGAGAGAGAGAGAGAGAGAGAGAGAACACGTAATCTGTTCTACAAGCTACTTGCAATGGGCCACACTTATCTTTCTTTAACTCTTTCAATTCTGATCTTTTCTGATGTGCCTAAAGCCACCCAAGTTTTGGTATTTAGATACCTTTGTTTCAATGCCTTTGTAATGGTCAAATGACATGGTTGACAAAGGTAGCTTGGGCCTATTCTCCAGTCCTGCTGTACTCTAAATGTTGCATCAAGACATTTTTGTGTAATTTCTTGTTGATAAATATACATAAATAGCATTAGTTTGAAGCAAAAGTTAAAACCAAAAATGGAAAAATGACTTTTTTGGAGGATAGCACCCAGACTCCTCATGCTAGCTTAGGTGTTGTTTTTGCCATCCTCATTAGCATAAATTCAAACCACCTATCCCCAGAAAGACTTGAAATCTGTAGCTTTGCCTTGTCTTCATCCATAGGTATTTTTTCGTACTTCACTTTGTACTTCTTACACGCCTTGATTATTCACCATGTTACCCAAAGCGTCACCAAGATGGATGTTTCTGCCTTTTCCTTCCCATATCTTTCAATTTGTTTTTACATTAACAAAAACTCTCTATTATTTAAGAACACATTTCCATATTTGAGTGGAATTTTTAACCACTTCTGAACCTTGCTCTACAACCAAATGGTTAAATATATGTTCATCATTAAACTCAGATCTGAGCCTGATTCAAATCAACCTTTTGATACCAAACTAATCAGAATGAAGATGAACTGTAATCATATGCTCATAAGTCAGCGTGTTCTTTTGTAGGGATATTTCTGCATCACAGCAGGAGGGCGGGTCTTTGCTGCTTGAAATGTCTGTCAAGAGGAAAGAAATTCGTTTCTTCCACCAACCTCTCGGTTACCCTTTGTGACTGGAGCAGACATCATCAGAAAGCCCTTAACACAGAAAGAGCCTGAAAGATCCTCATATCCATATGGGTTTACCAAAGTTCTGTACTGCAGGGTTTCACATATTTAAATCGGATGAAAACATGACATAGAATAATAAATGTATGATAATTTTAATAGGGATTATAACAAGGGTTCCAAATTCTGTGCTTTCAGAAAAGCCAATTCTGAAAAAGGAATATTAATATTCTTGCAGCTAGAATGAATTAAACAAATTAGGGAAAGTGGCAAATTATGTAAATGTATGGATATTACATTCAGGCTGCCCAGGGCACCAAGGTGAAGTGAATTACTGGCTTTTATGTTTTAAAGAAACTAGGGTTGCTGGTGAGAAAAGATACAATGTGAATCCTTGGTCAGGGCAAAAAACAACAGATGCAAGAAAGCTTCAATCTTTCCATTATCAGAAGCGTCACAAACGCCTACATAGCTGTCACTAGGTTGTTGTTGTTGTTGTTGTTGTTGTTGTTGTTGTTGTTGTTGTTGTTGTTGTTGTTGTTGTTGTTGTTGTTGTCGTTGTCGTTGTCATTGTTGTCGCTGCCGCCATCATCATCATCATCATCTTGTTGTTGTTGTTGTTGTTGTTGTTGTTGTTGTTCTTCTTCTTCTTCTTCTTCTTCTTCTTCTTCTTCTTCTTCTTCTTCTTCTTCTTCTTCTTCTTCTTCTTCTTCTTCTTCTTCTTCAGCCCCTGTCATGGAGGCAGAGTGGAAAATCTCTAAAATCCTTGGTTCTGCTGTCACATACCTAAACTACTAAGCTATCCAAATGGGTGTTCATTGCAGCTAGAGGATATCAAAAGTTCTTTTCCTGATAAGAGGAAAGGTGGGCATTGCATGCATTCTCTTCCAACTTTGGCCAACATAGTGGGCTAAGAAGTCCAGTGCAATGAAGTGATCATATGCGTGAAATGATCATGTATGGATCATGACCAGATTCTGTTGCTTGCCAGGAATGCTGGAAGTAGCACAGCAAGCAAGGGGAGGATGTGAGAGGAGGGGTATGAGGTCTGGACAACAGAGAAGCCTACACAACAGATTGGCCAAGTGTGGGAGATGGGTAAAAGGGGGAAAATTAGAGCTGTCTGACTGAGCAAGGAAAGACAGGCTTGAGGGGTAAATGAGTTTATTTTTCAATATTGATTTACTGGAGCTGCACACAAAATAACTAAAGTATAGCCGTCCAGAATCAAAGCAGAGGTAGATGAGACAAAACTTGGGGAGTTGTTTTTAAAAGGTCATGCATTGCTTATTGCTTGTTAATTTTCCAAATTGTCTTATCAACATTTCTCATTATTAAAATAGTCACAAGTTACTAACACGTTGCTGTGTGCTACCAAATCACTTATATGACTAAAGACAACCCTGATAAAGTTTTCATGGACTGCGAAATATTCAAGAAAAGGATTACCATTGTCAACCACCTGCCTTCAATTTTTGACTAATGGTGACCCTTTTTTGTATTTTCTAGGTAGATAACAAACAGAAGTTTCCAGAAATCTGCGGGTAGATCATCGGGGACCTTCATATTCATGCTGCTTACTGTATTGGTGACTTTGGTGGCAGTAATGGGCAGAATTCGTCCATAGGTTAGCGTGCCTTTAAGAATTGGTGGGTGTGGAAATTCATTGTTGGAGATCTGGTTGAAATGATCTCACCATCATAGCCGGATTTCCTGTCTACCTCTTGGAATCTTTTGCGAGCCTTATATTTTATGCACATATAGCGCCCAGTGTCTTGGGTGGCCTTCTTCTCTGCTTTGGTCAACTAGCAAATATCTTTCTCCCCTTCTTGCTTTTCCAGATGATCAGATAGATATTGGTAATGTTCCACCATAGCTTTCACTCCTTTGCTCCTTTGGCAGCACACAGTTCTGTCAATTTTCATCGGTCTTATCTGCTTGTCATTTCTTAAAGGCTTTCTTCTTCTCTTGCACTTGCTCCTGCTTTGGCTAGGTCCACAACCATGCCTGCTTATCAGTATAATGGCAGCCTGATTTCATGACACCAAGGATTACCTTTGTAGTGGTGGTAAGAGAGTCACAACATGCTATCCAGGTGATGTCTCTTGAGGCGGTATTGAGGGGCCAGAATATGATTTTTCTGATTATCACTTCTGCATAATTCTGTAACTTCCATTATCTGATCTTTTCTGGACCCATGGTGCAGCCCATTTACTTATATGGTATATTATCTTTAGATCTGGCCTTTGTTGTGGGGTGAGGAGGTGAGATACTTGCAAATCCATTGCAAATTATACAACGTCAGTCTGTCTTCTGTCTGTCAGCATTTTTAGAAAGCAAAGGGGTGAATGAGCAGGGGAGGGGAAGTGCTTTAACTTTTAGTCCAAGACTGGTTGTTCTGCATACACAAACTTTGGCTACAATATATTTCACAGATCATTACTACAGAATGCATCTTGTGATGCTGCAATGTGTCACATCACCATATATATCTTGCTAAATTGACAACACCTTACCAAGGCTTTAGTTCAGTATCCACTGATTTACGAAGATTCAAAACTCTCTTCTGAATGACTTGGGTCTGCCTTTTCAGTCTGGCAAAAAGCCCCCAACACTTCAAGTGCCATACTGCACCAGTACATAAATACTGTACTGATAAGGTTTGAGCAAATCAATACTTCAGTACCAATAGAGTTAATACTATTAGCTCTGTATTGCAAAGCCACTGGTTTATTATTAGAGCAACGAAATATTTTCATTATCTTTTGACATGGATGGTGAAATGAAAACTGCTTTCACCTTGTCAGCCAAAATGGTCTGAGCTATTAGAAGTCACAGAACTGGTTAGACTGCCACATACATAGGGTTGAGAATCCAACTCCATACCGTCTTTTGCTGCCTAAACAGCTTCCAACCTTGGGACCAGGAGAAAGACAGTTGTCCCCCCTTCCTGAAATTGCCCCCCTCCCATACCTGGAAACCCTCTGTGGTGGACTTTTGGACTGTTCAGAGAACTATGCGAATGGCTGTGTGACACAAATGAAAGCCCACCAGTACAATGTTGGATTTCTGCTAATGTCATGTCAAATAATGTTTAAGCTGAAGTTCCTTGTCATTTGATTTCTGGCTCCTGGGCCCTTCTGATACCTTGTAACAACCAATTAACAGCTTTTCTTTTCCTTCTCTTACTCAGTATTCCATATGCTTTGAGTCTGTTGAATACCTACAGGCTCCAAACTCTGTTAAATGGAAGCTCTTGGACTTAAAAACAATGGCAGCCTGACATTGTTGATGTATGTAAATGTAGCAACACTGTTTCTCTGCTGACTCTTTCCCTCTTCTTCAAAGCCCTCTAGTTAAAATGACCACAGTCTAATTTCATTCTGTTGTGAGAAAATGGTCACTGGTGGTTTTTGGTCTGATGGGGGATCAAAACCATCCACTTTGTGTTTTGGGGGGTAACACTTCCTTCTCAGATCACATTCTGGCTATGGCACATTCCTTTGTTTCTTAGAAAGGGCCTCCATGCAGTGGGAAAGCACGGAGAAATTCCTGAATGAAATCTCCAATACTTTTTTAGCTAGGGCCAAAAGAGGACTCTAGTCCATTATTTGACATGTAAATTACCGGAGATACCACCAGACAACAAGTCTGAAGGTGGAAAAGACTGCTGAGTCTCGAGGAGTCTCACTGCATTTGCACATTTGCACATTTGCACCTAGGGAGGCTAGTTGGTAGACTAAACTGATCTTACTTCAAGAATTCGCAGGTCTGCAAAGTGTCTGGGGAATCTCAGAGAAATGAAAAACACAGAAATTGGGACCCAAAGTTTGAAGCAAGGGGAGGCTGTGGTAGAGGAAGAGTAGGGCGGTTGGCAAGGAAGCAAGGTGGGAAGAATGGAACTCGCAGTGGCAAGAAAATGGCCGTCATGTGGATCAAACAGAGCCAATACCATCACCGCTAGTCTGGCTGTGGCTGCCAGCACTGTTAGTGGTGCTGATTTTTCAAACATTTAATATTTCTTGCCCCCAACCCAGTGTCCCCAAGTCTTCCTCAGAATGAAAGGGATCCTAAGAGAAATTTTATGAGACAGCAAAATAGGACATTTTAAATTCCAAAATACAGTGGTACCTCGGATAACAAATTTAATTCGTTCTCTGAGGCAATTTGTTACCTGAAAAAATCGTTATCTGAAACATGCTTTCTCATAGGAATGAATTGGAAACCAATTAATCTGTTCCAGAGCCTAGGAAAATGACACAGACACCTGGTTTTTTGCTCAAAACTCTTTATAAAGTTCATTTTAAAGGTACAGATGTGATGCATCCCAGGATAACTCTTTTTTACTGATGCATGCTGGAAATTCATTATCCAAGGCAGCCCATAGGAAAATTCATTATCCGAGGCAGCCCATAGGGAAAATTCATTATCTGAGGCAGAGCTATACCTGGAAATTGTGATTCGTTATCTGAAAAATTCATTGTCAGGGGCATTCGTTATCTGAGGTATTACTGTATAGCCACTGATAACATAATCAGACTTACACAGCAGTGCCCAGAGGAACCTAGTAGCTAGATAGGCAATGAATGAATGAATGAATGAATGAATGAATGAATGAATGAATGAATAAATGTCTTGTGTTATAGGAGTACATTAGCGCTATGGAAGTAGTGCATTGGTTTTTACTTTGTTCTCTATAGTATGATGGCTTCTCGGTGTCTTGGGCCCTATATTTGTAATGGAGTGTCAGGATAAAAATGTAATAAATCAGGCCATAGTAAATTCTTCTTCATGCCCCTTCCCACATGGCTGTCTTTTTTTTTTAAACTTGGTATTCTTATGTCTTTCCCCTTCTGTTATTTTTAGCTTGTATTTTTGTGGAAAAGGGGGCAAAAGGAAAGAAGGGTAGAAAAAAAGCAAAAAGAAGGGGCACAAGTGGAAGATTTTCTTCTAATGCTAGGGCATGCTTTTTTTAATAAATGTGCTCGGGAGTTGAATTGGGTATGAAAAGGCAATGTATTGGCTCCTGTGCTATTTTGGTGTTCAGCATATAGTATAAAGACACACAGAGAGTGGTGATGTAAGGAATTCACAATTTTAAGTCGAACCACACAGCGGGAGGACAGCAAAAGGTACCTCCCAGATGATGTTGGGCTGCCACTCCCATGAGCCCTGCCACTTTGGTAGCCAATGGAAAGGAATGCTGGGAGATGCAGTCCAACAACATGTAAGGGGCTGTACTGTACTCCCACCCCCCACCCCCACAGTAGAGGAAAGGAGACTTGGCTAAAAAGTAGCTTCATACAAAATCATTTACAGTGGTGCCTTGTATAAAGGAATTAATTTGTTCCAAATGAAATTATGTTGAGCAAATTTTCCTTTATACAAATTTCCCATTGGAATGCATTGAAAACGGAGTGATCCCATTTTTATGTTGTACGGATTTGCCCCATAGGCAATTCTGCTAAGCAAATTCCCCCTATCTCCAGAATGTTTATGTTGTACAGATTTTACATTATACAAACCATTTGTTATACAAGGGTCCACTGTATAAAGATGAAACTGGGGCTAAGCCCCTGTTTTAATGACCCTTATTCTCACCAACTTGTATATTAGAGCCCTGTCCTCTGAGTTCTGAAAGGGCAACGAAGATGCCACAATTAATTTTGTTCTGCTTTTTTGGCAGCTATGGGATAGACAGAAATCATTTGGCAATGAAGAATAGTGCAACAGTGTGGTATAATGTAATCACCAGAGTCCTGGACAGAGTGCTGGACAAGAACAGGAAAGATGCAGTTTCAAATTCCTAAACAGCCAACTTGGGACATACAGTAGCTCTCTAAACCTGCCTTACAGGGTTGTTGTGAAGATAAATAGATCAGGGAATAAACCTTTGGCATCTTTTAGTTTATGGTTTCTGCCAATTATCCAACGAGCTAAGAGAAAAACCCTTTGTCTGTCAAGGAAATGTCAAACCTAACTGCCCCCCTCCCGCAACAATATCAGTAATAGAATTTACCCCAACCACTGGAAATCCAAGAACTGTTCTGAAACCTAACCTTGCTCACCACTTTCTTCTTTGGGTGACTCTGTTAGAATTCTGGCCAACCACCTATGTACATTCTACAGTGAAACCCATTAGAATACAGCATCCTTGTTTGTTCGACCTGTAGTAGAACAGTAAAAATAAGCCTGGTTATCTACCAGGTATATGATACAAGCTCCATTAAAGCAGCATTCTGAATTAAAAATAGCAGTGAACTGGAGCTGAGTATGAACATAAAGTGCCAATAATTAGTTTTATGTAGAAAACGAGAATTAGCAGGGGCAAAGCCACTGCTGTGAGTGGGCAGGTAATTCTGATTTAGTCTCAGTGTTCAAAATTTACAACAGAACATAAATTAACCCTGATAGTAATTTTATTAATTCGAACCCAGGAAAGACATTTAAAATGTATGGTTATTGCCATTCCTCAGAACTCTCTGACCTATAACTTTGAAGTCTATGACTCTACAGTGTGTCTTGCAGGGGTGGGGGTGGGGAGTGAGGGGGTGAGCACGGCTTAGGCTCAAGGGTAAAACGAGTGGAATATCTCTCACAGTCTTGCTAAACAAAGGGTTGCAAGTCTTTTTGGAATGTTTATCCCTCCCCCCCTGCCCCGGCATCATTTGCAGCTCTGTGTTCCCCAGCCTGATAAAGCCCTGTAGAGACTAAAAACCTAAATTTTGTTTGTATTTTTTTAGTGGTCTAATAAAAGTGGACTGCATTCAAGATTTTTGAAATAGTTCAAAAACAAAAAAGAAGACGACAAATCTGTAACAAAATAAATAAGGCAATCTCCCCTTCATAGTAAATTGGGATATCACTCGTTAAAGAACTAGCATGTTGGATTTTTAACCTCTGCAACCAATTACAGCAGTACAGATCATGCTATGATCTCTTCCACGGTTGTAAAGAAGCAGTTTAGTAAGTAAGGGCTAATGCAAAGCCTTCTCTATCATTCTTACTGTCTGAATGTTCCTACAGAAAGCATGGCAGGAGAATTTGTGTTGTTCCAGATTTGAAAACGGTTTGCCACACAGTTACCTTAATATTTTGGAACTCTTGGTCCAGGGCAACTTTGGCCGTTACTTCACATCCCTTTCATCACGGTTCGCGGTCCCGCTTGGTACCAGTACGAAGTAATCTTACTGCACATCCATTGTGTGACAATGGGAGTTCGTCCTGACCACGCCCCCTGAACTGTGATTTAAGCGGGATTAGCGATTCCCCTCCCTGGCCTCGGAAATCTGCTCATCTCGCTTCTCATTCCGAGATGAGAGCCCGTGAAGTAAGCTTCATCATGGAATGAGTGCTGATTGTAGCTCGTTGCCATCTAGTGGCAGGAGTGCGAAGTCACATTCGCCAGTAAATTCCCTACAGAGTTAGCAATGCAGTGCTGAGATTTTAAAAGACAAATGCCTTGAAGTTTCTTCCGTAAAGCATTGATGGCAAGGCTTCGGAGAATCGAAACATCGAAAAATGGAAGGTCATTTTTTTTTTTTAAGCTTTTTTATTGAGGAAGTAACAGCATATATTTCAATCTTTACAATTTTCCAAAACATTACATCATCGTTTAGTCTCTTCCTCATTGACCCCCCTCCCCCCAGCAAGCCGAAATCACTATCCTTTCATGTTGAACATTATTAAGGCATGATGGAATAGTCTAGCCCATTTCTCGTTCTCAGGCTTCCCTTTTATCCAATTTATATATTTCTCCCACTCCTTTAGAATTCTATGTTTCCCTTCTATGTTTTCTTCTTGCATACTTTGTATCCAATTATTTTGAAAGAATTCATGTATATAATCTTTCCATTTATCATATTTCCATTTCTTTTGGTCCTTCCATCCACCCATTAGTACCATTATAGCTGCTGCTATTCCGTAGTAGACAATCTTTTTTACGCTTCTCCATTGTTTTTCTCTATCTACTAGGCCTAAGAAAATATAGTCTATTTTTAGCTCAATCCTTTTCTTTGTAATTTCTGATAACCAATTTTCTACTTTCCTCCAATATGTTTGTATTTTCTCGCAGTTCCATATCATATGTACAAAAGTACCTTTTTCTTTTTTACAATGCCAACAATTTTGTGATATATTATTATTTATTCTATTTAATTTCTGTGGGGTATAATACCATTTATGCAATATCTTCAATTGCATATCCTTAATTTTTTTCCAATTTTACCTCTCTTATCCCCCATAATATAGCCTGAATCTTTTCTGTATTTAAGTCCATATCTCCCTCCCAATTATATTTAATTAAATTTTCATTCTGATTTCCCAATCTAACCAAATATCTATAGATCTCTCCTGCTCCAACCTTTTTTTCTTCATATTTCTTATACACCACTTCCCATTGTCTATCTTCTTTTCCCTTAAGAGAAAGGAACCATTGATCATATTTCCTTTTCATACTTTCTGCCACCATCCATTTTTGATTCCCTAATATCCCTTTTAATTTATTTATTGCCCCTCCTGTTGACATTAATTCATGCATATCTTTGATTTTGTAATATCCTTTCTCTTTTAGATTCTTTATATCTTTTTGTGACAAAATCTTCCCCTCTTTATTAAACTGTTCTAAAGGGCCCCAATTCGATACTCCACCTATTTTCGTCCTTTTTATTAAAATTTCCATTGTTACTTGCCTTGGTCCCTTAACTTCTTTCAGTATTCTTTTATCTCTATCAAATATCCCTAAGTAACCTGCTGAGTTATTTATTGCATCTTCTACTCTTTTCCATTTGGGTGTGGGGTATTCCTCCACCTTCATTGCCCATTTTAATTGGAAGGCTATATAATACTTTTCCAAAGAGGGCATACTCCATCCTCCTTCTTCTTTTATTGCATATAGGATTTTATGTTTAATTCTTTGATTTTTCTTGCCAAGAGCCCATTTCCTTAATGATGTGTCCCATTTCTTTAAAATCTTTTCTGAAAGTAATATTGGGAGAACCTGAAATAAATATAACAATTTTGAAACTATAAAGATTTTCAAAGCCCTAATTTTTGACAGTATTCCCATTTTTTTATCTTTCCAGCCCTTTATTATTTTCTGGATCTTTCTCCAAGTTTTGTTATAATTTTCCTTACCTAGTTTTTCCCAATTTTTTGTTAATACCACTCCTAAATAAATCATTTTTTTAACACCCTTTCCCATTTTCATTTGCAATCTTAATTGATCTTGCTCCTTCCTAGGAACGTTTAGAAACATAATTTCTGATTTTTGTAAATTTACTTCTAGTCCTGATATTTTTTCAAATTTCTTTAATATATTAAACAGGGGACCTGCTGCTTCTAATGGGTTAGTCAATATTAAAATTAAGTCATCCGCAAACATGTTTAACTTTATTTCCTCTTTTCCTATTTTATATCCTTTTATTTGAGCACATTCTCTCAAATTTTGGGCCAATGGTTCCATCGCTAATGCAAATAATGGGGGAGATAAAGGGCATCCCTGCTTTGTACCTCTTTCCACTTTAAACTTTTCTGTTAATGATCCATTTATTCTTACCCTTGCAAAGTTTTCTTTATAAATTTCCTTTACTGCATTTGCATAGGGACCTATAATATCCATCTGTTTTAATAACTTTAGTAAATACTCTCTTCCTACCGAGTCAAAAGCTTGTTTAATATCGAAAAATGGAAGGTCAGACCGAAAAAAAAAGAGAACGAAAGCATAGAATTTCATATCTCATCAGGGAATGAGGACGTGCGGTAACAGTCATCCCAGTATCATCCATCACACCAATGGGTACAGGAACAGGGACAGAAGTGGGAGAAGAACACGTGACTGCAACCGACATCAACACGCAATGAGAATGGATGTGAAGTAACCATCCTAGATACAGATGTGTATTTCTACCTGCAAATCATGCCAGTTGTGCATGAAGAGCTGTAGCTAATTGTCTCCACCATCCTTTTGAATCTGGCTGTACCTCAGCTACCATTTGTGGACCTGGCTTTAATTAATGTGTTTTAGTCAAAATAGATTTTAGAATCCTGAAGTCAGTCCTGGATCTGATCCACGTTGGGCGGATCTAACTGAAGACCATTTCTTTCCATTTCCCTGAAAGCGTGACACAGAGAGTTGAGGGGGCTGATAAAAGGGTAAGTTGTGTGATACAATGAGGAGAGGAAGCATTCTCAGAGATAGAGAAAGGCAGATCACTGATCATGACACTTGTGGTCAACAACCCTTGAGTACTTCCATCACAACAGTCATTCCCAATTGGGTAGCCCTGCTGTTCTTGACTGCAACTCTGGCCGTCACAGCTAATGATAAAGATTTCAGGCAATTGCTGTCCAAGAACACCTTAGGTTACCCAAGGTATAGAATAACAAACAAATCTGCATACTGTGCAGTGTCAGCAGTGGTGGCCCAATGATACTAGTTTTCACATGGAGTAGAAAAATGTGCTCCTCTATTTTTAGAAATGCAACATTTTTGCTATAAATCCCAGCTTAGTCACAAGGACATGCTATGTGAGGGGACTGATCAAACAGGGCCATGGATGGTTTGTTCCTGGTCAATGAGTATTCCATTATTTCTTCTTCTTCTTCTTCTTCTTCTTCTTCTTCTTCTTCTTCTTCTTCTTCTTCTTCTTCTTCTTCTTCTTCTTCTTCTTCTTCTTCTTCTTCTTCTTCTTCTTCCCAGGACAGGAAAAAGATTTTGGGACTACAGCTCCCAGAATGCCCCAGGCAATGTGACCATGTTCCTTTCTCAAAGAAATTGAATGAAATGCAGTGGAAAATGAGAAAGGGGAAACATTGCTGCAAGGATCATGTTACCTAGTTTGGAGCTTTCTACCCACAGTATCAAGACCATTACTTGTACCGGGCAAGTAGGGCTTTACCCGTGGTGGTGGTGGTGGTGGTGGTGGTGGTGGGGTAAGATTTAAACAACATGCTCCTTTCCCAGCTGCCTAGCCAATAACTATCATATACTGTAGGAATCAAGGATAGTTGTTTAAACCAAAGCTAAAATAGAGGTCTCTTATTGCCTCCTTAAAACATTCTGGTACTTGGCCTTGATGCAAGGTGGCATTCACCACTTCTCCAACCCACTCTGTCAGTCCCCTTCTGCTGTTTTTATAACCCCCCCAAAAGTCCTCAGCACATATGTGGAGGTTTTCAAAGATCCTGGCCACATCATCAGCCTGCACCAACCGAAATGTACAGTATCAGTATAATGGGGCAAGCAGGGGCCAAAGTTACTTCAGTAAGACCTCCATCAATTACAGCATTGAAATTCGAGCAGGTCTGAGTGATTTTCACTGCCAAATGTCATGCAAAATCTTCAGAGTGGGCTGTCAGATTGTCAATATCCTTCTCTTGTTGCCATTTATGCTGCTGGCCTTTGGCCCCCCCAAAAGAGCACCTCTGAATGGCTTTGCACAGATTCAGGGGTGGCAGAGAAAAAAACTTCATGAAGTAGGCTTGCCAATGGCCTATAGCTCATATATAATTGGATCTCCTCTGAGTTTTCTACCATTGTTGCTCTAGCCTCCATCCTACTCATTTCATCTTTCTTTCTTTCTTTCTTTCTTTCTTTCTTTCTTTCTTTCTTTCTTTCTTTCTTTCTTTCTTTCTTTCTTTCTTTCTTTCTTTCTTTCTTTCTTTCTTTCTTTCTTTCTTTCTTTCTTTCTTTCCCCATTATATTCTGGGAAGTTTACAACATAACAAAATAAGAAGCCATTTAACAATAAGTTTATAAACAAATAGTGGAAGAAATAAAAACCAAGGAGCTAATTTGATTGCACTTGGTAGGAAGTGACTCTTAGGGGTGATTGTGTCCAGAGTGTGCCCTGTAACATGAGTGAGGAGAGAGACCATTTGGGATAGCCTTATGGTTGCTCCTAATAAACAGGTCTCAGCTTGTATGTTGTGTTCATAGAAACATAGAATAGTGAATTTGGAAGGAGTCCGTAAGGCCATCAAGTCCCCCCCCCCCCGCTCCAGGCGGGAATGCAGATCAAATACACATCTCTCAGGTGGTTGTCCAAATTTCTCTTGAATGACTCCAGTGTTAAAGCAATCACTACCTCTTGAGATAATTGGTTCCACTGCCATACTGCTCTAACTGTTAGGAAGTTTTTCCTGATATTTAGCCAAAAGCTGGACTCTCTTCACTTGAGCCCATTGATTCTGGAATGATCAAGAGCAAACCCTGCCCCTCCTCTGTATGACAGCCTTTCAAATATTTGAGAAGTGCTACCATATCACTCCTCCTCCTTCTTTTCTCTATGTTAAACATGCCCATCCCCCCCCAGTCTTTTCTCATAGGACTTCGCTTCCAGCCCCATGATCATCCTTGTCGAACTCTTCTGAATTTGTTGAAAGGAGAGGAGTGAATTATGAGCTTGGAAAAAAATCCTATTTTTGGATTACAACACTCAGAATTCCTCAGACTCTGTGGCCAATGGGCAGTGCCAGGCATGGTTTGGGGAGCTGTCATCCAAAACTGACCAAACCGGCAAACAAACAAACAAACAAAACTAAAAAAAAACAACCTTTCTCAAGCCTAGTGCCTTCAGAAGAAAACTAAATCAGGGATTACTGCTGTTCCAAATAAAAATGAAAATCTCTCTCTCTCTCTCTCTCTCTCTCTCCCCCCCTCCCTCCCTCCCCCCTCCCCCCATTTCGCTTTCTGAGCGGTCTCAAGGGTCATTAACAAGGTCCTGTTGAAGCTGGCTGGAAAATTCTTGTTTTTTAAAACGAGCCCGGTTTTTATTTTTGGCTGGTGTAATGCTGTTCTCTGGCCAGCTGATAGAGGCCAGCAGCCTCTTTATACAGGAAAACACGACTTGCGATTTCAGTTTCTAGTTAGGAATCATTTCCAATGAAGGAGAGGGAGGTGTGGGGGGGGGAAGAGAGAGAGAGAGTAAGAGAGAAGTGAGCTTATTCTTTTTGTGGCACATCAGGGGGTTGATGTATCTTTGAAGAAGCAGAAACCCTGTTGACTTTTGCCAAAAATGAGAGAAACTTTCACTGAGTGTTCAGTATTTTTTTCTAAGGAAGCATGCCAGCATCCCATCAGAACTGTACAGTCGTTAGCCTAGTTGTAGAAAATGAGCACATTGTAATAATACTCAAAGGCTTTGAACTTTTCCTCATTGTCACTGGAGGTCTTTCCCTACTCATTTAGCAAAATGAGAACAACCCTGTTACAATCAGAGAATGCAAATCAAAGGGAACTTGCCATGCCGTCGTGCCCTGGATAACTCTGCTAATATGATTTCCTCTCTTTAGCAATGTAACTGGAATCGAGGATGACCTTCCCAGGGAAATAGAAAACCTACAATGTGCACTCTTACTAATGAATTCTAATACAATTAGTTCACACAAAAAGCCTAGCTAAATTTGTGGTATCGGCTTTCCCTTGCACAAGGGTTGCTGGTGATCCCAAACCAAACACCTGTATCATTTGGCAGCACTCTTGATTCTGTAAACAATCTGAAAATGAAGGGTTTCCTATATTTGAAAAATACATCACTAAAGGTAAGAACTGATGTCCTTTGTACCCAGACCTTAACATATTTAATTATTCTGTACTCTAGTTATGCTTCTGAACCCAGGGGCAGCCTTGGGTATGTGGATCTTTTGGTCTTCTCCCACCCAATAGAAAGGCATGGGATATAACAGTGGCAGAATAATGCTGCCACCCCCACCCCCACCCAGTGTAGCATGGGCAGGTGGCTCAATGACCTGCAGTAAATTCAGGTGTGCTTTCTTTATTGCAGTTTATTGTGCCACCATCTCTAAAAAAAGAGCAAGTAGACAGTATTCATTTTCTTCTTTGGACTCAAGCTGAATGGTGTTGATGAACTTCTGTTTCTACTAGAGATGGGCCTGAAACAACCAATTTTCCGTTACCATTATCCGTTATCCGTTCCGTTACATAACGGAACAAATAATGACCCTAGGGGCAAATTTTACACAAACCGAACAGAACCAAGAAAATTGGGTTCAGTTGGGTTCAGTTCGGTAATGTGGGTGGCGGAGATGTCTCCTACCTGGTGCTGGCCCGGAAGTCCTTCAGGGATGGCGGCGAGTCAGCAACCAGGAAGAGAGAAAAATGCCTACCGCCGCACTGTACCGCAGCCACGCCGTCAGCAAAGCAGTGAAAAAAAAAATTAAAAATGGCCACAGCCTTCCTGAAAACGCCACCACTGCCGCCGCCGGGACCACTCTCCTCTGGGCCTCTCGGAGGCTTTGCCGGGCGAGTGGGACCGGTCAAGGTAAGCTGCTGGCCAGGCATGGGCTGAGCCGTGGGAGGCAGTCGCTGTCTTGGACTCCCGGGTTCCTCCTTGCCTGCTTGGGCTGTGACTCTGCTCAAAGACGCTGCCAGCTAGGTAAGAAAAACAAACATACAAAAAGCCCCACGTAACCTGGAAGTTCGGGTTCACTTCCGGGTTTGGCCCCAAACGGGCTTTTTTTGTTTGCCAATGCCATGTACTGAGGCGCACTCCCCTCTCCAGCGATCTCCACGGAGCTCCGGCAGACCCGGCCCCGGGAAGGCTCCCCATGGCTGCGGGAACACTCTCCTGGCCCACATGCCGCCGGCTCTGGACGGCGCCTGGCCCCGGGAGGGCTCCCCGCAGCCATTCCAAAAACCGAAATAACAGAAACGAAGCAGCTCCCAGGGCCCCGAATAACAGTAACGGAACGAAGTAGGGGCCCAGGGCCCGAATAACGGAAACGACCGCCATTTTGGCGTTTCGTGCCCATCTCTAGTTTCTACCTTATTTTCTGTTTGTTCTTTGAACTTGGGAACAAGTCTGAAGTCTGAAGGAGGGTGCAGTTGGGGCGGAGAAGGTGCCATCCTCTGGAGGAGCAACTCCATCATTTCTAATCTCCCTCACCAGTGGTAAGGAGTGGAGGGGGTTTGCCAAAAATGGAAGAGGAGTGCAGGGAGAAATCTGTTGCCTGGAAGGACACCACACTGACGGTTTAGGATGGAACAAGTGAAGCTCCTTTTATGTCTTGCAAAATGCAGCGTGCCCCCATTTACCCATGACAGGGTGAGCTTTCCCTGTGCATGGATCCAGGTATAGCCATGCCTGGAGGAGAACTGCAGCAATCAAGGTTTTGGCAGTTTCAATAGATTTTCCATGAACTGGCAGAAAGGGCACCAACCCTGGTCTTCTAAGGCAGCATGGGGGCAGACATGCCTAGGTCTGGATCAAGCTTTACACACATGCCTAGGAATACATTAGAGAGAAAATTTGGATTAGCTATATGTGAGATGCACCAATTATTAAGTCAACAAAGGGCAACGACGACATAGCCTGGGGACCATGGTCAGCGCCAAGTGGCACCAACCCGTCTGGCTCTCCTAAGCAAAAGCAACATTTGGTGAGGAAACTGAGAGCAAAGAAGTAGCTGAATGGACAGCTACTTTGAATTTATTTGCATAACAGATTGAGCCCTGTATTGATCTGGAGTGCTGCTCTTAACTGATATTACCGTGCTATTGCAGTTCCATTTTGTTATTCTGCTACTATATGTCTGAAGAAGTGGACGTGTCCATGAAAGCTGACATTAAAATATAATCAAATACAAAAATGGAACAGGTGATACATTTAGGCTACTATAAAAATAACAAAAACATTGCTAATATTTCAGAGGCGAAACCCCCTTCCTCAGAGCAGTACCGTTAGGTTATAAAATGGCAAAAGATGGATTTGCCAGGAGTTATTTCTTAGATGTAAGGTCCTTGGCAAGATGGAAAAATATAATAGTCTTTAAGGTGCCACATGTTTTTGTCTTTTATTTTGTCTTTTATTATTATATTTTTATTCAAGTTGTAGTTGTTTTAGTAAGCCACTGTGAAGGCAGCTAAAGATAACAACAATAACAACACCTAACACTAACGGGGTGGGGAAACAATCATATCAAGGGATTGAAAAACCACGAACAACAGGCTCACATGGTAGGAGTGGGAAGGCAGGCTGTGTGGCTCAAAGTGTTCTCTCCTTTGACAGAGGGGAGTGTTCAGAGCAAGGGATGTAGCCTGAAGCAACTGTTGCCCTTTGCGTAATGACAGGGCCAGCCCAGCCCTCTGAAATACTCTAGGAGGAAGTTCTGCAACATTTACATTTTGGACAATCTGGGGGAAAGATTTAATTTTCACTTGAGTATGCCATGGTTCAGTTCCAAGGTTATGTCCAAAGACATGACCCAGCTTAGCTACAGTAAGCTATGAAGTCTTTGAGGAGGAAAAGAGGGCAAGTCAATAACCACAACCCATTGTCATACACCGGAGGTTCAAAAACAGGGCTTGTCAGCTCTGTGGTGCGATTTTCAGCCAAGACTGAGTTCTCTTACCCAGTGATTTAGTGGCAAAGGTTGAACAGCAGGAACTCATTGTATCTGTCCTCACAGTAAGAAGAACAAGAAGAGCCCACAAAGGCAGCCAACCATTTTGATTCACGTCAACAGAAACGTTCTAGTACTTTTAATCTCCACCAGAGCAGGTCTTTGCTAAAGCCATTGGGTCTTAATTGCCCATTCAAAATCAAGCCATCTAAAGTAGTTCTCATTATAATATCGAGAGCTTTCAACAATACATTGTTGCCATGGGATCCATTCCCCCTCCCGCTATGGTGAGGACTGCAGCTAAGTTGTGGGGGTAGGGGGGTAGAGGACAGGGAGCCCTGCAGAGAGGGGCATGTGATCAAAAGGCTTGGGTTCCTCAGTTCTGTGAGCTCTGGTTCTACTACTGCACTGTGAGCCCATCAATCCCTCTTTCGCTTTAGAAAAGAAATTAAGCACAGCTTGTAATTTTTTTTAATGAAAAAGAATTGCTTTCTTTCTTCTGAATGTGAATGTCTTCATAAACATCTCAACTACAATTACAAGAGTGAATAAACTTCTTGGTCTGAATTGCTACTATTATGCTGGTGTAATTTTCTTTTATGGAAGTCACTTTCCCTCACAGTAATTCTGCTCTAAGTACAGCTGAATGACTAGGAAGAGCTCTCTGGGAGAAAAAAAATCACTGAAATCACTCTGGACGTATATTGTACACCCAGATTCTCTCTTCCTTTGATACCAGCCTCACAACATTCTTTTCTAACCCAGGTGTTTGGACTGTGTCCCTTCAACATTGCCTGATTCATTACCAGTGACTTGTTGCAGGAATCTCTGTTTGAAGACTAACTTGGCAAAAGATGCTGTTTTATAACATGGCTAGACACAGTTCTGCTGGCTCTTGAGTCCTAAATCAGTCAAGTTTGGAGTGGAATAAAATAGTTATCTGATTTCATAAATAGATAAGACAGATATACTGGGGGAAGGGGGGGACCAAACCAAACAAAAAAATTGGAGGGGTTCCGTTCAACCTTATTTTCAGCTTCTCCTTTTCCAATGGGACATTTACCTCAGGTGGCTATTTGTCTTTTTCTTGTTCCTCCCCTCCAGTGGTCAGATGGTTTGTTTTTTGTCACTTTTCTAAAGCCTCAAGTGACAGTAGCCATTCCTGAACTTTTTGCTCAAGAGCTGAATCTAATATAACAGCACCTTCTCCCTCCAGCTAGGCCCTCCCAAGCACCCCAAAGAGACTCCTTTTCAGGCAGTAGGGGTACAGGAACGAGGTCCCCTGAAATGTTCCACTCCTGCTGTCTTGAACCTTGTTCAAGGTTTTTCTGAGCTATGGAAACATCACTCATTATTTTTCATTGCCTAAAATTTGGCACCCAGGTGGTCAGGACTCAGCATCTGAATTTGTATTTTGGAAATACTTGTATTCTCCATTTCATATGCCACTAGACTACTGTGAGTGCTTCTATGTGCATACATCTGGGGCACTCCTGCCATTAAGAAGAAGGAAGAACGCATCTCAGCTGACAGGTGCTGAATGGTCTGGAGAGGGCAGTAGCCTGCTCTTCATACCCTTCTGTTGGAGGCCAAATGCCCTATTCTAGGCACCTGGCCTGCCTACCTTTAGCTAGTGTATCATGCCAAAATGAGGTTGCAATGTTGTCCTATTGCTTGTGCTATGTCTGCACTGAAGTACAATTTGTGTGCCTCTCCACCTGCGCAGATACAATCAGCATGAGGGGCAATACATTATCTTTCATTTTTGCAGAATATTCTGGGTAGAACTGATGGATCTCTCTAGCTGATCTGGGAGCCAAGGTAGATGATAAATAATGGGTATAGTAAACCCCCCATCTATCATGGGGGTTAGGGACCCACCCAACACGCAATGATTAAAAATCCACGATATGCAGATGCAGGTCAGGTGTGGCCTGGGGGGCGGGGAGGTGTGCAAAGTTTAAAATGCCGCTTCTCCTGACACCTCCACGGCAAGGGGCAGCAGTGTACAATGCCGGTTCATTGGCGCTGGGGTAGGGGAGAAAAACCTTTTGTTTCCCCACCCCAGCGCCAATGAGCTGGAGCCTGGGGCATGGGGAAGGGGGGAAAGAGGTCTAAAAAGCCCGGGCTTTTAAAACCTTTTCCCCCCTTCCCCACACCCGGGTCTCTAGCTGATTGGCACTGGGGTTGGGAAATAAAGGTTTCTCTCCCTCACCCCAGCACTAATAAGCTGGAACCCTGGCATGGCATGCTGCTCCCCGCATGGGGGTAAAATGCCTTTCAGGTTGCACTGTACTGCGGTCCCGCGATATAGCAGGATCGCAGTATATGAACCGCAAAAGGGCGGGGGACCACTGTACCTTTTTAAAGAACAGGTGCTGCCCCTAGTGGCAAAAAGCCTCAACTGTACCATGTGGTTTCCCACATTTTGCATTTGAAGTGTTCTGTTTTGAGACCTGTTGGTAAAAGGAAAACATGTACAGTACTTTTAAGTCCGAGAGCTGAGGCACACGTCTTCAAGAACTCTCCCCCTCTGGGTATGTGTGGGGGGAATGACACCTCCTCCCCCAAAGTAGTTATGTGTTTATATTAACATATGGTTTTACCATGTTTGGGCCCTGAACCCAACCGACCAGAACTGTAAGCACTCTTGATGAACTGTCTAATCACCCAACTTATTGATGGCAGTCCATATTGACTGTGGCAGCCTGTTTTTTTTGTCAGCATGTGCAAGATTAATTAATTCAAATGGAAACAAAAAAGAGAGAAAAACTAGAAAGGAGATGGGAAGGAAAACTTTTCTGATAAACACAGATTAAAAGGATTATCCAGGATAGTTCAGACAAAGGAAGCCAAGATATTATCTCTACATGAATACAAGGGAAGAGAACAAGTTTCATGGCAAATTATTGACTGAAATATGGAAAACTTGGGGTTGAGTAAGCTTCTCGTCTAGATGCTAAACAGATCGTAGGTTTCAGCCACCAGATATAGAAGGCAGAAAGGATATTTTTGAGCAACGGGGCATACATTCCACTTGGTGAGCATGTTGTGTCAAAATATTTGAATACATTTCTCCCCTTATAATGTTATGCGGCCAGGATTGTCATAGCTGGCATTAAATTGCCATCCCAATTTGCTGAGGTCATTAGCTTTATCGAGCGGAGATGCCCCTTCAACATTCTCACAGCAACGCCGCCACGATGGGGAGGGGAATGTATTCGCTCTCTTGGCAAATAATCACCTCCGTCTTGACCCTACAATATATATATATATTCCCTAGGCTTGGTGAGTGATTACCTGTTTGTCCATGCAGAATGTTTATAATGTGGAGGACTGTCTAGTGAGGCAGGAAGACGAGCCCAAGATGAGGCTGAAGGTACGTGATTAGATAGGCCCCTGGGGTACAGCAGCTCCCTGGGGACCTGATAAGTGAGTGAGTAGTGCTGAAGCAGCAGACACATTGCTACAGACCACGGTGGGGAAGCCTGGATTGGCATTGCTACACACACTTGCCCTCTGTGGATGTTGCTTCAGGCACATCAGCCTCTTTTCAAAGCTGAGGAGAAGAAAGAGGGCAAGGACAGCAGGGAAGAAAATTGGAGGTGGGGGAGGGAGAGAGAAAGAGATGGAGGGGAAGAAGACAAGGAAAAGCCATAATAAACATTCACAACATAAATTAGACCTTCTTTGTGCAAGCTGCCCACTTTCCTCTGGAAAGGGAGGGTGCTGGTTGTTTCTTTCTTCGCCGAATTCCTGAAGGAACTCTGGAGAGGAACAAATGCTCGCATCTGAATAAAAAGTCTTGTTGAGTATTTTTTTTTAAAGGAGGTCGGCCAGTGGGGGCTGGGTTGGGGGGACTGAGATGCAACTGATCTGCAGGAAAAGCCTCAACGGTTTCACCTTTGTTGGTGAACTTAAGAGTCTGTTTCTGCTGAGGCAGTTGCTAATTTGGGAGTTCCTGGGAGGATGTGCACAGAGAAAGAGGGTGTCGTAATTGGAGGAGGTCGTCCCCTCTTTGTACCGGCGGGCAGCTGAAGCCCAGAGAGGAACTGGCATGGTTTCCTCGGCGTCTAACGGTTTTGGCAGTGGCTTTGGGTGTAAAGTATAGCTAACATGCATCGCCGGGGCCTTGAGATGTCCATTCACAAAGACCCCCTTTCTTCTCTCTCTCTGGCAGAAATCCAGGACAACCTTGCAACATCCTCTCCCCTCCTCCGCTCTCTGCTCCAGACCCATCATTAGAGATGGGGCTTGTCTTGAGAAAGACCACTGAATGCTCACTGACCCAGAACCCCTCCTAGGATGAGGAAATTGGTCTTGGGCATCTGAATGTGGGCCTTTCACCACATAAATGAAGTGGGGGAAATAATTTGGGGTTTACTTGCCATTTTGAAATACCTGGATTTGTGGCAGCTAGGCATGGGTCTTTTAGAGAAAGCCATCACACGGCTTCCAGAGTCAAAATCCAGTAGGTACTTACTTTTACAGATGACACAGGAAGGCAGTCTGATTGATACTTTAATAGGACTCTGAGTTGCAGTTGCTATTGAATTAATGAAACATAACACTCGGTACAGACTGAAGAAATGTACAGATGCATATATGAAAACATGTTTTAGTCTTTGATTGCTCTTTAAAGAGGAAAACAGTAGTGATGATCATAAAAATATGTTCTTACATTGTTTATTAATGGCCTTTTTGTTTCTTTCTCAATTTCTGCCTTTGATGATGCAGTGAATAATCCTTATTGTAGATTTCATCCTGATGCTGGTCATTACTTTTGCCTGACAGTTTCTTTTATTCGGAGAGCTCTGATTTTTATACTGCTCACAACATCATATGTTTCTATTGCATCAATGAATGCCACTGGACTCAACAGCATTATTCTATGTAGCACTATGTGATCTTGCATGGTTTATTTATTTATTTATTTATTTTAGAGTATTTTTACCCCACCTTTCACACTCATACACCCACAGAGAAAGATTTAAAACAGAAACATTTCTATGGGGAAATCATAGGAGGATGTTCGAAAAACTACATTTTGAACTGAGGTTATGCCATTTTTATGTAACCACCCCTGTATTGTATGACTCCATATGAAAGTCAACTATTATTATTAAACAAAAAACCTAAGGTGGGTGGACTTTGGAATGTGGTTATGAATAGAGATGGGCACGAAATGCCAAAATGGTGTTTCATGCTCGTTATTCGGGCCCTGGGGCCCCCTTTGGGTCGTTTCTGTTTTTCGGGCCCCGGGGGCCTGCTCCGTTTTCTGTTTATCATTTTTCGGCACCCGGCAGGAAAGCATTCCTATAGCTGGGCGCTGCCAGAGCCAGCGGCATGCGGGCCGGGAGAGCATTCTCGTGGCTGCGCGGAGCCCTCCCAGGGCCAGGCGCTGCTGGAGTCGGTGGCAAGCCTGCCAGGAGAGTGATCCCGTGGCCATGGGGAGCCCTCCCGGAGCCATGCGCTGCCCGAGCTGCCAGCAAGCCGGCCAGGAGAAAAGTCCCGCAGCCATGGGAGCGCTCTCCTGGCCAGCTTGACGGCGCTGGCGGTGTCTGGGAGGGCTGGGGGGAGAATTAAAAAGCCCACTCTTCCCCCACCCCATCAGGTGGGAGGAGAGAGTGGGCTTTTTAAATCTTCTCCCCTCCCGAAGCTAGCACCGAGCAGCTACTGGGCGCTGGCTCCGGGAGGGGGGAAGTGGGGGAGAGAGAGCATGCTCTTCTTCCCTACACCCCGTGTGGTGGTGGGGAGAGCATGCTGTTTAAACTCCTTTCCAAGGCTCCTGAAGGTAGCAGCAAGCACCTGCTTGTTGCTAACTTCGGGACCCTGGAAACAATTTTAAACAGCGCACTCTCCCCACCTCCACATGGGGTGGAGGGAAGAGCGAGCTTTACTCCTTTCCAGCCTCCTGAAGGTAGTATTATTTATTTATTTATTTGACGCATTTATATACCGCTGCCATTTTCCGAACCGGAACTCAGGGCGGTTCACAAAGCACAGCTAAAATAGCTAAAAGGCTAAAAACACAGCAAACAATTAAAACAACAAGCGCGGTAGAAAAGGCAAGATAAGAATAAAAATGTTTAGCAATGAGGGAGACCCTCAGTGGGGGGCAGCAAGTGAGGAAAAGGGGAGGAAGAAAGTAAAATTAAAAAAAATTAAACAGAAAAAGATATGAGGTCACCATATGCCTCCTTAAAAAGCAATGTTTTCTGTGCCTTTTTGAAGGCGGGCAGGGACTCTGCAAGGCTCAGCTCACTCGGGAGTTGATTCCATAGAGAGGGGCCTACAACTGAGAAGGCGCGGTTATGAGTTGCCAACTTCCGCGCCTCTCTCGGAGTGGCCACCCCGAGTGAGCGCGCCCACGACGATCGAATGGGTCTGGCCTCAGTTGGTCTCTGGGGGATCCGCTCTGCCAGGTATTCAGGTCCCAAGCCGTGGAGGGTATTGAAAACCAAAACCAAGACCTTGAACCTTATCTGGAGGGCAACGGGCAGCCAATGCAGGTGTGCCAAAACTGGGGTGATATGATCGTATTTGCGAGCACCCACCACCAGTCTAGCAGCCACATTTTGCACCCACTGCAATCTCTGGACAAGGGTCAAGGGCAACCCCACGTAGAGTGTGTTGCAACAGTCAATCCTCGATATCACGAGGACCTGCACAACCATTCTCAAGAAGGACTCATCAAGATACGGACGGATCTGGGCGATCCTGCGGAGATGGAAAAAAGCGGCCCTGGAGACCGCCATCACCTGGGCTTCCAGGGAGAGGGCTGAATCCAGGACCACGCCCAGATTCCTGACCCTGTCCATAGGCTGGAGGGAAACATCCCCCAGGCTAGGGAGGGGGCCATTGTACCTAGACGAGGGTGTCCCAAAGAACAGTACCTCGGTCTTCTCCAGGTTAAGCTTGAGCCTGTTCAACCTTGTCCATTCCAAGGCCGCCTCCAGGCACAGATCAAGGCAGCGAACTGCCTCCACTGCAGAAGAAGAAAAGGAGAGAGAGAGCTGCGTATCATCAGCGTACTGATGAACGCGAACTCTATGTCTCCTGATGACCTCCGCCAGCGGCCTCATGTAAACGTTGAACAGCATGGGAGATATTGCCAACCCCTGGGGCACCCCGCATGGGAGGGTGCAAGGAGCTGACAAATCCTCCCCCAGCTGAAACCGCTGAGTTCGGCCACCAAGGAAGGAGCAGAGCCAAGCAAGCACCAAGCCCCCAACTCCCGCCTCGGCAAGTCGGACCAGCAGGTTACCGTGGTCGACAGTATCAAAGGCTGCTGACAGATCAAGGAGGACCAGCAGGGTGGAACACCCCCTGTCAGCCTCCCTGAGGAGGTCATCCTGCAGAGTGACCAGGGCAGTTTCGGTCCCGCAAAACGGCCTGAACCCGGACTGGAAGGGATGTAGGATGTGATTATCCTCCAGGTAGGTCTGGAGCCGGACGGCAGCCACCCTCTCAACTACCTTGCCCAGGAAGGGAACAATGGCGATCGGACAATAGTTGGCAAGATCATCCAAGGCCAGGCCGGTTTTTTTCAAAGTAGGCTTCACCACCGTCTCCTTCAGCGGTATATAAATGCGTCAAATAAATTCCCACGCCGAAGGAGGCGGTTGCAATGGTGGAAGCCCACTCCGGCATGTTCCCTTTGGCAGATTTAATAAGCCAGGCTGAGCAAGGGTCGAAAGGGGAGGCTGCCCGACAGCAGTAGGCCATGGCCCTGGAGGCCTCCGCAAGTGAAACAGGCCCAAACTCGACCAGGCGAGGTGACCGAGGGGGTGAGGCCCCCTGGATAACTGGGGATAGGCTACTGCAGCTGGAGTCCAGGTCCAAACGGATGGCCTCAATCTTGGATCTAAAATGGGCTGCGAATTGCTCACTAGTGAAATCACTAGGAGGAGGCCCCGACTGACCAGGATTGGAGAGGTCTCGAACCACCCGGAACAACTCAGCCTGGCGGTTCGAGGCCTCACCAATTCTCAGGGAGGCATGAGCTGTTCTAGCATCCCTGATCGCATGAACATAACGGCTGGTCAGCTGCTTCAATGCAGCCCATTTATCTGCCGCTCGATCCTCCCTCCATACGCACTCAAGCTTCCTACGTTCATGCTTCATCGCCCGCAACTCATCCGTAAACCACGGCGAGGAGCGGGTTCGGCAGCGGAGGAAGCGCTTGGGGGCGATCCGGTCTACAGCCCCAGCGGCACCCTTGTACCACTTCTCCACCAGAGCCTCGACCAGATCATCAGCCAGACCGCCAGTGAGCTCTCTGAAGGCTTCCATGAACCGACCAGCTGCTTGCTGCTACCTTAGGTACGGAGGCTGGAAACAAGTTTAAAGCTTGCTCTTCCCTCCACCACACAGGGTGGAGAGAAGAGCGAGCTATTTAAATCTCCCCCCAGCCCCCTGTCCAGCAATCTCTGCTTGGTGAATGACAGGCCGGCGGGCTGCCATTCACCAAGCAGAGGGCGGCGAGAGGGGGCTAGGATCCAGCCTCTGTGCGTGGATTGCTGGACAGGGGGCTGGGATCCATCCTCTGTGCATGGAACCCGGAGCCTGGAGCCCAGCCCCCTCTCGCTGCCCACCGCTTGGTGAATGACAGTCCGCTGGCCTGTCATTCACCAAGCGGAGATCGCTGCCATCCATGCGGGGAAGATCCCTCCCTTGTTGGAGACCACTGTCTGCTCCTGTCATGACCCGGGCGGGGAAGATCCCTTTCAGACCCCCCCTTCACCCCTCTGCATGCAGAGGGGAGAAGGGGGGACTCAGCTTCCCCGCAAGGCTCAGCTGATCTCCTCCGCCCCGGGTGACAGCTGCCCGGCTGCCACCCGGGGCGAAGCAGATTGAGCCGCAGTCTTGCCTCCACGTGTGGAGGCGAGACCGCAGCCGAGGCTCAGCCGATCTCCTCCGCCCCGGGTGACGGCTGCCCGGCCGCCATCCGGGGTGGAGGAAACTGCGGCTGAGGCTCAGCCAATCTCCTCCGTCACGGGTGACAGCTGCCCGGCCACCACCCGGGGCAGAGGAGATTGAGCTGTAGTCTTGCCTCCGCGCGCGGAGGCGAGACCACAGCCGAGGCTCAGCCGATCTCCTCCACCCCAGATGACAGCTGTCCGGCCTCACCCCGGGTGGAGGAGATTGGATGAACGAACCGAACATAAGCAAACTAATTTGTTCTGGTTCTGTTCGGTTCGTGGCCAAATTACTCTGGGCTCCATTATTCGTTCCGTTATGTAACAGAACGAAAAACGGATAACGGAATGAATTTTCTTTTCTTTTCATGCCCATATATAGTTATGAGACAGTAGGGCTGGGTTTACTTTTAGACAAAGCAAGGCAGCTACTTTAGATGGCTTTCTGGGTATCATGAAGGGCAAGCAATAATTTATTATAGAAAATATTCCTATCTCTTTCACTCCCCTCAATCACATTCCTATTTTGCACTCTGGCAAGAAGGAAGCTGCTGCATGGTTTTTGAAAAATTAAGTCCCCATCTCAACAAAATCTTTTCCTCAGTTTCCCTCTCCCTTCCTTTTTAATCTCATCTCCCTACTTACTGATTCCCAAATAGATCTTTGCAAAGTTCCAGCAAACTTCAGTTTCCTGGAATAAATGAGGAACCTCTTATGTAGTATCTGGTGAAAAGCCCAACAGGACCACCACTCCCTTTCAAACTAACTCTATTATTTGCAGATATAAAACAAACACAGCAACTTGTAATACAAGACTTATTAAATTAAGAGGGCTACCAGATTTGCATTCATTCATTAGCAGTTTTGCACTCTGCACATGTACCAAGGTGCCACATTTAATATTTAGTGACGCTTCCTCCTAGAAAGAACGGTCACAGGATTGCACTTGCTCAACAATGTAAAACAATGCAAATTTACTCAGAAATGAACCCTATTGTGTTCTTATACCAATGAATAGGTCAATTTGTCTAGCAGTTACATATACAAATTTTCTTTTCTCCAAATATTTTCCCCAAATAATCTTATTTGTAATCTTTTTTCACATCACTTCTGATCCTATGGTAACCCTATGTGAGATTATTTACATCATCATCATCATCATCATCATCATCATCATCATCATCATCATCATCATCATCATCATCATCAGCAGCAGCAGCAGCAGCAGCAGCAGCAGCAGCAGCAACAACAACAAGAACAACAACATGTAATCAAGTCAACACTCTTTGGAGTTTTGTAGGTAGAGAACACTCATTAGTGGTTGCCACTCCCTTCTTCTGGGGGCACCCCAAGAGTGTGCAGCTTGCCCAAGGCTGCACTCTCATATATCTGACCACCATGTTTGGGTGTGAAAGCTGGACAGTTAAGAAAGCTGGCTGGGAAAAAAATGATTTGTTTGAAATGCCGCCTTGGTGGAGAGGTTTGCAGATACCCTGTCAGGAAGACAAACAAATAGGTCCTAGATCAGTGATGGCGAACCTTTTAGAGACCGAGTGCCCAAACTGTGATTCAAAAACCCGCTACTTTTTCGCAAAGTGCCAATACAGCAATTTAACCTGAATACAGGTGGCTGTGAAGGGGTGGTGTCGGGTGCCCTCAGAAAGGGCTCCAAGTGCCACCTTTGGCACCCATGCCATAGGTTCGCCAACACTGTCCTAGATCAAATCAAGCCTGAGCTATTTCTGGAAGCCAAAAATGTTGCCATTGAGGCATTTGCCCAGAAAAGAAAAGAATGATGGGAAAGGCGGAAGACACCAGGAAAAGAGGAAGAGTAAAGAGAAGTTGGACTGACTCCCTCAAGGAACCCATCAGGTTGAGTCTGCAGAACCGGAGCAGGTCAGCTGGGGACAGGACATTTGGGAGATTGCTGATTCATAGGGCTGCTCTAAGACAGAGGCAACTTGATGGCACATAAGAATAGGAACATGATGTGGTAGGACGGCACTTTGTAGTGGGGGGAAAATAGCCCAGCAGCAGTGGGAAATCCTAATATATCCACTGTTAAGGAAGTGAGCACTTTGTCCTCTGTGTGTTCCTACCAACCCATCGCGCACAGCTTTATAGGCAGGCTAACCAATGTAGATTTTTAGGGCTTTCAGTGAAGCCTGCTCTGTGTAAGCGTCTATCAAATTACACAGCCTTACAGCATGCAGTCTTTTACAAGTTCCACTTAGAAACAAATCCCAATTTAATTTGATCCCGGGTCAAAGCATAGTGGATTGCAACCCTCGATATCATGAGTGATCAGTTACTCATTAAGGAATCTCCAGTTATTACGGCTTTTTGTATTTTTAAAAATTTCATTTCATCTATCCTTTCTACCATCAATTAGAAAGGATAGTAGAAGCACTCAAAGAAAGACTGAAAAATAAATCAAATAGATACTCTCAACAATACATGTGATGGTAATAATTTTATGTCTGTATGGATTATCACATGCCATTTTCTGCACATTTGTCTTTTTTTTTTTTTTTTGCTACTGCAGCTCCTCTTTATGTGCAGGTGACCACCTTTTTCTCTAAAAAAGACTCAAAGAGCATTTTAAACCTAAATTTAAGCAACAGCAGGAACTACGACAACACCAACAACACAATATCTACCAGAGAACAATGGAGATGTATGTATATGTATATGCGTGTCTCTTTGGTGGATGTTAAATCATTTGGCTCAACTGCCCAAGCAGGTAAAAACTATAAGCAAAACACAAAACAGCCCTGTATGGGAACAATGAAGGTTCTTTTCTTTTAGTTGCACTTCAAGACCTGCAGCCTCTCTCATCATTGTGAGTGGCAAATTCTGATTGACTTCAAGGAGAACAGGATCAGACCCTTAGGCTGTACAAAAGAGTCGATGTGGGTAAAAAGGATGTGTGATGCTAGATGCTGCTTCAGAAATGCATAATTAGATAAATCTTTTTGCAGCCCTGGAGCTGCTTCTCCTATCCTTGCAGATAGTATGTTGATGCTTGTCAGTGACATTCTCCCCATCCTCTTAAAAAACCACCCTTTTGCATTCCTAGAACTTGTGCATTTCTCCCTTAATGACACAGCGTCGGCAACCCTATAGGTAGGCCAGTGGTGGTGAACCTTTGGCACTCCAGATCTTTTGGACCACACCTCCCACAGTCCTTTGTCATTGGCCATCTAGGCTCGGAATTCTGCGAGTTGTGGTCCAGAACATCTGGAGTGCCGAAGGTTTGCCACCACTGGGGCAGGGTGTAGTTTAGCCGCTTCTAAGTGGCTGAACTACAATTGCCATCATGCTTTTACCTGTGATCAGGCTGGTGTGTCGCGAGCATCTCTTGATGAACAGTACCATCCAGAGGGTTCATCAGCGTCCCAAAGCGATAGTGTTAAGATCGACACCTCCTTAGTCTTGTAAGAACTCAAACATTGTCCATAACCTACAAGTGGGAAAAACCTTATTTTTGGGATGCTGTCTCCTGGAATGACTAGTCCAGCTGGCTGCACATTAGATTGACTTAAATTTAGACTGGGAAAAATGCACTGAGTAAAGCAGTTTAGTTACCTTCCCTCCCAATCTCCACAGGAGAATTCTATTATTTCCAGCAGTTTCTCCATCAGTATATTTCCTATTTGGTAAAAGTGGTTCCTGTTTAATCACTACCTGCCATGTAGATGTTAAAGGCAAGGCAGCCTTGGAAGGTGAACGGTGGGGTGGGGTGGGTGGGGGAGAGGTAGCAACCTCATATGAGTGGTTCATCATCAGAAAAGGCTGAGATTTTGCATACAAAACCTTCCGAAAGGCCACTGCACGGCCCCATGTAAAATCACACAGCCTTTTTAGGCTTGCACAGAAGCCTCCGTAGAGTTGCTAAGACAGAGCAATTCTTCTTTGGAGAAGATGTAGAATGCATCAGACTTGGAAATTTTTCCCCTGAACCAATATATGATAGAGGGATGTACTGACTAGAGCAGTGTTTTTCAACCTTTTTTTGGGCAAAGGCACACTTGTTTCATGAAAAAAATCACGAGGCACACCACCATTAGAAAATGTTAAAAAAATTAACTCTGTGCCTATATTGACTATATATAAAGTAATTCTCTTGAATAGGAATCAAATAAACACAAATAAAGTATTTTATAATTACTTTATTATGAAATAGTAAACAGAAATATGAAAAATTATAAAATACTTTATTCAGTGCGCAACCTGGGCCTGTTTGGCTGAACACAAAGCTGATAGTCTTCAGCTTTTCCAACGGCACACCAGGCAACATCTCGCGGCACACTAGTGTGCCACGGAACAGTGGTTGAAAAACACTGGACTAGAGGACTGGGCTTGGACCCCAGTTGAATTATTTGGACCAATTTGGAGGTCACCTGATTTGTCTTGGCTTTGAATCTGAAACAAAGAATCTGCTCAGACAGACATATAAATCGCTGTTTGGATCACTACTGGCATGGTTTGGTTTGCACCAAATTACTCTTGTGCAGTGGTTCTCAACCTGTGGGTCCCCAGATGTTCCTGGGCTGCAACTCCCAGAAGTCTTCATCACTAGCTGAGCTGGCCAGGATTTCTGGGAGTTGCAGTCCAGGAACATCTGGGGACCCACAGGTTGAGAGCCACTGCTCTTGTTTATACTGAAGTCGATCCATTTGGCCCCTTTAAGAGCTGCCCTACTCTTTTCTGACAAAGTGCTGGGGGGGGGGCTTCTGTTTTACCCCTCATAGGATTCAATACATTTCTAATTATTCCGTGGTGTAGCTTGTGCAGGTGGTTATTTCATGCCAAGGCGGAACTGTGTATGGTGTTATCAGAGGTGACAACCCTGTGGTGCATTAGGTGGATCATCATATCAAAAGGGAGGGTGGGAAACCCCCCTCCTCTATCTTAATCTTTTTGTTTTTAAACATTTTCCTCACTGAGACAGCACAGTTCAAATACCTTGCTAGGCTGAAGATGATTGGGCATTTGTTGGTGCTTCTATATGCCACATACTTTATTTAACAGCAGCAGCAGCAGCAGCAACAGCAGCAGCAGCAGCAACAACAACAAGAGAGAAATGTCATCATAGTCTGCTGAATGATGGCTGTGAGGAAGAAATGGAGGAAGGGGGCCATGCCAATTCCATGGCAGTGCAGGCCCAGGAGAACCTTGGCTGAGGAGAAAGGGAGGATAAAGTGGGTGGTTGCTGGCTTTCCATCTTTCCAGCCTTCACCCCCAATGGTATTCCTTCACATGGCCACGGTCCTCAGCTGCTGCCATTGACTCCTTACTTCTGAGGAAACCAGGCCCACCTACTCATGAGTAGACTGTGAAAAAAAAACATGCTCATGGATAAATTGATTCAATCTTGCTTGTGAGTCTCCAGTATGAACAGAAGGTTCTCTCACTTCTTGAGAGATAACATAGATTGCACTGAGGATAAGAACCTTTTCAGCCTAAACTAGACTACAGTGGTCCCCTGCCCTTTTGTGGTTCATATATTGCTGTCCCACTATATTGCAGGACCGCAGTATATGAAAAAAGCCCCCCTAGGGTAAGGGGGGAAAGTCCTGTTTCAAGCCTCCCATACTTACCCCAGGACTGGAGCTGCCCCGAACATGCCTGTGAGGGCTTTGCTGGGCCTTCTGGATGACCTAAAAGGGCATCCCTGCAAACCAGAAGTCACTTCTGGGTCACCAAAAATAATTTCTGAGGCCTCCGAGCCCGCAGTTAGGCCCCCCAGGACCGACCCAGCCTGCATCTCCATATCGCGGATTTTCAATTATCATGGGTTAGGATGGTCCCTAACCCCCGCGATTGGTGGGGGGTCACTGTACTCCAAATTTCCCAGTCTGAACAGTCCCTCAGTTTGGGGATATATTCATGCCTTCCAACAATTCCCAAGTCCTGGGATTGAAGAAACCCTCTGGCAAAACCACTCTCTTCAATTAGAGTCTTTTGCTGTCAATTTAAAAAATTGCACCATCCCTCTCTGCTTCCCTTCTACGGAATAGGCTTAAGTTTACTTCTGAGGACTTCTGATTTGAACTGGTTTTATTTATTTATTTAAGATATTTTCACCCCACCTTTCCTCTTCAAAAGGACCCAAAGTGGCCCACAACACTGAAGGAAAATAAATATAATTGGAGACAATGATTATACAGCAGTTGTAAACAAAATTAGATATAATATTTAAGGCTAAGAAACAATGAGTGTGAAGAAGCATCTTACATCTTATATTATTAAAAAGCAGTATTAAAGCTAAGAAAAATAAGTAAACAAATAAAAGGGCACAAAGGCCAAGCAGTAATGCTTGCCAATCCATCACATAATAGTTAGCCAATTTGAGGGAAGGCTTTCCTGAAAAGGGAGATCTTTGCCTGCTTGTGGAAGGGCAGCAAAGATGGGGCAAGCCTCACCTCAAGTGGGTGGTTTTGCACAGTCTGGAAACAGCAACAGAGAAGGCCTTCTCCCGTGTTCTCATCAGGCATACCTGTGAGGGTGGTGAGACTAAAAGAAAGGCCTCTCCAAATGATCTTAACACTTGAACCGGCTCATAATGGTCCCAGGCCACTTAGGGCAGTGGTGGTGAGCCTTCGGCACTCCAGATGTTTTGGAACACAACTCCCAGGATTCCAAGCTTGTATTGCCAATGGCAAAGGGCTGTGGGAGTTGTGGTCCAAAACATATGGAGTGCCAAAAGTTCGCCACCACTGATTTAGGGTAACTCATTGGCGGTCAGTGAAGTTTCCTGACACTTTCTAATGGAAGGCCGCCACACAACACATTACAGCTGGGAAGAAATTAGAGCACATGTCACCAGGGCCAGATCAGATCTTTCAAGAAACAGATGAATCTGGAGCGCTAGTTTTAATTGTGCAAATGCACTCCTGGCCACTGCTGAGACCTGGACATCCATGCTCAAGGATGAGTCCAGGAGCACCCCTAAGCTGTGCATCTCTTTTTTCAATGGAAGAATAATCCCACCCAGTACAGGCTGCATCCATGTTCCTTATTTGATCTCTCGTTCAACTGACCAGAAGCATCTCTGTCTTGTCTGAGTTAAGTTCCATTTTTTTCACCTTCATCCAGTCCATTACTGACATCAGACAGCGATCTGGAAATCTCCCACTTTTCATTTATATATCTTGGCCAAATCTGAAGCCAACCCTATAGTATGTATGTGCAGATGATAAAGCTATATATACCTCAGTTAGGGAACTTGTGGCCATCAATATTTTGTCAGATCGTAATTGCCATTATCCTCAACTTTTGGCTGTTTTATCTGATATGAGTTGGGGTCTAAGGGTTTCCTATTCTTAGACTCACAAGCAGTTGACTTCTTTTTGGGGGAGGGGGGCATGGCTAATTCAATTATTTACCAGAGAGGGAAAAGGACTTTGCTTATGATGATAACTATGTTGTCAAATCATAGTCAAAGAGGGGGCTTACAGGGAAGAGCTTGATGAAGCTCCCCTGTGATTTTCGTGCCTCTATAACCCAGGGTAGCATTTCATTTCATTTCATTTCATAACAAAACTAAAAATTCATTAACCCCCCCCCCAAAAAAAAAACACTTAAAGAAACAAAATGAAACGGAACACTATATTTCCATTTTGTGCCTGTCTCCAGTTCATACTCAAGTGAAATATTCAGTTCTGAGGAAAGGTCAACCGTGGTAAAGATGTCCAGAAGTATTTGATACAGTGCCTTAAAAATAACTAAGAAGTGGTGCGGCATGCTGCCTCTATGTTTCAATGAACTTAACAAAAACACCCTGTTCATAAAAGCACAAAACATAATAAATGCAAAAACCTAGAGCTACTGCCTTTGGTCCCCAAGCTGTGATGGTTAAAACTACAGTAAAGTGGGGAAAATTGGAAATTTGCTTGGGGGTGTAATTTAAATATATTTAATGCTTTTTAAATTGGTTTTTGATCTTGGTTTCAATCTCAGTCAGTAATGTTTAGCTGTGTTTTAATATAACTCTGTATAGTTTTTTAACCTGCTATCATTGTACAATTTTAATTCTTGTGAGCCACCTTGGGTCCCCAGTGAGGTGTCTATAAAACCAACCAACCAACCAACCAACCAACCAACCAACCAACCAAACTCTATTTTTCATGGATTCTCTGCTGATAGGCACATGCTTCCTAGAACATGCAAATTAGCCAGAACTCTAGCCTTAACGCACAGCACAGAGCAGTCCACCACAAATGAAAAAAGGCAAATATAGTGCCTGTTAGAATACTAGTCATCATCCACAGCAATCATACCTATTCTGTGTGAGACCCAGTTTCACCAGCAGATCCAGCAAAAGTCATCCCCCTTTACACTGTGGCAAAAAGCACCAGTCATGTATGATCTGAAAGATGCACTTTGCTTTGCTTCAGACATTAACCATAATTTGAAAATGAAAGATGGGTTCTGTATAATCCTATTTCTTACCTAATGTGTCACAGTCACAGACCTTTTCTGGGTAAGAGAGGAGAGCTAACTCATGTCTTTCATTGGGCAAAAGTTTGGGAGCCATTATACACCCAATTTCGGAACCACCCTGTAGAAAAATGTGTTTCATAACCATTTCCATTCCTATTCTCTTTTTCCTGGAATATCAGCTGGCAGTAAGCGTTGCTTATTTCCCTAAGCATGTCAATTCCTCCCCCCCACCCCTTCTTCCTGAAGTTCCAGAGTTATAGCTTTGATCACTTCTTGATCGCTTAAAGGCGGTGAGTCAGTTTTATTTCCCAGTTTGGTTGTCACTTCAAAGACGTTTCAGGGGTTTTCTCCAAGCGAAGGCAGCTAAGGTTTTCTTTTGACATTGCTATTCATCATAACACACATCTCTCACACATTTTTTTTGGGGGGGGTGAGTCTCTCTCTCTCTCTCTCTCTCTCTCTCTCTCTCTCTCTCTCTCTCTCTCTCTCTCTCTCTGCATGCATGCATGGGCCCACGCTTGCCCACACACGTGTGTGTGCCAGCATACACTGTATAGAGGGGTATGCGATACACATCACCATTTGCATAAACACGCTAATAGTTGGCAAGCATCCCCCAAATGAACAAGATGTTCTACAATGCAACATCGTTTGCTAGAGCGTTGGCACGTCAACACGTGGAGGGGCAGATGTTAGCAGGAAAAGAAGAAAAGAAAAGAAAAAGGAGGAGGATGATTTTTACAGACATTTAGGCAACTGGAAGCCAGCTCTTTTTCTTCTTCACCATTTGCAGCTCCCCTCCCCCCCCACAGCTGTTTTGTCAGTTTTATGACAGATATAGTCTTGGCATTGACAAAGTCACATTGTGGAGCAAACTACATTTAATACGATAATATGCAAAGTGTGACAAAACAGCAAGCGAACAAAAAAGCTTGTGACTTTCTGGCAGTGTCATTGTAAAGCAATAGACACGCAACCGACAACAACAAAAAAAGATTAAAGTCGTGCTCAGTTAGAATGTGTTTGCATTTATCCCACAGAAATAACCCCTTGGGCTGTATTGGACCAGTGAAGGCCTTGACTTTGTTTCATGCAGAATAGAGAAAGAAGTAACAGTAATTTTTTGGGGGTGGGGAGGCAGTGAAAGTTATACCCAAGCAGGAGACAAATGTAAATGCTAAGCCCTTTCTAACTACCACAGTGGGAAATTGCCCATGGAATTTTCCTAGGACTGCTCCATAAACTGATCTTCCCCAAAGTAGGACCTTTCAGGTATGTCAGGCTAGCATTTCCTACCAATGCTAGCTAGCACAACCCTTACTTGGGCTGTCTACAGACGAATGCCATTGTCGTATACATGGGAAGAGTTGAAGAACGCAGGTTACTTACTGCGGGTCTCAGCATTATTTGCTGTCTTCAGTAAGTGGCTTCTTGAGACCATAGCTAGGAAAAAATATCTTCCTGAGGCCCCACAGAGCAGCAACCGGTGCTGCTGAATCAGTTTTGTTGAAATAAAATAGATTTTTTAAACCCCAGCTGAATGGCATAAATGGAAGCATGGATTTCTTTTTGCTCAGGAATTGGTGTTGCTTTTTTCAAATGGGAAATGAGCTATTTTACTGGGCCAGGAGAGGATTGTTTATGCTAACGTGGATGTAAAATCAATTTATTTTTCATTGGTTTGGCATATATGTGAATATGTCTTTTGGTATAAATTTTATCTGTTGCCTCACACTGGCTGCCTCTCATAGTCACTTGCTGCTTTTTGTTTTTAATTTATTTTTTTCCTAAGTGGGAGAGAAATTGTCTTATAGGAGGGTGAAAATTTACCAGCCAGCAGACAGAGAAAGGAGGGAAGTGCTCCCTCCTCCTTTGCCAAGTGAAACTGATCAGATAAATTTACAATTTTGAGATCTTCTTTGTTTTCCCCCATTCTCTCTCTGCTGGCTCATAAATTTCTAACTTCATGTTGGACTATTGCTATCCCACCCGTCATTTAAAAAAACAAACAAACAAGCCCACAGCAGAATCAAGGAGTGGCTGAGGGAAGCAGCCAGAATGCAGGACCAAACCTCAAATGCAACCATTCTAAAGAGATTACAACATGTGAGTGATTGAAATGACTTAAAAATTTCCTGTGTAGGTTCCTTAAGCCTCTAATTTATATCCGAGTAGTAATTTTCAAAGTGAACATGCACAGTGATACAAAAACTACATGACTGTAAATTATTTTATTATTTAATTTATTTATGTATTGGATTTTTATACCACCCATCTGGCAGTGAGGCCACTCTAGGGGGTTAACAACAATCAATTTAAAATCTATCGGAGCGGAACCCAATACAGATCAGTAGTGTGACTGAGCCCCAAGCAGTCTGTGCTAGAGGGCTTGACCAAGGACTAAGGCAAAGAGACGTTAATTGCATGAATGTACTGACTACAAGGATGAGGTATGCAGCTTGGGCATCCTTTTGGAACCAGCACTCACCTTGAAGACCCAGGTGGCTTTCATGGTCTGCTCCATGCATTTCCAGCTGCAGTGGATGGCCCAGCTGTGTGCCTTCCGGGACACTGGGGCTCTCACCATGCTGGTCCATGCACTCGATGTCTTGAGACTGAACTACTGTAGCACCCCCTGCATGGGGCTGCCCTTGCGGTTAATGTGAAAGTTTCAGCTTGTGCAGAATACAGTGGCCAGATTACTTACTGGGGAGAAAAGCTTCCAGCCACTGGCATAGCTAAAGTCTGGAGCTCCCGGGGACAAAGTTAGTTTTTGTGCCCTCTCCTCCCCCCCAACCATGTCTCACCCACCCAGCAAGGGGGGCCAGATCATGGGGGAACAGTGGGGGAGGGGAAGAAGGGTCTCTCCTTCTCATGCCCTCTTTGTGGGTATCCTTTTCAGTTAAGTCTCTCCTGTACAAACCACACAGTGTGTGAATAGCACCAAGCAGGCGATTTTTTTTCAGGCATCACCTCCATAGCACTCTTCCCCCTCCTCCTTTCCCCTGGCTAAGGCTTGGTGATTGTTAGCCCAGGGAAAGGAGGAGAGGGAACCAGGTGATGGGATTTCCCCCCCTCAAGCAACACCTCCATCACATGCTTCCCTCTCCTCCTTTCCCTGGGCTAATGATCACCAAGCCTTAGTGGGGGGGGGAGGATGGGGAGCAATTGACGGAGGTGCTGCTTTAAAAAAAGAACATTGCCTTCTTCCCTCTCCTCCTTTCCCCTGGCTAAGGATCACCAAGCCTTAGTGGGGCAAAAGGAGGCTTCCTCCTCCTGCTCCCCCTCCAGGTACCCCCCAGATTGCCGTGTGCCCTGGGTTAAATGCACTCTTCCACCCCTCCTTAGTTAATGCCAGTGCTTCCAGCATGTCAACCCCATAATGGCCACTCTGCACTGGCTGCCAGTCGAGTTCCACATTGACTTCAAGGTTTTAATGATAACATTCAAAGCTCTCAATGGTTTAGGACCTTGATATCTGGCAAACCGGCTTCTCTCACAGAGAACAGTTCATGCCTCTCACTCTTCCAAGGTGGGGCACCTGAGGGTTTCAACCCCAGGAAAGGTTGGTAGAACTACAACAATGATCACCTTGTTTGTGGAATCTGCTGCCCCCAGAAATTTGCCTGCTCCCCTCATTAGGAGTTTTAAAGTGCCTATTTAAAACTTATCTGTTTAAACAATCTTTTCTCACTTCATGGTCTTCTGTCTTGACGCTTCGTCACATGCAGTTATTTCTTCTCTGCATTAATTTCTGCCTCTACCTTGACCCCTGTAATTTTGTTGTCTGTTTTAGTTTTAAATGCAGTCTGGTTATATCTATCATCATTAGGTATTAAAATGTTTATATATTTCATTTTATGTTGGAATCAAGGGTGAATGGGGAAACTTTTTGGGGTGGAAGTGTGAAGAGGAATCATCTCCAGCAGTGTTTCACCTTAGGCCATCATTTGCAGTGTGAGAAGATGCTACAAATGATGCCCAGCTGTGGGGATTCCATACACCAATAGGCTCTGAACCCCAATAAGTTGGCAAAGCACCCAAGGAAGCTGAAGGCCTGGATTCCCAGGACTGAGCAGGAACCCAGTGTGTGTGGTTAAGTTGACGCTGACCTGGCATAGGTCAGGAGGACAGGAGAACAATGAAAGGATATCAGGACATCTGCTCAGGCCCAAAAGTCCCTTCCTCTGTCTTTATCAATAACTAGCCAAATATGTTCCTCCAGATAAGGTGCCTTCTTCCCCCCACTGATGGAACGCATATGTGACCATCATTCCTCTGTCTCTTCCCTATTGTGTTACTGTTATCAATAAAGACCAGACCTCTGGGTCCCAGGCAGCACACACAAGCTCATACAGCACATTCAGACACTCACAGACCTCCCTCCAGATACACATGCACCTCACGCAGCCTGGGACCAGAGATGATTGTACCCCAAAACTCTGTGTATGTGTAATTAATAATGCTACACCCAGCTAGCGAGAGCTTCAAGAGCTTTGGGGAGTTTCTGTCGGAACTGCACAAGAGGGAGAAAGCATCACAAATACATTTAAGAACTGTTGTCAGGTGAAGATGTAAGAAGCACCATGTATTAGTGACAATGGTGGGTATTTTAGTCTGGTAGAAGTGTTTAGAGGATAAACAGTGGTAAGCTAGGAAGGCATGCATTACTAAAACTGAAGCTGAACTGAGGCCAGGTGATTTGGGTGGAACCAGATTAGTTTGTAGGGACCTTGTGATAAATCAGATTACACTGCAGACCAAGTTGGGGAAAAAAATTCAGCCTGCAGTGCTTGTTACAGAAACTTTGCCCTTATGATGGGGAGAGACTAGACATTGCAAATTGACTACCAAGTGTCCAGGCTTAATGCCCAATGATGGAGACTTTGTTATGAGCATCCACTGCTGGGTAGAAGGACCTCATGATTAATGGCGTGCCACACAATATTTCAGATCGCAAGCAACACGGACACAGGAGAACCTGGGATACTAATGGTAATGCACGTGGAAGAACAAAGAACAAACTGAACTATACTTAAACTTGTCCTCTTTATATAATTTATTTAATTTGATCAGTCTAGGTAGAGCTTTAAGGCAAGTAAGTATTCCAAACAGCCTTGTGAGGCTGTGAACAAGCAGACCTGCAAAAAGAAAGAAAAGAGATTTATTTATTTATTTATTTATTTATTTATTTATTTATTTATTTATTTATTCAGAGGGAGGCAGCAAAACAGGGAAAGGGAGTTGCACATAAAATGCTCCATTAAGAGAAAAATCTAAAAATGAAGGGACAACATGAACTCAAACAGGAAATGGAAGTACTTGTAAGATGGCATGAAAGAGCTAATCCATCTGAGACAGGAAATAAATAAATAGATTATCGGCCAAATTGTTCACAGACACATGAATGAGAACACAATCCGATATAAGCAATAGAAACACATTAAAAATCCTGCTTACAACATAGCATTCTGAGGGGCCCCTCAGAAAAATCAGAGCATAGTCACATAGAACAGAAGTACTAGAAGTATTCTCTTATCTCAATATTCTCCCCCCACTCTCTGCTTTTACTTCCTCTTTGAATTCCTGAAACTGGAAAGGTGACTGCAGATATTTATTTCCAAATTTGTGAACAGCTGGATAAATGCTTGCAAATTATGAATAGTTTTTCTTTCTTAATTTGTATAGAGGGTTGAACAATTTAAAATAATAGATGCATATGAAACATAGAGTAATATTAAAAATATTCTTATTTTTTTAGATCATTAGACTCTTTTCGATCAGAAGCAGGCTATTGCAATAACATTATCTTGACCATTCTCTAGATCATCTCTGCACACTTGGTGAGTCACCTCATTCACTTGGAAGGCTATTATGTGACTTCCACAATGTATAGCTAGAGTCTTGTTCTAGTGGAAGACTCATCAGCACTCATCCTTTTAGCAAGATGTGTTATTTATGTTCTCCATAGGTTTAGTATAGCATCTCTTCCAGTTTAATATTTAGAGTATGAGATGTGTGCAGAAAACTCTTCCTTGATGTCAGCCATTATTAAGGGTGTTGGTGTCCATGAAGTAGATGGGTTTGGTGCTGTATTACTTTATTTTGTTCATTATTTGATAGCACCCCTTCAAAATACATCTTGAGGAGCAATGCCAGCCAAATAAAGGACCTTGTCAACAAGGCTAGGTTTCAGTCAAACATCAATAATCCGATATGATTTGTAAAGAGCCACCTCCACATAGAATCATAGAATCATAGAGTTGGATGAGACCTCAAGGACCATCCAGTCCAACCCCCACCATGCATGAACCCTCACTAAAGTACTGTCGACAGATGGCCATCCAGCCTCCAAAGAAGGCTCCTCCAAAGAAGGAGAATCCACCAACCTCTGTGGCAGCACATTCCACTGCCGAACAGCTCTAGCTTTCAGGAAATTCTTCCTAATGTTGAAATGGGATCTCCTTTTTGGTAGTTTGAAACCATTGCTCCAAGTCCTAGTCTCTGAAGCCATGGGAAACAACCCAGTCCCCTCTTCAATATGAGATCCTTGCAAATGTTTAAACATGGCTATCATATCCCCTCTCAACCTTCTTTTTGTAAGGCTAAACATTACCAGCTCTCTAAGCCACTTCTCGTAGGATATTTCTTACGGACCTTTAACCATCCTGGTCGCCATCCTTTGGATCTGTTTGAAGTTGTCAACATCCTTTTAAAATTGGGGTGCACTGAACTCGACACAGTACTCCAGGTGGGGTCTGACCAGAGCAGAATGGTACTATCACTTCACTTGATCTAGATACTATGCTTCTGTTGATGCAACCAAGAATCACATTTAGAGATGGGCACAAAATATTTTTTTTGTTTCTTTTTCATTTTTTCATTTCATTCTCTAACAAAATGAAAAATGAAGTGACCCATCAAAGAAAAACAAAACTAAAATAAATGGAAATTTTAGTTCTGTTCTGTTCCGTTCTGTTTTTCGTTTTCCCATTGGAATGCATTGAAGAAATTTATTTATCTATCTATCTATCTATCTATCTATTTATTTATTTATATACCGCCCATTTTCCGAAATGGAACTCTGGGTGGTTTACAATTAAAAACAAAAAACAGGGCGTGAACAAGAGGAAACAGAGGCAAAGTACAATAAAAATAGGGGGGTACAATACCCTCCACAAAAGATGACGTGGGCAGCCAAAAATAAAAAATAAAAATAAAATAATTAAAATAAAATAAAATAAAATAAAATAAAATAAAATAAAAAATGCATTCCTAGGGGAAACTGATTGGGTGCAGGGAAACCACAGGCTTTTTACACTTTTTCCCCACTTGAAGTGCCAGCTGATTGGCGCTCCAGAGGAAAAAAATTAGTTTAAAATGCCAGTGGTTTCCACCCACCTGGCTTTTAATTTTTTCCCGTTCCCCAAACCCTGTGCGCCAGCTGATCAGTGCTGGGATGGGGAACCTTTCCCCTACCCCCACCCCAGCACCTATCAGCCAATATCCAAAGCTAGAGGCTTTTTCAAAGTGATCAGATGGTGGAAAAGATGCACACCTGATTGCACCTGAAATTGTCACTTTAATTGAAATCATCTCCCTTAAAGTGACCTTTCCATCTGTTGGCAGACTGATCCAGACCAACCTCAGAAAGTTGACTGAAAAGGCTGCCATTGCTCCTCAAACTGACTGAAAAGGTCAAGTTTGGCATGGATTCTGGTTGGGTAGAAGCTCATGCATTTCTCTGATTACTGGGAAAGAGATCATGCCACACTTCTGCAAATGGTCCAAACTGTGGTCTGTGGGACCATATCATGAGTTTGATCGCTCTTGAATATTCACTGACAGTTAAGATTAATAGAGGTACAGAAACACAGACACTTTGTCTGTAGAAATAGAATACTCCCAGCTTTCTGTGTAAAGAAAATGCCATGGTAGGGCCTGGTTGGGAAGGGGAGGGATTGTTGCATTTGGACCAGCAGTATTAGCTACAAAGTATGCTAATGGCTCTGGAAGGTTCTCTAACCTCAGGGCTTTGTGATGGGGTGATGTTGAAATGATATATCACAGCCTGACCCTGTGTTCAGTGGGCTTCACAAGTGTTTCCCCCCTCAAAAAACAAGAATTCTGAAAGTGTTCAGTGGAAACGGTGGGACTCGGGAATATATAGCATTGGCAGCTTGCTTGGAAAATGCATGAGAAATAATAATGCCACTGTGCTGTATTGGTCAGACCATACCTTGAATACTGTGTCTAATTTGGAGAACAACAGTTTAATAGCTGGGGGCGGGGGTATTCTGCCAGTGCCATTTGCTCTAACTGTTTTCTGATGTGTGCAGAAACATTTCTACAGCTGTTTTCGAGGAACATGCTGCAGTTTATTTTGCTCCAACTCTTAAACAGATTATCGAGTATTTTTAATGTAAACATCCATGGAGATCCAAGATCAACAATATTAATAAATCTAAAGTAGGAGACATGACAATCTCTCATGTTTTTCTTTCTTCCATTTCCCTGAATACCTCTGTCCAGAAGCTGCACACACTTGGATAATGTTACTATGTGTGTAGGTATGTACGCACCTATCCAACCACACCATCTCCAGTATTCAGGTCAGGATATAGACTTCTACTGGAATTTGATTTTTGTGTGTGGTTGAGACTTCACTCCAGTTTGAGTGGAATATAGTACCACTGATGTATCATTTGAACACAGTACTCCCACAAAGAAGTGAATATTGATTTAAATGGGTCCTTCCCACAAGTGTAATCACTGAAGACACAATCCAAGTCTTTCTCAAAAACTTTCTTGGGATGCACTGCACGGCCATACAAGGCGTGAATCAATATTTTGTTGATTGATTGTCGAAGTTAGGCCCTTTGGTTATCTTGAGGTGATAATACATAGCATTGGTTTTAAGACATTTCTTGTATGATTTGGGAAGTGTAAGGAAAATAACATCATCACAACCATAATGTTTTGGTATCCTTTGGTTTTCATTTTATTTGCCCATCAGTATAGGGGCGTGGTGGCTCAGTGGACTAAGCCACCGAAACTGTAGACTGCAAAGTCGGCAGCTCGGCGGTTCGAATCCCGGGTGCCACACAGCGGAGTGAGCTCCTGCTGATAACCCCAGCTCCTGCCAACCCAGCAGTTTGAAAGCATGTAAATGCAAGTAGATAAATAGGTACTGGGAAGGTAAAACAGTGTTTTCTTGCAGCCATGCCGGCCACATGGCCATTGACTTGCACAGCACTGGCTCTTCCGGCTTGAATACGGAGATGAGCACTGCCCCTAGAGTCGGACACGACTAGCATGCATATGCGGGGGGGGGGGACCTTTACCTTTACCTATTTTAGTACATTTCCCAGAAACAAGTCTCATGGTCAAAAGAGACCTCCAATGCCTGGATTGCAGCTACTTGTCCCTTTTATAAAATGAACAAGAACAACAAAAGCAGCAGCAGCAGCAGCCTGATTAATGAGGATTGAGATTGAAAACAAAATTGCCTTCCAATGATGCCGATTCATGAAGAATGCCTTTTAAATGGATTTTAAAAATATGTATGGGCTGTCATATAAGTTGGTATAAGCTTATTTTCTGGACCTTAAAAATTAAAATTTGAAACAATGGATTCAAATTGCATGAATGGAGGTTCTGAATATATGTTAGGAAGGCCGTTATGACAAATAAAAGAATGAATAGCTTATTATGGAAGATAGATTCTCTTGTGTTAGTGGTTTGTCAACAAAGTTTGAATGGCTATCTGTCAAGGATGATTTACAGGAACTACTGTATTGACATCTTGTTGGATTGGATGACCTTCAAGTTGGAAGAAAATAAAACCAAAAATTCTTTGTGCATATATTTATTCTTTATTCTTTCAGTTATTCTCCAAAATATGAACAGTATCACACTGTCATAATAGATGACAATATATATTGCAAACTGTTGTCTGTAGGGCTATGTATCATATCTGAATGAATGACAAAACAAAACCTAATTAAATTTGGGATGTTTGTGGTTTTTTTGTGATAACCATGGGACAGAGAAAAGAGCATCTCCTTTTCCCTGATGTGAAAGTTGGCATTTCATGAAGTTAGAATTGTTAAAAACAACAGTAAAAAGACATGACCTGATTAAAAGCAGAATATCAATGTTTTATAGTGAAGATGCTGAGCTGGAACCAACAGAAATGTAGCGTGACAGATTCACACCAATGATACCTTCTTCCACACACATTGTAGTTTAGTATGTGTCTGAATGAGCTCACTGGGGCCTATATTCCCTTGCAGCAGGTTTTGTTGCAGTGTGAAATGGGGGATTTACATCACTTAGGATATTGTCTAGCCTTGCACACTTGAATTTCTCTTTCTTCTCTTTGTCAAATAAACTTTTCCAAAAGTACTGCTCACTTTTCACAGTACAGTACTAGGTTTGAGTGCGCTTCAGTCCTAGGACGATGTGGGTTTTGAATGACTAAGTCAAAACTTCACTTGAAGTCATTAGGACCTCATTTTTCTTTCTGGTAAGGCGGTTACTTCACGCCCATTTTGTCTCTGTTAGTGTTGGGCTTAGGAGCAGTACAAAAAATGTTACTTCATGTCTGTCACGCAAATACTGAAATTTGTCTCGACCATGCCCCCGGAATGCGTGCTAAGCGTGACAATACTGTACCTGGTGCTGGGGTAGGGTTTTGCCTTGTCACTCTTTGTTCCCGCTTTCTGTTCCGAGACAAGACACCATGTGCTAACGACTGTCACGCAACAGAACATTAGTTTCTCTGAGAAAACTGTGCATGCTTTTTTATTTTTGACTTTTCAGAAGCGAAATATCAAAAAAGAATTTTTAAACTCCCCCCCCCCCAAAGGAAAAAGGAAGCTAGACAAATTCCGTGTTTGTCATGGTACAAGGCCGTGAGGTAACACTTGTCATGACCATGGGAACACTGAAACAGGGACAAAACCACATGATCGCGACCAACGCCGCCACGGTACAAAACTAGTTGCGGAACAAAGAAGGACGTGAAGTAACCACCTAAGTAGAACTCAGGTTATTAAAACAGCAGCAATAGCAGCAACAGCAGCAACAGCAGCAGCAACAACAATATGGATCTTCCATGGCTGATGTTGGCCTATCTTGACTAGGCTTTGCCTCAAGGTTCCACTGTTACCTACCTCATACCTGTATGAATTATTTTCTGTATTGCCTGCCTGTTTCCCAGGCTTCGTAAACCAGTGACATATACTCCAAAGGCATTCCTGCCCTGCCCTCTGTTACTGAGCAGCGGCCCACTCACAAAGTGTTTTGGTTCAATCCAAAGCCTGAGATTTCTTCAGTGCACAGGGAGATGGTCCACAAAATTTTCGTGGGCTCCCGATATCAGACACAATTGGCTCTACAAACTAGACTATTCATTGTTTGGGAGGGAAAGGACATCAGTTCCATGCTGCCCACCCCCTTCTGGATTTGTTAGACATGCCCTCACATTCTTGTTCCTTTGAGGTGCCATGTCAGATTGTAAGATTTTTCTTCTAGCATGAAAATATATCCACTGTTTAGTGTGGATTTTTAAAGGGAAAGGGAACATTATTTAGAAAGGTCCCAGCACATTCATTTCCTTGCATGGTAGTGTTTTCTTTTAAATATTGCAGGAACTTTCACAGAGGGAAACATTCAGATGTATACAGTTTTTAGGGTTTTTAAGGTTGTACCATTACATCTTGCTGCATGTATGACCCCATAGTAATACACCTCACGGAAGCCAGAGAGATTTTAATTTACAGGTTATGGGATCTGGGACTATTTCAAAACCATTTCAGGGGGGGGGGGCTTTATTCAACTGACCAAAACCTTGCTGTTGTACTGCGCTCTCCCTAAAAAAACCAACATTTCAGTTTTAGCATACACAGGAGGTACAAGCATGCATAGAGAACTGCTCCAGGGGAGTGAGTTTTTCTGCTCCCCTTCCAGAGGTTTGTTTCTGTGCAGATGTGGAATCAATCCATTGGAAGGAATCGTCTATATGGGAATGCTCCATGTGCTTTTTTCAAAATCCTGCTTCAAAATAATAAGACTAACGAACGAATGAACGAACGAACGAACGAACTAACGAACGAACTAACTAACTAACTAACTAATATAATGGGGTTGCATGAAAAGCGGGCACATCCCAGCTCATCTTCCCTTGTTTGCTCTCCCAAACATTTGCCTGCCCAATTGCTGATCCACCTCAATTAGTCTCCTGGCCAGATGGACAGGATAGAAATGTAACAAACAAACAAACAAATAACTAAATAGCTCCCCCACCTACCGGATCATTCCTCCGCATGTCTGGTTCATTTGCCCACCACGCCACCTTGGAACTCCCACCCGTCAGGCACCTGTCATTGCTCCCTCTCACCTGTACCCCTTGCCCCATTTTCCCTCTTGTCCTCCTCCTCCTCTTTTCCCCTTTCTCTGCTCCCCATCCCTTCCAGTGGACTCACCTGATAGGAAATGGAGATGGCACTGGTGGTAGCAGGGGCAGTAGGGAGCCCAAGGTGCCATTAGTGGCGGTAGGGTGAGGATGCACACACCATGACAATAGTTATGGATTTGGGCTAAAGTCCACATGACTGTAGTTCAAATTTTTAAAAAACCCAAAAAACAAAAACAAAAAACCCACAAACCCTCAGCCAGTTTATTCCAACAATGGGTAGTCAAACAGAAAGTTGATGAATACCCCAGTTTTAGACTGGAAGTGGGGGGAAACCAAGGCATAAATGAGACTGAATTTTGTGATGAATGACCTTGATTCCCAGTTTCCCACAAATCAAGCTAATTGGTCTTTACTGTTTCAAATTTGTCTAAAGCTTGGGAACAAGATGAACTGCTGTGTGATGGCTGTCATGTTTTATGTTCTGATTAAATCATTGTGTTTTGCTTTTCTGTCTCTGCGATTCATTTATTTACCTTTTACTTTTATGACCTGGAGGAATGTCATCTGCTTTAGATCTTTCTTTTCACTCCATTAATAAAATTGGTGTTAATGATTTCCTGTTGTGAAAAGACATCCATTTTGATGTTTATCCATCTTCAAGGGAAATACATCCTTAGGTTTTTCTGATCTAAATATACCCACAGTGTGACATAATTCTTAAGAGGTGTATTACAGAAGGAGAGAACCACTGTGTGGATAATCAATTAGAATTTAGCATTCTTCTGATGTTTCCTCCAGCTCAGGAAATGAAGAAAAATCTCCCTGCAAAGGAAATAACACTGAAAACTGCTATGAATGCCAAACGTCTCTTCTGACTTTAGACCAGGAATGAACAACCCATGGCTCTCCAGGTATTGCTTACTATTCTTCACCATCCTTGGCCCCTGGCCACACTGGCTGGGATCAAGGGGAGTTAGAGGCCACCAACATCAGGACCGCCACAGGACCACAAAAGGATTAATAATAATAATAATAATAATAATAATAATAATAATAATAATAATAATAATAATAATAATAATAATAATAATAATAATAATAATAATAATAATAATAATAATAATAATAATAGACTTCATCTTGATTTTGGGAACAGATAATCTGTGGTGGTTTTCTCTCAATTTTCTAGAGGCACCTAATCAACTGTTCAAAAATGAATAAGATGCGGCATATACGTTATCTGTGCTAGAGATGGGCACGACTCAAAGAAATGGTGTTTCGTTTGTCGTTTGGTCGTTTAGGGGTTCGTTCCGGTTCGTTTTTGTTTTCGTGACATTTTTTGCAAAAAAATTTGTTTTCGTTTCATTAGGTAACAAAATGAAAAAACAAAAATGAAAACGAAAAATTGCTGTTTCGTTAGCATTCTTTTTAGTTCAATGCATCTGCTGCAACAAAAATGAAAACACAGCAAATTTGGTCATTTTGTTTTCATTTTTGTTTTGTTTTTTTAAAAAATTCATTTCATTTTCATTGCGTAACGAAATGAAAAAACAAAAACGAAAATGAAAAATCGCTCGTTTCGTGCCCATCTCTAATCTGTGCATATAATTTATGCCCCACTATGTGAATGAAAGAAGACCTAGTAAATGGCTGAGATAACGCTATTGAAATAGCCCACTTATGGTCAAAAACTGTCTGATTCAACATTTTAATTTGTTTTTAGTTTAACCTGTATTGCATATATGGCTATAATTTTAAGTGTGCATCACTCCGATACAAATAAAGAAGATCTGATTTATATTCTGCTTTTTGATCAGTTCTGGGATTCTAAATGTCTTACCACATGTCTAAATGAAAAGGTACATAACAGATTCAGAAGCAGTTGCAAAAACTTTAATTAGGGTAGAATTAGAATCTCTTAGAAAACACATCAGTGGAGAAAAACCACTAAGTGGCTTTCCCTGTTCAACCAGTCAGTTCCTAAATGCCTGACAGAATTAAAAAGGTCTCTGCTTGCCAGCTGAAGAAAAACAGAGATGAGGCTTCCTAGCCTCCCTTGGAAAACAGTTCTGTGGCTTGGAATCAGCCACTGAAGAGGCCCCTTCACTGAGAGTTTCTGCCAAATATACCTCTAAGAGCACTGGGATTGACAGAAAAGCCTTCCATCCAAATATCACAGCCTTGGTTGCTTTGGGGTATCTGAAGGGAAAAATAATGTGAGACATCCTGGACTCAAGATATATGCCCACCACCTCACTGTATCTTTCAGGTGCCCCTTTGCAGCAGTGAATTCATACAAGGGCACTAAGCTGGGGAAGCTGTTGACATCATGGAGGGAATGCCATGAGAATCAGAGTGGTGGGTGACCTGCATGAGGTCAAGAAGATTTCTCCCAATATACCCCCATCTGGTCATTTGAAGAGCTTCTCTGACTGGACAATTCCAAATGTTACTTTCAACAGAGAAGCTGGAGATCCCAGAAACCTTTCACGTGGCATTCCTTGTTGTCTGCCTTGGAGATTGCAGCCAGTTCCTCACTATTCCATCATCTGTCAGCTTTGAAGGACAGAGCTGTTGATCTGGAAAAGTTGATCTCAGCATTAGATGGGCTCTCCTTTACTGAATGCTTTGAAAAAGAAGGTTTGGAGAGACGTTTGTTGGTGAAGGAGATTACCTGCCTCAGTGAGGGGTTAAACCAGATGGACCTCCATTTTTACAGTCTTATGATGATGTGAGAAGGATTTATCTTGCTGTTGACAACTGGTGTTCCTTCCTGTATTCTTTCCACAGCCCCATTCATGACAGGCTGCTTTTATTTTAAAAACTACTGTGCTGCTAAACCTGTAAGTAAACACATCGAAACAAAAGGCCACAAGTACAAGAGATTTGCATATTTAATAACTTTCTGCTGGCCCATAAGCTAAGTCATTAATAAATACACGGAACTTTTTGCCATCTTGTTTCTAGTCATTTTTGCTGCACTGGTATCACTAGGATTGCATTCATGTTTCAAGGTCAACACTAACGTATCCTCCTTATCAAGCTATTGCTAAGGCCCATGAGTTCCAGAAGAAGAGTTAAGATAACAAAAGGTTGGCACCAACAGGGGTGCATGTGGAGGCATATCTCTCATATTTGTCTAAACAAATTGTGTGAAATGTATGATTTTTGACTTGTTTTTAGCATTTTTAGGTAGGTACGTCTATCAGGGCCAGCCTTGGCATTAGACAATGTGACACAACTTTTCCTGTGGCAAATTCTGGGGCATAGTGGATGGAAACAGATTTCCAAGGTCATGTGGAAATTTGCTTGTGTTCAAGGGCAGAGCTGTGTTTGTTGCACAGTACTACACCCCTTCAATAATCCTCATAGGCAGGAGGGGACCCTGTCTCATTTCAAGTACTGAAATAAAATCCAGTTACTTTGGGCACAGCATGAGAAGACAGGAGTCTCTGGAAAAGACAATAATATTGGGAAAGGCTGAAGACAGCAGGAAAAGAAGAATACCAAATACAGGATGGATTCACTCCCAGAGGAGGACAACAAGTTGGGTCTGCAAGACCTGAGCAGGGCAGTTGAGGGCAGGACATTTGCTCATTCATGGGGTCACCATACATCAGAGATGACTTTATGGCATTCCATGTTGTCTTTTGTCCCAGGCAGGAAAATATATTGGCTTGGTTAAATAAGCCATAAGTATCTGTAGATCAACCAAACTTTCCTGATTTGTAAGAGAAAGCATAAACATTTTTTCTTTTTTGACACAACTGCCCTGATCTATAAATTGGTAGATGCCTCTGTGTGTATTTCCAGCTGGGAGAATGAACTAAATGGAAATAAAGGTATGTGTGGATCATCCCTCTTTGTTAAAATGAATGAGAGAGCAATTCCGGGCAAGTGAGCTCAGTACATTCATCAGAGTTAGACACAGAACAATTGCTGAACTGGGGAAAGACAATGGGCCAGAAACATTTAGTCCTGATTAGTTCCTACTGAAATCAATTGTCCTCAAACGCACACAGGGATGCTCTGAAAGCTGGGATCCTATGTATACTAGCTAGAAGCAAGCTATGTTGGACATAAAACATAAGAGGGATTTACTTTCTGCACAAGTACTGTACATATAGAGGATTGTGCTGCAGGGCCAACAGAGTTCCAGTGATTTAATGTGTGCTTATGTAACTCCCATGTGCTAATTGGAGAAATGTCCCATGAACTTGTTCTCCTTCAAAAAAAGCCCAGAATGCTGATTGATATTGTGTTCAAAACCTTGCCTTCTTCAGGCAAGCACACATGAGAACTAACAGTGGGAACAATGGAAAGCAAATAGAATCTAAAAAATCCACCACAAAGGTGGACCCTTTATTCTTCCTTGTCCCCATAAATGGAAGCCCATTGCCTAAATCAGGGGTAGCAAGTCTTTGGCCCTCCAGATGTTTTGGACCACAACTCCCAGAATTCTGAGCCCATATTGCTAGTGATAAAAACACTGCGAGAGTTGTGGTCCAAAACACCTAGAGGGCCAAAGGTTCCCCACCCTTGACTTAAATCGAAGAAGCTGGAGCCCAGTCCATGTTTCTGCTGTCATGGAACAGCAACTCCACATGTCTGATGCTCTCTACACTAAATCCAAAGAGGACTTGCTATTGTTATGGGCTAAACCAATTCTCACAACAAACAACTCTCACAACAATGCATTTCTGATGCATGGCATTTAAGGGACAAATGTAAAGCGTCCTGGTTGGGATTCATTTGAATTGTTGTTGCTTTGTTAACCACCTTTAAAAAACGTACACTTAGAGCATTTCTAACTGCACTGGCAAAGCAATGTTCATTTAAACGCTATCCCAATAGGACTTTTCTCTGGGTTGTAAAATGAGCTGATTCAGGGATGCCTAAACAGTAACCCGATTACATAAATGTTGAGCCTTGTGTGTGTGATTTGTCATGATAGGAAAATGTGGCTGACCCCCAAAGGAGGGTCCAGGAGATTTGGCACATGGAAAGAATACCTTTCCCTCTGAGCAAAGAAACCATGATCCGTTCCTTTTTTCCAGTCAACAATTGCTGAGTTAGAGGCACATTTTCCTAGGGTGACAGTAGCCCCGTAGTGATCATCCAGCTATGTGGATGGGTTATGCTTTATTCCCTGGGAAAGCACAGCTTGGGGGGGGGCATTGTGTACCAACAGAGCGGGTGGGGGGAAAAAGTGAATGTGAGAGGGTTCTGTTTTTCTGAGAGAACCCTAGCAAAGAAAATTCAAAATACAACCAGTGTGATTTTTCTTTCTTTCATATACTCTGTTTTTTCCCTCCCAGTGTCAAAAGTTCCAGAGACAATTAGCTTCAAATGCAGAACTGTATCAGCTGCCTCTTCAAAGTCAGGCTGTAAACACTTTAGCGCAGTGTCTTTTTGTCCTTAACCTTTTTTTCTTTCAAGAACAGAAACTCAAGACTGTAAACATAACACAATTTTTATTGAGTTTTAATGGATACAGAACTCCGAAGACGTTCTTCCCTGAAACGTTGGATGATGGGTTCTTAGTGGCAATATACGGGCAAAAGCGAAGCATTTGGCATTTGTAGTAATGCTGAAAGGGCAATGTCAGTAGAGAGAAACTAAGGCTGCAATTCTGTGCACAGCTTTTAGGGAGGAGGGTCAACCAAAATCAGGGACCTTAGCAGTGTGAATGTATGCATCAGATTTCATTACAAGACAAATTCCGCCACCAAATAAACTGGATTAAAGGAAAATGTTCCCAATGCAGAATGTTTACTAAATAATTAAACTTATTTTAATAGAATCTTGAATCCTTTCATAAACATAACCAATTTAAAAATTGTCACACAATAGCAAAGAAACATTTCTCGAATAAAGGGAGCATTTTTAAAATGCGAAGTAAATTGTCTTGAAATAATCCATGGAATGCAATAGGGCAATTTCAGCAGTGACCACACTGATAATAAATGCAGGAAATTCTAGGGGTTTGAGGTAGACTGATTCACCCACCCATCCCCATTGACCACATCACTTGAAGGCAAATAAACCTGCCCCCCTCAATATTTGCAGTTTTTCTCTTCCACCAATGGGGCTTCTACATTTAAAAAAACACAAATCAATTTGCATTAGTATGGATATTTGGGCACTTGAACTGATGGACTGCTTTGCTGCTTCAGCCACCTTTCCATTACCTGTGGTCACACAGGGGAGGATGAGCCATACATATGAACAGACAAAGCAGAAAATCCTCCTTGACAGCACACCCTTAAAGCTTCTCCTATCTCTGTGGGCAACACATTATATTGCCCTCTGTTACACTGCCCAGATGAGGAAGAAAGCCTTGTTACAGTTTGTTAAGGCAGCTCTTTTTAACTGTGCCCCCTATAGGGCTTCAGTAGAACTGCAAACAAGTGATCAGCAAGGTTTTTCTACCATCGCCCTGCATGGCCACTTAAATGGAACAGACTCCAATTCCCCAGCATGACTTCCCAGTGAGTGACTATAAATTCAAAATTTCTTCACCACACTTTCAATCTATACACCAACCCTGCAAGGTAAGAATACCAAAATACCCACAAAATATAAAGGCACTCAGTAGGTGATTGAGACAAGGACCTTCTTTAATACCTACAGCCCTCTTGTTTCTTAAATTTCTTTTAATTCCTTGTTGTAAGCCGCCCAGAGACCTTTGGGTAGTGGGCGGCATATAAGCTGTAAAAATAAATAAATAAATAAATAAAATAAAATAATAAATAAAAAATATCCAAGTTGTGGCAAATTTTTATATTTTATTTAAGATGTTGCAAGAAAAAGACAAAAAACAAGTATACGGTAGTTTCATAGTGATTTCAAAAGTCACAAATGACAGTAAAAAGCTTCAAAGCAAATAAGTATTCAGAAAAAATTTAAGCTTGTGTTAAGAATAGTTCTAGAATGTGTGTGTGTGTTGTCATTACAGTCGTGTCCGACTCTTCTTGACCCCATGTCCATGGAGTTTTCTTGGCAGTTCCTACTCCAGGCGCCTACACTACCTGTTATTCCCTGGTGGTCTCCCATCCAAGTACTAACCAGGGCCGACCCTGCTTAGCTTCCAAAATCAGGCGAGATCGGAAGTGCTTAGGGCATCTAGAATAGGTCCCACAAAAATATGAAAAATAGCTAATCTAAGATAATACTCACATATAAGAAGAATGTCCTTATGGTTTCAGAATATATACAGAATACAAGTCAGGCAGCAAAGCAACAGGTGAGCGTAGTGGCCTCCTCTCCAGTTTTCCATCTACCAAAGAGTAAGCATTCTGTGTCTACTGGACATGGCCTGTTGTACCAGCACTAATTGTGGGTCCTTCTACTTAAGTGTTGTTTTAAAAGCCTGTATGCATGTGTTCACTCACAAACCTTGATGACCCTCAGGTCAGAGGTCCATAAGGAGCAGTTCTCAAGTGAATTAGGAGCACTGCTAACTAGTATATACTGTATGTTCTCTTCAGCTGACTGAGGGAAAGACCAATGCAATGGCAACAAGCCATGCTCTTCTTTATCTGGTCGCTGGCCTTCTTTCTGTGATTTCATGGCATTTCATGAAAACAGAAATGCCAGATAATATCTTCATTAGACAAATGCCATGCAGTTCAAGAGCAGGTTCTTTGTTGTTGTTTTTTAAATGAAGCTTAAGTGTGGGAAGCACAAGACACAAGGACTTAGATAGAGCCTGTTCTGAGCAGTCCAGGAGAAAGAAGACATTCCTTTTAGGGAAAACATTTTGTGTCCCCGATAAAAGCCAAGAAAGGAACTGTTAACTTACTGGGTCAGCAAAATGCCACACTTAATAATATCAAAAGCTGCAGGGGTAATTAAAAAGCAATAGATCAGTCACCGCTCTGACAATGTGATAGCTTTTAGAGCTAATTAATGATTCAAAAATGGATTTTAGGAAAATTTTTGCTGTGGGATTATCAGGAAAAATGCTGTTTAACACTGTCCTCAAGGTCCCAGACGGGCATCTTGATCTGAAGAACCTTGATGTAGTCTAGATACCAGGAGTAACTGGGCCATCACAGAGTTCCAGGGGTTGCCCAGCTCATTGCTCTCCAGAGGCTTTAGCCGGGCATATTTCTCTTTGCTGTTTTACTGCTTATGTTTTCTGCTTTACTATTCCTCTAATCAAGGTTGAACCTTTCCTCTGTCAATTTGTTCACTGCACTTGAATCCAAAAGAACAAGACAGTTGTGCACTCAACTGTTTGCTGAGGAATGCAAGAGATAGGGAAAATATTACAACTAGAAAAGCTCCCTGATATGCTTGCACAGATTAACATGGATCCCTCTTCTAAAACTACAGTCATTGAACCCCATGCGTCCTAGTGATGGACATCTGTACTGGCTATTCATGAGCAAGTCCTATTGAACTGAATGGGGCTCCAAAGCATGTGTGTGTCATGGTCAATTTTTCTGACTCCAAGGGCTACTTATGACAATGGGTGGTAGTTCAGGGCACCAGTAGACATATAGTCAAACACACACATAGAATCTTCTCTCTCATACATATGCAGCCCCACCCATCCACAAAACATATAAAGACAGATACAGTAACCTCCCCCTCCCCATCTTAATCTAAGAGTACTACTGTACTGACAAATGCACATACCTTCAGAGCACTGGTCAAGTAACAGCTCTAGAATTACTGCAGCTATCCATGTACTGCACCTTCCTTTATATAAGAGGATGGAAAGGTCTGAAGCTGAAACTTTCCTGTTCTGCAGGCTGAGAAGCTTTCACGCCTCTTTCCTTCTGCTGTCCACTGGATGTGTGCTGGGAACAACTTTTCTCACTGCAATGGCATGGGACAAAGAGGACAGGTGTGTTATTTAATATGACCTTTTAATCAGATTTTAACTGTCTTAATTGTATTTTAATTGTATTTTAATTATAACTGTATCTTTTTAATATTGTATTTTATGACCATTTTGTAAACTGTCTTGGGTAGTGCAGGGGGTGTTATAGAAATATAAATAAATACTGGTAAATAAATAAATAAATAAATAAATAAATAAATAAATAAATAAATTTAAGTGGGAAGAAAGTCATAGGGCTTGTAAACATTATGTTATTTGACCTACAATTCCAAATATCCTCAAGCCAATGTGGTCACTAACACATCTCCACAATGTGCACTGTCCCTTATACAGGTAGCCCCTTAGGGAGCTATGCCGATGGCCAACACAGAAGACATCAAAAAGCCATCATGTAGGGCCATGTAGAATTACTCAGCCTGCAACATCCCATCCCTTGAGATTTCAGAGCCAAATATCTGCATCTGGGTAAGGTATGTATGATCTCATGGGACCAGTTCCTGTCACAGGTGAAGGGCAGGACAGGGTTGAGAGAAAGGGCTGGAACGGCTTCTGAGCCCCTTGATGGTGGAAACAGGTATGAGAGGAATCTAGATAAATGCTCCCAGAACCCAGGTAAAATTTGGGAAGCTAAGTGATTCAGTAACTCAAAGTCAGAGGGAATAAAATATCATTCTTGCCCATATTTTCAAGGAGATAGGCTTTTTCTAAAGCCTAAGGGGTGCTGGGACAGGTTTTGCATGTGTCCTGGGTGGTGGTGGCAACTTGCCCACAACAGATGCAGAGTTTGGTACCTTTTCTTCTGGAGCTTTTACCTATGTAGACTTAATAATAGTTACATCCCACCATCAGTTCTGACTTCTGATGATCTTTTCCTGGGATCTGTTGGACAAAGTGCTCAGATCTGTTTTAACCTTCCCTTCTTCTGGGGGTGTCCAATGACAATGTTGCTTGTCCAAAGCTATAAAGGCTGGCTCTTTTCCAGGAAGTGGAGTGGGGACTTGAACTCTTGACTTTGGCCTCCACAGCCAGATCCCCAACTCATCAAGCTTTCCAGGCAACTATGTAGTCTTACGTACAGCCATATATGATGGCTAGAGATGGGCACGGAACAAACAATTTTTCGTTTCTGTTACTGTTTGTCGTTTCCGTTACGTAATGAAACGACAAATGAAAAATGTGATGAAAATGAAACAAAACGAACAGAACCACGAAAATTGTGTTCGTTACGTTTCATTTCTGTTACTGGAGACACACAATGAAATGAGCTGTTTTAAATGTTAAAAAACACCCTGGACATCCATAAAAATGCAGTGATAATTATTTATACTGTCTGACAATACCTACCGGGGGGGTTGGGGTCCTTAAAAGGTGCATTTATGTCTTTTCTCAGATCGCTGTATTTTTTTCCTTTAAGGGGAGTTAGGGGACATTGACCCAAAATGGCTCCCAGATGCCTAATATTAATTTCTTGGGTATTTGGACATCCATAAAAATGCAGCGATAATGCGATAATTATTTGAAATTATTACCTACCAGGGGGTTGGGGTCCTTAAAACATTTGTTTTTGTCTTCTCCCATCGCGATGTATTTTTCTTTTCCCTTTAAGGATGACAAAATGGATGTCGCAACACTCCAGCCACAACATGGAGGCAAGCCATGTGATGGGATCATGTAAATTCTTGGACAACTTCAACCAATAGCATGCCCAGGTGACAGACTGGGCAGGTCTGGCAGCCACAGAGGGCATAAAAAGCTCTGGCAGCCCCCGTCCTCCTTGCAGTCTCCAGTGGGAGTTACGGAAATGCTTTAAAAATCATGCAAAAGTGGGTAGAAACGACAAATGAATAAACGAAAAACAGAAACATTTTTTTCAAAAATTTGCGACAAACGGCAAACAAAACAAAACAGACCTCTCAATGACAAACGACAAACGAAACACCATTTTTTTTATTCATGCCCATCTCTAATGATGGCTCTTGGATTCTGTTGCTACTGCTTCTTTTGGGATCTGCAGAAGTTTCTTCAGCAGCCTATGGAGGTATTTCATTCCAGACCTCTGCTTTTGCTGCTGCCAAGGCTTATGTGCCTCAAGAAGGCTCAGACATCACACTGTTGTGCCACTCTCTCCAGTGCTTCATATAGCACAGTGGTGCCAAATGCACCCATCCCGTTGGCTCTCAATGAAGTTCCTTCGCATTGTCCCTGGCTTCTTGGCACACCTATTTTTGTGCAAGCAAAACTACTGCTCTTCTCAGGTGAACATCTGGAGTCTTGTAGAATTCTTGTGATTCCTCCAGTCTGCAGATAAAGAAACAAATTTCACTCCCAAATGGCACCAGGGCTGACTGGAAAGGGGCAAAGATATCTATATGCACCCCTGATGCAGGGAATCTACACAGTCTGTTTCACTTTCTAATGTAGAGAAATATTTAGCTATTACTTTGGAGATTTAGAAGAGGTAGCCATGTTCCTCAGACTGAGGACATGGAATTTATTTTAGAGTATTTTTATTTTTAGAGGAATGGTCCTTGAAAGGTCACATAAAATATTTCTTTTTGCCTTCATTATTTAAAATTAGGTTTGTTATGTTTCGTTTCATTAATGGCGGCGCACGATGAAATGAGCTGTTTTAAATGTTAAAAAACATCCTGAATATTCATAAAAAACCCAGCGATAATTATTTATTCTGCCTGATAATACCTGCCAGTGGGGTTTGGGGTCCTTAAAACTTTCATTTATGTCTTTTCTCACACTGTGGTGTATTTTTTTCCTTTAAGGGGAGTTAGGGCATCCACACAGAATGGCTGCCACATGCCTAATATTGATTTCTTGGACATTACAATGCCCTGAACATCTGTAAAAACCCAGCGAAAATTATTTATTCTGCCTGATAATACCTGGCAGTGGGGTTTGGGGTCCTTAAAACTTTCATTTATGTCTTTTCTCACATTGCAATGTATTCCCCCCCTTTAAGGATGACTCAAAATGGATGCCAGCCACATGCTTAATATTTCTTGGGTATTAAAAAAAGGGGGGTTGAGGGGTGGTTAAAACATGCATTTATGCCTCTTCTCAGATCGCTTTAATTTTATTTTATTTTCTGGTTTGTTTGTTTTTTGAGTCGATTCATAACTTCCTTGAATTTATTTTTATTTTTTATTTATCCTTATTTAACTATATCATGCATTGAGCACAGTCACATGGGCTAGCCATGTGATGGGATCATGTAAATTGTTGGACAACTTCAACCAATAGCATGCTCAGGTTGCAGTGGGAAGGTCTGGCAGCTCCAGAGGGCATAAAAGCTCTTGCTCCCCCCAGCCCTCCTTGCAGTCTGTGGTGGAGTGGAGTGGAGTCAGGTTGAGGTGGGATTGCTGTCTGCATTGTTACTTTCACTTTAGGCTAGGCAGTTTGTTCAGTTATATCAAATTTTTTTTAGTGTATTCCATCTGATCTGGGGCATTGGGAGACTCCTGGGCATGGGAAATGCTTTAATCACACAAAGCAGGTAAAAATGAAAAATGAATAACGAAACAACAAAATGAATTTTTTTCACAAAAATTGATGAAAAATGAAATGAAACGAAATGAACTCAACGAAATGAAATGAAACATCATTTTTTTGATTCGTGCCCATCTCTAATGACGAGTGTTACCTCATGGTCTTGTACCGTGACAAACACTGAATTTGTCTAGCTTCCCTTTTCCTTTTTAGGGGGTATTAAAAAAATCTTTTTCGATATTTTGATTTACTGATATTCTGGTTTTCATATGCCAATGCGGCAGCATTGATAATGTTTTCTTTCTTATACATTTGAGTTGCATGGTTTTTCCTGTAGGGTAATTATTGACATATGTCGCTTCACCCACTAACCACTAGATGGACACAAGGAAAAATACCATTTGTACCAGTACAGTTGTTACTTCACATCCTCTTAACTGGGACAAGAAGAGGAACAGAAGAGGGACAAAAGAAAACCCAACCCCAGTGCTAGGTACAGATTTGTCTCACTTAGCACCCGTTCTGAGGGCGTGGTTGAGACAAATTTCAGTTGTTGCGATACAGACGTGAAGTAACATTTTTTGTACCACTCCTAAATGCAACAACTACAGAGAGAAAATGGACATGAAGTAACCACCATAGTGTATTGTAGCTGAACGTGTGATGTATCTTGCAACCTTAAAAGTGCTTTAGTTGGGTCATATGGGAGTTGTTCTTTTAAAAAGCAAACACACACATTGAATTATATTTCAACAATACAATAAGAGACAGTACAGAGCTTTTTAAATGTGTCAGGTATATTGTACACTTTTGTAAGAACTAACTTTCTCCTCACTTTTGAAAATAGAAAGCAGAAAATAGATTTTTGTTGTTGTTCAAATGTGTTTGATGAAAGTCTGCTGCTCGCCTGCCTTTTAGTTTTCACCTTCCTGAGCTACTGTCATGGCTCTGCAAAACTGTCTGCACCATAAACGTAATGTGTAAGTGAAAGACCAAGTGTTAAGAAAAGTCAACATCTTGTATTCCCACCCCATCTTGCCGTGATGTAGACAATTGACCTCGAAGGGCCTTCAGTGCACCAAGGAAAGGAAATACTATTGCAGACCTTCAATATTTCAGCCATGATTTTCTTGTTATTGTGTCAAAACACAATTCCTGGTACAAATTTCAGTGCAGCCAGCAACCAAGATGCTGCCACACAATCGTGGGACCCAGAATCAATGTCTGCAATATCTATCCACTGGATCTGTTCAGGAAGAAGTAGTCTCTCAAATCACAGTGTGAAGCCACCAGAAGTTAGAACTGGTTCATACTACCCTGTTTCCCCCCAAATAAGACATCCCCCCAAAATCAGACCTACTTACAGTTTTGCCTCTCGCTGAAATATAAGGCATCCCCTGAAAATAAGGCCTCCCCAATAATAAGATAATAATAAATGTGTACTGTATTCTTCTTCATGGAAAAATAAGACATCCCCTGAAAATAAGACCTAGGGAACAAAAATTAATATAAGACACTGTCTTATTTTTGGGGAAACACGGTATTTATGCCCCACTCCAGCCATGGCCTTGAGTACAAATCCTTGATCTCCCTCACAGAAATGAAGACTAAAAGGGGAAATGATATTGAATCTGATGTCACTTTCAGAGTGGGAAGAAAACCTAAACTTCATCTCAGACACTGGTTGTCTGGCCCTCATTATTAAGGATTTTATAGTTTGCATAAGTAATCTTCTCACCATTTCTACTAATCAGCTCCCCCTCCTCTTCTCCCCCCCCTCTCCTCCTCCCTTATCCACCCCCCCAAACTCTATATACTACAGCCAATGAATATCTGGTATGAAATGTATATCCCATCCCATATTATATTGCACACCTCATTCTGCTGCTATATGTCTAAAGAAGTGGACAGTCGGTCTTTCTGGGGACAGTCCAGGGTATCCAGTCCACCAAGTTCTCTTCCGGCACCACATCTCAAACAAATCATTTCTAAAAACCTGTCAGCTTTGTTAATTGTCCAGTTTTTGCATCCATATATGTTGATCAGAAATGCAAGCATGTGAGCGATCTTGATGTCCAGCGGCATATCCTCATCCTTGATATTTTCTAATTCCACCAGTACTGCCCATCCTATTCTCAGTCTTCTCCAGATTCCTTGGCTCCAGTCTCTCACCCATCATCCTGGGCTGCTATCCCACAGCCAGAAAATCTGGATCAATTTAAAATGCAGATCCCCCTGAATGGTCACGTGGTTGAAAACGCAGTTCCTGTGTCCCTATGGGCAGTTTGAAGAACCACATCTTTTGTGTCCCCACGAGCGGGAACTGCAACACAGCAGAATGAAAAGATTTTGATGCAGATTTTCCAAGTCCCCACGGACTCAAGTACCAGTTAAAAATCCACATTGGAACTGAGACAAGCTTTGTACCACCTTGAGACCAGGTACCTGTAAAACTCACTGGGTTGCATTTAAGTGGGCATGGTTGCATCCCCCCCCTTAAAGTCTGCTGGCCATGGGGACACAATTTTATTAACCACATCTTTGAGCAGTTTGAAGCAGATGTTTTAGTGGTCATGGGATAGGAGCCCTGGTTTACAATGAAGGATTTATTGGAAATGTTTGATTTCATTTGGAAAGGTTTTGGTAAATATGGGATAAATCTGCGTAGCTCACAGAATTGTGATGTGTGCTCCAAAGTTAGTAGCCACTTAACAGAAGTGTTATGTTCTCTTGCTGCAGAAAAGTGAAGAGAAGGCCTAATCTGTCTGACCTGGCTAGGAGAGACCTGGGATATGTTATGAAGACAGGAGCCATCTTAGTCAGCTGTCAGGGAACGCAAAGAGATATTCTAACACTCACAGATCCAGAGTTGGGCTTCTTAACGGGTTATCCTAGACTGTGAAACCCCCTTTTGATTCTCCTCCTGCTGCCAAGCAAGCTCCTCTTCAATTCCACCAGGATTCTGAGAAGTGGTGAGATAATGAGGAAGAGGCTGTTGCAATACTTTGTTCCCCTTCCATGTCTTTTTAATTGGCTTTTTTAATGTAGTAATTGTATTTTAACATTAAACCTCATATATTTTTGTTGTATCTATTTATTCATGTTGTGGGCCATCTCAGATACCAAAACCGGAGGACAGGTGAGCTATGATAGATAGATAGATAGATAGATAGATAGATAGATAGATAGATAGATAGATAGATAGATAGATAGATAGATAGATAGGTAGATAGATAAGATGTGTGCCAAGCCACACTTAAAGATCTGCAAGTCCCTTGAGAATCTGTAAGAGACTACAGCTTCCTGTTCATGTTTTGTGGGAAATGTGAACCTTTAACCTCTACAATCTTTTCTATTTTGCTGTATGAGCAGGAAAAAAAGGCTAAAAAAGATGTTGTGTAAGATCGTATGTGTTAGCAAGGCATGTGCGACTTTACACAAGTAGCTAGGGGTTGCCAGGTCAGCAGTATGCCATTCCTTGAGATTTCAGGGTGAAAACCTGGGACTTAGGGGCATGCAGTGCCATAGGGTTATGCCCTTGTGATGTCATGGGGCGAACTCTTCAGCCAGAACTGAAAAAATGTGAGCGTGTGACAGACAGTGTGGAGACACAATGATGAATTTAAAGGCCAGTGAAGTAGTGCCAACAAGGGTTTGCTTCCTAGAGGATGTCAGAATAAGCTGGCAGGCGGCAAACTACAACACACAGTGAGAAGCAAATCTATTGCTGAGAGGAAAAAGGAAGACTATTTTCTAAACCAAAGCCAGAACCAAAGTAAACGGAGATCTATTAGTAGATCTCGGAGTGATCCACAGTATGTCAGATTCAACTCTCCAAGGAGATCAATATTGTCAGATCAGTGGGATCACTATCCATGAGATTTTGGGCACTGGACAACAAAACCTCTAACTCAAGATCTAACAGCTGGTGCCTTAGATCTGTCCACACCATGAAGCTTCTAAATATATTTAATACCCCTTTTAGGATTAGTTCTCAATGGATTGTGTGATTTTTCATATAAAAGGGGGGGGGGAAGGAGAGGGATAGAACATGTTCTTTGGATGTTTAATTCTGGGAACTCTTTAATAATAATAATAATAATAATAATAATAATAATAATAATAATAATAATAATAATAATAATAATAATAATAATAATAATAATAATAATAATAATAATAATATGCTATGCAGCCAGCAACAGGCACAGCAATCTATTGACCCCATGCTTCAACATGCCCTGCAGTGCACCCAATTTGCCAGTGCTCGACCACCTATCATAAAAATTAAATGAGAAATTTCGAGGGCTGTTGAGCACTGCACATTTTCACCATCAGTAAACACACACCGTTATTTAGAACAGGTGTTTCTGTAATTGTGATACATTCGGAAAGCAGAAAGCATTCAGTAGTTATTAGGTTTCTCACACTTTCATCTTTGAACTCTAGTGTCCTGATGTAAGCCGACCTGAAGGCAAACTGAGAGAGTCTTATAAAATCAACACCAGTCAGCGCAGAGTCCTTGAACAGGCTTGAGAGTCAAGGTTGCCTCCATTGTTATGCTTTCCAGTATATAAATGGAGCAAAGGAGCAAACCCCATTCAATCTATTCCATTAGAAAATAGCACAAGCAGTTTTTTTTCTTTGTTTAGATTTTCTTTTCTGCAGGAAAATTGACAGTCTTGTGGCACCATAGTTTTTTGTGAAATGTAGCTGGGTTCTTAAACCTGAAATGCCTGCAGAACTGAAGAAATCCCTCAGATGTGAGGAAGATGTGAGGGCTACATTCCTGCTACATAAAAATAATAAGAGTGGATAATATCTGGTATTGGACCACAAAACTTCAAACAAATCACCAGCTTTTGTGGAGAAAATTCCACTTCTTCAGGCTTGGCCAACCCCGTCATGGAGAGTGCAGAAAAAATGTACACAAGAGTCCAGCATGAATGGGACATGTCTGTGAGGGTTGATGTTAAGTCCTCTGAGGCTGTGATCAGAAGCCTCTCTGCAGCATGGTTTGGGATTTGTGATTGCCCCTCTTGCATTGCCAGTTTTGAAACTCCAGTTTCATTTTGGTTGTGGGGATGGAGACATCACAGCATCTACTACATGTTATGGGTTATCATTTGGTTGATTCACCAGGGAGAAACAGCCAATTGGGCTTTGTCGAAATAATGCTTTGAAGTAAGCAAGCGTATGCATTTGGGGAGAGGTGGCAATCACAGCATAATTTGCAACTTGTTGGTCCTAAGAGTAGGGTGTAAAATTCCTAATCCTAACTATGCTGTGAGAGGCTCCCACAGATACATACCAGCCATTTTAGGACTATTGTGTACATTTTTCTACACTGTCTACGAAGGGTTTGTGCTTAGCCAGAAGATGTAGAATTTTCTCCATGAAAACTTGTGATTTGTTTTTTTTTTAGTGGCCCAATAACAGGTACTGTATCATCCTTTTCCTTGTTATGTCTGTCAGATAAAAAATGTTCATCTTTGTTGGCCACTTAAAGGTGCACCAAGCATTCCACCCCTTTTTGGTTTGCACCAATGTAGTAAAGTGTTTCATTTTGGAAAGATATGCAGTGCTAGTCACTGTGAGAGTATTTCTTTACACTTCATGTTTTGATTGTTGCTTGTATATGGCCTTCTGCCTGACCCACCAATCATTTACTGTATATACTTGAATATAAGCCTAGTTTTTCAGCCCTAATTTTGGGCTGAAAAAAGAGGTCCTCGGCTTATATTCGGGTCAATACTTTTAGCCACTGAGGTAAGTTTGGGTCGGTGGCTAAAAGTCATTTTAAACATCACACACACACCCAGCTCACAAAGGAGGAGTTGCCAGGCCTTGCTGCATTTCCCACCCTAGGCTTATACTTGAGTCAATAATTTTTCCCAGTTTTTTGGGTTTAAATTAGGGCCCTCGACTTATACTCGGGTCGACTTATACTCGAGTATATACGGTATCTCCCCTTTTGTCTCACACATTTCTAGTGCTAGGTTCCTCCTCCTCCTCCACCACACATAATAAAGCTTTTCTGGTAACTCATGTTCTGTGTCCTAAAGGGGAATTTTAGGGGTGGGGGTGGGACAGGGCAGGGCTTGCTCTCCTGGTGGGGCTGTCTATCACAGCACCAGAGAGCAATGCACATCAGAGCACAGCAAAAACTTAGTATTAAACTCACAACTAGAGATGGGCACAGAGTGAAATGTCCTAATTCATTAAAAGTCAGATAAGGGCGGCTTGCTTCATGCCCATCTCTAGTCACAACAAAAGCCATGAAATTCCGTAAGTGAATGCTAAAAGTGTGTGTGTGTGTGTGTGTGTGTGTGTGTGTTTGTGTGTGTGTGTGTGTGTGAAACAATGCACAGTAAAGCAATGTGGAAGAGCCTTTTTTGGTTTTGCTGCAACAGATTATAGACTAACATGGTTATCACTCTGAAATTTCATGCGTGTGAGATGTTCAAATATTATAATGTGATGTAAAATAACAACAAAAGTCTAAACAGCTACCCAAGAGTAAGCACTACTGAATGCTAATTTATTTATGACTATGTATGTATCAGATTTCCACTGTAACAGTCATTGTCTGAAAGTTGTGATATTTTATTCCATTTAGACTTGGTTTTGAAACACTTGACATGGTTCTACCCTTACATTTATTTTTTTAAAAATGAGACGTCCCATAATTCATGTCACTGAAGAATAGAAAGTGACATGTTATCTGAAAAGCTCACATAGAAGTTATTTAATAAAGATTTGTAACATGCATTTTATGTGTCACTATATGAAATATGATTTTAAAGGGCAATCTTACAGTCTTGTTTTTGTTTACTTTCCTTATTTTAAAGAAAAGATACTGATAAAAGCAGCACTGAAGTCATCTGCCTTAAAGCAAATTATAAGAATACTGGGGGAAAAGCCATTTACGTTAATGCACTAGGATATTTTTTAAAATTTGCATAAGTGAGTTCTAGGATGGTTTTTTTTTGAACACAGGGAGTATTCTAGAGAATATGGAGGGTTAGCAGTAGCAAAATGGTGATAAGAGTTAAAGACTCAGTCAAGGTTAAGAATAGGGCTTAGCACCCATTTCTGTATTTCTTGCATCCAATGAAACTTCCGGTCTCCACATCAAAAGAGACCAAATGACTATAAGCTAGAACACATTCCTCCTGCTTTACTAAATTATGTTTTGCTTAAAATAACATTTTTTTTAAAAAATTATCCCATTACTTTACACCTGCGGGGTGTGTGTGTGTATCCTGCCCCTAATGACATCAGTAGATTTATTGGGACTTTTTTGTCTCAAGTTTTTTTTTTCTAAAAATCTCTAGATGGCAAGTGGCTGACACCTGGGGACATGGTTTATGATTGCTGGAGTGACAATGCAGAAGAATGTGGGTATTCTAAGTCTAGTCCTGTGTGTATTCTGCCACAGCATATGACTCTGGAGTACAGCTGGGGACAAGCCAGCAAAATAGTGGTTCATCTTCTTTTATGGTTCATGGAAGTCCATGAATCACAAATCTACACACTTTCCTGAGTGAATCAGTTTATCTGTTACTTTGGGAATTTTCTTTTGACAGCCTAGTGGATGTCTTAAAAGCCTGCCTACCTCGCCACCCCATAGCCTCCCCCCAATCCCTTCCCAATCCCTCCATTGCCTCCCGACCTTTCCCTGGCGCTGCCTCCTCATCCTCCTCTGGCAACCATTTTGAGAGGTGGATGACTCCCATAGGCCGGCTGCTTGGAGCATGGCCCACCTCTCAGCTGAGAGTGGGCTCAGATGCAGAGGCATTCAGCAGGGAACCAGCCTGCCTCTAATATATACATACTGGTATATGGAGAGGCAGTCCAGCTGGCTCCTGGTGGTTTGACTTTCCACATGTGCCCACTTCTCAGGTGAGGGAGCTAGCTGCCCTCTCAAGATAGTGACAATGGCATAGGAAAAGGAGACAGCAGGAGGAAAATTGTTTTATACAGTTTGTATCCTGCCCTGAAATCTTATGGTGTAGGGCAGGATAAAAATGTTTAAATAAATAAATAAATAAATAAATAAATAAATAAATAAATAAATAAATAAATAAATAAATACTTTTGTTTATGAGTACCTTGGTATATGAGTGTATTGCAAAACAAACAACTACATCTGATCAATGTTGCCTTGATCAACAAGCAATGCCTTGCAATAGGAGTACTGGAGCAGGTCACATGAAGTGAACCAATTGTGGTGTTTTCCCACTTCTGGATTGTGGGGGATTGTCTTTAGCGTTCCCTCTCAGGGAAGCCTCAAAAGCAGAGGGAGAATGGAGGTCTCCTTTGTACCAGCCACAAAGGTTTTCAAAGTCGAGTGCAGGTTATGGTTTTGTTTTTCTTTCTAGGCTCCTAATGTGGCGTTAACTCCCATGAAGATGACTGGCTGAAATCCTAGTCACATGTTATAAACTGAGTAGAGATGGGCACAAACCGAAAAAAATGGCGATTCATTTTGGTTTGGTTTGTTTTAGGGTTCAGTTCGTTTTGTTTTGTTTTAAATGATTTTTTTTGAAAAAGTTCATTTAGGTTGATTTGTTGATTTGTTATTCGTTTTGTGTGTAGTGTGTGTGTGGTGCTTGTGCAACTTTGGCTGGGGGAAAAAGGGGTGGGGGAAAGAGCTCCCCCAGCCAGTGCCTCTCAGCTGAGGGGCACTGGCTTGGGGCCAGAACCTCAAAGAGACCCTGCTTCCTACCTACGCATGCAGAGGCGAGAGGCGGGGGTCTCTTTTGACATTTTTCCCTGCAGCGGATGGCAGCACTGAGTGGGCGCTCAGTGCTGTCATCCACTGCAGGGAAGATCCCTTTAAAGAGACCCCTCTTCCCTGTCATTAGCTGGGCCCTGTTAAAAATGGCCCAGTCACCACCAGGGGTTTTCCCCAGTGCCGACTGGGCCATTTTTAAAGGGGTCCGGCCATTGACAGCTAGGCAGGAGCTCTCTGAAAATGGTGGAGGAAAGGGCAGGCTTTTAAAATCCTTTCCCCGCCAAAGCTAGCGCTATAGCTGATCGGCAGCACTGGCTTCTGGCGGGAAAAAGCCTGTGGTTTCCCCACACCAATTGCAGGGAATCCTTTCCCATAGGAATGTATTGCTTCAATGCATTCCTATGGGAAAAGGAAAAAATGAAACAAACAAAGGGGAAATTTCCGTTTTGTTTTGTTTCATTTTTCTTGGATCAGTTCGTTATTCATTATTCATTCTCTAAAGCTGAGTATGGTTGTTTGCATTTAAGTCAAGTAGCTTCTCACAGGTAGAGTCTCCATATGCTCCTATTTAGGGATTCCAGCAGTGCAGAGTTCTACAGGCACATAGTGGCTTGCACACTGAAGCTCCCTGGGAGCCACTGTGGTGCTGTGGGAATGTGATTCTATAGGATTGGGACATTGTTACTTGTAGTGTAAGGAGTGTTTGGCTTCTTTCATTGAAAGGCTATTCCAGGGGCAAAGGGAGTAAGTAGACATCAGCATTCCTACCATGGCTTTCTCTTACAGCATGGGTTTGGAAATGCGAACCCTCAGTCTTGATAAACATGTACTTCATGTATGTGGAGACACAACTAAAAGGGAGTCCAGATACAGGGGAGTGCCGTCTGTTCCTAAGTCCAAGGAAGCCGACGTCAGGAAAACCGAGTCAGAAAAAGGAAGGGAAGGGGTTAACAACTCCCGCTCTGACATGTGAAGGCCAGGTGGAAGCTGTAAAACACAAATTAGGGAGCACGGTAATAGGAGGGGGAGAAACGCGGGAGATTCGAACGAGGGGGAAACAGCTAAGGAGAAAGGGTATAAAAGGGAGGAGAAAAGGGTTCTGCCCCCAGATTGGGACTATGTCTGGATGGAGAACCCAGACATCGGCAATTGGGAGAAGCTAATGATGCCCAAGAAGGAGGCAGAAAACTACCGGAGATGAGCCCATCGCCTGGTTTGTTTGCATTGGGGCGAGAGAGAAGCTTGGGAATATAGGAAAAAAACGAAAGGAAATCAGGTTACAGCTAGAAAGAGAAAAAGCTTTCACCTGCAAGACAGAGGAATTGTGGGCGTTAGGGTACTCCCCGAGTGGACGGTCACTGAGAACAGCCGTTCACCTGGAATGGGTCACCCTTTAAGGGAGAGGATGTAGAAAGGTCTTGAAGACCATGGACCCTGGAACCAGCCCATAGGAGAGGAAGGAACTGAGATGGAAGAAAACTTGAATACTCAATGGGGACAGGTGATATGGACCGAGTTTGTTTCAGGGCTGGAACCAGAAAGCAACAGTTTGATTTTGGACTTGTTAAAGGACAATCCCTTTAACCCCCTCCTCACGCCGGAAGGGTCTATAGAGAAAGTTCAACCTAAGTTGGAGTTGTTTGTTTCGAATGAAGAATTGTTAAATAAAATGAGTTCTGTTTTTCCCACAAATGAATCCTTTATTGGAGGCAGAACGTTCATGCATCAGGTTTGATATTGAACCTTCACAATGTAGTATGTTATTCTCTATTCATAGGCTTGCTTATGAAGAGAAAGGCTGTCTTTAGATGCTTAGTTTAGGAACACTCTGGCTAACCCATTCTTTCCTAAACGAGGATGCAAGCTGACATTAATTGTTGGGAATCTAAATAATGGTTTGGATATAATCACACATCATTTCCACACAGGCATTCTCTCCTCTGCACTGGAAAGTGCTGACACGAAGGTACCTGTGTTTTTTTTTCCAGGCCAGAATTAGAAATATCATTACATCTTTGTCTCTAGAAATTGTGACTTTGTTCCAAAGAGGGAGATCAGGTCAGCTCAGAGGTCATTTCTGCAGCCACTGGTAATGCTAACAATGGGTTGGCAGGGGATTAGACAGAAGCGCTCATTCAATAAAGTCAAAAGGATTTTTGTCTCCCTAAAGCACAGAGAGAAATGAGTTTATAGATAACTCAACTACCTCTTGCCCTGTGGACAATTTCCTAACTTCTACTGAGGCAGAATATCCTAAATGTCTCTTGCATCCTTTTGGACTTAGAAACTAAGAATACTTTCTGCTTGGTTCCTTAGCAATGCAAAAAATATTCTTTTAAAACATTAAAACTATTTAAAATATTCTTTTAAAAATGTTCTTTTAAAAATTATACCTTGGTCCCTTAGCAATGCAAAAATATTCTTTTAAAAATATTAAAAATATTCTTTTAAAAACGTTCTATTAAAAATTATACCACATTGGGGATGCTTAAGACTAATTCTACTATTTTACCAGTTGCTTATAGCATTGTGCCTCTCACACCACTGGCCTTTGATTCCATCATTTTGAGTTGTTTAATTGTCCTGTCTGAGTAGGGTCATTTTGCTACACAAAGGGAAACCTGTTTCAGCTTTTAATCTTGCATTGGCTTCTGCTTCACACCCAGGCTTGTCACATGCTCTGAAGCCATTAGGAATAGCATCCATTTTCTCAGTTTCTTTCACAAATCAAGATAATCTTGCTCCCTGCTTCTTTTTTGTTTCAACTTGTTAGTTATCTGCTTTTTTGTATTTCTATTTTTATTGTAAGCCGCCCTTTGGGAAGATGGGCGGGGTATAAGTGTAACAAATAAATAAATAAATAAATAAATTGTTTACTTACTATGCCGAGGTAGGACTCAAGGCTGAATGAAGCATACAAGTTCCTTTCCTTATTTATTTAAAACAAGAATTGATTCAAAGTTACATGGGGGAATGGGTTCCTATGTTTATATCTTTTGATAATGTTTCTTAAAGCAATATAAAATTACATTTGTGTGCACGCTGATGTATGTGGATGTACTTGCACAATCTGGATGTTTTTAATCCTTTTGCTCTGACTGCAGTGTTTTGTTTCAAAACTACAAAGTCATGTCTGCAATTTCCAACTTCAAACTAGCAAGAAATTATTTGCTTCTGACTTGTTACAAATCACCGGGCATAGGATTTTAAAATGTTTTAAAAACTGTGTTAATTTATTCTTTGTTTTAATGATATTTTCTTCTCTCTCCCCACGCCCCAAAGTTGGATGTTTTAAACCTTTTTATGTTTTAAACTGCCTTGAGTGGAGTTAGGGAGAAAGGTGAAGTAATAAATGAATAATTGGGTAGACAAAACATCTTAATAAAATGTGACCAGGAAATTCAGATTCTCTTTTGTCTTTAGGTAGACAACAGGGTGTTCAGTTGATGTTTATTGCCAGAAGAACCGGGGAAGTTTAGTCTAGAGAAAAGAAGATTGAGGGGTGATATGATAGCACTTTTCAATTATTTGAAGGGGCAAAATCTGTCCTTTGGGCCACTACCGCACTTCAAACAGACATTCTATACTGGTTTGAGTGCTGAGGGCTGCAGGTAGATATTTAGAAATTTCCCATTCCCTTCTCCATTGATGGATACCTGCTCTTTATAAAGGAACACCAAATTGCTATCTATAATTTAACTCTCTCTCTCTCTCTCCCCCAGCTCTTCTGTTAGGAAAACTGCCACACACTTTGCTACAAATAGGCAACTTACTCTAACACCAAACACAGTCAAACTGTGTATTGGTTAAATGGCCGATAATTAGCTCCACAAGGCATGGTGAAAAATGATGATCCCAGAGAATGTCTATAAGCAAATCACTGAGAGAGCTTCAAGTCATGGATGTTCTAAAATGATGGCCCTATGACTATAGATGCCCTGGGAGAGTTCAGAATACCTTTACCACTTTCTGTTTAATGGAACTGCATATATGTCTTCTACTAGTATCAACAAAGGAACAGTCCAGGCCTTTGCTCCCCACCACCGCCACCACCACCATGTCCGCCATTCTTTTCCCTCCTGCGCTAGGGTTCTGGATCCATTGGTGGTTGTCCCTTGTTCTTTTTTCCCTGCTTGAGAATATCTTCTGTCACACACTGAAGGTCATACTGCACAATCTTATAAACCAATGGGGCTTAGCTAGTTCTATGCAACTCTATCACTGTAACCGTGCAAGGGACAATCCATCCTATAGTACCCCAAGTGCCCTGGAAACTTGAACATATGCAACGGATTGTTGGCTAAAAGCCCGGGAAGATCTGTGCATGTGTGAGTGCTTGCTTGCACTTCAGGGGCTGTGGCTTGAGGTGGGACTGACAAACCCAGTGTTACCACTTGCATTGAATTGAATTTCGGTTTGACTAAAATTGTACAATTAAATTTATTTATTTATTTATTTATTTAAAAAAACCTTAGTATGAAGCTATTATTTAATTATCTTTCTTGGAAGGTTCTTATCAATATTTATACACAATGGCTCAGATCCAGTTATAAATCTCAACTGGTCTAGGTCACTTGAATGACTGGAGATTTGCTGACTTAACTCCGCTGTAAGTTCTATTGATTTAATAGACCAACTCTAGTTGCAACTTACTACTGGTTTCCAGTGACTAGACATCAGAGTGAAGCTGAGAGTGCAACTCTACAATTTGCTATTTGAGAATTCATTGTGTTAAACGGGCATTATTCCCAAATAGACAATGTCACATACATTTCTACATTTCCAAGACCTCAGTTCCCACTCAAAATTTAATAATAAAATCTAATAATCAATTTAATAATAAATAAAGCACAAGTCTTGGCTGCTGCTACAGTAGACCCCCCCATTTCACGCATCATATATTGCAGTCCTGGTATATTGTGGATTTACCAGGACCACAGGTGTGGCCGGGCAGCAAGGCAGTGGGCAGGTGGCACTGTCATGGAAGGCACGGTTTCAATACCAGTAATGAAGACAGTGAATGAATCCTTGACTTCACTGATGCTCAAAACCTTGTCCTTGCCAACAGACGGTTTTGCAAGTGCCCATTGCACCTTGCGACCTACTACAGTGGCAATACTTCAGCCCAGCTGGAGTTGATATGCATCCAGAGACAGGACCTTAAAACAGTGCTTGATACCAGTACTTGATGGGAGACTACCGCTCCCCAACACCAGCCAGTTATCTGTGACCTCCACATTGACCCACACAGGGAAAACAGAGCAGAATGTAATGGTCCAGCCAGAATCAAGTGGTGGAAGCCATGACAAATAGAGGAAAGAATCATCTCGCAAATACAACTGCCTCCCATTACAACAGTAGAAAGTACATGGGCTGAAGCAAAACAGTTGATTAAAACTACTGCCTGGGCTGAACTTAACGTGATAAAGCCTGGCCATTAAAAGGTTGACAAACAAACATGGCTTTGGACAGATGAAGTCACAACAGCAGTCCATGAGAAAAAGTGGTTTTATCACATTTTTCTAGCTGAAAAGACAGCTGACAACTGGCAGAAGTACCGTGACACTTGACACAGTGCAAAGCAAGCAATAGCTACCACGAAATCAGCTCATTTTGAGGAACTGTGCAGAAATTCCATGGTGTCAAGGAGGAGAATAGAAAGCTGATCAATGATCGTATCAAGGCAACAAATCTTTGGCAGTATTATTTTGAGAAAACTTCCATGGAAGAGTTCCCACACCTGCTGATCTCATATGTTCCTCCAGTTTTAGGACATGTGCAACCTATCATATCTGATGACATGGCTGTGACAATGAAGCAGCTGAAAGTGGGCAAGGCCACAGGACCAGATGATGTGGCGATGGAATTGTGGAAGTCACAACACTGGAATCCCTGAGACTGGCTGATGGAGCTTTTTAACTAGATTGTTCTGGAGAAGAAGGTACCCAACAACTGGCAACATAGCATGGCAGTGCCAATGTGGAAAAATAAGGGGAATCCTTTACTTTTACTTTTTCTTTATTTAGCATTTGTATACCGCTAGCTTGTACAAAGATAACTCAGCCCTGCTGAATGCACCAATTACAAACTGACTAAATTACTTTCACATACTCTTAAAATCTTTGAGAAAGTCATAGGCACATGAATCCGCACCATATTCCAACTAAGTGCCAATCAAATTGGCTTCATCAAGAACTGTGGAACAATGCACACAAACTATGCTGCCTGGCTGCTACTTGAAAAAACATAGGAAGAAACAGAAACCAGTACACACAGTGTTCCTCAACCTCGAGAAAGTGTTCAACTGAGTCCCACACGATGCCATCGGGTATACAATGCAACAACATGGTGTCCCAGAGGAACTTGTTAGTTGGGTCAAATTCCTCTGAGTTGCTGAAGAGCCATGTGCAGGCTGATGTGGGTACATAAAAAATGTTCATATCATGGTTGGGGTCCACCAAGGATTGGCACTCTTCTGGTTAAGGATGCAGTGATTCTGGTTAAGGATGCAGCCATTCGTGATCTGCAGAATCTGGCAACCTGGACACTCCTTTACACTGACAATGTTATGATTGCGTTGGAGAGTAAGGCAGATCTTGAGCACCAGCCCCATGCATGGAGTGACATCTGGCAAGGTTTGGCCTGAATGTTAGGAAGATGGAGTATATGGACACCAACCCAAATGAACAGGGTATGATCCAAATTGATGGTATTGCCTACCGAGAACTGAGAAATTCAAATACCTCGGTTCTCTGATCATAGCTGAATGAAGTGTAAACCACAAAGTCATATCAAGGATGGATGGCAAAAATGGCATACAACATCAAGCATCATGTATGACAAAATGATCAGTGAGAGTTTAAAATCAAAGAGCTATCACACCTTGTGCAACCTCTCCTGCTCTATGGTGCGGAATGCTTGTCGGCAGCTAAAGAAGTCAAACTTTGGTGTTATGGAGTCAAAGATGCTGTGATGGACCTCCATCCTCATGTGAAAGAATCACGTGTACAGTGATGAAATCTGATAATATGGCATCACCAAGAGGCATGAAACCTGACTGCGTTGGTATGGACACATTTTGTGTGGTGACGAGAAAACTCTGGCCAAAAAGGGTCTCACCCTGGAGGTCAATGGACCCCAACCAAGAGGATGACTAAAACAACACTGGATGAACACCCTTGACAACGACATGTAGTTGCCCTAGGATCACTCAAACCATGCCCATGACCATGGAAAATGGAGGACAAAAGCCAGAATAGAGGACCCCATCACCAAGCTGGAGAGATGCTAAGAAAAAGGAGAAGATAAATTAACATACTTTGGGGTGATACACTTTTGGGTAACACATTCTCTTTTTCCTGGCATAGTGTTATCTGATAAGAAAGATGGAGGGACAGTGACTTGTCGGAAACCACCTAACAGATTTTGTTGAGCTTTGATTTGAACCAACATCTGGACATGATCCACTTGCACCATCTGGATTATCCAGTTCAGAAAACTAGATATTATCCCTTCCTTTTTTTCTTTTTCAGCCTTCTCCCCCTCTCCTTCTTCTTGAGATGAATAGCCCTTCCAGAGGCATTTCAACTGAATCTAGATACAAGGAATAGTGTACGGATTTGGAACGCTTAGAGAATAAGAGAAAAGAGCTTCTTTCCTCTCCGTCTTGAAGGCTGCACGTGTGCCTGTGATGGCAGATGATGATTATTTGTTGTTTTTCCCTGATAGTGAACTAAAGAGTGGATTGTGAGAAAATCGCCACTGTAGATGAAATGGAGCGAAGAAGGATCACAGTATGAGGTAGAACCAAGGGTCTGACTTGGCCTTGATGCGCTCTTGCACACTGTGGAGCACCAGGGACGCGTATGTCATCCAAACGAAGCAGTAGGGCAGTTCACACAACTCCCAAGAGAGCACAGGGCGATGAGGTGTTCCAAAATCTTCCTGTAAACAGGCCAGATGTAGTAGTGCCACAGATATATATTAAAAAGAGATATAGCTCACAAGTGGGATAATAAGGGAAATACCACAACTGGACCATGCAACCAATTAATCTATTAAGCCATTTTAAAACTGGGCAGGAAGGCCCCCCCCGCACACCCCCGCAATGGAATGGGAGCTACTCTGGCAATTGAAATGAGACTAAGCCTGACCTGATCGTACTGTTCCTTGATGCATCGACAAAGCCCTGGAATCATTTCCTGAATCTCCTTGCTTCTGCTAGTAGCTTGTATGAAAGGAGAAGAATAAAGACCCAAACTAAATGTTTCTTGGCATTCAGTCTTGAAGAAACGAATCTTCCTGCATCCCTTCTCTCTTATTGCTGCTACTTATCATAACACAACACTTTTGTGCACAAGATTTCCATTTCAAAAAACCGTATCACTGCTCAAAAATTAATTATTAATCTTTCATCAGTCTCTTCCATTGAAACATGCAAAGGAGAAACTTTGATTTTGATATCTGTTCTGAGAAGCATGTGGCAAAGAAACCTTATTCATTTCATTCCCCCTCTTTCTAGCAGTTCCTCATCATCAATTCCATCCTTCCAGGTCCTACAAGCACTCTGGAGATTGATCTTCAACTTTTGTTGTTGCTCTTATAGAGAGTTTTAAAATGTTGTTCTCAATTTTGGCAACTTCTTTGTCTTTTCGTTCTACATTACCCAGCTACATCTGCCTCCCCTAACTGGATTAAAGCTCTCATCCGCCACTTCTAGGCTGAGATGGACAAGATAAGTAATCCGACACATTTGGTTGGGCACTAAAGGGGATGGATTGGAGCATGATACCAATGATGAATCTATAGGAGAACCCGTGATTACTCATAGATATTCCAAGGATTTTCCTGCTGGCTAGGGGTCCAAATACTTGCTGTGCAAGTGATTATATGTACAGTAGGACCCTGGTATCCACTGGGGATTGGTTTCAGGCCTTTCTGTGGATAATGAAAACCGTGGATAAGAGAGAACAGCAACCCCCACAACTGCTGTTTTGTGACAGTAGCTTGGTTTAAGACTGCTGTTTAATGACAAAGCAAGTCACAAAGCTGCTGTTTGTGGCTTGCTTCGCAGTGGCTGAATTATTTATTTAATTTTCCTCTGCCAACCGTGGATAACTGAATCAGTGGTTAATGAATCAGTGGATATTGGGGGGGTACTTATATTTCCTGACTAGGAGAAAATACTTGCAATACTAGCAGTACAAGTAATGAGAAGCATGGAGGAAAACACATACGAGGCCTGGGGAAGAGGTTCCCTGATGATCCTGGCCCCTGCCTTGCCCAATGTATGTTCACTCACTGTGCATTAACCCACATCAAAGTGCTATGCATTTGGCCCATTCATTCTGGAACATACATAGGGGCTCACTGGAATGAAAGAAAGGGGTGGGGTGGGGAAAATATCCAGCAGTAGGTAGAAAACATAAAAAAGTACAAAACAGTGATGGTGGTGCGGAAAATGATAATGTTTAATACTACTTGTATCTGTCCAATCAAAGTCTGAATAAAATAATCGGTTATCCATGCCACATTCATATGCACATTCAGTCTTAAGTGTAATGTACTCAGTAATAGCTATGTAAAGAAAAAGCAAGAAAATTCTAGAACACAGTCAATCCATCAAGTAATGTACCACCCTCCCCTTGCAAAACAGCTGCTTAGTTGAATGGGATGGTAATAAATTCAGTTCTTTTTAAAAAATATCTGGTTTATGAATGTAGGATATTGTGCTTCTGTGTCCACAATTCAGTATCCCAGGAAATGGCCTGATATTGCTGCACAATATCACATTTGTGTTGCCAGGAGGAAAAAGAGATGCTAAACTTTACATGGCAAAGGGCAGCCTGAATGTTGAGGACACCAACGTCAGCAGTGTACCATTCATCTGGATGCAGGCATCCCTGTTAATTGTCTCCACCTCCACCAATCAGATGGTTCATCATGGCACTGCTCCCAGACTTTGGAACTCCCTCCCTCTGGAGGCCAGGACTGCCCCATCTCCGCTGTCTTTCCGGAAGCAAGCAAAGACCTTCCTCTTCAGGCAAGCTTTCCCTGAATGATGGACTACCTACTATGTGATTTTTAGATGGATTACCATACATGATTGCATTGACTGATCTTCTTAAGAACATCTGTGATTTCCATGTTAATTTCCATCCCTTATAGTGGACTTTTTCTTCTTTGAAATGTTTGCATACTCTTTTTAGCTTTAATGTTGCCTTTTAATTGTTTTAAGATGAATAAATAAATAAATAAATAAATAAATAAATAAATAAATAAATAATTCTAGGGCCGTGCCACTCTTCTTCTGTCAGGCAGAGGTAACAAGTCATTCTCACCAACAGAAGAGGTGGGAGGAGGGATGCAGTCTTCAGGGATCCTCCCAACTTCCCACAAGCCCAATTTTATTTTCTGTTTTATTTTTTTTTTATTTTTTTTTTATTAACATTTTTATTAAAGAATTTAAAATACAAAAGAAAAAAGAACATATTCAAAACATTAACCATATAAAGTCAATCTATCACTAAAGTTCGGCTTCCCTCTGTTCTTCTTGCGGTTTTAACGTTGCTCATCTCCCAGCCTTCCTTTCCAACGAACCCATTCTATATACTTATAGAAAAGGTTCTAAAAGTAGGTAATAGTCCTTCGAGTTCTATCCTAATCCGGAAAGAGTCTTTAATTCATCACAGTTGATCTCCATGTAGTTCTTAAATTTTTGCCAATCATTTTGGAACCTCTGGTTGTCTTGATCCCTCAATCTGCAAGTCAGTCTGGCCATCTCTGCAAAGTCCAGTAATTTCGCCCTCCATTCATCCAAAGACGGTATATACGTTGTCTTCCAATTCTGGGCCAGGAGCATTCGTGCCGCTGCTGTTGCATATAAAAATAACGTCCTGTCTGCTCCTTTAATTTCATTATCCACCAACCCTAATTTTATTTTCTGTTTTAAACTTGCTCAGAATGTCCTTTGCCTTTTAGAGAGCACCAGAGACCTTGATTTTGCAGCCTCACTAGCATTCTTACCTCAACTTCCTTCCCTATTTATTCTTTTTCAAAAATTGGCCATTAAGAGGGCATTATTAAGTATTCAAATTAAATCAAGGGCTCGGAAGATGGTGTTTCATCAGATGTTCAGGAGAGAGTAGGGAGAAACTCAGCCCCCCAACCACTCCTCACCTGAACATCCTGCATTCGAATTGTGCTTCTGTTCCCATTTTGCAGCATTCCAGGCAATAAATTAATTGCTAAAGTTCTATTGTATGACAGAAAAGTCATTTCAGTATGAATGGAAGTAGGAATGAAAAGGACTAGGGATTTTTTTTCTTAAAGAGATAAAATGCTGTAATTGTGGTCACACTGCTAAGAAGGCATGCTAGTCTGATGTTTATGAGAGGCCAGGAGGCTGGGCATCTGAGATTGATAGTATTACTCAGGTGGGTCCCTATGACTATAGGTGAATTTTTCATATAATCCAATCCTAGACTGTTTAGGGTGGATGGGGTGAGCAATCTGTCCCTGAAGGCTATAAGTATTAGAGAGTCAGGCTTGCATGTTGGAGGAAGATGGGTCCAAAGTAGAGATTCGGCTCGTTTCCGTTTTTCGCGAAATTTCGCAAAAATTAGTCGGTTCGTTTTTTTGTTTTTTCATTGTCGTTAGTACTGGTTGGGGGGGGGTAGCGGGCTCCTGGAGGGAGCTGCAGGAGTCAGCCAGAGCCACAAGTGACGGACTGGCAGACTCTTTGCACCTGCTGTGTCTCACGTACTTGCATGTAGTGCAATGCAAGTAGATCTGGCTTAGGGTTAAGATGGGTTAGCTCAAGGGCTAGGGTTAGGCTAGTTACGGGTGAGGTTAGGGTGAGTATTGGGGTGCACCTCTGGGTGCCTCTCTGACCCACTTAGAAGGACAGTGTAGTGGCGTATGGGTTAGGCTTAGGCTTAGGGTTCGGGTTTGGACTACAATTAGTGGGCTGTTTATGCCCGATTGGCGCATCCCAGAAGTCTCTGTGGTCAACCTGGCCAAGTGGCCATGCAATTGGTGGAAAATTTGCATGGTCCACTCCCATGGGCGAGCCCATCATTGCAAATGTGCAGGTGTAAAAAAATAAAATAAAATAAAATAAAATAAAATAAAATAAAATCAACGGAGACTTTTTTTTGCAAGAAAAACTCACTGCTGCTACTGTAAAAATTCAAGCATTTAAAATAGCTAATTTTCGCATGTTTCTGTGGTGCTTTGGTGGGGTTTTGGGCAACGATTTCAAAAAAAATATTGCGGTCGCCATTTTGGATCCCCCGCACTGCATGGCAAATGGATGCGCCCTCTCAGCCTGGTACAGTCAGCAAAACCTGGCCATGCGATTGGTGGAATGGCTCCAAAACTTTGCATGGTCCACTCCCATGGGTGAGCCCATCATTGCGAATGCGCAGGTGTAAAGAAATAAAATAAAATAAAATAAAATAAAATAAAATCAACGGAGACTTTTTTTGCAAGAAAAACCCACTGCTGCTACTGTAAAAATTCAAGCATTTAAAATAGCTAATATGTTTCTGTGGTGCTTTGGTGGGGTTTTGGGCAACGATTTAAAAAAAAATATTGCGGTTGCCATTTTGGATCCCCCGCACTGCATGGCAAATGGATGCGCCCTCCCAGCCTGGTACCAGCAGCGCAGCAGTAGCAATAGCCAAGGAGAGGGGGGCGGGGAACCCCCCCAAATAAAACACCCTTCTGGCCTGGTAGGTGCCCTCAGACAGTTTTCGCCTACTTTTAGGGCCGGGAGTCATTTTTTTTAACTTTTAAAAACTTTTTTTCTGTGCCGCGTGGCATCGCGCGATCGCGCAATGCAAGTAACGAGCACGACAAATCAGACCAAATTGTTCGTTCATCGGTTCGAGCTCGAATTCTGGCGGAGTAATTCCCGTTACCGTTTCTGTAGAGTAACGGATACGAGTAACAGAAACGGAAACGGGAATACTGCTAAGTCGTGCCCATCTCTAGTCCAGAGTTGTCAGGAGGTGGCCTGTGAGCCCTCCTGTTCACATATAGATCCTCATACCTTGCCTTCTCCACTCTCTCCTTCTCAAATGGAAGCCAGCAGTACTAAGTAGAAATGGGCACGAAACAAAAAAATGGTGTTTCGCTTTTTTGTTTTTCGTTGAGAGGTCTGTTTCGGTTCATTTCCATTTGTCGCAAATTTTTGGAAAAATTTCATTTCCGTTTTCCGTTTTTCCGTTTGTTGTTTCTACCCGCTTTTTGCGTGATTTTTAAAGCATTTTCATGTGCAGGCGTCCCCCAACGCCCCAGACCAGAGGGGAAACACAAAAAAAATGGATGCTGGCAGAGACACAGTATAGACTAGGTATGCAGGGAGGCTGCAAAGGCAGTGGCGGGCGTTGCCCAGGGTGCAAGGCAGCCGCAGAGTGACTGCACTGCGGGGCAAGGGAGGGTACTCACTGAGAGGTACGCAGCATGCACGCACACAGGGAGGCTGCAGGACTGAAGCTAGAGTCGCAGAGACAGTAATCCCACCCTAACTCCCACCAGAGACTGCAAGGAGGACGCGGGCTGCCAGAGCTTTTTATGCCCTCTGTGGCTGCCAGACCTGCCCAGTCTGCAACCTGGGCATGCTATTGGTTGAACATGATACCATCACATGGCTTGCCTCCATTTTGTGGCTGGTGGTGACATCCATTTTAAAGGGAAAAGAATAATACATCGCGATGGGAGAAGACTAAAACAAACGTTTTAAGGACCCCAACCCCCTGGTAGGTAATAATTTTCAAATAATTATCGCATTATCGCTGTGTTTTTACAGATGTCCAGGGTGTTTTAATACCCAAGAAATCAATCAATATTAGGCATCTGGGAGCCATTTTGGGTCAATATCCCCTAACTCCCCTTAAAGGGCAAAAATACAGTGATCTGAAAAGGACCCCACTCCCCGGTAGGTATTATCAGACAATATAAATAATTATCGCTGCGTTTTTACGGATGTCCAGGGCGTTTTTTAACATTTAAAACAGCTCATTTCATTGCGCATCACCATTAACGGAAACGAAACGTAACGACCACAATTTTCGTGGTTCTGTTCATTTCATTGCATTTTCATCACAATTTTCGTTTGTTGTTTCATTACATAACGGAATGAATAACGAATAACGGAAATGAAAAAATGTTCATTCCGTGCCCATCTCCAGTACTAAGTAGAAAAAAATATATAATGCTACGGCTGCTTTTTATGCAGGTGTCAAATGCCCCTGACTCATGCCCATAATATCTTTTTTAAAGTTGGTAATGGTTGTTGTATATCAATCATAAAAATGCCTTTGTAGAGTAGAGAATTTCGACCCTGATTAAAAACATGAACAGGAGGTTTTGTGGGAAATTTCCCCAAAGGGAGAAACCTCCACAGCTACAGTATTTATAATCTGTTGCTTGATAGGGAGAAAGGCTTAATACATTTTCAGAGAGGGGAAACCCCCGCACACATTTTCAGCAATGCCCAGGACACTGTTGATGATCCTGCATAGAGTATTCTGGAAGTTATCGTTCAAAAACATAACTTACTTCAGCTCCAGAGAGCTAGTTTTTGTTAGTTTGTTTCTTTGCCCTACTCATATCCCAACACCATGCATATAGTATATGTAAACCTGTGTGGATTATTATGTTCCACGTGCCTCCATAAATTAGTTAGAACCCATGAAAGCTCACACCAACATTAATTTGTTTGTCCCACATGTCATAACATTTTTGGTGTGTGTTTTTGCTTCAGCTTCCCACCATAATGGCTCTGGCAAACACGGTGGACGAAATGTCCCTTTCGGCAGAGAAAGAGGATCATAGCCTCTCATTTCAGAGCAGGGCTGTGTTTTTGACAGGTGATGGACGCTGGCTTAGGACAAACCTTGGTTTGAATGTTCACCTCCACGTTCCACTTGTGCAGTCAGAGTGGGCAGGATTGCTCCAGTCATTTCCAGGCTGCTGAGCATCTTACACCCCCCCCCCGACTGTGGCTGAAGAGACATGAAGAAGAAAGTCTTGTCAGCAGACACACGGGTATGGCAACAGCTACATGGGCTCTCGTTCCCCTTGCTCGAGGGCACAAAGTGATCATGCAGAGCTGATCTTGCTTCAGGGCATAAGCTGAGGTCATGAACAAATTTCTGCCCACTGCCCAGCCATGAAAAACAAACAAACGAGCAAACCCAGATATATTGCCAGATGAGCTGTGGTAAGCACTTTGCTTCATATTTCAACATCACCCTCCAAGCTACACATGTTGGACTTAACAAAATCATTTTTTCCTCCCTATGTTTGTTAGCAATTCCTGTATGCATCTGTTCCTGAATAATGTTAATTGAAGCTAATTCTTTTGAAGGCACGGGAAGTTCATTCTGAAGTGGGAAAAAAGGTCACAGGAGCATTAAAAGAAAAACCCAGTGACCCTAGCAGAAATGACTGTAAAAGTGGAGGGGAAAAAAGAGAGAGAGCGGCTCCCAAGATATGCACTGAAGAAGCATTTCTGAACAACATGCAAATGAGGGCTTCCCGCTTGTGCGGCTGCATTGGCAAAGGACGCTTTGTTGGAGGGAAGAGTACGTAGGCACATTTTTTCCCCATTCAAGTAGGGGTTGAGGGCATTCTGGGCCAAGCTGGATGTGACATTAAAAGTGTTTTTGAAATTAGTGTTTTTTTCCCATGCAAGTAGTAGTTATAGAGGAGAGGGGAGTAGCAAGGGAGGGATGTGTGCGACTGGCATTGCAATAACTGTTCGCTTATAGAGGCTTAGTCAATGTAACTCATTGCCCACAGTAGGCCCTCAGTAACTCCACATGAGGAATAAATCTCTCTCTGGAACCAGTACATAAGGCCCTGCCATGAGTCCTTGGACCCTAGTCATAGGAATCATTTGTCTCTGTTGTAGGATCAGATTCTTTCTGTGATGACGAATGTGTTCACCTTAATTTTCCTCATCATATCATTATGGGTTTTTAAACAGATTTTTTCCCTTGTTTTATTTTGGCTGCTCTTAACTGTACTCATAATCTGTGAATGGGGCTCTCAAAAAGTGTGTGTTGCATATAGGGGGAGCTGTGTCACAGATTCTGCTTCTGAGACTTCTGCTCCAGGCCAAGAAAGCAGGCTCTTCCTGGATAAGCTGGGAGTGTCGTGGAAGCAGGAGAATCTTGCAAGATTTAGGCCGTGGTCTTACCAGAGTTTTTTCCGTATATAAATTCCCTGCATATTTTTTTCCGGGCAGTCACGTTGTTTTTAATGTGCAGTTAGTGTCCTCTCTTCTGCATCATATTTTCGTATTCTGGTTCGGTCTCTACCTGTCTACTTCACATTTTGTCCTTTTCGGCTCTAGTTTCCAAGCCTCCGTGGTGATAAAGGGGAACAACTGCTTTTAATGCGTATTTTCGGGATCCTGTCGTGGTTACAGAAGCAAATAAGTAAGCATTTTCGAGCGAAGTTTCTAAATCCAGCCCCTGGGGGTGGTTTAGAAAACTTCGCTGAAACTGCTGTTCCAGGGGCGTGGTCGGCTGGGACCAGAATTTACTTCTCTTCCTGGTTAGCATGTGATCTTTTACTGTGCAGTTCGCCGCCGGGAAATTACGCAGAAAACGCTGGTAGGACCGCAGCCTTAGTTTCCTCTCTCAAGGTCTATGTTTTTCAATTTATGATTGCAGAAGCCCTCCCACAGTGCCTGCAACAAGAGCCTTTGATTGCTCCTCTGCTAGTTGGGAAAGCAAAGTGAACTCATTAGGAGGAAAGCAGTGGGCTAATGCAGGTTTGGCGTTAGACTTGAACTACAGAGGCCTCTGAACTGTGCCAGGAGCACACCCACAAAATCTGCCCCCTTCCATTTGTTCACCTTATTGCTACCTTGAGGAGAAAAGACACAGCTTAGAAGTAAGTGTGGTGAAATGTGCCATTTGATCTATGTAGGGGGAATCTCATTGACTTAGCACACATGTTCCAAGTTCAGATCTAGCACAGTAATCATCGTCCCATCCTGGTGTCTGCTGTCACAACTGTGGATTCATTCAGTTTTTGATATTCTGTTCTGCACTGCATACAGATATTTCCAATATTTGTCACCTGCTCGTTAAAAAAATCTCAGGGCAGGAGGTAACTGGTGAAGCACCTTGAAAGGAACCCAAAACATTTTGAATTCCTTTCAACAATCAAAATAAAACTCAAAATTCAGTAGAGCCCAAACTGAGCTGTGATTTCTCTAGGCCCCAGACCACTGCCCAAATTGTTAGGTTTTTACTAGAGATGGGGATGAATTAAATACCAAATAGCATTTTCTAATGAATATGGCTGATTTGTCAAAATTAGTCAATTTGCATTAGTCATAATTGGAACCCCCCCAATGAATACAAATTAAGAATTTTTGGTTTGTCAATTTGTTGGGCTATAAAATGCCCCCCAATACACCTATAGACACCAAAATTGGAGAGATATAGGGCCTCCAATGAGGACCCCCAAAGTTTTCCCTAAGGCACCTAGGGACCTATTGGGGGGTACATAACTCAGAAATCTGGAACCCATGCTTTATTAAACTCACAAAGCTTCTAGAGGAGAGTTGGGGGAAGTTTTCCTGTAGCTGTCTTGGAAGCCATTTTCGAAGTAAAAAAAATTGATGAATCATCAGAAAAAATCATGAATTCATTGGTACCTAACTCCAACAAAATTAAATAATATAAATGATAATTATTCTAAGAAATGTTGGAGATGCAATGAGGAAGTGGGAACTTACTGGCATTTATGCTGGGAATGCAAAGTACTACAAAAGGTATGGAATGAGGTTATTGAGGAGATAAGCAAAATATTGAAAGTTAATATTGAAGCCTCACTAAGAATAGCATTATTGCTTTTAATAGAAAACATGGATATCAATATTGGAATATTGGCATGAATGGTATAATGAAATATATATTAACAGCAGCATGATTGGTTACTGCAAAAAAACTGGAAGCACACCTGGGTTTCCCAACTGCATGAATGGTATAATGAAATTTGAAATACTGCAATTAATTCTAAGATGACTTCTGAAATTAAGTTTAAAAAGAAGAGTTGAAGATTAACATATTTAATCTCCAGTCATTTCAATGGCGTGGGTTCAAATCCCACCGCTGCCACCATGCACGGGAGTTGGCAGGCTCCCAAGGAGGCCCCTAAGGTCACTCCCTTAAAGGATTTTGCTCCTGATAGCTAATTTCACCTTTAAAACACACCACTCTGTCCCATTACCTGGGGGAGTATCTGTGGAGGTGCTCTATAGCCTCTCAAGCAGGTAGGTTCCTGAAAATCTACCCTGGTTGTGTACTTTGGAAAATACACCAATCCTTATAGGTAGGACAAACAAGAAAGTGTTTTAAGTCCCAAAATTGCTTCTTTGGTCAAGCACTGCTGGTCAAAGCACTTGAGTTAGCCACACTCACCCTTGGGCAAAAACCAGACTTGTGTTGAATAAAATCATTTTATTAAATAATAGAAAAGTAAAGTAAAAATCAGTTCAAAGTTTCAGTAAAAAAGATCAATGCAAACCAAAAATACCAGTAGCGTGGTCAATAGGATTTGCAATCAAAGAAAATAACAAAACTGCCTAATATAATCCTAAATTACACTAGCATTCTGCACTACAAGGCTCATGATGAATCAAAGCTCCAGAGATTAAGTCCCAAAAAGAATCATCATGATGAACTTCTAAGTCCAAGCAAGCAGGTAAGCCATTTCTAAGCCTTCCTTTGTCTAACTTAAAAGCATTAATTCAGTGATGCCATCTCCTCCCCTTTCCCTCAGGCATTCTGGTAACTGTCCAATCACAGGGCCACGTTCAGCATAGTAATTAGTCTTCTTCCATGCCTCCCTTTCCCATGTAGTGTCTCTCTCAGGAATTTGACGTTATGGTTCCCTTTTCCATTTGCTGGCTCTTCCCAGGCGATAAGCAGCACCTGTAAGTTGTTTTGGAACAAGGGGAAAAACAACTACCCAAACATTCTCACAGAGATCCTTTCTTGCTTCTTCTTAGCCTAACTGCAGCCATCTTCTAGTTCCTTGACAGGGATGAATGTATAAAGGCGGTGTTGGGTAAAGTGTTTTGCAGAGGAATTGTACATCATTATCTGTAGCTTCTTCTATTATATATTCTTTTTTATTAGAAAATTTTGATATACAAAAGAAAAACACATTCAGAACATTAACCATACAGCATCAATCTATCACTAAAGTTCGGCTTCCCTCTGTTTTTCGCGCGGTTTTAACGTTATTCATCTCCCAGCCTTCCTTTCCAACCAACCCCTTTTATATATTTATAAAAAAGTTTCTAAAAATTAATAGTCCTTCGAGTTCTACCCTAATCCGGTAAGAGTCTTTAATTCCTTACAATTAGTCTCCATGTAATTCTTAAATTTTTGCCAGTCTTTTTGGAACCTCTGGTTGTCTTGATCCCTCAATCTGCATGTCAGTCTGGCCATCTCTACAAAGTCCAGTAATTTCGCCCTCCATTCATCCAAAGACGGTATATACGTTGTCTTCCAGTTCTGTGCCAGGAGCATTCGTGCCGCTGCTGTTGCATATAAAAATAGCGTCTTGTCTGCTCCTTTAATTTCATTATCCACCAACCCTAACAAAAAAAGTTCAGGTCGTTTTGGGAATGTACACTTTAACATCTTTTTGAGTTCATCATATATCAATGCCCAAAATTCTTTCACTTTCTCACAGGTCCACCACATATGATAAAAGTCACCTTGTTTCTCTTTACATTTCCAACAATAATCATCTTTCATCCTATACATCTTTGCTAATTTCGTTGGAGTAATATACCATCTATACATCATTTTCAACAGATTTTCTTTTATCAAAGTACATGCGGTAAACTTTATGTTCTTTTTCCACAATCTTTCCCACACATCTAACTCAATATTGTGACCCAGATCCATAGCCCATTTTATCATACATTCTTTAACTTGTTCATCTTTTAGGTTCAACTCCAACAAAAAATTATATAATCTAGTCAACAATTTCTTTTTTGGGCCCATGATTATGGTTTGAAACTTGGATTCCTTCTCTCCAAACCCAAACATCCTTCTATCTTTCTGGAAAGTGTCATGTAACTGATGGTACTGAAGCCAACCTGTTAACCTCTCTTTTAACAGTTCATAAGACTTCAGTCTGGGACCTTTTTCTGAGAAGAATAACACATCCCCATATGTGATCCCCACTCCTTCTGTATCTTTCCTCTTGATCGCCAATGCTTCAATCGGGGATAACCACCTCAGGGTGTGTCTCTCTAATAAAGGTTTCAACCGTTCCCAGACCTGAAGTAATGACTTTCTAATTACATGATTCGTAAAACTTTTATGTACTTTCACTTTATCATACCAAAGATAAGCGTGCCAGCCAAATCTATTATCATGACCTTCTAAATCCAAAAGATCCCCATCAACTAGAGTAATCCATTCTTTTATCCATCCGAGACAGGCCACTTCATAATACAATCTCAAGTCTGGCATGGCAAATCCTCCCCTTTCCTTAGCATCTGTTAATAGTTTAAACCTTATTCTCGGTCTTTTGCCTTGCCAGACAAATTTAGACAAAATCTTCTGCCATTCCTTAAAGTGGCCTGTCCCTTTGACTATAGGGATCATTTGAAATAAGAATAACAACCTTGGTAACACGCTCATCTTTATCACCGAAATTCTTCCCATCAATGACAAATTCAATCTATTCCATGTTTCCAAATCTCTCTTAATCGAATTCCAAACCATAGTATAGTTATCCTCAAAAAGGTTCAAATTCCTGAGAGATAAATTAATTCCCAAATATTTGACTTTTTTCGCAACTGAGAGAGCGGACAGTTTTTCAAATTCTTCACAATCTTTCTTTGTTGCATTTTTCAATAAGACCTTCGTCTTATTCTTATTCAGTTTAAAGCCAGCTAAATTACCAAATTCTTCAATTACCTTCATCACCTCAATAATACTTTCTTTAGGATTCTCTAATGTCAAAACCAAGTCATCAGTAAATGCTTTTAGTTTATATTCCTTATCCCCCACATTTATACCTTTAAATGTCCCCATATTTCTCAGTTTAACTAACAATACTTCCAATACAGTAATAAATAACAATGGAGACAGTGGGCACCCTTGTCTTGTACCTTTCCCAATCGGGAAACTTTCTGTTATCACATTATTAACCAATAAATTTGCTTTCTGTTCATTGTATATTGCATTAACACTATTCCAAAACTTTGTTCCCACTCCCATATATTCCAAATTCTTCTTCATGAATTGGCAAGAGACATTATCAAAAGCTTTTTCAGCATCAATAAATATCAGAGCAGCTTGTTTCTCCTTCCTGACTTCTAGATATTCTATTATATCAATTATATTTCTCATATTGTCTTTCATCTGTCTGCCAGGAAGAAACCCCGCTTGATCTTTATGTAGTATTTCATTTAAAACCCTTTTCAATCTATTGGCCAAAACATCGGCAAATAATTTATAATCTCCATTCAGAAGGGAAATGGGCCTATAGTTTTTGACATCTGTCACATCCGAGTTCTCTTTTGGGATCAGTGTTATATACGCCTCCTTCCAGGTGTTAGGTATAACTCCTTTTTCTAACACTTCGTTCATCACCTCCACCATAATTGGTAACATTTCTTCTGACAATTTTTTATAATATTTTGCAGTCAGGCTTGTGTTGAATAAAATCATTTTATTAAATAATAGAAAAGTAAAGTAAAATCAGTTCAAAGTTTCAGTAAAAAAGATCAATGCAAACCAAAAATACCAGTAGCGTGGTCAATAGGATTTGCAATCAAAGAAAATAACAAAACTGCCTAATATAATCCTAAATTACACTAGCATTCTGCACTACAAGGCTCATGATGAATCAAAGCTCCAGAGATTAAGTCCCAAAAAGAATCATCATGATGAACTTCTAAGTCCAAGCAAGCAGGTAAGCCATTTCTAAGCCTTCCTTTGTCTAACTTAAAAGCATTAATTCAGTGATGCCATCTCCTCCCCTTTCCCTCAGGCATTCTGGTAACTGTCCAATCACAGGGCCACGTTCAGCATAGTAATTAGTCTTCTTCCATGCCTCCCTTTCCCATGTAGTGTCTCTCTCAGGAATTTGACGTTATGGTTCCCTTTTCCATTTGCTGGCTCTTCCCAGGCGATAAGCAGCACCTGTAAGTTGTTTTGGAACAAGGGGAAAAACAACTACCCAAACATTCTCACAGAGATCCTTTCTTGCTTCTTCTTAGCCTAACTGCAGCCATCTTCTAGTTCCTTGACAGGGATGAATGTATAAAGGCGGTGTTGGGTAAAGTGTTTTGCAGAGGAATTGTACATCATTATCTGTAGCTTCTTCTAAATCCTGACTGCTTTCTCTCTCCTCAGATCTTTTGAGTCTGCTGGTCTTTGGTCTTCTAGTCTGTGTGCGATGTACATACCTATTGGGTCAGTGCTGGTCCAGCCCACCAGAGCTTCGTTGGCACTCTCACTCTGGGTGGCCACCACTAGGGAGGTCTGTAAGGTTGCCACCTATAATTGGGCCTTCTCAGTGGCTGGCCTGGTTTTGTGGAACAAGCTGCCTATTGAGATTTGCCAATCTCAGTCCCTAACAGCTTTTTAAAAAGCATTAAAAACTTGGCTTTTTAAAGAAGCATTTGGTGATCGTTAATGTTTGTCTTGTTCTCTCCTGTGTTCTGATGTTGTTCTTGTCATCTTCTGCTTTTATGCCTCTTGCCTGGCTCTCTGTTTTTTATTTTTATTGAATTATTATTCCTGATTTATTATTTGTCTGCCTCGATTTTAACCACTGTTTATGTGTTGATTTCTATGTAAACCTCCCAGACTTCCTTTGGGAAAACCAGTGTGGTAAATAAATAAATAAATAAGTAAATAAATAAATAAATAAATAAATAGAGAAAGCCAAACCAAGATTATATGTATTTTTGGAAGGGATATGGGAACAATTAAAGAATGGAAATAACATCATATTTGCAGGGGAGGGGGGGATTGAGTAAGATATATGGGTCCTCAGGGCGAAAGATTGTGTTTTGTTGTTCTTGTTCTTGTTTTGTTGTAGTTTCTTTTTTTTAAGAAAAAAAAAGAAAAATCACAAATTCACAATGTCATTCATCAACCTTGATGAATCACAATTTTCCTGATTCATCTCCATTTCTAGTCTTAACTTGATTCTAAGATGAAGCCAATGCTAGAACAAAGTTAGGTGGGGAGGCATTCCACAGTTGGCATGATTAGAAGATATTAGGGTACTAGGCTTATGTAAGTTGTATAAATAAATAACAAATCACTTAGCCAGGATGAGAAAACAACACCCATTTTCAGTTGCATTAAAGCTGACCCCATCATAGTAGCCAAAGATAGATATGAGGACCAAAACCGAAACCAGGTTCAGTAATGGCCAAAAGAGTCACAGTATCAACAGACTTGCCTCCATCACCCATGTGCTGCTGAATTGCTACAAAAGAGAAACATGGGACTGTAGGTATTGGGGAAGAAGGTTTAGTACTGGAGTTTTCTGTGCTTGCCATCCTAAAAACACCTCCCCTTAGATCTGCTGGGGGTTAAAGTTAAAGTTGCTGGTTGAAAAACGGAAAAGGGAAAAGTTTGCAAAAGTACAGTTTGGAGAAGTTATGGGAAGAATTCAGCAGCTCTTCCCCTCCCCAGTGTTGCTTTATCTTTGTGACCTACCTTCAGTTTGTATACCTCCACAACAACCTGATGAGAGGAGTATTTCTTTATTTCTACCTTGGCCCTAAAGGCCTGTTTTATATCTGGGCCCTTCTTGTCATCTCTCGCTTCATACATTTGTTCTGAATGTTATTGAAACAATAAAGAAAGCAAAATGACTGAAGTTACACAGAAGATACCGCTTTGCATTTGATTACTGTAATTTTGAGCATATGGTTTATTTACTTGTGGTATTCTGCACAATAATTCCAGCTGCCCTGTTTGGAAGGATTTTTTATTCTTGACTACAACAAGCAGAAGAACAAAGATTTTGATTGCAGTTTTTACCATCAAAGCAATACGTTTCAATTGACTAAGCAAGCCAGAAACAATTTAGATAAAAGGATGCAATATAACAATTAATGAGCTATACACAAATTCGTCCTTATAGCTTAACTCTTCAGGGTATGCAGAGGAGTAAAGCGTACGGCTTGCAGACTGTCTTTGCAGTTTGGAGAATGGCACCAGTCCTTGCATCAAGCCAAAAGCTGTTCTATGTTCCTCACAGCTGACCCTCCTTACAAAATATTCAGCCCAAGTAAGGGAGTTATTGTAACTAGATCTGCTTCTAGTAAAAACACTGGCAGATGTTTCCCTTGAACCTACACTCCATGACCCACCCTTTTGAATCCTAATTCCTGATTTCCAGGTCTGGCTATGGTAACACCACTAGGAAAAGAAGGGTTTTGCTTATGTTTGGAAAGACAGAAAGTCTTGCTCTATGAAATGTTTATGAAGGTGTGACTCTCATTCAGGGGTCTCCCAATTCAGTGTGATCTGGGTTTAGGTTTTCATATTGGTGCTTTAGTTAAGTAAGGCTCTAATCCTAAAATCACTCACTCACTCACTCACTCACTCACTCACTCACTCACTCACTCACTCACTCACTCACTCACTCACTCACTCACTCATTCATCCTTCCATCCATCCATTCATTCATTCCCCACCTTTCTCCCAAGAGATGGAATGAATTATGGAATGAAAATATTTAAAGCTGAAGACGAGTATACAATGATTGGTAACAACATTAAGCAATATTTAAAAATACGAACAATGAGAGTGAAGAGGCATTGTTGAAAAGGCAATGTTAAAGGCCAGGTGGAATCCTAGTCTGTCACTTGGTCTACCACACCTGTGATGAGCCCTAGAAGTGCTATATAAAGCACCTCCCCCCTCCACCACCAAAGAGGTATGGACATGTACCCCCTTGAGACGGGCAGCAGTCATTTTACCATGAGAAATGCCTATGTCATTGTGGTATTTAAAATCCGAAGTACAGACATTTTGCATTGGATTCTTATGACCAGTCTACTAGTCTCCTGAAATAGGGGAGATGTTTCAAAAGGCTCAAGGTGCAATAGCAAAGGTCAGAAGCAATTTTCGAGTGGCCTCACTGCGTAAGTTGCCCACTAAGTAGAAACAAATTAATTCATTAATCCTTCCCAGACACTCACATGGCTCATCACCAAATCCCTGAGTGCCTCACAATGATTGATTTTGTTTTCAAAAGTGTTCCGTGAGAGGAAAAGTTGTGATCTCGATTTTTGTATTGATGGAATGGAAGCCCTGCTCAAGGGTTCACACGTTGCCTTTGGTGACAAAGACAAATTTACCGAACGAGGCTGCCAGGTCTTCTGAGCTCTTGTTGGCCGACAGCTTATCCTTGATTGTACAGGTTCCAGGCCTTTTCCCCTCAGCTCCAAGGGCCAGGCTGTTTATGTTTACTCACTGTTTCCTTATTTTCAAAACTTGACAACAGCACCCCACTCTTGGAAGAACTGCATGGGCAGTCTGGGATGTGAACATTTCCCAGCCTCACCTTGTGTTGTATCGCTCAGAATGCCACTGGCATTTACTTCCCTCAACTGGATTTCCTGACCAATAAAACCTCTTCCGTTTCTTCCCATGAAATCCTTAGGTATTGCACAGAAATAATTCTCTATATGACTGATTATATGCACCTGTTGTCAGTTTCAGTTTCTTATATAGACGTTATTTATTTATTTATTTATTGATTGATTGATTGATTTATACAATTTATATGCTGCCCACTACCCAAAGGTCTCTGGGCCGCTTACAATTAAAATGAACAGTTAAAACAGTTAAAACATTAAAAAGGCAATGGACAATTAAAACAATTAAAACATTTAAGCAGAAAACACTAAAATTGCTACCAGGACCCACGATCTATTTAAAAATTGACAAATTTTGACAAATTCAGTTCTTTGAACTCCATTTTGTGAATGTGGGATGTTATGCTTCTGTATTCATCATTCAAAATGCCAGGAAATGGCCTGATCTTGCGGCATAATATTGGGTTTCCAGCAAGAAAAAGGAGCTTTACGTCGCAAAGGGCAACCTGAAACCTTGACAACACCAATGGCAGCAGTCAGGATTGTCTTACAGGATACACTCTGGCTTTCAGTGCCACACAGAACACCCCTGGCAATTGTTCTGTGCTTGGGTGCCAAGTGTTGAACTAATAAACAAAGGAGTCAGCTTTTGGGATGTACCCTTGCTGGGTACCACTTGGTAGAAGAGGGTATTGTACAGCATTACCAGCCCATTTCCTGGTGTTTTGAATTGTGGATATAGACACACAATATCCAACATTCATCACACAGAGGTTTGTCGAAGAACTGAATTTCCTGGTTTTTTTTTTTTAAAAAAACGGAAGTTTATGTATACATACACCACACACCTATTCCACCAGAAATGTTGGGGCAAGAACAGCTGGGAGGTGGCCATAGTCCCTATGTGCCAAAACCTTTTTAAAGGCCTGTTTGTGGACTAAATAAAGTGGTGAAGTAAATGTATGAATAGATAGTATACCACATGTCTAATGGAGAAATATACATACCCGTGAACCGCTCAGGAATGTTGCCATGACTCCTTTGCAGAATGCAGACTAGAAGGTGTATTCTAGTTTCCAAACCATTTCATTGAATTAGGCAAACTGAAGAAGAAAAAGCAAAGGGTTCTGCTTATATACTGCCCCATATCACTTCAAGTAGTCTCTGGGCAGTTTACAGTTTTAATTACAGTATGCAGGCTACATATTGCCCACCCTCAGCAAGCTGGGTACTCATTTCACTGACCTCAGAAGGATGGAAGGCTGAGTCAACCATGAGCCTGCCACCTGGGATTGAACCCCAGGTCGTGAGCACAGTTTTAGCTGCAGTACAGGCATTTAACCACTGCACCACAAGGCTCCTATATTGGATATAATGATATATTGGATCAAAAGATATATTGGATCAAAAGCTCTAAAAAATGTTGTGTGGATTCCACTCCTTACTCCAAGCTGTTCCCTTACTTTTTAAAATAGAAAGAAAAGGAGATCTGGGCATTGGCCAAGATTGATACTGGACACCAAGGGCAAAATAATCCATACAATGTGATAGAAAGGCAGGGACAACGATTAACTTATTTGAAATTTGATGTTGGAGGAAAACCTTACATATATTACAAACAGCCAAAAAGGCAGAAAAGTGGGATGCTCATTCAAGTCTCACTTGAACTCCCATTAGAAGAAGAAAAGGTAAACTGATGCTATCCTATAATGCAGATACAATTAAAATACAGAACTGTGCAGGAATCCCCCCCCTCAATATTGCTGGTATTTAAAGTTGGACATAGTCTGTGCCTCTCAGCTCACACTGGAGAATGTTCACAAGGATGGATGCCACCACCGAGAAGACCCACCTTGGAGATGTTACTAAGTGGCATTGTAGAATCTTGTGGTTCAACTAGACGTATGTAGGAGGTCATGATGTATTTTCAAAAATTACTGTACTAATGTTTGATGTTCTTTATTGTGAGACTCTTCCAAGTTATCTTTCTATTTTCTATTTGTATAGAAAAGATTTTCAGAAATGTAGCAATCTAATATTTAGATGAGGCAGGACCCAAGGCAGGATCCTTGGCCAAGAGCCCGGAGTGTTCTACCTGGCTTGTGTGCAAACCATGCCTGGTGCATTTACACAGTAACTCTTCTTCCCACTCCCAGCATGCTGGCATCCAGCCAACACCTCCTTGTGGCTCCTTTTCTGGCTGCAACCAATGAGAATCTTCTACCACTGGGAGATTTGTGCAACAGTTCTGCTGAGGTTTCTGCTGCTTCATTGGACAAAGCCACACAGAGCTTTGTGGACATCCCCATGGAGGCGGACTTTTCCTTCTCCCATTCTGGGCTACAGGACTCCCCTGGGTTGCAAACTATTAAAGCATCAGTAGAGGAGGGACCAGGAGGGAGTAGGGGTATGTGAGTCTGTGGGCAAGAATAAAAGTTGATTGCAACCAGCATGAACAGTGAACTCCCAAACCAATCTGCTGCCTCGGTGTGAGCCCTGCTTTAGAGTTCCGCATAATACAAGGTGTGAATCAAAGCACAGTAAAGCTGATTCATTCCAATCCAGTGCCCCAATGTAGCCACACCCTTAGAAAAAACACCTGCAAAGTCGAGTTTTTTCACATCCATCCAAGTGAATAGGGGAGGCCACTTGTACATGTATGCATGGACCGCCTGGAGCACTCCGAGTCACAGGTGACATATTTATCATAGTGATTAACCTAAATGCAACGAGTACACTGATACAAAAGACTTCAGCTTTAAATACTGTGATTTATGCAAGGTTTTGCATAAGTCACAATGTGTAGCCTGCATACTGTCATTAAAAACAACAACTGTAAACCACCCAAAGACTACTTGAAGTGGTATGGGGAGGTATATAAGAAGAACACTTTGCTTTGCTTTGCTTTGCTTTGCTTTTTATTTATTTTCATTTACCCGTTTATTTGAAACAACCCCTTTGTGAGTTATGATCATATAAATTTATTTCAATAGGCTTCCAAACAAAATAATGCAAACAAACAATAAAATACATGGACAAAAGGAAGCTTTGTGGGTTTAATATATGTTGCCTTTATTTACTTTGGAAGTAGGAATGCAGGCGGGGGGGGGGACTCCTACTCTGTACCCCTCCCCCAACTTGGTGCATCAAAGTTGAAAATCAAATCAATACTATCACAGTATTAGAGGGTGGTGACAGCATGTGGACATCAGTGCTGTAATTAAAAAGCCATTCCACTCACTTGGTAAAATGTAATTTTAGCTGTAGTCACTGGCTGCTTCCAAGCAATCTATTTACCCCCAAAATATCCTGAGGCTTGGACTGAAGACTGTGAAATGATCGAGTTTTAGTTATCCTCATACATAACAAATTTCAATTATAACTCAGACTGTAAAAAATGTTGTAATAATATTACACTGAAGCACTGCTGGTAACTGGCGCCTCTGATTGGGAAGGAGGTAAAAATAAAATCCATCCCTTATTCTTGCTACACATAAATCTTCTTCTAGCTGCTTTAAGAAACTACAATGACTTCAGTTCATATAGTACTCTTATACAGTCATGCTAATAAGAAAAATATCTTGGCACACAGGGCACGATAATTCTGCATCATCGTCACCGTTGTCGTCGTCGTCGTCATCATCATTATCATCATTGTCGTCATCATCCCACAATTGTAAGGACTCAGTTAAAATTATCTCTTTTTTCCCCAAATTTGTTTTCTCCATTCTGCAAAAATACACACTTATTTCAGGCTTTTCACAATAAGGAATTCTAATTTCAAAATGCTCCTTTGTGTTTATTTATAATTGGCTCTTGTGACCTGCCATGGAAATTGCTCAATATTGACATGTAACTGAACATTTACACACTCTTTGTGTACGCTAATACTTTTAAGTATTTTTAGCATTAGTTCAAGTGCTTAACATCAAACTCCTCCTCCTCCACCCACCCACCCCACCCCGTCTGACACATCCTATGATTGTTCAGCGGTTTTTGGTAACTTTGCGGTGCTTGGGAGCTGGATCGTCCCCGACACCCTTGACGGATGCCCTCTTCGCTCCCTGACCTTGTTGCTGTTGTTGCTGCCCAAACGCAGCACCAACCGTGGTGGTTCAAAGAATCAGAATCGGAATCAGAATACTTTTATTGGCCAAGTGTGGTTGGACACACCCAGAATTTGTTTTGGTAAAATATGCTTTCCATATATAAAAGGAAATATAAGAATCATACAGTCAACAATAAAAACACAGTACAACAATACAATATAACCTATTATTTAAAAAGATGCCCAAAGATGGCAGGGCGTTTGCCCCACAGGATTGTGTCCCGTGAAATCATTCTGTAGATGGTTCCACAGGGCTCCAACATTAAAGGGAGTGCCTCAACGTGAGACAAATGCCCCCTTCCCTTTCCACCCTCCCATAAAGTGCTGGAGATTTTGGTGGTGAGGCCGCTGGTGCTGGGTGATTTGGCCAAGGAAAGTGGAGGGCTGCAAAAGAGGATTCCAAAGACGGTGACCATAAGCTGCTTGTCACCCACCTGATTTATGGAGTGACTGTATGAGTTACAACCTCTTTTGATGCCTGGGGCTTCCATGTCTTGTTGATTAAACGTGGGCCGTGTGACGCTTCTTTATGCAGGGAAAGCATGAAGGCATGCTGAGGAATGCCTGGCTCTATAGACACAACGGTCATATTGGATGTGCAGTGTCTTTCTGCTTTTTTTCTACTTGGGAAGGAGTGACTGGAGGTAGCATACATACTGATGATGATGGGAACAGATCGTGCCTTCCCAGCTGCAAATAGCAACAGGCATCTAAGCACATTTTCCGCAGCAATTTTATTTCAGAGTGTTGGGTCATAGCCTGTCCCATCCTGGTTACAGCTCTGGTCACTGCCAAAGAGAGTTTGGTAGGATCCAGAGACTAGGTACGAACCAAAATAGTTATGTTAATTGCTCTGTACCTATAATAGCTAATTTTAAAGGTAATTCTTTAAAATTAGTGATTGTTCCCTCTGTTGAGCAATGGAGGAAGCCTACTGACTTCCCATCTGTGGAGCTCGAACTAGAGACTACCGATACACAGGGGGTCATTATCACAGGGGAAGCACAAGATGAGTTGTATTTCTTCCACACCCTCCTAAACAACTAGTACATAAGTAGCTCCTATGCAAATACATGTGCGTGAGCCTCCTCAGCAGCTGGGAGGGGGCAGGAGATGGGTGCTAGGCATTAAAGCCACCTCAGTTTTTCTCCACCTCCAGCACTGCCTGTTCTGAGTGTTATCTCATCTCTACTCTGAGACTTCAGATGGTGCCCTGAGACCATGTAGGCACATGAAAGTGAAGTGGAGGCCTCTAGCTGCCGCCCATTTTGCTAATTAAACCTCTCTGCCTACACCTGTCCTAAAGTGTTTTTCAGAAATGAAGTTAGTAGGCAGCTAGAAAGCAGATTTTTGCTTTGCAACATACCTAGCCCTTGGTATACATTTTTCTTTTTGAGCAACTGGTGGGCTAGTAGGTCTCAGCTACCGAGGAAGGGGTCTGCAGGTGCATAGCTCAAGCCATTTGCCTTCAAAGCAGAATTTATTCTTGGCAGAATGTGAAATGATTGGTTAAAAAAGCTCTAGCTATGCAGCAGATAATAGAGGGACCTACAGAGCAGGATTCAGATATCCCCAGAGTAGACCACCCATTGTTGGTTCTCATCAACTGGAACTTACAGTCTCAACAATGCAATCTGAGACACTGATGAGAAGAAGAATAAAAGGTTTCATTTACTCCCAGTTCTGAACAGCTCAAAACTAACATATTGTAGAAAATGTCTGGTTACAGGAACATGCATTACATGACTTACAACATAACTGCCAGGAGAGTACCTTATAACTAACTGACTGACTGAACACTGACTGAAAAGAGGAGGGAAAAAATTCTCTTAGACAAAGATGCTTAGCAATCTTCAAAATCAGAGACAGAAGGGGAACCATTGATTATGGCTGGATTATTTACACTCACCCCAGCCAAACCTGTTAAAGGCAACATGCTATGTTGAAAGTATTTTCAACATTAGTGACCAGCTGCTATTAAATTAAACCCAACAGGGAAAGGGGCACTTCCATACAAGATCCATCTTTCCAAGTAACATTTCTATCTATGCAAAGCCAAAGGCCTTTCTGGCTAAAGGATGATGGGGTTTGTAGTTAAAACCTAGCCTTTCCAAGATTTGAGGTTACAGAAAGCATTTCGGCTGTTATATTATAAGAACATAAGAACATAAGAACATAAGAAGAGCTATGCTGGATCAGGCCAAAAGCCCATCTAGTCCAGCTTCCTGTATCTCACAGCGGCCCCACCAGATGCGTTTGAGAACGCATGAGACTAGATATCTGTCTCCTGATACCACTCCCCTGCATCTGGCCCTTGAAGTACCCTGGTTTAAAGCCTAGAGATTACACATCTCCATCATGGTTTGTAACCCGTGATGGACTTTTCCTCTAGGAATCTGTCCAATCCCCTTTTGAAGGCATCCAGGCCAGATGCCATCACCACATCCTGTGGCAGGGAGTTCCATAGACTTACAACGCGCTGGGTGAAAAAATATTTTCTTTTGTCAGTTCTTACTCTCCCAGCACTCAATTTGAGTGTATGTCCCCTAGTTCTGGTATTTTGAGAGAGGGAGAAGAGCTTCCCTCTATCCACTTTACTCATACCCTGCATTATTTTGTATGTCTCAATCATATCCCCCTCAAGCGCCTTTTTTTCCAGACTAAAGAGGCCCAATTGTTTTAGCCTTTCTTCATAAGGGAGGTGCCCCAGCCCAGTAATCATTTTAGTCGCTCTCTTCTGCACCTTTTCCAGTTCCACTATGTCTTTCTTGAGATGCGGTGACCAGAATTCTACAAAATACTCCAGGTGGGGCCTTACTATTGTTTTGTATAACGGCATTATAATGTTGGCTGTTTTATTTTCAATCCCCTTTTTGATAATCCCTAGCATGGAATTGGCCTTCTTCACTGCTGCCACACATTGGGGAGACACCTTCATGGAGCTGTCCACCAACACACCAAGATCTCTTTCCTGATCCGTCACGGATAACTCAGAGCCCATGAGTTGATAGATGAAGTTTGGATTTTTTGCCCCAATATGCATTACTTTACATTTGGTTACATTAAAACTTATTTGCCATTTCTCAGCCCACTCCCCCAGTTTGGAGAGATCCTTCTGGAGCTCTTCACAATCTTCTCTGGTTTTTACCACACGGAAAAGTTTTGTGTCATCTGCAAACCTGGCCACCTCACTGTTTATCCCTGTCTCCAGGTCATTTATGAACAGATTGAAAAGCACCGGTCCCAGGACCGAGCCCTGGGGCACACCGCTTTTCACTTCTCTCCATTGTGAAAATTTCCCATTGACACCTACTCTTTGTTTCCGGGATCTCAACCAGTTCTCAATCCATAAGAGGACCTGCCCTCTTATTAGATCTAGAGTTGCCTGTTCTCGGGTGGGCTCCATGACAAGTTGCTCTAAGGCACAGTCATTCAGCAAGTCGAGAAACCCAGTTTCTCTTTCTTGCCCAGAGCTCGCATTGGCCCAGTCAATGTGGGGATAATTAAAGTCCCCCATGATTACTATCCTATCCCTCTTAGCCACCTCCATGATTTCTCTCCTCATTTCAAGGTCCCCCTCAAGTTTTTGATCTGGTGGACGATAGAATACTCCAACTATCACATCACTCTTTGGACCTGGTAGTTTAACCCACAGTGATTCTATGGCAGAGTCAGACCCTCTGTCAATCTCCATTCTGCTGGATTTTATGCCTTCTTTGACATAGATGGCCACTCCTCCTCCAACCCGCCCCTCTCTATCCCTTCTATAGAGTTTATAGCCTGGGATTGCTGTGTCCCACTGGTTCTCCACATTCCACCAGGTTTCTGTTATGGCTATTATATCAATGTTATCCCTAGCTGCCAGATGTTCAAGTTCTCCCATCTTTGCTCGGAGGCTTCGAGCATTGGCGTAGAAGCACTTGTACAGTGGGTCCCGCAACAGCTGCTGCCTTGTTCTTCTCCCCCCATAGCTTTTATTTTCAGTAGACGAACTGTCACATTCCGCTATTCTGCCAGTGTTAATACTTGCTATGTCATCTCTATGTGATTCTCTACCCTCTCCAACCTCATTCCCCGAGGATGAGGTGTTCTGAACCGGATGCCACACAGCTCCTGTCGGCTTTCCCCCAGTTATCAGTTTAAAAGCTGCTCTGCTGCTTTTTTGAGGTTGAGTGCCAGCAATCTGGTCCCATCATGATTCAAGTGCAACCCATCCCTCCTGAACAGGTTCGGCTTGTCCCAAAATGTTCTCCAGTTCCTGACAAATCTAAAGCCCTCCTCTCGACACCATCGCCTCATCCACGCATTGAGGCTTCTGAGTTCTGCCTGCCTGGCGGGACCTGCACGAGGAACAGGTAGCAATCTTTGCAATACATGTGTTTGCTGGTTTTCTTGTCCTTACATGTATGTGTTAACCAATAGTCAGTACTGTAAAATTTAGTTCCAATTGACACCTTAAAAATGAGGCTAAGTAGCTAGAAGGATGTACTTTGGCCTTCAGAAGCTTATAGTGCATTCAGTAAAAGAAAATTCATATTCATATTAGTCTGGGGCTCAATATGTATCCTGCGGACTTTTCACCTTCCCCTCTTCCTCTCACCTTCTTTTCATTTCTTAGGTGGACATGTGACTTTCTTTAGGGAGCTGGAAGAACTGCCAGATGATAATCCTGCTGTTGAAGGTGGCTTCTATTTGAATCCAATACAGCCCTGAGTATTGCCTATGCATAGGGACTACCCAGCCAACCGACACATCAAGTAGGTTACTTGGTCACAACCCTTCCTATTCCAACCGGGTGCACTGTAATTCTGTTTACATTATTTTAAAACATTGACTCTGTCCATACAATTTAGCCTGATCAGTTTCATACAAATTAATCCTCTGCTTATGTTCCTTTGGTGATGTGTAAGTGGGAACTCTACTGTGGATATTCGGGAAATAGCCAGGGCAGGTGTTCCTTCTCTTTGCTTGCATCTCTCTCTTCCATTCCCCATCTTAGGTCACAAGGAGAGGGGAAACAATCAGACAGGAATGACAGCAGGAGTGCCGGCAAGGTCAGGGAATCTTGGGACCAGAAGTGGCCCTTATACTGTTGATTTCTGGGCAATGGCAGGTCCCCAGGACTGTTAATCTTAGCCCTCACTGTCTGACAGAAAAAAAGCCACCTTGACTTGGCCTTGCTATATCCTGCACCTTCATCACCATCATTTCTATATGACTAAAATAATAGTAATATTGGTTTAGCACTATGCCACTTAAAATTTTATTTCAAAAGAAATGCAAGCAGTTCAAAGGAAGCCTAAAACCTTCTAAAAAAGGATTACAAACAATTTTGAATCAGGCGTGTAGTTTCTGGAAGTGGTTTAAAGCCCAATTTGACACCAAAGTAAGAATTTTCAAAAGGGGACGCACACAGTGATACAAAAGCCACACCGCTTTCAGTGGATTTCAAAAACATTTGGACTGAAACTGATACAAATCATCAGTTTATCTGCTCCCTTAATTTGTCATCATTGTGCTATTTCAACAGGATTATGTTTTGGATAGCAAAGCATACTGGCCCCACCTCCTCAGTGTGGGCCATGTTGTGAGGAATTGCAATGTTTGAAAAGAAGTCCTACTCAACTTCCCTTGAAGATGAGTGGACCTCTGTATGTGATGAGATACCTTTCAAGATCTGAAATGAGTGGGTTGGGGACATCGCACACTGGGATTGGGGAATGGCACACTGGAACTGGGGACTTCCAAACTTGTAGGGATTGTAGAGGAGAGCCAGGGGAAACCTCCCTACAGTGTGTCTATGTGCCTTCGGGGGCCATTTTGTGGCCTGATGAATTAACAAATAAAAAATTGCCAACAATTCATCAATTTCTATTCATTGGGATATTTCATTTATGATGAATATTACTTAACAATTTTTGATGAATCAGCCCAATTCATCAGAAAATGTGATTCATTTTTTTCAATCTGCCCCCATCTCTAGTCCCCATCAAATTTTTAGTGCCTACATCTAATAGGGAATTAGGGATTGATCCTAAAACAAATGGTTCTCCCTAAGTGTTGTAAGGATCTGTTGAGCCTGAATGTCTGGAATAAAGCACACCAGAGATGCAGACTGGACTTCTGAGGAAGAGTTCTGCTTCCCTGTGGCTGAAATTGTATTACTTAGTCTAGTCAGTTGCACTGGATGAGGCCCACTGAATCAATGGGGATTAAGTTCTGCTGATTCAAATGGACATACTGTATTCTAGTTGCAACTTCCTTCACAAACAACAGGACTTCATCCAGTGTGTCCTAACCACTTCCATTTGGGAGGAAATGGAGAATGTAGGACAATCACTTATGTATTTATGCCTTAAATGGGAACAATTACAAACCATAAAGCTTAAACGAAAACTGAACAGAAGACAAATCTTTGAAGTGGTGGCATATGCCTATGCTTCTTGTCCCCTCTAGCACAGGGCAAAATTGTAATAGCTTCAAATAACAAACATTAAGCATTTATATTTGCCAGAAAAAATATCTGGGTGGAAAGCAATATATTTTGCTTCCAATTTGAATTAGAAGTGGCTAAAGAACATTTATGACACCAGCTCTGCTGCAAATATTCATAGCCCTTTCACATGACAGATTTTTCTTCTAAGTTTGAATCTATGAGAAAAGCAAAAAATAGGAACAAATCAACTTGTGAACAGAGTGAGCAATTCTTGTCACATACCCTGTTTTTCTCTGTTGTGCTTGCTTGAAGCACATGTTTAACATTTCACTTGACTTGGAAATTCAGCAAGGTACATGGATTATGTTTTTTTTTAAAAAAAAAATGGGTGGGGGAAAGGCCAGAGGTGGAAAGGATGACAGGCTGAGAGAATGGAATGAAACTTGGAGCAGTTCCACAAGCATGAGAATATACTTCCTGCAGTTCAGAATGGGTGGTGATGGGGGTGCGGAATATCTTGCATTTAGTTGAACCAACACAAAATCTGGTCTCAGAAAAGGGATTCTGCACCTTCATCCCAACCAAATGGACTAAAGTTGGAGTTGTACAAAAGCTTGTTTTATTTTGTGATTTATCTTCTCCAGATAAACATGGTTTAAATTCTCACCCATAAAGGTCTTCTGTAATCTTGTTTTTGGATACACTAATGTGATTGCAGCTAAAATGGCATTTTAATGACAAGGCAAATTTTGTCTTTGGGTAGAGGATGCAAGACATGGGAGTAAAACAACACCTCTGCTCTAAACATGCTCTGTTCAGGTTTGGCCTGTATTGGTTCTTTCTTTCATTTAATCATATATGCCTTGGAAGTAGGAAGTTAGTGCCACAATTTGTTTTGTAAGATTAGAGCTTAATTTTTTTCTATACACTTTCATACTGAGGGGCTCATATTTCAAATCAACATTGCTCTCTCATGGCATACTCAACTGATTCTAAGGGTGCAATTGCACAACAAAAGAAATGCAAATTCATTTGCATTCACTTGCTGTGAGATCACACTAGGAATTGTTTGAGTTAAGTGGCTATACAGAGAGATAGGAGAAAAGCCTTGTTTGCAGCTTGTTTGCAGCTCTACTGAAGACTAGTAGCAGACATAGTTAAAAGGATTTGCAAAAATGATCTCCTTCTCTGGTTTCATCATCTGACTGGCTTTTTCCCCCCTTGTGATGTTTAGGTGTCCAAACACAAGTGCTGTTACCAAGGTGTGTAAAAAATTGATTGCATTGATTCAAGCAATCACACATATGAAGTTATATGAACCAATGTTATTTTTAAAAATAAAGTGGAAGTCCCCATGACAAAGAGGAAAAAGTACAGGAGGAGGGACAATGGGCTGATTTACATTTCCTTCTGTATCATGTGATTACAAGAAAAATGTGAATTAGGCTATCCCAAACCAGGAGCATTTTGCAAAATTTTGCTAGTGTAATCACATTGTGTGTTGTCTCAGTAAAGAGGGAAAGGAGACAGTATTCAACCTTGATACAGAAACCTGAATCTTGGATTGAGCAAAGGTGGCCACGAAAGGGATCAAAGAAGGATAGTTTGCTTATGCAGACTGGTAAGACAAGGAGCTGTGAATGAAGTTTTTTTTGGGGGGAAAAGAGAAGCATGAACAGGGAAGTATGAGTATGTAAAGATTTCACTTTTCTAGGCTTTTCTTTTATGAGATAGAAACTGCCTGAGGAGGATGAGCATGTAGCTCACCATATCTTGTGAGGGAGGTTGTACCTCAGATCTTCATTTTGTCCTATTTGGTATCCAACATGAGCGGGAGAGTCTAAAGGAGAATGTTTGCATTTCAGGTGTTTGATTTCGCCACTACCCAGTTAGCAGTTCTTCCATTCCATAATACAGAGGCTGTCAAGGTGTTGAATAATTTCCTCTGGAATGTAAGCAAACTGAAACTTAATTCACATACTATAAGATAGAGTTCCAGATTCATGGGATAGAAGTGTTCAGGATAAGTAGGTCTAAACCAAGTACTGTTGTTTAATCAGTAAGACAGATCTGGATGTGGTGATGGCATCTGGGTTGGTTGTCTTCATGGGGAATTGGACAGATTCCTGGAGGAAAAGTCCATGATGGGGATATGTAATCTCCAAGCTTAAAACCAGGGTACTTCAAAGGCCAGATGCAGGGGAGTGGTATCAGGAGGCAGATATCTAGTCTTGTGTGCTCCCAGAGGCATTTGAGGTGGTGGGGGTGCACTGTGAGATACAGGAAAGTGGACTAGATGGGCCGTTGGCCTGCTCCAGCATGGCTCTTCTTATGTTCTTATGCAGTGCTGGACCAGATAGCTGTCCTTTTCAAAGTAGAGATTCATAGTCTGAAGGTTTTTCTAGTTTTTGAACTATGGTGCTTTGTTGCCAGCTGTGGTCACTATCTTGTCTTTTCTTGTCTTGTCTTGTCTGCCTCCCTGACCCCCCCCAATCTGTCTATCTACCCTCCAATTAAGAATTTTCTCTAAACATATTTTCAGCTCACAATTCTCTCTGTTTGGCTGTGTTTTAGTTGTTTTGTTTTTATTCCCAAGAAATGTCTGTGTCCATGTGAATTGTTTTAATCTCTTTCCCCTTATTTTTATTTATTTATTTTATTATTATTTATTTTAGAGTACGTTTACCCCACCTTTCTCCTTGGAAAAGGACCCAAGGTGGCTTACAGTAATGAGGGATAATATACAGTCCAGTACAATTACGATGTTCAAGTATTGAGAACAGGGAATGAGGGCATCTTACAGCATTTTAAAAAATTACATTAAAGATACAAGAGAATGCGAGCAGTTTAAAAAAGAGTAAAATTCCATGTAAACGTTATGAGTGATGGAAACTAACCTTGAAAAGATAGTGTCAATGCAATCACACAAGGTTATAAGTGGTTATAAACACAAATATGTCTATGTGATCATACATAGAGTCATATAAAAAACACATAATAGGTAGTCCATCATTCAGGGAAAGCTTGCCTGAAGAGAAAGGTCTTTGCCTGTTTCCAGAAAGACATCAGAAATGGGTCAGTCCTCACCTTTCCTTTCCTCTCCTCTCCTTGACACTAAGTTAATAATAAATAATAATAATAAACATGTGCTGTCAAGTCAATTCTGATTCATGGCAATTCTTTTCAGGGTTTTCTAGATACAGAACATTCACAAGTGATTAACCTTCCCTCCTTCTGGGAGTCCCCTGGGACTGTGCAGCTTGCTCAAAGCCACACAGGTTGGTTGTAGTCATGGCAGGCATTGTGAGGAATCTGTTGGGTAAACCAGTCTATCATGCTGATTTCAACTGCATGTTGCATGTGGGAGGGGTTATGTGTGGCCCTACCTGGCCTGTTTGGTTTACCAATCAAATGAGTTATATTTCTCAGGGCCTACAAATGCCACGCCTTTGCTCTTCCTGTTCTGACCACATGGCCTTTGTAGTGTAGAGCCATTTTGTCCTCAGTCCAGCGTTTTCCCACCTGAGAGAAGGATGTAGTCTTCTCTCTCTACATTCTCCCCTCACCACATGGGTAGAGAACAAATGAACCATTTTATTTCAGAACCAATTCTTCTTCTATACCAGTGGTGGTGAACCGATGGCACGGGTGCCAAAGGTGGCACTCAGAGCCCTTTCTGTGGGCACCCGACATCGCCCCTTCATAACCACCTGTATACAGGTTAAATTACTGTATTGGCACTTTGCAAAAAAAAAAATTAGTGGGTTTTGAATTGCAATTTGGGCACTCGGTCTCTTAAAGGTTCGCCACCACTGTTCTATACTTTATCTACTTTACTATGAAACTAAGAAAGTCTGCTGATACAAGCTGAGGTTGTGAATAAACTTACAGTATTTCTTTATACTTATCTGAAGAAACAAGCCTCTTGTCTTTTAGGCAAAAGGGCTAGCGTTGCTGACAATGGGATTTGGGAACTTCTAAGTCGATATAAGGCCTAACAGCCTGTTATCATGCTCTCCTGTACAAAACCAAAACTGTTTTTTTTTTTAGCTCTGCCCAACAGAATAAAACTCCCAACCTTTGCCTCTGGAGTCAGATACATAACTCTCTGAGCCCTCCAGCAAAGTTAAGGGGAAATAAAATGGCGATGGTAGAAATGTAAAATACGTTTTTGATAGCACTCTTTCAGCATCTCTCTCCTTGCTTGCTTACAATGTGGAATAGTTCTTCTCACCAAAGAGGTACATTCTGTGAAGTTTATTGGGTTTGCTATAACACCCTCTTGTCCTGTTTCTCAGTTTGTCCTATAGCTGCTCAGGTCAGTTATGCATGTCAATCCTTCACTTGGCAATAGGAAAATGTTTGGTTGGCCCATTTCAAGATCAAGACATGAAGGTGTTGATTAAATTACTAATGACACACACGACATCAATTCTTATTAGAGATGCTCAAGGCAAGCAGTAGAGTAAGCAGTTTTGCATGGCCTTTGTGAAACACACATCTTGCCCACTTCTCAAAAATGTTCAACTCAGTCATTGTAAACCAAGGTTTCTGGCTCGGCTCAGCTAAGTCATGCATTTCATTGTCAATCACGGCTGAATATATTTTTGGCAATGTCTCCAGGATAGTTAGGGATCATGGCCTTTTTCACCTTGTGCTAGTTCACAATAAACAATCACCACCCTTTCCAGAAGTTTACTGGGCAAAGAGCTGTATAATAAATTCTCTTGCCTACATCATCATTTCAGAATCAGTAGTGGCACCACTTTGCAATCACGCCGAATTTTTAGACCTTAAAAATGCACATTGCCCTTTAGTGCAGCCATAGAAGGTACTGAACAAGTAACGAATCTTTAAAAACTGCCCCCTCAACATAATGTGGCCACTTAAAATAAAGATTTTCAACACCTGCTGAGATTGTGTGTTCCATTTAATGGAAGTCAATGAAGGTGTGCATGGAATATGACCATCTCTGATAGGCATCCTCCTATGCCCCATGCATCTTGTTCATGGTCATAGTCGTATTCATTCATGGATTCTAGTAGATGCATTACCAAGAAAGTAATGGCTAAGATCCTGTCAGTTGTCTCAAATGTTGTCTCTGTACTTTGTGATGCCATTTGCTATAAATTAAGAAATCTCCAGAGGCATTATCCATTGCATGCAGAGCGGTGCTGTGCCATTTAGCACACAACACATAATGTCTACAGAGATTTCTTAACATGCAGTAATTCACTTCTGAAGGTTTGACCATTTGCATAAATGTGCAACAGGATTTTAACCAATGTTCCCAAATTCTGCAGTAGGTGAAAAGCTTGAGGTTTATTTAAGAAGGAATTTAAACTCTCAAAACCTTCCCCTGCTCCCGTTCCCAAGGGGAAAGGGCTTATCTCTTGGGCCAAGATGGAAGCAGGAAATCAGAGAGATGGCTGCTCTGATTAGAGAAAGCAGCAAGTAAACATTTTCCCTTAAGAGTTAGTAAAGGAAAGATTCTGAGGGAGTGATTTTGCACTAGGAACCATTGGGCTTCATTTAGAGCCCTAACCAAAAAACAAACAAACAAAGAAACAAAAACAAAAACAAAAAACTCAGGTAAATTATGTCTGAGGAAATACAATTTGTGATATAAAATAAGTTGACCATCCCTGCCTTATGTGCATGTTGTAAGGATTCTCATGGATATTGGCAGTGAGATGTTGTGAATAGTTAGAAATAGAATGCAGTATACATTTTGAGTAGGGTTATATACAGATGGGAACGGCAACAGAATATTACAGTGTGGAGTGGTCAGAGTTCTAGCCAACTAGTTCACCAGCACTGTTGACAGGCATGATACTCTTGAATAGGCCGTCAAATCCAACCCTCTGCTCCAGGCTGGAATCTAAATCAAAGCAGATCTGACAGATGGTTGTCCATTTTTCTCTTGAATGCCTCCAGCACTAGAGAGCTCACCACCTCCCCAGGCAACTGGTTCCATTGCTGTACTGCTCTAACAGAAAGATTTTGTTTCCTGATGTTCAGCCTACATTGGCTTTCTGGTACCTTGAGCCCATTATTCCATGCCCTGCACTCTGGGATGCTTCCCCTCCTCAGAATGAGAGCCTTTCAAGTACAGTGGTACCTTGTATAAAGGAATTAATTCATTCCAAATGAAATTATGTTAAGCAAATTTTCCTTTATACAAATTCCCATATGAATGCATTGAAAACAGAATAATTCCATTTTTATGTTATACAGATTTGCCCCATAGGCAATTATGTTAAGCAAATTTCCCCTATCTCTAGAATTTTTTTATGTTGTACAAATTTTATGTTATACAAGCTGTTTGTTATACAAGGACCCACTGTATTTGAAAAGTGCCATTGTATCTCCTCTCAGTCTTCTTTTCTCAAGGCTATATATGACCAATCCTTTCAGCATTTCCCCATAGGGCTTGCTTTTGAATTCCTTCTCTGAATTCCTTCTCTGAACTGGCTCCATTTTGTCACCATGCTTCTTGCAGTATCCAGAACTGGACACACTGCTCAAGTGGAGGCCTAACAGTGCTAAATAGAGGGGAACTAATACTTCATGGTATTTGGAGACTACACTTCTGTTAATGCATCCTAAAATAGCATTTGACTTTTTTGCGGCCACATCACATGGCATGAAGCCACCATATGCTCCAGTACCTTGCCTATCTGTCACTGCAAACAGCAGAGACTGGGATAATAAGTCCATTTCCTGAGGACTATGCTAGTTCTGGGTCTCACCACCAGAGTCCCCCCTGGTTCTAAGACTGCTGGTCATTTATACATACCAATAATCATTTCCCTATGCACATCAACAAAGGGGAAAAGCCACTGTATTTACACAGGGATGCATGAACAGATCCTTTTTTTCTAAATGAACCAATAAGCTAAGATACAGAAACTTGCACTGCGCTTACATTGGATTGCCCATATCTACTGGAGGTCATTGCACATTCTGCTATACTAGCAGTTCCCCAGAAAGAGTTCCTGAATGTTGATCCTCCCTGTACTTAATGAGACTTTTGATTTTAATTTTAATTTTAATTTTACAATTTTTATTTTACAAACCTACCTTTTCACTCTCATATGTTAAAAAGCGATTGAAACCAGATGGGAATGAAAATGGAACCTGAAAGTCCATTTTCCTTTTAAAAGCAAAAATGAAGCACTCACTTCTCTCTCTTTCACAATGCACAGTGATAGGAGCTGGCTTTCAAGCATAAAACCAAACAGGCTCCTCTGCTTGTTTGTGTTGTGCACAAACTCATCAAAATCAAGACCATTTAAGGCCTGCTGATTTGGGAGAAGTAGGGTCCACACGCCAAATTCTCTCTGACTGAAATAATCAGGAACAGAATCACTCTTCTTTGGCCAGACCATGACTTACCTTGAGGACTCTTTCCCTCTTTCTCTCAGTTCCACAAAAAGGCACACAACATTGTAGCAGAGGAACCCCCCCACCTCCCGAGGGCTGAAACTTCAAGACCCCCTTTCTCTCTTGCTGAAGGAGCTGCAGCTGTTGTAGAAAAGGAAGCATCCACTAAACTGCGTGTCACTATCAGCTATTGATGGCCAGTGATTTGTTCTGAATCTAAAGGCTAAGCCAAACTTCATGCTGCTGTGTGTCAGATGCAATTGGTCCAGAGAGTCAAAGTTTTCCAGCTCAGACAGGGCACACTTTATCCTTCAGGCTGCTACTTAAGATAGCCGTGACCCTGAGGAGAACCAGTCAACAAAACAGGCAGACAAGAGGATGTGATTGGTATGCATCTCAGAGCCTGCCCAAATCACCCCTGACCCACAGGTCAGGCTGCAAATGACAGCGGAGTGCATGCACCTGATCAGACGGCACACTCTCATTAAAAAGCCTGGGAAGAAGGCAGCAGTTGCACAGTGTTTACACACAGACCAAATACAATCTGCCCAGGAAACGGAAAGGAGGGAGGGAGACCCATTTGATTCAGAGGGAAGATGTGACTTCATTCTTATGATATCTCAAGCCCAGACTATATATTTTATATACCTGGACAGGCCATTCAATTTGGATTGGTGTATAATGTACCTAAAGGTCATTAAAAAGAAAGATACCCCCATCATATGTATTCTGGACTAAATCCAATTTTAGTCCCAACTAGAGTAAACCCAATGAAATCAGTGGTCTTTACGATAGGGCTGTTATCACATCTGAATCATTTTAGTGAATCTACTTGAGCTGCTAAAAAGCACATCTACACTGGCTCTTTTGAGCAGGCTAAACAGGGTCCCTTGGAGGTTGGGTGCAGGTGCAATTTGCTATTTGGTCTAGCTCCTTCTCATATTGTGAAGTGGCTTCATAAGTGAGCCTCTTCAGGATATTAGTAAATTGAACACTTCCTCTCCTCCTTGATATAGGAGCAGGGGAAGTGAAATGTTTTTAAAAGATCCTGGTAAACTGTTGGTGAGGTGCAGCATTCATTTCAGAATTTTAAAAAAATGAATTTTCTTTGATTTCTCTGAAAGGCTTATCAATAAACTGCCCGTAGCTGGATCTATCTGCAGTTGCTGCTACATATGCTTTCTTTCTTCAAATGCTGCTACACATTATTTTTTTCTTCAGTTGCTGCTAAATATCCTGTATCAGGGTCTGGGTATTGTTGAAATATATTCCTGATCATGGGCCCTGGCTGACTGAGCTGATAGGAATAAGAGTTAATTTGGAGGATAGCATCTCTGTGTTATTGTTTTCAGAGAGCAGAAAAATGTTCTCCCCACTTTTCTGTGGGTACTCAGGAGAGAAAAATTCAAGGGTCCTAAACTGTAACATTCAAGCGATGAAGCATAATTGTGTTGTAAGACACAGAGTTCATTTTCCCCCAGTTCTTAAAACAGTTACAGGTCTGGTTTTATGCAAAGTCCAAAGATGTAGTCTAACAATAAAAGGGCAGAATTAGACTTAGGAAAATCAAAGGAAAATGGGGAGGCTCATAGGCATTGCTCTCTCTTTCAGGATGATACTTCAGTTACAGAAGAAAAAACGTTAATGTTTTAAAACAAGACCACTCTAGATTAAAGATTCAAATATAGCAATTTGCAATACAGTAATAGACTTGATGCAAGCCTGCCACCACCACATCATAAAGCTTGAGTCTGAAGACCAAAGTGTCTGAAAGCCAAAGTAATTTTATGAAACAGAAACAAAAACCAAAATAGGCAAACACACAGCCCTGCTCAATTCAGCATTTGTATTTGACTCCACTGCATTGAGTGCTACTGAGGGTCATTTCTCTTTGGTAACTTGCAGATTACAGTATTTTGGCCAACATTTCATAGTGCAGTGCCTTCCTTAGGGAACATGATCCCCCTTTAGGTGGTAAGGTGAATGGTCACAAAGTGAAATAACTTCCCACAAAATCCTGACACTGTGGTAAAATGCCATCCAATTTGGAATATCTGTATTTGTGTTCAAGTCATGCTGGGTTCCTGCAGACTGAGAAACAGATATTGTCATCCTTGCTGGCAGGAGGTGGTCCCACACAGCTGTAAAATAAACAACCAAACACTGGAGTTAAAACAGGCCACAACTCTATTGGTAACAGCTGCTACTAGTACTGGTAGACATGGGCACGACCAGAAAAAATGACGTTTCGAGTTTTCGTTTGTCGGAACGGGTCCGTTTCGGGTTGTTTCCGTTTGTCGCAAAATTGTTCAAAAATTTGTCGTTTCCGTTTGTCGTTTGTCGTTTGTCATTTCCACCGCGATTTAGCGCGATTTGACTTCCCAGAGCATAGGGGCGTCCCGCAATCAGGGCCGGCGCTAGGCCGCGGGCGGGCAAGTGGGTGGGCAGCGGCACAGGCCGCAGGTGGGTGGCGGCGCGGGTGGATGTGGAGTGGGCAGTTAGGATATCACTTAGGATAGAGGTTCTGTTCTTGGCTTGCACCCCAAATGTGTGTGTGTGCAAGCAAATTGAAGTTGGGAAAATAGAAAATAAATGGTAGTATATAATATATTTTTAAAATAAATCCACACCTCCCACTCCCAGGCGAACCTCCGCCTTTATCCAATATCAGAAAAAAATCCTCACAAACTGCTAGAGAAGAAATAAAGAATAAACTGCTATTCCCTTCAGCAGACAAAGCTGCAGGGAATCAAAGAAATTATTTTCTAAATTCAATTCCCTCCCTGCCTGCCTAACTTAAATCCTAAAGCCTCCAGCCTCCCTCCTCAATCTCGATTGGATCACACCAGCACCAGCAGCCAGCCCTCCTCCCTCAACCACATCCATACACCCGACTGCGATTTCTGGAAGGTGCCTCGGCTTTTTATGCCCTCCGAGACATCCAGAATTGTCAGTCAAAAACCTGGCGATGCCATAGGTGGAATGGTTCAAACAATTTGCATGGTCCCATCCCATGCCCAGCCCAAATGGGCATGTCTAAAAAAATAAAAAATAAAATAAAATAAAATAAAATCAATATGATGTTTTATTGCTATAAAAACACACTGCTGCTACTATTAAAATTCAGGCATTTAAAATAAATAAATTTCACATGTTTCTGTGGTGATTTGGTGTGTTTTTTGACCACGATTTCAAAAGAAAAATTGCAGTCACCATTTTGGATCCCCCCCACCGCATGGCATAGCGAGACGACAAGGATGACCCCCCCCCCAGCCTGTTGCAAGCAGCCCAGGACAGGAGAAGAGGGGGGAGGCCGGGGACCCCTCAGAAACCACCCCTCTGGTAGGTGGCAAAGCCTCAGGCAGGCATATTTTCGCCTGCTTTTTTGGCCGGGAGTTGTTGTTTTTTTTAAAAAAACTTTTAAAACCTTTTTCTGTGCTTCGCATTGCGCGATCGCCGCGATTCCACAAACAGAAACGAAAAATCCGACCAAATTTTTCTTTTTTCGGTTCGAGTTCGAGTTCTGATGGCTTAATTATCATTACCGTTTCCGTTACGTAATGGAAATGATAACCGAAAACGGAAACGACAATTTCGCCAAGTCGTGCCCATGTCTAAGTAATGGTGCTAGCATGTAGGACAGATCCACATCAGCTGACCAGTCTGCCAACTGATGTTGCAACTAATGTAACTGGAAAATGGGGTTAACTATTGCAAGGCCCCTTCCAGCATACCTAGTGAAGAGTTCCACAGTCTTCTAAGCTGAACCCTGTAATGTCTTCCCACCCCTCTTTTTAAGAGAAATCCACCAGGAAGGGTCAAGCATTTCCCTGATCCTACCTCCAGCCAACCTGATCTATCCTCATGCTTCCAATAACTTCCAGTAAAGCTGTGAGAGAATCCCTTATCCATGATAACAACAAACACCAAATCTACAATGGAAGGGTGAGTCAGAGAAGGTCCACCAAGTGACTGCCCACTCTAGGTCAGCAATTATCCCTTTAAAACTCCAGAGATGATCTGAATTTGAAGCAGCCAATCCAGACTGCTGGTGGCAGAAGATTCCACCTCCTGGCCAACCTGGTTGGCTGTGCCATTGCCCAGAGTCCTCTCTGCTCATGCAATGGCTCTCAGAATACAGACATCCAGCAGCCTCCAAAATGGTGCCACCACAACCCTCTTGACTGCATTGCCAGCCGAATGACAAATACAACCCCTTTGGTGAGTTGCGGGGGCTGTTACTTATTAACTACCAAATGGCCCACATTTTGAATTGACTACATATGATCACAGGCTTTGATGCCCTCCAATTCAACTGGCTCAGGCAACTGTGTGTCTAGCAATTCCAGTTTCCATAGTCCATCAACAAAACCAAGCGACAGAAGAACCAAATGTTTATTCAAACACAAGTGCATTCTCTTGCCAAAAAGGCCAAAAAACACCCACAAAAGAACCCCTAATAAACAAAAAGCAAAGGGAAAAGGAATAAAAAAGATGGTAATATGAATTAACTTATTAGAACAGGGAGTTCCACATACAGTGCTGGTGGCAGTGCTCCTCCTTGCTATTATTAAAAATTGCAATATATCAAATTATTACAGGCAAAAATCAAAACAAAATTTTGTTTTGATTTTTGCCTGGAATTCTTGCACAGACTAAGATGGCCATCTTTCACAAATCTACAACAAATTATTAGTAATGCACAAACCTTAATAGATGAGGTACACTTTCTTTCTCTGAAATACCTTGAGCATTAAGATCTTTTCCCTTGAGAACAGCCCCAGGGCTATGGATATGTTTAGGAGCTGTGTCTTGTAACACAAGGTGCTTCCTTGAGCTAGACAGTGCTTCTCCTGCTGAGCTGCTCAGATACTGTCAGCTTCCGCTATATAGAACTAGCCTTCTGTCTCTTTCCCTTTTTGGTCAGTTTGTATGGACATAGATAAACTATTTTCCCCTTGATTAGGGGGAAGATACAACATTTGAACACATACCTCTTCATCGTTTGCTCTTTTCTTAGCCTTTATGGTGGTCTTGCTTGAAAGATTTTTAAAATCACAGGGCACTGCTGTGAAGGAATGAGCAACGGCTACTATGGAGAGGATTATCATCCTTAATGCTTTGAGATGTTGTGGGGTTGATTGGATTCAAAGCACAAGGTGTTCTAATGGGAGCTGAACTAAGATAAATCCTAGAGCCTCTGTTTCTCGTACAGTAATATATGGTCCAATAGAAATTTCACTCCATTATTACTTTGACAAAGGGCAGGTCCTCTAGAAATGTTTGTTTAGTGGTGAATAGAGATGGGCACAAAATGAGCAATTTTTCGTTTTCATTTTCGTTTTTTCGTTTCATTACGTAACGAAACAAAAAATGAATTTTGTCTCCAAAATGAAACAAAATGAACCGAAACAACAGAATTTTTGTCGTGTGTTTCGTTTTCGTTGCGGCAAATACATTGAACTGTAATGAATGCTAACGAAACACCAATTTTTCGTTTTCGTTTTTGTTTTTTCATTTCGTTACATAACAAAACAAAAACAAATTTTTTTGCAAAATATTCACGAAAAACGAAAACGAACCGAAACAGACCCCTAAACGACAAACGACAAACGAAACACCATTTTTTTGAGTCGTGGCCATCTCTACTGGTGAATATACACGTGCTATGCAAGCCACTTGAATTTTCAGTAGGACATGATTTGTATGGTCTCTGTTGTGCTAGTCTTATCTCAGTGTTGTGCTTTTCTATTTGTAGAACCAGGCATTTATAACTTAAAGGATGATGACCTCTCAACCTTGAGAACCTTCCAATCTGACTGAATTTCTCAAAACTGTCATGCATTTCTGAGACCTGTTAAAGTTTGGGCTTAAATCTTTGAAAAAAAAATAAACATTCTCAGACACTTCTGCTTATGGTTGCCAATGGTGTGATGATATGGAAAATTAGCATTATTGGAAAATAAATGAAGACTCTGGTACTCCAGCACTGACACCATCATCATATCTTTTGTTGGCATGCAGTAATTTAAAAAAAGAGTAAATAGGAAATATGAAGCCTATAAACAAATAAAATCTAAAAAGACAAAAGCACAAGACAAGCAATTGACTATGACCTGCTTGACTAGATTTGGGTAGCATCATTTTTCACTGGACAAACACACAAACACAGACACATGTCTTTATTGCAGAAGATGAAGCAACTGGATATAAAGAGCAGCTAAGAAAGAGTAACAGGACTTTAGCAGTGAAGGATCTATGGTCTTTTCAATACTGCTGTTGTTATTGGTGGTGCCATCATTACCACCCTATGGCCCACATCTCAATACTTTCTAGCTAGAAAACCCTGTAGAATGTCACCATAAATCATAATCAACGAGATGGTTGACAGTTCTTCAAGGGAAGCTGGTGTTATTGCCAGGATACTTCAGACTTGGTTCCAAATAAAATCAAACAAAAATCTAGCAACATATTACACCCATCATTCAGAAACAGGGATAGCCATGTTGGCCCTAAACAAATTCTAAAATCCTTATTAAGTTGGATACCTTTTAAAGATCAATCAAAAGGGCACAACAATTAAAAACATGCCCCCCACACCTGAAAGAGCATAAAGACATCAGTCTATCATTATGCGTGTTATTACATTTCACCAGTGGAGTTTAATATTTACAATCCTGATAGCACTGAACAAACACAGAGGCTTGGATCTGTGCATCAATGGTTCTCTCCCCCCCCACCCCCCCACACAATGCTTATAAAAGCCTAACCACAATTTTCTGAAATGCTCTCTTGGTCCAGTATTAAATTGTAAATGCAAAAGAGTCATCAGATAGGGTTGCTGTGTCCTGCAGTGGTGAGACTGCATACCTCTAGAGAATAATTCAGGTTATTGGTAAACACAGCTCCTTTACATCAAATGTTTTCACTTTCCCTAACCCCTTTTAACATGTCAGCCCTTCGGCTCTCTGTGGGTTTCTGGCAGGGATCTATGGAACCGATCACTTTTTGTCCTCCCTTGACCCCTCCGCACCACACTCTAGGTTCTTATTCACGCCATCTGCTCTCAAGGAAGGTAAAACTTCTGCTGCTAGACGGCGGGGGGGGGCACATTTGCCTGGTGTTAACCAGTTTTCTAAGTTGCCATTTTAGGGCGTGTTGCCACCGTTTCAAAAGTCATCTTTGCAGAGATCTTAGCTCAGACTTTTCGTTGGGCTACCAAATAAAATTGTGTGTGTGTTTGTGGGGTGGTGGTCTCTCAGATAAGGTTTGGGGTTGTTGCTTTCTTCCTCTTTCCCCTCCCCCCTTCCCCCAGAGAGTGGTATGATCGTCTCATTCCCGACAGAAGTGTTTCTAAAGATCTGCTCAAGCCTCACTAAGCAGCTGTGCGTTAGGTCATTTTCCCAGGAGTTTTACATGTGGAAAGCTAGGCATTTAGCAAGGCCTCAAAAAGGACACCATCTGGCCCCAGTGACAGGGGTGGGGGTGGTGGGGGAGGGGAGGGGAAGGATCATGACACTTTCAGCCAGTACTAACAGGCCCTGATGAACCATAAAGGAATTCAAGCCCAGACTGTGATCCAATAGCGCCTAGCCCAACAATCACCTCTGTGACAGCTACATCCATTCATCTTCCCAGTTATCTCATGGGACAATGGACTTTTGTGCCACGCTGCTCCCTGGAGGCGTAGTGAAATCCATTCTGGCCTCTGTGTCTGGTGTTAGGGCCTGCACCCTTCCCCAAAATATTGAGCACGCCCCAAGGGAAAGGCAGAGAAAAGAAATATCATATGAAACATGCCTCTTCACGCTGGAGCTCTCCTGTGTCTTTTTCTCATTTATTGAGAAATGTACGACTAATGTGTTAGATGAGGTTAATGGATCCCTTTCTGTTCTGGGTAAACATTTTAGGCTGTTTGAGACATTTCAAACCAAGTGGAAACCCCAGTCTCTGCATATCCCTGAGATGGGTTTGTTTGTTATATGTGATTGTAATACATTAGTAGGTAGCCTATGGTATTTTGATACAATGATTTGTAGGCAAAAAGCATTTTGGACCAAGGGGAAGGAAGTTCTACCTCTGATGAAGGGGTGATGTTATCTGTAAGGGAGAAACAACCACACCTGTCTCCCCACTCCCCGAATCCAAAATGTAATTTTATGGTACACAGAGACAGATGGATTAATATATAGTGGTGCATATCAAGTACATAAATTATGCCAACAGGCCACTATGCACTTTTGTCCTCCAAGGAAAACTTTTTCTTGGGCATTTTCACTCCCCTCCTCTCCTTGGATCCAACTGAGGTTGCGAGCAGAGTGTTTGCTGCAGTACTGCAGTATAAGCATAGTGCCACAAGGCTACCGCACCATGCTCAAATGAATATTGCATGTAAATTAGTATTGCATATGGAGCATGTGCCAGCTCAGAGGCCCCATAATTTGAGTTGATTTTTTTTCTCTTCTGTGTAATTTGAAGCATCTTACGAGTTCCAAGTTAGTTTCTAATTCAGTTATTGAGTTGCCTCAGACTTTTCTATCTTCATCTCCTCCATTGCTCCTTCCTTTCTTGGCCTATTTTATTGGGGGGTGGGGGAGGTTTTTTTTTTTTTTTACTTTTCTGTTGACAGATCTTAATTGGGAAACCTCTCTGTTAATAGACTTGAGAGGCCAGGCAGCAGATGGAGTTTCTACAACTGTATGTCCTTTTCAGCTGGCATAAATGGATTATATGTTGGTATTTCTAGCTGTGTTCTTGAGTTTGAACCGTATCAATGGTGAGCAATGTACAGTAATAGTGCAACGATGTAGACCAAATGTTTCGCTTTCTTTTTACCTTTCTTTGTATGGCTCCAGCTCCAGGAAGACCTGCTAAATTCAATGAAGATGTTTGGGAGGAAGTAGAGTGCTTTATTTATGTTTGTCTGGTCATCTTTATTTCAAGGACAGGCTGCTGCTTGCAGTTAGATTGTTGATTGGAAACTTTTCTTAGAATGACCAATATGGTGATGGGAGTGAGAAGCCTCAGAGTAACTTCTGGGCTTCTTCCCTTCCTCAGGGAATGTGGCCAAATATCTGACAAAGCCACATCTGTGGTTGTAACTGTGGTGATTCTGTGGGTATGTCATCTGGAAGCCCCCACATATTTTAGGGCAGAGGTGGCCCTCCCACAGGGCACATTGAGTAGATGTGCAGAGCAATGAGGAGTGTTTAGCCAAGTGGGAAACAGGGTTTGGGGCAAGGATGGTGAGCTCTAGGTTCAGATCCCCACAAAGCCGGTTGGGTAGCCTTGGCTTAGAACAGTGATGGCGAACTTTTTAGAGACCGAGTGCCCAAAATGCAATTCAAGACCCCCTGAGTTTTTTTCACAAAGTGCCAATACAGCAATTTAACCTGTTCTCCATACAGTGCTGAAGCCAGGCAGCAGAAACTGGGAGAGTTAAAAACAGGATGTCTTTTCCAGATCTACTGGCAGATTGGTACTCCCAGGGCTTCTTCTTTCCTTCTCCCAAGTCATTTTCTTGTCTCTCTTTGCTAGATCAGAGCCCTCCTGAAAACTCCTAATAGGCTGTTTCTCAATTAAATTTAGCCCACAGATCTGTAGTGAAGACAGAAACTGAGATGGAGGTATACAGATTCTATGCAACTTGAGCTCCATAGACAGTACATTGTGTCTAAATCTAATAAGTGGATGAATAATTTGCCACAGGTTCCTACTATGTAAACCTTTTTAAAGAAAATGTGCACATGCTCTTCCATTACATTTTGTGTGTTGTGTGAGTAGCGGTAGATAGATAGTTTTGAATTCTCATGTGAGGCAATAAAATATCTTGATTTATTTCTGTTTTAGGGTTCAGTAGGAAGTGGGGGAGAATTGTAAAATATAGGACCAATGAGTGAAGTGAAGACTGTATTTTAGCAAGTCTCCACTTTTCATTTTAGCATAGTCTGCTCTGGCCAACACCTACATCCCACACACATAGATGCCATCTTATTGTAAGAATATGCAATGGGCAATACCTTTATAGGCCGCTGGTTAAAAAAACCCAAATGTACAATATGTGAGCTTTTGTGGATAAATGTCACTTCTTCAAGGCAAGTACCAAAAGACCAAGCATGGCAAGATGGATTTGGACAGGAGGTATGTAAAGTTCTTGGCAAGATGAAATTCACTAGGCTTTCTTAGGTGAGGTAGGAAGCAGCAAGGTTGATGTTATAAAGCTGCATCTGAAGCAGAAGATTTGGTTTTACACCCTAGTCCAGGCATACCCAAACTTCGGCCCTGCCGATGTTTTGGACCACAACTCCCAGAATTCCAAGCCTTTATTTCCAATGGCAAAAGACTGTGGGAGTTGTGATCCAAAACATCTGCAGGGCCTAAGTTTGGACATGCCTGCCCTAGTCCTTCAAACAAAGAGACAGAGGTCATCTTCAACCTCATCATTTATATTTCTTCTTCCAGTGACTTCAAGACACGATGTTACTCCATTCTTCCCCACCTTATCCACAGAACAACCCTGTGAGGTAGATCATGTTGAGAAAGCAACAGAGAGAGAAAGGCCACCTCAAGGTTACCCCAATGAGTTTCGGAGCTCACTGGAGACTTGAGCATGTATCCCTTGGATCTTAGTTCAAGGCTCTATCCGTTATAATATAGACTGTCACTTTAAACAAATCACTCCTTTGTCTAGTTCTTCATATTCTTGCTTTATGATATTTTCTGGTTAGAAGGGAAAATGTTCACAAGGGTATAATTTAATGGCTAACAAGAAAATCTTGGTGCCTTTGTGCATGGGTCTCATGAAAGGTTTAAAGCAAGAACAGAAGTAGCGGCAGCAGTTTGCATGTTTATGCGAACAGCTATTTATTCTGAGTTAAAACCTTTTAGGGTTTCCTTCTAATGCCTAAATTAGAAAATTGTCAGTATGCTCTCAGCCAAGAAGAGGCTCTGAGAGCCACAAACATCAATGCACAAAGAATATCTGTGAAGAGCAGGGTAGAGTGAACCTACAGAGCAGAGAGAGAGAGAGAGAGAGAGAGAGAGAGAGATGGGTTTTGAAAGGGAAGGAATGCAGATACATGGGAACAGCTTTTGAAGTCCACAAAGAGCTTTAAAAACAACAACAAAAAGAACCTGAAAGAGGAACAGGACAAATAGATCAGAACCTGATTTTAATTCTCAGCTCCACAAACATAGAAGGCATTTATCTAGATATGGGGCAACAGTTTCAGCCTGAAAATCACAAACACAACTCTTGTATCATGTAAATAGTTAAGGGTTCTGTAATCCAAGGGATGTTTTCATTCAGGGATTCCTTTTCTTTGTAATGAAAAATACCGGACTATTTTTTTAACGCCTTTAATTATTACAAAAAGATGAATTTAGAAACCCGATATATTGCAAAGCCATGAATTTAAATCCTCATCTGTTTGGTGGCTTTTCATACCAATGCTTTAAAGGCATCCGCTGCATTTCCAGCATTAAATGATTTTAAGGGGGATTAAATGTTAATTAAAAATATAATAGAAATATCAGTTGTAGAAAATGGCCAGTGTAAGCATTTGTCACTTAAACGGAACAATCACACAATACAACCCACCCTGGCTTTTTACCATTTGATGATATGAGCCATTTAAATGTGGCATAAAACAGTGAGGACACACACACACACACACACACACACACACACAGACAGACACACACACACACACACACACACGTGTGTGTGTGTGTGTGTGTGTGTGTGTGTGTGTGTGTGTGTGTGTGTGTGTGTGTGTGTGTGTGTGTGTACTATGTGTGTAAACATGCTTGCCTGCCTGCCTGCATATATATCATGATGCACTTGTTTTCCTCTTATAAATGTAGAGCAATGTTCTTGAAAATCCTAAGGTCATTGTTAATGGACTCATCCTGCCCCCCCACACATACTCCCCTCCCCCTTTTGGCACCAACTGTGTCTTTCTTCATCGGTAAAAACACAATTCCCGGAGGAGAGCCTTGAAGGGCTAGGGGGAGCACATTCCATGTGGCCAGTTCAGCTGCAATAATCTCTTTTCTCCTACTGGGCCGAGCCACACATGACGGCCCTCTAGTGTCTTTCATCATTATTTGTCACCCTTTTGTATTCGGCAACTTATATCTGCAGCCATCCCAGCAATTAAAATGAAAAAGGGCCCGTCATTATTCGGAGCTGAATAACTCCAAGGCAAATGACATCAAGTGCCAACCGCCCTATTGAGTGATTGGTACCTGATACCACTAGACCGTTGTAAGTGTTTTGTTTTTTTATTTGAAGAAAACAAATACACTGTAGCATGTAGGGTTCAGAGCTGGAGGAGGCGGAGGAGGAGGAAGAGGAGGAGGAGGAGGACGACGACGACAAGGAGATATCAGATCTCTGCAGTGACTTGGCAGGAGCTATGCTGCAAGAATTTTACAACGTGCTGCTACTGGTTAATAAGAAATGGACAGTGGAGTGGCTCCATCCTGGAGGCTTGTTTGGAAAAGACAGAAGACCTTCATCACCCATTTACTTGCCAAAGGACCTCAAGCTGCAGCAGTGACTATTAACTGTGACTCACTTGCCTGGGGGGTGGAGGGTGGGGTCCTGGAACTAAACCCATGAACACAGCATGGCAAGAGGAGGCTCCTAGGGCCCCTTGAGTGCCCCTCCAAACCCGAGTCAAATATTTAAGGTGAAAGAGTAGCTCCACATTATGTCCCCTCTATTAGCGGTGCTGAATTAACAGCTTGAAATCCGTCCAGGCCTCTGCAAGCCAGGTTCATTTTTAAAGAGATATCTCCACACTGAGTACGTGCAGTCAGTTGTCAATCAAGGTCTAAATCTGATGTTCTGCATTGTGTTTTGCTTCTATGCTTAGCCCTTCCCCACCCCCACCTTAAACAATAGTCTCCTCCTTGAATGTTTATCACCATCATTGCACACAGGGAACTTGAGGGAAATTGCATTCACCCGTATATTGCATGGCAAGCTTCCCTTCCAATGCCATTTGAAATGGCAGAAACTACAGTGGTAGCTTGTATAAAGGAATTAATTTGTTCCAAATGAAATTATGCTAAGCAAATTTTCCTTTATACAAATTTCCCATAGGAATGCATTGAAAACAGAGTAATCCATAATTGTGACAATTTTTATGTTGTATGGATTTGCCCCATAGATGATTTTGTTAAGCAAATTTCCCCTATCTCGGGAATTTTTTATTTTGTACAGATTTTATGTTATACAAACCATTTGTTATACGAGGGTCCACTGTATTCTTGTTGGAAACTATTCTTGTTGCAGATGTTAACATACAAAGCCCTAAACGGTTTGGGACCTCAGCACCTGACAGAGCTGCTTCTCCTAAGAAGAACTGCCAGGATCACTTGTGCTAGCCAGGCAGGACACCTGGGAGTCCCAACCCAAGGGAGGCATGGAAAGTTTTAACAAGGAGTAGGCCCTTCTCGGTGGTTGCTCCCCAGTTATGGAACCATCTACCCCTTGAACTTCAGCTTGCACCCTCGCTTCAAATTTTTAAAAAACTATTGAAGACCTGGTTGTATAGAATGGCCTTTCTTGATTTCTCAAACATCCAAAAAGGTACCATTCATTTTGCCACTTATCTCCCCCCCCCCCGTTTTATCAATTGCCTGCTGTTTTTATCATCATTTTAGCTTAATTTTAGTTTATTGTTGTTGATTAATGTATATTTTGTTGTCTTATGCTCCTTATATTTTGTTTTTTTAATGTATTCCTTTGTTAGCTTGTTATGTGATTCCATGTTGTTAACCACCCAGAGTAGCCCTAGGGCTACATGGGCGGTATAAAAGTCAAACAAATAAATAAATAAATAAATAAATAAATAAATAAAGTGATACCCCGACTTAAGAGCAGCTCGACTTAAGAGCAGAAAACGGCCTTACAAATTTTAGATATGGTCTGCTCAACGTACAAATATTTTTTTCCATTGTTTTGAGTTTTTAACTTATTTTTTCAATTTTTTAGATAGGCTCCCCGACTTAAGAGTAGTTCGACTTAAGAACATGCATTTGGAATGGATTAAATTCGTAAGTCGAGGTACCACTGTAAATAAATAAATAAATAAATAAATAAATAAATAAATAAATAGGAACAAGGCTGGGAAGGACCATCTTAAACTCTCCTTCCTGTTGGCCTGACGTATCTTCAGGGGCCCACCAGCCAAAACAGATCTCAACCCTTGTGCACACCTTTGCATCTGTGTCATTGTGGCCCATTATGGCACTGCTGCCAGGGGAGCCTTTACATGAGAATATAAACCTCCCAGACTTCTTGTCCTTGTGGGCTTGCTTTCATAGTAGCATGGCAACAGGCCAGGAACTGAGTCACATTAAGGCCGAGGAAATGTGGTATGCTAGTGTCTGTCTCAGCCTCTTCTGGAACCTCAAGTTGGCAGCATAACCAGCATTGGGAGAACCACTAAAGGCAGGTTACCCAGTTCCTCTGAAATCTAGAGAGGTCCTGAAAATGTGTTTATTGATACATTTGGGACTCTAGAAAAAGTAAAACATGAGGCAGGAGACTGCACATCATCATTTCTGGATTGCATCAAGAGGCTATGCGTAGAAACAAACAAGGAAGCAAGTAAACAAAATTGTTTTGTTCGATGCCTAAATCAATAGAGGGGCCCCGAGGGGGTGGCATTGAGAACCACACGTGGCCCATGAGCCATATTTTGACTACTCCTGCTCCTGCCAATTCTTAATCGAAAAACCCACCTTATATGGGAGGTATGTCCCAAAAGAACCCTGCTTCTCAGTAAGCGAAATATATTTCCAGTCAGTTGATTCTTACAAAAAGATGCAGTGCAGAAATGATCATGTTTCTCCTAGTGAAATATTTTCCCCTTCCCTGGACACTCAAGAGATACAATCTTTTGCTTTAGTAGAATCTGCAGGCTGGGAAATTTCAGCCACTTGGATGTTATTTTTAGCAAGTGAAGCACCAAAATGCAATTCTGTTTTGAATTTCCTCAATTTTGGAGAATGCTTAACAGTTTGTAAAGGTGCCAGCAGCAAGATTGGTGGACCCTTGAAGGTTGAATTCAGAATGGCCTTCTGTCTATTTTCAATTTGAAAAAGGCTGGCTTGAGTGGAACAAACACTTGGAGCGACAGATTCTGCATTTCAATGGAAATTGTGCCATTACACAACTTAAATATAACTGCTGCCTTTTTAATTAAAAAAGGACATCATAGCCAAAACTTGTTATTGCACAAGTACCGAAAATAAGAACACACAGAACACACACACATTTTCGTGCCCTGAGATGCGCAGAGCATTTTAACAACAGTGTAAAGATGCAACTCAGATGATGTCTCTGTCTATGGTATACTTCACACGGAGCAAACATTGCACACAGACAGAACATTGCATTCCAAGCAACTCCATGGGAACAAGGTTGGAGGAAATACCCCACATAATACAGCAGTAAAAACATCTCAACTTCTCTCTATTAAAAAACAAAAACAAAGCTTCATTAACAGGGTGCTGCAGGCATTCTAGGAAGTTGTGGGAACCTCCCTCCCACCTTCCTTAGACGGTGTAGTTGGCAGAGAACAAAGTGACAAGGTTCCACATGGCTGTTACACGCACAGGACTTTTACACACTCCGTGTTGACCTTAAGTAAAAAATGATTCACCTTTTGCGGGGTAACCAGCTGCTTCTGAATCCCAGGCACAAGTGCTGGTTACAAGTTGTCGATGGACGTGGGCAACAACTAATGTAAGAAGGTGCTTTGGAAGGATCATGTTCCCAACTGTGGCCAAGGGGTTGGGAGACATAGACGGTTACTTCATGTCCACTCTTGTTCCGGGAGGAAGTTCGTTGTGTGTTGATGCCGGTTGCGGTCACGTGGTCTTCTTGCGGTTCTGTCCCTGTTCCCGTGTACACACGGGCGTGATGGATGATACCGGCATGACTGTTTCTGCACGTCCTCGTTCCATGATGAGATATGAAATTCCATGCCGTTGTTCTCTGTCCCCCCCCCACCGGCCCGACCTTCCGTTTTTTGATGTTTTGATTCTCCGAAGCCTTGCCTTCAATGCGTTACAGACCTAAGTTTGAGGCATTTGTCTTTTAATCGCTCTGCACTGCGTTGCTGACTCCATAGGGAATGTACTGGCAAATGGCACTTCACACTCCTGCCACTAGATGGAGAATGGCACCTTGCGTGACAAGCCTTACCTCACGGGCTCTTGTATTGGAATGAGAAGCGAGATGAGGAGATTCCCGAGGCCAGGGAGGGGAATCTCTCATCCCGCTTAGATCGCAGTTTAGGGGGTGTGGTCGGGATGAGCTCCCCTCATCCAGCAATGGACATGCGGTTAGATTTCTTCGTACCGGTCCCCAGTGGGACCGCAAACAGCGATGAGATGGATGTGAAGTACCAGTCATAGTTTCAAGGTTAAAGCCATCCTCAAACTTGGCACAGCTCCAAGCCAAACCAAAACAAAAGAAACACAAAGGCCCTGGAAGGGTTGGCAGAAGGTGTGGAACTAGTCCAGCGACAGGCAGCCTCTGATGCGTAGCCTGCCCTTGGTGCCTTTCTATGAGCAATAGATTTGGGCTTGGTGGTTCGGGCCAGCTGATGCTACTTTCCATCAAGGGTGGGAGGTGTGTGTGTGCGTCTGTGTGTGTGTGAGATGCGACAGCAGCAGTTCCACTTGTGTCTCCAAATAGTAGGAGAGCTTGGGCCTCCATGATGTCTCACAAGGTGTGTTGGTTTCAGAATAACTAAACCATTAATTCTACGCAGCGCAGTACCACCTCCCATTGATGTGCAGGTGGTATAATAACCCCTTTTGTACTGTTTTAAGCTGATAACGGAGCACCGGAAGTCCTTACACAGATGTGCCCATTACATTCCTGCTATAGTTCAGGATGATTATCCTCTGGCAATGCAGCCAATTTAAATGTGCATTGTTGTGATGTCTCCTATAGGACTCGAGGCGGGGTGTAGGAAAAGAAACAGGGCATGGGAAGAACTGTCTCTGTTATAGAGTTGGGTATGTTTTTAATCTCTCTGACTTGATGTTTCTGAGTGGCTTTCCTTCTCTTGGGGGAGCAGAGATAATGCCCACGAAGTGCTGCACTTTCTTTCCCAACCAGTGGGCGACACAGCCTTGTGTTCAGAATATGTTATCCATCATGAGACGTAGGCATGGGGCTCTTCAGCATCAGTAGGATGCTAATTCTGAAGTGGTGGGAAGCTCTGGCTAGCGGCGGTGCACAAGGCTTCTGGGGACAGGCAGAATGCTCTTCAGTGCACTTCAAAGGGGGTTCTCAGTTACAGGGGAAGAGGGAGGAGGGGGGAAAAGAGAGATTTTGAAGTTTTTTTAGCTGCCAGAAAGCTTGAAGGAGAGGCCCTGAAGTTGTTCTTTTATAAGCAGTGATAATGCAGGTAAGGCTTTCCCACTTAATTTAAGTGCAGGCTTTTCAAACTTCATAGCGGCTGCACCGTGAGAAGAAAATCCAGTCATTTTCTGAAACGAGTCTGCTGGCTGCTGTTGTCGTCAAGTGCGCTGGAAGCTGCCTTGTACTAGGGCAACCCATTGGACCGTCTCTTCCACTATTGTCACTGTGGATTGGCATCAGCACTGTAGGGCTTCCCCGCCTTACCTGCAGAGGCTGGGGATGGGATTTGTGGCTTTTGCATGCAAAGCCTATGGTTTCCCCCTAAGCGATGGCCATTTCCCACCTACAGTATATCCCTATCTTGTTGATGAAGATGACGGTTTTGATTTTACCACATCAGTGTATCTACTCATGATATAGAATCGTAGTTGGTGTTGAATTAATCACCTATTATGTAATACTTCACTTATTTACTATAAGGTTACCTATAATGTATGTGTCGTGTCGTTATAGTCATGACCGACTCTTCGTGACTCCATGTCCATGGAGTTTTCTTGGCAAGAATACTGAAGTGGTTTGCCAGTTCCTACTCAAGGCGCCTACAGCACGTGGTATTCCTTGGTGGTCTCCCATCCAAGTACAGTGGACCATTGTATAACAAATGGTTTGTATAACATAAAATCTGTACAACATAAACAATTCCGGAGATAGGGGAAATTTGCTTAACAGAATTGTCTATGGGGCAAATCCATTCAACATAAAAATGGTTGTGATTAGGGATTACTCTGTTTTCAATGCATTCCTATGGGAAATTTGTATAAAGGAAATTTTCATTTGGAATGAATTAATTCCTTTATACAAGGTACCACTGTACTAGCCAGGGCTGACCCTGCCTAGCTTCTGAAATCAGGCAAGAACGGATGTAATAATTGGCCTCAAAATTGAGTTATCCAGATAGTTGAGGTGGCCAGAATGCTTTCTTTGTAGGGAAGGGTTAAACTCTTTGGAACTGCTAAGTTTTAAACAAAAAGTGACTTAAGAAAATGACATTATGGAGGTTTATGATATTATGCATGGTGTGTCAGAATTAAAACAGAGGGCTTCCTTTATTTTACTTTCTGCTAATCCTTGGGATCTGGTGGGTCAATGGTTGGCAGTAGAACTGGCCCAGGCTGCAGGCTGCTCTTCTTTGCACAACACATAGATCAATTTATAGCATTTGCTGCCACAGGTGGGAATTTTTCTTTTTTTGGAATAATACTTCTTTATTCCCATAATCCTCCAGTTTGCATGACCTTTGTGATGTCATGGGGCTCACAGAAGTTGGCAAGGCTTTCAGACGACTAGGAACTACAGTATCTTGTTTGTGTGGTGTGTTTTATCCATCACCAGTGTGTCAGTCATCTCAGAAACCCAAGGGCTAGGGTGGGAAATTCACCTCTTCCCTACCCAAATCTTTGCCTTTCTGGCAATCCATCATTACATGACTCTCTTGTTCCTCTCCCCTCGGCTTTGACCCCACCCTCAGAGTCATGCATTTAGGTACAATCAACAATACAGAGTTGAACAATTAGCCAGTCCATCTGCCTGGGTGGGTATCCATTTTCATAATCAACATGAGGGGCAAGAGAGTGTGTATGTATGGGTAGGGGTATGCACATTTGTAATGGGTGCTTGTTTTTTCCTCATTCTGGCCATGTTACATGGCAGGAAAAGCTAGCTGGATAATTATTTCAAAGTGGGCATTTTTCTTTAAATTTTCTTTTAAGATGCAACTAAAACAATGCTTGTCTTTGACCCTGGCCCATGTATTCCTTCCCATTCCTTCCTAGCATTTCCCTACCTACAGTATTTGGTGTGACATACATGACCACACATTTATTATTTCTACTGCCACCACCAGTTTCCTGGATATCTTTATTTATTTTAATAAGAGAGTCTAACACTAAGGTGTATTTTCAAAATAAAACTTGGAACGTTTATTGATGAACAATTAGATCTTCAATATTATTTCTATAGTGATGACTGATTCACTTATATGCTTTTAAAGCACATAGTTCACAATTACTGCTTATTTATTCGCACAGTTACTTTTTTAATAACAGAAATTATATTTATATAACTGTCTTTATACCAGACACTAACCAGCCTCAAGATTTCACTCCTGACTGACTGTTAAATAACTATCTTAGATCTTAACTGCTTTATGACTCTCTTGCTTCTCCTCTTTTACCACAGGGTTCTATGCATTTATAGTCTTTAGCCACATCCACCGCTCAATGATTGGTTACTCTGAACACTCACATCAATATTCATAAATACCAATACATATGTGTAACCAACCCTGTTTGTCACACTTGGTAGCCCAGTACCTACAGTTACAGTTAAGTCCAGATCTGGCCCGACCCACCCGCTCTTCGGTGGCCCTCTCGCTGCGAACTGTCACCCCGAGGGAGGCCCGTAAAGCGAGCAGTCGCGGACGGGCCTTCTCGGTGGTGGCACCATCTATCTGGAATAAACTCCCCGGCAAATTACAGCAGGATCCCTCGCTGGCGGCGTTCAAGAAGAACCTTAAGACCTTTCTCTTTCGGGATGCCTATGGCGATGTTTAGGGGCTCCGTCTGTCTTTTTTTCTTTTTAACCCGCCTATCTATGCTCGGAAATTGCTGTCTTAGCTACTTCGCTGTTTTTATTTGTTCTCATTTTAATGCTGTGAACTGCTCTGAGTCCCCTTTGTGGGAATAGGGCGGTATACAAGTGTGAATAATAAATAAATAAATAAATAAATAAATATTACTCCCCATATTGGTACCCAAGGCAAGCAGCACAAAAGGTGCCCCACAATCAACCTTGTAACTCATCATGTGAATAGAATGCAAGATACTATTGCTTGCAGCACTGAACACCTTTTCAGCCTTTCTCTCAGCCACACGAGATTAGCAGAGCTGATGGTTTAATACAAGTGTATTTTGATACATATGCATGTGTGATGGAACTAAATGAAGCTGTGAAAGATAGGAAGGAATGGGGAACATTGATCCACAAAGTGACCAAGAGTTGAACAAGACTGAATGAATAGACAAAGAAGATATATTGTTCATCACATAATAATAAGATAATAATATATTGCCATCAAGTCAATCCTGACTTAGGGTGACCCTTTTTGGGGTGTTCAAGGCAGAGACTACATAGAAGTGGTTTCCATTTCCCTCTTCTGCCTCAGTGAGGCTGCTTTGTTGACCATTTCCCTTCCACTCCCCACTGGATTTTCCAGATAAATGCATATGTTGATTCTAAATGTCTTTGCTGTGTCCAGTAGGAGAAGGGGTGCAGCCTCTATTAGTGAACCTTCAGCCCTTCAGATGTCTTGGACCTCAACTCCCACAGTCCATTGTCATGGGCAATACAGGCTTGGAATTTAGGGAGTTGAGGTCCAAAACATCTGGAGTGCTGAAGGTTCACCACCACTGCCTTAGTATAAACTCCCTATTGACCCACCCTAGTTAACGCCTGCTACAAGTCACAAATACTTAAAATGACACCAGAAAAGGCCAGACAAAACAATGCGGCAACTTAGAATCAGGACAAGAACACTATTTTTCAAAGGTTAACCAGCAGCTGGAGCCATTGCCTCTGTCCTTTCTAGGGCTTCCATTCCCTGCTAGTAATTTATATCACATAGACACATGGGTTTTCCCCAGGCTGTATACTGCTGCTGAGGCTTTAGGGGCAGTGGTTCTCAACCTGTGGGTCCCCAGCTTTTCCTGAACTGCAACTCCCAGAAATCCCTTCTAGCACAGCGAGTGGTGGAGGCTTCTGGAAGTTGCAGTCCAAGAATAACTGGGGACCCACAGGTTGAGAACCACTGCTTTAGGGAGATACTGCTGCTGCTAGGGTTTCTGCAACAAAAAGACTCATAAGCTTTAGTGCTGGTGCTCCACTATCTAAACTTTGCTCCAGGTACCATAATGGGCCCATGGGCCTACTGGCAATCTCCCCTCAGCCTTGCCTTTTAGTTATTTCATATAAAAGCATCTCATAGACCCATAAAATCTATCAGGAGTACAACAGGTAAAGCCTAGGGTTTTCTAGGTAAGGTAGAAAGGTAGAAAGTCTAGGTAAGGTCCTCCTCGACATTCCTAGCTGGACACTGTCAAAAGAACCATGATGTTGAACTAGCTCACCAACTGCTACCATCACTGATCAACTCCAGCCGGTGACCAGAGTGGAAGGACCTGAAATCCCACAACATCTGGAGTGCTATTGGTTGCCATCTTTTGTCAGAAGGAACCTGACACACAGACATTAAATGAGTCAACTTTAGGGCAAGATTCTTGAAAGTAGTGGCCTGGCACTTGAACCATGAACGTTCTTCTCTTTAAGACAAAAGAGAACTTGGATTGCTATTGTGTCCATCTTCACTAGCTAGTGCTGTTGTCCCCATCCCTTGGAGAGCCGTTTTCCTAGTTTGCTTCAAGTCCTAGGAGATGAGTTTGCAACAGTTTTATATATGTGCATAGAACATTTGCACATTCCTTGCACCACTTCCTACTGATTGTAAATGGTACTAAATCTATCACACTGAGACTATTGTACTTTGGACCTATTATGTGAATTTAAAAATAATTGGATGAGAAAGCTTTCAGTTAAGCTTTCTTTCACATCTTGTCTATCAATCATCCAAGAGGTTTTTCACCCAATAACATTGCAAAGGTTGTCAGTAGCCAACCAGAACATAAGTGGTGTGTGTGTGTCTGTGGAGTTGGAATTCTGAAGTTGTAAAAGGGTCTGGACAGGTTGGAAAAACAATGGGGCTGTTCTTTCTTAGTTTCACTAATTCCTTGTGGGTGTGACAGCACCCGGGACTCTCCATCTTGTGCTGCCTTTCTGCCTGGCTCTCTATTTCTATCTGGGATCCCCACCCCACCCCTTTTGCTTTTTTTAAGCTTTATTTTTGAGCAGCTGCCTTCCATTTCTTAAGGAGTATTTTTTGCAGATGCCTGTTTTTCTTCTGGACTCATAAAAGTCATCTGATGGAGGGATAAGAGAAATTGCCCCATATTTTAGTTATTTTGGTTGTGGGGTGAGTGGGGTGTTGCTTGTAATGTTCAATTTATTTGCTTGCTTGCTTTTCTTTGTTTTTCGGAGGGGTGTCTGTAGATGCACATGTTTTATTTTGCTATTTTGTGTATGGGAGAGTAGGGTGTTTTCCCCGTTTAACTGATTTTCAAACAAATCTTATTTTCTTAATCTACTGTGTATTCATTCCGTTAAAGGGTATACGGGAGTTTGGTACCATTTTGTTTGCTTCTTTTGGTGTTTGGAGGCTATGCACATACCTATTTGTGGCCAAATGGTGATTCTTTTGTATATGTTTGTTTCATTAATTACTTTAGGGTGGCACTTTTCCTCCAATGAAAGGTATACCTGGCCTTCTTCCTTTGTACTGTGTTCTCACTACAGCCCTACCAGCCCTAGAGAGACCACCTGGTAGTGGGGCAGCTAATTTGTTTATAAATAAATAAATAAATAAATAAATAAATAAATAAATAAATAAATAAAAGGAGAGAATGACTGGCCCAAGGCCACCCAATAAGCTTCATGACTTAGTATGTACAGTATCTGATTTTATATTTCTACAATCCCATACTATATGGAATATAGAATGTGGCCTGTTTAAATACTTATCAATTCAGAACCTGTTAATCAGTTTCGGGAGATGATGAGGATGCTGGATGCCTGAGAATTTATCCTGCCTCACTTTGAAAGTCTGATTTGGTCTACTATGGCTTTGGCAAAGTATGGCCAGCTCCATGTGTGCATTGTTCCAGAGAGCTAAAACTGGTTTTGCTCATCTGAGTATTTTTTTGCCGCATCTTTCTGCATACATAGAGAAATCTACTGCTTCCTCTTCCTTAACATCAACAAATTTGTGTCAGGTTCAGGAAGCAGACAATGCCTAAGCATTATAACCTCCTAAATAGGAATAAAAGCTTGGCTTGACTGTATTTGTCGTAGCTTTTTAAATTATACTTTTGTTTTGCTTGCATCTGTAGGCTATAATCACCTGATTACTTTTTAATTTTATGACTCTTTTTCCCATTAGGAAATAATCTTTGAAAAACCAAAGAGGGAGAGATTAAAATGAAGCAATGTTGTTTAAGCACAGAAGAAAACCAAGCATTGGAAACTTTCTGTTTAATTCACCAATGAGCTGTATTCAGAGACTTAAAAAGACCTGAGTGACTTGTTCATAGTTGACCCTGGCAGATGATGATATTAATAGGTTATTGACTTGCTAGGCCTTAAACAGCCGGAGGGAACATCCCTAGCAGTAGCTGCAATGCACTAGAGATTGGTATCATTGATTGGTCTCTTTAACCCATCATCTCTGGGCATTTAAACAATGATATACGCTTGACAAATCTAATATTTCATTTTCTACTTGGGGACCACAAAACAGAAATTTAAGAGGTTGGGGTAAGGGAAGAAGACAACAGGATAAAGACTTACCAGAAACATGGACAAATTAAAGAGGAAATTCCAGATCGCTAATGGATAAAATTTTGCCCTGTGTCATAGCCAATAAATACATAATATTGCTTGAAATGTGCAATATTATTTCAAGCAATGGAAGAATCTATATATCTATATCTATATCTACAAAATCCTGATGGTTGGCCTATTTATTGTACATTAACTGTTGGTCTTATTTTAATTGATGAACAAAAGGCAGCACCTTAATTCTGGGAATCATATCAGTAGATGAGACATTAGAATCATAGAATCATAGACCTCAAGGGCCATTCAGTCCAACCCCCTGCCATGTAGGAACCCATATCAAAGTACCCCCGACAGATTGCCACCCAGCCTCTGCTTAACACCCCCCCCCAAGATGGAGACTCCACCACCCTCCGTGGCAGCATATTCCACATTTAGTGTGTATAAAACCAATATAGTTGTTGGTCAGTGCTAAACTGTAGATAGTCGTAGTTCAAGGTTTGAACTATTATTCCTCACTATCCACAGAAAAGACATTCTGAATTCATTTCTACAATCTTCCTGTTAAAGAATGCTAAAAGACAAACATTTTTTAGCATGGCCTGGGAAGACTATAAAAAAGCATTTGACTTGCTACTACACAAACTGAATTAAAACGTGCCAAAAATTTTTTGGGATTAGTAAAAAAATATTCAGAATTTCCTCAACAAAAGCTCTGAAAAATGGAAAACTGCCTTAATGGCCTATATAGTGAAGATATAGGGGAAGATAGCCTTAAAAGAAGAATATCAAATGGGGGATTCTTTGTCACCACTGCTGTTTAACATCTCACTCATTTCCATGTCAATAATTTTTAAATAAAGATGGATTGGGTGACCATATTTCAGAACTAGAAGGAAGAATTAATCATCTGTTATGCATAGATGACCTAAAACTATATGCAAAAAGTTCCACAGAAAACTGAGAAACACAATGTGAATATTCAGTGAAGATATTCAAATCTGATATTGATAAATGTACAACTTTGTCTATACAACACGGCAAGATCCAAATGCTAGATGCAATAGAATTTGAAAATAGTGATATTATAGAATCACTTCAAGTGATGACAATTGTAAATATCTTAGAATATTAGAAGCAGATAACATCCTGAACACCTAAGTTAAAGAACAGACAGAGAGCGAAAAAAACCCAAAAGGTTCTACTTCTATACTGCCCCATAGATACATCTGAAGACTTCATTATGAAAAATCTTAAAAGCAAAATTTAATGGTGGAAATGCAATTAAAGCCAGAAACACTCGGGCAATTCTAGTAATTAGATACCCAGCTGGAATTAGAGATGGGACCCAAAATGAAAATGAAGAACTGGATTGTAAAACATAGAAACTAATGAACATGCATCACTCACTACACTCAAAAAGTGTAGTTTATATTCACCATGGAAAAATGGGGGCCATGGATTGCTGCACATACAACAGGTAGTAGAGGAGAAAAGAAGACTAAATAATTATATTAGTATAAGTAGAGAAAAATTACTTAAGGAGAAAATGGAGAATACTTTGAAAACAAGAGAAATAAAGACTCGATATAAGAAACAACAATTTGAAAATAAACTAAACAGTTGGAAAAATAAACCATTATGTTGGCAACACCAGAGAAATAGTGATAGGAAGCATGATAATAATTTAACATGGGCACAGCTAAAACTGGGGTTCATTAAGAAACCAACTGGAGGCTTGATTTTTGCTGCACAAGAACAAGCACGCCAAAAGAATGTGATAAAAGCCAAGATCAGAGCTAACCGCAAATGTTGACTCTGCCAAGAAAAAGATGAATTTGTGTCACATCTCATCTATGAATGTTCAAAGTCTGCACAAAGAGATTACAAAATTAGATATGTTGGAGTGCCAAAATTATCAATTAGTGCCCTAGGAAGCTTCAGCAACAATAATTACTTGCCAGCGTCCAAAAACCCATGGGAACATGAGATAGAGAAGATGTCAGAAAATGACAAAGTCAAGATCTTGTAGATATGCTGGATCCAAACTGATAGACACCTTGAATGTAAAACACCAGACACAATAGTAATTGAGCTCAAGAACTGGAAAAATAGTAATTAAGCTCAAGAACTGGAAAAACTAACAAAATACAGAGACCTGGAAATCAAATCATCTTGCTTGTGGATGAAACATACTTCAGTGGCCTCAATAGTCATTGGGCTTTAGAAACAATATCAAGAAATTTCACACAATTTTACAAGCAACATTACAACACCATCAGAGCTGCAAAAATGGCAATATTAGAAGAGCATACATACATATTTAACAGATACTTGGGTTTTTGTTTTCCCCCACTGCTTTAGAATTATAATTGAACTTGCTAAAGGTGTTATTCAGTTTTGGAAGATTCCAAGCACTGCCTATCTACTTATAGGGTTGCTTCCATGTATGTTATCAGTAAAGCACACAACACAAGTGCCATGTTAAAAGATAAAATATATTTGGCATATTTCTGTATCAGAAGTGCAACCTTTTGCCCTCCAGAGGTTTGCATGGTAACTCCCATAAGATCTTACCATTAACTAAGCTGGCAGAGGCTTTGAAATACTGGAGGGTCAAATGCCCCCCCGCCCTGCCCATGATTGTTTAATTGTCACAAAAATTGATACATGGACACAGATAGGGGGCAACATTAAGAATGTAGCCCTTTACATGAAGACAATGGCTGCCCAGGTATGGGGCAGACAACTGCTCTTGGTTGGAATAAACTAATCAAGTAGGTTTTCCCCACATGTAACTCAGAGTCAGCGTTTTAGAACTCAGCGGAATGAACTCCCATGCAAACATGGCTTAGAGATGTGCTGTGCAAGGCTGCCTGCCCCCTCTTTGCTGCCGTACATTGTAGCTGACAGCTGCCTGAGCTACATTTGATGCACGTGGAGTTGTCAGGGATGAATTCAAGTCCTCAGGGATGAATTTAGCTCCCCCACCACAACCTCAAGCTTTGTCCATGTTACTACGATTGCCTTCTCTAACATGTTTGTGCAGCCATAAAATATAACTTGGCATGTTGTAGTACTTGGATAGGTCTTTCGTCTTCATGTATTCATAATGTAAAGACATTTGTCTAATGCATATTGCATTAACATATGCATGTGCACATTTGTCAGAAATGGTACTCCCAAAAATGCTGCACTGTCAGGCTTATGTTAGCTGAGCTTCTAAGAACCAAGCAATAAAACAGATTTTTAAAACAAAAGGTGCTTAACTGCGAAACCATGGTGATAGGTTCCATTTGGGTATTACTGTACTGTTTCAACCTTGTGCCCTTCTGATGTACAGCCATGACGTTAAAAGTTATGTCCCTCTTGGAATGATTCTCTCTGATGTGACCTCTGGTTTCACCTGTCATTACCTTCATCCATTTTGACTCCTGCTTCCACCCATCCAGGTGTTCCCTCCGGTTTACTGACCCACTCTGTGCCCTACTGGTGCGAAGGAGCGTCAGCCATTTCTGGGACATATGTGGCTGCAGCAAGATTCCATGATGATATCCCGTCTATGAAAGATGTGGAGCTTGTATGTGCAAATGCATGTACAGTTGCTTTCTTTGTCAGCCGTTAGAGCTGCAGATAACTCCGTTAAGATTTCTCAGGGAAGAGGTGGCCATGTTAGTTGCAACAAAAGAGTCTTGTGGCATCATGAAAACTAGAAAACTTCATATGGATGAGCTCTTGGGATGTTCCCCATTTCATTAGATGCTTGTATCAAATTTGTTGCTGATTAAGGTAGAAGTGTGAATCTTGCAGTCTTGGAGAAAAACTGCAAGGAAAAGAAAAATCCTTCTTTTTGCCGCACAGAGCATATTCTCTGTGTGATGGTTGGTTTGTTGCTCGGTTTTATGTTGAGAAATCTAATCGGAAATGGTCACAAAATACTGGGATTTCTCCAATGTTTTGTGGTTATCCCCTCAAAAAACAAAAAAACAAAAAACAAACAAACAAAAACAAAAAAACAACAACACCAATCTTTTAGAACAGTTCCAACTCCAGCTCAAAATGGCATTCTTCCCATGCATGATTTCCTGCAAGGAACGTTGCACCATGAAGTTTGTTGCACAAAAGAACAGCTGAAAAACATGGTGAGTAGAGATGGGCACAAAACTGATTTTTCCCATTGCATATTTTTGTTTTTCATTTTGTTCCTTAAGGAAACAAAAATAAAAATGAAATGACCCATCAAAGAAAAGCAAAACGAAATGGAAATTTTTGTTCTGTTCCATTTTGTTTTTCATTTTCCCACAGGAGTGCATTGAAGCAATGCATTCCTATGGGGAAAAGCCCATATTTTCCCCACCCACACACCCGATCGGGTGGAGAAAACCACAGGCTATTCATTCATTCATTCATTCATTCATTCATTCATTCATTCATTCATTCAGCTGGCTCATGGGGCTTCGGGTGGCAAAAAAGTTTAAAAATCCTGAGGTTTCCCCCACCTGATTGGGCATGGGGAAAGCACAAGATTTTTAAACATTTTTTTTGCCACCTGAAGCCCCACACACCAGCTGATCGGTGCTTGGGGTGGCAAACAAAACAAAACAAAACAAAGCACTGACTGGCAGGGCCCTGTGCTCCAGCTGATTGGCGCTAGTTTTTTAAAAAAGCACCAGCTGGCAGGGCCCCAACAGTTGTAAAAAAAGAAAAATAAATAAATAACAAAAAACAAAAACAAAACAAAAAGAAAACTTTTTAAAAAATTATTTTGTACGAAATGAAACAAAATGAAAAAAACTGAAATGAAAAATGAAATGAAACACCATTTTGGCATTTTGTGCCCATCTCTAATGGTGAAACTTGAAAAATCACTCTAAACAAGCTCCTGCCCCCCAGGTATTCTTCACATGCTACAAGGCTGTGCTGGTTTGGAACACTTTACTAGTACTGCCTGTTGTGGAGTGAAAAGGAGATGAATGTGATCCTGTTTTCATATTAGATAGGTGTCATGGGATAATTAATGGAAGGGTTGAACACATAAACTTGACAGCTGTATGCATGTGTGATTGAATCAGGGCCCTTATTTTTAAGTAGACATAAATGAAAACTATGGAGGATGAACTACTCAGATGTTTATTTTATTCATTTCAAAATCCTCTATATCATCTTAGTTTACAAGATAGCTTGCACTGTAATTAAAAGCGTAATTAAACAGTATTAAAAGCACAGACTAAAACAGCAGCTTAAGTAAAGGTAACAGGGACCAATAAACAAATAAACAGTTGCAATACCTGCAAATTAATTTGAGAAGAGGAACCTAAATGATGCAGCAATGTTAGAATGTCAAAAATTATAATGCACTCTGATGGGGAAGTAAGGTCGCATCCTGGTACACAATATCCTGGTCTAACTTTGATTAAATTCATAGGGACTTTTGATTGGAAATGTTTAGGATTCCACTTTAAGAGTCATGACATCACTTTGGCTAAAGTCCTGCTATTCTTTGTGTTACTCCTGTGGAGCAGCATCTTTGAACAATAGCTGATATTTGGATTATATTGAGTAGAAGTATGGCTGGAGGAGCTCTCCCTAAGACAGGCATGTCCAAACGTTGGCCCTCCAGATGTCCTTTGCTATTGGAAATACAGCCTTGGAATTCTGGGAGTTGTGGTCCAAAACATCAGGAGGGCCGAAGTTTGGACATGCCTGCCCTAAGATACACAACGTATTTTTGTTTTATCCATTTCATTCTTGTAATCTGCAAGGAGACTATTGCCAATAAAGATGTTCTACTGACAAGGGTGATTCAAAAGGCTAATTCCATTAGCACAATTAAAAGTCATAAATTTTCAAGAGGAGGGGACAACTTCCCCTCCTCACTGTGGGTTGCAGTGTGCTCTAAAAACCTACTTCACTGGCCTGGTAAGCCTTCTGCAGCTGATTGCTGGTTGTGGGGGGGAAATACCTTCACCATACAGTACCAACACAACATTGGCCAATATGTTGAAGCGTGACACAGTTGCAGAAGGGCAGCTGCGTAGGTGTTCCCTTTGCTGTCTTACTCCCAGGTTGCTTAAGAAACACTGCTTATGAAATTGATTGTGCAGCCAGTTGCACAACCAGTGAATGCTCAACAGGGGGCCTGCTGGAGTGGCAAAACAATTATTAATAGTTGTTCTCAAATAGTATCAATTCTGACTCATTGCATCGGCCAGAATAAAATAACATTTATTTATTTATTTATTTATTTATTTATTTATTTATTTCTGAGTATTTTTACCCCGCCTTTCTCCTTGGAAAAGGACCCAAGGCAAATGACAGTAAACATGATGGTAGAAACATCTTAAACTGACTTTCCTGGAAGCCAATCTTGTTGAATGGCAGAGTTTAGGAACATTATTTTCATTGAACTACAAGTCCCAGATCCCGCTGTCCTTAGAGGGAAGACCCCTTTGATCAGAGCTGTTTTCCAAGTCCTGATCAAACGAGTCCGACATCTCAGTAAACATGGATTGAAACAAAGAGCAAGGCACTTTTCAGAAACAGCTCACTGTGACTCTCAGTGGATGCCTTTGATTTCCTGGGCCCTGCACTGAAAGAGCCAAGGCTGTGATGGGGAGTGGTAAAACAGGGTGGGGGGGGCACAGGAACGTTGAGCATCCACTGCCTGCAGAGATGACTACTCTGAAAATTTACACCATGCATTATCAATTGAAAAGAAATCACTCATCAGAGCAGAAAGTCATGGTATCATCTGCAGCGAGTAAGGGCACGTATAGATCAACGCATGATGAGCTATAATATAGGCCATTTTTCTTTCTTCAACACATTATGCAGATTGTCTCCTCTATGTGCCATTTCCACATGCAGGGGAGGGGGGTGTGGGGAAAAAACCCACACACCCAGAGAGTGTCAGTCGCTGCAGACAAGGCTAGATCCAGCCATTTCACTGATAATGGAAGCACTTGGTGACTGCTTTTATTATTCCACCGTTGACTTCCTTTAGCTTCCTGATGCACAAACCTGTCAGCTGGAGTACTCTCCACCCTTCTGATAAGTGTGTGTTAGAAGTCTCCCTTGCTATCTCTTTCTGTGTGGCTTTCTGTAACTCTCTTCCTCACTATGTTAATCCTCATTTAGAGCAATTAATCTTGGAGAATAGCCCTGTAGCAATCAGCTGGTGTTTCTCATGAGAGGAAGTGCTCGTCAGTGTGGTGAAGAAAATAAGCTTTTTCCAGAACAAATTCAGTGACACCCAAACACTCCAAGAGATGAGTTCACTTCAGAAGGGCTTGATGTTTTCTCTCTTCTTGTCATGTTATAAAGAGTGGGGCTCAGTGTTGTGTATATACATAGCCTAATATCTCAACCATTCATTGGAAACCCTTACTGATGGTTCATTTGAGGGAGATTTCAGAAGGAGATTGCCTTGTGCTGACCCCTATCACTAGGAGAAGTGAGGCAGTTAATTCAGGTGGTAGAATTTGTGACTAGACATGGGCACGACTTGGCGAAATTCTCGTTTCCGTTTCCGTTACTCGTTTCTGTTACGCAACGGAAACGGAAACGACAATTAAGCCATCAGAACTCGAACTTGAACCGACAAAAGAAAAATTGGGTCTGATTTGTCGTTGTCGTTCCTGGCATCGCAGCGATCGCGCGATGCCAAGCGGCACAGAAAAAAAGTTTTAGAAATAACTCCCCCCCGATTCCCGGCCAAAAAAGCAGGCGAAAATATGCCTGCTTGAGGGCACCTACCAGAGGGGTGGTTTCTGGGGGGGTCCCCACTCCAGCCTTCCCCCCCTCCTGTCCTGGGCTGCTGGTACCGGGCTGGGAGGGGGCATCCTCGGCGTCTCCATTTGCCATGCGGTGCGGGGGGGATCCAAAATGGTGACCGCAATATTTTTTTTGAAATCGTGGTCCAAAAACCCACCAAAGCACCACAGAAACATGCGAAAATTAGCTATTTTAAATGCTTGAATTTCTACAGTAGCAGCAGTGGGCTTTTCTTGCAACAAAACGTCTCCATTGATTTTATTTTATTTTATTTTATTTTTATTTTTTTACACCTGTGCACGCGCAATGATGGGCTGGCCATGGGATGGGACCATGCAAATTTTTGGAGCCAATCCACCAATCGCATGGCCAGGTTTTGCTGAGACTTGCTGGTACCAGGCTGGGAGGGGGCATCCTCGGCATCTCCATTTGCCATGCAGTGCGGGGGGATCCAAAAAGGCGACCGCAATATTTTTTTTTGAAATCGTGGTCCAAAAACCCACCAAAGTACCACAGAAACATGCGAAAATTAGCTATTTTAAATGCTTGAATTTTTAGAGTAGCAGCAGTGGGTTTTTCTTGCAACAAAACGTCTCCATTGATTTTATTTTATTTTATTTTATTTTTATTTTTTTACACCTGCGCACGCGCAATGATGGCCTGGCCATTGGATGAGACCATGCAAATATTTGGAGCCATTCCACCAATCGCATGGCCAGGTTTTGCTGAGACTTGCTGGTACCAGGCTGGGAGGGGGCATCCTCGGCATCTCCATTTGCCATGCGGTGCGGGGGGATCCAAAAAGGCGACCGCAATATTTTTTTTTTAAATCGTGGTCCAAAAACCCACCAAAGTACCACAGAAACATGCGAAAATTAGCTATTTTAAATGCTTGAATTTTTACAGTAGCAGCAGTGGGTTTTTCTTGCAACAAAATGTCTCCATTTATTTTATTTTATTTTATTTTATTTTTATTTTTTTACACCTGCGCACGCGCAATGATGGGCTGGCCATGGGATGGGACCATGCAAATTTTTGGAGCCATTCCACCAATCGCATGGCCAGGTTTTGCTGAGACTTCTGGATGTGCCAGAGAGGGCATAAAAAGCCCACCAACCCTAATCCTAATCCTAACCCTAACCCTAACCCATACGCCAGTACATTGTGTTCTTAGTGGGCCAGAGGCACCCAGAGGTACAGCCCACTAACCCACCCTAACCTTAACCGTTACCCTAAGCCTAGCCCTTACCCCCTAACCCCATGATCTGGGAAGTCAAGTCGCGCTAAATCGCGGCGGTAATGACAAACGACACGACGAAATGACAAATTTTTGAAAAATTTCGCAAAAAATGGAAACGACCCGAAACGGACCTGTCCTGAAAAACGACAACTCGAAAAAAAAATTTTCTGGTCATGCCCATCTCTGTGACGTGGCAACCAGCTGATGGAAGAGAGGGTATGTGCCTCTGTATAACCTAGTTTAGATTTCAGACAGAGGATAGTGCCCTGTCATTGACTATGACGGTTACTTCACGTCCACTCTCGCCCCGGGAGGAAGTTCATTGCATGTTGATGTTGGTCACGGTCACATGGTCTTCTTGCGGTTCTGTCCCTGTTCCCGTGTACGCACGGGTGTCATTGATGATACCGGCATGACTGTTTCCACACATCCTCCTTCTGTGATGAGATGTGAAATTCCATGTCTTTGTTCTCCGGGGTTTTTTTCAGCCCAACCCTCCATTTTTTGATGTTTCAATTCTCTGAAGCCTTGCCTTCAATGTGTTACGGGGCTAAGTTTGAGGCATTTGTCTTTTAATCTCTCCGTGCTGTATTGCTGACTCCATAGGGAATGTACTGGTGAATGGAACTTCGCACTCCTGCCACTAGATGGAGAATGGCACCTTGCGTGAGGAGCCTTACCTCAATGGCACTAGTATCGGAACAAGAAGCGAGACAAGATTCCCAAGGCCAGGGAGGGGAATCTTTCCTCCCGCTTAGATTGCAGTTCAGGGGGTGTGGTCAGGACAATTTCCCCTCATCTTGCAATGGACGTGCAGTTAGATTTCTTCGTACCGGTTCCCAGTGGGACCGCGAACAGTGATGAGATGGACATGAAGTATCAGCCAAAGAAGAACACAGCACAACACAATCTGCTCAAGCACTTCCCCAAATTCTTGCCTTCCTTTTTGGGTCCCAAACTTCAACAAGAAGTTGGGGTTAAAAAGCCTTCTGTAGCCCACAGTTCTAGATCTTTCTACCCAGAATGTCATAGTTATGTGCAACAGATTGAAGGCTATACTGAGTGCCATAATTTGTTCCTATGTGAATCAGAAGGAAGAAATAATAGTCAATGAGCATGATAATCTGGGTAAGCTCTCTATCACATCTTCAGTTTATGTAGGGGGACACCACATCTCCTGAGACATCCTATCATGTCCAATTGCACGTCCACCCCTGAACAAATAAAGAGCAAATAAACCAAGTAATCAGAAAACAAAAACAAAAACAAAAAATGCTGTTCTTAACATTGTTGTCGTAGTTGTTGATGGTAGTGAGCTCAAGCATGGATAAGCAGATCTCAAGGAGTAAGACTGTGCACTGGATTTGGACAAATCAAAAAATCTCAAGCTAAATTGCTCTAATAAGGACCGATTTGTTTGAGGTCTAAATCAAAAGTAAAATGGCCAAACTTGATTCTGAAGCACATGCTGAACCAGTTGGGCACAAATTGCTTCAAATTTTTCCTTTTTTAAAACTTGAAATTATCTGAAATTAAGTGGGTCTACGCCTATCTATAGAATGTATCATGACTCCAGATTTCATGTTATACAGTACATCTATGAAAGCCCAATATTGTTATAGCTCTTTTCATGTTCCATTGCATTATCTATAAATTTTGCAAATCATTTCAGTTCCAGGGCACAGATCAAACTAGATGGGTCACAATACCTCTGGACTGAATTAGGATATACCTGGAAGCCCTGAACTGGCCTGAACATTGATTCAAGGAAAATTGCACAGTCCTATCTAGGAGTCTGATTAAAAAAAAAACTTATGCAAGGTATTCAAAGTAATATGCAGCTCTTTACCCCTTTCCCATGTACGTAAAAAGGCCTGCCTGCACTTAGTGAAGTCATCTGTAATTTCTCACCCCCATGTACTCAGGAAATCCAATGTATTGAGGTATAACAGTAGGAAATCCAATGTATTGAGGCATAACTGATTACTGCAATGCGTTCTACGTGGGGCTACCTTTGAAGATGGTTCGGCGATTGCAACTGGTTCAGAATTGTGCGGCACGGCTGGTAAGCAGTGGGGCCACCAGAGATCACATCACGCTGATTCTGCGTAGCCTGCATTGGTTACCAGTTGCTGCCTGAGCCCAATTCAAAGTGCTTGCTTTGATATATAAAGCCCTAAATGGCTTAGGACCTAGATACCTAAAGGACCGCCTCCTTCCATATGAAGCTACCCGGCAATTAAGATCGAGCCAGGGGGCCCTTTTGAAAGAGCCATCTCTCAAGGAGGCAAGAGGGATGGCTTGTAGACATAGGGCCTTCTCGGCAGCCCTCCCCAAGCTATGGGATGCCCTCCCGACTGAGATCTGCCTGGTGTCAACATTGATGACATTTCGGTGCCAGGTAAAAAACTTCCTGTTCAAGAAGTTTTTAATTGATACAATATAGACTGTGGGACCTCTGATGACAATTTTAGTGTAATGGTTTTAGTGTAAGATTTTTATTATTGCTTTGATTATTTATTGTTGTGAACCGCCCGGAGTTCCTCCCCGGAAGACAGGCGGTATATAAGCTCTAAAATAAATAAATAAATAAATAAATAAATAAATAAATAAATAAATAAATAAATAAATAAATAAATATTGATATTCTATTCTTTAACTGTTTTAATTCTTTTGATTGTAAGCTGCCCAGAGACCTTTGGGTAGTGGGTGGCATATAAGTTGTAAAATAAATAAATAAATAAATAAATAAATAAATAAATAAATAAATAAATAAATAAACTGTAGGATTAGGGTTAAAACAGAGCTTGAGTCTCATATTTCCTAGATCCACTGAAAATTCCAGTGCTTCCAAACCATAGGACCATCCCACTGACAGCCATGTATAACCATTCTTTGTATCATGGTCCACAGAAGAATGCCATAGGAGTTTTGTTTCCTCATTCCCTTTGGTCCCAATACATATACACTGTACTATCCCAATCGGCAAATATAAAATACTTCTTGGGCCTTTTTACTGTAAAACAAAACAGAAGAAAACAAAAAAACAAAAACAAAATGCACACACTGTACATAGCAAGTTGGTGAAGTGTGTGGACATTCTTTTCAACTCTTGAAATGACAGTGCTTAACGTTAAACTCCAGTTCTATGGATTTTGCAACAAAGCAAAACTTGGGTTAATAAATGTCTCATTGGGGTGAACAGGGACTTTTTTGGTGTATGGTTACTTTGGTTCAACAGAGGATGTGCTGTGTTCTTCCTGAATGAAATAAAATTAGTTCCACCAAGGAAAACAACAGATCCATCGACAACCCCATTGCCGGAACTCCTTAAACTTCCTCCAGTTCCTTCTGCATTGCAACCATCCACTTCCATCCAATCAACATTTGTCATGCATATCACATCAAATTCCCAAACAGTTCATCCTGCAGACCATAGTTCATCTGCATTGTTCTGTTATTAACAGCCTTTCTTCCAATGTACAACTGTATGACTTCTTGGAGTTATAGGTAATCATCAGGCAGATGAGTTGCCCGGGTTGGATCTGATTCAAAATTGTAACTATGAGCATCACAAATTTATTCCAGGTCCAGCAATATATCAATATATATATGCTGGACCTGGAGTAAATTTGTGCTGCTCATAGTTACCATTTTGAATGGGATAGATAGATAGATAGATAGATAGATAGATAGATAGATAGATTCTCTCTCACACACACACAAACTCTCTCTCTCTCTCTCTCTCTCTCTCTCTCTCTCTCTCTCACACACACACACACACACACACACACACACACACACACACACACACACACACACACACACACACACACACACACACACACACACACACAAAATTATCCACCCAGTCTCTCTTTTCCTTTCCCCCTTCTCCCTCCTCCATAACTGGAGTCAAGATGGAGTCAGTTCAGATTCCTAACCTGGCCAAACATTTTAAATGAGAGTGAGTGATTTGGACCCGGGGAACCACACTTTCTTCTGACCGCAGCTCCACTTCCCCGTGAGGCACCTGCACCCCATCTGTGGATCTAGGTGGAAAGCCTGAGAAGTGGAGCCAAACTAAATTGGCACACTCTTCCCCACAATCCACCTGCACTGGGGTTGTAGTTGGAAGTGGGTGGGGTTTTGCCCTTGGTTTGTTTCCTTTGGGGTGGGATAAGAGGGCTGATTAGTCTGGGGGAGGAGGGGAGACCTTTTGTGAAAAAGTAGTTGTTTGGGAAGTGGCAGTGAAGATAGAAGTGGGTGGCTTGAAGGTGGTTGTTCGAGAAGTTAAAAATGCAAGAAATTTTTCCTTCACAACACAGTACTAATTTTACATAGCACCATATTGGACTAAAATACTGTACTATTAATAAAAATACAGTAGTTCTGAGTACAGATGACAGAAGAGGAGGGGTGTTCCCACAATACACTGCTATACCCTGATAAAAATGCCACCATCAATGTCACTTGAGGACACGCACCCTCAGTGCTACTTTGGATTGATATTGGCAGCCATGCATGCCAGAAATAGCAGAAATCAGTGAGCCCAAATGCTTCAAGAAAAGGAAAGAGTAGCTCTTGCAGAGAGTGCAGAAAAGATCCAAATGATTGTGGGGGGTAGGGAAGTCAGGCTGTTTTGCAAGTACTGTGGTTTAAATTGTGTAGTCTGTGGAAAGGACACCAAACTTTACAGTCCAAATTGTGGGACAATCTGCAGAACAAATCACAGTCTAGGCGGATCCAAAGTCACACCAAAATAAACCAATGGTTTCCACACAGATGCCCATAAGCAAAATCACTTAATAAAATTTCAGGTGATCCAAAAAAACGATGAAAGCATAGAGGTAACAATCTGGACCGACTCATATTGTATTAGGTTGTATTGAGGGCTGGATTACAGCTAAAATGAAAACAAAATGTCTTTTTCCATATTTCCCAGACACAGCTATTATTTACACCTCGGGAAGAAAAAGAAAGGGAGGTGTGTTCATGGAGCATAACACGAGAAGAATCGTAAGTCTAATTAATAATTAGTATAACTAATAATAAGAAACCAGTTCAGGCTACTGATTGCCAACATTCTAGGATGTGGCAGTTGAAGAAGAAGAAGAAGAAGAAGAAGAAGAAGAAGAAGAAGAAGAAGAAGAAGAAGAAGAAGAAGAAGAAGAAGACTAATAATAGAAGTTGAACTACCATACTGAATGTTGAAAATGTCACTGTAAAGGATTGAAGAAAGGGAGAAACCTGGTGGCCTTGGATATCTTATAGTTTATTCTGTCCTAAAAGTGAGTGTTAAGGTTGCTTTCCATTGGGAAGCGGCACACGGTAAATCTTTTAAAATGGCCATCGCCACCTTAAGAAAATTTCCCCACTTTTGCATTAATTGTAGATAGGTTCAGTGGTGGTAACCATTTTTATCCCGAGTCCCTTGGCACTAAATAGCACAATGAAGTGGGGGCTGGGAGGGAGCTTTTAAGAGGGTGGAGAATTTTTGAGACCTGAACAGTGCTACAGCTGTTTGTAGCTGGCTAGATCCCCGAACATAAGCACTGCTATTATTGGGGTTTTGGGCAACATAACACTGCGGGTATTTTGTTGCCAGTCACAGCTTATCTGATAATGTGGATAATGAATGTGGGGAGGGGGGACAAAAACACATGCACAGGAGTCAATAGGGCCACTTTTGTTCCACGGATCATGTTATAACTGGATGCTACTGATCAAATTCAAGAATGGAGGTTGATGGTCAATTCCTGTGTCATTCAAGCCTGGAAATCTGGCAACTTGGATACTAGGAGTGGCAGATGTGTGCTGCAAGTTCCAAGTGATGCTTTTTAGGGGTGGAGGATGGGAAACACTGGAGCAGAGAAATTCTGCAGACTTTTAAAACGTTTGGGTAGAGTAAGGAATTTGATGGATCATTTTCATTTTCATTTTGCTAACCATTGTGACAGAGGTTTCCCAGTTAGAATGTTGTGATCTCCAACTAGTCGCAATAGCTGACAATTAGGTAGCCCCTGAATTTCTGGTGTTATTTGGACTTGCTCGACATCTTCTGAAACACCTTTAGGAGGGGATGGTTGCAACCTTTACTGGGCCGGATGGATCACGTGAGGAGAAGGAACCTCCCAACTAGGATCTGCGTTCACATCCATAGTTGTTTCCAAAACAGCATATTTGTTCAAAGAAGCAATATTAGATGGAGAACTTACAGCTTCTGATGCAGACACTGGCCGGGTCATTATGTCATCTATACGCAGCAGTTTGGCAGCTTTCACCGGCGAGCCATTCCCTGTAAGTGTTCTTTGTCGTTTCTTTTTTCTTCCCATGCTGTAAATAACTAGTTTGGTCTGTAGCAGCAACACTAATTGCCCTCACCCAAAGATAAAATAAATAGATAAAATGGATAAAATAGGGTAAAACAACGTGGTAAGAAATAGACAACTAAAACAAGGATAAAATTTACAGGTAGGAGAGCATAGGACAGCTGCAACTAGCTGGCAGCCATCTTCACCTTCCCCCACTCCAATTTCTGCAAAAAGACGCTTGGATTTCTGCAAAACCAAATTTTACAAATCAGAGAGGCCTTTTGGCTAAGATCAAGTGTAGACAGAGGTTTCTTTTTCTTTTGAGATGGGGAGGTTCTGTCTGATAGCAGCAGTTTCCACCTGTTTGGGATTATCCTGCATCATGGTGGGGAGACATATCCCTGTTTGCTGTGACCTCAGTAATCATCATCATCACCCTCTTTCTCAACGGATTGCTGTTTTCAATTTTTTAAACACAGGATTTACTTGTCAAATGCAAAAGCACATTTAAAGTCTGCTTGGGTCCTCTGTCATGCCTGATAGGTTGGGATTATCCATTCGATGGATCCAGGGTAGAGGAAGATGCCATAGTTGAGCAACTCAACGGCGGAGATTGGAAAATCAATTTGGTTCCCTGGTTCCCTTAACAAAAATGGCTTTGCAGAATGGCACAGAACTGTTTTTCAACCATTGTCAAGAACAACTTGGCTTGTCATCAGAATTGATAGTCCTGGACCATGAATGTTTGGCATATCTCTCATTGAAAAGCATTTAAATATGTTTCTTGCAAGAGGAGGTAGGGACTGGATTGCCCATTTTGCTACAGTAATGGCCCTTTCCATGGTTATGTTAGAACAGGTCTGCTGATATGAAGATGAAATTTCAGTGGTTTCTTTTTTCCATTCCTTTTCTCCCCTCATAAGGAAAACTTCAGAGAAAGAGCATGAAGTATTACCATGAGCACAAAAGACAGCAGTAGAGGCCAACACAAAGGCCTGTTCTAGCCCATTATTCATAATAAAGGGTGAGCTCTTTTCACTTTAGATAATGGCTGGATTCCTTTCATATGGTCATGGGGTTGCAATGAGGAGACATCTCAGTCTGAACTCTCCCTAGTCATTTTGCAACTGAACCAGTTTGATGCCCTTCAACTTCTCACAGTTCTTGGAGGGCATCAATTCCAGCAAGAATTGTTTGCAACACTCCGTCAAAGCAAAAATGGAAGGTGCGGTGGGGAGGGGGAGTCATTCCTTCCTTTTGCATCCTGAAAAGAAAAGATTTTGAATTGATTGTTCTCAAATTGCTGGCAATTTGGTAGACAGTTTTCTTTAAAAAGTGTTAAATACCTTGAGGAGAGAGGGAAAAAAAGCAACTGAACACAAGCATTAAGGAAAAGGCATGTATATTTCAATAAATAAATTACAGTTATTTACTTGTTTCTTTTTCTCCTTAGGACTGAAGCTCTTGTTTCAGGAGGATGCTTTCATCATCCCCAGTTCTGGCATGCAGATGAAGGCACTACTTTCATGGCACCTTGTGTTTTTTTTCTTTTGCTTTTGTTCTTTTTGCTAGCTTGCCCAGGAGAGGACAGAGACAGAGAGCTGGTGGTACTGAGTCGAAGGGTCTCATCCTATGTGGTTCAAGATATCTGTGATTGTGTCTCCTGATTTTCTTCCTCTGTGTTAAATGCAAGGCAAAATGCATCTCAAATTGGTTGCAATAATTAGATGCCAATTTGACTCAATGATCAAAGACACCTGCTGGTTTAAGAGGAGAATTAAGGCTGGCTTGTGATAATTCATATGTCACAAAGCCAGGAAACTGGAAACTAAGGCTGATGCTAAGCACACATTCCTCTGTTGTGCAATGTCTGCTTACTACTTATGAACCATGCATCCACATTTGGTCTTCCAGAGAGAGGAGTGGTGCACTGTGAAGGAGCAGACTGGGGGAGAAAATGGGGGAACGCTGGATCCACTCAAAAATAGATGAGGGGAGAAAAGTAGAGCATGTGTAACACCTTTAAGTTCTATAGAGCTATTGGTTTACTTAAATATCTACAGATGAACCTAGCAAACTCAAGCTCGCAAATTGTGTCTCTTCTTATTCGTAGTTCTACGGCAACACGAACACTTATAAACAAAATGCTACAATTTATCCATCCAAGACCTCAGCTACAGCATTTGCTTGTAGAATGGCAAAGTTAAAAGTGTCCTTTTGCATTCAAATTCAGACAAAAATCAAGATATCTTCCTCAACTGGTTTGGGTACATAGAAGAACCAGCTCCACAGGCAAACTCTCCAGACCCCTAGACTGAGTTGGCAAAGGGCTTAGCAGTCTAAGTGGCATCAGCAGCTCAAGCTTCTTCATCCTCCCTGTTCTTTCTTATTCAAATCTCTACTCATAGCCCAACTCTTCTTTTAGTCTTATCCCTTTGGATTGGTCCAACGTTTCATAGGGGTTACATGTGCAGGTTGGTACCCTGCACTGGTAGAAACAGAGGAAGCTTTATTGTCATTTCCAGCAACAGTCATCCTACTCCCTTGACCCTGAGGCACTTCAGTGTTATGTACTTTTCTGTTGCAGACCAATCCAAATGCACTGCAATAAAACACAATATCCTTTCCCTCCCCAGTGTCCACCCTCCCAATCGTATATTCCCATCCCTGAGAATGTATCTAAGAAAGTTCTCACTTCTCTTTGAAGAAGTTCTCACTTCTCTTTGTTTTCATTCCCAATCACCTACAGTTCTGAAATATACCACCACACCCCTGATTCCAATGGACTCCTGTGAAGTTCAGTTTCCAAACCACCAATCAAACCACACAAAGTTGGATTTTCTTTGCTATGGCAAAGGCAGAGGTCTTAGAAAACAGTCACTGCAAGTTACTGTAATGGTTTCTGTTTTTTGTTCTTGGAGTTGCAAACACAGAAAAGAGGAGAATTTCATCATGCAAAAGCTAAGTACTCAATTACACAACCAAGAACTATCTCTGAAGCTCTACAAGTTAAGGGATGGCAGATTTATGAGCCTTAGTTGTTACCTTAGGCCTGTCATATTTTCCCCACCTTTATGTTAGTTAATTGCAGAGTAACATAAATTAACTTTGGAACACAGGAACCCCCCACCCCAAAAGGGGGGTTATTTATGAATTTCTTGAATTTCTTTACCTCAAGCCAAACAACTAAATTGCTACTTAGCATAAATTATTTATTGGCCCAGGCTCGATACTATCCAGCCCCAGCCCCGGGAGGTATGGGAGATATAAAAGATTTAAAGCTTCTGCACAACGGCATTGCTGCTGCAGCCGCACTAGGCTTCCCTCCAGAAGGGTCCACTTTATATTCTTATAAATAAATAGAGCCTAAATTTCAGGGGAAGGCTGAGTGGCTTTCAAGAGGACCGTGGCACTTTTGTGTACATTCATTACTCACCTTTTCATGCAAGACCCTCATGGTTGCTTTGCTCAGTTGTTGTTCTGCAATTTATTCTCACTTGTTTCACAGGATGCTCTAGAGCCATGTCCCAGCAGAGTCAATACCACATCAAGCTTACATCATAAAGAATGTCCCCTTAGGAAGGTTTTCTTTTTGTTTGCCTGCTAGGAATTGGCATCACATAGCAGTCAGGGTGTTTGATAGAATTTGTGAGGTTTTGTGAAGGTCACACAGTGGCTTTGGGTCAGTCAGGCTTTTTGAGGCTAACCTATCTGGCAGGGATGATGTGGAGAGAAAAAGCCAGTAGGGGTAGAGATGGCATGACAGAAGAAGAGAGCCCACAACCCTGAAGTCTCTTGGAGGAAAAGGAGGATGCCAATATTCTGAAACATTGAATACATGAAGGAAACAAATAAAAGTACTAATGACAAATACTTCTCAGCATCTTCAGTTTTAAGGGTGGGAATATATGCAAAGCTGAGATGGCAGCTCTTTGAGGTACTAGGGGCCAATTGCCACTTATGGAAAGCCAGGGGTTGTCCATTCTTTCTTGATCTTTTAACATGTTAGCGTCACACCTATCACTAGCTTCTGTTATGGTCATCTGTGATGGGTAGCAACTCCAACCAGGTGGTTGGACAAGTTCATAATGCCACAGGAAGAGGGCAACAAGAGTGTTGCTTTTACACAAGTTTTAGGAATAACCTAAGGCATTTCAGTATCTCAGGTGCCCTATTATTGGGCAGAATGAGCTGATGATCAAAGGTGGAAGATGCTGAGAGGTGGCAGGAAGACAGTGAAGGAGAATGAGCAGTCTACCACACTGCTTGACTTCTGAAACTATGGCATTCATGAAAGATGCTCTCCCATTACCAATACTGAAGATGAATTGGCAATTGGCAATTGCCACTTACCATCTGCCAAGCCAGTTGGCCTTTGTGCATGCACTGCGAGGAAGTGTCCTTTGCCTCAAGGGCATCAGTGTCTTTTAGGAAACCCTGCAAGTTACCTTAATGAGCTTGCAAGTCTGTCTTTCATGGTACAGCCTTTTATAAACCTGGTGCACCCATCACAGCAATGATCTTCCTCTTAACAAAGATCTTCCTCCATCCTAAAGTTGTTTTCAATAATATGTCATCACATTCAACAAAATGGCGCCGTAAAACTTGCTTTGGACATCTCCATGCATATTGCTAGATTGGAGCTCCAAGAAGATACCAGGATAGCTCCACACTCACAAGGCCTGATGGGCAGATGATTGGTGACAGCAGCAGCATGGGATAATCTATGGTATTAGGAAAGTACTGCACAAAGAAGCAGAGAAAGGAAGCCAGTACTTGGGAAGCAAGAACTTAGCAGTTATCCAGAAGGCTGCCAGTAACTTACCTAGTAGTAGGTCTGGCTATGGGTTCTTAACATGCAGACTTCTTATTCAGTAGAACATAGCCAATTGTGAAACCAAGCACACAGGTTATAAATAAATCTTTAGAAGAATGGTAAGTTCATTGTATCTGTTTAGCAGACCATTTTACGTATTCTATGAAAAAAACCAAAAATCTGATAGCTATAGATGACCTGCACTATGTATTCTAGCACCTGTTTTTATGGACTTGAGTATGGACATGCACTTTTGACATGCATCTGTGTGTGGGACAAAGGCCATTGTGTCATTAATGCTTTGGTTTTGTAATGCAACCAAAGGTAGACGTGTTGACATAAAGATTTGGGTTCATGGATTAACTGCACTGAAGTTATTTAACTAGAGGTGTGTGGTTTAGATTGCATAGCTCTTCAAGTGCCCTTACAAGGGAGATTAACTGGTTACCAGTTACAGTATGTCCAGCATGTAAAGCTGCAGCAGTGTATATGTATATAGGTATCATATATGTGTAACAATTTGCCACTAAAAATTAAAAGGCAATTTTTAAAAAATCAACATGTCTAAAGTCCTTTGCCCCCCTCTTCCAGAATAAGAGGCAAGACATAATCAATGGGGTTATAATGGGCCACACTTTATTAGCATATTATAAGCTCTAACCAAAGGAAGGGGAGCAAAGGTAGTGTGGATCAATGTTTTGGCCACCAAGGTCACCTGGGACCTCCCCAATTGCCATGTGATATTATCTGGGTAAGTCAAGTACCCTTCCTGTTAGCACTGCCTTTCAGATGGCATGCAGGGGCTGGTAAAATGTCTTAAAAACCGAGCAGGCTTGTAGGCTCTGTTGCTTGGCAACCCTTGGCCCATGGAATATTCCTGGCACATCCTTCCCATCATGCTGTAATAACAAGGTCCACAATGGGCTAGGATGGCATTTGCTCACCTTGACTCACCAACGTTGGTCTCTGCACTACCCACTAGTGTGACCACGTGAATGTATCAATTAGCTACATCTAACCACAGTCTTTCGACCTATTTGACAGGGCAATTCCCCCATCAGTATGGGATAGGCGGAAAAAAACCCTGCCAATTCTGATGGTGAGGGTAAAAAATTACTATCTGGCCCTGACAGGCAACCAGTCAAACTCACACTGAAGTTTGGGTGGGAGGGTGGGATCCTCTGTTGGAAGGAGGCTGGAGCTGAGGTGAGGTGGGCTTAAATAGTCTGTGCCTCTTCACCCCCCCCCCGAAGAAGACCTCAAGGAGTCTTGCGCTCATCCCGCTGGGAGGCAAAGCTGCCCTGCCCACCAGAGCAAGCCAGGTTGTGGAGCTGCCCTTTCTTTTACTATGAATTGATTTTGTTAACATGTTTTTTGTCTCCATATTAAGAAAAACTCTGCCACTTCAGTCCCCTGAAACTTTGATTTTGTGTGGTTCAGGGATAAAGAAGGAGGGATGTACCAGTCATCATGGCTATTACTCATGAACTACCACTGAATCTGATACAAACCTTTTTCTTTGTTTGTGGCCAGTGTGAGAATAGTGCATTTATCAGATAGTGCCTGTACTATTTTATGAGAAGAATATGAAAAAAAACAACTAATCAAAGCATAAACCAAGTGCTGAGACTTATCATGCCTTTACTTATTAGAGAGCACTGACAATGACTATATATTTGCAGTCATACAAGATTGCAGTAGAGGGCATGAAAAGGCTGTGAAAACCTTGTTACAGGTAGATGCAGTCTGACAACATTTTATAGTCCCCTCATTGGGACTAAGAGATGGCATTTTGCTGCCAAAGACAAAAGTATTCAGGGCACCCAAGTTGATTGTACTGGCAGTCCAACCTGACTTCCATGCCGGCAAAGAGGGTCTTTTCTGCAGTCAGAGCCTCTAGTCAGAAGCTTTCCATATGGCCGTCAGTTAACTTCAAACACACATACACACAGTCAGCACACCACACCACACCATACCACACCACACCACACCACACCTTCTCTCTCTCTCTCTCTCTCTCTCTCTCTCTCTCACACACACACACACACACACACACACACACACACACACACACACACACACACACACACACACACACACACAAGCTGTAGAAGAGAAGCTCCATTAGGGAGTGGATTTCTACAGATTTATTAAACAGTTTTTAAAGATTTCCCAGTGAGAAACTGATTGGAAATATAAAAACATAAGGTTTGGACACAAATCCTGGTAAATCTGTAGCTAAGGAAGTGAAACGTAAACTTCTTGCATTGTAGAAGAACCCGAAGACTAGCAGGTTTTAATTGGCATATGCATTTGGAAACTGCAGCACACTGCATCTTCAAAGGTTTGTGCAAAAGAAAACTTATTAGTCTTTCAGGTACCCCAATATCTCTGTTGTTTTCCCAACAACAGACTAACACAGGTTCCCCCCTGCCACATATTTTCAGATACGTTGATGTTAATGTCTTCCGTTCTAAGTCTGCATTAAAATAAACATCTTGATTAAACAATCTGCAGGCAGAGTCAACTTAAATATGTGAAATATGTTTTTCTGAATATATATTCCCTCCAAGTTGATCCCTTTTTTCAGTTAAAAAAATCAAGACAGTTAGGATATATGAAACTTGGCAGACAACTATGGACTACACTGGAAAGCCAAAATGAAGTGATTCAGCTTCCCTGCTATTTTATTCACAACCTGTATTATGTATGAAATTGCAATTGGTGTTCACAGAGGTGCTGGTGAATAAAGCAAAGCAAAGTATTCTGCATATATACCGCCCCATAGCACTTCAAGCACTCTCTGGGTGGTTTACAATTTAATTATGCAGGCTACACATTGCGCACCACCCCCAGCAGGCTAGGTACTCATTTCACTGACCTCTGAAGGATGGAAGGCTGAGTGAACCTTGAGCTGACTACCTGGTTTTGAACTCCAGATTGTGGGCAACGTTTTAGCTGCAGTACAGGCATTTAACCACTGCCCCACAAGGCTCAAAATAATTTGGGAGCTCACCATTCATGGAAGATTGGATTCCAGGGCACAGCCTTCCTTCCTTCCTTCCTTCCTTCCTTCCTTCAGTCTCATTTCGGCCAATCATTTTATGGAGCGTAAATAAGGGAAATAATAATGAAGACCCAGCAATAGGATGAAAGGGGATCTAGAGTTTATTTCATATATACATATTATTAAAAATAATTATAGGATGATCAAGAAAGAGAGAAAGAATGCTGGATTGTGTTTCCCCAATCTAGATATTGCACCTTAGTTGTCTGCATCACCGAAACACCATCTACGGACATGTCCTCCTCACCCACCCACCCCCACCATGGGGAAAGCCTGTATAAACCATTCTGGCTGGAAAAAGTAGAAGCCTTCCAGTGGCAAAGGAAGCGGAAAATAGCATCTCAGATTTTATGCCTTTTGCGAAAGGGTCATCCACTACATTAATTAAAATAGCAAGCAAGCATAACATACAGAGGTTCCTAGTGGAAAAAGTGATCACCTCTTCTTAAGAAAAACATTCTTTAAGCACCTATGGGTCAGCTGGTACCTTTGTTAGGGAAATAACATTAAGAGTACATTTGTAGTGAACCTATCATTGCTTTGATCGTACTGAGTAAGAAACGGGTAATCAGGGAAATTGCAGGCATGGCTTTTTGTGTAAGAAAGGAAACTGCATATACCTGCACAAATAGAGAGTCCATCTCAATTTGTTTTTATTCAGATGAATTGAGTTTCTCTTTCTTTGCTCTCAGACGATAGAACTTATTGAAAAATCCTATGCTGAAGCAAAAGGTAAGGCACAATTATGGTGACTGCAACAATGGTATTTTTAGAATGAGAAGAATAAAAACAGTGACCTCCTAGAAGAAGAAAGAAAAAACACCCTAACTTATAATTGTGAACTACCTGCAATAATTTTTTCTATGATAGAACAGGTTGCACAAATGATTCATGAGGAAGGAAGGAAGGAAGGAAGGAAGGAAGGAAGGAAGGAAGGAAGGAAGGATGAGTGGATTCTAGTGGTTATCATCTAACGCTTAGTCTGTCTGCTTCTTTTTCTAGTTATTGTCTGAGAAGCTGACAATCAAAGCTCTCTCCTTAAACAAGGACATGTACAATGAGGAATGAATCTATCGAGTATCACAGCTAGGTTGATGACTGCAATCCAATCTACAGCTTTTTCGAGTAAATGTCGTTGCACTTTAATTTATAAGGCCCTAAAAACTTGAGCCCAAGCTATCTCAAGGACCCCATATTGCTTTATGAGTCTTCTCATGGATTTAGATAATCAGGAGAGACACTTGCTCTCAGCCCCACCACCTTAACAGGTGTACTTGTTGGAGACACAGGAGAATACCTTCTCTGTTGCCTCTCAGGACTCGAATTCCCTCTCACAAAGGGCTAGGCAGGCCCCATTTTTACTGTCCTTCTACAACCAAACAAAGGCATTTTTCTTCAGGCAGGCTTTGCTTAAGTGACTGGTTGTCTGAGAGAAATTTTTTAAGTGCCTTGTTGTGTGGAGGAAAGAAGGCTCTGTTCTGAAGTAAATCTCTCCATTAGAGATGGGCACGAATAGAAAAAATGGAGTTTCGTTTGTCGTTTGTCGTTTAGAGGTCCATTTTGGTTCGTTTCCGTTGTTCGTGAATTTTTTTGCAAAAAATTCATTTTCATTTCGTTACCGTTTCGTTACCGTTTCGTTACCATTTATTCCAATTTTACATGTTTTTTTTAGCATTTAAAGCAGCTCACTTCATTGCTGTAATGGAAACGAAACGCATGACAAAAATCCCCGCATTTCTGTTCGTTTTGTTTCATTTTAGAGACAAATTTAGTTTGTCGTTTCGTTACGTAATGAAACGAAAACCGAAAAACAAAAACGAAAAATTGTTCGTTCCGTGCCTATCTCTACTCTCCAGTGCCAAAATATAGCCTCTTCTCTTATGTCCCAAAACTGCAAAAGTTACTTTTAAAAAGTAGTTCCTCCAGGTCCAAATAAAAAAATGTAAAGCATTTTTAAAATCTAACATTCTTGTAGGTGTTTGGTAATTTATTCACCAAGCCAGTCCAGATAACATGTGGCATAGTTTTCTCAGGATTGTGCCACTTCAGCGTACAGACTAATAGAAGGGACACATATTTCAGAATTGTCCCACTTCACGAAATATCAGAAGTACTGAATAGAACAGGATTAACATGTTAAAACTGTAGATATTTCCTGAAATGCCTGCGTTCGGCACACAGCCTGCTTAGAAACAAATCACTCCATTACCAACTCAAATCTTCTACTTGGGCTGATCAACAAGAGGGTCATCATGATGATTTGTCTTTACCATCCTTTGAAGGGCACTGGGCTGAGGACTTTACTCAAGGTAACTCACTAAAGTTTACTCAAGGTTTTTGAACTGTGATCTCCATCTAAAACCCAAAACTAGTTTCTTCATGAAATAAAGTACGTTTGCCCAGTGTCCGATATTCATTGCTATGTTCACCTCAAAGCCATTATATTGCTAATCCAAACTAAAGATAATAGGTCAGTGATTCGGAATGTAGTGGAAGTTTGTGCGGAGTCAAATGTTTACTCCCCACCCTATCTTTGGAATAGCACTGTGACTGTTACTTCTTAGGCAAAGGTTCCCTATTGTAGTCATTTCCAGGGATACCTAGGCAACACACACATACACTGCCTCTTCCATTGGCCAAAATCCTGTCAAGTAAGTTGCAGTTAGAGGATGCTTATTGGAATCAATGAAACTACTAGTGATGTCCCGGCGGGACTATTGTAATGCCCTCTATGTGGGGCTACTGATGGAAAGTCTCAGGAAACTTCAACGGGTTCAAAATGCAGAAGCCAGATTGCTGACTGGGGCAGCTTCCAATCAGCTATCAGGCACAATTCAAAGTGCTCATCTTAAACTACAAAGCACAAAATGGCCTGAGTCCAAGCTACCTCAAAGATGCTCGGGTGCTAAGGTAATCAGGAGAGGCCTTTTTCTCCATCCCACCACCTTCACAGGTGCATCTCATAAGAACACATGAAAGGGCCTTCTCTGTTGCTGCTCCCAGAGTTTGGAACTCCCTCCCGCTGGAGGCCAGGGCTACCCCATATCTGCTGTCTTTCCCGAAGCAAGCAAAGACCTTCCTCTACAGGCAAGCTTTCTCTGAGTGATGCACTACCTGTTATCTGACTTTCAGACGGATTACTTGCTATACATGAACACAATGCATCCATCTCTCATAATGGAATTTTCTTTTCATATGCTCTTTGTAGTTTTAACGTTACCTTTGAATGTTGTAAGATACCTCTTCTAATTCCCTGTTCCTTACTTGAGTATGTCTTAAATGTTCTGGGCTGTATATTGTCTCTCATTATTGTAAGCCACATTGGGTCCTTTTCCAAGGAGGAAGGTGAGGTAAAAATATTCTAAATAAATACATAAATAAAATATTCTTACAGTATTTGAAAAGTGACCTATTATCATTACCTTTTAGCTTTTACGTTTCCTATTAATTGTTATAGTTATCCTGTGCAACTCACTACGTTGCTGAAATTTTATGTGGTATGTTTGGAGGAAAATACCTTAGGATTAGTAAGAAATGATATCTGGAAAACACCTGATAAAATGCTTTGAAAAGGCTATAATGTGCTTTTAAAAATTAACATCCTAAAGTAACTTTAAAATTACTCAATGCACCAGTAAAGTAATCTTGTTCCTGTTTATTCCATTACGTTTGAATGTTAACTTCATTAAATATTGTATTTAAAAAATCTACATGTGGTTATAAGGAAACTGGGTCAGAGAATATGTTAAAGCTACTGTTGTTACAAAGTTACCCCCCAACCCAGTTCTGACCTATGGTGAACCTTTTCAGAGTTTACCAGGTCGATAATACTCAGAGGTGGCTTATGCTTCCCGTCTTCTTGGACTGACCTGGGACTGTGGAGCTTGCCCAAGGTCACACAGGTTGGCTGTTCTCCTAGGACAGTGTTGGCAAACCTATGGCACACCTTTCTGTGGGCACCCGACATCGCCCCTTCACAGCCCCCTGTATTCGGGTTACATTGCTGCACTGGCACTTTGTGAAAAAAATTAGTGGGTTTTGAATTGCAGTTTGGGCACTCGGTCTCTAAAAGGTTTGCCATCACTGTCTTTGGAGGCACAGTGGGGGGGGGATCAAACCCCCAACCTCTGCCCCCCCCCGGCAGATGCCTAAACCACTGACCTATCAAGCCAGTCCTTTTCCTTCTAAAGAAACTATTTCTAGATGTAGTATCAGTGTCTGATTTAGAGTAAAACAAGTGGTGAGCCATGTAGATGGATTAGGAAAAAATAAAAAATAAAACTAATTGAAGCTGTACAGCTACGTGGAGATGAAGGGAGGGGAGGGGAGGTATACGTGTGCCATGTTCCTTTGTTTAGAGCAGTGTGGTGTTAAAACTTTGGATACAGCCCTCTCACTTCATGCCACTTCTAAGAAGAGCACATGGCAAGTGTCATCTGCCGTGAACTGAACATTGAAGACTAGCCTCCTGGCAAAGAACATCTCCTACCATGCCTGGACGTTTGGAACCTGCTTTGAAAATCAGTGCTTGTGTACTCGAAAGCTCACAATGCTCTTTTTTCCCTCTCCGGTAGCCAATAAAGGTATCACCCACAGCTTCTAATTTTACACTTTTGCTGCCACCAACTAGCTTATCTAGTAAATGAATGCTTTCAGACTGATTTTAAATTGAATAAAGATAAAAGAAGTTTATTTATTACAAAGTAGGATCAAAATTATTAAGGGTAACGTGTTTAGGTACAAACAAAATAAAGCATATAGCTCAACACACACTAAAGTTAGGTTATTACAGGCAAAGCTGATCACTTGCACGCCCAGTTCTTTACTTGACAAACACTAGACACTTAATTTTCCTTAGAGAAGTTCTAAAATGCTATCTTTTCTCTCTAGTCTTTAACAGTCTCTCAGTTAGACCCTTTTGGACTCTCTCTCAGACTCTCTCAGTTTCTCAGTCAGTGTAAATTCCCTATCTATCTTTTTCTGAGTAAGTGTAGGTCCCTATCTGACCAATGCAGTGCTGGGCTGAGCCTTAAATCCCCTCAGGCTCCTCCCCCAAACTTTCTCATTGGTCCCCAAAACCATCAATCTACATAGACACAGCTAATAAATGATTCAACACAAAAGGAGTAAACACCACAACAGCCCTCCCACTGAACATCCAACACTAGCCTACTGGCAAAGAACATATCCTGCCATGCCTGGACTTTTGGAACCTGCTTGAAAAAGAGTGTACTTGTGCACTCGAAAGCTTGCAGTGTTCTTTTTTAATTTTCATCCACAGCTGATAAAGGTATCACCTACAGCTTCATCTGATGTCTTATTTAGAGGATCTGATGCTATTTGTACCTCCCAAGCTCTGCTCTATCCCAACATAAAAGTGAGGCAGACGTGAAAAAGAGCCTGTGAAAATAAAATAACACACCTCACTCTATAGATAACAGATATTTCCAGTCAGAATGGCCGTGTTTGTTCAAGGCAACATTCTTCAGGATTTGGTAAGTCATACTTTGTGTTCTCTCTGTTGCTAATGAAAGCTTTGCAGTATACAAAGACCCTTATATTTTCACTAGGAATTAGACATGGGCACGACTCAGCGAAATCCTCGTTTCTGTTTCCGTTCCTCGTTTCCATTACGTAACGAAATGAAGAACAACAATTACTCCGCCAGAACTCGAACTCGAACCGACTAAAGAAAAATTGGGTCTGATTTGTCGTGGTCGTTCCTGGCGGCATCGCAGCGATCGCGCGATGCCAAGCGGAACAGGAAAAAAGTTTTAAAAATAAAAACAACCCGATTTCCGGCCAAAAAAGCAGGCGAAAATATGCCTGCCTGAGGGCACCTACCAGAGGGGTGGTTTCTGGGGGGGGGTCCCCAGCCTCCCCCCCTCCTCTCCTGGGCTGCGCATCCATTCCTTGTCGTCTCACCAACTCGCCAAGTGGCGCGGCACAGAAAAAAAGTTTAACAAAAAACCCGATTCCCGGCCAAAAAAGCAGGCGAAAATATGCCTGCCTGAGTGAGGGCACCTACCAGAGGGGTGGTTTCTGGGGGGGGGTCCCCGGCCTCCCCCCCTCTCCTCTCCTGGGCTGCGCATCCATTCCTCATCGTCTCGCCAACTCGCCATGCCATGCGGTGCGGGCGGGGGATCCAAAATGGGGCGACCACAAGCAATATTTATTTATTTTGAAATTGTGGTGGTCCAAAAACACACGAAAGTACCACAGAAACATGCAAAAATAGCTATTTTAAAACTGCCTGAATTTTTACAGTAGCAGCAGTGGGTTTTTCTTGCAACAAAACGTCTCCATTGATTTTATTTTATTTTTATTTTTATTTTATTTTTTTACACCTGCGCAATGATGGGCTGGCCATGGGAGTGGACCATACAAATTTTTGGAGCCATTCCACCAATTGCATGGCCACTTGACCAGGTTTTGACCGAGACTTCTGGGATGTGCCTGTCGGGCATAAAAAGCCCACTAACCATGGTCTGAACCCGAACCTGAACCCTAACCCTAACCCATACGCCAGTACACTGTCCTTCTTAGTGGGTCAGAGAGGCACCCAAAGGTGCACCCCATGAACTCACCCTAACCTTACCCGTAACAACCCTAAGCCTAGCCCTTGCGCTAACCCCCCTAACCCTAAGCCAAATTTGTACTCGCATTGCACTACACACGCAAGTACAGTTCCCTTCTTGGTGGACCACAGAGCGCCCCAGACTGAGGAGGAGCCTTCCCCCAGTGTGCATACTGTGACACTGCAGTTAGCAGTGGGCATGTGGTCAACAGAGAGAGGCACCCAAAAAAGAGGTGCCTCAGTCTCTACTCAACTTGGTATGCATATCCAATTGGCTATGCATGCCATTTCATATCGGGCCAGAGGAGGCACCCACCCCAGAGAGGTGCCTCCAGGAGCCCCCCCCAAAACCAGTACTAACAACAGATGAAAAAATGACAAACGAAACAACAAATTTTTGGAAAATTTCGCGAAAAACGGAAACGAGCCAAAATGGGCCGGCTCCGACACACGACAACTCGAAAACGTCATTTTCCCTGGTCGTTCCCATCTCTACTAGGAATGTGTATCAACATGAGACAGACTGCCTTTAACTTCAGGAGGGTGACAAAATAATGATGATGCAAAGTTCCCTAGAAGCACATCTTGTTTAATATTGCGATTATACTTGACGTGTAGGTGGCATGTACCATATTATTGCAAATTTTGTGAAAATAATATTTATGTTATGGCAGAAAGAAGCCCACCCGTGCAGAATAAATGACGATGTCTCTGTGAAAGTGCATAATTAGCTGGAATCTGAGACACGACAAACATCTTATCCAGCTGAAAATTTTCTTCCTGAGATATGGAACGGGGAAATTTTTACATTGAAAATAACAGTCTCTTTTACATATGTGCTGAATGATATTTGTGGCTGCGCATTTTGGAATCTCTGCTACAGCTTATTCCACACCTCATTGGCAATGAATATCTAGTTTTAAAAAACAAAATACCAGTCTATGGTCAAGCTGTTTTGATTTGCGGTTCAATAGACTGCTCTGTTTCATTCATTGGTGGTCTGATGGTTATTATGATCCACAGACCTGAAAGTTTTTAGATCAGTTTTAGAAGTTGCAAGATCTCCTAGAGATAGGATAAGTTACTTCCTAATCTAACGTATTCTGTTTGCTCACATATTCTGTTTGTTTTTCTTACATGGGGAATTTGGGCAAGGCTAATGACGTGATAGTCTTTAGATATAACTTTGAGGTAATTGGGGGTTAGAAACCATGGTGGGTACATGTTATATCCAGGGCTTGGTGGCTCAGCGGGATAGAGCTGTTGGATACAAAGTTAGCAGCACAGTGGTTCGAATCCCAGGTGCCATGCCAATCTAGCCATTCGGAAGCATGTCAATGCAGGTAGATAAATAGGTACCACCATAAAAAGTGGAAAGGAAAAACAGTGTTTCCCTGTAGCCATGCCAGCCACATGGCCACGGACTTGCACAACACTGGCTCTTCAGTTTGATTATGGAGATGAGCACTGCCCCTAGAGTTGGACATGACTAGCATGCATGTTCGGGGGAACCTTTACCTTTTACCTTGAGGTAAGTGGAGGGTGCATCCAATAGCTTTAATTGAAGCTCCATGGCCAAGCATATACTGAAGGCTGCAGGTGCAATTCCCAGCAACTCCAATTTGGGATAGAAAAGGATCCCACTGGAAATCATGGAGAGCAACTTTCATTCATTGCTAAGAAATGGGCCAGTTTCCTGTGTTGCTGTGCACACATGCACATGCACATGATCTCTGATTCCTCACTCAGTTTCCCATTCTATATTCCTCAATGTGCATTTAGACCTCTGCTTTGGGCTGTTCTCTCCTATGACCCTTATAAAATCATTTGATTGCCATACACATTTTGTGTCAAGAGTAGCCTCTGTAGGATCTTTTTACATACCCTTTACAAGCTCAAATGTTGTATATCTTTTTTATGTGTGTTGGGGAAATCATTGCCTTGGACTGAACTGAAACAAAACAAAAACCGCTTGCTCAACTTCTCTGTCTTCATTCTGCCATGTTAAATCGCCCTGTTCTACCATGCCACTGACTTGTGTGATTGTGTTTTAATTCACCAGTCAGTATACAAAGAAAGTCCTCTAGCTGCATTTCCAACAAAACAACAGCAGGAACAGGAAGAGCTACTTCATGTGCTTCCTATGGAGATTCAATGACTCATCAACAAGGCCCCAGACTCCTTTTTATAGAAGGGGCCCAAATCCCTACTTGTCCTCTTTTCCTGCCCCAAATGAAATATCAGGGGCATTTTCCTTTTTTGCTGCAAGACAGAAAGTGTAGGTCTGTGGGTAGTTGAGAGGCTTCTCAGAATTTATGTCTTTGAGAGACCACATTTTTGTGTAATAACACAGAATTTGGAATAGTGATGACTTGCTGTTACATGGGTTTTGAAAACACAGAAGCTTTGGATAGGTTGTTTGCATCTTTTCATCTTTGTCAGTCCATCTTCTGCAGCAGCTGTACATCTCTCTTTGTGTGTGTGTGTTTGTGTAGTTAGAGACAAGAAACTATCCATATTTTTCCTTCTATAAGACACTCCCATGTATAAGATGACCCCCCCACTTCTCCAACCCAAAATTACAGTTTCACAACCATAAGGTTCTTTCCTTGGCTTACTTCCATGTAGAAGACGACCCTCAAGTTTTAGTCTAACAATTTTAAACAAAAATATAGCCTTATACATTGAAAACTATTTATTTGGAATCACAGTTTGTGCAAAAACTATGAAACATGAAAAAACATGGCTTGTTTCATTTGGCACTGGGAGGGTACAGCTTTTGCCGGGGGTGGTGGTGGTTAGTAACCTGTGGTGGTTAGTAACCTCTGTTGCTGTATTGAGGAAAACTGCCTCCACCAAGGAATGAGAGTTTGCTGAGTTCGCATCACATTCTTAGCTTGTTTCTGTCCTGGTAGGCAGGCAGGCAGATACAGTAGATGGAACACATTTAAGTCTGGGTAGATGTAAAAGATGCGGAAATGGGAAATCCAGTTCTCCCCAAAGCATATGCTCCCTGGATACACTGTAAACATATGGAAGCATCTCAGACCTCTATGCAATTCATAGTCCTCGTGGCTACCATATCCCTTCATCCCAACTCCCCCCATATATACTCACAACAATTTTTGCTTCTATGGAAGTCTCTGTCATTGTATCAATCCTTCACCACCATGTGAAGAGGAACACTCCCAGCTACGGTTGCTGTTAAAGTGTTGCAGCACTGGAGCAAGCTTTTCTGAGGACTGAAAGTGCCACCACTCTGCTCTGTTGCCACACAGCCAATCAAAACACTCACTAGGACAGGGAAGTAGGAAAAAGGAGGAGGAGAAAGATGGTGGTGGTTTTGTTTCTATCCCCTGTTCCCCCAACTGCCCACCTGCATACCCTGGCTAGTCCTTCAGCTAATTCAGGGCCTTCAGAACTAATGCACTACAGGGAAGAGGTGCCAAAGGCTTGCCAGTGTGCATACGTTTGGGTGGACACATTATCCCACAGTGTCCCAGCATTATTCCTGCAATTGGCCAAGGATCAGCCAGGGAAAGGTGGAGCTGTGGGAGAGCTACCGACCACTACTACCATTCTGTTCTTCCTCTTCCACTTGACCCTTGCAAGACCAGGAAAATGGTCTTGGCTGTTGAGCACTGCAGGTCTACCATTGCTCTCCTCCCTCTTCCGCTGGATCAAGGGCAGTCCTTGGCCAGAACAGGCTGGTGGGCAGTGGCAGGAAGCAGGCCAGGAGTGGTGCTGGCCAGCAGCTCTGGCAGCAGAAACCGGGCGGTGAGGGTGGATCCAACACAACTCTCTGTACTTTGCCACTGGTTCTGACTGCCTGATTTTGCTATCTGGCTACCCTGGCCTTGGAGAGATACCATCAGCTATAATGGTTGAAGAGGGTGAGACACATGGGATTAAGCTTAAGAAACAGCATGGATGACCAGCTAACATCCCTTCCCCACACCGTGCTCCAAGATGACAGATATTACATTGCTACAACTGAACCCCACAAAGTATATCTGCTTAAATGACTTTCCTTTCCTTTTCTCCCTTCTACAAGTTGAAAGTACTATATAAATGATGGATAGTCCTAGGATATGCCAGAAAAAAAGTATGTGCTATAAGAGGAAGATTATGTCATGCAGAGCATGCATGGCCAGGTTTTAGGTTTTATGTCTTTGCCTCACATTTTTTTGAGTCAAGCTAGGCAAAACACTAGCTCTCCTAGCTTGCAGCATTATGCAGCTATAAATCACCCCTTAAGGTTTTAGTGATGTCACTGAGGTGTGGCATACAGTGATTGTGTGCTTTTTGTTGTTGTTGCCAGAGTTTGCGCCACATGAATGCTCATGAATCATGTTGCTGATGCTCTACTCCTTCCCTTGCCACAAACAGCAGAGTCTCAGGGAATGAGAGGCCATTGACTTGGTAACATTACCTATAAAATATATTCTGTGTTCCTATGACTTTCTCATAGCAATAAATGTGGATGAATCGAGAGGATGAACATGGCCACAGTCTTTCCTCCTATGCAAATTCTCATAAGTTTCAGACCTGGACCAAACAGGTTGAGAGTCAAAAAACTCTAGGGGGAACAATTTGAATGGGGGAATCGATTGGCTACTAGAAATGGGCACAAAACGGAAATATAGTGTTTCATTTTGTTTCATTATTTTAGTTATTTTGTTTTGTTCATAATGAATTTTTAAAGTAGTTTCATTACAAAATGCAATGAAATGAAAAGTTACACTCCCCTGGGTCCTAGAGGCACCAAAATGGCAGGGTTAGCTTCCTCAAGTGATTCTAGGTAAGCCTCTGAAATTTGGAGAGGTTTGGAGGTCAGGGGGCTGAGTTATTAAGCTCCAAGGGGGATGCCCCTAGAAAAAAAATCTTTCCAATTGAATCCAGAGACCTCAATAGACCCCCCCCCCCAATGAGTGACCAAGCACCACCGCGGCTGGGCTTCCGAATCCCAATTCAATCAATACATGGCTGCTGCGATACCAATTTTCAAGTACATTTTTAACATACACCAAAATAGGTATCACAGGCATGTTTTGGCATCAAAATCTCTGGGGAGCAAGTTTGGACACTTCCCTGTAAACCCCTGACATTTGGAGAGTATTGGGGCTCAGGGGCTGAGTTATTAAGCTCCAAATGGGGTGCCCCTAGGGAAAAAAATATTCCTATTTATCTTCAGAAGCAAAGCCGCGGTGGGATTAATCACTCACCCACATGAATGATTAGCAGCTTCTCATTCAATTAGATTTTTTTTCTAGCACCTCCTTTGGAGCTTAATGACTCAGCCCCCTGACTCCAAAAACTTTCCAGATTTTGGGGGCTTATGGGGAAGAGCTTGAGCTCCCGTGCAATTGATTCCACTTAGATGAATCATTTCATTTCTAGAGGATAAAATGGTATTTTGTTCTCTTTTGTGACAAAACAAAATTAGAATTAGACTGGAGTGACTTTAGCTAGGCCATTATGTAAACATTTATATTAAAGGACAGTTTAGTTCTGTAGTTCTACTCTTATTGGTAGAAAGTGTCAACAAAGGCTCAGTGAAGATCCAAAAGAGAAGGTTACATGTGACTGTTTCCCATGACAATGGAGGGTGTGCCACCTGAGAAACAACTAGAAGTTTGGGTTTCGGGATGCGTCTCTTTGCCTGAAAACCAACCACACAGCAGCAGCAAGATGCAGCTTTAAAAGTATTTTAGGGTATTTTAGCCTTAGTTTTCTTTGAAGTAGAAGAGTAGTAAATATTAGCTTTGTTCTTTTTCAGATAGTAGCAAATGTTTTTTTGTAATCCTCAATAAGCTTTAATAAATGCATTTAATTATAGAAGGTGCTAGGAATCTGTGTTGGTAAGTCTTCTAAGAAATTCACAGCAATAACAGGCCTGAAATCATTTTTTTAAAAAGAACTCACGCTAAGTCTAACAATCTCCAGACTTCTGCGTATAACTTCTGTGGAACATTTATGGCATAAAGGTCTGGGTAGAGATTGAAGACAGAGAATTGCAAGGTTAAGAATTCCGTTGCACGGCTCCTACTGTTTTGTTACGTAATGAAGTAATTAGTTATGTAACAAAACAATGAAACAGCATTTCATTTTTTATTTTGTGCCCATCTCTATTGGCTACCAGGCATTGTGCCATGACTCTTTACGGTTAAATTTCATTCTGTTCATTAGAGCCCAGTGCTCAAACATACCAAGATGTTTTTTCAGTTTTGTTCCTGTCTTTCAAGGAATTAGCTATTCCATCCAATTTTGTGTCATCCACAAATTTACTAAGTATTCCCTACACTCCCTCAACCAAGTCATTAAGAAAAATGTTGAGGAGCACCAGGCCCAGAACTGAGCCTTGTGGTATTCCATTTGTTACCTCCTCCCAGCTTGAGAAGGAGCCATTGATAATTATATTGCTTCAATTTGAGCCTGTGTTTGAATTCATTCAAAGTAATAAAGCACTCCTTGACTATTTGTTTGTCAATCTGAAATCCCATCCCCTATTTATAAATAATCAAGCATTCAGAAATCTGTTGACTCCTGTACAAGCATAAGTCATCCCATTCCTCCAGGCATTAGCTGTGGTGGCATGCTCCATAGAAATCTACAAGTACACAACTAGTATATTTTCACTAGTGTTGAGTTTTGAAAATGTCAATACATAATTTGAGGCTAAAGGGTCCTCCCCTCCCCTAAATGTGCGCCAAAGCACACATTAACAAGAGCAAAAACCCTTTTGAATAAATCTGAGAAGCAAGTAATTTTTCAATGAGAAATTCTACACCCATATGTATTATGTAACAATTAGCAAGGATGCGATGGATAATTCTTTGGAGCAGCTCCTGTTCCTGTTCCTGTTTCTGTTGCTCAGCTCCTCTATCGAACAGTAATCATGAATCATATCTTTAATTAGCTGCTGCTTTTCAAAAACATATGAAAGCCAAGGGCATAAAGTAATTGGCATAAAAGTTTTCTTAATTAATTTATCTGTCCATGTGAGTAACCAGGACTGGAGTCAGGGGAACATTTATAACTCTAGGAAAGCCAGCCCTAGAATTCAGAGTCAAAGGAGATATATATATTTGTGATTGGTTTTAAAAAAACAGGAAAGGGGAAGAAAAAAAGAGAGGAATTATATTAGCTGCAACGAGGAAGCCTGTAATTTTTTTTTCAGAGCAGAGCAAAGAATTTCTTGTTGATCCTATTCATTTTCATCATACTCTCTAGTGACACTTTCAGATCTCCCTGGCTGCTTCCCTCATTTTGTATTGTAGCAGTAATCAACCATATTAAGCAATTCATTAAACAACAGCCCCAATGACCACAGGGAGTACTGCAGCTAACATTCATTAGGCAACCAGTAGCGCTACATAACCAAGGATGGATCTCTTAAATACAAACTGAATCCTTTTGTCTTTCCATGTTAGTATACAACCCAACAAGACAGTATTGTCTTGGCCTTTCAGAAACTATTAATCTTCAAATCTCCCCAGCAACGGTTTGGTTTAGGGAAGTCAGGTGTGAGAGGCTGCTGCTTGTCTTCCAGACCACATGCTTTTGTTTGCTAGACACAGACATTAATTCAGGTTAACTTATGGGCTGTTGCTTTGGAACACATGTCCCAGAATCTTCCACCAAAATTGGCCAATTGTTGCCACACCAATGGTAGAATTTTGAGAACTGGAGTTCAAATAAGTTCAAATAAGTAACTTTAGGGACATGGACTGTTGATTGTTCAAAACAATTAGCTGTACAGTTCTATAGAGCTTGTGCACTTTTGATTCATGTGGACTCTTTTTATTACTGACTTGTAATCTGATATGTTGTACAACTAGTACAATTGGGTATAGAAAGGTGGAATAAGGTTGGGGCATGGTGCACAGCAGTGACAAAATGTTGGAAGGACATTGCTCTGTGTGTCATGTGTGCATGTGTGTTGCGTTGTTACAGTCGTGACCGACTCTTCGTGACCCCATGTCCATGGAGTTTTCTTGGCAGGAATACTGGAGTGGGTTGCCAGTTCCTACTCCAGGCACCTACAGCACCTGGTATTCCCTGGTGGTCTCCCATCCAAGTACTAACCAATTGCCGACCCTGCTTAGCTTCCAAAATCAGGCAAGATTGGATGTGCTTAGGGCATCTAGGCAGCTATTCTGTGTGCCATACCACAGCCCTAAGGTATTATGCAAGATGCTGTCATCGTTGTTGAACCAAGAACAGCTTCCCATCCAGATACCTTCATTCTACAGGAAGTGAGAAAAGTAGCAATATGCTATGAAGAAAAAATTCTTGGGTTGACCCTGATGTTAGCCTGTACATTATGACACAACGCTTGGTCTTGACAGCTCACCTCAAAGAAACCAAATCTGGATATGAAATCATTGTGTACTTGAAACTGGTGAATAACTAAGGGTGAGATCAGAGGAGGTTGTCTCCTTTAGTTCAGTCTTCTCTGGGAATGGGCTAGTTTCCTCTTTTCCTGGACACCCCTTTAAGGGGATAATGTCTTTTTGCTGCTGGTAGGATAGTTCCATTTTGGCTCAGTTCCAGGGAGTGTAAGTCTATCCACACAGGAATTTATCTTGCTATCTGGAGCACTGATAGGTCAGGTTTTTCCACTCTTTTTCCCACTGTTTATACATGGGTATCACTGGAGTAGACCAGTTTGCCCCAGCCTGCACCCTTTTGAAAGCCTGTCAGAGAGTGCTATTATTTTGGTGTTGGTTGGAGGGCTCTAGTTTATTCCATTCTCTGAGAGCACAGTTGTGCCTCTGATAACAAATTTAATTCATTCTCAGAGGCAATTTGTTATCCGATAAAAATGTTACCCAAAACATGGTTCCTCATTGAAATGAATGGATAACCAAATAATCCATTCCATAGGTTCGAGAAAAGGCAAAAAAGCTGGGTGGGTGTGTTCCAGACCTCTTTATAAAATGCACTTTAAAAGCCTGCAGTGCCTCCAGAACACCTCCCGTGCAGTGCAATGCAAACATTGACAAGAGAAAGTTGCAAGACTACCCCAGCCTATTTCTACCCAAGGTGCAATGGGGAAAATGCAAACAGACATACATAAGTAGCAAGAGAAATCCAGCCTGTTCTTCCCTGCAGAGCAATGGAAAAGATTGCAAACATGCACAGAAGAAAGCAGCATGACTACCTCAGCCTTTTCCTGCCAAAATGCAAAGAACAGCATTGCAAAGATTAATCAAAGCTAGCTCCCTAACTTTCCAATTTCGAAAAAACTGCTCTCACTCCTCCCACCCTCCAAAAACTACAGGGGGTGCAATACATCATGGGTACACTTTTTTTTGCAAGGCATTATGAAACATTTGTTATCCGAGACAGCCCATAGGGAACATTTGTTATCCGAGGCAGCCCTATACCCCAAATTTTCATTTGTTATCCAAAAATTTTGTTATCAAAGGCATTCTTTATCCGGGGTATTACTATATAGTCATTTGCAATGTAGTAAACTAGAGCCTTGCAGCTCCAACTGGCATCGGTTTCTAATATCCTAAAGGAGAATGTGATTGAACAGTTCCCGGAATCATTTGTAGAACTTCAGAAGTAGCAAAATTATTTTTATTGTGTCTGCTGATGCAATGAATAACTTTGATTAAATTAATTATTTTCCCCCTTTTCCTGTCTGTGTATTTTCAAGTGAAGCCACTGTGTGTGTAGTTTTTCAATCAGCAATACACAGAGAGGCAAATAACTATTTTTAAATTTAATTGAAGTGATATCATAAAATCATAGAATCATAGAGTTAGAAGAGACCTCGGGGGCTATCCAGTCCAACCCCCTGCCATGCAGGAATCCCCATCAAAATACCCTCAACAGTACCATCTCCCAAAGGTCAACTGAGACCAGGCCCACTAGAATGTTACAGGCACACTCACTTTGAGTGGCCACACCCAGGGAGGCGCGGAAGTCGCTCACGCGCAACCGTGCCTTCTCTGTGGTGGGCCCCTCGCTGTGGAACCATCTCCCAAGTGAGCTGCGCCTTGCACAGTCCCTGCCCAGCTTCAAAAAAGCACTTAAAACCATGCTTTTTAGGGAGGCATTTGGCGACCTCTTAACGTAATTTAATGTATCTTTTGGGTGGTGTTTTTTTTTTTTTGCCCTCTTGATGCCTCTTGCTGAGGGTTTTCCCTCTTACTGCCCTGACCTCTTCTTTTTGTTTGCATTGTATTGTTGATTTTAACATTGTTGTAAACTGCCCAGAGTTCCGTTGGAAGATGGCAGTATAGAAATAAAATAAATAAAATAAATAAACAGATGGCCATCCAGCCTCTGCTTAAAAACCTCCAAAGAAGGAGACTCCACCCCCGTCCGTGGCAGCATATTTCACTGCTGGTATCAAGACAGCTCTAACCATCAGGGTGTTCTTCCCAATGTTCAAAATGAATCTCTTTTCCTGTAGTTTGAGACCATTGCCCCGAGTTCTAGTCTCTGAAACCATGGAAAAACAAGCCAGTCCCCTCTTCAATATGGCATCCTTTCAAATATTTAAACATGGCTCTCATTGGGAATTGTTTTGATGTGTTCATTTTTCTGCCTCATGCCAAAACAGTTCCACCTTTGGGCTGGAGATCCACAGATGTTCTAATGACCCTTTAAGCCCACAGTTTTGCCAGCACATGTCTGATATTTCCCTGTGGGGATTTTTAATGAGGTTTTATAGGGTACAAATGCCATATATGCTTTTTTAAAACACCATTTCCTTAGATTTGGCTGATACTGATTTATACAGTTGGGTATTCTGGATCTCTGTTGTATCTCTGCTGGATCACACACTGGTTTCTGGTCACAGACTGGTTTCTGTTCCCTTATAACTAGCATATTCTTCATTTATAATAGTTTTATAAACTGTTGAAATTAATCCTCTTTTCTTGTTAATATCTTCTTCTACGCAATAGCACTGTTAGTGCTCTGGTAGGTCTTGGGGTTGTATACAATTTATTTGCAAAATTTCTTATCTGAATTAGTCGAAGCCAATTACTGGTTATTTGACTAGTTTTTTCTTTTGCCTAATTGAGATTGCTTTCAGCAGTATAAATAGGTCTCTAATTCTATAAATTTCAATTTCCTTCCAACGTTTGACCTCTGCATGTTTTCTTTGCAATTTAAACTTAAGGTATTAAAAAGGGGACATAATGGAGATATAGAGGGAGCAAGGGTTTTCACATTTTTATGCCATATTCATGTTGTTTACCTAGTAAGGGTTCTGAATTTGAACCCTTTTCTTCAGTTGCTTTAATGTATATAATTACAAGTTAATTAATTAATTAATTTGTTTGTTTAAAATATTTTCACCCCTCCTTTTCCTTGGAAAGGATCTAAGTTGGCTTACAACACTGAAGGACAACATATCCAGTTGGCAGCAATGAGTACAAAACAGTTGTGAACAGATTAAAACCAATATTTAAAGCTGAGAACAATGACAGTTTACCTGCCCTCTCCATTTGAGCCCAGTCATGGATCTCGTTCATCTATATAAGTTTAACTTACTGTACTTGATGTTGGTGCTATTATGTTTTACACAGGTAAAGCCATCTGAGCTTGTCTAAAGCAGCAAAACAGCCAGAAAGGAGAATGGATAGAAAGGAGGAACTCATAGCAGAAAAGAGGGCACTGGGATCATATGCCTTTTTATAAGAGATGGGAAGTGGTCAGGTCTGGGAGAGATGCGGAGATGAAAGAAGTGATGCCATTGCTGCAGAGATAAGGTGGCAGATGAAAAAGGGGCACCTAGTGGAATATGAAGTTTCATAGGGTCAGCATACTCCTGGCAAAGAATGAAAAGAGACGAGCAGTTTTTTTCCCTGCACATGCATGCTAGTCATATCTGACTCTAGGGATAGTGCTCATCTCTGTATTCAAGCCGAAGAGCCAGTGTTGTGCAAGTCCACGCCCACGTGGCCAGCATAGCTGCAAGGAAACACTGTTTTTACCTTCCCGCTTTTTACGGCGGTACCTATTTATCTACTTGCATCTACATGCTTTCAAACTGCTAGGTTGGCAGGAGCTGGGGTTATCAGCAGAAGCTTGCTCCGCTGCATGGCACCCTGGATTTGAACCACCGAGCTGTCAACTTTAACGCTAACTGTTTTTGGAGCCTTAGTCTACTGAGCCACCATGCCCCATTAAAAAGTCAATAGGGCTCCAAAATTTAGAGATGACTGGATTACAAACACACACACACACACACCAGTTACTGGCTGTCCAAGGCCAGTTTCATCTGATAATTTTTCAGTCAGCGTGAAATGGAGTAACCACTTCCATTTAGGGTACAGCTCCATGCCAGCAACATATGTAAGAGAGAATCATGTGGATTGCATTGATTTCCTGGGTAGTTCTCATTAAGCCCAATGGGTACCAAAGACTTGTCCTCACAGAATGTGCTACATATCCAATGCACCATCCAACAATGGCAAAGGAATACAGTATATTAATCAAATCTGTTTACAATCTTAAAATGTCTTAGTCCTACCATTGACTCAGGTTCTTAAAACCATTAGGCACTAACTTCTTCACTGAGTCTATTCCATACACAAACCTTCAGCCAACAAACCAGAATCAGGGGACTCAGTGGAGGTATGGCACCTGCATTCTTTCTACATCACCTATCGGTTTCCATATTGTGACCCTACTGTGGCATTTACCTCTCCATAGTCAAATGTGTTTGTGCAGGAGGATGTAAAGGGTTAATGCTGTGGAGTGGACCAATGAGGGAGTGTGGAGGCAGAGCCCACGTGTCTAAAAGGCTCAGCCTGAGGGACATGTGAGTTAGATAAGGTAAAGAAAAGTTGAGATAAGGAAGATGAGTTAAGGATTAGAGAAAGATGAGATCTGAGATGTGAGACAGATGAGAGAGGTGTGAGAATAGTAAAAGGACAGAATTTGAGTGTGATCTGCTTAGAGCAGTGATGGTGAACCTTTTAGATTCAAACTACGATTCAAAACCCATTAATTTTTCACAAAGTGCCAATACAGCAATTTCACCTGAATACAGGTGGCTGTGAAGGGGCAATGTTGGGTGCCCACAAGGGCTCCGAGGGCCACCTTTGGCACCCAAACCATGGGTTCACCAACACTGGCTTAGAGGAACTTTCAATTAAGGGCACACAAGACAATCTTAAACTTAGACATCTTGTTGAATTCAATAAACATTGTTTTACTTTATTAACGTTACTCAGGTATTTCAACTGGGTAGCCCTGAATGGTGGCAGAGAGAGTAAGAAGAAGTCGTGTACAGGCCAATGGTCCATGAAACGACTGGGGGCTTTGTATGGGTTCACCACACCTACTTTTCCCCCCAGATACTATATATTTGTAAATCTGGGCAATGGAATTCTGCCCCGTGTCCTCCTGTGCTCTTTATTCTGTTCAAATACTTCTACTTATGAGTTACTCATGGTCTCTTGTTAAAAAAATTCTGCATCCCAGGTTAGCATGCTCAACCCATACAGTGTTTTGGCTTGTGCTCCTCCCCCCCCTTTTTTTTACAACTAGCCAACAAAGAATCTTGTCTCATATTACTTATGCTATTGTTTGAAAGACCTGTGAATTTAAATTCTTATGATAATAATACCTTGAGAAGCACTTACCACGTAAATAGCCCTGGGGGTAGATATCTTACTTTGCCCCCACTCCTCAATTCCTCCCGCTAATAGGAGATTTACACAGAATAACAGTGAAGGAATGAGTTCCTCATATGCACAACACTGCTGCTATTCCTTATTAGCATCTGAAGTTGCCTTTCCTTTCCTCTTTTCCATTCAAAATAATGGTAGTTACTGCAGAATTGGTCCAGACTTTATGATGATGGCCTATGAATGGACCTCAAAATAATGATTTGCCTTTCAACAACTGACAAGTGATATGAAGCATCTTCTATTATAAATGAAAATAGGCAGAAATTATCCTCAGTAATTTGGGACTTAGTTCCTACAAAGAATTTAGAACAGCACAGAAGAACCAGTAAATTAACTCTGCAATTGCACTAGCAGCTCTGCAGGAAAAGTAGCTAATTTGGTTCAGTTCAGTAGTGTGCAGTTCTGACACCTGCATTCCAAGAGAGTGCTGGACCAACTATGTCCCATCAAACTTTGGAAACCATGCCCAATATTTAGATTATATTTCACCTTTCAAAGAAAATCTTTTTAGTGGACATACAATAAAAACTGGAGAAAATTGATCTTGACCCTTGCAGAAACAAAAGTCGTCATTGGAGAGACAATATAGCAGAGCTTGACATGGCAAGAAGCAGTCAAAAATTCTGACTCAGAATGCTTGGAGGTAGACATGGGTATTTTGTTTCGGAAGGGGTCTGGTTCCGAAACAAAACACGGCAGTACAGCTGTCATTCAGAACCGGGACCCACCCTTTGGACTGAAATCAACCATTTACTTACCTTTTTTTGAGTCACACAGGTGAAATTCCAACAAGGAAGAAGCTCCTGATGAGTCAACTGGTGCTGGCCAATCAGACAGGGAGGCGGGATGATGCATGTCCTTGCACAGCTCCTGATTGGTCAGCACCAGATAGAAGGAAAGATGACATGTTGCAGGCTGCTTCCTCATTGGAGTTTTGCCTCATGCAACCCAAAGGAAGGTAAGTCAGTGGCTGATTTCATTCTGAAGGGTGGGTTCCGGTTCCAAACGACAGCTGTGCTGCCGTGTTTTGTTTTGGAACCAGACCCCTTCTGAAACAAAACACCCATGCCTACTTGGAGGTCATTGAAAAGACAGAACAATGATCAACCCATGCAAAATAAATATAAAACATCAAAGGGAGATTCAGAGCAAATCAATGAACATTCTACTGCCTTAATAGTGAGGAAATTAGACAAAACAATAAAAAGTTGTAGGAGTGACAAAGTGGTAGGGCTTCCCAATTAAGCAAATTAAAACATTTTGGGCAGTGTTTCCCAAGGTGTACACCGTGGCTCCATAGGGTGCTGGGAAGCCCATCCAGGGATGACATGGATCCCTCTCATCCTTCTCCTTCCCTTCTCTCTCGTTCTTACCCTAAGAATTATACAGCACTTACTTGCCGTTTCCCTGATACCTGTGCATGGTGCAGAGAGGAAACCCTGGCCTCCTCTTGCAAAAGGAAGGAGTTTCCTGCCCTCCTGTTCACAAGAGAAACTTCCCTGCGCCCCATCCCTCCCCAAATGTAGCTTCTCCATTTTTCCGGAATCTGGAGGTTAAGTCACGGCAACTGGACTTCTTTTCTTGAGAGACTGAAACATTACTCATCCGTTCCAGGCAGTGCCAGGCCTGGGGCGAGCTCTGGAGGCCCTGCACAGGCTCACCATGTGGCCTGGAAGGAGCTCCAGAGGCCTGTTCCAAGGCCACACAGGGCCCGTACTGAGGTGAGCCTTGTACACAAACAGGAGCAAGACTCACAAACTGAGGCAAAGTTTTAAGATAAACCAAGGTACCACCGTACAGTACTTATTTCTCTACACTTTCAATTCTCTGTATTGTTTACACATTGTTATCATTTCTAAAAACACATTTAGCTATCAGGAATATTACAGTACAATGACCCTTGCCTGGCTGGAGTACGAATAATTGTTTTGCAATGATATTTAATAAACGGTTGTTCAAGGCTTATTTTAAAAAGCCCCTTCATTTTCTACATCCATCTTAACAGTTTTAATAGTTTTAGTATGAAATATGACCTCTTGACACCCTCTGCTGCTACAAAAGAGCCCTGCTCAGAGCATTGTCTCACAGACAGTGGTAGACAATTTAGACCTTTGCATTTTTCAGTTCTCTCCGTCTTTCTTTCTCTGCCATATTCTTCACCACCCCTCTGAAGTTTTTTTTTTAATTCTTCAACGGCAGGGCTTTATCATGTTATTGAAATCAAATCTCATTTTATTCTAATGAACACAGTTCTCTGCCGTGATGAGTAACAGGTGGGAGTAGCACTGTTGGCAGCTATTACCTTTTCTGACAGTAGTGCTTGCATATATGACCTCATTTTCTGTGGCTACACAATGCACCTTCATGGTGAAAGTGTAGCTGTAGGGGGAGTGATCCCACAATGGGGGAGGAGAAAGGGTACACTTTATGGGACCTGGAGGTCCAAAGAGATGTGGCTTCACTGCTGTAAGGGGGAAAATGAGGGTAATCTATGGATCATGTCTAAGAATATAGGATTAGAGATGGGCACAACTAGGGAAAATGACGTTTTCGAGTTGTCGTGTGTCGGAGGCGGCCTGTGTCAGCTCGTTTCCGTTTTTCGCGAAACTTCGCAAAAATTTGTCGTTTCGTTTTTCGTTTTTTCATCTGTCGTTAAACTGGTTTGGGGGGTAGCGGGCTCCTGGAGGCACCTCTTTTTTGGGGGTGGGTGCCTCCTATCCTCACCCGCTAGGGAAAGCAGGCTCCTGGAGACCCCTCATACATGGGGGTCTCCTCTCCTCACCTGCTGCAAAAGGGCACGCATGCATAGCCATATGGCTATGATTGCATACCCAGTTGCACGGAGAGACACAGCAGACTGGCAGAGGCACCCCTCTTTTTGGGGTGCCTTCCCTGCCTCAGTCAGGCCTCGGGGGCATGGTTTGCATGATGTCACACATGCCGGCTGAGCCAAGCCTGCAGGAGTCACCCAGAGCCACAAGTGGCGGACTGGCAGACTCTCTGCACCCACTGTGTCTCACTAAGAAGGGAATTGTACTTGCTATAGTGCAATGCAAGTACAGATCTGGCTTAGGGTTAGGGTTAGCGCAAGGGCTAGGGTTAGGCTAGTTACGGGTGAGGTTAGGGTGAGTATTGGGGTGCACCTCTGGGGGCCTCTCTGACCCACTTAGAAGGACAGTGTACTGGCGTATGGGTTAGGCTTAGGGTTAGGGTTCAGGTTCGGGCTACGGTTAGTGGGCTTTTTATGCCCGGTTGGCACATCCCAGAAGTCTCTGTGGTCAATCTGGCCAAGTGGCCATGCGATTGGTGGAATGGCTCCAAAAATTTGCATGGTCACTCCCATGGCCAGCCCATCATTGCGCAGGTGTAAATAAAATAAAATAAAAAAAATAAAAAAATAAAATAAAATCAATGGAGAGAGGAAAGAGGAGACATTTTGTTGCAAGAAAAACCCACTGCTACTGTAAAAATTCTGGCAGTTTTAAAATAGCAATTTTCGCATGTTTCTGTGTGGTGCTTGTGTGTTTTTGGACCACGATTTCAAAAAAAAAAAAATTGCGGTTGCCGCCCCATTTTGGATCCCCCGCCCACACCGCATGGCATTGGCGACTCGAGTCCGGCTGCCCAGGACAGAAGAGGGGGGGAGGCCGGGACCCCCCCCAGAAACCACCCCTCTGGTAGGTGCACTCTGCACTGCAGGCATATTTTCGCCTGCTTTTTGGCCAGGGAATGGGGAGGGGAGTTTAAAACTTTTTTTCTGTGCCGCTTCCGCTTGAATTGCGGCGGCCGGCGGCGAGTCCGGTGCTTTGCGAGCGACTACGACGAGGATTTCCCCCACCACCAGAGCAGCCCAGGACAGGAGAGAGGGGGGTCAACCACCCCTCTGGTAGGTGCCCTGAGCCCTCACTCATGCAGGCATATTTCCGCCTGCTTTTTGGCCGGGAATCGGTTTTTTTTTAAACTTAAAAAAAAAAAATTCTGTACCGCTTGGCATCGCGGGATCGCCGCGATGCCAGGAACGACCACAACAAATCAGACCCAATTATTCTTTAGTCGGTTCACGTTCGAGTTCTGGCGGAGTAATTCCCGTTACCGTTTCCGTTGCGTAACGGAAACGAGTAACGGAAACGGAAACGGGAATTCCGCCAAGTCGTGCCCATCTCTATATAGGATTGAGGTATTGTGGTGTCAGCATATGATGGATGCTGCAGATTTGGTCTTTCATTAATGCCGGCTGTCTTTGCAGGAAAAGGGTGGCAGACAGATCTCGAGGTACGCAATGGTCTAAAGCAGTGGTTCTCAACCTGTGGATCCCCAGATGTTCCTGGACTGCAACTCCCAGAAATCCTGGCCAGCTGAGCTAGTGATGAAGACTTCTGGGAGTTGCAGTCCAGGAACATCTGGGGATCCACACATTGAGAACTACTGGTCTAAAGTAACATTGGGGAACTTGTGTCCCTCCAGATGTTGCTAGCTGATAACTGCACAGCCAAAGATGAGATATTATTGGGGGGAATACACTGTGACAAACATCTGGATGAAGAAATTCCCTTTCCCTCTTCTTCTAAAATAGCATTTGCTCTCTGCCTCATGAGACTGCTGATGACAATCATGTACATGAAATGTTACTCTTTAAAAACAAAGGCAAGTGGAAACAAAACATAGGAAATATTTGTTACAATCCGATCAACAATCCCTTTCCACTTCTCTTCTTTCATATTAGATCCACAGTATAGCATACAGATAAATCAATGGGCTTCAGCGCACATACCTCTGTATTGGATTCAGGCCCAGGTTTTTAAATGGCAATTATTTTCAGTGCTATTTTTCTTGAGTCCAGCCAATTCACATTGTAACCCCCTGCTCTAAGATTCGACCCCATGCACAGTCATCCCCCTTCCATGCAGCTTCAGCCTTTATGGTACTCACGTTGCCTGAAAGTATATAAAAAAACCCCTTGGCCTCAAACCAGCGAAGACCTAAATGCTGGAAAGTAAGGATAAATTAAAGTGACAGGGTCTCAGCAGTGGAAATTAGTGGAACTCTTCTAATTGCATGTCTAGTCTGAATGATGGGATACTTAATTCTTACACATCCCAGACAATTGCTTTAGACCAACATGAGCCCTGGGAAAAAGGCAGATTCTGGAGACATATGGAGTGGTAGATGGAGTGGAAAAATAAATCAGAGGTTCGAGCCACAAAGGGGAGGGAAAGTTTTATCTTCATTGTTATATGTGTGTTATTGTTAATAGTGCCAATAAAGCTCCTTCTGTCCAGCTTTAGCATAAAAATAGATCATCAAATTACAGTATTATGGTGGAGAAGTATGGCTTGTGCTATACTGACTGAGCGTTGCTTTAAAGTGACGCCGTGACACTTTGGATTGAGAAGGTTACGGATTCCAGTAGTCAGTGGACAGATGCGGAAATATGAGGTCCCGGGGGAGGCAACTCAAAAGAGCAGCATGTTCTGCTCCGTGCTCATACAAAGACTTCAGGGGTGGGTGGGAAAGGCATCAGAACTAGCCTGGCTTCTTATATCTATTTAACCTCTTGCCCCAAGAAGCAAAGAGCATCTGGTTAAGTGGAGAGTAAAAGTGCAGCTACTTTTCATTATCAAGGTTTACAGCCAGAATGTGCATCAGCCATAGCTGCCAAGCCTGGGTTAAATGCCTGTTGCCTTCCCTGCCTGAGGCCATCCGGCATGTTTAGAAATGATTAAGTACTGCAGCCTAGAGAGGACCTGTCCTGAGCGTTCATCTCTGACTTTCAGCAGAAAGGAGAGGCTGGCAATGACAGAGGCAGATGGATGAGTCTCATTAGTATGGGGAGGCAGCGAACCAGGCTGTCTTCACAGAGCTGTCTAAAAGAGAGAGAGAGGGAGAGGGAGGGAGGGAGGGAGAGAGAGAGAGAGAGAGAGAGAGAGAGAGAGAGAGAGAGAGAGAGAGAGAGAGAGAGAGAGAGAGAGAGAACAAATTAAAATAGGAGCCGAGGGAGCCAATGACCAAGTGTTTTAACTATCTGGTCCCTGGCATCCTCTAAAGCAGGTTATGTGCTTGCCTGAATGTCCTTTTCCTTCACTTACAAGGGAAAAGGTTCCTTTCTCATCAGCCTCCCCTACCCTTACCCTCCCCCCCACACACACACCACAACTGCACACCTTTTCTTACAGTCATTCTTTCATGGATGTGCCATCATATTTCCAAAGGAGTGAGCAAGACAGAAGCTGGTGGTGGCAGCAGTGCTGGTGCTGCAGTTGTGAAGAAAACATGAGTCTGGAGAATAACACATTGCAACAGATAAGTGGGTTTATCAAGGGCTCCAGTTTACCATGGGTTCCCATATCTAGAGTGATTTCAGATGGGATTTGTATAGGAAGATTATGGTTCAGCTCAAATGGTGTCAGAAAAGGAAAGGAATTGTGTGAATAATCATTAGGAAATATGTAAATGGTGTGTTTGTTTGCCTATTTGTTTATATTCTTCATATGGCTCTTTTCTCTTTATAGTAGTGAACACAAGGCTACTCACAACCATTAAAGCCATAAAGCAACCAACAATTTTAGAACCACTATATAAATATCATATTTAAAAGATATCAAAAACAAGTTTAAAAACAAATTTAAAAATTAAATATCTATGAACCAATAAACAATACATCCCTGATATAACTTACCACTTAAAGGCCTACATAATGAGGAAGACCTTTGCCTGAAAATAGGACAAGAAAGAGGGGGGGCAACCTGTCTTCTCAGGGCACTGCCTTCCCCAAATCTTGGGAGAAGCCACCAAGAAAACCCTCTCTCATACCCTCACCAAACAAGCTTGGGAAGGTGGTGGAACCAAGAGAAGGGCCACTCCATATTATCTTAAAGTAGGGTCATATGGGGTGATGTGATGCTTCAAATAGTCTAAACCCAAGCTGTATAGGAATTTGTGGGGAATAATCAGCATTTTGAATTGGGCCTGGAAGCAGACTAGCAGCCAGTGAAGCTTTTGTACTAAGCCAGTTTTTCCTGTAACCAGTACCAGTCACCAGTCTGCCTGCACATTTTAATCCAGCTGAAGTTTCTGAATGTTCTTCTGAATGTACAGCATGTTCCAGTAATCCAAATGGGATGTAACTAATGTGTTACCATGGCTAGATCAGACATCTCAAGTAAGGGTACAGCTAGTGCACCAGCTTTAATTTGGCACAGGTACTTGTGGCCACCGCTAAAACTTCTGCATCCAAACTCAGTGTGGTGTCAGTACAACCAAGCTATGGACCTGACTTTGGGGCAAGCGTAACCCCACCCAGTGCAGGCTGAAGCCCTAACCCCTGATTTGCTTTTGAATGACCAAGCACAGCTCTTTATTGTCTGGATTAAGATTAACTTTCTCAGCCCTCATCCACTTTAGCACTGGCAACAGAAACAAGTCTAAGCCTAGAACAGTTTCCTTGGAATGGGACAAGAAGAAGAGATAGAGTTGGGTGTCATTAGCATACTGATTGCAGCAAACCCCCAAGCCTGCAACAACCTCTTTCAGACATTTCATGTACTGAATATGTTAAATAACATAGGGGATGGGACTGAGCCTTGTAGGTCACACAACACACCAATGGCCAGGATGTTGGCCAGATTCCCCCAATGCTACATCCTGAATTCAGTCATTCAGGAAGGACTTAACCACTGTAAAACAGTACCTCCAACAGCCATTCCAGAAGAGCACTTCAGAAGGATACCATTGCCCATTGTGTTGAATGCCACTGAGGGGTCCAGAAGAACCAACAGGGTGTCTAGTTTCTAGAATAGGTCATCTGAGAAGATGACTAAAGCTGTCTCTGTTTCAAAATCAGGCCTGAAGCTAGATTGAAATGGCTCTAGATAATGGGTTTCAAGGATTTGAGCAAATGGGCTGTGTAGTACTTTCCCAAGTTCTTTCCTAAGCTTACACAGGTGCGGCATTATTGCTTGGGACCAGAGAAGCAGCAGCCAAAGGATGACTAAACATCTGCATTCCAATGGGGCTACCAAAGAACATTCTCTCATGAGAACTTTAGCCAATGGTTTGTCCAGGATGTATTGGGGTGGAACCAACTGAGGATGACAGAGATGAGCTGGAGTGAAGTGATGCAGTTTCTCTGACAAGGAACTCTGTATTGTTCCTGGTTCATGTTTATCTTGCAGAATTTTTACTAATCTGCTTCTTTGTTTTCTCCTTTACACTTAGAAGGTGCACTAATTGATCTACAGAATGTATTCATTTATGCTGATACTCTATTAATGTCTTTACCTCATTGCTTTGCTACTTCTGCACTTTGACAACATTTATTGCTACCTCTGTGTAATTTGTATTGTCTACTAAAATGCTAGATTGTAGATCTAGGATTTTTAGCTCCTCAATGGGGGGCATGTCAAGGAATTGATTAAGTGGGACTGTGGCAGAGATTTTTGCCTAATGTTCAGGCACCTGCTTTCTTGATAATAAGATTAATCCAGGGGCCTCTGGGGTTGAAGGAATCACACAACATGCTCCAAGACCTTGCCCCAAAATGGGACTTGCCAATAACTATTCAATAGTGTGGGATTCAAAGGATTTTATTTAAAAAACAAAGGTATCCTACTGGCTGCTTAAGATATTTTGGTATCTCACCTTTTTACAAGGAGGCATTTACAATTCCATTAAATGAGCCAGTCCCCTCTGGCTGCTTTTATAAACCAGGAAGAGCAAACATATGGTGTTTTTCACCTATTTAAAGATCTTGTCTGTATCATCAGGCTGTATCAATGTATACATTATAACAGGACAAGCAGTGGCCAAAACTACGTCTACAGGATTGTGTCAACTATAGCATTTAAGTTGGTGAGGATCTGAGTGACATTCTCTGCAAAGTGGCATGGAAAATCTCCACTGAGTTGTCAGGATCATTTTCTTGTGGCCATCTGGTTCAACAAGCCCTTGACTACCCTTGGCTCCATGAAGATGCAATGGTGGCAGAAAAGAATAGCTGCTTTGGTGCTGCCACTGCTCTAGAGTAAGCTTTCCAATGAGCTTTAGCCTATGTTAGATTTTCCCTCTAGTTATCATTCCAGTTTTTATCATCCCCAGTGGTTTAGTAATCTGAGGAGTGAGTTTGGCTGCACATAATGGCAGGTGACAGGAGCATTCCTGTCGATAGCACTGACCATTTTCCTCATCCAAGGCGTTGACAGGATCAAGATAACCAGAAACTATGCCAAGAGTCATCAGGAAGCCATTCCGATCTGTTTCCCCAGACAATGTTCACCACCCACACACATCCATCGCTTAAGAAGTTCAGGACTCCCATAAGCCTCAGTAGTGATCTGCCCACAAAAATGGAACTACTGAGTGTTTCTCCACACCCAGGTCATCACCATCTGTCTGGTAAAGAAAAACATGTCAAGAGTGTGCCCTACAACATGAGTGGCACCCGATACAACTTGTATCAGTCCCATGGCTATCATTGTAGACACAAAGTGCTGAACCACTTCTGATAATCTGGTATCTGCATGAATGTTGAAGTCCTCCAGCACAACAAGCCATGACAACACCACACCTAAGAGAGGCAGGGAGACTGCCACACAGTACTATTGACTCTCACAGATACAGTGGACCCTTGTATAACAAACAGCTTGTATAACATAAAATTTGTACAACATAAAAAATTCCGGAGATAGGGGAAATTTGCTTAACATAATCACCTATGGGGAGAATCCATACAACATAAAAATGGGCTTACTCCATTTTCATTGTCCGGCACACAATAAACTACGCAAACTCTTCTTGGAGCAAATCCTCCTTGATTTCCCAGGCGCTCCTGAAGAATATACGGGCTTTTTCCTTCAGGACATCTCCAAACTAGTCACTGCTCGGGTGGCTGAATTTCTAACAGCTGTATTTTTTTTTTAAAAAAAGAACAACCCACTGTGAACTTTAGTTAGACCATTGATGAGATTTATTTTATAATGTTCAACTTCTGTGTAACTGTTTAGTCTTTATTTATGGACTTCCTTTGTTTTAATGCCATTAAAGGTTTATTATGGAATGAGAATGAGTACATGAACTCAAACCCCACATTCCCTTAGGAGAGGGCACCTGGTGAGGGTGACTGAATTTCAATAGACATTTGCAATGTCTCCTCTCTGTCCTCTAGGTCTTGTCTGCTGCAGTACAGAAATCCAGGTCGACAAAGCTGAAAGAGACCAACCTGCCCATCTTCATCCCACTAGGGGTCTGTAGTGCAATCCAGATCAGCATGTGTAGCCAGGATCTTTTTTTTGTGTGTGTGTGTTAGCTGTCTTATCTTTCACTGACTTGGCATTTAGCAACAGCACCTTCACCCCAGGTGTTTTGCCATCTATGCTATTTAGGAGTTAGGGGACTGGGGTTTTTTTTGGGGGGGCAGCATCTGCCCACCTCTCATGATGATAATGTCTATTGCCTCTGTAACCCCACCCTGACCTCTAGCTACTCCTACCTGGCCTAAATGATAAAGAGGAAAGTTAGCGGCAAGGCCTCCAATTTATAGTTCACCTTGATTTCACATCATCCTGGCCTGAATAGGCTCATTAAATGTACAATGGCCTGAATGGGTGAAAATCCCACCTATGTAACCTTATCCAACATCCATTCGGTATGGGTAGTTAGCTGTGGCCTTGCTGGTGGAGGTGTGAAGTACTTCTGATTTGTCTTGGGATTGATGACAAAGAAAGAATTTTAAATACAGTAGTACCTTGTATAAAGGAATTAATTTATTCCAAATGAAATTATGTTAAGCAAATTTTCCTTTATACAAATTTCCCATAGGAATGCATTGAAAACAGAGTGATCTGATTTTTATGTTATACAGATTTGCCCCATAGGTGATTATGTTACGCAAATTTCCCCTATCTCCAGAATTTTTATGCTGTACAAATTTTATGTTATACAAACCATTTGTTATACAAGGGTCCACTGTAATTTATTTTCTTTCATCTTTTGTGTATGATTAGTTATAGTGTCATCCTATGCATGTCAGCTTAATTCAGTGGGTCTCAGTCTTAATGTAAGCATATATGCAATTGCAGGTTTAAAGTATTTTTTCTTTTTTCCCTACTTGTGAAAAATACAGTGGCAAGTCATTTAATGAAATGTAACATGTCAGAAAATGGTTCACACAAAGGAAATAATATTATGCAGTATAAACTCCCATTAACTAGTAATGTGGTTGACATTGATTGAAGGTGATTAAGTGTACTACCCTCTTTCTCATTGAAGGTTGTTAAAATAAGTTCCTGTACATAAGACGAAAGTTGGTGTCTTCTCATTTTCCAAATGGATTCTATGAATCTGATTTCTTTGTCACATTAACTTAAAGATTAGCAGATATATTAGGCAAACACAGGCAGACAGGTAAAGAGATAATAGTCAATGAGGCAATTTCACCTTCCCTGCTGAAAAAGGTTATTTACCTGAAGATGAAGGTTCATGATCACTTGCATATATATAATTATATTTGATTATAGACCTATTGCCATTTCATTTTTTTCCTGAGGTCGGCAAAATAGTCTATTTTCTCACCTCTGTCCATGAACATTTTCAAAGGCATTTCCTAATGGTTGCAAATGCTTTCATATAAAAAAATCTGCAACCAATTCCAAAGATGATATAGTAAATTGAAGGAAAAGATGGAATCTGATGTAGTCCCCTGACAACTATACATCTTCAGTATTATTTCTATGGCTTAAAAATGGGTACAATCCTCAATCAGTTCTAGATCACAAGGGTTACCAACTGTAGTTGCTTTGCATCTTCCTTTCCATCAATAGACTGTCATGTCTGTGGACTGGATCCACCACAGTGCTTAGTTCCACATGTACTGAAGCTATGGCATAAGAGAGGCTACCTTTGTGTCTTCTCTTTCTCCTGCAACCCCATGTGCCTTCTGCAAATCTGTTCTAGAGAGTTGGGTTACCCTCTGGAGAATGAAGGAGGTCACATAGGGAGATGCAGAGGAAATGGGGAAAATGTATGTTCCTTTAGTGAGGCCTCCACTGAATCTTTTGGGATGGAAGGAACCCATAAAGTCATGGAAAGGATGATCTGGGTCCAATACTGTATCTTTGATACATTTGAAGCTCTTATGCCCTTTGTCTGTCTATACACTATAAGTTCATTTGTTATGTATTTCAGTATAACTAAGAATTGTGCGGCACCTGAAGAACTAAGAAGAACTAGCAAGGACTACAGCCCACTTCATTGGTAGCAGGGAGGAATATGAGGGAACAGACATGCCTGAGGTAAACAAGGGCAAAACCAACAAAGCAGTGCCTCAGTCTCCACTCCTTCCAGGTAACTTGCCCTCCAACCTAAGCACTTTCTGATGAGGCTCCTTTCATGGTGTTGTCCTGACCTCATGCATAGAATGTGACAGAAACTGAGTGGTTTCCTGGTTTTGCTCCTTGTAACCTCCTACTTTTTTGCCACCACTGTTTGCATCTTTTCCTTTATGAAGTAAAGAGAAAAGGGGAAACATATATATATAGAGAGAAAAGCTGCCCAGTGCCTTCTAAACAAAGCTCTACTTACTTAACTCTTCCAAAACAGCTACCCAAGTCCAAAGCTGGGGATGAAAGCCACCAGCAAGTGCAGCATCAAGACCGGCAGCCAGGTTGTCTGCTGAGTGAGCTGAGTGATGACACCACTGCTGAAATGAATCTGTAGTCAGGCAGGTTAACAGGTGGATATCAGAGATGGGCACGAATCGAAAAAAGGTCGTTTCGGTTTTTCATTTTTCATTGTGAGTCCGTTTCGGTTTGTTTTCATTTTTCATGATTTTTTTGAAAGATTTTCATTTCGTTTTTTTCGTTTTTTGTTTTTACCTGCTTTTTGCGCAACTTAAAGAATTTCCGCGCGTGGACGTCCCCCAACACCCCAGACCAGAGGGAAAACACTAAAAAAAATGATGCTGGCAGAGACACAGTGTAGACTAGGTAAACAGGGAGGCTGCAAAGTCAGCAGTGGGCGTTGCCCAGGGTGTAAGGCAGCCACAGAGTGACTGCACTGCGGGGCAGGGGAGGGTACTCACCGAGAGGTACGCACACACACAGGGAGGCTGCAAGAGAAATCTCTTCTTTCTCTCCCCTAAGAGCCAGGCTGCAGCCAGCAGGAACACAGAGCCACACACCTGCCTGGCTGGCCTAAAGTAAAAAGTCGCAGAGACAGCAATCCCACCCTAACTCCCACCACAGACTGCAAGGAGGACGGGGGCTGCCAAAGCATTTTATGCCCTCTGCGGCTGCCACACCTACCCAGTCTGCAACCTGGGCATACTATTGGTGGAAATTGTCCAAGAATTTACATGATCCCATCGCATGGCTTGCATCCATCTTGTGGCTGGAATCCATTTTGTGTCATCCTTAAAGGGAAAAGGGAAAATACATTGCAATGGGAGAAAGACAAAAACAAACGTTTTAAGGACCGCAACCCCCTGGTAGGTAATGATTTCAAATAATTATCACTGCGTTTTTACAGATGTCTAGGGTGTTTTAATACCCAAGAAATCTATATTAGGCATCTGGGAGCCATTTTGGGACGATGTCCACTAACTCCCCTTAAAGGAAAAAAATACAGCGATCTGAGAAAAGACATAAATGCACGTTTTAAGGACCCCAACCCCCCCGGTAGGTATTATCAGACAGAATAAATAATTATCCCTGGGTTTTTACGGATATTCAGGGCGTTTTTTAACATTTCATTGCCCATCGCCATTAACGAAAACGAAATGTAACGAACCTAATTTTCGTGGTTCTGTTTGGTTCATTCCAATTTCATCACAATTTTCATTATTTGTTTCATTATGTAACGAAACGAATAATGAATAACAGAACTTTTTTTTCCATTTCGTGCCCATCCCTAGTGGATATATAGAGGCAAAGGAGGCTGAGTTAAGTTGTCTTCCTCAGTTCTCTCCCTTGCCACCAGGGAGCAAAATCTTGCCTCTTTCTCCTCTGTCAACCCAAATGAAAGGGGAAGAAAAAGAAAGAGAAAGATTGAAACATGCTTACAGGAGCAAACAGGAGAACAAAGAAAAAAATGTGAAGATGTAAAGCCACAACCCTTTCTTTCTCCACTTCCAGGAGCAATAGCACCTGACAGAACCTGCTGAGCTCGTGTTTTTTTTGGTCATTGGTTGGCTGATTGTTGCCAGGGAAAAGTCAAGGGTTGTTCCACTGCCAACAGGTAAGATATGCAGACCCTGTCTGGAAGGTGAATGGCCAGCAAGGAAGTTGGCAGCGGGCAGAAAAAGAGAGAACAGGGAATGAACACGTTGCTGCACTTGGAATCCACCTACAATAATGGTGTCACAGGGGCTCGTGGAAAGTTGGCCTAAATGATAAAAAAGCATCTTATTCTCTTTAATTTTGGAAGAATGGGAGGAGACGAAACCCGAGGAAGAACTACGAAGTCTGAAATAACATTAAAGAATAAAAAGTATACTCTACTGAATGCGATTCCACTATCTCGCTTACTCTCCATCTCCTCTCTTCCCCTCTATCTCTGTTTTTTCTCTTAGTGCCAGATTAAAAACAGAGTAGAGGGAACTCACCTAATATTGGGCCTTTTCACACGACCCCTAAGATCCGCTGGCCACTTAAATTCGGACAAGAGATCTTAGAGGTTTGTCGCTGTTCCTGCGTTCCCACCCCCTCCGCACTCCTGGCTGCGGGCTGCGTGAGGGGAGGGAGAAAAAACAGGAAGAAAAGAGATGTGGATCACCTCTGTTCTGCCTCTCGCTCTTGCCGCGGCAACATTCCAGTCTCTTAAGTAGCTCTTAAAGGGGCGGGAGCCAAAAAACAACAAACAGAAGCAAGGAGTGCCCCGCACTCACTATCGTTACACCTTATCAAAGAATTTTCACCTCCAGAGAGCAGGTACTTGAAAGTTGCGCTGGGATGCGCTAAAGTGGGCGTGGTTGCACTTAATTTCCTGTAAACTCCGGAGCTGGTGGGGAAACATTTTTAAGCTCCGGAGCTGGGAGCCATTTGCCCCGGAGTTTAGGGGTCGTGCATAAACTCCTCCAGTGTTGCCTCCCTTCACACTGTTTTTGACTACTACTTAGACTGTAAGCTACTGTTCTGCGCATTCTTGTCGAAAGATTAACCTGAGTGATTATTATTTTAAGACTATTAACTAGACAGGGTTAATATTTCATTAACAAGAAGGCTCTGAAACTGTATGCCAGTTGGATGGTAATCTGTGAAGAAAATATGTGTTTTTGGTTGTTGTTTTGGTTGTTTTTTAGCAGAGTCCCCACACCCACCTCAGATTGTACTGCAAGCTCTAAAATCAGCTCATACAAAGGTAGATAACAACAATAATGCCAAAATCCTCTCCTGTGGGTATGCTGATGCTAAACAGAAGACCGAAGAGACCCAAATATACCAGTGCAAGCATAACTGCACGTGCAGAGGTCCTCAAATGCACTACATTTGTGTATTCTGCATTGAAACGGTTTGGAATCACATAAGGTGCTTTTTGAGGGGAGGAGGGAACCTAATTATTTTGACAAAGTTTATGCAGGAAAGCTTCTTGTTCCTTATCACAGTTGTGTTTCCAGAAGGAAAGACATATATAGCACCTTTCTCTACAGTGGGAACCTAAAATTAATCCTCTGAACTTTAACTCCTATGAATAGACATGGGCACGACTTGGCGAAATTCTCATTTCCGTTTCCGTTTCTCGTTTCTGTTACGTAACGAAAACGGTAACGACAATTACTATGCCAGATCTCGAACTCGAACCAACTAAAGAAAAATTGGGTCTGATTTGTCGTTGTTGTTCCTGGCATTGCAGCGATCGCGCGATGCCAAGCGGCACAGGAAAAAAGGTTTAAAAATTAAAAAAAACCGATTCCCGGCCAAAAATGAGGCAAAAATATGCCTGCCTGAGGCCACCTACCAGAGGGGTGGTTTCTGGGGGGGGGGGGTCCCCGGCCTCCCCCCTCTCCTCTCCTGGGCTGCGCAAAGTGCGCATCCTCGTTGAGTCGCAACTCGCCAAGCGGCGCGGCAGATAAAAAAGTTTTAAAATAAAAAAACCCTGATTCCCAGCTAAAAAAGCAGGCAAAAATATGCCTGCCTCAGTGAGGGCACCTACCAGAGGGGTGGTTTCTGGGGGGGGTCCCCGGCCTCCCCCCTCCTCTCCTGGGCTGCGCAAAGTGCGCATCCTCGTCGAGTCACCACGCCAACTCGCCAAGCGGCACGGCAGAGAAAAAAAAATTAAAATAAAAAACCCCGATTCCCGGCCAAAAAAGCAGGCGAAAATATGCCTGCCTCAGTGAGGGCACCTACCAGAGGGGTGGTTTCTGGGGGGGTCCCCGGCCTCCCCCCCTATCCTGGGCTGCGCATCCTCGTCATCTCGCCATCTTGCCATGCCATGCGGTGCGGGCGGGGGATCCAAAATGGGGCGACCGCAATATTTATTTTGAATTCGCGTGGTCCAAAAACACACCAAAGCACCACAGAAACATGCGAAAATAGCTATTTTAAAACTGCCTGAATTTTTACAGTAGCAGCAGTGGGTTTTTCTTGCAACAAAACGTCTCCATTGATTTTATTTTATTTTTATTTTTATTTTTATTTTTTTACACCTGCGCAATGATGGGCTGGCCATGGGAGTGGACCATGCAAATTTTTGGAGCCATTCCACCAATTGCATGGCCACTTGGCCAGGTTTTGACTGAGACTTCTGGGATGTGCCAGTCGGGCATAAAAAGCCACTAACCCTAGCCCGAACCCAAACCCTAACCCTAACCCTAACCCATATGCCAGTACACTGTCCTTCTTAGTGGGTCAGAGAGGCACCCAGAGGTGCACCCCAGTAACTCACCCAAACAATACCAGTAACCCTAAGCCTAGTCCTTGCGCTAACCCCTAACCCCAAGCCAGATCTGTGTACTCGCATTGCACTACAGCAAGTACACTTCCCTTCTTAGTGAGTCACAGCGGGCACCCGTAGGGGTCCTCTCTCACTTCGTTCCCCAGCCCAAGTGCAGGCAGTGAGTCACAGAGGCACCCGAAAGAGGTGCCTCTGCCTGCTGCAACTTAATGGTATGTATATCCAATTGGCTATGCATGCCATTTTGTCGCGGGCCAGAGGAGGCACCCACCCCAGAGAGGTGCCTCCAGGAGCCCGCTTTCCCTTCATGGCGGGCCAGAGGAGGCACCCACCCCAGAGAGGTGCTTCCAGGAGCCTGCTACCCCCCCAAAACCAGTACTAACGACAGACGAAAATCCGACAAACAAAACAACAAATTTTTGGAAAATTTTGCGAAAAACGGAAACGAGCCGAAACGGGCCGGCTCCGATACACGACAACTCGAAACGTAATTTTTCCTGGTCGTGCCCATCTCTACCTATGAATAGAAGTCATCTCCTAGGCTGAAAGTATTTTCCATGCAATTTTATGGCTCGTCATTTTGTACCGCCATGTGACATTTTATTTAAAATTAGTAACATCATTCTGAAAACTTGAGAGCCTTAAAAACCCTGCAAGAGGGATGTTGATCAGATTCAGAGTTGATTTGGAATACGAAGCAACATGGTTAGCCAACCTCCCACCATTCCATGAATCTATCCTGCGTCAGGCTACAGCGAGCAATAAAGAATGAAAGCAAGTGCTACTTTCACTTATTCCACCAAAGCTTGTAGTATCCCACATTCACATCCACACTCAGTCATAAGAGTAATGAAGACTTAGTCTAGTTATATAAAGAACCAATCTTAGTGTAATTATAGATATATAAATGAAGGAAGAAGACATTTCTAGAATGCAGTCAGTGTAGTAAGTGATGCAGCACATTCCCTATGCTATGTCTGGATGTCAAAGGCTGCTTAACCATATACATGGGAACATATAGAGTCCAGTGGGGTCAGTCTGAGCTATCTTCAGAGGCTTGGCAACTGGCATTTTCAGAGTACGTTTTGATTTTCATCAGCTGTCAATTTTCTTCTACTTTGGTACTATCGCCATGCATCCTCCCTCTCAATTTTAATACTTCTAATTTCCTTGAAACTGGAGCAAATTTCAAGGATTAATAAATTTACCCAAAGCTGGCCAGGGACTTTTTGAAACATCCAGTAGTTGATCTGGAAATATAAAAATACCTCTGTTCCTTCCCATTTAGACACTTCTGCTCTGAAGCCAGTGTACACCCCAAATTTCAAATTGTCTGCAAACCATTGGACAGAACATGGCATACACATATGGTGAGATTGGAAAACTGATACATGGAAGCAAATATAATGCAAAAAGCATCATGTGAACCTAGTGGGATGCAGATTGTGTCTGGAACATAGTGAATGAAGAGTACAGCTTATTTGAAATAAACAGATGAAATAGGAAATGTATGGTGTGTAAAGGATGTGCATAACTGCAGAGATTCATCAGCTGGAGCAGAGAATGCTGAAGTAGAGTTCTTGGACAAATATTAGAGAAGAGATACAAAACAATGGCATCACTCTAGGTATGTTACAGACCTCCTAGCCATACTGAAGGTATGACGTCCTCCTTGATCAGGCTGCCAAACAGTAAAAAAGAAGGTATATAACTGTAGTAGTAGTGGGAGATGTCACCTCTCCAAAAATATATGGTCCAATATATTCCTTCCCATTTGGAAAGGGAAAGCTAAGGGTAGAACAATATATAGAACCATAGGTTGGAGGGGGCCTTACAAAGTCATCAAGCCCAACTGCCTCTCCATGCGGGAACACAAATCAAAGCATATCTTTTCGCTGGTTGTCCAAATTTTTCTTGAATACCTCCAATGCTGGAGCACTCACCACCTCTTGGGGTAATTGGTTCCACTGCTGTACTGCTCTAACACTTAAAAAGTTTTTTTTTCTTATATTCAGCCAACAGCTGGGTTCTCTTAACTGGAACCCATTGTTGCATGTCCAGCACTCTGGGATGATTGTCAACAGATCCTGCCCCTCTTCTGTATTTAAAAATATTTGAAAAGTGCTATCATATCACCCCTTAGCTGCCTATATGCCCTAAGCACATCTAATCTTGCCTGATTTCGGAAGGTAAGCAGGGGCAGCCCTGGTTAGTACTTGGATGGGAGACCACCAGGGAATACCAGATGCTGTAGGCGCCTGGAGTAGGAACTGGCAAACCACTCCAGTATTCCTGCCAAGAAAACTCCATGGATATGGGGTCACGAAGAGTCAGTCACAACTGTAACAACGCAACACACACACACATCATATCACCCCTTAGTCTTCTTTTATCTAGGGTAAACATGTCAGATTCTTTCAGTCTTTCCACATAGGGTTTCCAGCACCCTGATCATCCTTGTTGCCCTCCTCTGAACTTGTTCAATTTGTCAGCATTTTTCTTGAAGTGGGGTGTCCAGAATAGATACCAGTGCTGAACAGAGGGGGATGAGCACCTCAAGGGATTTGGAAATTATACTTATGTTGATGCAGCCTAAAATAGCATTCACCTGTGGGGGGGCATATTGCACTGTTGGCTCATAATCAGTTTATAATCTTCCAGAATTCCGAGATCTTTCTCACTTGTAGTATTGCTGAGCCAGTTGTCCTCCATCTTGTAACTGTGCATTTGGTTTCTTCTTCATAGGTCCAGTACCTTGCACTTACCCTTGTTAAATTTCATTCTGTTGGCTTCAGCCCAGGGCTTCAGCCTATCAAGATCATTTTGAATTTTGTTTCTGCCTTCCAGAGTATTAGCTATTCCATCCAATTTTGCGTCATCCATGGATTTGGCAAACATTCTCTCAATTCCCTTGACCAAGACATTAATAAAAATATCGAAGAGCACCAGACTCAGGACTGAGCCTTGTTATGTAGAGAAGAAGCTCTCTCTAGTACGGTTCTCTAGCCAATTGTGTATCCACTTTTCACTTGATTTATCCAACCCACACCTAGTTAGCTTGCTAATCAGTATATAATGGGGAACTTTGTCAAAAGCTTGGCTGAAGTTGTGATATATTACTTCCATAGTATTCCCTTTTTCTACCAGGAAGGTTACCTGATCAAAAAATGAGATCAGATTAGTCTGGCAGGATCTGTTCTTGACAAATCCATGTTGGCTTCTAGTTATTACTGCATTGTTTTCTGGGTGCTTGCATAGTGACTGCTTAATAATCTGTTCCAGGATTTTTTCTTGGATTGACTGGCCTCTAGTTCCCAGGTTTCTCTTTTTTGCCCCTTTTTGAAGATAGGGACAACACTAGCCCTCCTCCAATAATCTGGCACTTCACCCATTTCCCATAAATTCAAGAAAATAATGGACAATGTTTCTCAGAGTTATTCAGCCAATTCCTTCATTACTTTGATGCAGTCCATCCCCTAAATGTTTGAAAGTGTAAAGGGTGTAAGGTATTCCGTGACTATTTGTTTATTAATCTTGACCTGCAATTCTGTCTCCTCCACTTGTATTTTAATTATATCTGGATGTTCAAAGTCTGTCTTATGGAAAGAGACTGAGCTAAAGGAGGAACTGAGCACCTCTGCCTTTTCTTTGTCATTTGTTACCATTTTCCATCTCCATTGAGGAGCTGTGCCACTATTTCTTTTCTTTGTCTTTTGCTTCCCGTATATCTGAAGAATGCTTTTTTTATTGCTTTTAATGTCTCTAGCGAATCTCAGCTCATTCTCTGCTTTTTTCTCTCCTAATGCCATCTCTGCATTTCCTTGCTACCTGTTAGTACTCTTTCATGGTGGCCTAGCCTTTTTTCTACTTCATGTATTGTACATGTCTTTTGTTGTTGTTTTGTTATTTTTGTTTTGGGGTCCTCTCTGATCTTTTTTGTGAACCCACACTGGTCTTTTTAGCTGCCCCCTCCTTTTAATGGAATAAATTGTAGTTGTGTTTTTAGAATTTCTTTTCTTTTCTTTTTTTAGATACTCCCACGCTTCTTGGACTCCTTTAGTATATTTTAGCATGGGACTTGACTCACCCTTATTCTGAGGTTATTAAACATTCAGCATAACATTCAGTGTGGCTACACCCCCTTGAAATCAAGCATTCTATTCGAACATGGTCACTCTCAACCAGAGTTCTCCTTACTGCTACTTCCCCCACAAAGTCACCTCTACTGATTAGGATCGAGTCAAGGATAGGTTCACCTCCAGTTTCTTTCACCACTTTTTGTAGGAGAAAATTATCAGCCACACAATCCAAGAATTTCTTGGTTAGGCCATACCTGGTTGAATTTGCCTCCCAATATATATCTGGATAGACGAACTCTCCCACCACTACATCATGGTTTTTTTTAATCCCTGCAATTTGTTTTTCAAAAGTTTCATCTACATCATCTCCTTGATTGGACAGTTGGTAGTAAACACCAAGTGCCATGTTCCTTTTGTTTTTTGTTTTTTTCCTCCAACTGGATTGATCCAGATGCTCTTAATGGGAGAGCCAGTTTCCTCCTCCTGTTGTTCTGTGCAGGACTGAGTACTTTTGACATATGCTGCACCTTCTTTTCTATTGTCTCTGTTCTTTTTGAACAATTCATATACTTCAATTACTGTATTCCAGTCATAGGAGTCATCCCACCATTTCATTTATTCTTATCAAGTCTATAACTAAATTGCCAGTTGTTCTTGTTTGTTTTGCATACTCCTGGCATTCATATAGAGCAGTGTTTCTCAACCTGTGGTCCCCAGAAGTTCCTGGACTTTAAATCCTAGAAATCCTGGGCCAGCTCAGCTAGTGATGCAGACTTCTGGGAGTTGCAGCCCAGGAACATCTGGAGACCCACAGGTTGAGAACCACTGATATAGAGGCACCAAAGATTGCATGATTTGTGGCTTTTTTGTACTTTTTAATGTATATTATTGTTAATACTAACATTATTATTTACCCTCATTTGAACAATTTGGTTCATTCTGCTTATTGTACATAAGGCTTCATCTACCTTTAATTCTGTGCTTGTGTCTCCCTTCCCTCCCAATTCAGTTTAAAACCCTCCTGATGATGCTCTTAATGCTGTGGCCAAACACATTCTTCCCAGTCTGGAAGGTGATTCATGGCAACTGGACTTCTTCTCTTGAGAGACTGAAACATTTTGCTACTCATCCAAAAAGCTTCTGAGGAAAGTTAGTGGTGAGTCCTCCATTTTATAGTTCACCTACATTTCACATCACCCTGGTCTGAACAGGCTCATAAGTTGGACAATGGCCTGAAGAGGCACGTTAGATGGACAATGGCCTAAATAGGCTCATTAGTAACATTTCAGTCTCACAAGAAAAAAAGTCCAGTTGCCATGACTCAGTGTCCAGATAAACTCACTTGAATGACTGAGAATCTTCACAGACATATTCTTCCCAGTCCTTGTGAGATGCAAGCTGTCTCTTGCTAGTTGTCCTTCTCCCAGGAAGCTTAGCCCGTAGTCCCAAAAACCAAATATCGCACAGTGACAAATATCTTAAAGTGGTCCCAAAAACAAAATATCTCACAGTCACACCACCTTCATAACCAGAGTATTTTCCATTCCCTTTCTATTCCTCTTTCTAGTACTGGAAGGATCAATGAAAAAAAAAACTATCTGGGCCCCAAAGCCCTTGAGGTTCCTTCCCAGTAGTCTGAAGTTTTATGTGATTTCTTCATAGCTCCTTTCATCTGTGTCATGTTTCCACATGGACAACAAGAAAGGGAAATGTATTTATGGGTTTTATGAGTGAGGGTAGTCCTTCTGTCACATCCTTTATTTGACCTCCAGGGACACAGGAAAACGGGAGAATCCATGGAGCTTCCCTGCATATTTCAACCTCCATTCCAGCCAGTAGTGAATCTCCTATTACAACTACTCTCTTCCTCTTCTTGTAGGGTATAGGTTCAGTGACTGTATTTTGCTGTGCTTCGGCCCTTCTCAAGTCCTTCTGTGGGGTCTCCTTCACATGCTGTCCGGCAGTTTCCTCTTCAAGAATCTGGAATCAGGTTTGCAATTTCACAAGTGAAGAATGACTTCTCCTTTGTCTGCTTCTAATGGTGACTCTTTTCATTGTGGTACCTCCACTATATTTGTATTAATCTCAGCATTCTCCTTCTGTGTTTTTTTTTTAAGTTTTCCTCCATCTCCAGTGACCCTGTGACAACTGTTGCTGCTCAAGAGTTGTGTCGATGTATGCATGTTCTCTTATAGCCTTTAGTGTAGCTACTTGCTGCTCTAGGTTCCTCACTTTTTCTTCAGGCACTGCTACTAGTTTGCACTTGTTACGTATGTATGCTGTGCTAGACTCAGGAACAAAGACAAACATAGTCCACACCTTGAAGATTACCACAACTGCATTGCTATCACTCTGCATAATCCCTGCTGGCTTTTTTGCTTTCAATTGGTTGTTTATGAATGTCTATCCTTTTATTTTGTTATATAGAGTAGAGATGGGAACAAAATGAATTTTTAAATTTTTAATTCATTTTGTTATTCGTTATTCATTTTGTTAGCTAAAACGCTGCCTCTGGAGCCCCGGCCGCAGCCAGGCAGGGCAGTGGTAGACCGACTCACTGCTGGGCCTCCGGATGTGGTGGCGGGACTGTCTACCGCCACCCGGCTCGACCACAGCGGTGGGACTGTCTACCGCTGCCTGGCCTGGCCGCAGCAGTGGGACATTCTACCACCACCTGGCCAAGTTTGGCTTGGTTCAGGTCCGTACAAATGTTTTTTAAAATTCATACAAACCCGAACCTGAACTGAACCAAGGGTGGGCCCGAAACAGAACCAACCGAACCATTTGTTTTCTGTTTTGTGCCCACCTCTAATATATGGGAGCAACTACAAGAATATAACTAGGTCCAAATGAACTAAATAATAATAATAAATGGAAAAGCCTCCTCCTCCTCCTAGTGATTTCACTAGCGAGCAATTCACAGCCTTTTTTAGATCAAAAATTGAGGCCATCCGTGCCGATCTGGACTCCGGTTGCCCTAACCCCTCCTCTGACATCCCGGGGGCCTCACCCCCTCGGTCTCCATGCCTGGTTGAGTTTGGGCCTGTGTCAGCAGCAGAGGCCTCCAGGGCTTTGGCTTACTGCCAGCCGGCAGCTTCCCCTTTCGACCGTTGCCCATCTTGGCTTATCAAATCTGCCAGAGGGAGCATGCCGGAGTGGGCCTCAGCTATCGCCACTGCCTCCTTCAGGGAAGGAATTTTTCCTTGTCGCCTGAAGGAGACGGTAGTGAAGCCCACATTAAAGAAGCCCGGCCTGGCATTGGATGATCTGTCCAGCTATCGCCCGATCATCATTGTTCCCTTCATGGGCAAGGTTGTTGAGAGGGTGGCCGCTGTAAGTCTCCAGTCATTCCTGGAGGAAAATCATGTCCTTGAGCCATTCCAGTCTGGGTTCAGGCCGTTTCACAGGACCGAGACTGCCCTGGTCACACTGCAAGATGACCTCCTCAGGGAGGCTGACAGGGGTGCTCCACCCTGTTTGTCCTCCTTGATTTGTCAGCGGCCTTTGATACCGTCAACCACGGTATCCTGCTGGACCGGCTTGCTGAGGCGGGAATAAGGGGTTCAGCTTTATGCTGGCTCCAATCCTTTCTTGGTGACTGGTCCCAGCGAGTCCAGCTGGGGGATGAGCTGTCAGCTCCTTGGACGCTCTCTTGTGGGGTGCCCCAGGGGTTGGCAATCTCCCCCCATGCTGTTTAACATTTATATGAGACTGCTGGCCAAGGTCATTAGGAGAGTTAGAGTTTGCTGCCATCAATATGCCGATGATGCGCAACTCTATCTCTCCTTTTCAACTTCTTCAGTGGAGGCAGTATGCTCCCTCGATCTGTGCCTGGAGGTGGTCATGGAATGGACCAGGACTAACAGGCTCAGACTTAACCTGGAGAAGACTGAGGTTCTGTTCTTTGGGGCACCCTCCTCTGGCTACAGTGGCCCCCTCCCTAGTTTGGGGGGAGTTTCCCTCCGGCCTATGGACAGGGCCAGGAATCTGGGTGTGGTCTTCGATTCAGCCCTCTCCCTCAAGGACCAGGTGATGGCTGTCTCAAGGACCGCTTTTCGCCATCTCCACAGGATCGCCCAGATCCACCCGTACCTTGATGAGGCCTCCCTGAGGACAGTTGTGCAGGCCCTCGTGATCTCGGGGATCAATTACTGCAATGCCCTCTACTTGGGGTTGCCCTTGACCCTTATCCGGAGACTTCAATGGGTGCAGAATGTGGCAGCCAGACTGGTGGTGGGTGCTCGTAGATTCAACCACATCACCCCAGTTCTGGCACGCCTGCATTGGCTGCCCTTGGCTCTCCGGATAGGGTTCAAGGTCCTGGTTTTAGTTTACAAAACCCTCCACGGCTTGGGTCCTGAATACCTGTCAGAGCGTATCTCCCAAAGGTCGAGGCCAGGCCCACTAGAATGTCGCAGGCGTGCTCACTCTGAGTGGCTACAGCCAGGGAGGCGTGGAAGTCGCTCATGTACAACCGCACATTTTCTGTAGTGGGCCCCTTGCTGTGGAACCATCTCCCGAGTGAGCTGCGCCTTGCACAGTCCCTGCCTGCCTTCAGAAAAGCACTCAAAACTATGCTTTCTAGGGAGGCATTTGGCGACCTTTTAACTTAATTAATTTACCCTCCTGTGTTTTTTGTTTTGTTTTGTTTTGTTTTTTGCCCTCTTGCCTCCTCTTGCCGAGGGTTCTCCCTCTTACTGCTCTGGCTTCTTTTTTCTTTTCTTCTTTTTTTGTTTGTATTACATTGTTGATTTTAATACTGTTGTAAACCACCCAGAGTTCCGCTAGAAGATGGGCAGTATAGGAGTAAAATAAATAAATAAATAAATAAATAAATAAATAAATAAATAAATAAATAAATAATCTTGAATCCAGATTACCAGATTACCAGTTAACATTTTCTTAAATGTTAACTGTATCAAGTTCATCCATAATGTACCCTCATCCAAGATATTTGTAAGAAACTGAACAACCCCTGATCTAGGACAAATCTTGTGGTGGTGGTGCTGGTACTACTACTACTACTACTACTACTACTACTACTACTACTACTACTACTACTACTACTACTACTACTAATAATAATAATAATAATAATAATAATAATAATAATAATAATATGAAAAATGAGGACCTGTTTGAAAACTGTTTCCAGAAAACTACCACAATATCCCATTCCTTCTTCTCTTCTCCTTCTCCAAAGCTTCTGTCTCTTCCGTCACTGTGCGACATAATAGAAGTGTGACCCAAAAGTTAATAAAGAACACATGTTTACTAATTAGGTTTAATTCTCGTTGGTCCATTTTAATTGCCAAATATCAATCTATCTCATATATGAATATGCAAATGCATGTCAGAATGCCACAAGTTTTCAGCCGTCTTTCCTCCGCCAGCTTTAATTAGATCAAAAGTAGGTCCACCTTAGTTTGACGAGATGGATCCTACTCTTAATCAGGAAAACAAGTTTGTCTCCTCACAGGTATCTTCTTTTGGCACTTGGCAAGCACTAATTAACAGACACAACTATATTAATTGCATTTCTTCACCATGTACTTATCAGCTAGTCTGTGTTGCCTCTTTCCTAATAGCAAATAGTTCCTCCTTCTTTTGTGAATTCATCTTGCAATAGTCTTTCTAATGCTAACTAGCAATCACTGCATATGAGATTTCTAAGATTTCTGTGGGGAATTCTGCATAATAGATAGGATTCTGTCTTTTGAGGTATATACAGGCGTTTAGTATAATTATTCCTTAGAGCGGTACCTATCATATTATCAGCTACTGCTGATAATAAAGAACACAAAACGTATTTGTTTAAGAACAAAGACGCGTAATCATTTCCTTTAAGAATCACTAAACCCCTAAGTTAAATAGAGAGCCATGACCCAATAAGAAACTTGAATTTAAGGTAATTATGCTTTTTAATGTCCTTTTTAAAAAGCTCTTATTTGTTTTATTTTTCATTGATTCCCCCCCCCCTCAATTGAGAAAATTATTAGCATTTTTGGAAATGGGAAAGTAAACAGGTATGGCCTGCAAATCCACATTTGCCCGTGCTGCCCTCTCTGCGAGCTTTGCCCTGAGCTCTGTTTGGGAGAGGCCACCCCTAGACATAAAGAGGGCAGTTCTTTCTCTGTATCCATTCATGCCTTGATCCCTCTAATAAGATTGCAAACAAGGATGCCGATTAGTGTCAGTAGTGATGGCATTTTCATGAAGTAGACAATAGGCTCCTACCAGCCATATTGAGACCACCCACTTGCTTCAGAGAGACAATCAACAGCCATCATATTGTTATGAAATCTGGTCCAGATAACCAATATATACAGTATTTTCAACAGTTCTGTAATCAGAAATCTGTGGAAATTCCAAATGAGTCTTGTGCATTTGATCCAGGTTTCTAGATATAAAGTAAGGGAAAACACCACATCCATACTCTTAAGAATTGCTTTTCAACTTGTGTGTTTGCTTCTATCTCAGTTCTAATCACATTGTTTGGGAAGCAGGACATTGCTCATTTATCCTAGTGCAATGTAATTGCCGACAGAAATGCAGCCTTAGAAAGTTATTCAAAAAATTTAGCTATAGTTGAGAGCGCATTTTCAGTGGTAGATAATGCCAGTACCACCAGTCCAGATGTTGGCAAAGCATAGTTTGGGAGCGGGACTGTTCTCATAATACAGCAGCATAGCAGATGCACATATATCAGCAATTGTTCATGCATGGGGACAGGATTTCCTTGGCAATCTATTTAGTAAGGGAGAAGATAAAAATCTAATCTTAGTTTATTTTACTATAATGGCTAAAATCCAGTATTCAGTTGCAAGTAGAGTAGACCCATTAGATCAGTAAAAGTTATGGAGGAGTGGATTAATAAAATCCCCACTGGTCCAATTGTTACTTACTGTGAGAATTCAGTGAAAATGTCTTAGATATTGAATCATAGAAACATGGAGTTGGAAGAGGCCTATAAAGCACAGGTAGTCCTTTGAGAGAGAGAAAAACTGAGCTAAAGAAAGAATCGGGCACTTCAGTCTTTTCCTTGTAACCTGTTATCATTTTTCTCATCCTCACTAATTAGCTAAGCTACTATTTCTTTTTTCTGACATGTGCTACACACTACCTGAAGAATGCTTTGTTTAGTGGCTTTTATCATCTCTTGTTAACCTCAACTCATTCTCAGCTTTTGCCTTCCTAACACAATTCCTACAATTAGAGATGGGCATGAAATGGAAAAAATGGTGTTTCATTTAATTCTGTTTCGTGGCCCATCTCTCTTCGTTTTGTTTTCTTTAGAAACAAATTTTTATTAAAAAAATTGTTTTGTTTATTGTTTTGTTTCATTTTCATTTTTCCCGTTCTCACCTCTGCATGCGGAAGCAGGAACGGGTCTCTTCTTCTCCCCCGTGGTGGATGACAGCGCCGAGTGCGCTGTCATTCCCCGAGGGGAAGATCCCTTTAAAGAGACCCACGTTCCCACCTTGGCGTGCGGAAGTGGGAATGGGGTCTCTTCTTCCCCGCGGTAGATGACAGTGCTGCGCACGCTGTCATCCGCCGTGGGGAAGCTCCCTTTAAAGAGACTCCTGGTCCTGCCTCTGCATGCGGAGGTGCGAACGGGGGTCTCTTCTTCTTCCCCGCGGTGGATGACAGTGCCGGGCATGCTGTCATCCGCCACGGGGAAGATCCCTTTAGAGAGAGCCCCGGTCCCGTCTCCACATGTGGAGGCACAAATGGGGGTCTCTTCTTCTTCCCCGTAGTGGATGACAGCGCCAGGCATGCTGTCATCTGTTGTGGGGAAGATCCCTTTAGAGAGATTCCTGGTCCCACCTCCGCATGCAGCAATGGGAACGTGGCCCTCTCTCAACCGTCCTCCGCTGCAAGAGGATGACAGTGGCCCAGCTGTCATCCTCCGGTAGTGGAGATCCCTTGGGAGAAAGCTGCGGCCTCGGCTCTGCTTGTGGAGGTGAGACCGTGGCCCTCTCCTGACTGCCCTCTGCCACGGGAGGATGAGAGCTGCATGGCTTTCATCCCTCGGCACAGAGATCCCTGGGGAGAAAGCCGTGGCCTCGGCTCCACTTGTTATCATCCATCCGCAGTGGCGGAGGACGGTCGAAAGAGGGTCCCATTCCCATCTCCGCATGCGGAGGCAGGACGGGGATCTCTCTAAAGGGATCTGCCCTGAAGCAGATGACAGCGCGCCCAGCGCTATCATCCACCACAGGGAAGAAGAAAAGACCCCCTCGGCTGGCTATTATTGATCCGCAGCAGAGATCCCTTGAGAGCCCTGTTCCTGCCTCCACATGCGGAGGTGAGAACAGGGCTCTCTCTAGGCAGTCCTCCACCATGGGCGATGACAGCCGGGCTGTCATCACCAGTGGGGAAGAATGAAATGGATCTAACTGAACCATTTTTTTTGTTCGTTTCGTTTTGTTCTAAAATCACTCTGGGCTTCGTTATTCATTTTGCTGCCTAACAAAATGAATAATGAATAACGAAACAAACTAAAAGTGCATTTCATGCCCATCTCTACCTACAATAGCTGTTGTGAGTTTTTGGGACTGTCTGGCAATGTTCTTGACATTTTTCTTCCTGATGTTTTGCCAGACTCTGTGGCTCGCATCTTCAGAGGGCAAGGAGCTCAGGGGACTAGAAGTTCTGTCTATGCTCTGGGGTATAGAGTGAGTGAGAATGTGGGTTTTTAAAGTCGTGGGAAAGGGGAAACTTTTAATATGCAGGATAATAGGTGTTAGTCATTCTGTTCTGATGGAGGGATTAAGAAACTTCACTGCAATCAGGGGTAGCAGCGATTTTTCTTTGTGTTTGATGGATGTTGTTATCTCTTCTATTGTGTGAACTGATCACTGGTGCTTGTGGCTGGTGGGAATAATTGAACTTTGATCTTTTGCAGGCTGTAGTTTTCAGTGCTGAAACTGTCCTTGTGTTTGCAGATTTCAATGGCTTCCCTGTGTAGTCTGACATAGTGATTGTCCAGTAACTCTGTGTCCTGGAAGAGAATTTCATGTCCAGTTTGTTTCAGGGTGTGTTCAGCTACTGTTGATTTTTCTTGTTGTTTTAGTCTGCAGTATTTTTCATGATCTTTCATTCTGGTCTGGATGCTGCACTTTGTGGTCTCAATATATATCTGGCCACAACTACAAGGTATCTGATATACTCCTGCAGTAGTGAGTGGGTTCCTTTTGTCATTTGCTGACCTTAGCATCTGTTGTATTTTTGTGGTGGGTTTTTTCAACACTTTGTCCATGCGGTCCATGACTCGTTTTATATATGGCAGAAATACTTTGTTGGAGGCTTTTTTTCTTCTTCAGTTTGGTGTTATTTTTTGGTTTGATGGCCCTTTTGATTTCATTCCTGGAATAGCCATTTGCCTGCAGGGCCCAATTCAGGTGGCTGAGTTCAATGTTGAGGAACTCAGCTTCACAGTTTCGGTTTCTGTGGTCTACAAGTGTTTTGATTATGCCATATGCATAATCAAAACACTTGTAGACTGCACAATTTTGTTATGGTTGGTGGTTGGATTTTTATGTAGTTAGTGGTCTGTGTGGATGGGTTTTCTGTAGACCTTGTGTCCTAATTAGACGTTTGCTTTGCATATGACCATAACATCTAAGAATGGGAGTTTCCCTGCTATTTCTTTTTCGTGGTGAATTGTATGGAAGAAACCTTGGCCTTAGCCAAAGCAGGAACTTCACAGTCGCACCCAGTAAAATTCCAGTGGAAGACATCATTGCAAATGTGATATGCCATCTTCTGGAAGAAGCCACAGAAGAAATAAGAAGTCAAATGACAAGGATCCTACAAAAAGCAAAACCCCCAAATAGCAAGATAACAAGAAAGGAGAGAAGCACCATCAAGTCCTTGAATGTGGATCCTGATATCATCATCCTGCTGGCAGACAAAGGCAATGCCACAGTAATCATGCAAACAGAAGAATACAAGGAAAAAAATCAGACAACTTCTAGACCCCCCACCTACAGAAAACTAAAGCAGGAGAGCAGACAGAGCGGGAAGTTCAAACCTTCCCAGGCAGTGGACAGAGCGGTGCATCACCCAATCCACCACTCTGCCCAGTGGGAATGAAGCCGTTTGCTCACCAGCCAGTGGCTTCATTCCCACTGGCCTGAAAGCTGTAAACTGGAGCACCCATTGGAACTTTTCTTTAACTGAAACTTCCCTATTAGTCATCCCTTTTGGAAATGTATTTTTAAAGAACTAAGTGACATACTAGAAATGACCATAGAGCCCAATTCTGAAATTGCTTTGTTATCAATATTTGTGGATCATATTATTTATTTATTTATTTATTTATTTATTTATTTATTTATTTATTTATTTATTATACTTTTATACCGCCTATTTCCCAATGGGACTCTAGGCGGTTTACAATAAAAGCATCAGTAAAACAGTAAAACAATAAAACATCTGTAAAACCATCAATGAGGGGGCAGCAAGGAAATAGCAGGACAGAGGGGAACCCCTCGACATGCAGCGGCAGGCAAAAAAAAATTAACCAGAAATAAGGTCGCCATATGTTAAACCTAAAGAGTTGTTTACAAATTTGTTGACTGCGGCTAGATTAATAATTGCTAGAAATTGGAAATCTAAATATGAACTATGCTTAGAAGAATGGTATAATGAAATATGGAATATTGCTTTAAATGATAAATTGACATGTTTTTAAAGGTTAAAAAAGGAGAGTTAAAAAGAGATATTTTCTATGATATATGGGGTAGATTTATTGAATATGTGCTTGTACAAGATAAGGGTAAGACTTCCGTGCAACAATCAATTTTGTTCTGGAGGGGAGGATAATGAATGTAAATATGAAGAATGATCCTGTTGCTGAAGGGGTGCACTGTTGTTGATGTTTGTCTTTTTTTTGCAATTTGTATAAAATTTTAAATTAAAAAAAAACAACACACCTGCGGTTCAATCCCAGGTAGCAGGCTCATGGTTGACTCAGCCTTCCACCCTTCTGAGGTTGGTAAAATGAGTACCCAGCTTGCGGGGGGGGGCAATGTGTAGCCTGCATTACCATAATTAAAAAAAAACTGTAAACCACCCAGAGACTACTTGAATTGGTATGGGGCGGTATATAAGCAGAACACTTTGCTTTGCTTTGCTTTGCTTTCACTACCCTTTTGATTCTTTCTGTTCTTTTTGAACTTTTATATCCTTTGGTTGCTGTTTTCCAGTCATGTGAGTCATCCCAACAAGTTTCATATCTCCCTTTACCTTACAGCTTGTTTGGGAATAAAAAGTTTTAAGTTTTAGTTCCCTGGCAGAGAAAGAGTTGGGATTTGTCAGCCACAAATAGGAGCTAGAAATAACCTGACATGTCTGTTTCATTATCTTCTGCTTCACATTGGCATTGATTAAAGTGTCAGCATTTTGAAGGCATTCCAGTACAAATACACAAACTACATCATAATTTCATTTATAGTTTATATGAGGAATTATGCCACGGCGTAGTTAGAGAACATGCATACATGAATTCATATTGTGAAATTTGGGATTCCATCAGGGTTAATACTATATTTACTAATTCCAGGTTACTGATACAGATTTATCCAGTGACCATTTTCTATCATCTAAAAAATCTTTTGTAAACTTGGCACTATTCCGATGTTTTGGAGGTTGGTATGGTCCGTGTTGATGGAAGCTGTAGTCTAAAATGACTACCCTGGCCACATATCAATACTACAAAATCATGTCCAGCCATGTTCTATTTCAGCTTATAATATTGTAAAGACTCCAGTTACTCCTTAGCACCATGTTATGATTCAAACTCAAGGAAATTGGGTTATGTCGTAGGTAATGTAAGATGTAGTATTAATGTATCTTATGTATACAAGACATTGATGTAATGTAACAAAATGGTACCATTCTTACAGTTTTTCAGGGCCAGTCTGTCTTTAGAACTACTGTACTTCCATGAAATCACTAAATTTCTGTTAACGTATTTACCAAAAGGAAATACTGGCAGATGCTTTTAGATGGCCCTATACATAAGAAAACAGATAACAGAAAAATATCATGTATCCACTTTCCTCCTTGATTAAAGCTAGTTCACTCAGGTTATTAATGACTGGAGTTATAAATATCTCACTGGAGGATGGCAGCCACATTATATTTTCTCTCCATCACTTCCATTGATAAACAGTTGGCTTCTGAGCTCAATCAAGGTGATGACTTTGACCTTTAACTTCTGAAAAGGTTTGGGGCCAGAATCCCTCAGGAGCTGTCTCCTTCTATGTGATATTTACCCACAACCTTCATTCCACTTTGAAGGCTGTCCTTTGAATTCCACTTTTGTCTGAGATGGGACAGTAGTGAGGGCCTTCTCAGTGGTGGCACCCAACATTCCTGTTTGGCCACTTCTCTACTTTCTTCTCTGATTTTACATTCATTCAAGCAAACATGAGTCCACTGAAGATCTCCTTATCTATCACAGGAAGATTGGCATCTTAAAGGGTTAGGATGTGTATAGCACAGTCCATTTTCCTTGTGGTGGTGGTGGTCTCATATTTGATATGACAGCTGAAAACAGCTAAGAAAGATGCTGTACCTAGAGAATCCATCCTACATGATACTTCGAATCACTCAGCAGCTGTAAGCCATAACCACATGGATTTAAGACCTTGCACTGCAACTGCAAGCTCTGGTCCATGGGGTCACAAAGATTTGGACACAACCGAATGACTGAACAACAACAACAACTGCAACAACTGCAACAACAACAACTGCAACTGTAACATCTAGACTACAGTACTGGGCTTTGCTATTGAGCAGTTCCAAATTAAAAAGCCTTGTGGTGCAGTGGTTAAATGCCTGTACTGCAGCTAAAACTGCGCTCATGACCTGGGGTTCAATCCCAGGTAGCAGCCGCCCGGTTGACTAAGCCTTCCATTCTTCCAAGGTCAGTAAAATGAGTGCCCAGCTTGTGGGGGGGCGCAATGTGTAGCCTGCATACTGCAATTAAAGAAACCTGTAAACCGCCCAGAGACTACTTGAAGTGGCATGGGGCGGCATAGAAGCAGAACACTTTGCTTTATATTGGAAATATTCATTCAAGAACTGTACAGTAATTGAGATGCAAACAGAGGTTCTCAGGATTCAAAGAGAAACTTCCTTTCACTCATGAAGTTGGAGATCTACATAAAGTTGCTGGATGAGATTGTTTAACGCTTTCAATATCATTAATAATAATGGCATCTAGCAATAATTCATCATTATGTATTTCATTATTTGATTATTAGTGCAGTTGCATTAGGCTGATTTTTAAAGGGATGCAATTCAGATCTGTAAATAATTCCTAATATGTGGAATTCCATTTACACCAGTAGTTTAGAAAGCAAAACATTAGGTTTCAGCTTCCTATAGGAAGAAGTGAAAGTGTAGCCTATTTATCAGGTATCTGGAGAAATGAAATTTAAAGACACCCTGAGACCAAGGGTAGGGGGACCGAGGACTCAGTGTCTCCTGATTTTGGTAGCTATGTGTCTCACAACTGAGGGAGGCCTGGTTGAGAGCAAAACCTATAATGATGTCTATCTGCATCAATGAAATCTAGAAGCTGTAAACACCAGATTTTTTTCATGTTAGTCTTTCCTGATCAAAAGTTGGGCTTAGCTGCTTACAAACAGTAAATATTAGAGATAGGCACAAAATAAGTTCATTTTGCTATTCGTCATTTGTTTTGTTACATAATGAAACGAATAACGAACCTAGGGGTAAATTTAAAATGAAACGAAATGAAACAAAAAAATGGTTTGGTTTGGTTTGGTTCATTAATGGGGAGGCGGAGATGTCTCCTACCTGGTGCTGGTCCAGAGGTCTGGTCTTCCTGGCTTCCTGGTGACCAGGGAAAAAGAAGCCGACAGCCGCGCTACAGCTATAGTGCGGCCATGTGGTCGGCAGTAGACATGGGCACGACTCGGCAAAATCCTCGTTTCCGTTTCCGTTCCTCGTTTCCGTTATGTAACGAAACGAAGAACGACAATTACTCCGCCAGAACTCGAACTCGAACCGACTAAAGAAAAATTGGGTCTGATTTGTCATGGTCGTTCCTGGCGGCATCGCAGCGATCGCGTGATGCCAAGTGGCACAGGAAAAAAGTTTTAAAAATAAAAAAAACGATTCCCGGCCAAAAAAGCAGGCGAAAATATGCCTTGCTGAGGGCACCTACCAGAGGGGTGGTTTCTGGGGGGGTCCCCGGCCTCCCCCCTCCTCTCCTGGGCTGCGCATCCTCGTCGTCTCGCCAACTCGCCACCAAGCGGCGCAGCACAGAAAAAAAAGTTTTAAAAATTAACAAAAAAACCCTGATTCCCGGCCAAAAAAGCAGGCGATAATATGCCTGCCTGAGTGAGGGCACCTACCAGAAGGGTGGTTTCTGGGGGGGTCCCTGGCCTCCCCCCTCTCCTCTCCTGGGCTGTGCATCCTCATCGTCTCGCCGACTCGCCTTGCCATGCGGTGCGGGCGGGGGATCCAAAATGGGGCGACCGTAAGCAATATTTATTTATTTTGAAATCGTGTTGGTCCAAAAACACACCAAAGCACCACAGAAACATGCAAAAATAGCTATTTTAAAACTGCCTGAATTTTTACAGTAGCAGCAGTGGGTTTTTCTTGCAACAAAACGTCTCCATTGATTTTATTTTATTTTATTTTTATTTTTTTTTTTCACCTGTGCAATAATGGGCTGGCCATGGGAGTGGACCATGCAAATTTTTGGAGCCATTCCACCAATTGCATGGCCACTTGACCAGGTTTTGACCAAGACTTCTGGGATGTGCCTGTCGGGCATAAAAAGCCCACTAACCGTAGCCCGAACCCGAGCCCTAACCCTAACCCATACGCCAGTACACTGTCCTTTTTAGGGGGTCAGAGAGGCACCCAGAGGTGCACCCCATGAACTCACCCTAACCTTACCCGTAACAACCCTAACCCTAGCCCTTGCGCTACCTAACCCTAAGCCAAATCTGTACTCGCATTGCACTACACACGCAAGTACAGTTCCCTTCTTAGTGGACCACAGAGCGCCCCAGACTGAGGAGGAGCCTTCCCCCAGTGTGCGCACTGTGACACTGCAGTTAGCAGTGGGCCTGTGGTCAACAGAGAGAGGCACCCCAAAAAGAGGTGCCTCTCTGCTCAACTTGGTATGCATATCCAATTGGCTATGCATGCCATTTTGTAGCGGGCCAGAGGAGGCACCCACCCCAGAGAGGTGCCTCCAGGAGCCCGCTTTCCCTTCATAGCGGGCCAGAGGAGGCACCCACTCCAGAGAGGTGCCTCCAGGAGCCCGCTCCCCCCCAAACCAGTACTAACGACAGACGAAAAAACAACAAACGAAACGACAAATTTTTGGAACATTTCACAAAAAACGGAAACGAGCTGAAACGGGCCGGCTCTGACACATGACAACTCGAAAACGTCATTTTCCCTGGTCGTGCCCATCTCTAGTCGGCAGTAAAAAATAAAAAAAATATTATTATTTTTTAAAGGGGTGGCCGGGTTGGCACCCTAAAATAAAAAAAAAACATTAAAAATAAAACCAGTGCTGACTGGGGCCCAGGGGCTGCGTGGTCGGCGCTTGAAGAAAAACAAAACAAAAAAACTGCTGTAGCATGGGGCCAGGAACCCGGAAGTAGAAAAATAAAATAAAATAAAAATAAAATAAAATAAAGAAGCACCGACCTGGTTCCAGGGGCCGCATGGTGTGTGCTTGAAAACAAACAAACAAAAAGAGGTGCTGGCCCGAAGCCAGCAATAAAACTGCTGCTTGGATCTCTCAGCCTACCTTGCAGACCCTATACTGATCGCCGTAAGGACTAGCTTCATTGCACACACCACACACCACAGGTAACAAATATTGCTGCCATTTCCCAAGGCTGGTCATCAGAAAGCAAGAAGCTCAGCACTCAGCGGCCCCTTGTCATGGACAGGAGTGCATGACATTTGCCAATTTCCCGTTGAAACTTGCCAGGTCAGCAAAGTGGGCTTGCCCTGTGCAACAGGAGGAGGGCAGGGGTTTTTCCCTTCCTCCAATTCTTCATCCTCCTCCTCCTGAGGTTTGGGGGAGGAACTGGGTGGCTCACCTGAGGCTGCCGCTTGGGACGTGCCTCCTCAGTCCCTGGCTTTGCGGCTGGAGGGCTGAGCGCCGGGAAGGGACATCCAGGGTGCTGGAGCTGGTCTGCGCCAGCATTGAGCGGAGCAGCCGGGCACAGCTTCAGGGGGACCGGGGTGGGCGGCAGGCTCGGGGCCAGGAGTCGCAGAGCTCTGCCTGCCCTTAGCAAGTTCTCAATAAGGAAACTTTTGCAGAAGTTGCTGAAGCCCGGAGCCATGGGCAGGCTGAACAACGCCGTGGAATTGCTGCAGTGTCAAGCAAGGGTGCTGGGCAGCATAGCTGAGGGACTGGGTTGAGGGGAGAGAGAGACTGGCCTGGGTCTGCAATGCTGGGTGGCCCTTGCACCAGCCGAAGATCAATGCTCATGCACCGCCATTACGCCCTGTAGCCCCCTCGTCACCTCAGAGGTGATCACTCAGTGGGGGCTGAATGGGGGGGTGACAGCCTTTCCCCCACCCCACCCCCTCCATTTTTCAGAGCGCCCCCACTACCCCGGCCCTCAGTCACCAGCGATTGGATCCCTGGGGGCTTTCCCGCTGTGCTGCTGCCTGGTCCGAGAGGCTCCTCTGCTCCTCCGATCAGGTGAGGGCTTCTTATTGGCTGGAAGGTGGGTCCGACCTAATCAAAACAAACAAACAAAACAAACAAAACAAACAAAACAAACAAAACAAAAAAACCGATCTGGTGCACAGGCCAAGGAACTGGCCTGCGGCCAGCAAAAAAGCAAAAAAAGCTGACTTTCTTCACTAAGAAGCTTTCACCTCCATGAGACGTAGGCAGGTACAATAGGATGTTTGACCTCCAGTGACACATCCTTACAATTAAGCATCTTTTCTAGTTTTTTTCACATCTGCCTTCCCAGGTCTCATTCTTCTTATGACTATTTAGACACAAGTCTCCATTTGATATCCTCAAGGAGAGGTAATTTAATTCTAGTTTGGTGGAAGTGCAGTTGTGGTACATTAGCAAAGGTTTAAAAATTGGGCTTGGTGTAAAGCACTTTCATCTTTGCCTTAAATAGGCAATGGTGAAGACATCTCCATAGACATGTCTTCAAAAGCAACCTAGATGCTGCTAGTGATAAAAAAAAATGGGGCTTTCCGTCTTCTCGTAGATTTGTGTACCACCAATTCAGATTTCAACTAACTGACAATTAATACCTGGATTTCATCCAAAGATTTTCACCAACAATGACTCTCTCTCTTTGTTCCTATTTTAATTTGTTCTCTCTCTCTCTCTCTCTCTCTCTCTCTCTCTCTCTCTCTCTGTGTGTGTGTGTGTGTGTGTGTGTGTGTGTGTGTGTGTGTGTGTGTGTGTGTGTGTGTGTGTGTGTGAGAAAGCTTTCCCTCAGCATAACATTACAGAGTTCAAATATTTATTATGAAAAGATTGGTGCATTGATGGGGAAAATGTCCTGGAGTGAGGACAACACATCAGTATGACGAAAATGTCCCACAAATAAAAGGCTCAGCATGCCGGATTTTTTCTGCTGCTGCATGGATAAGACCATTTCCCCAGGAGACACCGGTTTGCTCCTCTTTCACCATCCACTTGCACTTCAGTAGAATATCTGTATTCATTTGTATGGAGAACAAATGTTCTTGCATCTGTTTCTGGCAGACACTCAATTGTCTTATTTGTCCTTGCTTATTTCATGAATCTCTCTGTTCTGAGTCATGACATCATGTGGTGGTAGCACTTTCAAGTGTAGAACTGTAGTTCTTTGGTTCCAAGACAACTGTTTATTTATTAACCCTACGTCCTTCTCTGAGATGTGAGATAGCACTATGAAAGTCTCCCTTTCACTGCAGCTTTGCAACAGCTTGTTTTGTTTTCATCCAAGAATTCATTGTTGTTACTCTTTTGCTGACGCAGGCAAGTCTTGGGCTTTTATACCTTTTAGAGAATGAAAGGAGATCATTTATTGCTCAAGAAATATGAGAACACAAATCACTTTATGAAAGTTTGTCTGCGTGGGGTGGGGGTAAAAGTTCTAAAGGTTTCTTTTTGTCTTTCTAATGCTTTTATTATATCGATTTGCAGAGGCACCCATAAACTAAAGGTCCAACTTTTGAGCACTACATTCTTCTTTCTTTCTTTCTCTTAAGTAAACACTTGCAGATTTTAAGTAGTGTGATACTCCGTCCTAACAAAAATTCCAAAGTCTCATGGTATGCAAAAATCCCAAAATAACTGTCACATTTGAGTGCTCACTTGTTGTGGATAGCTGTGCTCATGGTATGAGGAAGTGGACTTTGATCCACAAATGCTCCCTCTGGAATACAATTGCTACTCTATGTTGTTTCATGTCTTTTAGTGTGGTTGTTGGATCCTTTTTAGAAGGTGTATACAGTCTTTTTAGCTTTTAATATTGTCTTTCAATCACATGTCTTTCAATCATGTAAGCTGCCTTGGGCCCTTCACAAGGAGAAAGGTGGGGTAAATTTTTCAAATAAATAAAATTAAATGAATAAATGTTCCTGATTTTATTGTTAGGAACCAACTTGTTATCTTATTCCACTTCTAGAAATCCAACTCATTTCCTCCCATTCCTGCTTAACTAGAGGACTAGTGAATGCCTTGCACTTCACTTATTGTCTATTTGCAGCTGCCTTAGCTACTTGCTATGACAGGTGGGAGTGATGGTGCAGCAACAACTCCTAGAGGGTCACAGGTTTCAACTTCTGTCATCTACAAAGATGGAGCTGGATCTGCCATTCTGATGGCAGAAAGTATCTCACACAAAGTTCATCACATTAATCGCTGGGCACAAAACTCTGTGTAGCATTTTCAGGAAAATGCAGGAAGTCTCCTGGAAAGGAAAAAGTGTGAAAATCTAAGTCAACCAATACAGCTGCACATTTTTAAATCAAGATCCAACCCATCATGTAGTTGCAGCAGGGTTGAAGAGGAGCCAGGCCCCTGTCAATGGCTTCTTCTAGAGCAGTGATGGTGAACCTTTTAGAGACCGAGTGCCCAAACTGCGATTCAAAACCCACTTATTTTTCACAAAGTGCCAATACAGCAATTTAACATGAATTCAGTGGTTCCCTGGGTTACAAATGCTTCTGGTGCTACCCTTTGGGAAAGCAAGGATTAAAGAGCAAGGGTGCTACCCTTTGGGAAAGTGATGCAGGCTTTTGAATTTCCAGCGGCCACAGCACCCTTGCTGTGGCCATGGGAAATTCAAAAACCTGCTCTTTGATCTTCGCTTCCCCAAAGACTAGCACCCCATTTCCCTCTCTGCCCTAGGCAGAGAGGCATATTGGGTGCTAAACCATGGGGAAAGCCAGGGAGAGGGGCAGCGGCTTGTGGGCTTGTTCGTAGCTCCAGCCATGTTGCTCTGGGCATCCCAAGAGTGGTGTGACTGGAGAGTAAACTGGGGCTACGAAGGAGCCCACAAACTGCTGCCTCCCCTTTGCCTGGCTCTCTTCACGGAACCATTCTGGCAGTCTTGAAAGGTAGCACCCTTCAGGAAAATGAGGATTGAAGAGCAGGTTTTGGAATTTCCTGCTGCCACAGCACCCTCGCTGTGGCCATGGGAAATTCAAAAGCCTGCTCTTCAATCCTTGCTTTCTCAAAGACTAGCTTCCCATCTACCTCTCTGCCCTGGACAGAGGGATGGATGGGGTACTACACCATGAGGAAGTGGTGGCAGCTAGTGGGTTCGTTCATAGCCCTGGACATCTCAAAAGTGTCTCAGTAGTAAACTGGGGCTATGAACAATCCCACAATTTGCTACCTCCCCTTTGCCTGGCTCTCTTCATGGAGCATTTCGGTGATCTTGAAACAGCTCCATGCAGAGAGCCGGGCAAAGTGGGGGCAGTGGTTTGTGGGCTCCTTCGTAGCCCCAGTTTACTCTCCAGCCACACTGCCTTTGGGATCTCCAGAGGGACATGGCTGGAAAGTAAAATACGGCTACGAAGGAGCCCAAAAGGCGCTGCCTCCCCTTTGCCCAGCTCTCTGCATGGAGCACAGTTGCATGTTCCTAGTGGTGAAGGAAGTGTCATGGCTGTGAGGGGGTGATGTCGCATGCCCACAGTAAGGGCTTCACATAGATTCGCCAACACTGATCTATAGCATCCTTTCTTTCTTTCTTTCTTTCTTTCTTTCTTTCTTTCTTTCTTTCTTTCTTTCTTTCTTTCTTTCTTTCTTTCTTTCTTTCTTTCTCTCTCTCTCTCTCTCTCTCTCTCTCTCTCTCTCTCTCTCACTCACTCACTCACTCACTCACTTCCTCCTTCACTCCCTCCCTCCCTCTTTCTTTGGTGGATGACTGCCACTTTATCTGTAAAGTGTTTATAGGATTGAATTGCAATAATCTAAATACAGCATACCTCAGTTGACAAAGTTAATCTGCTCCCCGGGATATTTTGTTAACTGGAAACTTCACAAACTGGAATGCACGGGGGTACAATGCATCCTGGGAACTTTTTTCACAATGCACCGAGTGAGGTGCACCTTGCACAGTCCCTGCCCGCCTTCAAAAAAGCACTTAAAACCCTGCTTTTTAGGGAGGCATTTGGCAACCCTTAATTTCATTCATTTTTTTTAAATCAGTGTCGCCATCCTGCTGATGATTTTTTTCCCGACGACCTCAACAATTTGCTTTTATCCTTTTATTTTTTCTTTTTATTTCTTTTTTCTTTGTGTTGATTTTTGTATTGCTTTCCATTGTTGGGCTAGTTCTGCCCTTATTGTTAACTGCCCAGATTTCTTTCGGGAAGATGGGCGGTATAAAAATGAACGAATGAATAAATAAATAAATGGAGGTATTGTGGTGGGAACATGTAAACAGACGCATTATATCCCGTCAACCAAAAATTACATAAATAGCAGCGTTCGTCAACCAAGGTTCATCAACCTGTATTATATAAGTGTAGTCCAACGTGAAGCTGAAATTTTGGAGCAAAAAATTCTAGATTAAAGCATGTTGTTCCAGAAAATGCTTAGCACCCACAATGAAAATAATTGTGGATTCAGCAATTTTGCCTCATGTACTTAACAGTACTTAACATGCACATGGAAAGAATTCTGAAAAGAGAAACATGGTTCTACAGTACTGCTAATGTGAGAGCATTAGTTAAGATCATCATCAGTGCCAGAAAAATTATTACTCTGAGACATACTCATTGCCCAAACTCTAATCCTTATCAAATGGAAATCACCATTTGCCCATTAGATCAGTAGCTGACACTTGAGTTCTATTGATCTAGTCATTGTTGGGAAGATACAATCATATAAGATAACATGATGAATCATAGATATAAGGGCAGATTTTTTGAGCTTTTCCAAATAAGATAAATAGCTGCAACTTTCCTAATTATAGGGTGATGCTGAACTTACAATCACCCGTTATTTATCCACTTTTAACTTCTTCATGCATACATATTAAGCTTTTAATCTGTATTTGTGTCATTGAAAAACAGATGCAAACACTGATATTTGTCCCCTAAAGGGTTTTTAGGTGTGAATTTAAATTCTATACCATAAAACTGATTTATAATTACATGCACAAATCTGTTGAACTCCCATTGAATTCAACTGATAAATAAAACACATATTTATAGCTACAAAGCATATGTCCCACTGATAAACTGGTTAGTTGGCTGAAATTTAAATCAAAATTTTCTTGAAAATACCCAGGAACAACAGAACAAAAATCGGAATAACAAGATGGCGGGCGGCAGCAACAGCGGTTTGTGTCGGCTGCGTTTTCTATTTTTATTTTTGCTGCCTTGTTTTTATGTTTGCATTTATGTTTGCTTTTAAATTTTTGTGGGGGCCCGCCTTGGCTATGGAGGGGGACTCAGGGACTTTTGAAGACTTCTAGGACGCCGTGGTCGCTCCAAGTTTAAAACCAGCGGACGACTACAAGACGGGTGTGAGTGTTCCCTCCCCTCCTCCACCACCAGGCATGTCGGCCGAAGCTCCACCTTACTGGCTTTCCATCGGCTTTCCATCGGCTTTCGCCCTGTCCCTGACTGCAGTCGGTTGCCTGTTGCTGCCGCCGTTGCCATTGTTTGCTACCACGCCAGGCCGGCGCTGAAGACCACCACCGCTGCTGTGTACTGGGGCTGGCTACGCGGCGGCCCGGCCTCGGAGGCGGCCGCCCCCATGGCGGAGGCTGTGGCTTCCATCGCTGCCCCTCGCGACCGACTGACTATTGTGGCCGCCACTGCCGCCGCCGCCGCCCGCAGCGGCTGCCCGGCCTCGGAGGCGCCGGAGCCTTTTGCCGTCGACGCAGCGCCCCCCGGCCGACCGAACACCGTCCTCGCCGCTGCCGCAACCGACCATCGAGGAGGCCGAGCCACGGAGGAGGCTGCAGCTACTGCCGCCATGCCTTGCGGCCGGTCGTCTGCTGCTGCCGCCACCGCTGCCGCCACTGACCACCGCAGCTGCCCGGCCTCGGAGGCGCCGGAGCTCTTTGCCGCTGATGCGGCGCCCCCCGGCCGACTGAACATCGTCCTTGCCGCCGCAGCAGCCGACCATCGCGGCGGCCGAGCCACGGAGGAGGCCGCAGTTACTGCCGCCATGCCTTGCGGTCGGTCGTCTGCTGCTGCCGCCGCTGCCGCCGCCACTGTCCACCACGGCGGCTTGGCTCCGGGGGCGCCGCAGGCCTTCGCCGCTGGCATTGTGCCTTTCGGCCGACTGAACATCGTTCCCGCCGCTGCCGACTGTTGCGGCGGCGGAGCCCCGTTGGAGGCCCCGGCTGCTGTCCCCGCGTCTTGCGCTGGCTCGCCTGTGGCTGTCGTTGCCGCCGCCGGCCACCGCGGCGGCTCAACTCTGGAGGCGCCGGAGGCTATTGCTGCGGACGCTGTGCCCCCCCCCTGCGCCTGTAATGCCTTGCAGCTGACGGACCGCTGGCTGCTTTCCTTGCCGCCACTCATTATTGCAACGGCTTGTTTGGGGACAGTCCCAAAGGCCGCCTCGACATGCTCCCTTCCCCTTTTGTCTTGTTCCTGTTCCCTCTTCCACCCTTCCCTTCCCTTTTTCTCACCCTTTGTCTGTTAGTTCTTTCTGACTGTTGTGGACTAGGGGGTGCGGTGCTTATCCCGCTCCCCCTTTCATCTAATTTTCTTATCCTCCGTGCTGCTTCCTAAGGACACTGGACTGTTTTGGCGGCAGTGGGCCTTCCATCTACCGAGGCTCGGGGTTAGCTCACGGCTGCTGTGTTTGGGCCCTTCCAGGCCTAGAGGCCGCTGCCGGCCCACCGACAGTTGATGGCCTGACCCCACTTCGTGCTTGTATTTACCCACTCGTGACATCAGCTGCCATACCAGTTATCACTGCTCACTCACTGCCTGTGAACCATCTTTGCGTCCCCCCCCGTCCCTCTCCATTTGCCCTGCGGTTAGCCCTTTAATTTGTTGTTTGTAGTTTGTAATTTGTAATTTTAGTGCATTATTGTCTTGCATTGTCCTGTTATTTTCATTGTTATTGTAATTTTTATATTTTTACATTGTTGTTGTTGTAACTACCTATATATATATATATATATATATATATATATATATATATATATATATATATATATATATATATATATATATATATATATATATATATATATATATATATATATATATATATATATATATTCTCTCGCCATGAATGCAGGGGCTCATATACCAACGGTGATGGGCCGTGGGCGGTACGCTGGTAGCTGTTGGGTATGTCAGACTAGAAGAACTCGGGCCAGACAACTCGTGTCTGTCCCTCGTTCTGACCCCTCGGCTCTCTGCCACGTGCCCAGGAGTCATTCCACCAGCGCCCCCAACCTTACCTGTATCCTGATGAATGCCAGGTCGGTTCATAACAAGATCCCTCTCATCTATGATACCATTGCGGATGGGAAGCCCGACCTGGCATTCATCACCGAGACCTGGGTGGGCACGGAGGGGGGGGCTTCCCTCTCTCTCCTTTGCCCGCCCGGGTACCTGGTAGAGGGAGTGGGAAGGTTGAGGGGTCAAAAGGGGGGAGGGGCTGCAATCGTCTACAGGGACTCTTTACACGTCAGCAGGGCCTCGACATTGGTTAGCCAGGGGCTGGAGGTACTTCATCTGTTGGTGGGACAGCGGGACAGATTTGGCATTGTGCTGGGCTACCGAGCTCCCCGCAACCCTGCACAATCCCTCCCAGAGCTCACAGAGTTCATCTCCGCTGCATTGTTGAGATCCTTGCACCTATTGGTTGCGGGAGACCTCAACGTGCATGTGGATGGTGGGCTTGTTGGTGCAGCTCTGGAGTTCATGGAATCCATGGCTTCCATGGGTCTGTCCCAGCATGTTTTATGCCCCACCCACAGATCTGGTCACACCCTGGATCTGGTGTTTACCTCCATGTCGGGGGATTCGCGTCTGGAGGTGGGGGACCTTGTCTCCCTTCCTGTGTCATGGACAGACCATCACCTGCTTTCATTTTCCCTGGTGATCTCGGCTCCTCCCCGCGGGGACCATCAGCCCACTATCTTGGCCCGCCCCCGGAGGCTCATGGACCCTCAGCGGTTCGGTGAGCTCTTTGGGGGACTTCCTGGTGGAATGACTGACGATCCGGCTGAGGGTGTGGCGAACCTTTGGCATGAAACAGCTGTCCACACCATTGACCGGATCGCCCCCAAGCGCCTCCTCCGCTGCCGAGCCCGGCCCTCCCCATGGTTCACGGGGGAGCTTAGGGCAATGAAGCAGGCTAGGAGGAGGTTAGAGCGCAGCTGGAGGAAATCCCGCACGGCGTTGAGTAAGGCTGCTGTTGATGCCCAGTCTAGTCGCTATATCATCGCGATAAGGGAGGCTAGAACATCTTTCACCTCCCTGAGAATTGCTGAGGCCTCGAACCGCCAGGCGGAGCTCTTCCGGGTGGTTCGGGACCTCAGCAATCCTAGTCTGGCCAGGCCTCCTCCTACTGAGTTCAGTAGTGAGCAATTCGCAGCCTTTTTTCGAACTAAGATTGAGGCCATCCGTGCTGGTTTTGACTCCGGTTGCAGTCGTCCTGTCCCGCCATCTCCAGTTGCTGGTCCGCCTTCGTCGCCTCGGTTGGATGCGCTTGGGCCTGTTTCTGCTGTCGAGGTCTCCAAGGCTATGGCGCATTGCCGGCCTGCCTCCACTCCTTTCGACCCTTGCCCTGCCTGGCTAATTAGAGCTGCCAGAGGGACCATGGCCGAATGGGCTTCTGCCATCGCCACCGCCTCGTTCAGCGAGGGGGTTTTTCCCTCTCGCCTGAAGGAGACAGTGGTAAAGCACATCCTGAAAAAACCTGGCCTGGCGGTGGATGATCTGACAAACTATCGTCCTATCGCCAATGTCCCCTTTATGGGCAAGGTGATCGAGAGGGTGGCGGCGGTCCGGCTGCAATCATGCTTGGAGGATAGGCAGTGCCTCGATCCTTGCCAGTCCGGGTTCAGGCCCCGCCGGGGTACCGAAACAGCTTTGGTCGCCCTGCAAGATGACCTTCTCAGGGCGGCCGACAGGGGTTGCTCTTCCCTGTTGGTCCTCCTGGATCTGTCAGCGGCCTTTGATACCGTCGACAATGGTATCCTGTTGGACCGGCTTTCTGAGGTCGGAATCGGAGGCACTGCTCGCAGTTGGCTCCGTTCCTTCCTGGAGGGCCAGCCACAGTACGTGCAGCATGGGGGGGAGTTATCGGCCCCTTGGATCCTCCCTTGTGGGGTTCCACAGGGGTCGTCTCTGTCCCCCATGCTGTTTAACATCTACATAAGGCCGTTGGCGGGGGTCATCAGGAGTTTTGGAGTCTGCTGTCATCAGTACGCTGATGACACGCAGCTCTATCTCTCCTTTAACACCTCTGCTGTGGAAGCTGTGGAAGTTCTCGACGGGTGCCTGGAGGCCGTATTGGCCTGGACCGGGGCGAACAGGCTTAAGCTCAACCCCGAGAAGACGGAGGTTATGTTCTTCGGGAGCTCGCCGTCGGGGTACGGTGGCCCTCTTCCCTGTCTGGGGGGAGTCTCCCTCCAGCTCGCGGAGAGGGTGCGGAATCTGGGTGTGTTCCTGGACCCGGCGCTTACCATGGAGCACCAGGTGGCGTTGGTGACCAGGTCCGCCTATTTCCATCTCCGTCGGATCGCCCAGATCCGCCCATACCTCGACGCGAACTCCTTGAGAACAGTGGTCCAAGCTCTGGTGATCTCGAGGCTGGACTACTGTAACGCGCTCTACATGGGGTTGCCCTTGAATCTTCTCCAGCGCTTGCAGCGGGTCCAGAACGTGGCGGCCAGGCTGGTGGCTGGTGTGCGTCGTTACGACCACATCACCCCAGTCCTGGCCCGCTTGCACTGGTTGCCTGTTGCAGCCCGGATTAGATTCAAGGTCCTGGTTTTAGTTTATAAAACCCTCCATGGCTTGGGACCGGACTACCTGGCAGAGCGTATCGCTCAGCGGTCAACTTCGGCCCGTCCCGTTTGGCAGGCGCGAGCGCACTTGCTTCAGGTCGCCACCCCTCGGGAAGCCCGGAGGACGAGCACTCGGACCCGGGCTTTCTCTGTGGCGGCCCCCAGCCTCTGGAATTCCATCCCCAGTGAAGTGCACTCTGCAGAGTCCCTGCTGGCCTTCTGAAAGGCGCTGAAAACCTACCTTTTTCGTGAGGCCTTTGGCGATAGTTAAAACCTCTTTTTTTTTTCCCGCCATCGCAATTTGCGCGTTAGTCGAGGTGTCATTTGGTTTTAACAGTGTCTAGGGTGTTTATAGGTTTGTCTGTCTGATTATTTATTGTATTTTGCTGGCTTTGCAGCCTTTTTGTAAGCCGCTTAGAGTACCTAGTAGATAAGCGGGATATAAATATAACAAATAAATAAATAAATAAATAAATAGAACAATTATGTTATAAAAATGGTCAGAATCACCTAAAAGGCAATATTAAGAAAGGAGCTCTGCAAAAGCTCACAGCAATAACACTGCCTTCACTGGCCATCAAAAAGCAACCTGTGAATGATCGAGCAGTGAGTCTGCAAAGGTACAGTAGTAATCCCTTGTTTTCCTTTACCAAATATTTATTTGGAAATGATGTATTGACATGAAGGAGCATTATATACATTGCCCTCCCACTCAAAATGACGAGACGAGTCAGGGATTTGGGGTAACTGGGCCACACTTTATTGAACAAACAGCAACAACAACAACAAGGAGGGGCCAGGCATCAGCACACATGGTTGGAACCTAGGGGTCACCCGAGACCCCTCCAACCGGGCAGCTTAGGGCAAGACAACCCCCAGGTGGTGCGGTAGGTTTACAGCACCCACCGGGCCGGTCGCTGTCATTACACCTCCCTGCATATAATGGCCAATTCTGGGGCAACTCCCCTGGCAGGGAGGTGCCCCCTCGCAACCACCCCAGCACCGAGACCTCCTGATCCGCAGTGCCGTGGTTATGTTTACTCGGGGACAGATGTTGTTAGATACTCACCACTGCCCTGCAACCGCTTCCGCTGCCAGTGTGACCAATCAACACCAGGGATATCCCTAACCCCCAGGTACCAGTGTGGGAGAGGCGAAAAATCCCCGCTCTCCCAGGCCAATTCGGAAAGCGGGTCAAAAATTCCTATCCGGCCCCACTATAGGCGACCAGTAACACACTCACACTAGTCCTTGCACGGTGGGCGGGTGGGGAACGCCAACTGAAGAAAGCCTGGTGTGGGGGGGTCGGAGCCGCCCTCTTATAGGGCGCTCCTCCCCCCACCCCTTTGGACGCTCTCTTGCGTCCCTTCCTGCCTCTTGCCCCTCTCGCGAGAGGGCAAGGCCCCCGGAGCAAGAATTGCCCTCCCACTCGAAATGACGAGATGAGTCAGGGATTTGGGGTAACTGGGCCACACTTTATTGAACAAACAGCAACAACAACAACGAGGGGCCAGGCATCAGCACACATGGTTGGAACCTTGGGGTCACCCGAGACCCCTCCAACCGGGCAGCTTAGGGCGAGACAACCCCCAGGTGGTGCGGTAGGTTTACAGCACCCACCGGGCCGGTCGCTGTCAATACACCTCCCTGCATATAATGGCCAATTCTGGGGCAATTCCCCTGGCAGGGAGCTGCCCCCTCGCAACCGCCCCAGCACCGAGACCTCCTGATCCGCAGTGCCGTGGTTATGGTTACTCGGGGACAGATGTTGTTAGATACTCACCACTGCCCTGCAACCGCTTCCGCCGCCACTGCCGAGGGCCTAGCCTTGCTATGGCCCCGGCCGCCCATCCAGCAGAGCAATCTCTGCAGCCAGGCCCCTCCGCAGGTCTTGCAGGAAGAGCTCCATACCAACGTCCGAAAGGTGGACCCCATCCGGCCTGTAGAGCTCCGCCCTGTGAACATTAAACTCAGGGTGGCCCACCACCGGCCCGAAGTCCCGGCACACCGCCCGGCAGACTTCCTGATTCACTCCCCTCCGGGAACGATTCAATTTTTTCAGGTCACAGTCGGCCCTCCAACACTGTCGGGGTATCACAGTCGACCATACGATCCTGGAGGCTGGGAAGGATGCCTTCCAGGTCGCAAAGTCACCCAGGATCTGGATAACCAATGACTTGCCTGTTTGCCTGGTCAAGTCATTACCTCCCAAGTGGACCAACAGAATATCCGGGGGGCTACCCAGTGTGGCAGCCGTGGCTGCGGCCTGGAACTCCTGCCACAGCATCCCCCTCTTACCCCGCCATTCGATAATGGCCTCATTACCGAGCCCCAAGTTGGGCCCCCAGCCAGATCGGCGGGCAAACTTCTCCGCCCAATAAACAAAGCTGTGACCTAGAAACACCACTCTAAAATGGGAGGCCCGGGAACTGGATCCTATGGAGATAAAAACAACAGATTACAGAGCCGGCAACGGCCGGACATAACGCTTATAACATTGGGATCACCATCTGCCCAACCTGCGGATGGCTGCCTGGTCATACCCCAAGGCTGCTGCGGTGGAGGCCGCCCCAATTCGGAAGGAATGTGTTCCAAATGTGAGTCCACCAACACCCAATTTATGCAAAAGCTTACCCGAGAGGTTGCAAATTGAAATTTGGTCAACGGGGCACCATCTTGTTGCCGAAAGAGGTAGCCGTCGGCCAAGCCCCGCAGCGCCACATATGCGCGCAGGGCCCGCAGTGGGCAAATGGCCTCCACTGAGCAGGGCCCCAAGGTCAGTACAGCCCCCCTGCCACCCTGGTCCATCTTGGACCGACGCACTCTCACCGTCAGGCTGTGGGGTGCCAACTGTATGTCTGAGAACCTCAGGGCTGCAAAGGAGGAGTTGTGCCGGCCGGAGGCCACAAGCTTGCTGATGCGAAGGGCCCCAAAGAAGGCCAGAAGGGATGCTGCCCTGAACAGATGTATCCCTGCAGATGTCCGTCCAGCAGCGACTCATATCCTCCAACAGCTGGGGTGTAATGGGGAACCTGGCATCTGGAGTTTGGCCCCTTTCCCTACTCCACCCCACCAACATGCCCCGAACCCGGAAGTCCCACGTGGTGTCTGCGTGCCCGTTAAGTCTAGCGTAGAAAGTGAGTGCAGCCAGTCTACCCTGCAAGGAGCCTGGAGCCAACCCTCTCGAGTGCAGCTGCACTAGGTATCTTTGAATATGCTCGATTGGCAGTGGCCATTGGTGACTAAGCCCGTGGGCAGCCCTGAAGGCGGTGAATTCTGTCATTGCCAATGCGTATCCCGTCTGTGTCCTGGGAGCTACCGAGAGGCCAAGAGCCCTGCTGGCTTCAGCTCGCCAACCCTCCATACCTGCTCTGGAATCTCCACAGGCAGATCGGCCGCTCCAGGGGCCAAGGCCCGGAAACGTTCGGCCTGTCGGCGGGACAAAGCATCAGCAATTCCATTATCCACCCCTGGGACATGCCGGGCGTGTGCCACGATGTTGTATTGCAAGGCCCTCAAGGTAAAGGACCTCACAATGCCCATTACCCTGGGTGAGTGGGATGTTAGATTATTCACTACGTGGACCACCGAGAGGTTGTCGCACCAGAAGCGCACGACAGAGTTGGCCCATGCCTCCGACCAGATATAAAGGGCCACCCAGATGGGGAACAGCTCCAGGAAAGTTAGGTCCTGTGTGGTGCCATCGGCCTGCCATGCAGGGGGTCAGGTGCCCTGGCACCAGTATCCTTTCCAAAAAATTCCAAAACCCAGGCCACCCGTGGCATCCATGTGCACCTGGAAGTGGGCTTCGAGGCGAAGCTCTTCTCTCCAGAAGGAGATGCCATTAAAGTCCTGGAGGAAGTCCTGCCACACCGCCAAATCATCCCGCATATCTGCTGTGACCCTGGTCCTATGGGTGGGCCGACGAAGCCCTCCCATAGCCGTACAGAGTCGGTGCAGAAAGGCTCGCCCGGGGGCAACCACTTTACAGGCGAAATTGAGGTGGCCCACTAGCTCCTGTAGCTCCCTCAGGGATAACTTACTGCGGGCCATGGTGACACTGACCCTCTCTCTAAGTGCCTGCAATTTATCCATGGGAAGGCGACATGCCTGGGACCGTGTATCTATCTCAATGCCCAGAAATGTGGGGACCGCTGCGGGTCCCTCCATTTTCTCCTCAGCCAAGGGGAGGCCAAGCTCCCCCGCCAAGGTTCGAAAACTGTCCAGGAGGATCTTGCACGTACTGGCACCCACCGGCCCACAAAAGAGGAAATCATCAAGGTAGTGCGCAGTGGTGGCCACGCCCGTGGCTCGACGCAAGCGCCACTCCACAAAGCAGCTAAAGGACTCAAAAATGGCGCAAGACACCGAGCATCCGAACAGGAGTGCACGGTCCATGAAAATTTTTCCCCCAAACTGAAACCCCAGCAGTTCAAAGTCATCCGGGTGTACAGGGAGAAGGCGGAAGGCTGACTTGATGTCGCATTTCGCCATCTCCGCCGCCACCCCGCACATGCGCACCATGCGCACCACTGCATCAAAGGAAGTGTACTTCACCGTGCATAGGTCTGGGGGGATGCCATCATTCAGGGAGGCACCGCTCGGGTGAGAGAGGTGGTGAATTAACCTGAATTCTCCTGGGGTCTTTTTGGGCACTAGGCCCAATGGTGATACCCGCAGGTTCTCAACTGGGGGAAACTGGAAAGGGCCAAGGACCCGCCCCTCCCTAACCTCCTTGTCAATTTTATCCTGCACAATTTGCTCAGCTCCTCGCAGGGATCTTAGATTGTCAGCCCAGACCGGGCATCTCACCCCCCCAAACAGGATTCGAAATCCACATTCAAACCCCTCAATCAGGTAACGGGCCGCATCCCTGTCTGGATATTTTGCGGCCCATCTTTTGAGCACATTCAATTTAATTGGGCTGGGGCCCTTTTGGAGGGGCAGCGTCGCCGTTCCCGGGCTTGCGCCCTGGGTTTTGCTCCCTGGCTTTTCCTTGCTGTGGGCGCGCCCGGCTACAATTAAGTGCTGGGTGCTGGGCTCCACAGATGGAGCACTCATGCTTGAAGCAGCATTGCTTGCAGGCACAAACTCCCTGCCCATTGTAGTCCCAACAGACCAGCCGGACTTGAACCGACTGGCCCGCTGCGGTGCGGGCAGGAGTGTTAGGCAGGCCTTTTCTAATCAGGTGGCTGCTATCATATCTTTTGCCCAAGGTTGGCCTCACCGGGGTCATAAATTGCAGCCAAATGGGCGGCAGAGGCTCATCCCAACGGAGTAGGGGGTCCAGGGCTGCTCTACGATGGAATTCCTCATAGTACTGGAGCCAAGTGTGACCGGGAAAGTCTACAAAGGCCCTATATATGAGGTCCAAGTACTTAAGCATGGACTGAGCCCTTCATGGGTGAGCCTGGAGTGACAAGGACATGTATATCAAATACGCTGGGAGCCACGTGGTCCACAGGCGCTCCGGCTTTTTCCTCAACCTCCATTCCTTGTCTGGAGGGTCCTCCCTATCAAGCTCCTTGGTGTCAAGTTCCCTGTTAAGCAGGCTAAAGATGTCCAGATACTCTCCTCACCAGATTTTTTCTTTAGTGGCCTGGGCCAGGTGGTGCCCGAAAGGCGAGGCATAATCGCCATATGGGTGGGCCCCACCTGGCACCCCTGCGTAGCCCGCGGTGGGCATTATCAACGGCCAAGGTGGAATCCCCGGGGCAGGCTGCCCCACCGAGGGCCACCCGGGGGTGAAACCTGTCCACGCCTGCTGACCCGCCGCCACTACCTGGGCCGTCACATCAGCAGGCCCAACTGGTGAGGTCAGCTGCGCCAGCCCAGGGAGCATGGCCTGGGGCTGGAACGCTGGGAACGGCTGGGCAGTCGCCCCCCAAGGGCAGGGGATGCCCAAGGGGGGCTGCTGCGCCGGGGCCGCCTGTACAGAGCCGAAGGTCTGGGAAGCGGGCATGGGAACCCCCGTGCCGGCAGGCCAAGGCCAGGAGATCGTGGGCGCAGGGTCTGGCGCACAAGCCAACTCACTGGAGGACGTGGTCTCCGGCACCCCGGACGTGGCAGCGACCTCCTCCTCGCCTTCTGTCTCCTCCGTCCGGGCTGCTGGGTCCTCCGCCGAGTGAGCCACTGCCCGGGGACACTTGTTGGCGGCTGGCACCACACTTGCTGGTCCATGGGCCGCCAGAATGGCCTGCATCGCCTCCAAAACTGCGAAGCGATTGGCAAAATTATCGGCCACCTCCATCAATTGGGCCCATTTCCGGGCCTTAGCAGGCCGAGACCCTGTCCTAGGCGCGGGGCCTGGCTGTTCTAACGCCCCTGCTACCCCCTTTTCGGCCTCCAGGGCCCGTAGTCGGGCTTCGAGCTGGGCCCAGATAGGCCAGCTCTCCTCCTCTACGGAAGGCCTAGGGGCCTGGGCTTGTTGCTGCTGCTGGAAGGCCCTGGCAGGCTGCTTCCCCTTCTTTTCCCCTTGTCCCTTCTTGGGAGCCATGGTGCACTGTCCCACCACCCCTACAGCCCACGAGGCTGGGGGCCCACTCTCCCTCCAAGGCAACGGGCTATGCGGGGCTCTCAGCTGCAGGGAGGGCCCAGCCACGGGGCAGGGAGAAACGCTGGGCGACAAGGCCCTGTCACAGCCCCTAAGGCTCCTTACCCCTCCCCCAGGGGCTATCCGGTCCTCAGAGCTCGTTCCCGCTGGCAACTGTCAGTGGGGGCCCCTCCGCGTGGCCTGTGCCACCCCCACCCCCTGATGAGGTCCCAATGCAGTCAGCCACCTCCCCCCCGCATCAATGGGAGCACGGGCGGAGGGTAGTAGCTGCCCCGCCCACGCCGATCTGCCGCCAAGGCCCTCCCGGGCTGCTACTCACACCGGGGAGGAGGCCGATGCCTCCCCCCCACTCCGGTAGAAGAGCCCGCTAATGCGGGCTGGAAAGGAGCCACGCCGCGGCGCGACTCCAATGCGGCAGAGCTCGGCTGGCCACTGGATCGCCGCCCCCGCTGACATGGCTGCTGGCCAGCCCCGCGGCGCTGCTCCGGCGGCCCAGGTGGCTGCAAGTGTCCTGGCTGCCGCTGAGGCCGCGCCGAGTCCCTCCTCGCCTCCCTGCCAGAGCCCCAGCAGACAGGCAGGTAAAAACAAAATGGCGGGCGCTGCGTGACGTCCGCAAATGGCGGCGGTCTGCACACGTCCGGCAGGTCCTCTCCTGCCGAACGCCAACTGAAGAAAGCCTGGTGGGGGGGGTCGGAGCCGCCCTCTTATAGGGTGCTCCTCCCCCCCACCCCTTTGGACACTCTCTTGCGTCCCTTCCTGCCTCTCGCCCCTCTCACGAGAGGGCAAGGCTGCTCCGGCTGGGCGGAGGGACCGCCCCCGGAGCAAGAACTAGCTCATTTTCAGTGAGGAATACGAATTTGTCATTTGCTGATTATGGAAACTCCTGTAACGTTTGTACTTTTGGGCAAATAGTTAATGAATTAAAAAAGTGTTATTACACACTACTATCATGGTATAGGCACAAAACGTATGAGAACATCACACAAAGTCCAAAATCATACAAGAAATTATCATACAAACACCTCTCAAAAGATCATTTCCAAATGAAGGCTGAATACTAGACAAGGATGTTTTGGAAAGATGTTAAAGTCCTCCAGGACAAGAAGTGTGGAGTCAGGCAGTACTGTGTTGGCAACCAAAGCTGTAGGCTCATAAAGAGAGTCTGCTAAATGGATTGGATGGACTATGGCTGAGAGTCAGACCCAGTGAACTCAATAGAGCCTTCTTTTGAGTTCTTGGAATTGTGCTATGAATTAAGTAATTGTTTGATTTTAAAGGATTAATTGGTTCTTCTAAAGCCATCTTGAATTGATTTTAGAAGAGCCCATTAATTAATCAGAAAATTAAAATAAATAAATAAATGTAAATAATGTGAATTAATGTGAGTTTTGTGGGGAAAGACTGAAAGAAGTCTGAGAAGATTTATAGTTACTGTTCTGGTTGGATGGGATGCTATAAGCAAGTTCTGACTGGGTTGCACAAATCACACACACATTGCTGGTTGGTGATTGGAGTATGCTGTCAAACTGGAACTGACTTTTAATGACCCTAAGAGAGCTTTCAAGGTAAGTGAGATATTTTAGGTGTGAGCTTACCATTCAGAATCCCCCAGTCAGTTTCCATGGCTGGTCAGGGATTTTAACCCTGGTACCAGGAATCCTAGTTTATCTATTACACCATTTTGGCAACTGCAGTTACTACTATTGTGACTGCTATATACTGCTCCAGTAACTCTGTAAAAAAGACCCATGAAACATCACAGTGAGATGAAATTCCCATATTTAAAGTTAATTTGTGATTCGCTCCAAGATGCCAAAATATAGCCTGGAAAGAAGTGATAGGTTCGGTTTGCAATCCAGTGGATTAGAATATATTCATAACCAACTCAAATTACTCCCCTTTGATTGATTCGTTTAAAGAATAATTATATCAATTAAAATGGCGGTCCAATCTAAAAGGAATCTTTCAGAATAATTTTATATGAAGCACTTCCCAAATGCTTCATCGATATGCCATTATGGAGATAGTCATTCCCGATACCAAATGCAGAAATATCACTTTTGTTTTGTCATTTGCCATTTTAAGCAACACTTTACAGTTTAAAAAAAATCTTTTTGCGAAACCATTTCAAGCAGTATCCTGCACTTGAAGAGGGGAGGGGGGAATCCTGAAAGTATCAATAGATATCTATCCTTAAAACTTTTCTGAAATATACGGAGGATGATAATAAATGTGACAAACAGAGAAATTCAAACTATGTGTGTTCTAATATGCAATACATGTCCTTAAGGTGGCTTTTTCGAAAAAGTCTCAACAGGCACGTGCATGAAAGCCCCTTCTGAAGTCACCATCTCTTTGAATGTCAGTTCTCCTTGTGGCATTTCTGAACCAGGTTTTGTTACAGATGGATTCCTGCAGGAGGAATGCTTTTCTATGTGTCAGCTTTGGGGATATGGACTCTTCAAGCCAAACTTATTTTGACTTATTTTCCTAAGCCTCATTTTGCTTGTATTTTATAGTATAATGATATTTCAATCCTTCACACACTGGACTAGAATAAGCATGCCTAGCTATGGGCAAGAACTCTCTCCTGAAACAAACAACATGAACAAAACAGACAAATAGACTGCCAGGATCTACGGAAGCAACTGCACCTGATGAAAGAGGTCTAGTTCATGAAAACTTCATCCATACAACAATTACTAGTTTGAGGCACGATGGGACTCTCAGTTGTCTTCCTTTTGTGTGAATTTTGAGAGTGAGATGGGTTACCTGTCAGACATCCTACAAATGCTGCCCACCATCTTCTCTGACTTTTTGACTACTGTGGATATTTCACTACTGAGGCCAGAATTCAGACCAGGTTGACAGCTATTTTGCCTGGGTGGCAACAGGTTCTTTTCAACTCAAGAGTCAATAAGCACACCAATTAGGAAGTTTTAAACAAAACTTTATTTAAATGACAATGAAGTATGAAAAAATAATTAAGAATGAATGACTGTAAGCTAGTACAATAGCAACAGCAATGTGATGCAAAACAACACTATAAAATACCGTATATACTCGAGTATAAGTCGACCCGAGTATAAGCCGGGGCCCCTAATTTAAACCCCCCAAAACTGGGAAAATTTATTTTTTTTTAAAAAAAATATTATTTTCTGGGTAAGGGACATTACAAGGAACAAATTAGGAATTAGGTATGTTGGAAAAGGGGTTAAAAAGGAAGGGTATGGGTAAGGGAAAATAGGGGGGTGCAGGTTTGGCAAGGCACATTACACTTCTTCAGTTTCATATTTCATAGTTATACATATCAATTAGGACTTATATACAATAGCCAGTATCTACAAACAAAAGTTTCTGGCTGTTGACATGTTTCAAATACCAACTTAATTATCTTTTTTTCTTTAACCACAAATAAAACTTCCCCCAAGTTTCCTGATGTTTCTGTTTCCGTGGTGCTCCTAACCATTCCGACAGTTTGTCCATTTCTGCTGTTTCGAGGATTTTTGCTATCAATGCTTGTTCGTCTGGGATTACTGGTTCTTTCCAGTGTTTTGCATAAATAACTCTTGCTGCTGTTACAATGTGTGTGGCTAAATACACTTTCTGTTGGTCCAGTTTACCTGGCATTATATTTAACAGGAAAAATTCTGGTTTTAATTCCATAGAATTCCCAAAAACTTCTTCCAAAATCTGCCTTATTTTACTCCAAAATATTTGTGCTTTTTTACATAACCACCACATATGATAGAATGAGCCTTCTTTTTGTTTGCACTTCCAACATAGAGTTGATATATGGACATTCATTTTAGCTAGCTTTGTCGGCGTCATGTACCACCTATAAAACATTTTATATATATTCTCTTTAAATACAACTGATTTAGTGAGCGTTATATTAGTTTTCCATATTTTTCCCATTGTTCCAATTCTATATTATAACCTAAATTTTGTGCCCATTTAACCATACATTCTTTCACTATTTCTGGTTGTGTATCAAACTCTAGTAGAAAATTATATAATCGCTTAATATGTTTCTCTTTTGTCTCCAACAGAATTCTATCAAAGGGTGTGCTTTCTAGGTAGAACCCTCGCTGTTTATCTTTAGTGTGCCTAGAGTGAATCTGAGAACAGGCCCACCAGTCTAGTTCAATTCCTTGCTCAGCAATTTCTTCTTGGCTTTTTAGATTTCCATCTGGATTCAAAATCTCGTTGTAGCGCACAATTTTTTTATTTTCTCTCAAAATTGGCATAGCGAATGCTTCTGTTGGAGTCACCCAATGTGGAATCTTTATGTACATTTGCTTTTTTATTTTCTTCCATACCCAAAGTAGTGCTCTTCTTAGTATATGATTATTGAATTGTTTAAAATCTTCTATTCTGTCATACCATACAAAGGCATGCCATCCCCATTTCAGATTGTGTCCTTCCAGCCTCAAGAGTCTTGTATTGCTCAATTCTATCCATTCCTTGATCCATACTAAGGAGGAGGCTCTGTAGTAAAGTAGCCAATTTGGGAGCCCCATTCCTCCTCTTGATTTAACATCTTGCAGAGATTTTATTTTTATTCTTGCTTTCCCCCCCTGCCAGACAAATTTAGAAATGCATTTCTCCAGCTCTTTAAAGATTGTTTGTTTTAAGACAATTGGAATAGTTTGAAATAAAAATAATATTTTTGGGAGGATATTCATTTTAATCGTGGCAATTCTCCCTAGTAATGATAATTGTAAATTTTCCCATTTAATTAAGTCCTTTTTAATCTCATCAATCAGTTTCAAATAATTGACCTTCAAAAGGGTGCTTGTCTTATTTGAGAAAGTTATGCCAAGATATTTTATCTTCCTTCCTTCCTGGGAAAATTTATTGACTCAAGTATAAGCCTAGAGTGGAAATGCAGCAGGGCCTGGCAACTCCTCCTTTGTGAGCTGGGTGTGTGTGTGATGTTTAAAATGACTTTTAGCCACCGAGGCAAGTGCTTGAGTTGGTGGCTAAAAGTCATTTTAAACATTGTTTTAAAATGACCTTTTAAAAGTCATTTTAAACATGGGGAGGGGAGTCAGGAGAAGTGGCGCACAATGTTTAAAATGACTTTTAGCCACTGTCCCAAACTTGCCTCAGTGGCTAAAAGTATTGACTCGAATATAAGCCGAGGACCCCTTTTTTCAGCCCAAAATTAGGGCTGAAAAACTAGGCTTATACTCGAATATATACAGTAAGTCACCAACGACTAGAATCATAGAATAATGAAGTTGGAAGGGGCCATTAAGGCCATTGAGTCCACCATCCTGCTGAAGAGAGGAATCCAAATCAAAATCGATCTGACAGATGGTTACCCAATTTTCTCTTCGATGTCTCCAGTGTTTGAGTGCTCACACCACCTCCAAGGGTAATTGATCCCATTGTCATACTGCTCTAACAACTAGTCTAGGACATTTTTCCTGATATTCTTCCAAAATCTGGCTTCCTATAACTTAAATAATCTAGAATAGATCATGCACATTTTGAAGAATACTACCCTATCTCCTGTCAGCCTTCTTTGTTTTCTGGGAGCCAATGGAGAACAATACCAGGTCGTTCTGTCATAAAGAATATATGGCACTAACCCAGGATTGAATTGTATGGTGGCTCCACTCACACTTGTTTAAAAACAGCCCTGACAATTGTTTTGTGTTTGGTTGAGAAGTAGTTAACTAATTGGGGGGGGGAGGAAATGCAACTGTAGGATTTTCCCTTGCTTGGTGTCACTTTGCAAATGCTGGTGAGCAGAAAAGGGTTTCCTGTAGACCAGGGGTCCTCAAACTTTTTAAACAGGGGGCTGATTCACTGTCCCTCAGACACTGTTGGGGGCCAGACCATTAAAAAAAAAACATCAAACACCTGCCACTGCTTTTTGAGCCCCCTGGTGCAAGTTGCCTGGATCCACCACCCCACCCACTCACATTTCTTTTACATGTGGCAGGTTGGGTATGGTGGCCATTGCTTGTGAAGGGGGCACCCAACTGCCATTGGCACAGTACTCTGCCAGCCACCCATAGGGAGGTTTCCTCAAAAAACACTGGCCCCTGAGGCCTAGCAGGCCTAACTAGGCCCACATGCCCGAGACAGAGGCCCAGCCTGGACCGCACCACTCACCTGGTGGCTCGTGCCCATCCTGCGGCTTCCCTTTATCTGGTCCTGCCTTCCTGTTGGGGGAAAGGGAGGGCCTACCGGATAACCCCCACACCATGCCTAGTGTAGCCTGTCCATCCCAATGGGCCCACAAGGCAGTTCTGGTGGCCTGCACCCCATAGCTCCTAGGTGTGGCTCCAAGGGGGGAAGAGGGAAGACCCGACCTGCATCACTCCCCAGCTCAACACCGCTCTCCTTGCCTGCTGGCCTGCTCTGCAACCCCACTTCTCCCATAGCTCCAAGGGGGCTAAGGGAGGGCCTGTCCTGCTCAGCCCCAAGGCACTATGGGCAAGGGCAGGCTTTGCCCTCATCAGAAAGAACCATTGAAATAGGGAAACAAACACACACAAACCTTTTCCTCCCCCTAGGAACTGGCAACCAAGGAGCCCCATCAGCTCCCCAACCTCACTAGGTACTCAGAGGGTCCTGCCTCTCCCTCCTGCTGGCTGCCCCAGGCACTGGGAGCCATGCTTTGATTACCAAGCCCGTCTCTAATCTGACAACTCACTATTGGTGGCTATTACACAAGCTCCGCAATGGAAGGTGGGATGGGGTAAATTTAGCAGAAGGATACGAGGTGCATATGAGGCGGGTGGAAGGACAGAGGCCCAGGGAAGTTGAGGGGTATGAATGTGGTAGCGAGGGTCAAGATGCTACAAAATGATACTTCCCTTCCTCCCGTGTGCCATGAAAGATGTGTTGTTGGCTGAGGCAGTGGCAGCTGCTGTTGCTGCACAGTACGTTTTCGGCTCAAGTGTGGAGATAAGTGTGTGTGTGGGGGGGTACTGCAATGGCTAGCAGGCCTGATCTGGCCCCTGGGCAGTAGTTTGAGGATCGCTGCTGTAGACCATTTTGGGCTGGCCTTGGCTATGTGAAGAATGGCATCCATTTTCCTGCTGGCAAACCAGACATGATCTTGTGCAGAAATATTGATTCCTTTCCTGGTATTTTGAATTGTGGATATAGAAGCACAATGCCCTACATTCATAAACTGGAGGTTTTTGAAGAATGCTAATCTATACATAAGAGTGTTAGGCTCTTTTGGGATGAATAATTGGTGGATTTTTTTTGGTATAAATTGAATTGAAAGAGACTGGTGCAGACTAGTAAACTGGTATAATGCAGTAATTTGGTTGCTGAGTTTAAAAGGAGAAGGGAGCCAAATAAGTGCTTGGCCATACTGCTCACTAAATGGTCCTAACTCTAACCCTAGCCTTCTTCACAGGACTCATAAAGTTGAACACTGGGAAACATTCGCAGTCAGAGATGGGCACGACTCAAAAAAATGGTGTTTTGTTTGTCGTTTGGTCGTTTAGGGGTCCGTTTCGGTTCGTTTTCGTTTTTGTGACTTTTTTGCAAAAAATTTCATTTTCATTTCATTAGGTAACGAAATGAAAAAATGAAAACGAAAATGAAAAATTGCTGTTTCATTAGCATTCTTTTTAGTTCAATGCATCTGCTGCAACGAAAACGAAAAACACGGCAAATTTGGTCGTTTTGTTTTCGTTTTCATTTTGTTTTTTAAAAAATTTCATTTCGTTTTTGTTGCATAACGAAAATGAAAAATCACACGTTTCGTGTCCATCTCTATTCGCAGTATAAGGAAGATAGAAACATTAACAAAAAATACTAATTATATGGGTAGATGTGTTGTGCATAGATTATTAATGAACACATCTGGCTTCCATGTGTTTCAGAGCTAGTTTCAGGTTAGAGTCCAATGAATGCGTTAATAAGAGGATTGCAAATTGTAATAGATGAATCAATAATAACTTTATTTGTTATTCAAATTTTTACCCACCAATAACGATTAATGAGGAGGTCGTATTATTTTTCCTGCATACCCGTTTCTTTGAATTATACTGTGCTGCTGTCACCCTTATCTATATCTTGCATACCATTTTAGCAATTAAAAAAAACCCTGTGCAGGCTGCTGCTCTTCTTGTGATCCAAATGGAAGGTGCTCAAAGTCTGAGACTGCAAATATCTGCCCTATGGAAGAAGAAGCATTATGAGAAAAAGGAGATAGGCAGAACAGTAAACCCTTCGAATCTCAACCCTGCAGTTATTCAGAAACAAGTTTAATGCATGTGATAATCTACAGGTATATTGTGCCAATAGAAGAATACCTTCAAATATAAATTCAAGTAGGATAAGGAAGGAAGGAAAAAAGTGACAATCGAGGGAGAAGGGCCAGCACATTTACTCTCTCTCATGAGTTGGCAAAATGCCATGAGTAATACCTCAGAAGAGGTTTAGTTAGCCTGGAAGAGAGAAAATAGTGTACGTAGGCCATTGTTGTGACCAAGGAAAAAACACTCATATATTTTTCCTCCATATGAATGTGAGGAAAGATAGTAAATACAAGCAAGGAAGTTCCAAAATGAGTCAAGCGATATTTATGTCTAATCTTGGATTGTAATATTTTAAGAGGCACCAACAATGAACTCCGAGTGAAAAAGGAACTCTGTGATGCCTTGAAAAGACACACAGGATCCCTGTGTTCAAAAACTGTGCACCTTTTGCTATCTGTAAATGGATCTTGGGGATTGTACATGGGGCTCCCATCCAACTGTCAGGCTAATCTAGGGTTCTTGGATGTATCCCTATTCAATCTAGAGTGATGTGTACTACATTCATTTTGAGTTGTGCCCCAGAAAGTACTTGTAAGATTGACTTGCACTGGAAAATGAAATTAGTTATAGTGTACCTTGTTTGGTTTGCGCCAATGTAAATGACATTTGATGGTGTGATAGTAGATAGGTAGTAAGTAGGGATGGGCACCAAATGCAAAATGACATGCAGTTTTGCCATTTGATTAGCAAATGAACAAAAGGGGGGGTGCCATTTCATTACTAGTGAAACAAATTGGCTGAAATGAACTGATTTGTTTCTTTATCACACAGCCCCCCGGGGTTCTAGAGGCACCAAATTTGGTGGATACCTTCCTTGGACTCTCCCCTTTAAGCCCCCCCAAAATTGGAACTATTTGGGGTTTAGGGGGCTGAGTTATTAAATTTCAAAGTGTGTGCCCCCTTGAAAAAATATTTCTAAGCACCATTTTCTGTGCTTGAAGTGGCTGCCCCGCCCGGCCTTGTGCTGAGCTGGGGCGTCTTTGCCGGCCGGTTGAGGGAGGCGGCTATTGGCTACGCTAGTTGCGTAGCCTACGTGTGGAGAGCGCACCCTTTATAAGTCCTTGGAGCGCTCCCCATAGCCTGCCTCCGCAATCGCCAATTTTGCTTCGGACTGACCGGCGCGTCTGTCTGGAGCGCCGGCTGGACGCCCCTTTTGCGGCTTCTATAGAGCAAGCTGCCGCTTCCTTCCTGCTTCCCGACAATCAGCTGATTGTCGGGAGAAGCCGCTTCTTCTCTCTTTCCCTCCCGGATCCCCGCGCCGTCAGGTGTTGTTGTTCTGGGGAGAGATCCGGGAGGCGGCGGGCGCGGGCGAGAGCAGCAATACTGAGCTCCTATAGCTCCTGTCATCTCAGCTGCCTGTCGGAGCACTCCCGAAAAGCAGCTGAGCGCGTTGATAAGAGCTTTGATCAGCGTGTTCCCTGCTTCTCCCTGCGGTAGGAAGTGGGGGAGGGCTGTTCGGCCCAGACAGGTTTGTGCCTATCAGGGCTTCTTTTGGAGTAGAGGGGGTCCGACCATCGCTGGCTCCCTTTTTGGCCTCCCAGAGCCCCTGTCAAGTCTTTTTCTTGCGGGCTGGGGCGGGAAGTGGGTGGATTAGCTTTATAGCCCTGGTGAAGCCTGTGTGCTTGCAGAGCGCTGGGGAAAATATTTAGTTCCCTGCTCACTGTGGGCTGGTGTTGCTGGTTTTTTAGGGCCGCCAGCTCGATCAGATTAGGACCCTTAGCCCTGTTGGGTACTCGTGGTCAGCTTGCTGGGGCGTATTGCCTTTTGGGTCCCCTTTTGGCCGCCCAATTTGTATTCGATCCTTTGGGTTTAGGGAGTATGGCTTAGTCCAGGGCCTTTGGTCGGGCGGCCATTTTCCTTCTTTTGCTTTTGGTGGCCATTTTGGGCAGTACCTCCTGGGCCCATTTTTAAAATTTATCCATCCTCATCCGTCCGCTGGGTACCCTAGGCCGCTTTATCTTCCCAGTTCTTTGTGGGGCTTTGTGTGGGGAGGGCTGAACGCTTTTATTTTCCTCTCGACTTAAGTCGCCTTTGGCCTTTACGCCCTTGCAGCCGCCTGGTGGAATTGCAAGGTCGGCCATTTTGATTGCCAATTTTTGGCATCCTGGGGGTTGGTGTACTCGCTATCCATCCTTCCGTGGTGTTCTTTTTCTGTTTGTGGTGTGACTTGCTCTGGTATTTCCACAGAGTGGGCTCCCGGGTGGTTGTTGTTTGGACCGCTCTGCGACTGTACATCTGATTGTGCTGTCACTAGAATGTATCTGTCATTCTTTGTAATATGAGCAGGCCACTTAAGAAGGGCTCTTCCAAGGGGAAGGGGAAGGGAAAGGCTCCGGCCAAGAAGAGGCCGAGCAAGCAGCCTCCACCCGAGCTGTCCTCTTCATCGGATGATGAGTGGCCTATTTTGTCAGCAGCTTGGAAGAAGCTCTCCCGCCTTGAGCGAGAGCACGCTAAAAGTCAAGGGATGGCCGCGTCTTATGGGGGTGGGCAGGCTGCTAGTGATGCTAAGGCCCAGAGGAGGGCGGAGTGTAAATTAATGATGGATTTGACGATGACGCGCATTTCTTCTCTTGAGTCCGCTTTAGCTGGATCTTCCAGTATCGCCTCTGCAGGTACGTCATCTGTGACTGCTGACGTAGCCGCTCCATCGCACGCACCGCTGAGCCCTCCAGTTGTAGTGCCTTCCAATGTAGTCACATCTCCGCCTGGCGCTGAGGACCCATCACTTCAGGCCCTCGACTTATCCTTGGTGGTGTCTTCGCATGGCCATTCGGCCCCAGCAGCTCAGCATCCACCAGTTCTGGGTGAGTCATTTACAGTATCTTCCCACACCCCGGGTCCGGTTACATGGCCGTGGCAGACGGGCGCCCTTGACTTACAGACTCGGGCGGAACCTGGCAGTCCAATGCCGGTGCACCTTCCAGTATCTACGCCACATTATGCCCTTGGGTCACCAACTATGGCTGACGCCGCTGCACAGACAGAGGTTGCTACGCCATCCTCTTCTGTTGTGGCGCCTTCAAGGGAGTCGGGGTCCACTGCCTCGGTGTCTACGGCGACCATGACTGATAAACCAGCCGACTTGACCTCATCTAAACCGGGGATCAATGACTTGCCTGAGGGGGATGAGTCTTTACCTTTAGGTGATCACCTCTCTGAGGCTATGATTGATAAGATTACTTCGGGAAAGTTCATTGATATCTTTGAATTGTTAAATAGAGAGGTCGATTCTAAAGAGTTAGAAAAGCTGGACGACAAAGAGAAAGAACGTATTCAGAAAAGGAAGCCGGGTCGTTCATGGAATAACTGGCTTAATGCCTTTGTAATGTATGCCGGGATATACTCTGAAGCTCACCTGGAGAAGGCCTCCGTTCTTTTTCATTACCTTGACTTGATTATTAGGGCCCGGCATGATGGCCCTCCTAATGCCTGGTTACTGTATGATGAGGGCTTCCGCCGCTGTATTGCTAAGGACCCCAGTCTACGCTGGGATAGGCCACACAGTTACCTCAGGCTTCGGGTGATGAGTTCTGCTCGCCTTAGTGAGAGATTTGATAGCAGACATGTTATGCTGCGCTCCGGTACTCCCAGTAACTCCCGCGCTTCTGCGGGCCAGTCGGTTCAACCCCGGCTGGTCTGCTTCGATTATAACAGCAAGGGATCTTGCGGGCGCCGGCAGTGTAAATTCCGCCACCTTTGCTCCACATGTGGGGCCAACCATCCAGCTTACACCTGCCCTAGAGGCAAGCCAGGGGGCAAGGGAACCAAAGATGCGGGTGGGAAACGTAATCAGTCAGGCCCATCTCAGCATCCAAAAGGGACCTAGTCCCATAAAACTACAGGTTCTGAGGGAGTGGCTGAGTAGTTACCCCTCCCGGGAGGATGCTGTTTACATTTTGGAAGGATTCCAGTGGGGGTTTCGCATCCCTGCTTTGGGTGAACGGGCGCCATACATGGTGCATAATCTTAAATCAGTGTTGGGTAAAGAAGATATTGTTAGAGCTAAGATCGCCACTGAACTTGCGGCGGGCAGGGTGCTGGGCCCATTTGATCACCCGTCTACTCCCCATTTCCGGGTTTCTCCTTTGGGTGTTGTACCTAAGAAGATGCCGGGTGAATTCCGCCTTATTCACCATCTCTCCTATCCGATGGGGGATTCAGTCAATGACAGGATCTCCCAGGAATTGTGTAGCGTACATTACACATCCTTTGATTCTGCTATTAGGATGGTGCGTAATTGTGGAATTGGGGCCGAGATAGGCAAGTGTGATGTTAAATCTGCTTTTAGATTGCTTCCAGTACACCCTGATGATTGTGAGCTCTTAGGTTTTACATTTGACGGTTTATTTTATATGGACAGGGCTATGCCTTTTGGATGTTCTATTTTGTGCTCTGCCTTTGAACGCTTTAGTTCCTTTATTGAATGGGCTGTCCGTCAGAGGACCGATAACTCTCACATTGTTCATTATTTGGACGATTTTTTGTTTGCGGGAGTTGCTGGCTCTGACCAATGTGCTATGCTAATGGCATCATTTAAGGATATGGCCTGTGAACTGGGGTTGCCTCTGGCTGAAGACAAAACAGAAGGCCCCACCACTGTTCTGACCTTTTTGAGTATTGAGCTAGATACTATATCCCAGGCTTGCCGCTTGCCCCAGCAAAAACTTGCTGACCTACGATCTCGACTCCTTGACATGCTAAGGCGCAAAAAAGCTACGCTACGCGAGCTTCAGCAGATCATTGGTCACCTCAACTTTGCTTGCAGAGTTGTGGTGCCTGGTCGTCCATTTTTGCGCAGACTGTGCGATAGTCATGTGGGACTTTGTAGTCCGCATAATAGGCGTCGCATTTCGGCCAAAATTAAGGAAGATCTTCGTATCTGGCTTGAGTTTTTGTCCAAATTTAATGGCATTTATTTTTGGTGTTCTGAAGTTGTGGCTGCAGCGGACTTGCAGGTACAAACCGACGCTTTGGGAGCTCTGGGCTTCGGTTTGTATTTTAGAGGTAGATGGTGTGCTGGCTCTTGGCCCACGGAGTGGCGGCACAGTGGTATTACCCGTGACCTAACCTTTTTGGAGTTATTCCCCATTGTGGTAGCCTTGTTTCTGTGGGCTGACCTATGGGCCAATTTGGCGGTAAAATTTTGTTGCAACAACTTAGCAGTTGTGCACATCCTTAATAATTTGACTTCCAAATCTAAAAGGGTTATGCGACTAGTTCGGGCCTTTACCCTGCACTGCCTGCAATTTAATATTGTATTTCACACGTCTCATGTGCCTGGAGTCCAGAATGAGCTGGCTGACGCTCTGTCCTGCCAACAGATGGAGCGGTTCAGAGCATTAGCGCCACACGCTATGAAGGACCCCGAACGACTCCCACCGGAGGTATGGCACTTTGGAGGGTAGAAGCTAACCGGGCCATGGGTCTAGCATTGGCCCCCAGCACGCGCCGTGCTTATTCTGCCACGTGCGCAGAGTATACCAGATTTTGTGCGCAGGAGGGTTTTCCTCGGCTTTGGCCAGCAACAGCCGATCAATTGGTCCAATTTGCCGTTTATTTACATTTCAAAGGTTTGCCCCCCCGTACTATTCAGGGTAAGCTTTCATCGTTATATTACTATGCTAAGGCCCAGGGTTTTATGATACCGGATTGCCAATTTCGGATTTCTAAAATGGTCGAGGGTTGGTCCAGGGAACGGGGCAGGCCACGGGATACGAGGACCCCGATCTCTCCTAACGTTATGTAGGCTGGCTGATGCATGGCCTCGAGTTTGTTCCACCAGTTATGAGGTCGCTTTGTTTCAAGCTGCCACTTTGGTAGCTTTTTTCACTGCCTTACATGTTAGCGAGCTGCTTGCCCAATCTAAAACTGACGCCTCACTTTATGCATTACTTTGGTCGGACATGGCCCTGGAGCAGGAGAAGGTCTTTCTGCATATTTGTAGATCGAAGACTGACCAGCAAGGTAAGGGCTGCATGATACACCTTCATAGGTGTTCTGTGCTACAAATTTGTCCTGTCCTGGCGTTACATAGGTATGCCCGACTTGTTGGCACTTATCGGGGGTAATTGTTTCAACATGAAGATGGGTTGCCTTTGACCCATTATCAATTCTGGACAATTTCATTGAGGGCTATGCAGGTCGCTGGCATATCGGGCTGGCACTTTGGTACTCATTCGTTTCGGATAGGCGCTGCTTCCACAGCAGCTGCCATCGGTGTCGATTCGGTTGGCATCCAACGGATCGGGCGATGGAGGTCCAGACAGTTTAAAGCTTATATACGACCACTAATGGACCGGTAAAACCGGGCCAGTTGTTCTTTCTTGTCTCGTTGCAGGTTCTACCCCGGGAAGCCGTGTTCGAGTGTTGGTTTACGGCCACAGTTTTGTTTACTGGGCATCAAAGTTTGCTATCCGGTCTGGACGTGGCTGCGATCTCGGCCTTGGCCAATGGGCTGATTTCCTGTGGAAGGGCAAGAGGGGGATGTCCTGGCACACCTTTCTTACTGTGGTTCTCAGTGACCCCCCTGACAACTTGCCTAACATCGTGGTTATCCATCTGGGAGGAAATGACTTGACTCGCATGTCGGGCAAGTCCCTCATTCTCAAGGTCATCGATGATCTGAGAGCATTCCATCGTACTCGCCCATTGGTTCGTGTCGTTTGGTCTGCGATCATTCCCCGCTTGAACTGGGGTCCGTATCACCATCCGCAAAAAATGCACAAGGCCCGTAAGGGCGTCAACAGGGAAGTTGCCCGTGTTGTACAGGCCGAGATGGGATCCGTCATTTGGCATTCAAACATTAATGCTTGGGATCCCACCTTATTTCGTTCGGATGGTGTGCATTTATCTGACAAGGGCCTGGATATTTTTCTTCAGAATCTTAAGGAGGGCCTGAGTGCCGAACTGTTCGGCTGTGGGGTAAAGAGTCGGCAGTGCGCCTCTTCGTTGGCGGGTAGTGCATAAAAAGTTAACCATTTAGGTCCTGAATCTAAATTACATCTTCAGGTATTCGGCAGCCCTCAATTAATAACCCAATAAGATTTAGTTAGGGAGCAAATAATAATAATAACCCAATACCCTAGGAGGGCCGCCAATCTTTAATCAAGCGTTGATGCCGAAAAGATCTTGTGGGCATCCTCACTGCAGCAGTTTAACGGGCCGCAGGAAATTGGTGGAGTAATGGGACCTAATCAATTTATTGTTACCATTTAGATTGTGTGCTACGTTTCAGGCCCTCCTAAAGTTACAGTTCAGTGAAAATTAATTTAAAATTTGTTGCTGTAGTTAATAAAGTTGTGGCCCTTATTTTAATCCAATATGAATGTGTGTCACCTCTTTCTTTCAACCTGGCCTGGCAAATACTGTTCCCAGGCAGCTAGCACCATGAAAATTGCTGTTGCTGTGAACCTTCCTCAAGGTATCCCCTTTAAGTACCCTGAAATTTGAGAGGTTTGGGGTATGGGGACAAGTTGTTCAGCTCCAAATGGGGTGCCCTAGTTAAAAAAAACTTTTGTAATTTTAATGTACTTGAAAATACGGATCCCAGGCACCTAGCAGCATGAACATTGCTGTGGACCTTCCTCAAGGGCTCCCCTTTAATCACCCCAAATGTGGCAAGCTTTGGGGTACAGGGGGGAAAGTTATTCACTCCAAACGGAGTGCCCATAGGAATTCTTTGTAATGTTTTAGTGTGTGTGTGTGTGTGTGTGTGTGTGTGTGTGTGTGTGTGTGTGTGTGTGTGTGTGTGTGTGTGTGTGTGTGTGTGTGTGTGTGTGTGTGTGTGTGTGTGTGTGTGTGTGGTTTCTAACTGCCTCATGGCAGCAGGGTATATAAGATCATGGACTAGTTTCACTTCTCATCAACTGTGGTGGGGGAGAGAAGGAGAGAGAGAGATGTCTCTGGCAGTGTGTGGGGTTAAAGTTAGCTGAAGTTCTGAAGCAGTTGATTTGGCTAGCTTCTTCTCCCTGCTGCTGTGCTGATCTTCTTGATTGCTTTGCTCAGCTTAAATCAAAGCTAAGCTCAAGCTGCTTTGTGTAGTTGTGTATGTGGATTGTATGGACAGTGCAGAGAGAGCCTTCAGCCCAATGTGCCTTGGGGTGCTTCAAGGGGAGAGTTTGAGGATGTTCCAGCAATTTCCATGCTGCTAGCTGCCTGGGATCAGTATTTTCAAGTACTTTTCAATTACAAATGTTTTTCCCCATGGGCACCCCATTTGGAGTTGAATAACTTATTGCCCCCTACCCCATAACCTCCCCAATTTTTTTTCATGGTGCTAGCTGTCTGGGATCACTATTTTCTAATACAGAAAATGACACTTAGAAACATTTTTTCCAGGGGACACCCCTTTTGAAGTTTAATAACTCAGGCCCCCAAATCCCAAATCTCTACAAATTTGGAGGGCTTAAAGGGGAGAGTCCAAGGAAGGTACCCACGAAACCAATTTGAAGAGAAATGAATCAATTTGTTTCTGTTTTGTTTCATACAAATGTTTTTCAAAAAAATAATTTAAATGAAATGAAATGAACCAAAGGGGTCAACGAAATGAAACAAAATGAAATAGTTTTTCTGATTTGTGCCCATCCCTAGTAGTGTGTGTGTGTGTGTGTGTGTGTGTGTGTGTGTGTGTGTGTGTGTGTGTGTGTGTGTGTGTGTGTGTGTGTGTGTGTGTTGTGTCATTACAGTCGTGACCGACTCTTCGTGACTCCATGTCCATGGAGTTTTCTTGGCAGGAATACTGGAGTGGTTTGCTAGTTCCTATTCCAAGCGCCTACAGCACCTGGTATTCCCTAGTGGTCACCCATCCAAGTCCCAACCAGGGCCGACCCTGCTTAGCTTCCGAAATCAGGCGAGATCGGATGTGCTTATGGCATAGATTTCCCAAAATTCACAAAATGAAGTTTAAATGCTTGTGTACTATAAACTTTTAAATTTAACTGTTCTCAAAAAAAAGATTGAAGTAATTGAAGGCTAAAGTCCATATGATTTGATTCATGTCTTCAAAATCAGTTTGGAAATTCACTTCATTAGAAGCTTATGCTTTTAAAAAGTTTTATGTATTCGATTGGCTTGTTTATTTCCATGAAGATAATTTTTTCAAACTATCAATATGCTTCAGCAGGATTTTGATCTAGGGGAAAAGTTTCATCCTTCAGTAGTGCACATAATAGAACTGGTCAGATTGAGAAGTGCAGTTTTATCTTGGATCTTTAATATTTCACAGTTCAAATAACAAAATGTAACTAAACTGTTAGCTACATGACTATAGCTAGTAACCTCAAGACTCACATATCAATGTACCCTATATTTTCTTCTCTACTTTAAAAATGTTGAGATATGACACTAAATACTGATACTTATTAGTAACTTCTCAATTAACAGAAGCATACAAATTATTATTCTATTCACAAGACTTAATTCCCATGGGAAATATATATTCTGAAATTCTGGGAGTCTCTTCTGCACCTAGTTCAGATTTTTCTAATTGCTACCCCAAATATCTCTATAGCATTTATGGTTAACTGGCAACCAAGATGCTTGACCAATTTTTAGAGGAAAGAGATTCCTAAGATATATATAATAAAAGCATAGGACTGGATGCAATCAGATACTGTTTCATCCAATTTCATGCCAAAGGCCATATCCATTATATATTAGCCAATATTTCATATATCCGTCTATCTATGAATGCAATTAGCACAAGCAGAAAGCATGAGTAAACTTAATACCCCATGATTGCAGGGTTTTCCGAAAAGAACTGGCAAAACTTTTAGAGAGCTGATCAGTCAAACCCAAAGAAATTTCCTTTTCAGTTGCTATCCATGACAATCCCTTAGACTGAGACAAATACTGCCCTATCAGGTATGGCCAATGGGTATAGCTAGTTCAATGAACCACATGTTGCATTGTAAGGACCTACATCATTCGTCATCTAGAGATCTTAATTTATTCCTGGTGTAACATGTTTAGTTTTGTGGACCATTAAAAATCTGAGATGGGTTCTTTTTCTAGAAACACCACATGCACCCAATAGGATGAAAAAAGAAAACATATGTGGAGACAAAATTGCGAAGTGCACACATATACCTAATTAGATTAAGATGGAAAACAAAATCACCCAAATAGTTTTCTTGCAGATAATACTTAAAACTACACTTATCTCACTCCTTGTCATAGCAATGCCTGATAATTGGCATTTCAGATTATGGAGAGTCTGGCAAATGTGATTAAACAGAGATAGCAGAAAATGAACAAGTGTGTAACACAAAGAATAGTGAGTATATCATGCAGTGTTGACAATTAGTTTATCATTCATCTTTAGGAAAAAATATTGGCCAGAATGCTATTGTGTATTTCCACCAGCATAATGTCAGTAGAGTAAATTTCAGTTGAGAACTGCCACATGTTAAGTCAGAGTAGGTATTTTTAAATTGTGTACCACCTCATAAGAACATAAGAACATAAGAACATAAGAAGAGCCATTCTGGATCAGGCCAATGGCTCATCTAGTCCAGCTTCCTGTATATCACAGTGGCCTCACCAGATGTGTTTGGGAGCGCATGAGACTAGATATCTGTCTCCTGATAGCACTCCCCTGCATCTGGCCCTTGAAGTACCCTGGTTTTAAGCCTGGAGATTACACATCTCCCTCAGGGTTTGTAACCTGTGATGGACTTTTCCTCCAGGAATCTGTCCAATCCCCTTTTGAAGGCATCCAGGCCAGATGCCATCACCACATCCTGTGGCAGGGAGTTCCACAGACTAACAACGTGCTGGGTGAAAAAAATATTTTCTTTTGTCTGTTCTTACTCTCCCAGCCCACACTTTGAGTGTATGTCCCCTAGTTCTGGTGTTTTGTGAGAGGGACAAGAGCTTTCCTCTATCCACTTTACTCATGCCCTGCATTATATCCCCCCTCAGGCACCTTTTTTCCAGACTAAAGAGCCCCAAAAGTTTTAGCCTTTCCTCATAAGGGAGGTGCCCCAGCCCAGTAATCATTTAAGTTGCTCTCTTTTGCACCTTTCCCAGTTCCACTATGTCTTTCTTGAGATGCGGTGACCAGAATTGTACACAATACTCCAGGTGCGGCCTTACTATTGCTTTGTATAATGGCATTATAATGTTGGCTGTTTTATTTTCAATCCCCTTTTTTGATAATTTCTAGCATGGAATTGGCCTTCTTCACCGCTGCCACACATTGGGTAGACACCTTCATGGAGCTGTCCACCAACACACCAAAATCTCTTTCCTGATCCGTGATGGGTCTGCAATAGAAAAGGCCTACACTGATTTCTTAACTTGCATAAATTTGCTGCAGACCTGGCTGACATAATGCTGGAGGATGCAACTAACAGGATTCTAGTCATTTTCTGTTTCTAACCTTATTTATCATATTGTAAACCCACTGTAAAACTGAGAAAGTTGGTTGTATTGTTACATGTGGAGAATGAATTTTAATGACTCATTAAAAACCATTTCACTAAATTTGTGAAAGTGATTGCTAAAACCTGATTTGTGTATAGTGTTCTAGTTTTGAAATAATATCACAAATGATCATTGTTATTATTAATATATAATAATATTGTTCTATTTTTCTATTGTTAGTATTAGACATATAGTTATATAAAGAGGAATTAGAAATTGAACATTTTGATATCATGAGTACTTGCTGTTCCACCCCATAGGTTGCAGACCAGGAACGAAGAAGAGGAAAGGGAAACAAATAAAAATTACCTGGCAGGCGGCTGGCACAATCAGACATTTCGTTAAGGCACTGCAAAATTCATGGTTGTTATGTTTTTCCCTACCATCCTCTGGGCTAAAACAAAAGAAGGCACTGAAGTTCTGGGAATGTGTGCAAAAAATTACAATATGAAGTGCTTCCCAAAAGATACAGGGAAGAATGGGTAATCTACCGTGGCCCATTTGGAGCAGGCTGGTGTGGTCTAAATATAATTGCTTGAGGTCAGGAGGAGACCCCCTGACCTAAAGATGTATGCCATTTTGTGGAAATATGCCATTTTGTGCAATTCTCTTTGCAAATGGCAAATTGACTCTAAGCAACCATCTGGTTCCTTCTGCCATAAGTTGAACACTTCCCTTGCCTCTCTGTGGAGGCAAAGAAAATGAAATTATTATTATTTTTAATTCTGCTAGACTATCAGTGATGCATGGAATTGCTTAGATTAAATTTTAACATATATTTACCCTGTTCCTAGTGCTGATTTAGTTAACTACTTAATAATACCAAGAAAATAAAACTGAAAGTAGCCTTGGGGGCTTTAAGTGCTGCAAGGCTCAATTTTAGTCTTTTCCCAGCAATCCCACATGCTGGGAATGGACAAAACTGGAATGAACCAACCCCTGCCAAAAAAAGTAGAAACCCCTTGACAAGGACTCAAAAAGATGTGGGTTGGGGTGCCTGGTCTGCTCTAGTGATTATATCATGTGGTCACCAGAAAAAAAGAGCAAGGCACTCTAAGCCCACAACGGGACAAAATGCTTATTTGAGAGACCCCTATGAAGACAGGAGCTTGTAAATCCTGTTTTTCATTTGCAAAAGATTTTTCCAGCTGCCTGATATTGCAAAACAGCCCTGACTGTCCCTCACCTCAGTAATTAATGGAAAACTGTGTTTAGCCTTGTGGTGCCATTGCAGCTTAAAGAAAAACAAAGAAGGGGACATTAAAGATTGGGTAACTACTGGGGCTTTCTATGAAGTGCTCCATTCTGCTAACTAGGTTGCTGCTTCTGTCTCTCCCCCACCCCCAGCCATGATGTGGTGCTGTTCTGTTGCTCGGCAACTACTATAGTGCTGCAGCACATGCATGCTAGGCCATAAATTCTTATCAACTTTTCTCCATCCTCGTCTTAAATAACAAACTCCATAACAGGACAGTTTCTTTTATTTTTCATTATAGGTAAATAACATCTGTGGGGATTTCAAAGGCTTTCTTGGTATGCCTTTAAGGACCAAGATAATTTATTACAATTCCTGACAGACACACACACATACTCACATCCACCTGACATGATTATCAGTTGTAGTCATCTCTCTCCTTCTCCCTCCCTTCCACTCTTTCCCCTCCTTATCCTGTTCTTCTACACTAAAAGTGTGTGGAACGCTATTTTTAGGACACATCTAACAGCTGAGAGGAAAATTTGTGGACTAATTCTGTCTACTTTTTCTGTACAAAATCAGACAAAGCCTTGCTCTCCCCCCACCCCCGCTTTTGCTTCCCCCTCCTTGTGGAAACCTAGTGTCCTGCTGCTTCCATTTGTTTTTGATCTGCCTCATTAAAAGACTATTGATGGCTTTAACTATTGTCCTTGTTTAGGTACGGATTTTCAAGCACTAATATCTGACTGTGCTAAGATTAATGGGAGCCCATGGAGTTTACAATTATCCTCAGGTCCGTTGACCACACATGTAGGGGTTTTAGGAGGGGTCGTGCACTCTTATGAAGAACTCTAAAGCAGGCTTAAACCTGGGAACGTTTTAATAGGATTGAATCTGTAATAGGATTTGGTAGCCTAGCCTAAAACATATACTGTGTACATATGTAAGAGAGAGAAAGAATGTCAACCATTCCCATCCTTTCAAATAAACTTTGTTGATACAAAAATCTTACTAAAAGCAATGTTCATGCACAAAGTCGTCAGCAGAGAGTATTAAGAAGAATGAAGCAGTTGAAAGTTTTTAATACAGAGTTTTAAATTACAGGGTAGTTTTTTTAAAGCTTTAAATTCAATGGCATTTCTGGTGTGCTAATCTGTACATTTGTAGCTAATGTGCTGCAAAATTGAGGTATTCTGCCTTTTCTTGAGCAAAATAATTCTCCAAGAACACATGAAGCAAAGATTTTGTGGAAAATTTTCCATGCGGATTCCACCTTTATCCAAACAACCAGGGCACGTTAGGAGATGGTGGCAGTAGAATAAAATATGTAGACTGATTTAAAGTGAGCCTTGAGGCAGGAAGGGAAAAATTAAGTGAAGATAGAAGAGAATCTGAAATTATTACTTTCCATTGGGATCCTGACAATGTTGTTTGAGCTTTGTTCACGTAGTGTACCAGCATTCTCCATTTTGTCTCACTACCTTCCCTGCTCCCACCATGGATGCAATTTTGTGAATTTACCAATCTGTACCATTTAGAGCAGCATGTATCACTTTATTTTGTAGCAGAGTCACAAAGGCAAGGGATGTACAACATGATACTGGTCCATGGAGCCATGTGAGAATTTGCCAAGGAATGTTTAGCTGCAAATACTAAGAGACCGCATGAGGCACTGGTGTCTGGGAAATGCAGAAATGCCATGGAAAAATCACGGTATGCCCAATTACAGGTTTGCTTTGCTTCACTTTGAAAGATCCAGCAGAACTCTGGCTAAAACAATTTGTTTATTGTTTGGCTCTTTGAAGTTTTTGATTTTGATGAAATATTACCAAATTAAGAATGAAATAAAAATCCTGTTTTTTTATATGATCTTTGTAGATTAAGGAGATTTTATGAATATATCAACAAGCCTTATTCACACTTCCTCCCAGGACATCTATAGACAGTAAAATTACTGGAAAGCTTCCCCTGATTTTCTATAAGCACTCAATGTTTGGTGAAGATTGGGTTTTGGACATCTGAGGTATACATTCACAAAGTGGGTTGCCCAGGAAAAGTGTCCTTTAGCTGCTAGTTTGGGGAAAATTTCAGCACTTCTAAAAGCCAGGTGATACTTTCCTGGGGGAGTGTCAATTTATAATTCAGATGTCCAAAATGCACTTTTCATCAAACTTTTAGGGACTGTAGAGGAGAGTCAGAAGGTGATTCTCTACAATGATGGTGCCTTTGAACATAAGAACATAAGAACATAAGAAGAGCCATGCTGGATCAGGCCAAAGGCCCATCTAGTCCAGCTTCCTGTATCTCACAGCGGCCCCACCAGATGCGTTTGGGAGCGCATGAGACTAGATATCTGTCTCCTGATACCACTCCCCTGCATCTGGCCCTTGAAGTACCCTGGTTTAAAGCCTAGAGATTACACATCTCCATCATGGTTTGTAACCCGTGATGGACTTTTCCTCTAGGAATCTGTCCAATCCCCTTTTGAAGGCATCCAGGCCAGATGCCATCACCACATTCTGTGGCAGGGAGGGTGCTTGGATGTCTATTTAGTAGTCCAACAAATCAACAAATAAAAATAGCTAAAAGCCATTGATTTGTATTTGTTGGGGTCATTGCTATTGATGGATGTAAATCAACTAAACATGAGGGCATTTAGGGTCAGTCGTTTCTACATGAGAGGGCATGGAAAACAGGTTTGTGTTTACATATTCATAATTTGAAGCCCTTTGGTTCACACTTTCTCAGAACAAGGGAGGATTGTCTCCTACACCTGCTCCAAATTTATGGATGATCTGATGCCTAGTTTCAAAGTTATTATTTTTCCTTTGGATTGCCCCAGTTTTTAGACTTGCCTGGTAGAATGTTGTTGAATTGCTTTGCTTTGCTTTACAATAACATAGCTGCATTTCTGTGCAACAATAATATACATAAAGAGTAAATAACCAGTTTTCTTCCAGATGTTTTTACATCTGTAGTTCATCATAGCCACTGTGACTTGATCAGAAACAGTAGCAGTTCTATTCCAAAACATTTAAAATGCATCATCTTGCCTATGCTTGGCATATACAAGGTTCTAGTTTAGGACAGATACATAAATTGTTCCCTCTGCTATTTGTAAGAGCCAACACCTGTAAAAATATTTGTAATGAACTGGTAACATTTATCTTGAAATCTGCATGCAACATATTGTCAATCAATATGAATATGAGTTGCACCAATGTACATATGCTTCTACAATGTAGGATCTACACAAATGTACTGAGACATCTTCAAATGTCTTCCTCAAAGTCCTGCAGGGAATATTTTCCATCAAGGCATTGTCTAGCGTAAACAATATTCCTTTGTATGCATGGAAGGCTCTTTGTATTCCACAAAAAGAAAGCCACATATTTCACAACTACAACTTTCTGTAACCTTCCTGCCCTCCTCACTCCCACACCCCTACACAAAGGCCCTCCTTAATTGTATTACTATTAGGCTGCCCTTCAACCCTTACTCAAATGAGGACAAGGCTAGTTCTGTATTTCATGGGACAACAATTTATGAGCAATTAAAAATGAAGGGACACAAAGCATTCATCACAGCCACAGCTAGACAGGCAGCAGAGGTCAAAGGTGCCTGCAATGAAGTGTGCACAATATATTTTTATTTCTGTTTTCTCTAAGAAGGAAACAGGTTAACTAAAAATTATGGTTCACCATCTGCAGTTCAAAATAGATGTACTTAGTTTTTGAAGACACTCCATTCTGGGCCGGATGCCTGATGAAGGTATGATCAGAAACACATACACAGAAAAAAAATCCACACCTTAGGAAAATGCAAAATAATTCAGAAAGGAAAAGCAGGACTCCTCAGAAATACAGCAGTGGTAATTTAATATATTACTCAACTCTGTGAACTCTGGGCTAAGAAGTCCCTAGTTCAAATTTTAATCAGCCAGAAATTCACTCTCCTCAGGCAATATAAAGAGAATAATAAAAGATCATGATGACAGTTTCAAAGATTATGATGGTTTCCACACTAGCTCACACTAGGATCCAGAGTAATTATCATCCGTTGCTCAATTACTGTTAATGAGGAATCCACACAATATCATGGACACATCTTTCCAAGTTTTCTAGAGTCATCTTTCCTGTCCTCTTGAATGTTCTGTCTCTTCAGGCATGACTTGTGCCAGTTTTCCCAGTGGAATTGTTATTATGATGTAATTGTGCAGTTAAATAGAAAGCTTCCTGTTTGTAGGTTCAACCCATATTGGTTTTTTTTCTTGCTGCTTACTTTTTTGCTTTATCCAGCCATTCAAGGTATGCTTCTCTCCCCCCCCCCCCAAGTGCAGCCCTTTGTCATCTGATATTAATTGCTGGCTGAAATCCTGTTGCTTAGTGTAGTAATAGTAAATTGCTAGTGGAATAGGCCCACTGAATCAGTGAGGATTTAGCAAGTCGACAAGGGCAGGAGTTTTATGCAAGAGAAGGCTTTCTGCTTTGAGGACATTCAAGAAAGGTCACAATCTATATTACAAAAAGACAATTATTTTGAAAAAGACAGGTGACAGAGGTTGTAGTAGCAAAACCCCAAAGGTTCATAAGGAGAGGTTCAAGGGAAACACGTTTAAGTGAAACAGGAGTACAGAAGTGAAACAGGATGAGAGGAGAGCAAAGTAGGTCAGTTCATACCACCCCACTGTGTTTCCTAAACAATTTGTATAAAAATAATATAGATCTCAGAGACAGCTAGAAGTGGGGAAAAGACTAGCTTTCTTAAAATGGCAGGGCACATTTGCAGAGATTCTCTATGACCCCTCAGAGCTGTTGCAGGATTGTCAAATGAGTAGCTTTTTCTTTTGGGGGCTTTTCATAGTTGTGCAAAATATAACTTGCATAAAACTGGTTCAGAACAAATCTGGTGTCCTTTCCCTTCATGAAAGGCATATCCATGACAAGTACAATGAGACATGTAGATTGATCACAAAGACACAACCAGCCCATCCACTGCTCCTAGCCTTCATGCAATAAGGTAACATATCATGAATGTCACTAATGTTCATTGTGTGTGTGTGTGTGTGTGTGTGTGTGTGTGTGTGTGTGTGTGTGTGTGTGTGTGTGTGTGTGTGTGTGTGTGTGTTGTGTCGGTACGGTCATGACCAACTCTTCGTGACTCCATGTCTATGGAGTTTTCTTGGCAAGAATACTGGAGTGGTTTGCCAGTTCTTACTCCAGGTGCCTACAGCACCTGGTATTCCTTGGTGGTCTCCCATCCAAGTACTAACCAGGGCCGACCCTGCTTAGCTCCAAAATCAGGCAAGATTGGATGTAGACAGCTTTACAGAACTGCTAAAAATCACTTGCAAAAGGCATATTTTGCTCCCCAAAGGGTGGAATTAAAAAGGCCTGTTGTTCCTTCTTAATGCATTGAGAAAAATGTGAAGGTTTCTTTTTATTATTATTATTATTATTATTATTATTATTATTATTATTATTATTATTATTATTATTATTATTATATAAGAACAAATCAAGATCCTTGGAGGTATCTCTAGGCTAGAAAGTTTCAGCGATTCAGGAAGATAAGTGAACCGGAGTAGGGAAAGATGTTTGAAATACAGTTTAAGGTTTTAAAGAAGTGAACTATGGCATTAGAAAGGAAGGAAGATGACCTGTCAGGATGCTTTTGAATTATCTGAGCACACACACATATAAATACTAGGTGAGGAATGGAGTCACTGTTTAATAAATGCTACATGAACTTGGGTGGAGACTAAAAGCTCAAGGTCTGATGGATAAAAAGACATTGTTTTCAGCACAGGAACTATTGACTGGGGAAAAAATAAATAAAGAGAGGGCTAAAGAAAAATGGAGAACTTGAAGCATGGCATTTGATCCCTTCCCATGCAAGCCACCTTGAAATGGAAATACTTCTCACTAGAGATGGGCATGAATAAAAAAAATGGCATTTTGTTTGTCTTTTGTTGTTTGGAGGGTCCGTTTCAGTTCGTTTCCATTTTTCGCGATTTTTTGTAAAAAAATCATTTTTGTTTTTGTTTGTTTCGTTACCGTTTCGTTACCATTTATTTCAATTTTGTGATTTTTTTGCATTTAAAGCAATTCACTGTATTGCCGTAACGAAAACGAAACGCACGACAACATTTCCAGTGTTTCTGTTCGTTTCATTTCATTTTAGAGACAAAATTCGTTTGTCATTTCGTTGTGTAACGAAACGAAAAAACGAAAACGGAAATGAAAAATTGTTCATTTCGTGCCCATCTCTACTTCTCACTCTTATAGTATAAGGTAAGTGAAACAAGAAGAAAGGGAAAGGGCTGTAGGCTGTTAATGCTTTTCTTTTAAAGCATAGCAACAAGAGAGTCTCTAGGAAATGTAAAGGTAAACTGGCCACTCCTTTAACCACCCTCTTTGCTTCTGTCTCTCCTTCAGCCTTCACAGAGGGATTTACAGTGGACTGGACACCAATCCAGAAAAGAGAAGGAGAAGAATGCTGTGGATAATTTCAATAATTACTTCTACAGCTGATATGCATATCTAGCCAATGTGGATATGCATATCAAAGCCTGGTATGTGTATCTAACAAATGTGAAACTTGGTCCATTTATCTTCTAAGGGTAGACCTACAATCCACTCTCGAGCACTTACCGCCCACGTCTCTTCAATCCACTGACCAAAGAGTCTCAGTACAGTTAAGTAGCGCGGCTGTACAGTTAAAATAGGTAACTGCAGCTGACTCTCCTGGTACTTCCAACAGTACAGTATGTGCTTTGATCCTGCCCTGGTTTCATTTTGAAGTGACAGTTTCTTCCAGTGTGTATTTCCAGTTCCCATTTGCAAATGGGGGTGTACGGACAGCACAATCACTTCATTGCACGGTGCAGGCAAGACAGAAAGGCACCAGCAGCAGGAGGATACAGAACTGGCACTATGCAGAGCTGGCACTTGGCTTTATTTTTATTTCCCTCTTCTTTCTCAGACTCCGAAGAAAAGCTCCATTGGCTTCCTAAGACCAGGAAGTAAGGGATGGAGGGCCAAGGGTGATAAGCACACAACACTTTTATTACTCCTTAGGAGGACAATGGAGGAAGTTTGCGCTGCCATACATCTGCAATCTATTCTTTCTCCTTCCATCCTCCATGTTCCCAGGAATGGAAAGCAACGGTCCTAGAACCTTATAAATTTGGTTCATTCTTAAGGAAAGAGCACATCTCTTTGTCTCCCCCAGTGTTCCTTTCTCTTTCATCACTTCAAATCACAATGTGTGAATGCCAGGTTTAACACAATCAAGGGGTGCCACTCCACTTTGTTAAACACTTCTGGGCTCTTTGCTCTGCCCTTAGTCAGACTGGAAACACACAAATCCCTTAATCTGGTTAGGGCACGTCCTTACTTCCAAAGAGAAAAATGAGTAATGGAAAGAAGATAAAGACAAAAACTAATACAAAGGCCTTTGTGGATACCTTTCCAACGTAAGATTTTCCTTTCCTTTCCAGACAAAAGCATCTTAAATGTAAGTTTCCATTCCTCAATGGCTATGGCATTCCTCTTTCACACTATATGTTTATGAACCTTGGCCCTTGGCATCCTCTAGTTCACAATTGTTTAGGATTTCTTCACAGACTGGATATAGGTATCATCCCCTGTTGCACTGCAGAGGTCCCACTGGTCTTTGCCAATGATTACCATTGCTAGTAGAGATGGGCACGAATAAAAAAAATGGTGTTTTGTTTGTCGTTTGTCGTTTAGGGGGTCCGTTTCGGTTCATTTCCGTTTTTCGTGAATTTTTGCAAAAAAATTGTTTTCATTTTCATTCGTTTCGTTACCGTTTTGTTACCATCTCTAATTGCTAGTATCAGAAGTGGTGGGATCTGCTCCTATCACTGGAACAAACATTCATTGTACAATCAAAATGTCCAGGTTGGGCAAAATCTTGAGGCTCTTTTTTGAGTAGATGGTCCCTCATACTCTTTATGAAGTATAGCAAGCAGGTCCCCCCTTGCATTTGAGATTTAAACTATTCTCTTCCATAGGTCTATATATACCTGTAGTCAGCTCCATGGGTCTAAAGGCCTTATGCCAGGTGTGCCTTTGAGTCCTAAAAATAGGACCAATTGATTCTATCTGAATGTTCACATATAATCAATTGGTCCTATGTTTAGGACTCAAAGGCACATCCAGGGCACATTCCTACCAGCGAACCATGTACAATGACGTGTTGACTACTTATTCTGGGACCACCTCCAGGAATGTACATTTCTTTGAAGGTTTTACTAAACAAGAGCCAAACAAGGTGAATGTATTGTTAAGGTCTTAATACCTTTCCTGGAGTTACATCAAGGCAACGTTTCTTTCTACTGAATTTTTGTTGATGATGGTTTTGAATCTTTTTTTTAAAGTTATGTTGCATTTACACTACCTTCCATAAAAAGAACATCAAGGTTTAGAACATATTAGTATCCATCTCTTTTTGAAATATTTCCTTTTTGGGGAATGTGCAACTTTAACTTACTCCCACCTTGATTGGGATGTCATGTAATTTTAAGCAGAAGGAGAGATATAAGTAGACAGGCTGTTTCACAAGTAGGTCATGGAATGTCAAGTTTAAAATTAACTAGAGGAAGTTAAATGTTAGAAATTGGAAAATTAATTCATTGGTGTTAACATAAAACATTTAACTCATTAAATTATTATAATGAAGACATTAATTCAAGGCTGAAATCCTGTTGCTTAGCATAAGAAGAAAAATGCAACATTCAGTCTGTTCCCAGCTAGCAAAGAAGGAGTTCCAACAGTGAATCTTGGAGCCATGTGTAAAGACTCACTCAGTGTACTTGTACTCCCCCTCTTCCTCCAAGAATCATGGTGGAGATTCTTTCTTTACTAAGAGCACACAAAATGTTAAGAATTGTCTTATGCTGAGCAACAAGATTTCAGCCAAAATTTTACTTTATGCACTCCCCGTGTTAACCAGTTATCAGGGTTTTGATCCCTGGTGGAAGACCAAGAAGGAGACTAGCATGGTGCAACACAATTTTATTGAATACAAGTCAATACACTCCAGGGTCTTGCTCTAACAATGAGCAAAACCCCTGAACAAAAGAAAGGATAGACCTTTATACCTCAGACCCCCCCCCCCGAGAGAGGGCTAGAAATGGAGAAGAATTGAGGAAACTTGAAGAGAAACTCAGGAGGACATGGTATGGAATGAAAGATCAACCACAGTCTATCTGCTACTTATAAGGGTGTGCTTTCAACAATACCCAGACAAATCAAAAAGCCTTCACCACCAAGGCCATAGCTAATGACCTATACTTTATAGGTTTCAGCTTTCAGCACCTTAGGCCATTGTTCAACTTAAGGCTATGGATACTATTGTCTACCTAACAAGCCTATTCAGGCCATTGTTCATCTTATGAGCCTAATTCCACCATAATGGGTCTTATTACAGGGGGAGATGAATCACCGTACAGGAATGAGGTCCAAAAATTATCCACATGGTGCCTAGAAAACAACTTGCATCTAAATATTACCAAGACAAAGGAGATGGTGCTGGACTTCCGGAGGAAGAGAGAGGAACTAGCCCCATTGTACATCCAGGGTGTGTTTGTGGAGAGAGTTTCTTCCTTTAAATTTCTGGGAGTTTACCTCAGTGAGGATCTATCCTGGGGAATTAATACAACCAAAGTAGTCAGGAAGGCCCAGCAGAGACTGCATTTCCTTAGGGTCTTGCGTAAGAACAAAGTGAAGCAACAACTGATTATCTCCTTCTACCGGTCCACAGTTGAAAGCATCCTCACATATTGCATTACCGTTTGGTATGCTGGATTGACAGCTGCTGACAGGAAGACACTACAGAGGGTGGTAAGCACAGCTCAGTATATCATGGGCTGTCCCCTGAGTGCACTGGACGACATCGCTAGGGATCGTTGCCTCAGGAGGGTCGGAAAAATTCTTAAGGATGACTCACACCCCGGTCAGCACTTTTTTACCTTGTTACCATCAGGCAGAAGATATCGTAGTATAGCCTGCCGTACCAACAGACTGAAGAACAGTTTTTATCCATGGGCTGTCAGACTGCTGAATGGGAAATAATCCCAGGACAAGTATAGAAGAACTGACCTGTGGGCTGGCGCATTCTGTGTCAAGTACACAGGGTGCAATAAGACTGAGTGATTGCCAGTCAGATGGGGGAGGGATGGTGGTGGGGGTGGGCATGGGAGACTCAGCTAATTTCATTGTGCACATGTTGTACATTGACAATAAAGGTATTATTATTATTCAGATCAGGGTGACAAGAGGTCAAAGCTGACTATAAGATGGAGGACTCTCACTAGCTGTATTCAGACTGATGAAGCCGTTTGGATGAGCAGCAAAACGTTTCTATCTCTCAAGAAAAAGAAGTCCAGTAGCCATGACTCAACTTCCAGATAAAGGAAAAAGAAAAAGGGTGGAAGGGAGTTTCCATGACCCCCCCCTTTATGTAAGTCTAAAAAAGGACTCAAGTCCACATCCTCAAAAATGCCACCTTTTTTTCTCGACACAGCAGACAGACAGGAAAGGTGATAGCAGGGATAGGCTTATTTACCAGTAGCCATGAGTATGAATCACAACCACTTAAACTGTATACATGCATTTCCAGTCGTCCAGCGAACGACTGTGTTTTTACTTCTTTCAATTCTGTTCATTTAGCAGGAAGGCAAAGCCCAGAAACTTCTCCCTTCCTCAATTAATATTCAAAAGGATTCAGCTCAGAGATTTATGATTGGTTATTGGAAGTTAACACTAAGGATCTGCCAAGTTATACGAAGGCCTGGAACAAAGATTTTGACAGACAATTACATGAACAGTGCTGCAACAGTATATGGAAGAGTGGCCTGCAAATTTCAATTAATGTCAACATCAGAGAAAATGCTATTAAATTTTGTATTATGTGGTACCTTCATCTCAAAAAAACAAGAAATACTGCCTGAGCAGGGGTTATTTATTTATTATTTATTTATTGACTAATAGCATGCCCAGTCTTGGATTTTCTTTTATTTTGGGAGGAGCTGCCCCCAAACAACAACAACAACAACAACAACAACAACAACAACAACAACAACAACAACAACAACAACAACAACACTGGACATCAGTTTTAATAGACGAAAATGGACCACAGATTGTCACACTTATCTCTGAGGACTCAGTATGGATCTCCCTGACTAAACAGTGATCTTTCATCTCTTTTATTGAACAAAGGATTGATAGTGATATTTATGACATGCCAACCAGAGTTGGCACATCACAGCCATGTTTGCTACTGTCAAGTATTCTTGCAGTTTGTTCTGCCAGTGGAAGCAAATACTTATTGAATTATTACATAGACAAAAGCAAACTAAGACAAAGTCAGAGCTTACTTAAAACAAAACAGCTCTATTACATATATACACAGATAGGTTACATGGAGACAAATCAACAGCATAACATCATTTCATCATACATGGCATACATAATCAGTACATAGCATAGAGAGACAAAATGGTGGGTGCCTTACTCGCCAAGGCTCATTGAACACTGATTAACAAAGCACCTATATACATTTGTGTATCCAATCATGTAATACATTGCATCATGGCTATTGCAGCACCTTGCATCAGCCAAACCATTTAAGTCCATTATTTTCACCTGTAGTCTAATAGAAAAAAATCTTTAGACTGAATCACTGTGAGTTTGCACATTTGCAGACTCCATCTTAAAAATCAATTAAATACATACAGGCCATTTGTTTATACACCCATCTAATACATAATTTCACTAATATCTGATAGCTATCAATGTTATTTGCCAGTTAAACTTGGGATTTCAATGTTATATTTCCTATATTTCTATTTCCTATAGCAGTAGCCTAGAGAAAAAATGAACTAAATTGCAGTAGAGTACAAATGATTCAGTCGTCATTTGGAAAATCCTACTCGTTTCATTGGATTTGCACAACAGTCCTTATTTAGAGAATTCCCACTCAATTCCTTTGCCTAGCAAAAAGCACCACAAAGAGCCAGCTCCTTTGTGTATTTTAATTAATTTGTTAAGGAACTTAGTGCACAAATTGGGGAAGCTGTTCCCAGTCCTGGGAACTGTACAGCTACTACACACAAAACTAGTAATTGCCCCAATCAATGGCACAGAAAAAGGAAGTGAGGCCTGGATTTATCCTCGGTATTCCACACCCTCCTTAGCAGCTGGGGACCATGATTACTTCCATTCTAAGAATGGCTCTGCACATGCACAGTTGCATCAAGTCCATTGATTATATACACTTGAACTAATTTTACATAAGAGCACTCTCACTGATCTTTGCTTTGTAATTATAATTTAATTTGTTTACAGTTAATCTTGTGGTTTTTAAAAAAAATCTTTGGTTGTTGTCATATGCATAAAATTAAAGTGTAAACAAAGTATTTAATTGATAATGAGATGGTGTATTACCTTGCTTAAACTTCAAAGAATAAGTAGTGATTAGAATCCCTCTTGTCAGAAATGAGCAAACATTATTGACACCTTTTATCAATTATGTACTGCGGCAATTAAATTGGGGAATAATATTCTGGAAAATATTAGTCCCGTGGCCAGCTGAAATACAATGAAAAACTGGTGATTTATTTGCAGATGTGCTAAAAATATATAAAGGCAAAAGAAACAAAATTGGGACTCAAGCCTTTACAGGTCAAGGGTTTACTCTTATTGAACTCAACAAAGATTACTTCTAAATAGACACATATAGGATCCCATTCTTCTTCATATCAGATATGGTGACCACTCTGTACATAAAATATTGGAGAACAGAAAAACTCTACAGCTGCAATACATTGCTTGGGAGTGCTGTGGTGGTTTAACTAACTAGCAATGAGAGGAAAATAGAAAGGAAGCAGAAAATAAATACAGTAGCTCCCCTAGGCCTGAAATAATCAAGTATGTCCCAATTGTCATCCTATATTATGCTGGTTTATTTCTATCTACTCGAGTCCTACCCCCCCCCCCCCGTTTCCGTCTGTCTATCCGCTAGCCGGTTGAGTGTCTGCTTTTGGTTGATTTTTTTTTTAATTATTGTCATCTTATTATTTGGCCTGTTTCTAGTGGGTGGTGGGTGGGATATTGCATTGTTTAACGGGTTATTCCATTGTATTATATTGATTTGTATTTCTGGGGTCGTATTATTGTTGTACTGTTTTATTTTGTATCCCTACACTTAGTGGGTTTTAGTCCTAGTTCTATACCATCTCATGGAGCCTGTGGGCCGCCCCATTAGGGTGGTGTCGGGCCACGGTAAGTACGCTTGGGGCCGGCGGGCCGGTCGGATAAGAAGATCTCGGGACAGGCATCTTCGGCCTGTCCCGCGCTCTGACCCGCCGGCTCACTCCCACATGACAGGGATCCATTCCGTCTGTACCCCCGGCCCATCCTGTTTGCTGATTAATGCCAGGTCGGTGCATAATAAGATCCCCGTCATCCACAACTTGATCGTGGATGAGCGAGCCGACCTGGCATTTCTTACGGAGACCTGGGTGCCCGAGGGGGGAGGGGCATCCCTCTCGCTGCTTCGGCCCCAGGGCTACTCCGTGCAGCAGCTGGGCAGGCCGGGGGGGGGGGGGGGGGGTGGCGATTGTGCACAGGGACTCCTTTTATGTCAGCAGATCCGCGATGTTGGTAAGCCCAGGGCTTGAATGCCTTCACCTTGTGGTGGGACAGAGGGACAGGTTTGGGATTGTGCTTGTGTACCGAGCTCCCCGCGACCCTGCACTCTCCCTCCCAGAGCTCTCCGAGTTCATCTCGGCGGCGCTGGTGAGATCCCCCCGCCTTTTGGTGTTGGGGGATTTCAATGTGCATGCCGAGGCTGGGCTGTCGGGAGCAGCTCTGGAGTTCATGGAGTCCATGGCCTCCATGAACCTGTCCCAATTTGTCATCGGTCCCACTCACAAGGGAGGACATACCCTGGATCTGGTCTTTGCCTCCACATCGACGGGCTTTGATCTGGGGGTCGGGAACCTGCAGGTCCGTCCCGTGTCATGGTCAGATCACCATCTTCTGACTTTCTCCCTGGCAATCGCCACCCCTCCCCGCGGGCGGCAGGGCCCTTCCATCTGGGCCCGCCCCCGGGGGCTCCTGGACCCTGCACGGTTCTCAGAGGCCCTGGGGGTCCTACCAGACGGACTGGATGACGATCCGGTCGACTCCCTGGTCCAAAGGTGGTTTGAGGAGGTGGCCGGGGCTGCCGATCGGATCGCCCCCAAGCGCCTGATCCGGTGCCGAGCCCGCTCCTCACCTTGGTTTACTGAGGAGTTGCGGGCAATGAAGCAGGAACGGAGGAGGCTAGAGAGCAGATGGCGGAACGCTCGGACGGCTTCAAATTGGGCTGCTGTTAAGGCGTTGACCAGTCGCTATTCTCACGCGATAAGGGCAGCTAGGAGATCTTTCGTTGCCCTGAGAATTGGTGAGGCCTCGAATAGCCACGCGGAGTTGTTCCGGGTGGTTCGAGACCTTACCAATCCTGGTCCGCTTCGGCCTCCTCCTAGTGATTTCACTAGTGAGTCGTTCGCAGCCTATTTTAAAACCAAGATAGAGGCCATCCGTTCTGAGCTGGACGCCGGTTGCTCTGATCCAGTCCCGGCATGGCCGATACTGGGCCGCCTCGGTCGCCCGGTTTGTTGAGTTTGGGTCTGTTACATCTGAGGAGGCCTCCAGGGCTCTGGGGCATTGCAGGCCTGCGGCTTCTCCGTTCGACCCTTGCCCGTCCTGGCTGATTAAGACCACAGGGGGGGAGCATGCCAAAATGGGCTTCGCTAATCGCCTCAGCCTCCTTCAGGGACGGGATCCTTCCCAGTCTGCTGAAGGAGACGGTGGTGAAGCCCATTATTAAAAGATCTGGCTTGGCTGTGGACGATATGTCCAACTACCGTCCCATAGCCAATGTTCCCTTTTTGGGCAAGGTAGTCGAGCGAGTCGCCGCCCTGCGTCTCCAGTCGTTCCTGGAGGAGAACCATGTCCTGGATCCCTTCCAATCTGGGTTCAGGCCGCATCGTGGGACGGAGACGGCCCTGGTCGCTCTGCACGATGATCTGTTGAGGGGGGCCGACAGGGGTTGCTCTACCCTGCTGGTCCTCCTCGACTTGTCAGCGGCTTTTGATACCGTCGACCACGGTATCCTGCTGGGGCGGCTCTCTGAGGTGGGGATCGGGGGATCGGCCTTTGGCTGGCTCCGTTCCTTCCTTGAGGGTCGTACCCAGCGAGTGAGCTTGGGGGGTGAGTTGTCGGCTCCCTGGACACTCTCTTGTGGGGTGCCTCAGGGGTCGTCCCTCTCCCCAATGCTCTTTAACATCTACATGAAGCCGCTGGCTGAGATCATCCGGAGTTTTGGAGTCTGCTGTCATCAGTACGCTGATGACACGCAGCTCTATCTCTCCTTTTCCACCTGTGCAGTCGAGGCCGTCCAGACCCTTGACCGCTGCCTGGCTGCAGTTTTGGACTGGACCAGGACCCACAGACTCCGGCTCAACCCCGGAAAGACCGAGGTTATGTTCTTCGGGGGGGCGGCCCAGATGGGTACTGTGGCCCTCTTCCCAGTCTGGATGGGTCCGCCCTCCAGCTGGCGCAAAGAGTGAGGAATCTGGGCGTCGTCCTGGATCCGGGTCTGACCCTGGAGCTCCAGGTGTCAGCCGTGACCAGGTCGGCCTTTTATCATCTAAGGTTAATCGCCCAGATTCGCCCGTACCTTGACGGGAGCTCCTTGAGGACTGTGGTACAGGCATTGGTCATGTCGAGGCTGGATTATTGCAACGCTCTCTACATGGGGCTCCCCTTGAACCTTGTTCGGAGATTGCAGCGGGTCCAGAACGCGGCGGCCAGGCTGGTGGTTGGTGCGTGTCGTTTTGACCGCATCACTCCCATCCTGGTCCGTCTCCACTGGTTGCCCGTTGCCTCCCGAATAAGGTTCAAGGTGCTGGTTTTGGCTTACAAAACCCTCCATGGCTTGGCCCCTGTTTATCTGGCGGAGCGGCTTCACCGACAATCAGATCGAGCCCGACCCACCCGTTCATCTCTGGCCCTCTCATTGCAGACGATCCCCCCGAGGGAGGCCCGTAAGACAAGTACCCGTGGGCGGGCCTTCTAGGTGGCGGTGCCACCTATGTGGAACAACTTGCCCAGGGAGTTGAGACAGGCTCCAACGTTGGCGTCCTTTAGGAAAGGATTGAAGACCTTCCTTTTCAGGGATGCCTTTAATAATGACTAGAGTACCTTTTTTTTCCCCCTTCCTTCCTCCTCCTCCCCCCCCACATATGCCGTAAGTCTGCCCCTGCCGCTGCTACTGTTCTTTGCCTTTCGGGCTTTTGTGTAAACCGCCCTGAGTTCCCGCTTGGGAAGTAGGAGCGGTATAAAAGTTTTAAAATAAATAAAATAAATAAATAGATAATAATTATGTAGCATCAAGTCAATTCTGACTTATGTTAACCCTCCCAACTAGAGATGGGCACGACTTAGCGGTATTCCCGTTTCCGTTTCCGTTACTCGTATCCGTTACTCTACGGAAACGGTAACGGGAATTACTCCACCAGAATTCGAGCTCGAACCGATGAACGAACAATTTGGTCTGATTTGTCGTGCTTGTTACTTGCATCGCGGCGATCGCGCAATGCCAAGCGGCACAGAAAAAAGTTTTTAAACGTTAAAAAAAACCCGATTCCCAGCCCTAAAAGTAGGCGAAAACTGTCTGAGGGCACCTACCAGGCCAGAAGGGTGTTTTATTTGGGGGGGTTTCCCCACCCCCCTCTCCTTGGTTATTGCTACTGCTGCACTGCTGGTACCAGGCTGGGAGGGCGCATCCATTTGCCATGCAGTGCGGGGGATCCAAAATGGTGACCGCAATATATTTTTTTAAATCGTTGCCCAAAACCCCACCAAAGCACCACAGAAGCATGCGAAAATTGGCTATTTTAAATGCTTGAATTTTTACAGTAGCAGCAGTGGGTTTTTCTTGCAAAAAAAAGTCTCCGTTGATTTTATTATATTTTATTTTATTTTATTTTATTTTATTTTATTTTTTACACCTGCGCATTCGCAATGATGGGCTCGCCCATGGGAGTGGACCATGCAAAGTTTTGGAGCCATTCCACCAATCGCATGGCCAGGTTTTGCTGACTGTACCAGGCTGGGAGGGCGCATCCATTTGCCATGCAGTGCGGGGGATCCAAAATGGCGACCGCAATATTTTTTTTGAAATCGTTGCCCAAAACCCCACCAAAGCACCACAGAAACATGCGAAAATTAGCTATTTTAAATGCTTGAATTTTTACAGTAGCAGCAGTGGGTTTTTCTTGCAAAAAAAGTCTCCGTTGATTTTATTTTATTTTATTTTTTTACACCTGCACATTTGCAATGATGGGCTCGCCCATGGGAGTGGACCATGCAATTTTTCCACCAATCGCATGGCCACTTGGCCAGGTTGACCACAGAGACTTCTGGGATGTGCCAATCGAGCATAAACAGCCCACTAATCGTAGCCCAAACCTGAACCCTAAGCCTAAGCCTAACCCATACACCAGTACACTGTCCTTCTAAGTGGGTCAGAGAGGCACCCAGAGGTGCACCCCAATACTCACCCTAACCTCACCCGTAAATAGCCTAACCCTAGCCCTTGCGCTAGCCCGTCTTAACCCTAAGCCAGATCTACTTGCATTGCACTACATGCAAGTACATGAGACACAGCGGGTGCAAAGAGTCTGCCAGTCCGTCACTTGTGGCTCTGGCTGACTCCTGCAGCTCCCTCCAGGAGCCCGCTACCCCCCCAAACCAGTACTAACGACAACGAAAAAACAAAAAAATGAACCGACTAATTTTTGCGAAATTTCACGAAAAACGGAAACGAGCCGAAACGGACTGCCTCCGACACACGACAACTTGAAAACGTCATTTTCCCTAGTCGTGCCCATCTCTACTCCCAACATTTTCTAGGCCAGTGGTGGTGAATCTTCGGCATTCCAGATGTTTTGGACCACAACTCCGACAGTGCTTTGTCATTGGCGATACAGGCTTGGAATTCTGGGAGTTGTAGTCCAAAACATCTGGAGTGCCAAAGGTTCACCACCACTGTTCTAGGCATACAGTACCTAGAAGAGGTTCATTAGCCTCTCTTTTTGGTGGTGTTCTAGAACATGTTCAGGTGGGTCTAGGGCATTGTTGGTGAACCTTCAGCACTCCAGATGTTTTGCACTACAACTCCCACAGTGTCCTTGGCAATCTAGGCTCAGGATTCTGGGAGTTGTGGCCCAAAACATCTGGAGTGCCAAAGGTTCGCCACCACTGGACATGCAGCAAGCCTTGTAACCCTATCGGTTACACTCATTCGGCTGGCTCATTTCCTGGGAGACACAGTGAGGATTCCAACTCTCAGCCACTCACTCCTTGGCCAAGCACTACCACATCCAGAGTGACACCAGGATTTGAAGCATGTTATCCACAGGTTGTTTGTCTTGCATTTAGAACAGAGTAGCAAGCATTCTTATTATAGTCATGATTTCACAGCTTTACTCAAGTTTAGAGATGGGCACGGAATGAACATTATTTGTTTCCGTTACCATTTGTCGTTTCCGTTACGTAACGAAACAACAAACGAAAATTGTGATGAAAATGCAACGAAATGAACCGAACCACGAAAATTGTGGTTGTTACGTTTCGTTTCCGTTAATGGCGACACGCAATGAAATGAGCTGTTTTAAATGTTAAAAAATGCCCTGGACATCCATAAAAACACAGCGATAATTATTTATATTGTCTGATAATACCTACCAGGGGGGTTGTGGTCCTTAAAACGTTTGTTTTAGTCTTCTCCCATCGCGATGTATTTTTCTTTTCCCTTTAAAATGGATCTCACCACCAGCCACAAAATGGAGGCAAGCCATGTGATGGGATCATGTTCAACCAATAGAATGCCCAGGTTGCAGACCGGGCGGGCAGCTCTGGCAGCCACAGAGGGCATAAAAAGTTCTGGCAGCCCCCGTCCTCCTTGCAGTCTCTGGTGGGAGTTAGTGTGGGAATGCTGCCTCTGCTGCGCCTCTAGCTTCAGTCCTGCAGCCTCCCTGTGTGCGTGCATGCTGCGTACCTCTTGGTGAGTACCCTCCTTTGCCCTGCAGTGCAGTCACTCTGCGGCTGCCTTGCACCCTGGGCAACGCCTACCGCTGCCTTTGCAGCCTCCCTGCATACCTAGTCTATTTATTTATTTATTTTATTTATTTTTACAACTTATATGCCACCCACTACCCAAAGGTCTCTGGGCGGCTTACAATCAAGGAATTAAAAACAGTTAAAAACATCAAACAACAATAAATAATTAAAAGAACAATAAAAACCTTATACTAAAACATCACACTAAAATTGCCATCAGAAGACCCACGATCTAAATTGTATCAATTAAAAAACTTCTGGAACAGGAAGATTTTTACCTGGCGCCGAAATGTCATCAGTGTTGGCGCCAGGTGGATCTCACTTGGGAGGGCATTCCATAGCTTGGGGGCAGCTGCCGAAAAGGCCCTGTTCCTACAAGCCATCCCTTTCACCTCCTTGAGGGATGGCTCTTTCAGGAGGGCCCCCTGGCTTGATCTTAATTGCTGTGTCTATACTGTCTATACTGTGTCTCTGCCAGCATCCATTTTTTTTAGTGTTTTCCCTCTGGTCTGTGGCGTTGGAGAATGCCTGCGCACAGAAATGCTTTAAAAATCGCACAAAAGCGGGTAGAAACGACAAACGAAAAAACGAAAAATGGTAACGAAATTTTTCAAAAAATTCCCGACAAATGGAAATGAACCAAAACAGACCTCTCAACGAAAAACGAAAAACCGAAACACCATTTTTCTGTTTCGTGCCCATCTCTACTCAAGTTCCATCAGGCTAAATTGCATTGTTTCGATATGCGGATTGATCTTGCTCAGTCAAAATGGCTGTGGTTTTTAATGTCATCTTCCCACATTTACAGAGGCTGTCTGAGGTGGCACTACAGTATAAGAAAATAATTGCCCTTGCATCACTTCTGATCTTCTGAGAGTCTTTTCTGCTATGGCATATACATTTCTTCTTTCCTCCTCCAAGTAATCCACTAGAAAGGCTTGGCTCTCTCTTTTCAAACCTTGTGCTGCTTTTCTCTGTTTGTATGAGAGTTGCAGCGTGATCAAAAGAGATTAAATAAATCAGCAAGCACTAATCGGAAACCATTATGACAACTTTTCTGCTCAAATGGCTTGGCAGCATCTATCTGCTGACTTAAACGCAAACAATCACAGGCATCCAAACTAATTACGGAGCAGAACATTATAAGGCATAAGAGATTTGACAGCTATCATTACACAGGAAAAACATATGAAATTTATTATGTAAATGGTTAGAGTAACCATCTAATGGAAACAGCATGGAGGGAGGCAAACTTCAGAACTTGAACATTAATCTCACTTCATTTATATATGTGTGTGTATATTTAAATGTTTTATGCTATGAAACTGTGAAGCCAAGTCAGACAGTTTATAACTCAATATTATCTGAAACTAAATGAAGATTTCAGACACAGGCCTTTCCCAGTCCTACCAATAAATGTCATGGAACTTTCCAAGGTACTATTGTCTGTCAGCTGTTTTATACCTTCAAGCTTTCTGTTGCAGAGTATTGGCTATCCTGGAAGGGGACTCTGGGTAATGTAGTCTAGGAGGAAGCTTTTCTGAGCTTCCTGCCTGGAACAATACACTTCCAGCGGAGAGGAAAACTTTCAGATGAAGGCTTTGTGATTCTTGAAAATACTACAATGTCTACTCTAGGAAAGTGATATAGCATAGCTTGCTTACAACTACTTCTTTCTATTATTAAAAAAATCTGAAGTTCTCCCTTACCAGTTCTTTTCATTCAGGGTTCATCCAAAATCATGTTGTTGTTGTTGTTGTTGTTGTTGTTGTTGTTGTTGTTGTTGTTGTTGTTGTTGTTGTTGTTGTCGTCGTCGTCGTCGCCGCCGCCGCCGCCGCCGCCGCCGCCGCCGCCGCCGCCGTGCCATCATCATTGCTGTTCTTACGTGTTCCATGTCATCCCCAATTTATGTTGACCCCAAGAAAGAGGAATCTCCAAAATATCCTATTCGGCTCTTGCAACCTCAGTACTTTAGGGAGTCAATCCATCTTGTATTTGCTCTTCCTTTTTCCTGTTGCCTCTATTCTTTCCACGCATTATTATTTTTTCAAGTGAACCCTGCCTTTTCATGATTTGCCCGATGTAGGACAGCTTCAGTTTCAGCATTTCCCCTCCAAAGATACTTCAGGTTTGATTTCACATAGGACCCACTGGTTTGTCTTTCTGGCAGTCCAGGACACCTACAAAGCTCTCCTCCAGCACCACATTTCAAATGAATCATCCCCCCATCACTTAAGTTTGTTGTTTGTAATATATGGCAGTCAGGTTCCACAGTACAGGGAGAGTCCAAATAAGTCATAGAATCATAGAGTTGGAAGAGATCTCAAGGTCCATCCAGGCCAACCCCCTGCCATGCAAGAACCCCCATCAAAGTACTCCAGACAGATGGCCATCCAGCCTCTTCTTAAAAACCTCCAAGGAAGGAGACTCCATCACCCTCTGTGGCAGCTTATTCCACTGCCGAACAGCTTTAACCATCAGGAAGTTCTTCCAAATGGTCAACTTCACAACAGAGAGTACTTTGGGAGAGGGGCACTCTGGAACAAACCTAGTATCCATGTCTCTCCCTCCATCTGTTATACTGCAAATGATGGATGTTCCCCTCTCTAGATCCCTCCTTGAGTCTGCCTTTTTCTTTGTCAAGCAGACTGTCTTTCAACTCTTTAGTGTGCTTCTTGCCACATTTAAAGCAGGGTTCCTTGAACTGGTGTGCCAAATTATAGATCTCATCATCTCCTGCACAGCAGTAGGCTATGGTGGCTAATATGAACATCAGGTGTGTGTGTGTGTGTGTGTGTGTGTGTGTGTGTGTGTGTGTGTGTGTGTGTGTGTGTGTGTGTGTGTGTGTGTGTGTGTGTGGAGAGAGTGCTATTTAAAAAGGTGGTGGTGGTGGTGGTAGTAGTAGTAGTAGTAGTAGTAGTTATCTATCTGCCTAGAGAAGTAACTTTGATAATTATCATAGCTGTCTATATCCCACCTGATGCTAATGTCAGTATGGCACTTTCTAAGCTATATGACGTCATCTCCAGGCAGCAGAAAATCCACCCAGAGGGTGCTTTTGTTGTGGCAGGGGATTTTAATCAAGCCTGCCTAAAGACAGTTCTTCCTAAGTTTGAGCAGTATGTGAAACTTCCCACCAGAGGGAATAACATCTTAGATCGCGTGTACTCCAATTTGAAGCAGGCATACAGTGCAATCCCCCTCCCCCATCTAGACTCATCTGACCATGTTTCACTCCTTCTATGCCCGAAGTACATCCCTCTCAGGAAAAGAATCCAGCCAGCTATAAAAACAGTCAAAATCTGGCCAGAAGGTGCCCTTAGTCAGCTCCAGGACTGCTTTGAGAGTACCGATTGGAGTGTGTTTGAACATCAAGATCTGCATATATACACAGATGCTGTACTCTCTTATATTAAAGTGTGCACTGACAATGTAACATTGGACAGGCGCATCAGAGTCTATGGTAACTGTAAACCCTGGATGACTGCCAAGGTAAAGTCACTCCTGAGAGCCCAGGATGCTGCCTTTAAGGCAGGGGATATAGACACATATAGAGAAGCAAGATCAAACTTGAGAAAAGGCATCAAGGCGGCAAAACATCAATATGAGTGTAAGGTGGAGAGCTACTTAGTAAACAATAAAATGAAGCAAGTGTGGCAGGGGCTGCAGCATCTTGTTAATTATAAGGGTAATACAAGGAATACAGTCAAGGCTGATGCCTCGTTGGCAGAGGAGCTGAACATCTTCTTCGCCCGCTACGATGTAAGGAGATCAGGCATCGTAGCTTCTGCCTGCCAGTCTTCTAATTCTCAGCCACTCATTCTACATGATCATCAGGTGAGAGCTGCATTGAGGGCTGTGAATCCCAGCAAAGCTGCAGGTCCAGATGGGGTGCTGGGGATAGTGGTTAAAAACTGTGCTGATCAACTAGCAGGGGTGCGGACAAGGATTTTTAACATCTCCCTGCAAACAGCTTGTGTTCCATCATGCTTGAAAGCAGCTACCATTGTCCCAGTCACCAAGAAAACAGCAATTAACTGTTTCAATGACTACAGACCAATTGCACTAACATCAGTGGTAATGAAATGCTTCGAAAGACTGGTCCTCCAACATCTTAGGACATGACTTCCACCGGACTGTGATAAACATCAGTTCGCCTACAGAAGGAATAGGTCAACAGATGATGCTACAGCCACTGCTTTTCATCTTGCAGCCAGTCATCTGGAGAAACCTGGTAATTATGTCAGGATGCGGTTTATTGACTATAGCTCAGCTTTTAATACCATCCTTCCGAGCATCCTTATTAAAAAGCTGACTGACTTGGACCTTTCTTCTAGAATCTGTGACTGGATTAAAGACTTTCTGAGGGATCAGTCTCAAACAGTGAGGATTGGGCCTGTCACATCTACCTCGTTGAAGCTTGGCACTGGCTCCCCACAGGGCTGTGTGCTTAGTCCCTACCTGTATTCATTGTATACTTATGACTGTGTAGCATCTGACCCATCCACTGCAATCATTAAGTTTGTAGATGACACTACCATAATGGGTCTTATAGCAGGTGGAGATGAAACAGTATATAGGGGGGAGGTCCAAAAATTATCCTCATGGTGCCTAGAAAATAATTTGCACCTAAATATAAGCAAAACTAAAGAGATGGTGTTGGACTTCCAGAGGAAAAGAGAGAAACCTGCTCCACTGTACATCATGGGAGGCCGGGTGGAGAGAGTCTCCTCCTTCAAATTCCTGGGAGTTCATTTCAGTGAAGATTTCAGTGAAGCTGTGAGGATCCTTGACGAGTGCCTGGATGCCGTCCTGGCTTGGACCAGGGCGAACAGGCTTAAGCTCAACCCCGAGAAGACGGAGGTCATGTTCTTTGGGAGCTCACCATCTGGGTACGGTGGCCCTCTTCCGCTTCTGGGGGGGGGGGTTTTCCTCCAGCCAGTGGAGAGGGTGCAGAATCTGGGCGTGGTCCTGGACTCGGCGCTCACCATGGAGGCTCAGGTGGCGTCGGTGACCAGGGCCGCCTATTACCATCTTCGCCAGATCGCCCAGATCCGCCCGTACCTGGATGTTGACTCTCTGAGAACAGTGGTCCAAGTACTGGTGATCTCGAGGCTGGACTACTGCAGCACCCTCTACATGGGGCTGCCCTTGACTCTTCTCCGGCATCTGCAGCGGGTACAGAATGCGGCAGCCAGGCTGGTGGCTGGTGTGCGTCGATATGACCACATCACCCCAGTCCTGGTTCGCCTGCATTGGCTGCCCGTTGCGGCCCGGATTAGATTCAAGGTCTTGGTTTTAGTTTATAAAACCCTCCGTGGCTTGGGACTGAACTACCTGACAGAGCGTATCATCCAACGATCCACCTCGGCCCATCCAGTTTGGCAGGTGCGAGCGCACTCGCTCCGGGTTGCCACCCCTCAAGAGGCCCGGAAGGCGGTTACTCGGAACCGGGCCTTCTCTGTGGCAGCCCCTTCCATATGGAACTCCATCCCTAGCGAAGTGCGCTCTGCAGAGTCCCTGCAGGCCTTTCAAAAAAATGTTAAAAACCTTTTTATTTCGAGAGGCCTTTGGCAAATCTTAATTTTTTTTTCTGCCATCGCTTTTACATTATTGCTGACTACCGGTGTCTCCAATTTTAACTATTAGGATTCACGCGTTGGCATGCTGGGATGCATTAGGAGGCACCAGGACTTTTATCTCTACTGTTTTATTTGATGTTGTTACTGGATTTTTGTACTTCCATTTTTTGTTGTTAGCGCTCCAACGCTTTTGTTCGCCGCTTAGAGTCCTATTTTAGGAGATAAGCGGGATATAAATATAATAAATAAATAAATAAATAAATAAATCTTACCTGGAAAATTAATACAATCCAGGTGGCCAGGAAGGCTCAACACAGACTCCATTTCCTCAGGCTTTTGCAGAAGAACAATGTGAAACAACAATTGATGACCTCCTTCTACTGGTCTACAATAGAGAGTGTCCTTACATACTGCGTTACAGTCTGGTATGCTGGTTTGACAGCTGCGGACAGAAAGACTTTACAGAGGGTAGTGAACACAGCACAAAACATCATGGGCTGTCCCCTGAGTCCACTGGATGACATCACCAGGGACCGCTGTCTTAGGAGAGCAAGGAAAATCATCAGGGATGACCCACACCCCGGTCAGCACTTCTTTACTCTCCTACCCTCGGGTAGGAGATACAGAAGTATAGCAAGCCATACCAACAGGCTAAAAAACAGTTTTTATCCATGGGCTGTTCAACTGTTAAACGAGACGTGATAACTCGTGGTAGACCCGTGGGGCTGGCGAGTTGTGCAGCAAACACACAGTGTGAAATCAGATTGAATGGCTTTTTAGTGGGATGGTGTTGGGGGGGAGGGAGGCTCAGCCAATTTCATTGTACACTGGTTGTACAATGACAATAAAGGTTGTTGTTGTTGTTATTATTATTATTATTATTATTATTATTATTATTATTATTATTATTATTATTATTATTATTATTATTATTATTATTATTATTATCATCAATGTCAAATTTAGTGAAGAGGGTTAATAGATTTGTGACTTATGGCCATTGTTAGTCAGCACTGTTTGTAACTATATTTAACATCACAGTGGGAAACCTGGACTCCTCATGGGTCAGTCTTGGAGAGAAGACTGATATTACTGTGGTATATGTTTGTGGACTACACCTGTGAAGAACATAGCTCAGTGGTGGTTGAGAGGTGTGCGTATGGAGGCACATGATGATCAGTTGTCGTAGGAGCTATCCACAAATTCCTTTGGCTTTTATTTAATCATTCTAGTTCTCAGCATTGGCCTTACTTTATCCTGTGATTAATTAAGCAATCATCTCCTTTTAAAGATTTATTTCTTTTTTGTGGAAAACTGAGGGCACAGTTTTAATAAAATCATAATATATATGATCAATACTCACAAATGCTACAAAAATATTACAGGCTGGGCAATGAATTTTAAATCAATCATATATTTTTAATACATTCTAGAGTTTCCCTCTCACTTTCTATGCAAGAGGACAGCTCCAGACAGATTTTATAAAACCTGCAGAGGTGTGTGTGCATGTGTGTGTGTATAAGTAAATGATTATTACAAAAACAGTTTGATCCAGTAGTGGTTCAATATTTCTCCTCAATTCAGAAAACCCATTACATTTCACATTAATCTTTAGCCATCCTGTTTCTTTTTTATAACTGAAACCAAGCATGTATTCATCAGGCTGGTTACTTAATGAAACTAAAACTATCAACATAAAAATGGGGCTTATTCAAATTGTACTTATTTCATGAATACAGTTTATTTGTGGATACACTTGACTTTACAATAAAGTAATAAAACCCTTAAGAGCTTTGATAATGAAACAAAAATATAAATGATGAATAAATTCAGCATATTTCAGTTACAAAAATCAAACATCAGTTGTCTGTGGATCATGGTAGAAATTATGAAAACCTTTTGAATTTTACTGGTAAACAAGCAAAATGACTTAGTGATTCTTAGTCAAGTCCTGTGTACTTCATAAGTTAGCATTCTTAATAACATAAATGATAACCATTACCTTCTGCAGTCCTTAAGAAGCAAACAGCTAAAAAGGCAGGGAATTGTATTCACACCGTGATCTTTTTCCTATGCCCATTCAGTTGCCTCTGTCACTCTCATAGATCAGTTGGTCTATCCAGTAACACCTGATTTATGGCAAACCTCATGAGATATTTAAGAGCAGGTTTTTGCTAAAACCCACCCAGTGAATTTCCATGGCCAAGGTGTGACTTAAGCTCAGGTCTCTGTCCACACTATACCTCATTGGATCTCTCTCATGCTTGTACAGGAACCCTTTTCAGGTGTTATTAAATCTGGACATTTCAACAATCTGAAGGGGAGTATTTAACACTGTCCTTTCTGTCATCACATTGCTCAGGACTGAGGGGGGAAAAGGTTCCTGCTTATGTGGAGGCTCGCCTGAGAGCAAGAATCCTGGAAAAATCAGAGTTCCTGCTTGCACAGAGAGCACACATGCAAGCAAGAATGTTTTTATCAGACTCTGTAAGATGTGAATAAGGTCACGAGGAAGAGGCAGGGTGAGGAGGCACTCCTTCCTAATTATGTTCGAACTTCTGGATTCAGTATATAACACCCAAAATAGGGCTCTCACTCGCTGTTTTTATCCCAACATCCATTCTCTTCCTCTCACTCTTTCCTTCTTGACTGTCCATCCAGACTGCCTCTCTAGACTTGCCTGATCACATCTGTGCAACCCTCATGATGGCTGTAATTTATGCAGGGGGGAGGGAGGGGGAAAAAACACATTAGAATGGATAAGATTTCCCTCCTGACTCAAATTACATGAACATGGCCTCAATCAGCATCAGGACTGCAGTGTCTTATGAGATTGCGAGAAAGTCATATCCAGACCAGGACCTCAAACTATGCAGCCTGCTGTTGTTATATACCAGCAAAGGAGGAAGATTCACTTCTTTCTCTATGGGCGTTTATACACAACCCCTAAGCTCCGCCGCAAATGGCTGCAAGCTCCAGACCTTAAAAATGTTTACCCACCAGCTCCAGACTTTGCAGACAATTAAGTGTGACCCCGCCCACTTTAGCGCGACCAAACAGCAGTTTTCTTGTACCTGCTTTTTGATGGTGAAAAATTTTGATGCGGAGACTGCCTGAGCTCTCCTCACTTCTTTCTGTTGTTTTTCTTTTGCCTCCGCCCCTTAAAGAGGAACCAGGAAGTAAACGGAGGTCGGAGCAACTTCCCCAAGCACCGGAGGTAGGCCTTTTATTCTTTTGTCTCTGTCTAAGGCTTTTTTTTCCTCCCCCCCTCACGCAGACAGAACAAAGAAGTGCAGAGCAGGTGGGGACGGAGGAACAGCAACGAACCCTCAAGATCTCTGGTCCGAATTTAAGGGACCAGCAGATCTTAGGGGTCGTGTAAAAAGGCCCTATATTGGCCATGAATGCCAAGAGTGGATAAGAACAGGAAGGAAAAATCCTATGGATTGTACAGGAATTTTCCAACAGCTGCATCCAGATCTGCCTTGCAGGCAGGAGATTCTTATTAATTGGAAAATGTATTGCTTTGGATAATAATTTCTAGAACCTCCGAGCTAGCAAGGCCAGTGGATATGTTGGCTATAGCTCAGACATGTGGTCCTAAAACATTTGCAACCTCAGAAAGGGCTCTGTCCATCTCTGGACCACATGTGAATTTCTGTGTATTTCTTCAATGGACTGTAGATTTTTCAAACCATAGATATATTTCCTTCCTTGAATCAAGTTCTGCTCATTTAAGATTTTGGTTCATAAAATGTACTCTGTAAAATTCTGGGGACTCTTCTCCCACCCCCACCCCCACCCCCACCCCCCAAAAACTGTACACCTTGCCCTCTACTTAGTATTTACAAGAGGTTGAAGAAACTTCCACCAGAAAGGGCAGTCAGGGAATTCTGTTTTTACAGGCCCATTTGTACTCACATTTGGATGTTGTTTGGGCTGGATGTTCACTTCTTATTGCCTTGTGGCTTCCAGTTGGAAAAATGAACCCATGTTTTCAAATGATGGCTGAAATCTTGTTGTGCAACTTAATCCTGTTTAAGAGTGACGGCGTCATCAACAGGGAAATTTTTAAGAAATTGAAAACTTCCTACTTCTGTCCCACAGCTTTTCTAAGTCCCATGTAATCCTTTTTATTATGTGGAACCATGGAAGCTGGGATAGGAAGAGGAGGTATTTAATTACTAAAAAAGAAATTACTCTTGTTGATAACAACTCCAGCAGGGAGAGAACCTCCATAATTAAAGACTTCCTCTTTCAATACTGTGGCTCAACATCTTCTGTACATATAAAGTAGTATTACAGTGAGTCAAAAGTTGAAAGTTATCTTCACATGCTTTTTCAATTATCTTTAAAATGGACTTAATATTTGAAGAAAAGTAGACTCTGAAGACAACTTTCCCCTAGAACAGTTCCACTTTTTTTACTACCGAAAGACGATTGATGCAATGAAATCAAAGCTTCAGAAACCAGTTCTGAAAGCACTATTATGCTGTAGATCAGCAGTGGTCGGATGAGATGATAACCCTCTTTCTTGCAGGGATGGTAAGAGTTCAGTTATAATTTGTTGAGTAGTGTCAGCAAAAACCCATCATGGCTTTTGAGCAAGAAAGCAAACAATATTATAGGAATGCATTTAGAAGGATTTTAGCCAGATAGTAGTCTATTAATTACTCACATCACTTTGTCTCCTCTGTTTATTAAACTTTAGAAGTTTACAAAACTAACATTGCATTTCCCCCCAAATAAAACATCTAGTAGGTTCACAAAACATCCTACAGCTATAAGACAATAACCTGGTTCTTTAATTGGTGAAAGGCGTAATTATTTATATGAAATCTGTGTAAGGAATTCTCAACTGATCTGAAGAAAAAGTGTCAGCGGTGCCTGGAATCATTTGCATATATGCTTTCATAGATTTGGTACCACAAAAATTAAAATGCAACTGGGAGAGAAATTTAAAAATGTATATTAAAGATGGAAGCCGTATCTGTCTTGAAGAGAGAAAACATTAGCTAAGTGTCCTGAAATGCGGGTACATGGATTTCAGCTATCAGAAGAGTCAGTCTGCATTAAAGGATTTTGTTTATCCTTTCTAGAAGTTAAAAACCTACAGAAGCCTTGAACTACACCATTATGTTTTGGGTGTCATCCAGATAGTAGGGATAGACAGAACAATTAAGGCTGCACAAGAATTTCCATCACCAACAGACAATGGGAATAGGATTCTCTCTTTCCTGGAATGTCAACCCAGGCACTCAGGCGAGTCGAAGAGCATTTCTTCCACTTTAAACAGCCTTTGTTCTGGAAGCAACTAAGGCTTATATTTTGTAACGTGCTAAGCTGCATCCCATTCTCACTGGAGAGGATGATTTCAGAGAAGCAACTGCAACCCACCAACTTTGTGCCAAAGGTGTAATAAGGCCAGAATATTCTTGCATGGGAATAGACAGGCTAGGAATTAAAGAGGAAGTTGTTCCAATGAATGATGCTGCTGTTTATTGTTCATCCACTGATTATACTGGCTTGGCATTTGGTTTAGCTGCGCAAACTCTAGGTTTTATATTTTTCCACTAGACGACTGGATAGTTCTGTGAGAAAAGCCAGCTTGTGTTGCTTTGAGAAGCTGCACAGGTCCAGAGCACCCCCAAAAGAAGTGAAGGGTGGACTAGTTCTGAGTTTTCTGTACCTAGGAAACCCTGGAAAAGATCATCATGAGTCAGATTCACTTGACAGGACATAATTATTACTTGTAGATCTACCATCAATAGATATGCTAATAATATTCCACTCCTTTCTAACTTACAAAAATTATTCCACAGAGTGAAGCAACACTGTGTAAACTAACCTAATGTTCCAGTGTGAAGTCCAAGCAAATGGGCTCCCTCTACGACACCCTCTTCCTTTGAGACAGCATCAGATTTTCAATAACATTGACAAACTATCTTCTTTAATAAAAAGTATTTACATTTGAACTTTTCATGGTGAAGAATAGAGATGGGCACGACCAGAAAAAATTACGTTTTGAGTTGTCGTTTGTCGGGACGGGCCCGTTTCGGCTCGTTTCCGTTTGTCGTGAAATTTTTCAAAAATTTGTCATTTCCATTTGTCGTCTGTCGTTTGTACAGTGTTTTAGGGAGCGCTTCTCTGACTCACTAACAAGGAAAGCATACTGCCATACAGGTTACGCTTAGGGAGGGAGGGAGTGGGTCTCTGAGTTGAAGGCAACTCTCTGGATGCATCACTCTGACTGACTAAGAAGGGAAGTGTACTTGCGTACGAATCTGGGTTAGGGTAAGGGCTAGGCTTAGGGTTATGGTTAAGGTTAGGGTGGATTAGTGGGCTGCACCTCTGGGTGCCTTTGACCCACTAAGACAGTGTACTGGCGTATGGGTTAGGGTTAGGGTTAGGGTTAGGGTTAGGGTTGGTGGGCTTTTTATGCCCTCTCTGGCACATCCAGAAGTCTCAGCAAAACCTGGCCATGCGATTGGTGGAATGGCTCCAAAAATTTGCATGGTCCCATCCCATGGGCAGCCCATCATTGCGTGTGTGCAGGTGTAAAAAAATAAAATTAAATTAAAATAAAATAAAATAAAATCAATATGACGTTTTATTGCTATAAAAAAACCCACTGCTGCTACTATAAAAATTCAGCCTTTTAAAATACCTAATTTTCACATGTTTCTGTGGTGCTTTGGTGGGTTTTTGGACCACAATTTCAAAAGAAAAATTGCAGTCGCCATTTTGGATCCCCCCCACCGCATGGCAAATGGAGACGACGAGGATGACCCCCCCCCAGCCTGGTGCAAGCAGCCCAGGACAGGAGAGGGGGGGAAGGCCGGGGACCCCCCCAGAAACCACCCCTCGGTAGGTGCTCTCACTGAGGCAGGCATATTTTCACCTGCTTTTATGGCCGGGAATCGGGCTTTTTTATTTTTTATTTTTTAAACTTGTTTTCTCTGCTGCTTGGCATTGCGCGATCGCCGCGATGCCATGAACGACAATGAAAAATCAGACCCAATTTTTCTTTTCCGGTTCGGGTTCAAGCTGGAGCAGAGTAATTCTCGTTACCGTTACCCATTACGTAACGATAACGAGAACCGAAAACGGAAACGACAATTTCGCCTAGTCGTGCCCATGTCTAGTGAAGAAGCTTGCTGGCAGTTGGGGCTTAAGATGATTCATCCCAGAAGTGCTGGTACACCGGCCTGTTCTCCTGGCAATTATCCTCTCTGGTGAATCTCTCCCTGTGTTTCCTCTTTTGCTCTCTCTCCCCTTTGTTTTGCCCCAATAAGGAGGCTTTCCTACTGGTTTATCATTTCTTCCCTTGTTGGCCACTTCTTGAGGAGCTTTCAAAGTGACCCAGTTCCCAGGTCACGGGTGTTCTTATCAGCAATTAAGCAACAAATATAATATTTACTTGTGCTTGACACAGAGCAGTGCAGCAGTAGCGTGCAGATAAAATGTCAGTATTGATATAAAGTATTGCAGAGTTAGGTTATGAAGAGACAATGATAATGGGTAGAGTAAAAACTCATATATTCATATATACATCAAAAAATATATACAGCATAACAACCAAGCAATATGTACAACAGACAAACAGAGTGTGGGGTTCTGTTCTCACCATAACAGACCCACCTAACAAATGGAAAGCTAGTGCTTTTTATACAGTTCAGTACCCATCAGATGTGAGTCATCACTAATTACAATCTGATGCAATCTGATACAATCATGATGCTATAAATTCTTTCACCTGTGCTTCAGTACATAACATGCCTGTGATTACTTATCTCTTACACTTGTGAATTAACATCATGAGTCTGCAGAATCTAACTGCCTCCATTTTACAATTCTCTTTCCACTATCTGTTAAATATACATAACATATATTTTATCAACTTTTACATATCTTGACAGTTCTTGGACTACCTCCACCCAGCCCTCCTCACTCTCCTTTCTTACTTCAGTCACCCAGCACTCATCTGCCTCATCCACCTTTCCCTCAACAACTTATCCATTTTTGTCATGCTCCTTTCCCACCCACACTGTGTCTGCTGTTGTTATAAAGAGCTTCTACTTCTTTTAAATCCTTCTCTCTGAAACCAAGGTTCCTGATCATTCTGTCCATCAGTTCTTTCCTTTCAGCCTTAGTGATACTGGGACTTCTTAGGAGCAGATGGCATACTCCCCTTTCCTTTTTCCTCATCACACCCAGTTTAGACAAGTTTCACTGATTTTTTTTTTGCAAGCAAAACTGACTTTGTCAAATTCTTGACACTTTTTATGAGCAGCAGAATAGAGCATATGACATTTCCTTGTAGCCTCTAACATATTTTGATCCTGTACAATGGATCATTGTGCTCCGGGCTTTTACTTGTTCTTTTAATATTGTTCTTGTTTATATTGTTTTAATATTATGTTTCTTTAGTGCTTTTTAAACATTGTTATAATATATTCTTTTACTTTTTAACTTTGTTTTATTTATCTTAACACTGTAAGCTGCCTTGGATCCTTAAGGGGAAAGGCAGCATATAGATATTTTGAATGAGTAAAAAAAAAAAAAAAAAGATCTACCCACCTCCCTAGCTTACCAATGTAGTGGCAAATGCTGTGTTTCCTTATTAGACATGGGCACGACCAGAAAAAAAAATGATGTTTCGAGTTTTTGTTTGTCGGAACGGGTCCGTTTCGGGTCGTTTCCATTGGTCGCAAAAATTTTCAAAAATTTGTCATTTCCGTTTGTTGTTTGTTGTTTCCACCGCGATTTAGCGCAATTTGACTTCCCAGAGCATAGGGGCGTCCCGCAATCAGGGCCGGCGCTAGGTGTTTTTCCGCCCTAGGCAGCGAGCAGGGTGGGGGGCGGGGGGCAGGGGCGGGGGGCAGGTGCGGGCGGGTGGTGGTGGCGGGGGGCCATGGGCAGGGAGTGGCCGCGGGCGGGCGAGTGGGCGGGCGGCGGCGTGGGCTGCAGGTAGGTGGCGGCACGGGCGGATGGGCGAGTGGGCAGTTAGGATATCACTTAGGATAGAGGTTCTGTTCTTGGCTTGCACACCAATTGTGTGTGTGTGCAAGCAAATTGAAGTTGGGAAAATAGAAAATAAATGGTAGTAAATAATATATATTTAAAATAAATCCACACCTCCCACTCCCAGTCGAACCTCCCCCTTTATCCAATATCAGAAAAAAAATCCTCAAACTGCCAGAGAAGAAATAAAGAATAAGCTGCTATTCCCTTCAGCATCCAAAGCTGCAGGGAATCAAAAAAATTATTTTCTAAATTCAATTCCCTCCCTGCCTGCCTAACTTAAATCCTAAAGCCTCCAGCCTCCCTCCTCAATCTCGATCAGATCACACCAGCACCAGCAGCCAGCCCTCCTCCCTCAACCACATCCATACACCCGACTGCAATTTCTGGAAGGTGCCTCGGCTTTTTATGCCCTCCGAGACATCCAGAAGTGTCTGTCAAAAACCTGGCGATGCCATTGGTGGAATGGTTCAAAAAAATGCATGGTCCCATCCCATGCCCAGCCCAAATGGGCAGGTCTAAAAAAATAAAAAATAAAATAAAATAAAATAAAATCAATACGACATTTTATTGCTATAAAAAACCCACTGCTGCTACTATAAAAATTCAGGCATTTAAAAGAAATAAATTTCACATGTTTCTGTGGTGATTTGGTGTGTTTTTTGACCATGATTTCAAAAGAAAAATTGCGGTCGCCATTTTGGATCCCCCCCACTGCATGGCATGCAGTGAGACAGACGACGAGGATGACCCCCCCCCCAGCCTGGTGCAAGCAGCCCAGGACAGGAGAAGAGGGGGGAAAGGCCAGGGACCCCCCAGAAACCATCCCTCTGGTAGGTGGCAAAGCCTCAGGCAGGCATATTTTCGCCTGCTTTTTTGGCCGGGAGTCGGGGTTTTTTTAAAAAACTTTTAAAAACTTTTTCTGTGCTTCGCATCACGCGATCGCCACGATGCCACAAACAGAAACGAAAAACCAGACCAATTTTTTTTTGGTTCGAGTTCGAGTTCTGACAGCTTAATTATCGTTACCGTTTCCGTTACGTCACGGAAATGATAACTGAAAACGGAAACAACAATTTCGCCGAGTCGTGCCCATGTCTATTCCTTATGTTCCGTGGGCTGAGACAAATCTCAGAGTAAGTACCACTTACAGAAGAGAAAATGTCATTTCTATGTGGCAGATGCCTTGGAATTCAGAGCACCTATCTTCATGGATTCTCCATTGGGATCAGGGTCCACTGGTGTTCTTCTATATGTTGTATTTACATGACAGTGCAAGAAAGATAGAGAAGAGGGAAGGAGGCTGAGGGAAGACATGAGAGGTGTATCCACATGAGCCCATTGGGTAGCAGCGGTGCAGGCTTTGGAAAAGAAATCCTGTAGGGTAGTAATGAGCCTTCCATAAAGCTTAGGAAAGTAAGATCAAGAAAGACTTTCCACATGTTATGTGAAAGTTGAGTCATAGCAACTGGACTGATGGCACTGCTTGGATGAGTAGCAAAACTTTTCGATCGCTCAGTAAAAGAAGTCCAGTTGCCATGACTCAACTTCCAGATAACCTCACCTGCGAATCTTCACAGACACTGACTGAGAATATTCGCAGACACGTGTCATGTGTATTACATAGGTAAAAGCAGTGCAGGATGCAAGGCCTAACAGCAATGGCACCAATCATTGGAGATATTGGGACTATTATGCTAGCTGCACAGCTCTGAAAAATTATACATGCTGGATCAGGTTTTCCACACCATATTATGATCTGAGGTTTACCGAGAATCGGGATCCCAATATGCCCATTTCTACAACCAGCTAGCTCAGGTTATTGCCACTGCCTACCCTGTTATTGACATAACAAAGATCTAGCCCCTATGATATCAATCACAACACCCACCTATCCCAGTCTCAGATTCCGACCTTAAAATATCAGGAAATTGGATGTGGTTGACCTGGAAAGCCTAGATCTGAGCTGTTTTAGTCATTCAGCCTATCTCCTTTCCTTCTCCGTGCTTCAGTTGTAGTGATAGTGTCTATAATTCTATGTCAGGCCTTTGCTGCCGAACCCTAAAAAGTTTCCTGATAAGGTTTTGACATTATAAGTTACTTAAGAGCTTCAAAGAAGTCATTATGGCCTGTCACTCTGCAGAAACTAATTTGCACATTGACGCCTTTCCTGTTGTACATTAAAATGTATGCTTCCAACAGCCTTTTCTGTCGATAGTGATGGTGCCGTTATTAGGAAATGGTATACCTAGTTCTCATGCCTTAAGGCTACTCAAAAACTAAAACTAGTGCAAAAATTATGGCTACTTTACTGTTAATGAAAGTTTCTCACCAGGAGCACACGATAGCTGTTCTCTATTGCCTCTCTACATTTACTTCTGAATCATTCTCATGTCCATAAATATATTTGTAGGAACAGTCACTTCCCAAAATAGCTGGAGGCATTCATATCCCACCACGTACTTCGAAGGTTGCCACCTTCATTTTAGGTTTTCCTAAACATCAGCTCATGAAATAGTAATAATCTTATGGACGTGACCCAGATGCCACCTTTCTCAGGGAAGATGGAGAATAGAGGAGAAAAAGCTTGGGTGAGTTACTGGGAATTGCAGGGAAACTGGAAAGATGCAAGAAATGCAGTTCCCTTTCTTACTTTTAGATTAGTAACAATGAGGAATTGTATATGGCATAAGGAGCATATAGGTGGAGGATATGGCTAAAGTAAATGGGTGGAGGATAGGGAGACTTGGTTGCCAGCCTGAGATTTCAAGAGCCAAATCCTGAGATAAGGGAAAAGGCCCTTTTACAGAGGTCCCCTGCCCTTTCACAGTTCATATACTGTGGTCCCGCTATATTGCGGGACCGTAGTATATGAAAAAGCCCCCCTGGGGTTAGGGGCAAAGGCTGTTTCTGGCCTCCCATACTTACCCCAGGACTGGCACTTCCCTGAACGGCCCTGCAATGGCTTTCCTAGGAGCCTCCAGAAGGCCTGGGAACTCTATTGCAGGCCCATTCAGGGCAGCACCAGGCTGGGGGTAAGTACAAGAGCCCCCAATTAGGCTCCCCAGGCCCGACCTGACCTGCATCTGCATATGGCAGATTTTCAATTATCGTGGGTCAGGTCGGGTCCCTAACCTCCGCGATAGGCAGGGGGTCACTGTATTGTCAAAGGCAGCAGGTCCAGTACTGGCCTTGTCCCTACTGCAAAGTTACAAGTCTGATTGTGCCATATTAGAACACCAGGTTGCAGTGAGAGTCTGCTGTTTTCCTTCCTGTGTAATCAGCAATCTATCATCTTTGCAAATGAGGTGAATTGAGTGCAGCAGTGCAGGAGATCCAACAAGACTGCACTGACCTTGGAAAAGTTACTTTTGGGTCACTGCTTTCAGAATCTTCAGCCAAGATAGCCATTGGCCATACCACCTCAGGAATTCTGGGAGTTTTAATAATAAAAAAAGAAGACAGTAACATTTCCAAGCTTTGGGCTGCAGTCCGATGACCCTGTAGCTGGTCAATCCATTCTCAGCTACTCCTGTCAATTCCTGATCTGACTGTTGTAGAGCAATTTGTAACAATAAACTACTATCAGTCAGCAGTGTAGCCAAGTAATTTAAGGCCGTGGACATAATCATCCAAGTGGGCGGGTTGGTTGGATTGGAAGGAGCTGGAGACGGCTATCTGCATTAATTCAGTTGTGCAGCACAAAACTAAGATCTCTCTCCCCCCCCCACACACACCAATGCCATTTCATGATTTACAATTGCTTCTAAATTCCTGCATTGAATACTCGGGGCATGTGCACTTTTGCATTTTAAATTCCTTTAAATCATAACGAGTACAGGAATGAAATTCAAGTCAGTTCCTTGATGTGCAGTGAGTTTACTTGCTTTAATTGTGCTTATTTTTAAGAATTTGTTTGTAGAAAGGGACAGTATATCTTTAGGGTAAAGATATTAAATGGAGTGCCTTGGTAACCAGGTACGTGAATGGCCAGGTGCTGATGCCAAGCCTCTTCACTGCCCCCCCCCCACACACACACACACTGCCCTGCTCTGGGTGGTCAATTCTGCACCACAGTTTAGCTACTTTTCATGAGAAGGTGTAGGTGGGTGATCAAAAGGGGTGGGGTGGGGATGGCATTAGTCCCGGGGGGTGGGAATTAAATTCTGCCTAACTACATAATTGCCTGACTTAAAAACTGCTGACCTTCACAATGTGCTGCAGCTTAATATTGCAGGCACGAAGAGTGAGTCAGGCACTTGTTTTAGGCTATAACTTGGCCACAAGTTTATTTATTGACAGTCATTGACAGGTTTAATAACCATTGGAAGGAAAGAGAGAGATATACCCAATATCCTTTAAGTTCTTTTGAGTTCTACATCCCAGGCTGAAGAGCTGACCTGGCTGTTTAATAGTTCCTCTGCTGTCTTCTCATGACTGAACCTCTCTTTCGGTCAAATTCCACTGCTGCTTCACAACAGGAACAGGCAAGATCCTACCTTATCTACCCTGACACCCTCCCCAGAATCTTCCCCATTTAAAAAAAATGTAAAACTCCTGTAAATGCCAAGAACTGTCATTTACCTTAGTCACAAAGTCATAAAAGGAAGGGGGATTAGCAGATTGAAACGAAAAGTGGACTTTTGGTCACTCATAGTCTTGTTAGGAGGGACTGGTATCAGGCTTGATGGTGGGGTGGAGCAATTGGGTTGTGTCTTCAACGGAGACCAACACATTCCAGCCCAGTTGATTTCTCATTTTTTGAAACCACAGATTCTCTCTCTCTTTGCCTCAGGTGCCTAAATGGCTACCCAGAGCTCTGTTGGTGTGGCTTGTTGTGGTTATTGGGGCTTTTGTGTGAAAATGGCCCCCAGAAGCACCAAATTTGCTATATTTTACAACTTATGCCACAATGTAATTCCCAGTCCCGTCAGTTTCCTACAAAATGTGAGTTCTCTCGCCTGTGCCATGAGGTCAGCATGACTGCGGTCATTATCTGGGTCTTAAATTCCTTGACCATACAGTTTGTGCACCATGTATGTATATGCAATTGTGCTGCAAGAAGCCAGCCTCAAGCACAACTCTGTCAGTCAGGAAGGCACACAGGGAAGATCCCTCTTGTATTAAGGCAGGGATAAACAAATATAACCAAATATGTTTTTATCAGCATCCCATGCCATGAACACTCCACTCTCTTGAACTGCTGTTTCTGAAAACGTCCAGTAAAAATGATTTACTTTTTAAATGAATCGCAGGATTCCTTTTTAGCATTTAATTCATTGTTTGTTTGTCCGTCAATATCAGGTGCTGATTTCCAGCTGCACCAAGATTCATCCTTTGATATATATATATATTATAAGCCCTATGTCTCCCTTATGATTGTGGGGATAGAAATTTGGCTTCCAGATTCCACTGAAGTTGTCCATGCCTATTTTAAAGCAAAATCACCATTTTATCACCTGTCACAGCAAATCCATGGAACACAGCCCCCCATGGATTTGAGAAGTAGCACTTCAGCTCTCAGTCTCCAAAAGTGGTTGGGTTGAGGGAGGGTGCCCTGCCATCTGATTGCATCAAGGAAGACCTGAATACATATCTCCATGCATCCATGAAGTACTGATAATTTTCACCAAACATAATTTATTAGGGTGGGGGGAATCCAGGTACTAGTCCCAACTAAAGTAAACACACTGAATGAGTAGATGAAACTTGAACTTAAGGTCCACCAATTCAACAAGTCTCATCTATTTGGAACTAAGGGATGCCACCCTCAGATGGTTTCTTCTCAAAACCCCTGATTTTCATACTACCTAGCCTTATGTGGTATCCTAAAGAGCTCAGAATGTTTACTCATCTGTCCTAGTTTGGCTGATCCAGATATAGTAGTAGTTTTCAGCCTTGGGTTCCCTTGAACCATACCACTTAGGATTCCTGGCCAGCACAGCTAGTGGAGAAGGCTTCTGGGACTTTTAGTCCAAGAACATCTGGGGACCCAAGGCTGGGAACCACTATGCTAAAGATATTGACCAACAGTGTAACCAGTACTTTTAAATCTACTGAGTTATTTGAAGATAAGTAGGAGTAAATGGATTAAAGGCTTAAACAGAGTATTCTGATATCTTTAGAGGGTGGGATGTCAATGTACAGTGGACCCTCGTATAACAAACAGTTTGTATAACATAACATTTGTACAACATAAAATATTCCAGAGATAGGGGAAATTTGCTTAACAGAATCGCCTATGGGGCAAATCCGTACAACATAAAAATGGGATTACTCCATTTCCAATGCATTCCTATGGGAAATTTGTATAAAGGAAAATTTGCTTAACATAATTTCATTTGGAATGAATTAATTCCTTTATACAAGGTACCACTGTACAGTAAACAGACAAAATAAAATCATCTATGAAATAGAAAATATGGAGTTCCTAGCAGATGAAGCAATAGGCCATAGCTCAGAACGTTATATTAGAAAAGGAATTTGTTACTTCTTAGAAGCCAAGTTGCCATTATCATCATTCCAATAGTGGAAATTATTCAATAATTAATGCATTGCATTGGCCTTCCAACAGGTCAGGGGAAAACAAGGATACACTCTCTGGTATCATATAGTGGTCAATTCTGATATTACACCTGGGCAGAGTTCGTTGTGCGCATGCTCTGAGAAGCAGATGCCGTTGCTCCCCCGCTCCGTACAAACGAAAGATTTATGACCTAAAAGAAAGCAATTAACTCGCTAAAAGTGTCTGAAAATAGCTGGAAATGTGCCTAAAGCTACGAAGAACAAGGTGCTCCAGAAAAACTGCAGCTATCCGGGTAAGGAGAAGCTACTGGAATTCTTTAGATAAGAAAGCTTAATTGTTGAATGGCGACCACAATTAAGGCGTTGTCAGAGCAAATGGCTCAATTCCAAGCTCTGATGTTAGCTTCACATGAAAAAATAACGAAAGACATTGCTGAAATAAAACAAGAGATCCAACAGATTAATATAGAAATGAAAGGAATCCGGGATGAAGTATTGCAAGCAAAGTAAATGGCTTTAAAGAATACAGAGCAAATAACACAATTAAAGAAATTAACTGCAGAACTCTCAGATAGAATGAGAAGAGCGAACCTTATTATATATGGGATCTCAGAAGATATAGACCAAAGGAATTTGGAACAATGTGTTGTGAACTGGCTCTCTGAACAAGGAATAGAGCTGGAAGGAGAACTGGAGAGAGCACACAGGCTGCAGAGTAAAAGAACAGGGGGCGAACCACACCCAGTGATAGTAAAATTTGCAAGAGAGAAAACTCAACAGCAGGTATTCCTGGCTTTAAAGAAAATGAAAGGACTCAATTTCAAGGGGAAGAAAATCTTTGTTAGAAGAGATTTCTGCCAGGATACACTGAAAGAAAAAAGCCTCATGAAAACATACGCCCAGAAGCTTTATCAAAATAAGATAAAATTCAGCTGGATATATCCAACCTCTATAGCCATTTTCAAAGAGGGAAAGAGATTACTCACGAGAAATCCACAAGAAGCAGCAAAGCTACTGGAGAAACTGAAGCTTGATACCAGAGACCTGGAAGGCCAGACATCAATAGATGATGAGGAAGGAGAAGAAGGACCCTCTACGCGTAAAGAAAAGAGACAAAGGATGCATTCAGATGAAGGACTTTAACGGAAGTGAAAGGTCACAAATAAATATTGGACTAATAGCGGATTTAAAAGGCTGAGGGGGGAGGTGGGCACACACCTGGAGATGAATTTTTTTTCCTCAGCCAGAAGCTCTACATCTGGGGGAGGGAAGGGGGGAAAGAGGGGAGAGGGGGAAGGAGGGGGAGAATGGTTAAAAGAGTAAAAACAAACTCTCAGTGTGGGGGGAGAGGGAAGCTTAGAACAACAGAATATGGTTAGAAGTTTGAAGGTGCTGACACTGAACGTTAATGGGTTAAGTTCGGATTTAAAAAGATATAGACTTTCCAGCTTTACAAAACAACAAAATATAGATATCTTGTTCCTGCAGGAAACACACAAAGCAAAGAGAGACAAGAAACCATTGCTAAAAGACCCAAGGTGGGAAGTAATAGTAGAGGCAAGAAGCAACTCCAAGGCAAGGGGAGTAGCTATTTTGGTACATAGGAAGTATGATATTAAGTTAAAAGAAGTAATTCCAAACGGGGAGGGTAGATATCTCTTAGTTAAATGTTTATTTGAAGGCAAAGTATAATAACATTAGTAAATATATATGCTCCCAATAAAGGGCAAAAACGATTTCTAATAAAAGTCCTTAAAAAGATACAGAAATTTGCAGAAGGAGAAGTAATAATAACAGGAGACTTTAATATAGACTTTACGAAAAGTAATATAATTAAGTGGAAACAATGGGCTTTAAAAGAAGCACATGAAATACTAGGTTTAACTCCACAACCAACATATTTTTCTAACAGACATAAAACAGCCTCATGCTTGGATTACATAATTCTTAATGAATTTAGTAGATGGGAACTAAAAGGAATAACTACATATCCAATATGGATATCAGACCATGCGCCCATTAGTGTAGAAATAGAAGTAAACGGGGATCAACCCAAAAGATGGTGGAGATACAATAATATGATTATGTCTAAAGAAAAGGATAACAAATATATGGAAGACCAAATAAAATTCTACTTTCAGGAAAATAGAGGAACAGTCATCACAGATATATTATGGGATGCTGCAAAATCTGTCATCAGAGGATATTGTTTAATGAAAGAGAAGGAAATAAAAAAAGGATGGTACATGGCAAAAAAAGAGAAAATACAAGAATTGGAGGAACTGCAAGCACAACAATTGCAGACATTTTGTCAGGCTAGAAGCAGGAAAATTACAGATTTGAAAAAGCAATTAGACTCCCTTGATTTAAAATCACTTTGGAAAAAACAAGTCATGGTAAAGGATGAATTTCAGAGAAATACAATAAGATCAGTTAAAAGATTAGCAAAATATTTAAAAATCAAGAGGGAAAAGCAAAAAGTGAAAGCTATTAGAATAAACAGGAATATAACACACAACCCAAAAGAGATTAAAGAAGCCTTTATGAATTTTTATAAGACCTTATATAAGAAAAAAAGATATTGGAGAGTATGAAGAATTAATAGGAATTAAACTCAAAGAGAAAGAGAAAGAGGGCCTTGAGGCAGAAATAACACTGCAAGAAATAGAACAGGTAATAAAGGGTTAAGAGTAGGTAAGTCACCAGGTATAGATGGGTTCACACCAGAGTTTTATAAGGAAATGAAGGGAATTTTAATACCAGAACTGCAAGAAGTTTTTAATAATATAATAAAGGGAGGGAAGGCACCCAATACGTGGAGGAAGGCAGAAATAACAATATTATTAAAACCACAGAGGGACCCTAAGGTCTGCTAAATCAAGATTATAAGATTTTTGCCAAAATAATGGCAAATAGGCTTAAAAATATCATCCCACAATTAATAAAGGAAGATCAGTATGGGTTTGTGAAAAATAGAAGCATAGCTCATCCAATTAGGAATATACTAAATGTATTAAGTCATCGTCGATGTAAGAAATTAGGACTACTTAAATTAGACGTATACAAAGCTTTTGACACTCTGTCTCATGAATTTTTATGGTGTATAATGACGAAATATGGTATGGGCCAAAGGTTTATAAAAACAATACAAGAAATCTATAAAGATAGTTCAGCTGTAGTTCGAATAAATAGTGAGCACACTGAACAATTCCCCATTACAAGACAAGGCTGTCCACTCTCACCCTTTTTGTTTATAATGGTAATAGAACAATTACCGGAAAGAATTAGAAACTCAGGAAGGATAGAAGGTTGTAAAATAGGGAAAGAAGAGATGAAGATTAATTTGTTTGCGGACGATATAATTATAATAATGTGCAACCCAAAGGAAGGAATTAAATTAAGGTGATATTAGAAGATTTTGAAATAACTTCAGGTTTAAAAATTAATATGACAAAATCAGAAGTAATGTATCATAATGTGAGTTTAGATAAAAAAAAGAGATTAATAGATTAATTAAAATAGGATTGGGTGTGAAGAGATTTAGATATTTAGGCATAGAAATATTTCAGAATATTAATAAGATAGTGGAGGTAAATTACAACAAAGTTTGGAAGAAAATAATAAGAGATAAGAAAAGATGGAAAAGAGACTCCTTAAATATAACATCTAGAATTAGGAGTGTACAAATGTTTTGGTTACCAAAATTAATATACCTATTCCAGGTCTTACCATTGGAGATCACCAAACAAAGATTAGAAACATGGAATGTAAAAATAAGGAAATGGATATTTGGCAGTTCAAATACTAGAATTTCTAAAAGAACAATTCATAGACACAACTCAGAATTAGGGTTGGGCGTACCAGACATAGTAAGTTACTATGAAGCCTTTCAGTTGAAAACACTTTTAGAAATAGAAGGTGAGAATTCCAAATGGGTTAGATTTGAAAATGAGGCAAATAAGGGGGTAGGAAAATTTGGTGTATTTACAAATAAGGCAACTAGAGAAGATGAATTAGATAAGGGACCTAGGAGAAACACATTGAAAATCTGGAAAAAGTGGCAACCAAAATGGCTAAAAGGTATATCCAGATGGGCACCAATGGAAACATTAGAAAAAGATAACACAGATCCTGGATGGTGGGAATTACTTAGGCAAAAAGGACTTAGAAGAATAAAAGATATGTACAATGGAGAAGTGCTGAAAGCAATTCCAGTGTTAGAGGGGGAAATAGGTCAACAATATTGGCTAAAAATAGCTGGCCTATATAAGAAGGTTCATAAATTAATAGAAGAAAGGGATATAGGTATAGAAGAACCGATAGAAGAAATCTACAGAATAATGAATCAAAATAAAAGAGGGCTAGCAGGTGTCATATATAAGAAAATGACTACGGACAAGGGACAAGCAATTACGCAATTACAAAAAAATGGGAGACAGAAATGCAAATATCAGAGCAAAAAGCTATAAGACTTATGAATGGAATTACTAAAATAAAACTATATAAATTTAAGGAACTAGAACTGAAATTCTTTACTAAATGGTATAGAACCCCAGCCATGCTAGCAAATATGTTTTCAGGACTAAATTCCAATTGTTGGCATTGCAAGGAAACAAAAGGATGGTATTCTCATATGTGGTGGGAGTGTCCTGAAGTTAAAAAATTTGGGAAATTATTGTTAATAAAATAAATAAATTACTCCCAGTAAATATAAAAATAAATGCTGAATTAATGTGTTTAAGTTCAGTTGGAATAGATACAGTAGAGAAGAAGCATGCAGAACTACTAAAAGCAATGGTATCAGCAGGCAAAGCAGTCATAGCGGCAGGTTGGAAAGACAAGAGCAAATGGACTGAAAAGAAATGGCATAACTATTTGTTTGAAATTATTCAATCAGATGTAATTTCTATTATCGACCAAGATATGCCGTGGAAAGACAAAATAGAGAAAATCAAGGAGAAATGGACTGTGTACCAGAGATGGATAGAGGATGAAGAGAACGAAGACGTTCAGTGGAAGCTCCAGACCTTGTGCCCCTGGCTGAGAGAAAAAGACTGAATATAATGAAATGGGGGGGGGGGATAAAGAGGGGGGAAATGTAAACCTTAAAGAGGATAAAAATGTATAATTGAAGAATGTTATCAATAAAAAGACATAAAAAAAGATATTACACCTGGGCTGGGAAATATAAAATATGAATGGCCAAACCACAAAACATTCCCCTTGCTATTTAGAAATGGTGAGAGAGTGCCATAAAACCCAAAGAATCCCCATAAGAAAACCTGCAAGAATGCCTGAGAATCCACTTTCCAAAGCAACTTAGCGTAACTCATTACACTTAAAACATAACCTGGTGAGTACACATCATGCTATTCATCACTTACAATTAACTCTACAATGAATATTATTTTTCCTATTGAGCCTGCATACATTGAAAACACATACAGAGGAGAGAGAGAGAGAGAGAGAGAGAGAGAGAGAGAGAGAGAGAGAGATTTACATGAGCATTTATACAGAACCCAAAATACAGAAAATGTGATTTGCATAAAATTAGATTTTCTAAATTGTATATACAGATGCAAAATCAGAATTGTTTTATATCCTTTCAACATAATTATAGTGTCTCTTCCCTTGAGTGGGGAAGAAATTCTCAGGGGACCATCATGCAATGCACTCTTCCTGGGCTTCCATCAGGAACACATTTTCTGGAAGGCATGGGAAACAATGACGTCGTAGCACATTGCTTTGTGCCATGCCCAGGCCCTTAAGGGTGTAAATCTCAAAACGGGTTTGGCTCACTGTGACGGGAGACAGTGTATAAAACTGATCGCTTTCCCTCTTCTACTTCAGTCTCCCAACTTCACTCAGTGGAGGAGGTGTTCAAGAACTATGCGAACCAATGTGTCCTCAAACAGAATCATAATGTGCCAATTGCTCAGAAAGTCATCCTACCTGGATGTGGCACTCAGACTGCCTATTACGCCAGCAAATTAAGGATTGAGGTGGTGGTGGGGGGAATGCATGTTTTTGTTTTAGAACTTTTATGAATGAACATTTGCTGTTGGAAGACAGGTGCTTTGAGTATGTGGCAGGAAGAGAACACGACTGGAAAGAGTAATACCGTGCATTGTATTTGCTTCAGAGTTATCTGTTAATATGCTTGTACTCCCCATTTACTGAAGCAGCGACTGCTGAAGCCCAGTGCTTCTCATTTTAAAACAATCATTTATGGATGTTAAAGTGTGCCTGTGAAAGCAGGAGTGTTCCGTGTCAATCAAAGCTAATCACTAGTACAGGCAAAGAGCTTTTGCTGGCCTCCATGCTCTAAGCCGCGCTTCCACATCTGTGTTTGAAGAGATTAGAGAGGTGCTTCATACAAGAACTGTATTAGTTAGAGCTGATCGACAGTATTTGGAATAAATCATAGGGGGGGGGGGAGAGGGAGGGAAAAGCTGAGTGCCAGAAGAAGAGGCATGGCAGATGACATGGAAATGGGTGGCAGCTACACCAAATTCCTCTCCCCTTCCCGTGTAAGGCTCCTAGTCACATAGGCATGGGCACACTTCTGAGAACACCTCCAGGTATCCACTCTTCGGCACTGTGTAAACTGCACAGCCGAACGATTCCACTGCTTTCTGTTCATTTACTTCAATGTCAATGAACAAGACTTGCCTTAGTAAAGCACATTTTTTTGCACATGCTCTGAGGGCAGTGTGCTGGCTCCAACCCCTTTGTTGTTACTTTCAACACACAAAAGCCACTACCTGAGGATGGTCACATTGCCGCCATGTGCAGAGAGGACATCTATGTAGGTTTCTCGCATGGAGGATGGTGGAGTCTCCTTCTTTGGAGGTTTCTAAGCAGAGGCTGGATGGCCATCTGTTGGGAGCACTGTGATGGGGATTCCTGCATGGCAGGGGGTTGGACTAGATGGCCCTTGAGGTCTCTTTCAACTCTATGATTCTATGATTCTATTCTATGAATTAGAACCAGATGTGTGTGTGTATTTGAGTTCTGGCTCCAAGTTCTGAGTTCTGAGACGAACAAAAACAAGGTATTTTATAAACAGTGAATTTAATTGTATATTTTACTTCATTGTTGTGTGGCGTGTTTACTGAGGCTGAAAGATGAAAGCATCTGATGGGAGAGACAAGCAATAGCATTTCTAGCAAGCCCCAGCAAGAGGAAGGTTTAACAGACCAGTGATGTGGCTCTTGGAATGAGATGCCAGATCAAATCTTACTCCAAAAAACTCAAGTAGAATGTCATGTCCTTCAGCCTAGAATTTTAGCTGAATAAATGACTCACGTTCAATGTACCACTAAAGAAAATAGCAAAGAATCAGACAAGCTGCTTTTCAGAAAAGAGTAGATGAGCAGTCCAGTATATGTTCAACAATTTTATATCAAATGCTTCTGGCTTCAAACTTAAACTAGCTTTAATAGCAGGTATAACATTCCTCTGCATGCTGAGAAGAGCTGTCACTCTGCTAGGGAAACATGACTACTCTAGATTAACAAACATTTCATTTCAGCACAATATATCATATATACTTGAGTATAAGTCGACCCGAGTATAAGTTGAGGCCCCTAATTTAACCCGCCAAAACTGGGGAAACTTATTGACTCGAGAATAAGTCTAGGGTGGGAAATGCAGCAGGGCCTGGCAGCTCCTCCTTTGTGAGCTGGGGGAGCAGCACACAATGTTTAAAATGACTTTTAGCCACCGAGGCAAGTGCTTGCCTCAATGGCTAAAAGTCAGTTTACATTGCATGCTGCTCCCCAGCGTTGGGGGGGGGGATTAGGAGAAGCAGCACACATTGTTTAAAATGACTTTTAGCTACCGACTCAAGCACTTGGCTCAGTGGCTAAAAGTATTGACCCGAATATAAGTCGAGGCCCCCTTTTTTCAGCCCAAAATTAGGGCTGAAAAACTAGGCTTATAGTCGAGTATATACAGTAAGTCTTGGCATGACTTCATCAGCATTTTCAAATTTTGAGACAGAGAAAATGAGATTAAAAACCGTGAGGAAAAAAAAAAACTATTTCTTCTGAGAAGAAACTGAAAAACTGGGAAAACATTGATTGGCAACGTTTCTGGAAAATTCAGGCTTTTCTTAGTGCCTGGAAATGTCTGGCTGGTAGAAAGTGGGGTGTGTGGGTGGGTTTACAAAGACTTCAAGGCCAAGTCAAATTGTTCAGTGGTGCTGTATTAATTGGGAAATGACTTTAGCTGTGTGAGAGTTTGGTGGGCCAAAACTATGTGAACATAGGCAGACCATCTTGAAAGGTGTAGGATCTAGAACAGTGTTGACTAACCTATGGCACGGGTGCCAAAGGTGGCACTTGGAGCCCTTTCTGTGGGCAACCGACTTAGACCCACCACAGCCACCTGTATTCAGGCTTAATTGCTGTATTGGCAGTTTGCAAAAATTAGTGGGTTTTGAATCGCAGTTTGGGCACTTGGTCTCTAAAACAGTGTTTTTCAACCGGTGTTCCGTGGCACATTACTGTGCCGCGAGATGTTGGCTGGTGTGCCGTGGCGGTCAAAGAGAGACCGGCCAGAGCGCGGCAAGGCTGCAAGCCTCGCCGCTGCTGCTGCCGGTCACGGGTGGTCCGCCGCCGCCGCGGCCACCGCTCGCCTCGCTGGGCAAGGCCCCGATGCTCGGCTGCGCGGACAGAGCCAGGAGCCCTCCCCCGGTAAGGCAAAGGAGCCTCAAAAGGGGTGGGGGGGGCACCGGCTGGAGCGGACAAACCGCACGTCCGGAGCAGCTAAAAATCTTGCCGCCAACCACCCAGAGACTACTTGAAGTGGTATGGAGCGGTATATAAGCAGAACACACACACACACACACACACACACACACACACACACACACACACACACACACACACACACACACACACATGCACCCCCTTGGCGCGGGTGAAGTGAAGGGGACCCAGGTGGTGGGAAACGACGGATTGAGGGTGGGGAGGGGGGGAGAAGATGCTTGGACAGCCGGATGTGCCATGAATAGTTGGAGGAGGGGTGGGCGACTGGGGTGGGGGTGGGGGTGGGTAAGGCGCGCCAGCATTCCGAATGACGGAATGAATGAATGAATGATGGGAAGCCCACGGAGGAGGAGGAGGAGGAGGAGGAGGAGGAGGAGGAGGAGGAGGAGGAGGAGGAAGGGTGGGAAGGCGCGCCAGCAGGAGGAACAACCCCCCCCGGCGGAGGAAGCGAATTACTGTTTATATATAGTCAATATAGGCACAGAGTTAAATTTTTTAACATTTTCTAATGGTGGTGTGCCTCGTGATTTTTTTCATGAAACAAGTGTGCCTTGGCCCAAAAAAGGTTGGAAAACACTGCTCTAAAAGGTTTGCTATCACTGGTCTACAATGTGATAAGACATAAAAAGACGTTAAAAAGTTACTTTAGTTATATATTAGGAAGTGCTGTGCTCAGCTGCTGTTCTGTACTGCATGTGCTCTGAGGGTATGATGATGCTACACTAGTTTATAAGTATAGTAATACCTTGCTTTATGAGCATAATTCATTCCAGAAACATGCTTGTAAACCAAAACACTCTTACATCAAACAAATTTCCTCATAAGAAATAATGGAATCTCAGATGATTCATTTGGGGTTCCATAGACCACATACAGTACGCACAAAATGTCCAAACTCACAAAAGAAGTTGGCTAGAAGTCCACCTCCATTTCATGATTTAGGTACCTAGCTGTGGAATCTGCTCTGCTTGAAACTAACAACTGGATTTTACTCTGTATTTTAATGTGACAATAATAAAGTGCAATTTGTAGTCATAGACACACTTGACCAGCTGCCCCATGATTAGAAATGGCTTGAAGGAATAAGACTGTTGAAACAAATATAAATATAAATATAAAAACCCTAACCCTCACTCCCCTTTGAAAACGTTCCTGGCTAGTGCAAGGGAGACCTTGGTTCCTCTCTCCTCCCTCTGCTTTAGAGGCTGCCTGAGACAGAATGTTCCAGGTAGACATGGTCACGACTCGGCGAAATTGTCGTTTCCATTTTCGGTTATCGTTTCCGTTACGTAACGGAAATGGTAACTATAATTAAGCCGTCAGAACTCAAACTTGAACCAAAAAAAGAAAAATTTGGTCGGGTTTTTCGTTTCCGTTTGTGGCATCGTGGCGATCGCGCAATGCGAAGCACAGAAAAAGTTTTTAAAAGTTTTTTTTTTAAAAAAACTGACTCCCGGCCAAAAAAGCAGGCGAAAATATGCCTGCCTGAGGCTTTGCCACCTACCAGAGGGGTGGTTTCTGGGGGGTCCCTGGCCTCCCCCCCTCTTCTTCTGTCCTGGGCTGCTTGCACCAGGCTGGGGGGGGGGGGTCATCCTCGTCATATCACCACATGCCATGCGGTGGGGGGGGATCCAAAATGGTGACCACAATTTTTCTTTTGAAATCATGGTAAAAAAACACACCAAATCACCACAGAAACATGTGAAATTTATTTATTTTAAATGGCTGAATTTTAATAGTAGCAGCAGTGGGTTTTTTTTATAGCAATAAAACGTTGTATTGGTTTTATTTTATTTTATTTTATTATTTATTTTTTTTAGACCTGCCCATTTGGGCTGGGCATGGGATGGGACCATGCAAATTGTTTGAACCATTCCACCAATGGCATCGCCAGGTTTTTGACTGCCACTTCTGGATGTCTTGGAGGGCATAAAAAGCCGAGGCACCTTCCAGAAATCGCAGTCGGGTGTATGGATGTGGTTGAGGGAGGAGGGCTGGCTGCTGGTACTGGTGTGATCCGATCAAGATTGAGGAGGGAGGCTGGAGGCTTTAGGATTTAAGTTAGGCAGGCAGGGAGGGAATTGAATTTAGAAAATAATTTCTTTGATTCCCTGCAGCTTTGTCTGCTGAAGGGAATGGCAGTTTATTCTTTATTTCTTCTCTCGCAGTTTGTGAGGATTTTTTTCCGATATTGGATAAAGGGGGAGGTTTGACTGGGAGTGGGAGGTGTGGATTTATTTTAAATATATATTATATACTACCATTTATTTTCTATTTTCCCAACTTCAATTTGCTTGCACACACACACATTTGGGGTGCAAGCCAAGAACAGAACCTCTATCCTAAGTGATATCCTAACTGCCCACTCGCCCATCCGCCCGCGCCGCCACCTGCCTGCGGCCCGCGCCGCCGCTTGCCCGCTCACCTGCTCCCCGCTCCGCCCCCGCCTAGGGCGCAGAAACACCTAGCGCCGGCCCTGATTGCGGGGCGCCCCTATGCTCTGGGAAGCCAAATCACGCTAAATCGTGGTGGAAACTACAAACGACAAACGACAAACAGAAACGACAAATTTTTGAAAAAATTTGCGACAAACGGAAACGACCCGAAATGGACCCGTTCTGATAAATGAAAAGTCGAAAGGTCATTTTTTCTGGTCGTGCCCATGTCTAGTTCCAGGCAACCACCTGCAATTCAGCAGGGAGAGGGAGGGAAAGACAGCCACCATTGGCTGACTTGTGATTATGTGACCTGCTCCAGTGCTTGTATGTCAAGACATTGCTTGTTGATGAAGGCAAATTTTAGAAGGAATGTTTGCTTGTCTTATGTCTGTGAAGATTCTCAGTCATCCAGGTGAGTTTATCTGGAAAATGAGTAATAGAAACTGGACTTCTTTTCTTGAGAGATATGTATCGCTACTCATCCAAACAGCTCATAAGATGAACAATGGCCTGAATAGGCTCATTAGGTGGACAATGGCCTATTTCTTATTTCTTATGAGCCTATTTCAGATCAGGGTAACATGAGGTCAAAGTGAACTATAAAATGGAGGACTCCCAACTAGCTTTCCACAGAATGACAAAGCTGTATGGATGAGCAGCAAAATGTATCAATCTCTAAAGAAAATAAGTCCAGTTGCTGTGACTCAATCTCCAGATGTTTGCTTGTCTTGCAAAACATTCTTAAACCAAGTTACTTTTAAACCAAGCTATTGCTGTACTAGATAGTTTAGTTCACTTTTTTACTTTATTGTGTGTTTCCTCTGTACTTCACCTGTCTCAGGCTTTAATTGTTTGCCTCAGAATATTTTTACAACTTTTTGGAACTTTTTGGAACTTTTGTCTTTTTTTACATTTTTCACTATTTTTAGTAAAATATAATTTTTTACATTTAATTGTCTCAGTTTTATGGTACTTAAACCCAGGTCTTGGCCATCTACTGAGAGCTGATTGTTTTTATGGATGTGGTAGGGGCTCCGACTTGGAGCACTGGCATGAGGGTCTCAAGGCCTTAAACTTCTGTATTTTTGGAACTTCTTGAATGCACTTGAAACCAAGTCAGACAAGAGTGTTGGAAGGTACAAAGATCAGGCAGGTTCCCTAGCCATCACCACATTTAAATTTCCTAGTCTCACCTACTCCAGGGTTAGGAGGGTAGTGTGGTTCCAGGAAACTCCCTTAACCAAGATGGTCTCATATTTTTCAACCTAGTTTTCAGTAGATCGGAGACATCCAGCTTGCACCTACTGAAAGACTGTTTTTCTGTGCAGCCATTTAGAATAAAATATATTAGACAAAGTACAAGGGTCATGACTACAAAATTGACACAATAATGACTGAGCTTAGTGACACAAATAAGAACCCTTGTATTAAACATCTAGACAGTAGTGTAATTTGTTATTATTGAGTAGAATTAGGATACATGATAGTTTTTATTAAGTGGAGCTAGACATATGAAGATTCATTTGATCTTTAAAAGGGGAACTAGAAAAAGAATTTCAAGAATCAGAGAGAATGAAGGGGCCAATAAACTGTGGAATCTTCCTGAATGCGACAGGCCGATTCTCAATGGTGTGACAGAAAGATGTTGTACAGTCAGGTATCATGTGTGTTACACAAACAGCTCTGTTTCTCATATTTAATTCATACATACAAGACTAGAGGTGGATCTTCCATGACAAAGTGAAAAGACCCAACACCTGAAAGGGCCTCTCCATGTAATTCATCTTCTTTCAGTGCTGCCAAAACAGACCCTCTCGAATGCAAATTAATTGTGTTTCCAAAAGAAGAGGTACAAACAAGTTTCATGTCTCTTTCATGTTCCCTCTTTTACATAACAGTTTGAACCCATTTAACTGTCTCAGATTGAATGAGAAATTGTAAGGGCCATCTTCAACCAGCCAGGAAAGTGGGTGGGAAGTTTAAATCTGTAAAAAGGCCTGGAATCCAGTGAGGAGTGTTCTTTTTTTTTCAGACTGTGTGATCATTGTGTGTAGATCTCCTTATACCCTCCATCTTGGACCCTTATTCCTCCACGTCCACTAAAATCCACTGCAAAGTGCTCTCCGATACGGAGCATAAAATCATTATCCCACATCCTGCAAACTTTAATAAAAATATATACAAAGTGCGACCACAACCCCTGAAGCACAACTCAGAGTGTTTTACAAGTACCTGGCCTCAGAGTGGTAAAGTTCTTGTTGCTGTTCCAATGCAAATTTTAAACTGGAACACAAACCTGTGGGAACTCGTTAAATCTGCAGCAAAACCATTTCACTGCCTCTTCAGCATCTTCCTGTGCATTTTTGAAGTACTTTCTACAGTCAATCAGTACAGCAGTATCTTACGATCATTTTTACATGAGTAAATCGTTCCCCATTGCACTTATTTCCATTTACAAATACTTAAGCCATTATGCATGGGAAAAAGCAAGAGAGAGAGAGAGAGAGAGAGAGAGAGAGAGAGAGAGAGAGAGAGAGAGAGAGGTGTATTTGGCAATTGATATATGATACCTAAATGTCTATATATTGGTATACCAACACAGCAGATTGTTTTTTAACAAAATAAAAGAGCACAGCAAAAATAACAACAAAAATTAAATTTTGATGTGGACCCCATACATGGGGTCACATAAGGTATGGAACATTAAAATGCATTCCTGGGGATGCATTTACCATGTTTTCTACTAGGTGACTGCAACAAAATAAAATACACATTTTACTTTGATGTGGTACAAAGTTGACGTGGGGTAAAAGCCTTGGATTGTTGATTGCCTGTTTGTTGTGTTATGAAGTTGAACCCCTTCCTCCTTTTATTTGTCTTGTTGCCTTTATACTTGGGGATATTTGTTCCCCATTTCTTCAGATTATTTCTGCTGCCACTGCCAGGTGGTTTGTATGTGCTAGCACACCTCCTTTTGGCTCACTCTTAATTTCTTTGGTGAGTCCCCCTCTCCACTGTTTGTTTGTTTGTTTTTTGGTCCTTTCCTTTATTGAATTATTTTGCCTAGCCTGCCTGCTGGATGTTAAAAGGAGAAGGCACCAAGTGATAAGTGAAAGAGAATTATCTCCATATTCTGCTAATTTCAGTGGGGGAGCTTAGTGTGTATTCTTTGTTTTTATTTGCTTTCTTGTTTACTTACATTTCTTGGTTTTGGGAGAGAGGTCTCTATGTGAGTGTGCATGTTTATTAACTATTTAATTTTCTTGAGGTTGCTTTCCCTGTTTGCTTTGTTTTTTTTAAATTGCTTTTTAAAAAATACTGTGCATTTTTTCTGTCAAAGGTATATATGATGGCGGATTTTGAGAAGTCTGCTCTGTTTGCTTCTGTCGGATAGGTGGGCCAGTGAGGTGGACTTTCTGACTCTTCTTGTGCCAGTGTGGACTGTGTGAGTAGTGGACTGTGCATGAGGACAGTCCAGGGCATTTTTTCTTGCTGTTCATGGTGATTCCATATCTTATGGGTTACTTTCCTTTGTAGGTATGTCTGATTGCTGTGCAGACAGTGCCTGGCTGTCTGGTTCCCTTCTCCCCACCCCATGCAGCCAAATTAGTTGATGATGCCTGGGCCCAGGAGATCCCTACTGTGCTGGGTGCAGGGCTGGTGCTAGGTGTTTTTGCGCCCTAGGTGAGGGGCGGAGGGTGGGGTAGATGGTGGGCGGGCAGGACAGGGAGCGGGACGGGGTGGCGGGGTGGACTGGGTGGTGGCGGATGGGTGGTGGGGTGGCGGGGAGGCGGTGGGGGGTGAAGGTGGCAGATGGCGGGGGATGGTGACAGGCGTGGGGGGCAGCGATGGGTGAAGGGGGCGAAGGGGGGCAGTGGCGGGCAGCAATGGGCAGACGGCGATGGGTGGCTGGCGGGCGGTGGGGGGACGGCCAGCAGTGGCCAGCAGCAGGGAGGTGGGGGCGGCAGGCTGTCCAGTGCCCTCTCTCCATTTTGGTGCCCTAGGCAACTGCCTAGTTCGCCTTAATGAAAGCGTCGGCCCTGGCTGGGTGAGTAACATTGAACTCCTAGTATTGAATAGAATAGAGTTTTTATTGTCATCATGCATATGCAAGATATGCACAACGAAATCAGAGTGCTGTTCCACAACACACTCTAAACAAGGAACCATACAAAACACATAAAACACATAAAATACCATAGAAGATATTAAAAACTCTTAAAATTGCTTACAAAATTTACACTACTTAAAAACTGATTAGGATGTTGCTAAAACTGTCGCGTTTAACTTGGATACTGCTCTGGGATAAAAACTGTTCTTTAGTCTATTTGTCCTTGACCTAAGAGTCCTATATCTCCTGCCAGACGGCAGCAGTTCAAAAAATTGGTGGCCAGGCTGTGAAGGGTCTCTCAGAATTCTACATGTCTTCCTCAAGCATCTGGAGTTGTATAGTTCTTCCAAAGGAGGAAGAGGACAGCCCACTATCCTCTCAGCAGTGTTTATAACCCTCTGGAGTGCCCTTCTATCTGCCACTGTGCAACTGGCGAACCAGACACAGAAGCAGTAAGTGATAGTGCTTTCTATAAAGCCCCGGTAGAAGGTTACCAACAGTTTCTTGGACAGTTGTTCCCTCCTGAGCAGTCTCAGAAGATATAATCTCTGTTGGGCCTTCTTAACCAGTGCTTCTGTGTTGGCACTCCAGGTCAAATCCTCCTGTAGAATGACTCCTAATATCCTACTGTCTTATTGTTTTCTCTTTTCTAATTTTTGGAAACTTCATTGCGTTTTGAAATGTGAGGGGTTGAGATTGTGTGCATGGAACTGGTGGTGGTGGTGAGTATCCTGACTGAAGAAGTGTCTTTGTGTGGTTTCTATTAATGATGTGAACTGGGCAGTGGGGACCACTAGAGGTTTTTGCTGCTTTTTTTCTTCTGGAGTGATTTTTTTTCCTTGCTGCTCTACACTGTTTTGCATGATGATGATGTGATAATATATAAACTAATGCCCGTATACTTGCTGATGAAATCTCTTTCCCTTTTGTTGCCTGCTGCCAATGATGAAGAAGAAGAAGACGACAATGAAGGTTCCAATGTAAATTAGTGACTATGTAGATCTGATGATGATTTTAATGGAAAAGACTTTTAATTTTTTCAGCCAGTGTAGACTGTTGATAATGTACTCTAGTGAATTTCATTTTTATTAGAAATTTTCAAAATCTGCAAAAATTATCAAATATCTTGGTGAATTTAATGGAAAGCTTTTTTTATTTCTTTCATATAAAACTGAATGAAGAAACTGAATGAAATGAATTAATGAAAATTGGAGTGCCAAAAATAGATAGGAAACTGGCATAGATGCCCATCCCTGATAGGTTCATTCATAGTCATTGTATCATGAGTCCCATCCAGTTCAGCTGTACTTTCAGATGGCCAATCAGAATAGGAAAATTGAGCCCAATAGTTATAGCATAATATATAGGAGAGAGCTGGTGTGATGTAGTGGCTACAGCAATAGTCCCACTATAGAGTGAGGTATAAACTGACCAGGCTGTGAATTTAGAATCAGTGGCATAGCATATATGCTTTTTAAAGATGGCTCAGCAATGAGGCATTATTTCACTAAACTGTTGTGTAATTTAAAAGAGCCAATGCATAACATATAGAATGAAGAGAGCAAGAATACTAGAGTCACATTGTGAAAGACAAAATGTGCATTATTACAATTGTCTAAAAGTTGAGTCATGGCAACTGAACTTCTTTTCTTGAGAGATTGAAACATTTCGCTGCTCATCCAAACAGCTTCGTCAGTTTGGTGAAAGCTAGTTGCAAGGCATCCATTTTGTAATTCACCTCATGTCACCCTGGTCTGAAATAGGCTCATAAGATGAACAATGTCCTGAAGAGGGTCATTAGGTGGACAATGCCCCACCTTTACAACCTTCCCAACACCCATAAAGTATGAGTCATTAGCCATGGCCTTGTTGGTGAAGGTGTGAAGTATTTCTGATTTGTCTGGAGATTGTTGAAATCACTTTCTGATAAGTAGCAGACAAATTGTGCCTGAGGCCGCCACCTCTGTTGAGAGAGTTGTCCACCTAATGAGCCTATTGAACCTATTGTTCACCTAATGAGCCTATTCAGGCCATTGTTCATCTTATGAGCCTATTTCAAACCAGGGTGACATGAAGTCAAAGTGAACTACAAAATGGAGGACTCACAACCAGCATTCCTCAGACTGACTTAGCTGTTTGGATGAATAACGGAACGTTTCAATCTCTCAAGAAAAGAAGTCCAGTTGCCATGACTCAACTTCCAGATAAAGTCACCTGGATGATTGAGAATCTTCCCAGACATTATTAAAGTTGGTTATTCAGGGTGAAATGGATAAGAAAGGTAATAGAGAAAGGGGAAAACTCTATAGGCAGACGTTTGGAGAATAATTCAGATTAGACATGGGCACGACTAGGCAAAATTGTCGTTTCCGTTTTCGGTTCTCATTATCGTTACATAACGGGTAACAGTAACGAGAATTACTCCGCTCCAGCTCGAACCCGAACCGAAAAAGAAAAATTGGTTCTGATTTTTCGTTGTCGTTCATGGCATTACGGCGATCGCGCGATGCCAAGCAGCACAGAAAAAAGTTTTAAAAATTAAAAAAAACCCTGATTCCTGGCCATAAAAGCAGGCGAAAATATGCCTGCCTCAGTGAGGGCACCTACCGAGGGATGGTTTCTGGGGGGGGGTCCCGGCCTCCCCCCCCTCCTGTCCTGGGCTGCTTGCACCAGGCTGGGGGGGTCATGCTCGTCGTCTCCATTTGCCATGCGGTGGGGGGGGGAACCAAAATGGCAACCACAATTTTTCTTTTGAAATCATGGTCCAAAAACCCACCAAAGCACCACAGAAACATGTGAAAATTAGATATTTTAAATGCCTGAATTTTTATAGTAGCAGCAGTGGGTTTTTTATAGCAATAAAACGTATTGATTTTATTTTATTTTATTTTATTTTATTTTTATTTTTTACACCTGCGCACGCGCAATGATGGGCTGCCCATGGGATGGGACCATGCAAATTTTTGGAGCCATTCCACCAATCGCATGGCCAGGTTTTGCTGAGACTTCTGGATGTGCCAGAGAGGGCATAAAAAGCCCACCAACCCCAACCCTAACCCTAACCCTAGCCCTAACCCTAACCCTAACCCTAACCTGAACCATTACCCTAAGCCTAGCCCTTACCCTAACCCCAACCCTAACCCAGATTCGTACGCAAGTACATTTCCCTTCTTAGTGGGTCAGAGTGATGCACTCCCTCCCTCCCTAAGCGTAACCTGTATGGCAGTACGCCAGTATGCTTTCCTTCTTAGTGAGTCAGAGAAGCGCCGACGAGGTTCCTCTGATACACTAACCCCCACCCTAACATAATGCTCTTAGTGAGACAGAGAAGTGCCGACGAGGTTTCCTGTCACACTAACAACCCCAACATAATGTATAACGGCGGCTACACATTACGCTCCCTAAACCACTGTACAAACGACAGACGACAAATGGAAACGACAAATTTTTGAAAAATTTCGTGACAAACGGAAATGACCTGAAACGGGCCCGTCCCGACAAACGACAACTCGAAACGTAATTTTTTCTGATCGTGCCCATCTCTAATTCCGATATCATTACTGGCTGCATCCAAAATCAAATAGCTGTGATGAAATTGAGCTGATAGGAGAGAAACCACAAGAAGATTATATTATATTGTTTATAATATTTTACCATATTTGATAAACTTCATAATTGTTATTTTGATCTGCTGCTCTACCTATTTGTCTTTCATTCCATTTTTAAAAAATAAAATTTATACTTTTATAAAAGCAACAGAGATGTTATTTGTTCAGAGTTTGTTAGGGTCATGTTTTATTTTAATTCAGCAGCAATAAACTTAATGAACTACAATAATTGGTACAATAAAATTGCATGCAAGTGCAATATACACAGAGCACAAATACCAAGTGCCCTTAGGCAGCTGTAATAATAATCTGCAGAGATGCTTTCACCAAACAGCTTCCACATCTTTTGCTCAGAAAAGCGCTGCAAAATTGTTTAGATGGAGCCTAGTCCCTGCTGAGGTCAGTGGTGAAACTCACTACTAGCAGACTTTCAGCAGTAATGGTTTTATTTATTATGTTTCCTGATCTGTTTTATGGAGAGTCATAATGTTAATCAAGCTGTTCCTTTTGCAGGCACTAGTTATTTACATCTGAGCTAAGCAAGGTCACAGCCAAGTCTACATTAAGTACTTCTAGGCATTTTTAAAAAATTGTTATTATTTGGACAGATTTCAAAAAGGTAGCGGTGTAACAGTGTTTCAGCACGTGTAACAAAACCATAATCAAAGTATTGTAGCACCTTGGGCTACCTGATATACAGTATTTCAGTGTGAACTTTCGTGAGTCAGTGTGAACTTTCATGAGTCAAAAGTGTTTTTGGTTTGGGTTTGGGTTTGTTCCACAGATGAAGATATTTCATTATGTATATCACCCTTCAATTGAATTTCCTGGCCATCTAAATATTTTATTGGATTTCAATGCCATGGTACCTAAAAAAATTAGTACTTATCTTTACTTTCTACCATTACTTTAAAAGTCATTTATTGTTGATACTTTTTACAGTGTTTGGAAAGTAACTCACTGCCCTGCTTGTTTTTTCATTATTTATAAAGTCCTTTTAGATAAGAGTATGGCCAAAGAGTTAGAAACAAATCCTATCAACATATCTCTAAAAATCTCTTTAAAGTGACATTAAACATTATGTTTAAAAGTAGTTACCAAATGTTACTTGTTTGCACCAGTAATTTTATTCATACCTATGATAATAAATTTGAAATAGAATTTATATCTTTGTTATCCCAACAGTTAAAAAAAACTAAATACATTTAGAAACATTATTTGCTACTTTTCACTTCCAAAATTTATAGTGTCAACTTGTTCCTCAATGTAAGACTTGCATCAGATTTTAATTTTTTAAAAAATTGACAGGTAGAAAGATGCCGTGATGTCATATATGTAATGCAGGATTATATTGTTCCTTTGTATATTGTGTACCTTTTAACCTTTACCTGCCCTCATATATCAGTTAATAATATACTGCTTATTTTTCTATTAGGTTTACACCTTGAAGGTACTTTACAGTTACATGTTTGTGGCTGGCTGGCTGGGAGGTATCTTACATGAATTTCCTTCTAATACCTTGGGTTTTGATACTAATTCATTCCTTTTACTTGCTACCATTGTAGTGATACAGGTTTCCAGGATCATCTCTCCAGAGAGAGAAGTCCAAGGAATAGTTGATGGCTGATTTACAAAAAGGTTGCCAGTCCACAGAAGTCGTCTCTGCTTTGAGCTGCAATGATTTCTGTGGGTGGACAAGTGGGTGAAAGTCCATGTTCATAGCTTCTTTGCAGGGTATTTGCATTAATGCAGGCAGTTATGCAGAACTGCTCTTGGCATTTGCAACAAACCATGTTGAAGCGGGTATTGTGAGTTTTTTGGGCTATTTGGCCATGTTCCGGAAGTTTTTCTTCATGCTGGGGAAGTTTACCTGTCGTTCTGTGACATATTGATACTTCCATGCTATAGATCATCAATGAAAACTGGAATTCTATCTTCTTCAGTATCCATACACGAGAGATGCACCTACTTAGAGTTCACAATTTATGTACATTTTCATTGTGCATATCTTGCATATGCATAATGACAATAAAACTGTATTCTATTCTATTCTATTCTATTCTATTCTATTCTATTCTATTCTATTCTATTCCTTCATAATTTCCTCTGGCTTCACAGCCCGAATGGTTTTATTTCAGAGTAACATCTAAAGGGCATTTGTTGACTCACAGAAGAAAGACAAAATCATGTCACACTTATAGCATCAATCATGGAACCTCACTATATCACATAATTGTTGTGATGACAAACTGGAGAGGAGGAAAATTATGAATGCCACCCAGAGCTTATGGAAGGAAAGTGATATCACTATAACAGTTAATAAGCAAGTAATAAATGTGTGCATACATGCAAGATATGCTGACAGCTTTTTTCCAGGAAGATAACTGGAAAAGCCCAAGTACATTTGCAGACCGTAGGATTGCTGCCTTTCCCCATCATTGTATATTCTCCCACTGGTCTTCACATTTAATGTTATGTATTTTTATGAACTTGGGAATTTCTTCTGGCTGTGCCAATTAAGTCATGAAAGGTATTCCTGTGAAAATGTTGCAGAGAGATGCTCACACAGGCTTTAGGGGGAAAGTTCATGTTTCAGTGAGGTTCTCATGGAGAAATCCCTGTTATCCTTCCCTTTTACGAGGTAGAAGGTGCAGGCAGTTGAGAAAGTAAGCATGGAAGAATCGTAAAGATTTTTCACCTTGAGATTACAAGTGTCTGTATGAAGAAAGAAAGGGAAAACTTTCGAAGGTGGGCAAAGCAAGAAGGCAAATATGAACACAGTCCGAAAAAGCTGAGTATCCAAGTTGCTGCATATGACTTTAGATGTTAAGAAAGACAGAAGTGTGAGCATCACATCAGTGCAATGCTGCAATATCCATTTCAGGGATTTTCCTATTTCTTTCTTGGAACAAGTATTGCATCTTAGATGCCTAGTCATACCAAAGCAAGATCTAATGAAAGCAATTCTCTGTCTCTTCTACTGTGATGAATTGGGGGCGGAGGGTGGGGAAGAACCATGACCAAAACTTTAAAAACAAATTATATGAAAATATGCTGTGGATTTTTTTTAGAAAAGCTTAGGATTCTTTCCTAGGAAAAGAAATTCTGATAACTAGATAGAGATAATACCTCTAATAAGAAATGATGCCACATCTGTGTTTCAGTAGAAACACCATATAAGAAGTCAAGTTGTAAATAAACTGAAATTATTGGAAAAGAGCTTTTAAACAGATCATTGGTTTTCCTGTCCAGCTTTAAGAACATAAGAACATAAGAAGAGCCATTCTGGATCAGGCCAAAGGCCCATCTAGTCCAGCTTTCTGTATCTCACAGTGGCCCCACCAGTTGCGTCTGGGAGCACACAAGACTAGATATCTGTCTCCTGATACCACTCTGCATCTGGCCGTTGAAGTACCCTGGTTTTAAGCCTGGAGATTACACATCTCCATCATGAATTGTAACCTGTGATGGACTTTTCCTCCAGGAATCTGTCCAATCCCCTTTTGAAGGCATCCAGGCCAGATGCCATCACCACATCCTGTGGCAGGGTGTTCCACAGACTAACAACATGCTAGGTGAAAAAATATTTTCTTTTGTCCATTCTTTCTCTCCCAGCCCTCAATTTGAGTGTATGTCCCCTAGTTCTGGTATTTTGTGAGAGGGAGAAGAGCATCCCTCTATCCACTTTACTCTTAGTTTTTTTTTTCGCCATCGTTTTTACATTTGCTGGTTATCAATGCCTCCATTTTTAACTGTTAGGATCCACATTTGGAGTGCTGGGATGCATCAGGAGGCATTAGGATCTTTATTTATATTGTTTATATTGTGTTTGATGTGGTTTTAATTTTTGTATTTCTATCTTGTCTGTTAGCGTTTCTACGCTTTTGTTCGCCGCTTAGAGTCCTATTTTAGAAGATAAGCGGGATATAAATATAATAATAAAAAAATGCCCTGCATTATTTTGTACGTCTCAATCATATCCCCCCTCAGGGGCCTTTTTTCCAGACTAAAGAGCCCCAAATGTGTTAGCCTTTCTTCATAAGAGAGGTGCCCCAGCCCAGTAATCATTTTAGTCACTCTCTTCTGCACCTTTTCCAGTTCCACTATGGCTGCGGTCTCACCTGGTTTTGATCCTGATCTTTGGAAGGTCCGGCTTTTCCTCTTGATCCCGTTACGTGATTTATTATGTGGGTCAGGAGTTCCCACGTACAAAGCTGGTTTTTATTATTTTAAAGTGCAGTTCAGCCCCCTTGGCCAGCAGGTGGTGCTAGCATTTGAAATAAATGGACCACTTGGCTGGGGGAAATTAATCAAAGGACACACGAAGGAGCTTCCTTTTTCTCCGGGGTTGCCGGGGAATTTTAAAAAGCAGCGCCGATCAGCCTGTCAGTGCTCTGAGAAAAAAAAGAAGAAACCCGGATAATCTGCGTGGTCCCACAACCTCTGCCTCAGTAAAAGGTGGATTTTTAAGCGAGGCAGAAAATACCCTACCTCTCCGGTAAGTCAAAGAAACCTCGCTTAAAGGGGCATTACCGGGTTTTCTTTTCTCCCCCCCCCCAAAAGCCCCATGGCCGTGGGGATGGCATTTTGGGGCACAATTTATTTAGGAATTTAAACTGCTTTTAAAGGGACGTGGGACTGGGGCCTATGTCTTTCTTGAGACGCGGTGACCAGAATTGTACACAATACTTCAGGTGCGGCCTAACTATCTTTTTGTATAATGGCATTATAATGTTGGCTCTTCAGGTTGGACCATGAGGACACAATGCAGAGCCCCCCATTCCCTACCCAATGGGAAATTAAAGAAGAATGGTCAGGAAATGTAAAATACTAACTCCTATCTATCACCCACAAATAAGGAAAAGGAATATTCACTCAAAAAAACCTACAACCAGATCACTCTTACTATGCTTTGTGTACCCCAAAGTTCCAGGGAGCTAAAGCTTTTAAAGTTTGTAGTAAGGAGCAAGTGATACTTTTTTGATACTATTTGCCAATATTTATTTACTCTAAATCTGCCTCCTATTTGCCTCTGGAAATACTTCTTACAATAAATAAGAATTGATAACCCCAACCAGTAGTAAGTTGCAGGCCTGTTAAAGCAAAAGGGACACAGTGAGTCAACACCTATGTACTTCCAATGATTTGGTAGTTGTCTAGTTGTGACTTATTGCTGCTTTTCAGCCAAGATGTCCAGGGGCAGTAAAGCAGTCAGATGTGAGTAATTTCCAATAGGAAAATCCATTAGGGCTCTCAAAGGGTTGGGGTTGTGTCCGCTGTACTTTCTGAATCAGGGCCCCATATCAGTTCTTATTCCAAAATAACAGGTTAAGCATGCTTTTTAAAATGTATGACAGGTATAGATTGTATCTCATTCTGAAAGAAGGAAGAGGGAGAGAGCCAATAGTTATCTATTCCATTGTAGAACTTTTAAACACCACCAGAGGCCAAACTTCATCCCATATACTTTATTTCATGTAATCAGTTTAGATATAAAGCCTAACATATAGTGTTAAACAGATACTGCAGGAGAGTAAGAGTAGGAAGTTATGTGTTCTTGTGGATATGGAATTTACCAAGCATGAAGGTAGTTAGTGACTTTGGATATATTCAAGCAAAGACAGTTACCTCTGTTTTATTCACACATGCATGTGCACCTCCTGATCTCCTAAATATGTACCCAATGCATGGAATTTTTTCACATTTAAAAATGCTGGGTTAAAACACTAATAAATAATTTAGAATATTCAGTCCATAGAAGAAACAGCACAATTGGCAAAAGACTGCTAATTTACTCTCAGGTTCGATTCCTTGAGGGAAAAAGAGAGAGAAATGCAGATATGTTACCAGATTACTCCGTTTATGGTAAATCTGAGCTGAATGATTCATTTAATGATTCACCGACGTCTCATTTACTTCTGTAAAGTTCAATGGTTCTGAGCCCACTTTTACGTCAGATCCAACCTATCAATCTGTCTCATTGCTATGAAAATCTGTACAAAACAGCAAAGACATATGAATGGTCAGAATATTTAACACCAAGTATACTTGGACCCATGAGAACCTATGGGTTATTTTTTGAGCAAATATGGCAATTAGGCCTAGATTTGATTACTACAGTTAACACATCACAAACCTTAGATTGCCCTTGTATGAGTTTGCTGAGTTCTTTATTTTGCATGTTAGTTTCCAATCAGTCACTAGGAGATACAGGGGCTTCATTTGGAATTCTGATTGTTGTTTGACTGTAGTGTGTGCCTTTAGAGAAAACATTGTATGTAATAACAGGAAGTATAAGTGATTTGACTACCGTTTCATCATGTGAATTGACTTCCAGTTTTATTGATTCACTACTCCGTGCTACCCTAATTCTGGGTGGTAATGGTTTAAATAGTTGTTTGGAATAACAAGGCAGGTAATAAGGAAAGATTTTATGGTGGAGTGTGTATGTAGCAATGTGTAATTTGTTTTATTAATTAAGTGCTAACTATATATTTAGTTTGGAATGAACATATCCACTCAATATTTTATTACACTAGAAAGGTTCAAACAATATTTTGAACGATGTCACATTTAGTTAACAGGTATGCTTGCAGCTGGCCTATCCATTAGACAGATTAGGTGGCGTCCAACAAGAGCAGTTTGGCAGGGGAGAGTTTGGCTCTAATCATGTTTGTAATCATGGATGGTCAGAAAGCCTCCAACACTCACCACCAGGATGAAAACATGGGTGGCACCCATGCTCTTGTTAATTATTTTTATGATAGATGAGCCACAATCAAATTTGCAGCTTGTTTCATTCCAATATCAGTGATGGTTAGCAATGATTAGGGTGTATTTTGATATATGCTCCTGATAAAATTGACACAACATGGAGAATCAGAAGCTGGTAGAACCATAAATAGTCTACCTTTATCCCATAAATAGTTTCTTGAAAAATATGGCTGAGACAGATTGATCCGCTTTATTTAATAATGTCAGTGGCGTGGAAATGCAAATGAATAATGATCTCTTTTACCCTGAACAGCAGTTATCAAAAAGAACTAAATACAAAGGCATAACTGTGATAGAGGACAACGTTTTGCTAACCATCGTATACAATAATTTATTATAATGATATCCAGCCAATGTTGTAAGTATGTTGAGAGAATTATATCCTATAGCCAAAAATATATCATTGATAGTATTGCTTTTTTTACCCCGATGGACCTCTTCCAGCTTGTCCTAATGGGAATGTAAGCCCTAATGTGTCTAAGGGTATGCTCACATGTTGAAAAGGTGTTGGTTTTTTTGTTAAGTAACAAATTATATTGTTAGGTAATGAAATAGTAGGATGTGTTTCATTTCATTTCATAATGAAACACCAATTCCCCCTCTAGAATGAAGTACATATGGATCACAGCCATATTTCAGCATGGAAATGGCAGGGTTAGCTTCTTCAAGCGCTTCTAGGTAAGCCCCTGAAATTTGGAAAGATTTGGGGGTCAGGGGGCTGAGTTATGAAGCTCCAAAGGGGGGTGCCCCTAGGAAAAAATCTTTCTAATTGGAATTAGAAGCCAAGGTGCAATGGCGCTAATCACTCACCCACAGCTTGGCTTCCGAATCCAATTTGAAAGATTTAGTATCCATAGCCTTAAGGTGAACAATGGCCTAAGGTGCTGAAACCTATAAAGAATGGGTCATTAGCTATGGCCTCAGTGGTGAGGGCTTTTTGATTTGTCTTGGTACTATTGAAAGCACACCATGATAAGTAGCAGATAGACTATGCCTGAGACTGCCACGCCTGTTGAGGGAGGGGGTTTCAGTGCCCTGACTCCTCTGTCAAACCACCTAGCTTCTCTGTCTAATATGTGTACATCCTCATCCATGAAGCGGCCACAGCACCAAGAAAACCTTTTGTAAAGGAAATAAATTGACACCAACAATCACAAGCACTGATTTGTTAAAAAACAAAATGATTCCTCATCGGTACAATTTAAGACAACCCTTCCAATGAGGGGGAAATAAGCCACTTGCCCCGGCAAATGAATCAGTGTTGGCTGTGCATTTTCCATAATGGAAAAATTATGAAACAGTCTAAAATGGCCAGATTTGTATCACTGGGGTTCTTTTGTTAGACGTGATCAATCCCTGAGTCACTGGGCAAAGAATTCTATGTGCTGCAGTCCAGCCACACCATATCCTGTTCTGCATACCAAAGTTCACACCCATTCTTTAAATCAGGTTGAATAAATGACTATGGTGATTTTAGAAGCAATACAACAGTTTATATATTGCTGCATCACTTTGCAAAGGAACACGATTCTCAATCTGTAATTAAATTTTCTTCTTGGAGCCATGGAAACATTGGGCAATCATAATTCAACTTTAGTTCAAAAATTTGTTAAACTCTGTGGTGGGGCATGGTTACACTTCTAGTTACCTGCCATCAGGGCCGGCGCATCAATTAAGGTGAACTAGACAGTTGCCTAGGGTGCCAAAATGGAGAGGGGGCACTGGCCAGCCTGCTGATCCCCCGCTGCCGCCCCCACAGCTGGCCACCGCTGTCCTCCCCCGCCCCCTGCCACCCCCACCCCCTTCGCTGCCCACCCCCATGCCCATTGCCGTCCGCCCCCGTGCCCGTCGCCGTCCCCCATAATCCGCCGCCCCTGCTGCCCCCGCCCCCCGCCGCCGCCACCGCCCACCCGCCTGCCCACCCCTTGCCTAGGGCACAGAAAAACCTAGCGCCGGTCCTGCCTGCCATAAACCTTTGGAAATAAGCAAGTTGTCAGAAAAGCTGTGTGAAAGGTACCAAGTAGTATATCTCTCCCCCCCCCCCCACACACAAACATGTTAAATATTGTAGGTTGCCTTATTCTATTAGCAATGACTGTGTTATCCCACAGGCCAGACCTGATGGTTTATAAGCTATTGCTGGCTTAGGCAAACAGAGGCTAAATATATGTCTGCTTCTCACTTCTGGGGGGCTGTCACTCTGTTCCTCCACCTCTACATTTTAATCTTCAGATGGCCTGAAGCTCAAGCAAAGTCCATCCTCTCTGTACTGCCTATTTTAAATGAGCAGCATGAGGAGGTTGAGAGGGGGAAGAGAACGACTACATTTAATACACTTGATTTAGGAAAAGAGAGTCAAGGGAAGCCCTATGGATACACAAATACAATAACACGGTGGGCTAGAGTATGAATGCTCTTGTACTATTAAAAAGACATTGTTCTGATGTGAATCTGTGCACTGCACATGCACACACACACACACACACACACACACACACACACACACACACACACACACACACACACACACACACACAAAGATGATGAACACAGTGCATCACACAGCTAAATTTAATATATGCATGGGTATGATGTTTGCAGTGCATGCATTTCAGCAGGTCCCATTAGTGTGCCTTTCCCCTCCAGTGAAAACAGAATGAACCACAGCCCCTTCTGGTTTGCATAAAGCAAACAAAATTAGATTTGCTTTGCTGAATTGAAACCCGCTTGGGACTGTGAGGCTCTCTCGGGAACAAATTACTTCAAACAATCCCTTTGTACCATAACAAAATCAAAAAATTCAGGCCAATCAACACTGCTCAAAAACCCTTAACACAAGAATTAATAATACAACCTAGTCTATTTTTATTGCTTCTCTGCGACAGATCCTTGTTTTAATGTAATTACGCTTATTTGCTGTCCACATGTTAAATCAGCTTGCATATGTTAACCAATGTGACATAAAACAACTTTCTGTGTTTCTCCGTGGCAGCCAGCTTTGTTCCTGTAGCAACGTGCTATCTATCTCTGATAAGCTAAATATAAAGCTGAATGAAACTGGATTGCAGCCCTCCTGCAAAATGGAAAATGTCATATACAGTATTTTTAGACAGATATAATAAACAATGTCAGTCTAAACATGTTTTCCAGGATGCAGGTCCCACTGAAATCAATGGCCTATCCTGCAAAGTAAGGATGATTTGGATTGGGTCATGGCAGGAAATAGTAGCAAGGCTGTCTCCCCCTCCAAAAAAAAATTAGTACTATTTGAAGCAAAATGTCTTCAGAGTGTTAATTTTATTGTAGAGCCTGTTCAAGCATTGCACAGTGTGTTTTGATCTCCAGCTTATTTCCAAAAGTACGTTCAAGATACAGATAAAGCCAACCATATAGTAAATCCCTTTTCATTCTATCCAAGGTTGTCCTGAGCAAAATGTGGGTTTCAGAAGGTTTTAGATCACTTGCAACTTTTTTTAAAGCATTACAGTGTTTGATCTTCAGCTCACTGTGAACAACAGTAGAGATGAATTTGTTATTTGTCTTGTCCATCACCAACACTTAGCCTGCTTAAACCACAGGGAGGAATATTTGGTTTTTATATGCTTAGCAAGGCTTTATGTTATTGCTTCTGTCAGTATTATAATTTCTGCCATTCCGATGTAAGTGTTATGCTGTGTTATCATCGACAGCATATAAGCGATCATAAACAATGTCTGGTCTTAATTCTCAAAGCTAACCCAACATACGATTCTTGTTAAAAAATTTAGAAGGCTGATTTTATTACTTGCTAATCAAATGATATTTCAAAAATATGGAGATCTCTATTTGCCTATTACAGCCCAGGAAGTGCTTTTTTAACAAGGTAGTGAAATAGGATGATAAAAGCCACACTCTCCACAGCAGAGAATTGTGTAGTGTGGAAGCCTACTGAACAAGCATGATGGACTATTTTTGGTTTAATTAAATATTAGATGTTAAAAGAGGTGGATTTTTTTGGTGTCATTGCAAGGAGGTGGGGAAGACAAAGGCAGAAATGATGACTTCAGTTTCCACTGGCTAACCTTCTCTCATGGGCTTATCCCACCACTTGGTGGACTTGTTGTGCATAGGATTCATATTACTTCAGTCTAAGGGGATAAATTTCTTAAGTCCTCATCCAAAAAGAAACAACATACCTTGGATCCAGACATACAGCACATTGTGAAGAATATTTATTTACGGTGGTACCTCTTAAAACAAATTTAATTGGTTCTATGGGTCAATTTGTTTTGTTTTGTTTTTAAAAATTCTCTTATGAACTGCAGTTTCCCTTAGGAAAGCATTGAAAATAGATTAATCCATTCCAGAGGCTATGGGTTGCTTTGTTTTATGAAAATTTTGTCTTATGAAATGCGGTTTCCCATAGGAATGCATTGGGAATGGATTAATTCATCCCAGAGGCTAGCATAAAGACAAAAATAACCAGGTTTTTTCCCCCTAGGTACATGTGGAACAATTGTTCGTCTTGCGAAGCATCCCATAGGAAATTTTTGTCATGCGAAGCATGCCTATACCTGGAATTTTTTTTCTTCCTACAAGTTTTTTTCCTTACGAGGCATTTGTCTTAAGAAGTACCACTGTATTTATTTATTTGACTTATTTCCTGCCCATCTAGCATCAAACAGCTACCCTGGGCTGCTTACAAAATAACAGTTAAGACAACTTTGAACACAAAACAACACATGATACATTAATAATGGCAAAATAATGACTCAAGTATCATGAACATAAACTGATAACGCATAACAATACCCTTTGGCTCCCAAAGATGGCAACAACTCAGTTGAAATTCACACAAAACGGGTCTTCTCTGCTGATCTCCTATATGAAAGAGGTAAATAATCCAACATAAACCCTTACCACCAGTCTTAATGGTACATGCCATTGCCTACAAAATCTTCATTATGTGAGTCTGCTGTGTATGTAGTTTTTCTTTACAAGAGGGAACTGTTGACAACAAACAGCCTGTTCTATTGAAACAATATCAGCTTGCCCCTTTGCAATGGCAACTGTCTTCTAGCCAAAAGGCTTGATATCTGCAAGCCACCCACATCAATCAAAAATCAGCCAGTTGGCAATTCTAGGCGAGCATTTTTTTGCTGATCCTTTGTACATATGTATTACAGCTAGAATAGCTTGACCTTGCACTAGGAAGCCGTAGCCTGTGCTTGTCAAGTGCTCTCCGCTCTCATTTTGCAGGCTTTATTCCAATGACAGCAGCTGTGAGGAGCAAGGGAAGTCATAGCTATGGGTCACATCCTGCGCTAGCTTTGTCCTGATGCAAAGTGCATCCACGTGTGCCAAGTGGGAGCGGCTGATTTTCTCAGCTCTTACACCCTACTGTTCCATACCCCACTCATTCAGGAGGAATTGGAGGAGGGCAGGTTGGGAGCATTACCCTATAGAGGACTACAGTGTCCATGCTGGGTGGGTGATTTTGCATCTGAGTTCCAACAACAAGGCCATCTTAATCACCAGTATGAAGATTTCATTTGGTCAGTAAGAAACAGAAAAATTAGTTTGCCTTGCTGCGAGTCTATGTTTTCTTTTTCAGTATACAAAACCCTCACTGGATATGACACTATAACTTATTTTTGCCTTCTACCTCTCCCTGTACATTGTTATACATGTTTGTGGAGATTCTCAGTCAACCAGGTGAGTTTATCTGGAAGTTGAGTCATGGCAACTGGACTTCTTTTTCTTGAGAGATAGAAATGTTTCACTGCTCATCCAAACAGCTTCATCAGTCTGAATACAGCCAGTGCAAGTCCTTGTTATGTAGATGAACTCTTTTGAATGCCACTCCCCCTCCAGTCACCAGTGAAGTCACTGTCGTTGTGGTCAAAGCAAAATCACTGCTTTTGCACTGACTGTTATGGAAATTTTCTGCTTTTTCCTAAGGCACAGGGAAGAGATTCCCACTTAGCTTTTGAGGAGAAATGTACTTCCCAAAAGCTTCCATGAACATCACTTTCTTTCAAAAGGTGGAGCAGGTTTCTCTGAATGTAGAATCATTTCGAAGCATCTGTTGCTATGCTGGTTCTGCAGTGTAAAAGCCAGCACCATTCAGATGCTTCTTCCATCACACATCCGTGGCATACTACCCCTATGAATTGCTGGGTCTACATTCTTGGCCATGATTGACACCAGGTGGGGGGCCTGGGTGGGGTGGTTTCACTGACCCTTTTGATTCATGCTTTTAGCACTCCCTTAAAAAAAACACCCTGGTTGCATGCTAGGTATAGTTCACAAACCTCCCCCCTTCACACCAGCAGAGTCTTTCTGTTTCCATGCAATATGTCATCACGTGATCAGTGACACAACATCTCTAATGACTTACACAAGAAAACAAATGCAGGGGCTTACTGCACGGCATACTCACCCATCAGGCTTCTTCTTTCACTGTATTTACATTTCCGCGTGTGGCACACACATGCACTCACACTGAAATGCAGAGGACAAACTGGCTTTAATTTGCTGTGAACAGAAGCTAAAAGCATTTACAAATTTGGACTAATTTACTGTTTAAACACCAATCAGCTGTTAAAGGACTTGGGAGAGTTCACAATGTAGCCAGGCTTTTTACAGCTCGGAGGGTACAGGCGCTTTTGCATACATTTACTATGTATTTAAGCTTGTGTTAAACCAAATTAGATCCCAAGGAAATCACAGTCATTCATGATTCATTGAGTCATTCATATTTGAAAGTTGTTGCTCGCTTCTGTGTATGTTCTTAGGTTGAGGGAGCGCTACCTACCAAATATATAAAGTATTATCCACGGGCAATTACCCGCTCCCACCCATCTTTCCACGGCGGCACTATTAGCAACATAAATTATTCATCTTATATAATGTCACCCACAAGTGGCGAGGTGTCATGAACGTAGCCTTTCTCTCACCCCCCCACCCCCCACACCTTCCTTAGGGGAAAAATGACCCTTTTAGATCACTAAGAGAATCGTTATCTTTTAGTATTCTGCAGCTTTGGCACCTTGGATTTCATCTGGCATTTAGTGGGGCGAACGACGCATGTAGAGAGAAGGCAGGGCTGTGTGAATTAAGAACATAACATAAGAACATAAGAAGAGCCATGCTGGATCAGGCCAACGGCCCATCTAGTCCAGCTTCCTGTATGTCACAGTGGCCCCACCAGATGCATCTGGGAGCGCACGAGACTAGATATCTGTCTCCTGATCCCACTCCCCTGCATCTGGCCCTTGAAGTACCCCAGTTATAAGCCTGGAGATTACACATCTCCATCATGGTTTGTAACCTGTGATGGACTTTTCCTCCAGGAATCTGTCCAATCCCCTTTTGAAGGCATCAAGGCCAGATGCCATCACCACATCCTGTGGCAGGGAGTTCCACAGACTAACAACGCGCTGGGTGAAAAAATATTTTCTTTTGTCTGTTCTTACTCTCCCAGCCCTCAATTTGAGTGCATGTCCCCTAGTTCTGCTATTTTGTGAGAGGGAGAAGAGCTTTTCTTTATCCACTTTACTCATGCCCTGCATTATTTTGTACGTCTCAATCATATCCCCCCTCAGGTGCCTTTTTTCCAGACTAAAGAGGCCCAAATGTTTTAGCCTTTCTTCATAAGGGAGGTGCCCCAGGCCAGTAATCATTTTAGTTGCTCTCTTCTGCACCTTTTCCAGTTCCACTATGTCTTTCTTGAGATGCAGTGACCAGAATTGTACACAATACTCCAGGTGGGGCCTTACTATTTTTTGTATAATGGCATTATAATGTTGGCTGTTTTATTTTCAATCCCCTTTTTGATAATCCCTAGCATGGAATTGGCGTTCTTCACCGCTGTCACACATTGCGGAGTAGACATGGGCATGACTTGGCGAGATTCTCTTTTCCGTTTCCATTCCTCGTTTCCGTTATGCAACGGAAACGGTAACGACAATTAAGCCGTCAGAACTCGAACTCGAACCGATAAAAGAAAAATTGGGTCTGATTTGTCGTTGTCGTTCATGGCATCACGGCGATCGCGCGATGCCAAGCAGCACAGAAAAAAAGTAAAAAAAAATCCGATTCCTGGTCAAAAAAGCAGGCGAAAATATGCCTGCCTGAGTGAGGGCACCTACCAGAGGGGTGGTTTCTGGGGGGGGGGTCCCAGGCCTCCACCCCTCTCCTCTCCTGGGCTGCTCTGGTGGGGGGCATCCTCGTCATCTCGCCATGCCATGCGGTGCGGGGGGATCCAAAATGGCAACCACAATATTTTTTTTGAAATCGTGGTCCAAAAACCCACCAAAGCACCACACAGAAACATGCGAAAATTAGGTATTTTAACTGCCTGAATTTTTACAGTAGCAGCAGTGGGTTTTTCTTGCAATAAACGTCTGTCTCCAATCCCATTGATTTTATTTTATTTTATTTTTATTTTTATTTTTTTACACCTGCGCAATGATGGGCTGGCCATGGGATGGGACCATGCAAATTTTTGGAGCCATTCCACCAATCGCATGGCCACTTGGCCAGGTTTTGACTGAGACTTCTGGGATGTGCCAGTCGGGCATAAAAAGCCCACTATAACCCTAGCTCTAACCCTAACCCTAACCCATACGCCAGTACACTGTCCTTCTTAGTGGGTCAGAGGCACCCAGAGGTGCAGTCCACTAACTCACCCTAACCTTACCCGTAATAACCCTAAGCCTAGCCCTTGCCCTAACCCCAACCCTAAGCCAGATCTGTACTCGCATTGCACTACACGCAAGTACATTTCCCTTCTTAGTGAGCCAGAGGGCGCCCAGCAGAGGCATTCTTCTCTCTCCTCGCTCACCAGTCCAAAGTTCCAAAAAACTCTGTACGCCAGTATGCTGTCCTTCTTAGTGAGCTAGAGGCACCCAAAAGAGAGGTGCCTCTGCCAGTGCCACTTGGTACGCAATGGCTACACACGGTCATGTACCCTTCCTTTTCCCTTTGTAGGGGGCCAGAGGAGGCATCCACTCCAGAGAGGTGCCTCCAGGAGCCTGCTAAATGCCTTCCCTTCGTAGCGGGCCAGAGGAGGCACCCACCCCAGAGAGGTGCCTCCAGGAGCCTGCTACCCTACCCCCCCTAAACCAGTACTAACGACAGACGACAAATGAAACGACAAATTTTTGAAAAATTTCGCGACAAACGGAAACAAGCCGAAACGGGCCGGCTCCGACACACGACAACTCGAAACATCATTTTTCCTGTTCGTGCCCATCTCTATTGGGGAGACACCTTCATCGAGCTGTCCACCAATACACCAAGATCTCTTTCCTGATCCGTCACGGATAACTCAGAGCCCATGAGTTGATAGATAAAGTTTTGATTTTTTTGCCCCAATATGCATTACTTTACATTTGGCTACATTAAAATGCATTTGCCATTTTGCAGCCCATTCCCCCAGTTTGGAGAGATCCTTCTGGAGTTCTTCAGAATCTTGTCTGGTTTTTACCACATGGAAAAGTTTTGTGTCATCCGCAAACTGCTATGATCCGCTCCTCTTGGAGGGACGAGCAGATCAGAACTCAAATATCCACTGAATGTTGCAGTTGGTTGAATGTTGTGGGTCTAATTATTGATGGTCTGTAGGGATCAAAATACTTAACAAGAAGCATAAGTTTTCTAAAGCAACGGTGTGTTTAGAAGTGCGTGTTCTGAGAGAAGCTGTCTACAGTACACATTTAGCCATGCTTCTTAACATAAATTTCAAATCTAAGTGATAAATTATGGCAGAAAGTGAGATGGGATGGATTAAGGGATCAGCATGTGAAGAAGTAACACAGACTGGAAAGAAACCAAGTCACTGAACTAGTAAATTAATTCATTAGGGTCCCCAAAAGTTGCAAGCAACTTGATAGGACAGAACAACAACTGGTTATCAAAACAGCCTGCTCTGAAGGGTGAATTCCTGGGTGCAAGTAACTAATTTCTTACTGCCCTCTGCACAAATGATCCAACTAAGCAACTCCAAACTGGTTGAAATGGGCAAGAATAAAGTGACACAAGTGAGGGGAAATTCCGAACAATACAGCCTCTGACAAACCAGGACTATGAAATAAAACAGTCAGTATGACAATGTTTCCTACAAATCTGTGTGATGACCACTTTTCTCAATTTGTATATGTGTCTGGTCACCTTCATAGCAAAAAGGATACTGTAGAGCTGAGCAAAACACAGAGGAACACATCTAAATTACCTACAATTGTTTCCCATGTAAAAATGGCTATAAAGATAAGCGCTTTTAAGTTAAACCAAAAAAAAATTAAAGGAGGTCTTCAAGGCAGTTTATAGAATTATGCAATGTACAGGGGAAATGGCTTTGTCACCATCCTAAAACTCAAGAAGCAAGCAAAATGGTGGCAGATTCAGAAAAGTTAAAAGGAAATTTGTGTGAAGCAAAAATAAATAATGGGATGCACCTGATAGTCATTAGCTCTGGTGTTTTGAAATGGTGATTAAACAAATATGAGAGGGATAAGGCTACCACTTGCTAGGACACATAAGTGCTATCATGTCCCAGTCCACTGTGTAGACTTTCTAATCAGAGGCATAGCTAGAGTTTGGAGCACCTGGGGACAAAGTCAGTATTTGCACCCTCTCTTCCCCCCCCCACCATGTCTCACCCACCCAGCAGCAAGGGGGGGCAGGTGGAATATCTGTGCCAACTTTACTTGCACTTGCAATGATTTCCTGCACTCTGGTCAGAGAAGGGAACCTCTTAACAAGTGTCAGTCATACAGTCCTCATGCTCACTCTCTCACTCACCTTTCTTTGAAGCCACTGAGATGTGCCAATGTAAACAGTACAGGCCCAGTGCTCTCTCCTCTCCTCACTTCAAGGGCAGGCACTATGTCAGGGTTTGGGGATGCAGAGTTTGAGAGTGGGGGGGGGGAGAAAGAAGGATGTTGAGGTGGGTGAGTGGGAATTGTGGTGGGGTGGGGGTGGGAGAGAAAAGGGGAGGGGAGAGAGAGAGAGAAGAGAAGAAAAGGAAAAGGAAGTGAGCGAGCATTGCATGGGTCTGGAGGAAGCACCGCATGGAGAGAGGTGGGGTGGGGGGGAAGAGACACACCGCAGCCAGGCACGCACACGCATACACACAAGGAGGGACACCCACACCCACACCGAGGCACTGAAAATGGATGCTGTGTGTGTGTATGTGGGAGGGGAGATACACTGTGAGCCTGTATTCCACACTCGCGCCCTCACTTTGTGTGTAGATATGGGTGGGTGTGCATGTGATAAATGTGTGTGTGGGGGGGGGAGCCTCCTGCATTCAGCTGATGTGGTGCACGGAGACCTGTGCAAAAAAAAAAAAGTGGTGGGCTCCCTTCAAGGTGTGCCTCTGGGTGCGTGCACGTGTGTGTGTGAAGAACTCCCTCTGCTTCCTCACCACACCACTGCCTCGGCTGCTGCCATCATCCTCCCCCGCCTGCTTCAACAGGCTCCTGAGCTGGGGTCGCTTCCTTTTGATCCCAGTGAGCGCAACAGCAAGAGAGAGAGAGGAGCCGGGAAAAGGGCGCTGGTGCTGGCGGGAGGACAACAGATGTTGGCGCCCCCAGATTGCTTCACTCCCAGGGCAAATGCACCCTCCTGCTGCCCCCTAGATACACCCCCTGTTCCTAATGAGCTGTTCTTCAACTGCCTGGTCTTGACCTCATCACACAAATTCTGACACATTTAGTTACCTTACCAAGCACATGACTGTCTGTATGGAAGATATGAAAACATCTTCCACTACATTTTCAAGTACAATGTTAATTGCAAGGCAGGATGGAGGATGCAAAATGGTGCCAAGTTTGCCAGTATAGTTGCATGTGCTACCACTGATGTAAATGGTTAAAAAAAAAGGCCCCCTGGGGGGGGGGAGCCTCTCATCTCATTTCTATGCAAGAAACTGGAGAAAACTGAAGCTACCGGGTGACATTATCCACAGAAATACTACAGTTTATATTTATGATCTATGCAACACTCCAGACAAGTGATTAAATGCCCTTTTGAACATACCCAGTGAAATACCTCTTGTATAGCCCAAGGACATATGATGAATGTTTTACCTCTCCTGCCAGTCTATTGGAAATAATGAACCTGCTTTAAAAAACAGGCTCCTGGCTGTGCTTGAAGGGATGGCATACAAGAGTTAACTTTTTTTTTAATGAATTGGGAGGGGGAGAAGTATGTACTGTGAATTTCATCTAGATTTGTTCAGGATCCTTTTTTAAAAAAAGAAGCAGTGACTGGTTGATAGAAGAGAAAGATAACTGGAAGAGTTGGGCAAGCTGAATTCTCCCTCCCTAGATTCCTGTGATAAGTCACAGAGCCTATTCCTTGCTAGTTTCTTGTAAGACTGGAGAATATATGCAAATAAATTATACTACTTGGCCTAAACATCCCGCAAGTTGCTGATGTAGCGACATAACTGAGCAAGTCACGGTGATGATGCAAATAAAGCACTTCAGTGTTTATGTATCCATCTCACAGCAAGTGTAATTAAGGGAAGGCAATCAAAACCAGACACTGCTAAAACTGGGAAATGCTTGTGTTACCATTTCACACGACAATTGACTTGTGACAGCTCTTTGGGGTTTATCTGAATTTTTTTTAAAAAAATTATTATGTTTTATCCATATACAGTGGTGCCTCATAAGATGTATTTAATTCATTCTATGGGTCATTTTGTAGCACAAAAAATCCATTTTACTAAACAGGGTTTCCCATAGGAATGAATGGGAAACCGGTTAATTCAAAGGTTGGGAAAAGGGCCAAAAAAGCTGTTTTTTACCCTCCAGGTCTCTTTATAAAGTGCACTTTAAAGGCATGCAGAGCCAGCACACACCCCTGGAACACCCACCCACCCACCCCACAGTGCAATGCAAACATGGACAAAAGCTAGCAGCAAAGCCATCCCCAGCCTGTTATCTCCAAAAGTACAATGAACAACAACGCCTCCCCGCGTCTCTGAGTGGGGCGCAGGGGAGGGTTTTGCCGGCTGTCAGCTGGCAGGCGGTGGGTGGGCTACGCAATCGGCGTAGTTTACGCCGGTGGCGTGGCCATATAAGGCTTGGCCACGCCCACCCCACCGGCTGCCTCTCAGTCGGACGATTCTGGCCGGAGAGAACGCTGCCAGAGCTTCCGACTTTTTTCCAGGCTGAGTCGTTCTTTGTCCTACTGCTTGCGGGTGGGGGGAGGGAGCTCCGCCGGGCTCCGGTGAGCTCGCGGAGCGCGGGGTGGGGGTGGGCAGAACAGGGGTTTACCGGCGGGCCCGAGTCGGCTCTTGTGGGGGGGTCGGAGGAGATCCGGCGCTCGGCGTCGGCTGTTTGGGGGCATTGCCGCGGCTTGGGAGCGGCTTCGGCCGGGGCCGCGGCGGCGCGTGAGTGTGTTGCGCCGGCTGTGCGGCTGCCTCGCATCAGCGGTCGGGCCTTTTATCGGCCTCCCTGGTCCTTGAGCCACGCCATCCCCCGTTAGTGGGGGATTATTGGTTATCGGTGGGTGGGCGCCGGAGGGGGCTAGCGTCAGGCGTCCCGCGGCTGGGCGCTTATCCCAGGGGCGAGACCCGGGCGCTTGGGGCTGGCGGCGGCCATTTTTCCCCGCAAGGCCTCACCTCAGCCATCCGCAGTGGCTTGCCCCGGTGCTTGGCCATCTGGCATAACTCGAGGGGTTAACTTGCCTTTGGGGGGTAGGGTGCACCGGGGTGGGGGATAATTTTTTTTTTTTTTTTAGCTCAGGCCTTTATTGAAGCCGATAGGGGCCTTAGTTGGTCACCCAGGCTTCATCGGCGGCCATTTTGTTGGCCATCCCTAGCACTGTTTCCGAGGCCTTATCTTTATCCTCCATCATCCACTTTCTGCCAGAGGCTAGCAGCAGGAGACTGTCAGGAAGGAATTTATTATTAGTAAGCCCACGTCCTTACCCGTTTATTTGTCACCATCATCTCTCATGGCACCCAAGAAGGGTACTGGAAAAGGCAAGGGCAAGGCCCCAGTTAAGAAGAGGCCTGCCCCTCCCCCTGCTCCTGAGGACCCATCATCTTCTGATGATGAGTGGCCGCGCTTGGCGGCAGCGTGGAAGAAGCTTTCGCGATTAGAACGTGAGAGGGCACACCAGCAAGGGATGGCTCAGGCTTATGGCGGCGGTGCTAGCACAGGAGATGGGCAAGGTTCGAAGACATCCGCTTTGAGGTTGGTTGCTGAATTAATGGAGTCTCGTGCGGCATCTCTTGAGTCTTCCCTTGCAGGGACCTCAGCCCAGGCGGCGCCATCTTCTTCTGATCGGATTCCTGGTGACTTGACCGGCCTCCGCGAACAAACGACGCAACGGCGGCCTGAACGACCACTGGCCTCGCCTTCACTAGACTTGCATGCCACTGAGGTGTCGGACCATCAGGCCATTGACCTCTCCAATACCACCGGATCGGCAGTCCCGTCGCAGGGCGCGCCCTTGACTCGTCTGGTAGGGGTTGAGTATGCGCCTTCACACACGGCCACACCCCGGCGTGTCTCCTGGCCGTGGCCGGACACTACTCCCACTGCTCTCACGCGCGGCTCTACGCCGTGCGCTATGCCCGGAGGGGTGGTAGCCTCGGGGTTAATCCCGCCACTGCCCGACGTGGCTGCCTTGAGGGCGGAGGTGGCGGCTCAGACGGAACCCGTTCTCGACTTGTCGATTTCCGTCCCTCAGCGGCAAACCAAGGCCGCTCCGGCACCCCCGCCTGCGGCACCGACGTCCGAACCCGCGAAGGGGCCTGACTCTCATACCCTAGCTATAGGAGATCACCCCGAGGCTGATGAATCTCTGCCCTTAGGGGACCATCTTTCCGAGGGTATGGTTGAGAAGATTGTCGCGGGTAAATATGTCGATATTTTCGACCTCCTTAACAGGGAGATCGATGTTAAAGATTTCGAGAAGCTAGATTACAAGGAGAAAGAACGGATCCGTAAACGAAAACCGGAACGTTCATGGAATAATTGGCTGAATGCTTTTATCATTTTTGCCGGGATTTATTCAGAGGCCCATCCGCATAGGGGCGCAAAATTATGGCATTACCTGGATTTGGTTATTCGGGCACGTCAGGACCTTCCTTCCATGGCGTGGCTCATGTACGATGAGGGGTTTCGGCGTAGGATCGCTAAGGAGCCCGCTTTACGTTGGGATCGACCACATAGCTACCTCTGGCTGCGTGTGAGCAGACCCAACCGGTCCAATGACCGATTCGACAGCGGCCACCCGGTTTTGCGCTCGGGCGCTGCAGGCAATCCCCGCACCAACGCGGGCCAGTCTGTTCAACCCAGGCTGGTTTGCTTCGAATTTAACAACAGAGGGGCCTGTGGACGTCGGCAGTGCAGATTCCGGCATGCCTGCTCCGCATGCGGGGCTAACCACCCAGCCAGTACCTGCACTCGGGGTAGATCAGGGGGAGATACCGGTAGGGACCCGGGAGGAAAACGAACACAGCAGGGCAACAATTTGCCCCCGAAAGGGACCTAGTCCCATAAAAGTCGGAACCCTGAGGGCGTGGCTGCGTAGCTACCCCTCCGCCAGTGATGCACAGTACCTTCTGCATGGGTTCCAATACGGCTTTAGAATCCCGGTGTCAGGCCAGAGACAGCCTTTCATGTCACCAAACCTCAAATCTTTACGAGGTATGGAGGATGTTGTCCGAAAGAAGATTGCCACAGAACTTGCCGCAGGACGCGTTCTGGGCCCCTTCGGGAACCCACCTTCTCCTAACTTCCGAGTCTCCCCACTGGGAGTCGTGCCAAAGAAGACGCCGGGTGAGTACCGCTTAATTCATCACCTGTCTTACCCGGCGGGTTCCTCAGTCAATGACGGTATCCCGCAGGAGTTGGCTTCCGTACACTACACATCATTTGATGAGGCTGTGCGGATGGTCCGGTCCTGTGGGGTGGGGGCCGAGATTGGGAAGTGCGACGTCAAGTCTGCCTTCCGGCTGTTGCCCGTTCACCCGGACGACTGCGAGCTCCTGGGCTTCTCGTTTGAAGGGGGATTCTATATGGACAGGTCCATGCCTTTTGGATGCTCCATTTCATGTGCCGCATTTGAATGCTTTAGTACGTTTATTGAATGGGCGTTCCGACATCGCGCACGGACCACCCATGTTGTCCACTATCTGGACGATTTTTTGTTTGCAGGAGCGGCGGGCACGGGCCAGTGTGCACGTCTTATGTCAATATTTCATGATATGGCGGCCGAGCTCGGTTTGCCCTTAGCTGAGGATAAAACGGAGGGCCCTACGACTGTACTAACCTTCTTGGGCATCGAATTAGATACGGTTGCCCAAACCTGTCGTCTTCCCCGACAGAAGTTGTCCGATCTGTTGAATCGGATCATGATTGTCAAGTCGGCAAAAAAGGTCACACTCCGTGAGCTTCAGCAGCTTATTGGCCACCTGAATTTTGCTTGCAGGGTAATAGCACCTGGCCGGCCCTTTTTGCGCCAGTTCTGTGATGCAACAGTAGGCCTCCGCAACCCGCACCATAGGCATCGCCTATCCGCCCCTATCAGGCAGGATCTCGACACCTGGATTGAGTTCCTATCTAGGTTTAATGGCGTCTGTTCTTGGCGTGCTGAGTCGGCCCTAGCTGCCGATCTTCAGGTACACACGGACGCGTCAGGCTCCATCGGTTTCGGGCTATACTTCAGGGGGTGCTGGTGTGCTGGCCAGTGGCCGCAGGAATGGCATCGGTCAGGACTGACCCGGGACCTCACCTTCCTAGAACTCTTCCCTATTGTGGGTGCACTCTACTTGTGGGCGGAACTGTGGTCTGATTCAGCGGTTAAATTCCATTGTGATAATCTTGCGGTGGTCTACATTATTAATCACCTGACGTCTAAGTCCAAGCGGGTCATGGCCCTGGTTCGCGCCTTCACCCTGCGTTGTTTAAGGTTTAACATTTTGTTTCGAGCTGTTCATGTGCCGGGGGTCCGGAACGATTTGGCTGACGCTCTGTCCCGTCAACAGATGGAACGGTTCAGAGCGCTAGCTCCTCAAGCCATGATGGAACCCGACCGTTTACCACCCGAGGTATGGAAGCTTGGCGGGTAGAGGCCAATAGGGCTATGGGTTTGGCTTTAGCTCCCAGCACTCGTCGGGCGTACGCGGCGGCCTGCGCAGAGTACGCTCGTTTCTGTGTTCGGGAAGGGTGCCCCCGGTTATGGCCGGCAACGGCCGATCAATTGGTGCAGTTTGCTGTTTATTTACATTTTAAGGGCCTTGCTCCACGGACCATTCAGGGTAAGATGTCTGCCCTTTATTACTATACTAAGGCCCAAGGCTGGGCTCTGCCTGATTGTCAGTTTCAGATAACTAAGATGATAGAGGGTTGGGCGCGAGAAAAGGGGAAGCCATGTGACACTCGCCAACCCATTTCCCCATCAATTTTGCTCCTACTGGCACAGGTATGGCATCAAGTTTGTCTTGATCGTTTTGAGGTTATTTTGCTGCACGCTGCGTCGCTAGTAGCCTTCTTTGCCGCTCTGCGAGTCAGCGAGCTGGTGGCCTTCGCTAAAACGGACAATTCGGCCACGGCTTTGTTATGGTCCGACCTGACTTTGGAGGCTGAACAAGCTTCCCTGCGCATTCGCAGGTCCAAGACAGATCAGTGTGGTAGGGGTTGCACGATACACCTTCGTAGGTGTTCGGAACAACGCATTTGCCCCATTTTGGCCCTACGCAATTATGCTTGTTGCTTGCCCAACCGACAAGGCTATCTGTTTCAACATCTGGACGGGTCACCACTGACCCGCTACCAATTTTGGAAGTTGACTTCAAGGGCTCTCCATCTTGCCGGAGTACCGCATTTGCGATTTGGGACTCATTCCTTTCGAATAGGGGCAGCATCTACTGCTGCCGCCCTGGGCGTGGGCACTGCTGGCATTCAACAGATCGGGCGGTGGAAGTCGCACCAGTACAAGGTTTATGTTCGCCCGTTAATGTACCCGTGAAACTGGTCGGTGTTCTTCTCTCTCTGTGTTGCAGGCTCGGCGGACGGCAGGCGTATCAGGATATTTATTTACGGTCACAGCTTCATTTACTGGGCCGCCAAGTTTGCCGTCAGGTCCGGACGCGGCCGTAACCTTGGCCTGGAGCAGTGGGCCGACTTGGCTTGGAAAGGGATCCGGGGCATGCGTTGGAGTGCCTTCCTGTCGACAGCGCTCGCTGAACCCCCCGACCCTTTCCCCTCCATTGTGGTTATCCACTTGGGAGGGAACGACTTGACCCGGATGTCCGGCAAGTCTTTGGCTCTCCAGATCATTTTCGACCTGAGAGTATTTAAGGCCAGTCGACCCACAGTGTGGATTATGTGGTCGGCCATCCTCCCTAGATTGGAGTGGGGTGCGCATCATCCACCCCAGAACATGCATAAATCTCGCAAAGGTGTTAACCGGGAGGTCGCCCGTTTTGTTAATGCTGAGGTCGGTTCAGTTATCCCACATCCCGCCATCACAGCTCGGGATTGGAGTTTTTTCCGGCCTGATGGAGTCCATTTGTCCGACGCGGGCCTTGGAGTTTTCCTCGATGACATCCGGGAGGGTCTGTGGGCCTACCTGCGTGGTAGGTTGGGGTAAGAGACTGCGGTGCGTCTCTTAGTGGCGGGTAGCGCAATATAATATTAAATATCATACAGAGCCTTATAAATAACCAAGGTCCGCGGCAGTCCCATTCTAATAAGTAGATCAGGTAGATGAGAGGATGCAGGTAATTTAATCCCAACAATAACAGGGGGACTGCCAAGAAATTGGTAATGGGGGATGCCCAAACAATATGGTATCCTCGTTGCATCCGTAACCGGCTGCAATAAATTATTGGAGTTTATGGACCTTTAAGAATAACAACTCGTGATTTCACTGCGCTACGTCACAGACCCTCCAATAAAGTTACTGTTCAGTTGATAAAGTTATTACCAGTTATTATAATTAATAAATTGTGGCCCGTGTTTAACCAAGCCCAACGTGTGTCGCCTCGTTATTGCTGACTAGCCTGGCAATGATAAAACAAAAGAAAGCAAGGAAACCTCATCTCCCTACTTTTCCAAGTTCTAAAAAGTCCAAAAACTTCTGCAAAACAATGTCCAGAATGGCTCCAAAACTTGAAGAGAAAATTCCTCCCACCCCTCCACAAACTGGGGGCATGATGCATCCTGAGTAACTTGTTTCAAAATGATAAATGGCTTTTCCTCTTGTGCAGCATCCCAAAGGGATTTTTCATCTTGTGAAGCAATCCTATTCCCAGAAATTTTATTCTTTTTTTATGGGGCATTCTTTTTAAGAGGTACCACCGTACATTAATTGTAGGTACACATTACAAAACAGAGTTGCTTTACACCTATTTTGTCTTTGGGGTTTCATGACAGTACAAAAAATGATTTAGTGGGTATTCATACACTTTCCCAGTTAATTAATAGATTGTACAGCTAAAGGAAAGTGAAGTCAGCGGGACAACTTATCTGTGCCTTGATGTTTACTTCACAGTCTCAACAAATGGGGAAGCTGAAGAGTTCCATGAATGATTCCTCTCACACATTCATTCCTGAGATGGGAGATATTTGGCTCCTATTAGCCCATTGAATCATGGATACTGTTATTTGTATTTGTATTTTATTTTATTTTCATTTTATGTTATTTTATTTTTCTCTATTGCTGCCCGCGTCACCTCTTGTGGAGGGCCCCTCCTCCTTTACTTTTGTTTTCTTGTTTTCTTCCTATCATATTTATTCCTATCATATTTTATTGTAAACCGCCCAGAGTTCCATCCAGAAGATGGGCGGTATATAAATAAATAAATAAATAAATAAATAAATAAATAAATGTTGTTGATTCAACAAGCCCAATTAATTCACTAGGACTCTAATTGGGACTAATAATCAAATGCCTTCAGTCTTAAATGCCCTTTCAAGTGTAAGACAAGGATATCCTATTGGTGTCAGAACTAGAGATGAGCATGAAGTGCTATGAAGCGCTTTGTGCCAAATCACCTGCACAGCACCACAGGTGCCACACTATACCTCCCCTCCTCGCCCTCATAATGGGGGCCCACTCAACTTTGGCAGCGTGCCACCAGGGTCCTCCGTTGCTTGTGATACACCAGTTGGGGAAGGTACTTGGCCTGCCCTTCCCTACCTCCTTAGGCAGGCAGGCAGCCCAGTGAGGAGGGCGGGAGGAAGGGAGAGAATTTGCGCACAACCAATAGCTGGCCACCTGCCTATGGAGCTGGGGAAGACAGGCTGAGTGCCTTCCCGAATTGGTGTGCTGCCAATGAGGGAGAAGCCTGGTTGTTCACTTCTGAAAGTGAGTAGGCCTCGAGGGGGAGGAGGGAAGTTAAAAGCAGGACCTCCGGTGCATGAATTGCTTTGTAGCTTTTCCTCTTTCAATTTTTTTCAACACACAACACAACACACAAGCAGAAAAGGACAAATGTCTTTCCTTATACAGTTGACCGTCATATAACAAACGGTTTGTATAACATAAAATCTGTACAACATAAAAAATCTGGAGATAGGGGAAATTTGCTTAACAGAATCACCTATGGGGCAAATCCATACAACATAAGAATGGATGTGATTAGAGATTACTCTGTTTTCAATGCATTCCTATGGGAAATTTGTATAAAATAATTTGCTTAACAGAATTTCATTTGGAACGAATTAATTCCTTTATACAAGGTACCACTGTAATTATTAAGTTTTCTGAGATATTCCCAGTACTTCCCTCAAGCCTACTGTTAAAAAAAAACCTAGAGTTTGCATGGTGTAGATTCAGGAGGATGTGATGTGGTCATATATTTAGGAATGAATCAGATGACTACTATACCAATGCAAGTAAAGCTACCAAAACTAATTTGAGGATTGGAGGTTACACTTGAGTTGGACACCATCAAGCCAGCTCAGACATAATGTTCTCGCTGTGGATCATTTAGCGTGATCATTTGGCTAGCATAACCTGCAACAAAAGAAATATAAAAAATAAAGGCACAAATGATGTTTGAGAGAGTGGACTTTGCCGCAAAACCTCAGATTGAAATATATACATTTGTCTTTAAGATGTCACAACAGTTTTGTCTTCTTTATTTTTTGCATTTAGTTTCTTTTCTTCTCAGTTATGCTAGCATAGACTAACACTAAACTAAAACTGTACTTTTGGCTAGCGTAACCCTCATCCTCCATCTTTCGTGCTCACGAAAAAGATAAGCCTTTCATTTCCACTTCTAACAGGAGAGTCCACACAAGGAATCTACAGTGTTTAAAATGGAATTCAGTATAACAAACCAAGATCAACTCATGATTTCAGATCCGAGCTAGTTTGGAAGCTGCAGTTGACCTACGCCATGCTTCCTCAAGTTTGGGTGTAACAGGAAACTGGAGATTGGAAACATTTGCAACAACCAGTATTGCACACCCAGCATGGCCATTGACAATAAGAGGTTGATTTTCAAAAGAGTGCTCAGATGTGGCTTACCCTTCTGTTCTTCTGGGGACCCTCTGGGACTGTGCAGCTTGTCAGCAGTTACATAGACTGGAGGCACAGTGGAGAATTGAATTCCCAGCTTCCTGTGCCGCAGCCAGATACCTGACTCACTGAATCATTTTAAAGCAGCAGTGAAAACTTCCTAATGTAGTGTAACCACACATACAGAGCAAATAAAAGAACACGCGAGATTGAGGTTTGTGTAAGGAGACTGGTTGGATATATTGTTACAAATGGGCTTACATAATGTTACTTTGAACCTGAAAGCTCATTGCCGAGCCAGGTTGAAAGAAAGAGGCGACACACATTCCGCTTGGGTTGAATAAGGGCCACAACTTTATTAACTACAATAACGAATTTTCAATTACTTATCAATGAACAATCACTTTAGGAGGGCCTGAGCCGTAGCGCATCATCAAGATGGTAACAACAAATTGATTAGGTCCCGCTACTCCACCAATTTCCTGCGGCCCGTTGAACTGCCGCAGTGAGGATGCCAACGAGATCTTTTGGCATCAACGCTTGATTAAAGGTTGGCAGCCCTCCTAGGGTTTTGGGTTATTATTATTATTTGCTCTCTAACTAAATCCTATTGGGTTATTAATGGAAGGCTGCCGAAGACGTGAAGATGAAATTAGATTCGGGACCTAAATGGTTAACCTTTTATGCGCTACCCGCCAGTTGTGACCGTGGTTATTACCTAAAACGCCCACCGCCAATATGTGAGTGGTGGGATGGGCGAAAAAGCACCACCGCTCAAGGCCAATCAGAGAAGTGGTCAAAAATTCCCATCCGGCCCCGAAGCGACCAGCGAAGCATCACCAGCACATCGTAAAAAGTGGCGGGAGGGCGGGGAAACCGGCGATTGCGGAGGCAGGCTGAGGGGAGCGTGCCAAGAACTTATATAGGGCGCGCTCCCCTACCGTAGGCTACGCTAATAGCGGAGCCGATAGCCGCCTCCCTCAACCGGCCGGCAAAGGTGCCCCTGCTCGGCACGGGGCCGGCCGGAGCAGCCATTCTCTTCTCAGTTTTTCCTTCAGGTCTAAAAGTTTTGGATGTAACCAGCTTCTGAATCATTACACTGTACTTTTCAAAGTCATTTCCCAGGATAACGAAGCAATCAAAAACAGAGAGTGTAAAGTTAATGTTGATTCAAGCTCAGCATGGAGGACAAATACTCCATGAAAGAGTTTTTCAGATCTAACTCACTTATAACTAATGTTGGCAATGAATATTACAATTACTTGCTGAACGGTTCTCTTAAGGAGTCAAACTTTATGAATATTCTAATTTAACTAGACTGATTTGTAATCTTCCACTTATTATTACTCAGTGGTTTAAGATCAAGCACATCAAATGTGAAAACTAAAAACCAAGTAGTTTAAGATTTAGTAAATGCATGATGAAAATGGAAATTCAGTGGAACTAACTTAATTTGTTCTGTGAATCATCTTAATATGAATGCAAAAATGGATTTAATTTTTTATTGTAGCAAAGACAGAAGTATGCAGGATTTAAGTAATTAAAATGCACATTCAGCAGGGTGTGGGGGTATGCAAACAGTTATCTCTATAGCAATAGGCCTGCCTAATTACACATCTTCCTCCTTAATAAGGATCCAAATGAAAGTAGGCCAGGCTCACCACTAATAAAATACATCAAGTGGTCAATGTTTACAGATTTTCTTCAGGTACTGTAATATCTCAAATACCAGCATAGCTATGTTTACAGACTGAATGTGTTTGAAACAACCCACAAAACCAGAAGTATTCATGAAGCTTGCAAGTTAAAGCAAAATTCAGAATCCAGTAGTCTCTTTATTAAAGCCAGCTAAAGTGATGAATGTGTGCAAGTTTTTGATGTCTGCCAACTTCTCAACAGCCTATATCAGTGATGGTGAACTTTTGGCACTCCAGATGTTTTGGACCACAGCTCCCAGAATTCTGAGCCTAGATTGCCATTGACAAAGGACTGTGGGAGTTGTGGTCCAAAACATCTGGCATGACAAAGGATCACCACCACTGGACTAGATGATATTCAGTTCTTCAAAAACCTCTGATTTATTAATGTGGAGTATTTCACTTCTGTATTCATGATTCAAGACATTAGGAAATGGCCTGATATTTTTACACAATATTTTACACACATTGCCAGCAGGAAAAAGACTTCCTAGCTTTACATAACCAAGGGTGACCTGAATGTTGACAAGACCAATGGCAGTAGTCAAGTTGGTATGCGGGATACTCTCTTGTGCTCAAATAATGATATATCAGAGCAATGGTTTACTACATCTGTGCAAAATTTGGTACTGATCCTACAATGAGTTTCAAAATTACAGTATATCACAGAAGTGAGTACACCCCCTCACATGTTGTAAATATTTTAGTCTATCTTTTCATGTGACATCAATGAAGAAATAACACTTGGCTACAATGTAAAGCAGTTGAGTATACAGCTTGTATAACAGTGTAAATGTGCTGTGTCCTCAAAATAAAGCAACACACAGCCATTAATATCTAAATAATTGGCAACAAAAGTGAGTACACACCTAAATGACAATGTCCAAATTGGGCCCACATAGCCATTTTCCCTCCCTGGTGTCATGAGGACTGTTAGTGTCACAAGGTCTCAGGTATGAAAAGGAAGCAGGTTTTATCGCTCTCACTCTCACATTTGGTGTTATCGCTCTCGCTCTCTCATGCTAGTCATTTGAAGTTCCACATGGCACCTCATGATAATGAACTATCTGAGGATCTGAAAAAAAAATGAATTGTTGCTCTACATAAAGATGGCCTAAGCTATAAGCAGACTGCCAAGACCCTGAAACTGAGCTGCAGCACAGTGGCTAAGACCATACAGCGGTTTAACAGGCCATGTTCCACTCAGAACAGGCCTCACCATAGTCAACCAAAGAAGTTGAGTGTCCATGCTCAGCATCATATCCAGAGGCTGGCTTTGGAAAATAGATGTATGAGTGCTACCAGCATTGCTACAGAGGTTGAAGGGGTTGGGTGGGGGTCAGCCTGTCAGTGCTCGGACCATATGCCATACACTGCATCAAACTGGTCTGCAGGCCTGTCATCCCAGAAGGAAGCCTCTTCTAAAGATGATGTACAAGAAAGTCCGCATACAGTTTGAGACAGATAAGCAGACTATGGACATGGATTTCTGCAACCATGTCCTGTGGTCCAATGAGACCAAGATAAACTTATTTGGTTCAGATGGTGTCAAGCGTGTGTGGCGGCAGCCAGGTGAGGAGTACAAAGACAAATGTGCCATGCATACAGTCAAGCATAATGGTGGAAGTGTCATGGTCTGGGTCTGCACGAGTGCTGCCAGCACTGGGGAGCTACAGTTCATTGAAGGAACCATGAATGCCAACATGCACTGCGACATACTGAAGCAGAGCATGATCCCCTCCCTTCGGAGAGTGGGCTGAATGGCAGTATTCCAACATGATAATGACCCCAAAAACACCTCCAAAACAACCACTGCCTTGCTAAAGAAGCTGAGGGTAAAGGAGATGGACTGGCCAAGCATGTGTCCAGTTCTAAATTGAACATCTGTGGGGCATCCTGAATTGAAAGGTGGAGGTGCACAAGGCCTCTAACACCTACCAGCTCTGTGATCTCATCAAGGAGGAGTGGAAGAGTGGAAGAGGACTCCAGTGGTAACCTGTGAAGCTCTGATGAACTCTAGGCCCAAGAGGGTTAAGGCAGTGCTGGAAAATAATTGTGGCCGCAGAAAATATTGACACTTAGGGACCAAATTGGATATTGTCACTTAGAGGTGTACTCACTTTTGCTGCCAGCGGTTTAGACATTAACGGCTGTGTGTTACACATTTACACTGTTATACAAGCTGTATACTCGCTGCTTTACATTGTAGCCAAGTTTCATTTCTTCAATGTTTTCACTGTATTCTCATGCATTTATAATAAGGGAATTTAGTGCTTGGAGAAGGAGCAGAAATACCCAAGACAGGCAAGATGTTGTAACCACCTTCAGCTAAGCAAGGTCCTAAAATGCAAATTTCAGACTAGATGAATTAGCATTTGATGCGACACTAACACAATATGCAAAGTGCTGTTGGGATGCATGATTAATGCCTGTCTTGGATGATAAAAATCTGGTGTAACCTCAAAGCCTAAATATCACCTTGGATGAAGCACTGTGGTTCCTGTGTCAATGCTTTAGTTTACACTGGGATAACACTAAAAAGTCACATAAAGTGTGCTAGCTGGCCATCAGCTTTACAGATATTTTCTTCAGACAGAGCATAGCATTAACTAAAGAAGATAACACTGATCTTGAAAATTTGTACTATTGTGTCTTTTGGTTGACTAAATAACATTATTATTGTACTGTTTTATTTGTTTTACGTAATTGGGACAATGCACTAAATTTTAAATAAGTCAACCAAACCCAAACAGTAGCTGTTACCAGTGTGTTGGGGTATGGTGAGGGTGGAATTCTCAGTGCACCATAGTCTTTTTTTTTCAAAGGTAAAAAAAAAATACCCCAAGAGGCAGATTCTACATGAATGGCTGAGTGTGGCATTTCCATAGCAAATAGAAAGCAGAAGGACAGTATTGTGTTGTCCAGGAATTTAAAAAAATATATTTTAACTTAAGCTTCAGGGATCACTTCTGCTTCTTTCAATCTTGCATCCAACTACATATTTTGAACTAATTTGCTAAATGCCTCCACATACAGTATATATTTCCAGGTGTGAAGCCTAGCTATGACAGGTGCTGTCTGCTGCCATGCCATGCCTCCACTCACCACCGCCATTCCATTTAAACCAGGCATGCCCAAAGTTCGGCCCTCCAGATGTTTTGGACCACAACGCCCAGAACTCCAAGCCTGTATTTTCAATGGCAAAGGACTGTGGGAATTGGGGTCCAAAACATCTGGAGGGCCGAAGTTTGGACAAGCCTGATTTAAACCATTACAACACCTACCATTCTTCACAATGGACCACATTAGCTGGCTAGGATGGGAACTAAAGGTTAACTGCAACATCTTAGAGCATCGGTGGCCAGCCCGGCTCTCTGGAATAAACTACCGAATGAGATATGCCAGGCTCCTTCTTTGGCATCCTTTAAAAAAGCTGTTAAAACCTGGCTGTTTAGGGATGCCTTCGGCAATCACTAGGCTCTGCATCACTGTTTTTTTTTTTTTGTCGTGATTTGTACCTATAATTAGTTGTCCTATGCCTCTTGCCAACTATTATTTTTAATTTTTTTATTTTTAATAGTTGTTGGGTATTTCCCCCTTTATTTTATTATTATTGTCTTCTCCATTACTATTATTATCTTGTGGATTTCTTGTGTTTTTATGTGAACCGCCCAGAGTTCCCGCTGGGACATCGGCGTGGTATATAAATAAATAAATAAATAAATAAATAAATAAATAAATAAATATCTGATAGGAAAAATCTACTTAAATCCTCCACCCGCTATAGTTACTCGTGGATTTTTGACTGTCTCTTTAATGCACTTCCCTTCTTTTATCCACCTATTTGAATTTGGCAGTGAACCCTTTGGAGGCAGGGGTCTTTTTCTTTTCTTTTTATTTGCTTTATTTTGCTTGGGAAAGGCTCAGGCACCTGGCTGGGGTTTGATGCATTATTAATTGCAATAAATAATACAGCAACCGCTACTATTTCCTATCATGGGAGAATGCCACCTCGTTTGGTGCTAATGGGCGGTCTCAGCAAGCAGGCTGTGCATAGGGGTTTTACATTTTCAAAGGGCTACAGTGGCACAAGCTAAGCTGGACAGAGACGGCTTTGACACACATAACTTCTTTGAGGATCAGGTTGTAAATGAACGCTGAGACAGAAATGTGTTCCTGTCTCTCGATGATGAACAAGCAGGGCAGGGTTAAGACAAGACTGACAAATTAGCTTCTGCAACACTGGGTAAATTAAAGAGGAAGTCTAGTCATGTCCCTCTTGCTTCTTTCGCAAATCCAGATCACTTTTAAAAGAGCAAATAACTTAGGAAGTGCATCTTTAGATAAAAGCACTACATAGATTTCTTATAGGACAACAGGATATAGGATTATGTGGGAGTGATCATAATGCTTCTGGTTTGTAGAAATCTCTTCTCAATTTGTAGCCATGTGGTCAGAAATTGTGTGTGTGTGTGTGTGTGTGTGTGTGTGTGTGTGTGTGTGTGTGTGTGTGTGTGTGTGTGTGTGTGTGTGTGTGTGTGTGTGTGTGTGTGTGTAATTAGTAACCTTAGGGTTCCATTCCTTCAGATGAAAAAGCTTTTTGAAATCCAATTTGATGGAATATTCGATATGATGTAGGTTCAATTCATCAATCATTTTAGCTGAAATATGGGGGGGGGGACTTTACTGCATTGTCTAGGAAAAGAAAGTTCTTCAAATGTTGATTGCATGCAAAATGTGTTTTGCATAAAATACACCATATTTCATTTTCTCTGTTCCTTGACTAGAGAAGGTCAGGATATTATTTTATCCACCCCAGGTGAAAGAAATTGTCTGTACTCTGCAAGGTCTACTTTTAAGTGAAAGGCATCCTTGAAACTACTATTACAATGTTACTATCTTAGAGTTCACCTCTTTCCAATTAAATTATGACCTTTCCTTCCCCGTACACGTTTTTCCCCTTAAGTCCCATGGCTCAAATGTCATTTCAAACTTTATTTTCTATTTCTAACCTGTAATTTGGAAAATAAGCATGAATCCAAAATACAGTTATAGCTCTCATCTTAATATCATACGCTTTTCCACCAGGGGAAAACTAGAACCAGCAAGTAGAAGGATACTTCAATATGGCAGGTTCATTCTGTGACATCAAGATTTTAATCCTATATTGGGAGAAAAGTCTGTATATATAGGAGAAATGTATAAAAATGGAAATTGATTTCGCCCCAAAGAAGGGTTTCAGTGGACTAAATCTTGTTGTTTAATGTAGTAAATTGTACTACATTTTATTTATTTAAATAAAATAAGAGTAAAATAGTAAATTAAAAAACCATAAAGAAATAAAATCTGGAAAGTCAATGTGTCTAGTGGAAGAAGCATAAACAAGTGTAAGAACTGCAACCAAGTAAGATTCAGCTGACTGGGTTTGGGTAGTATCCTTCTCTGAATAATCAATTTTTTAAAAATTGCCACTTTTAAAATATTCATGCCTGAAAGAATACACCTACCATAATTTTCTGGAGAAATTGAACAAGACGGAGAAATGGACACGAGGCTTCTTCTAAAACTGAAGTTCGTCTGATAGTTTTCAAGGTATATGATCAAATACAGGTTAAGGACAAGAGTTTTCTACTCAAAAGAGTTTGTGTATAGACGCTGATAGCTAACTGCTGCTGTCATTCTGTGGGGGAAATATGTGCCATACGTAGCACACCATTGTCCTTAGGTGTTCACTTCCTTTCCTTTCTTCCGCAGCCCCTGGTTCCTCCTCCATCTCTAAGCTGTTATCAGAACAAGGAAATCACAGCAAGTATCGTGAATTAGTGGATGGCACAAAATGACAAACACACCCAATTGCAAAATTCTAAATTCTGACATCGAGCTAGACCACAGGTCCTCACTCATTTATTCACCATCATTTTATCCTTTTCTCAGCACGCAGCACCTGTTGGCTGCTCCTAATGGTTGTCATGCCCCCAGTTTTTACACAAGGTTTAAAGAATGTCACTGCATGTCAGATTCTTATAATACCCCCATAGCTCACAAGCCGCCATCTTCTATTATTATTATTATTATTATTATTATTATTATTATTATTATTATTATTATTATTATTATTATTATTATTATTATTATTATTACACAGCAGACAAGATAACTACACTGGATTTTGTATTACAAATAACTAGTTGAACGTTTCCCAAGCATTTAGGACTATGTGATGTATTGGTGAATTGTGTGAGCAGATCCCAATAAGGTGGCTTTCTGCAGCTGACTGATGGTGACTTTGTCAACTCCAATTTCTTCTAAATACTGCTTACTACTACTACTGCTGCTGCTGCTGCTGCTGCTGCTGCTGCTGCTGTTGAATTAAATGTTTGCTATTTGCTTTTTTTAATTGATATGAATATGATTGTTGTAAACTATCTGGAGTTATGCTATGGAAGATGGGTGGTATAGAAATACATAAATGAATACTAAGATACTCTAGCATGATTCAGTACACTAAGGAACAGGATTTTGGCCAATGCCTGAAACAAAGAGAGGTAGATATTCCATGCTGGGGCCAATCAGTTCAAAGAAAAAGAGTCACTTTTCCTATTCCTGCTGCTGTAAACTTACTCCTGAGTCAGATATGTAAGCCTGGAACGTCTTCCCATTTCATCCTGCTACAATTTCATCAGCTTTATCGAAGGAGTGGTCTGCTTGAGAAGGCATCTCCAGATTCTGTTTCTGTGTTGCTTTCACCACCAAGGGGGTCTCTTCTGTCCAGAAGCCCGCAATGAGTGAGGACAGTGTAATGTTTTCTCAGCTAAACTGGCAGGATCTAATGTACAGTTCATGAGGACACAAACAACATGGAGAAGCTACTTTTTAAAGACAATAAAAAGAGGTTTGGAGCTGTGCAGCTGTTAAAACAAACAAAATCAAAACTAGACTATGGGTGATACATAGGCTGCTAGTAGAAAAATACCAAGAAAGCCTATCTTGTAAAGTCCACCCCTTCAGACCATGCTGCTCTGTGGCTTCCAAGAAGAAGCCTGGCATCCATCTTGCCAAGTGAACTTTTAAGAACTCCCTCCTGGCAAATTACATCCCTTGCCATGTTTGGACTTTTATACCTGCTTTGAAAAAGAAGGCTTGCTCTCGAAAGCTCAGCAACTTTTTTTATTTTGCTACTAGCAGCCTATGAAGGTATCACCCATAATCTGGTTTTGATTTTTTTTAAAGACAGTAACACTTTCAATCCCTCTACCAGAATGGCCATAGAATGCTTCGGCAGTAGTCAAAAACAGCACCTTTTGTAACGCACAAGATTATCTGTTTGAAAGTCAAGAACAGCACGGACTGCCTTTTTTCATTGAAAGATCTATCTGTTGAGAACAGTCTGTCAGAGATTTGAGAATAAAACAGATAGCAATATCTGTGTCCACTTAACATGGGAAACATGGATTAATTATTTCCTATTGATTGCTAGCATATGTTCTGTCAACCTCATGAAAGTTCTAATTGTGAAAAGCAAACTAGGCCAGTTGGACCAATTTTGAGCCGAGGGTGAAAAAGTTTTGTTGATATGGAAGGTTTATCACAAGATCTTCATCAACAAACTGCTGGATAGCTCAGTGATTTATGTATTTAATTTGATGTCATTTTAAAAAATTAACCGCCTAGAGTTCCTTCTGGGAAATCGGTGCAGTATAAAAATGCAATAAATAAATAAATAAATAAAATATCCAGTCAAGGAGCCAGAGGTGGGTGTCTGATTCCTCACTGTGCCTCCTTGACAGGGGCTGAACCCAATAATTGACAGGGTCCCTTCCAATTCTGCAGCTTTAAGATTATAATTAGCCTCCATACAAACATCTTATGAAAGAACTCCAAGATAGCTGTCATATAGGAACTGGTTTTTTAAAGGGAAAAGAAACATTATTTCTTTTATTCCAAAATCAGTTCCCCCCATGTACCCCTCCAAAGATGAGAAGTGTAATGAATACTTGCACCTCTTCTGATCCTCAGGGTCTTCTGTTTTGCAGAGGTGGGTGGGTGGGTGGGGGGAAGTGGCTGCTACCATATAGTTATAATCCTTCACTTAATATCAGGCCACTGCTGATGCTGGCAGTCTATCAATGTCATTCTCATGTTTAGAAAAAATTCAAATGTTTCAGCCTGAAGCAGAGAAATAGGAGCTAGATAGTGAGTGTTGAGCTCCAGTGGCCATATTTTCTTTACCTATGTAAGAACATGAATAGAGAGAGAAAAATACAATCAAGTCACATCCAACGCATTGTGATTAGACAACCAGAAAAAACGACGTTTCGAGTTTTCGTTTGTTGGAACGGGTCCGTTTCGGGTCGTTTCCGTTTGTCGCAAAATTTTTCAAAAATTTGTCGTTTTGTTTGTCGTTTGTCGTTTCCACCGTGATTTAGCGTGATTTGACTTCCCAGAGCATAGGGGTGTCCCGCAATCAGGGCTGGCACTAGGTGTTTTTGCGCCCTAGGCGGCGGGTGGGGCGGGTGGCGGGTGGCGGGGGAGGTGCAGGCGGGCGGGCGGCGGTGGCGGGGGACCATGGGTGGGCGGCGGGCGTGGGCGGGCGAGTGGGTGGGCGGAGGTACGGGCCGCAGACGGGTGGCGGCACGGGCGGACGGGCGAGTGGGCAGTTAGGATATCACTTAGGATAGAGGTTCTGTTCTTGGCTTGCACCCCAAATGTGTGTGTGTGCAAGCAAATTGAAGTTGGGAAAATAGAAAATAAATGGTAGTATATAGTATATTTTTAAAATAAATCCACACCTCCCACTCCCAGTCGAACCTCTCCCTTTATCCAATATCAGAAAAAAATCCTCACAAACTGCCAGAGAAGAAATAAAGAATAAACTGTTATTCCCTTCAGCAGACAAAGCTGCAGGGAATCAAAGAAATTATTTTCTAAATTAAATTCCCTCCCTCCCTGCCTAACTTAAATCCTAAAGCCTCCAGCCTCCCTCCTCAATCTTGATCGGATCACACCAGCACCAGCAGCCAGCCCTCCTCCCTCAACCACATCCATACACCCGACTGCGATTTCTGGAAGGTGCCTCGGCTTTTTATGCCTTCCGAGACATCGAGAAGTGTCACTCAAAAACCTGGCGATGCCATTGGTGGAATGGTTCAAACAATTTGCATGGTCCCATCCTATGCCCAGCCCAAATGGGCAGGTCTAAAAAAATAAAAAATAAAATAAAATAAAATCAATACAACGTTTTATTGCTATAAAAAACCCACTGCAGCTACTATAAAAATTCAGGCATTTAAAATAAATAAATTTCACATGTTTCTGTGGTGATTTGGTGTGTTTTTTGACCACGATTTCAAAAGAAAAATTGTGGTCGCCATTTTGGATCCCCCCCACTGCATGGCATGGCGAGACAACGAGGATGACCCCCCCCAGCCTAGTGCAAGCAGCCCAGGACAGGAGAAGAGGGGGGAAAGGTCGGGGACCCCCCAGAAACCACCCATCTGGTAGGTGGCAAAGCCTCAGGCAGGCATATTTTCGCCTGCTTTTTTGGCCGGGAGTCGGGGGGGTTAAAAAAACTTTTAAAAACTTTTTCTGTGCTTCGCATTGCGCGATCGCCGCGATGCCACAAACGGAAACAAAAAACCTGACCAATTTTTTCTTTTTTCGGTTCGAGTTCAAGTTCTGACAGCTTAATTATCGTAACCGTTTCCGTTACGTAACGGAAACGATAACCGAAAACGGAAATGACAATTTCGCCGAGTCATGCCCATGTCTAATTGTGATCATAACAGGTGTTTCAAGTTATGTGAGATGCTTTAAGGAGCCATTTTACCAATACCACCTTGCCATGTTCTGTCAAGAATTTGAAGCCAGGTCTCTTGAATCTTAGTCCAACCATTCTATCTATTAAACCACAATGACTCTTAATTCATGTTCATCAAGACATTAGCAGATAACTAGGTCAGGTGCATATCTGACTGTAGATTTAAGGATATATAAATGTACTTCTGAATGATATCCACAGACTTGAGTTTGGTATAGAATCAGTCTATGAGTTCAGGCTATTTCGAGAGAGCAACTGCAGATTTTCATTCTTTTCGCATCATCTCGTCTATTTTTCATACCAGTATCTTATTCAGATTTTGGCTGCAGAAAGGATCATTTCCATATTGTGTAATAGGCTTTCTTGTAAAAAACATTTTGGATTACCATTTGTGGGGTTTGGAGACTACAAAAAATAATAATCAAGCAAACTATATGGCATGTGTGCAGTACCTTTCATCTGTGAAAGTTTGAACTTCTCCAAATAACAAGCAGAACTTGATCAAGCATGAACACTTCTTGGCTATCTATAGATTTGTACTACACAACCTTAGAAATGTCATTGGCACACTTCACAGTGTAATCAATACGTTCTTTTTAACCTTTGAGCAAGAAGGTTGGCTTCAGAGCAGGGCTGATTGAAAGACTCTTTTGCAGTGTGAAATGTGCACATGAGAAAGATTTTTTTAAAATAAATAAATAAAAAAAGAAACTAACAGAAAAGAAAAGAATAGAAAAGAAAAGAAAAGAAAGCCCATAGGATCTTGTTACTAGGTAATGAAAATTGGGCTCTGAACAAACCTCTTTCCATTTTATGAAATAGAACAGAATATATATAACATTACATGTTACCAACCGCAGTCCTGTATAGTCCTGTAAGGCAGCCTGGTATTGGACAATTCTAGTATTCGACATCCAGTGGCTTCCCTTCTGCCAGCATGTGGGACATAAAGAGATAGTGATGCCCTCAAAGGCTGTTAGTTGCAACCTGTTCCTTTATAAATTGTGTTGAGGTGTTGAACATGTCACATTCTCAGCAACTAAGATGAGGATATCGTAGTTGTAGTGATGAGTTACAGTAGCTTCATAGAATCATAGAATCATGAAGTTGGAAGGGGCCTACAAGGCCATCAAGTCCAACCCCATGCTCGAAGCAGGAATACAAATAGTATTCCTGTATTATAGTATATCTGCCAGGAGGTCATCTAAATGTCTCTTGTATGCCTCCGGGTTTGCCATGAACTAAGGGTGCCTGCAAAACAAAAACCTGGATAGTAATTCTTAGGATCCCCTTGACTGGGAAATTCTTAGCTTAGTTCATGAATTCTGAGAGTTGATCATTCAAATAAAAAAACAAACTGTACCTAGGAAAACGTGTGTGTGTGTGTGTGTGTGTGTGTGTGTGTGTGTGTGTGTGTGTGTGTGTGTGTGTGTGTGTGTGTGTGTGTGTGTGTGTGTGTGTGTGTTGTTACAGTCATGACCGACTCTTCATGACCCCACGACCATGGAGTTTTCTTGGTAGGAATACTGGAGTGGTTTGCCAGTTCCTACTCCAGGCACCTACAGCACCTGGTATTCCCTGGTGGTAGCCCATCCGAAATCCAGCGAGATCGGATGTGCTTAGGGCATCTAGGAAAACTTAGGGGCTGTGAACTACCAGCATCCTCAGTAGACACACAACATGTCCAGCAGGGAAAAGGTCCTAACAGGGCCTTGCATTTAGCTGAACAAGGCAAATAATCCCAGTTTCCTGGTGAGGATTTGCCCCAAACAGACCAACTGTGTCTGGCTCTACTGAAGTCTTCTGTCATGTCCCAAGGAGAATATCAAACCAGTAGTGATAAAGGTAAGAGCAGATAATAGTTTGGGAATGCCTCTTGAGGTTGTTTGTAAACATTCCAATTGAACATTTGCAAAAAACTTGTCCCTTTGCACGCTTTTGATTGGAACATTTATTCATAACTCTAAGACAAGGACAAACTCTGAATACAATTCATCTAATATTACTGTCTCTCAGTTATGTCAAATGACAAATTACTTCTTACAGTTACTCAACTCCTGCAGCAACCACTCTAACCTAACAGAAAGATTTTGATTACCATGAAGTGCTCTCAGTAGAGGGGGGGGGGTGATTGGTCAAATTTGCTTTACACCCCCAGACCTGAAATAAACAGGCAGCACATCATATTGGGTTTAAAATTGGGCCATAATTGTATTAAATCAATTTAATCAACAGTCCCTAAATTAAAAGGGGGAGCGTGCCATAATGCAAGTAGGCTTTGGCCTGATTTGTCCTTGACCTTCAGGCCCTTACAATTTTAGGTGAGTTCCTACCTGCAAATTTGCTGTTAACTTTATTCAGCAGATTTCCATACTCTGGGGGACTAACTCCCAAAGGCAGCCTTCAGTAAATTTACCATATAACCTGTTAACTTATTACTGCTAAACTACGAATCCCTAACTAGTTAAAGTTCTATCAAAGGCTGCCCAATTCCCTTTAAGGGGACCATCCAATGAACTCACCTACCACAAAGACTTGCACTACCTGCCAGTTGGAACCGATGGATAACATGACCTGCCTAGCCAAGTAGTGAGCATGGGATGGGTGAAAATTCACCGTCGTCGTACAACAGCTAATCAGTATGACAATCAAAGCTTCCCATCAGGCCATGAAGCAACCATGGGGTGGGGTGGGGTACTGCATAAAGCGGTGAAGGAATGGTGGGCAGCCTTCTTCAAGGCTCATCCAAGCCCATGAAAACCCCACAATCAAGTTGTTACTCTTGCTGCCTGCTCTGATTGGGGCCGCAAAACATCCCCTTGGAGCTGCCATTTTCACACAATTGATTCTTTTAAACTTTAAGGATTTTCTGCTCTGAATGCAAGAGGAATTTGGATCTTTTTGGTAAACTCATAAGGAAATAAACTGAACCTAGATTCTCTTATTTCTAACCAATCAAACTTAATAGGTACAACTATCTTCAGCATGATGTATAAGCCTGGAGTATAGTTGCTAGTTATGAGGGACCTCAGAAGAAAAGAGGTGATAATTATAATTTAGCAGAAGTATTCTTAAATGCATAATAATGCATTTAAGAGTTTTGAAAGAGAAATTATTTTGAAATAATTTAACTTTTGAAAGTTAAATTATTCAAAGCTCTGGGTCTGGATGAAAAAAAATCAGTTTCAGTGTCTCCTATGTGCCTTCAAAATAAATAAATAAATAAACCATGTTTGTTAGGCCCTGAATATGGAAAAACATGCAATTACTAGTAAAAATCAATTGTAATACTTAGTCATCACCAATTCCTACTAGATAGCTTCCAGTGTGGCTGCCCCACCAGGCAGATAATGGTGGGACATAATAGGTGAATGGGTCTACAGTATGTTCTCCAAAGCTTTGAAGAGTGCAACAAAGGTCCTTACTGGGAAAGTCGCCATCCTTAGATGAGTGATCTTGATGTTGGTTGACACAATTGAGGGCATAATGGTGGGGCAGTCTAGGTGGATGGGCATCCCATAGAAGGAGATCAGCATGTTTTTCCCCCCTACCCTCAAGTGGTGGTCCTGGCCAGCAAGCTAAAGGATCTGCTCCACTACAGGTTTGCCTCCTTGTAGAAGAAAGCAGAGTACATTCCAGCAATGTTCTTGAACCCTGGAAATATTCTTGGACTCCTTAATAACCATTTCTCGTTATTTATTAAGGAGCAGCAAGGGAAACGATGTTGGCCAAGCTTCCATGCAGTAGGAGCTAGTGAAGAAGTTAACAGTTTCTTCCTGCTCTATGTGACCCCTCAAGCTAGCAATGGCATTGCCTATAGCACCTCAAGCAAGCAGCAGCAGTAGTTTCATTCTCAAGTCTCTCACCCCTGTAACAACAGGGCAAGCTTTCTGGGATGCTGTCTTCACAAGCACAGCTGGACCCCGAACTCCAGAGCCACTACCCCACAGAGAGGATATGGCAGATGTAGAGGTAGAAGCACATGTGCAGGAAAGAGACTGTTCCTTTGTTTTATTGGGCTGGGTAGATGTCTGTTTGGAGAGGTCTGGCCAAGCTGGCAGAGGGAGTACTCTCTTGCCCACCAACTAATATGCCCAATGAGAGATTGTTTTCTCAGGCAGGGGACAATGGTCAATTCACACTTCTCAGGCTTGGAACCTGGATTAAGGTGATTTTCCTTAAGGTGAACCTACCACTGCCAGGAGTCCTTATAGGAAAGAGTGAGTGGCACACTCTACTCATAACATAAGGAATGCAGTGTGTCACTTTGCTGGCCCCTTCTTCTGCCTTTTTCATTCTTCCAAGTTGGTGTTCACTCACTCACCCAGGCTGTGCCCCAGGCTGTTGGCATATTCCCCACTCACCACAAGCTCTCTGTTGCTCCAATCTGCCTGCCCAGGGTATTTGCCCATTCCCCACATCAACCTGTCCTCGGCTTTCCTCAATCCTGCTGCCATTTCTTGTTGGCCTTCCCACTGTTCAGGGTTCAGTCAGTATGCTCATTATAAAAAAGTAAAAGCCCCCCCCCGCACATGTGTGCTAGTTGGTGGCTGAAGTGGCATTGGCATTGTGTGGGTTGCAGCAGTCTTTCTAAAAATAAACAGTCTAGTGAAACTTAATGCTGTGAACTTTTATTTCATTGTGTTCATAAGAGCGAACATACCAAACCAAACATTTCCCTGTAGCAAGAACCGAAGCTTGATTAACAAACTGACATGAATGTTGGGTATTATGAAAGATGTATGTTTTATGGAGAAACAACCATGTTTCACACTTGATTGGTTTTGAAGTAACCCACATCATTTATTTATTGATGTGTTTATTTATTGCCACCTACAATAGTTTTGTAGTTCCACCTCTGTGCTCTGCCTCAGGCAAATTTGCACACATTTGCATAGATTTCAGGATTTCAAAATATGCAAATGCACAATAGTGGATTTACTTCCTCTATGGTGAGGTGACTGCTTTAGACTTAAATGCCATTATATCCACTGAAAATATGAACAGATAAATGAATTTTATTACATATACCAAACATGTACTGGAAACACCACTGTTTTTTTATTTTATTTTATTTTTTAGCAAAAAGCTAATAATTCCATCTTTTGTTATGTTTAAATTAAAGGTCTGGAGGTTCTAGAAAATAAAGCTATCCTGAGGCAAAGTCTGAGTGAAAAATAAAAAAAGCTTTTATGCACTTCTTGAGAACTTGCTAAGCAACCAAAATAACTGTTTGCAATTAAAAAATGAAAAAAAATACACCAAACAAATGAAATAGGCATAAACTGATCTCAGAGGTGAACATTTTATGACAGAGAAAATAATTGGTAAACAGTAATGATGCATTGCTTTTGAAAAATTAATTTTACAGGCCTCCAGCCCTGATCTAGGCCTTGTCCAGTGTGGGGTTGGGCACATGGTACACAAGCGATAAGACATTAATATCAGCAGTTGTCAGACTGATTCTCTCAGAGCAGCTTTCCCCGGTGCGCCGATGTGTAGCTGGTGGGAGGAGGGAAAAGAGAAAAAGAAATTTAATGGAGCATGAAGTTTCATGGGGGCAGATCACTAAGTCGCAGCCATATTTTATTTTTTAAATTGAAATGTGAGGATGTTGCAGATGGCGTTAAAGGAGTGCAGAATGGAAAAGGACAATAAGGGACTCATTTTAAGGTGAGGAAGAGGCAGTTGAAGGCAGGCGAATCATGATGGCAAAATAATAAATGATCCATCACATTTTATTCACTGTTGTTAACAGAAGTACCACCCTCAGAGACACTTGGAGGACAATAGTGATGGTGGTAGTAGTGATGATCACGGTGATGGTGGCTAAAGTGGACTAACTAAAGTAGTGGCAACATGCCGTTCCTGAAGTCAATGACAACTATCATACAACTGAATAAAGCAAAAATGGTAAATATTAAAAATGGGGTAAATATTAAAAATTATGTTAAGTATGCAAAGATCATTCAGCTATCAGATCTATACACAGTCTCCCATCCAGCTCAAAAATAGCAGATGTGTGTGCAGCTTAGTAGACCTAATATGTGTCTGTCATTTGTGTCAATTTAGTGCTGTTTTAGATAACAAATGATCTATTTGCAAATATAACAGACTGGATGTTTCAGTAAGTTTGTAGGGAGTCTCTCTGGGTACAGTATGCCCTTTTCATGCCTTGAGTGGGAGTGAATCACTGGAGGTTTGTGGCATGTAACAACATGTACCTCACGTGAATTTTTGGCCTAGATTTAGAAGAAATAACCTGGCAATGCTCGGAGTTGTGTTGTATTCAAACTCATATTTGTTTTTTTTAACAGTTCCTCATGATGGGTGGGTCCTCTTGAGAAGAAGAACAGCTGTGGAGGCCCACTTCACAAGGATACAGGAGAGGGCTTTCACTTCAACTGCTCTCAGATTATAGAATGTGTTCTCCTCAGAACTGCAGTCAGTCCCCACTCTCAGTGCTTTGAGGAGGGCCGTGGTGAAGCCCTGTCTTTTTAAATGGACTTACAGTGGTGATTTCTATTTATTGTGAAAAATTCTAACCACATGAATTTAGACTGAATTAGTTTTTAGACTGCTTTCAGACTGAATCAGTCTGAATGGTTCTAGGCTTGGATCTGTTTTCCATCTGCCATTTTCACCATGGTGACAAAGAGAATGTTTCAGGAGCTCTCTAAGTCACCTTGAGCACCACACTGTAGTAGACAGGCAAAGCAAAAAATGCAGCAAACAAATGAAAATATAGAAATATTCGGAAGTACATCCTGGTCCATTGTGTTTATTGAGGCTCACTCCCAGGCAAGTGTGTGTAAGACTGACTAGAGCATAGTTTCCCTTAGGATTTCCTCTCTTACTGCAGGTTGGGATCAGCTGCAATGTTCTACTTTATTGGGCTATATAACTTTCCACTTAAATGTGATCAATAATTTCTAAGAGTGCTCATCTACACAGGAATCTTGGCCCATTTCATCAGAAAACTTGGGGGAGATTTCAGTTCCACCTAAGCCTAAACCCTGGGGCTCCAGCCTAAATTATGCCCCTGATCTCTGGTCTATAATTACAGCTACAGAAAGGAGCACTTACCATAATCAGTAAGGCCCAGATGGCTACCAAGGCATCCCATTTATCTCCTTACTGTTCTAGATTTCCAGTGACTAAATTGTTTTGATAAAATGCATGTAAGTCAGGTATAAACAGGGCCGAAATTTCCATTAAGGCGAACTAGGCAGTTGCCTAGGGCGCCAAAATGGAGAGCGGGCGCTGGACAGCCTGCCCCCCGCCGCTAGCCACCGCCATCCATCCCCCACCACCTGCCTGCCGCCCGTCGCCGTCCACCCATCGCTGCCCGCCCCCCCACCGCCCCCCACGCCCATGTTTCAACAGGGTCGTACAAGCACTTTTTCTTGTCAGGCTGCATGTCCATAAGCAAGGAATGTTCCTGAAAATGGTAGACTCTGCTTAACAGCTGACACCAGGGAGGATTGCATTTGATTAGTCCCTGAACTGAAGAATACCAGGGAGTCTCAGGGCTAGGAAAGAATCTTCCTTGAAACTTGAAGAAATGGTTCTGGTTAAGTTGCCTTTAGTGGGCTACAGCAGGAGTTCTGAAACTTGGGACTCCCCAAGATTCTTGAACTAAAACTTCTGGAAGACTTCACCACTAACTGTGTTAGCTAGGATTTCTGGGAGCTGTAGTCCAAGACCATCAGGTGACCCAAGATCCAGAAATTAAACAGGGTATTTGGGGGGTGGGTGGGCACAATGCAGGAAATCTGCAAAAGATGAGCAAAGCAGAGATTTTACGAATCCCTTTATCCCCTGATCAGATCAGTGATCTTTAGTACACAATTCTGTGTTGGATTAGGGCCAGAATGCATGAAGGAATCAACACAATGCCTGAATTGTTTACCAAGTGTTTTCAATGAGATCTCTCCTCTCTGTCTCTCTCCTCTCTCTCTTTCTCTCTCTCTCTCTTTTTACAAGTATTGCAATCATATGATACTTGACACTATAAAAAACAAATCTCTGAAGGTCATTCTCCCTCAGCAACACGCTGCAGAAGCCTGTGGAATTCTCCAAACTCTCCTCTACTTTTTTATTGCAAGATATGAATTCACTTCACAGTAGCCCAGGCACTAATCATTAATAAGATGCAAGCAGCCCTGGCAGAAAGTACAGAGGGATAGTATCAAAAATGATATGAATATTAAAGTCATAAATACAATAAATGCTAGTCACTAAGTATCCTCAGCTATAATAAAGCTAAAACCCAATTAAGTATAAACATTGACTTATTATTCAAAAGTTTTTTTAAAAAATCATATTTAGCTGCTTTAATACACTCATTTGCCTTTTAAAGATGTATAATCATTCTCTCTTTTGCATATTCCATTGACGAAGATTCATTTATTGGTCTAATTGAATAATAAGGCTTCTTGATTAATTGTTTTAAATAATTCCATGTCATGGGCTTCCTCTTGCTGACATTCTTTTATAATATTTTCACAGGCTGGCTTTTTCCACTATAAATTACCAGCTGTACAGTTCTAACTTGCAGCGTTTTTAAAGGATAGGAGATAAAAGGATTTGTTATTTTTGTTGGCTTCCACTCTTTTTCTTGGCTCATCCTTTCCTTTGTTGTTGTTCTGGCTGCCACTGTTTCTGAGCTTCTGCATCCCTGATAGTTTTGAACAACTGAGCTAAACAGCATCAGTGGCCTTCCACCAACTTGTTCATCCTTGTTATCGTGTGCACGAGGCACAGCTTCAAAGGTTTCCCCAGGGGTCCTCGCTCAGTAGAAAATCCTGATTATAAGTGACATTTGAGTGGATTTCTTTAGAATTAGTGTATTAACAATTATACCAACCTTGGGTTCTTTATTAGCAATATGAGGAAGATCACAGAAGGGGATGAAGTCTGTTTCAGCCACAGGATCTTGTGATGAAAGCTGTTTCCAATAGGTGCCCGTTGACCTGATTCAGAGAAGGCAATTTGTATGTGGAAAACAGGTTTGTGCATGCAAATTAGTTGTACCAAAGGGCTGTGGCATGAAGGGAAAGATGGACTGCATTTAGACACCCAGTAACACATGCATCCTTCCTCATACACATCCATGGCCGGATGATTAGGTCGCTGTGCATCCATGTGTGGAGCATATAGGTGGCTCGGTGCCGCCTTTGCATTTCCCCGGATTGGGATGTCAGGATGCATTCATTCACGTGAGCAATTTAAAAAAATAAAATTTAAAAAAGCTGGAAAAAGAAGGGCCCCTTGTCATTTCACGGTCAACATTTAAATGGATTACCGTCTTGTGAATGGCGTGGCGTGCGTTTGGATTACAAGAAGCTGGGATTTTTTTTCCTTTAAAAAAATAAAAAACCATACAATTGACAAATGCAAGCCATAAACAAGAAATGCATGCTAGGGAGTCTGAAGAGATATTATTTGGCGCAGTCACTGAAAGAAATGTCTGAGCAAATGGGAAAAGAAAATATACTGTGTAGGGTTATCATTACCAATCAGGTGTAGGGGTCTTTCCAGATGGAAGAAAGGAATGGCGAGGTCAGGATGAGAAAGAGCTAGATATGAAAGAAGTAGGGATTATGTTGCTAGAGAGGGGGATATCTTATTTCCTAACACATTGCCACATTAGGTTGGAATTTCATTTTAGTTTCTTCATACACATTTTTTTAAGTGTTAAGTGTTTGTCAGTCACTACCGCTCCTCCATTCTGTAGGGTGGGACCTAACAAAGCATTTTCCTTCTATTGTGCTTCTAATGATGAAGCTTCTGACACTGATTAGCGGAGCTGACACATAGCGATAGTGTGGAACATTCAGATTCAGAAAGCCAAAGAAATCCCAACTCCTGCAATGCATCTCAGAACAGCAACTGCTATGCTGGTATTCAGAATATCAATTTTTTGCCAAGAACAAGGACTGGAATGTAATCCCTGGGGATGTATCAAGGTCTGCCACATCTGTCTCTCCTAGTCTCATGAGATGGGTGAATTACCACTGGGTTGCCATAACCAGGAATTATTGTTCTGGGCTGCTTTCTAGAATTTAGATTTTTCCACCTGGGTAGGGAGAGGAGAATGTGTTTCCTAGATGTGTTTTGTGGCTAGTTACATCACTAGGCAAATGGAAATTGTGAATTTTGGTTGGTTTATCCTGCTCAGCCATCTCTTTGGCCCAAAAAAGGACTAAAAATCTGGTTCTCATGGATTATTTGTGGCTTATTACATTCTGTTTGTTGGTATTCTCTATTTGGAAGTTTTCATTCCAAGGTATTTTTTCAGAAAAGTGAACTTTGGCCAAGATTCAACCAAGGGATGTGGGTCCTTTTAATGTTTTCTGGCTTGTCAAATGATTTCTACTGAAATTGATGTGATTTCTTCCTCTCATGTTAGCTCTACGTGCTAGTTCCTCTCCTCACTATTCATCTGAGCCAATAGATTCCTGCCTCAGTCTAAAGTTTATTATGCCCAGAAGCAACTACTGACCCCATTATCCTAACTTCATTTGCTTGTTCTACTTGAAGATTACTGTTCCATGCTTTCTCCCCAGAATATAGATTATCCAATCTAGAGTGCATACCAGAATGTGGTTCCTGGCAATATTTTAAGGTATTTGCAAGAATCCTCTCTAGTCACATGGATGAGGTGACTCTGGTTGGTTAATCCTTCTCAGAAGCTCCCCCCCCCCAAAAAACCCCCAACAATATTATTTTATCTTTCTGCTTCAGGACACTAGAGGTTCATTGAAAATGTAATATTCGATTTCTTTAAAAAAAATTCTGGTTTTGGCATCATTTCTTTTAGTACTAGGTGCCCATTTCATTCTATCTCATGTTGTCCCCTTCCATTTTGGGGAACAAGAGAAAGAAGAGCAACAGAAAATGCAAGATAATCTTGGAAATAATGACCCAAATCCTGTTGCTTAGGATAGTAAACTTCACTTACCCCATTGAATCAATAGGGAGTTATCCCTTATTTATTTTAATTATTTATTTAGCTTATATGCTCCCCACTACCCAAAGGCCTCTGGGCAGCTTACAATTAAAATAAACAATTCAAATAAGGCCACTATCTCACCTGGGGGAAGATCCAGATATTGTGAAAGTCCGGCTTTTGTTCTTTCTTGGTCACATGACTGAAGATGTGGGATCTCTGTTCCCATGCACAAGGATTTTATTTTTTAAAAAGCACAAACCAGCCCCAGGGCCAGAAGGTAGTGCTAAATAAATAAATAAATATACAACACTGACAGCCCAAAGGCCAGCTGATCAGCGCGGAGGGGGGGGGTTAACGCACCGACAAGCCCCAGGATGTGCTGGTTGGGGACTAGAAAAATAAAAAAGCAGAAAACTGGATCATAGGAGAGCTCCCACAGACTTCTGGCTCACACTTTTTACCAGAGCAAAAAAATCCCAACTTCTTCAGTGGGTCTTGGAAAACCCACTAAAGGGGGAATAACCATTTTTTAAAAACCCAGTGGCCATGGGGACAAGATTTTTGGAAATGCTTTATCTTGAAATTTAATCAGCATTTTAAAGGATGTGTGATAGAGCCCTGACTAAGACATTAAAACACCTATAAAATTGCAGTAAAATGATAACCTTGAAGTACGTACAATAAATACAACACACTAAAACAATACACTAAAATTGCCATCAATTGACTCTTCTGTAAGTGTCATTGATTCTAATGAACCTACTCTAACAGTAAATTCCTTTAGCAAAGTAAGTTGCTTGTATATATGGAGGCGTCGACTCAACAAATCTCCATTCATTCATTGGGCTTGCTGTAGTACTATTCACAGCATTTTTCTGTGTATAAGACTATATTTTTGTTTAAACCAATTAGACTAAAAATTGAGGGTCGTCTTATGTATGGAGGTAAGACAAGGAGAGAACCGCATGGTTGTAAAACTGCAATTTTGAGTTGTAGGAAGTCATCTTATAGCTGTTAAAAATACAGTACTGTGCTAAGCAACATGATTTTGACCAATGAGGGACAGGGGAAGAAAAATGAGTCCTGCTACTTTAAATAAGGAAGTCAGGGTGAAAAGCCATGTTGCATCAATAGGAAGAAACTGGGCAAATACAAAAAGTGTGGATTCCAGAACCTGCAAATGGAGGCTGCATATGGATAACAAATCTGGAACATAGATCCTGAATGTTTGCCACCTGTGTCTTCAGTTATCACAATATCGTGATTAGGGTCATCAAAGGCCAAAGAGAAAATATCAGGGAAGAAGCTAAATCAGGCTATTGAGTTTGGTTACCTAACCAATTATTTCTCTGCAGGCGTCTAGTAATAGAATACGGCACAGTTCAACAATAAAGCTGCAGTTCCATGCACCCATCAAAATAAGTCTGACTGAAATGTGGAACTAACTGTTAGGTAAACTTCATAGGATTAGGAAGCTTGCTAAGCCGTTACCTCTCATCTTCCATTCACTCTGACAATAACAGGAAGTTAATTTCCTTCCTGGGGTTGGCCAGTTAAGGCTGTTCTGTCCCATTTCCATACCAATCTGCAAAGTTCAAAAATCTGCAGATAATCCTCATACACTATAAGAATATACACAGTTTAATATTTCTCACTTAATTGTCTTCATGCAAAACATGCCTTTCTAAAAGTATTTTATTTGTCTACATTTATCTTATCCTAAAAGCCATATTTAAAATGTAACTGTTTATTTATTTTATTTATTTGTATCACAAAAGTCAAAGCATGAAATCCAAAGGGCAATTTTGTCTAAATTGGGGCTTAGGGTCTGAGTTTCTTCACATCAGAAATCAAATTCCTAAAGCCATTCTTTCCTGTTAGGTTAATGGGAGCAGTGGTTTCTTCTGATGAAACAAAACTACGATCCTATGACTCCAGCAGGAAAGGATTTGATTGAATGAATAGTGAGGGCAGGAACTAGCATGTAGAGGTAACAGGAGGGAAAGTACGTTAATCTCCTTTGAAAACAAATGCGGACTCATCAGCGGAATCTAACCTGAAATGGCACACTTTTTTTCCTAAATCAGAAAACATGCTTGCAAAAATATATGAAAAGTGTTTGGTTTGGAAATGGGTAGGATACACCAACATCTAATACTGACAAAGCCTATTTTTCAGAGCAAGACTATCTTAGTTAGAAAAGTGCATTTGATAAGTATGGGGAGTTTTATATAGATGCCAGTACAGTATTAACAGGACATAGCATGTGTTGTACCTCTTCCACTTCTGGACATTATCATGGGCTTTCTTATGGTGGATGCAGCAGCTCTGAAATGTTACATGGTACAGCCAAACCGGTCTTCAAGGTTCTTCTTTACTTGGTCAATAAGCTCTTCCTGTATATCTGTTTGTTGCTGTCTTTTTTTTAATTTTTTTATTGAACATAAAAAAAGACAAAATAACAATGATAAACAATTATATAAAAAAAAGTAATAGACAATCATAAACAGTACAAAGTGCCCCCCACCCCCAAGAAACCGTCCAGTATTCTTGCATCTTCTCTTTCTTCTTCATCTTTTTTTTTCTTTTTCTTCCAATAGGCTTCTTAAGGTCCTTTACGCCAGAACTGTGTTGGGTTATAAGTTGGTTGTATCCCTTTCCCTTTTAATAGTACATGATCTATAAATTTCCCCCAAACATCATAGAAAGTATCTTTTTTTATTTCACCTCTCAAAACTTTTATATTACAAGATAGTTTATCATTTAGTGCTGTTTGTTGCTGTCTTTGTTGCCTTTTTACAACTGAAATTTAAATGATATATTCTTCAAGTCATTGTGTTTCTTTATTTGTTAAATATACATCACAAAGACCTGTTTTGTTGCTTTTTTGCTTACGATACTCTGTAAAGTCCCATGCATGTTAATGATGCGGTATCACTAAAATAGAATGCAATCGAGGACAATTCAATGCAACTGATTGCATGCACTCAAAGATGGAACTTACTATGTTCTCTTAGAAGTACAGTGGTACCTTATATAAAGGAATTAATTCGTTCCAAATGAAATTCTGTTAAGCAACTTTTTCTTTATACAAATTTCCCATAGGAATGCATTGAAAATGGAGTAATCCCTAATCACGTCCATTTTATTCACCCTATAGGTGATTCTGTTAAGCAAATTTCCCCTATCTCTGGAATTTTTTATGTTGTACAAATTTTATGTTATACAAACTGTTTGTTATACAAGGGTCCACTGTACCAGCCTTTCCACAGAGGTGTTTACTATTTTAAATGCCATCCACATGATGCCTGGTTTAGTTCACAACCTTTCCCCATGAATTTCTGTTCATTTTAGTCCCTCCTGAAAGCATGGCTTATTTTAGTATGGATTCATTCCTGGGTGGAGTGCAGCTTTGTGATGCTTCCCACTAAAGTTTGTGTGCACAGTTAGAGCTTCCAAATCATAAACTTTCAATTAGCACTCCAAAGAACAACAGATGCATCAACAGAGGAGCTAAAACAGGGATGTCAATTTCTCAATTGTTCCCTGACAATTTTGTTAAATATTTCTTAAAGAGAAGCAGCTTTCTTAAAGAGAAAGTAAATTGATTGCTATGGAAATGTTTTTGGCTCTAATCCCAGTGAACATTGTGTTCCTTTGACACAAAGTGAAATTGGGGAGAAAAGCCCCATTTGGAAGTTTCCTGAAACAGGTAAAACTGTTACTACATCTGGTCCCAGGCACTGTCTTGTCTGAAGCACAAGAGAAATAAGATGCACAGCTCCTAAAGCAAGGCCTAGCTACTTTAGGATGTGTGGAAGAAAATCCCTAAAGTGTCTGCTCTCACCTCTGGAAGTAAACAACACCCAAATAAGTTGCTTGAGGAAGACATCTCATCCTGGATCTAATGAAGAAGAAGAAGAAGAAGAAGAAGAAGAAGAAGAAGAAGAAGAAGAAGAAGAAGAAGAAGAAGAAGAAGAGCAAAGTGTTCTGCAAAATGTGAATTATAATGTATGTATATATGCACACACGCACGCACACACACACACACACACACACGCGCACGCGCGCGCACACACACACACACACACACACACACACACACACACACACACACACACACACACACACACACACACACACACACGTTATAATTCATCTTTGAGGAGTAACCACAAGTGAAGGCACCAGACTCCTCCACCTGTCTCCCAGTAATAAGGAATGTGCTAGACTTCACCTCCCAGTCAGTGTTTTGGTAGTAATCACGCCATCAGTGTTTAACAGGGAACAAATAAAAGAGCTGAGTGATTATTAAAAGCATCTGTGATTACAGAGCACAATTATGGCTATTTCAGTTATTGATTAACTGGTTAAAAAATCTGTAATAACTTGCTTATCATTTGCTTTCCAAGAAAAGAAACACATTTGCTTTTAAGGGCTTAAGTAGGAGCAAAGATTAGAGGAAGTCAAGTGTCAGGACAAGGTGATTACTTAACATCTGTGACCACCAGCAAAAGGCTGAAGAGGGGGGGGGAATCAACTGATGTCTTCACTCTGTAAAAACAAGTGAAGTGTGATTAATCACCTTGGATTTATGATTGAGTCAATTGACTTACTTTTTCATAATGATTAATCAGCTACAAAAATTATAATTGTCCCACTTCTAGTGGCTGCATGCTGTGCCTGATGACATCATTTTGTCTACAGATACTCAGCAAGGGGTTTTCAAAAGAATATGCAGATGAGTCCAAGAGTATGGGTAAGGTGAACACTCCCATCTGAAGAATGGCAATGATTTTCCCACTCGCCCAAAGGCCTGGATCTGTCTTTCAAAACAGATTTGTCAAGCTGGATCTTTGGATCATCAGGCTAGGCGGACTGGCAGCCCTTCCCTCAGGCTTTGGACAGGAGTGCTGACCTGACCTGCCTGGCACTGCAAGGGATTGAATTTGGGGCCCTCTCTGTGTTCAGCATCGCTAGTTTCTGTACAAATCAAACATAAAGAGATCCATTTGCTCTCCATGTAAACTATTTGTCCACCTAGCCTGGTATTGTTTATTTATTTTGATTGGCTTCACTGTCCTGGATCTCAGGTAGAACAAGGCCTCTCCTAACATCCTTTTTTAAAAATGCCTGTTACCAAACATGGTACTTTCTCCATGCATAGCTTGATGCTCTCTACAAGCAGGCTAAAGCCCATCTGCACTGGGTGTCAGGGGCCAATGTTGAAAGGGAAGGGCTGGGACACAGAGACATTTGAGAGCCACTTCTACTTAGGCATTCCAACTCAGATGGCAAAACCTTTTATGCCAGTTGTGAATGGGTGGATTTGGGCAAAGTTGTCTCAGAGTATAAGCTACTATACAGAGGTATTGCTCACATTAAATGAGGCAATTTTATATGTCTTTGGGAGAGAGGTTAGTTAGTTCGACAAATGGATCAGAAAGCATTATGGAAAGGTATGTGTAATGTATGTGTGTGTGCATGTGCACGCATGCATGTTTGCATGTGAAGATATGCACACAACATAGCTTCCTATGTTAAGTGCTTCCAGCGTGTCTTACTTTCTCGGTGAAACTTCAACCCAAAAAGTATATTACAGTGATGGTAGTGCTAAAGTTACCAAGCACAGGAGGAGGAAGTAATTAATTCTTCATTGGTTCAACCAGAGTGAGTAATTGCTTCCTCCACATCAACTTTCCCTGCCACACTGGTCCGATCAAAACCTCTATTCCCCCCCCAAAAAAATTACTTCTGGGAAGACCCACTTTGGAGCTTAATAACTTCAGCCCCCTGAACACCGAACCGCTCCAAATTTGGGGAGCTTCCAGAGAAGAGTCCAAGGAAGCTCCTCCGTTCTGAATCATTTTGTTTCATTTCAATTTTTTTCCAAAAAAAAGTTAGTAATGAAACAAAATGGAATGAAATGAAACAAAATACTATTTTATCATTTTGTGCCCATCTCTACTCTTAATAATTTGGGTGACATAATCCATCATATTTCCATTGTCTGAAACTCCCCCTGCACGAAATTCACAGGTAACCTCTCATAAATACCACAATAATCTTGACTTATGTAAACAATATGTTTATTTATTGTATCATCTTACATGCATTTGTAGGATGCCCTCTTCCAAATTAGAATAGTAGGCTTGCCAGTTTGCAGTTTTGAAATACTTAGAGCTTGGAATCATATGCATACACAGAGTTGTCACATTTCATAAAAATGTAACTGGGTTATGCCTTATGTGGTAATTCATTATTTCTAACATATTTATTCTAAGCTCTGGAAATACAGTCTATGGATACTACTAGAGTTTATCTGGGCATATTTTGGTTATAAAGGGTTGGTACCTGGTGAAAAAAATGAAAAACATAGAGGGTAGGGACAACAGGTTTGGGTGGATCCCTAAGTAGAGCCTGATAAATTATGTGTGTTTAGGAGGAAAAACAGGTTTGGGGATGAAGGAGATCATGGGAGACTATAAAAGAAATACAGTAGGACCCCCGTATTTCTGCGGGATCGGTTCCAGGTTTCCCCATGGATAATGAAAACTGCAGCTAAGAGCAAACACTCTTATCTGGGCCCATGATGGTGACAGTGGTGGTGAGGTGCCCAGGGCAAAAGCTTTTGTCCCAGACATCCCACCACCCCTTGCAGTTGGAAGAATAGCAGATTGGCTGCTGCACCACTCAGTCTGCCACTGGGAAGTTTAAATGGATGGGTACATCCCTGGCCATTCAAATGTCCCAGGTGGCAGATCTGGGCATTGTGGTGGATCAGGTCAACTGCCCCAGAGGTTTGAACTTGTGGCACGGTCTGCCCCCTGGATCATGGATTGGGCATAGATGATCTATGCAGGTTGCTAGCCGCTCTCCTACAGTCCACCTTAAAAAGCTCTGCCCAGCCCACAATTGGATCTGCTGTGGCTCAGAGCCAGAAATCTCAGATTGATGGATGGAGGTGGCAGCAGTGATGCAAGGTTCAACTCCCTGCTGGGGAGCCAGGGGCCACCAGGCAGAGACAAGACCCTGGTGCAGCTGCCCACTGTCCAAGGGCAGGGAGCTCCACAGGAACCTGCCAGAAGGAGTTGGAGCTGGTGACCGGGGATGGTGTCTGTTTTTTTTTAACTTCTTGCTCAGGTGGCAGACTGAACAGGAAGTTCAAAACATCAGGGGCAGTGGACCAATCCACTGCTCTGCCCAGGTGCAGGGGGTGGTGGCTTGCCAGGGCAAAAGAGCAGAGCTGCAAAGTGCAGCTTTCACACCCAGCACCTCAACCCCACCCCACTGATCACCAATCGCGGATAACTGAATCCACAGTTGGTGAATCAGCAGATATGGAGGTGCTACTGTATAACTAAAATCCTACTAAGCAGATACTCTTGCATAATTCATTCTGGAAGGAATAGTTTTAATTTACAAAGGTGGATTTGCTAGTGACAAAACACTTTTGACGCTGACAGCCACAATATGACTGACTGCACAATAAGAATTGCATAGTCATCTGAAAAAGTGATGTGGACAGGTAATATTTTACAACAAAATAGAGGCTGTGGATTTCTGCAGCATAGCAGGTAGTAAAGGAGGAAATAAGAAGTCTCAATTATTTTATTAGTATATGTAGTGAAGAACTACAATTCAGTGAAAATACAGAACATTTTGGAAACAAGAGAAACAAAGTCTCAATATAAGAAACAACAATTTGAAAACAAATTAAACCATTACACAGACAACATCTGAGAAATATTGATGGAAAGCATGATAATCATTCGCTAATGGGCACGGCTAAAATGGGGGGCCTTTAAGAAAGAAGTGGAAGGCTTGATTTTAACTACACAAGAACAAGTGCTCCAAACCAATATGTTGAAATTTAAGATTCAAGTAGAGATGGGCACGAATAAAAAAAATTGCATTTCGTTTGTCTTTTGTCGTTTGGAGGGTCCGTTTTGGTTCATTTCCGTTTTTTGCGAATTTTTGAAAAAAAATCATTTTTGTTTTCGTTTGTTTGTTACCATTTCGTTACCATTTATTTCATTTTTTGTGATTTTTTAAAGGATTTTAAGCAATTCACTCATATTGCAGTAATGGAAATGAAACGCATGACAAAATTTCTGGTGTTTCTGTTCGTTTCGTTTCATTTCAGAGACAAAATTCATTTGTTGTTTCGTTACGTAATGAAACAAAAAAATGAAAACGGAAACGAAAAATTGTTCGTTTTGTGCCCATCTCTAGATTCAAGGAATTAGTGCCAACAGTCATCTCTACCAAGAAAAAGATGAAATTGTGTCCCTTCATCTTTGAATGTCCAATGATTACTTAAACAGATTACAAAATTAGACATGATTAAGTAGCAAAATTACTGTGCTAGCCATTATGCAAAAATATATAACTTGCCAGCCTCCAAGTACCCATGGGAACATCACAGAGAAAAGGTGATAGAAGATGAAAAAGTCAAGATCTTGTGGAATTTACGTATCCAAATCAATAAACACCTTGGACATAACACATCAGACATAGTAGGAATAGGACAAAGAAAATTGTGTATCATTGGCATTGCAATTCCAGAGGATGCCAGAGTTAAAGCTAAAGAATTGGAAAAACTAACAAAATACAGAGACCGGGCAATTTAATCATCTTGCTTGTGGGTGAAAAACACTTCAGTGGTCCCTGCAGTCACTGGGGGTTTGGGAACAATGTCAATAAATTTCACACAGTAAAAGCAAAGTGTAAAGTCTTCTATGTATTCTTGAAGGCTTTCACGCCCAGGATCTGGTGATGGTTGTGGGTTTTCTAGGCTGTTAGGGCATGTTCTGGAGAAACAGTCTAGAAAACCCACAAGAGCCATACAAAGTGTTCTGCTTACATAATAATGCCCATAGTGCTTAAAAACTCAAGGGATGGTTTACAATTTATTTATGCAGGCTCCACTTTGCCCCCACCCCCAGGAAGCAGGGTAGTCATTTTACCAACTTCGGAAGGATAGAAGGCTGAGTCAACTATGAGCTGGCTTCCTGGGATTGAACCCCAGGTCACGAGCACAGTTATAGCTGCAGTACAGGCATTTAACCTCTCAGACGTGACACCATCAGAGTTACAAAATACAACAATATTAGGAACAGCACACATCCTGTGTTGATACTTAACAGATACATAGGTATTTGGTTAAAATTTGTATTGGTTATATAATACAGTCAATGTTTCTATAATTTTGATTGACTGTGCCTGGTATTGATGATGACGATGACGACGACGACTACTACTACTACTACTACTACTACTACTACTACTACTACTACTACTACTACATAGGTTGGCTCTTCTCCCGGAAGTATCAAACTTTCCTGGCAGCCCACAATCAGAGAATAGACTAGTGATATTAAGAATAGTAGAGTAGATTGGAAGCTACTGGGTTGGATTCTGATAGGCATGCATAGAACAGACACCATGAAAAAAAGGGGGCTTGATTACTCTTGAACAGCTTAAGGATGTTTGATTTAAATGGATGGTGAAGGATAATTTACCTTACATATAAGGTAAAACCAGGTATGCAAGCCCCACTCCCAGTGTTGCCATTCTATCCCTTCATGTATTGATGGCTGAGGTCTGCACAGTCTGAACAGGGTGGCACAGCTTCTATATAATCATGCACCCAGCCTTGTCAGGGCCTCCATTTGTGGGCTTCAGAGGTTCCATGGCCAGGAATCCAGACTTATCAGTGTGCACAGTTATCAAAACTGTTATCTCAACAGCATCCGTTCCAGCTCTGGGGTTATAAGATATATGTTAAGGTCCTTTTCTGAGGATTCTGGTTTGCTTGGACAACAAAGGTTTAAAGATTGCCATACATAAACCCATTGCCACTGTTCATGTAATTTACATGTAAATCTTAGAAGATTAATTTCCCCCCTGTTTATAACAAATTTTTAACATAAAAATGGAAACACAGTTACCACTGTTACTACTATCACTATTTCTACCAGTAGTACAGCCATCATTTCTTCCATTTCTATTACTATTAATATAAACAATCATGATAGTTTCTAAAGCGTCTACTGTGAAAACAGCCAAGATCCCACAAAGAAAAATTGCATGCATAAGGGCAATCATGCATCTCCCCCCCACACACACACACCTCCCCCATATCCAGATGGCTGTGCTTTGGGCAATCCGTCACAAAATTGGTTGTACAGCCAATTTCACAATCACTTCATAAATAGTAACCAGACGAAGAGGTGCTAAGGACAGCAAGTGATTGCCCTTGTTATAATCACATAAGAGAAAAGAATTATGTCCGAAATATCCACCAGTCATAGCCTATCCTGCATTCCAGCAATTCTGCCAAGGCAGGGCTTCCTGTTTCCATAGTAGATAAAATGCTAAGTCTGAGTTTAGCCAAAGACAAAAGTGGTAAGGCATTTATATAGCTAATGGGAAAAATCTCCTTCATATCAAGATTGATATTTTAGATTGATTGGATATAAAACTCATTTTCTAGGCATAAATACATTTTCTGCCCAAGGAGTTTGGGAGGAAACTACCATATATGAAGGAGATGTCTCTGTATTTATCCGTAATAAGTGGTTTCTGCCTGCCCCTACATAATGCCTTGAGAACTGGCTCCTATCAGAGCAAACTAGATTGGGTTAGATGGATCGCTGATTTAATTCCGACTGGCAACTGTTTAGGTTTCATGGAACCGTGTGCAACAGAAGGTATTGCTTTTTCATGTACAGCTCGAAAATGTCATCGTTGTTGAATAGTTAAAATGAGGCATTTTATCAACAGACTGCCCCCAAGGCTCTTAGAGGGAAAGGATCTTACATCAGGATCTTGGTTCATCCGTACAGCTTGATGGACTAAGATCTGACACAATCACCCAAATGATGATTTATTTCAGGCAATTATGCCCCATCAGGCCAAATTCAAATATACTAATGGACTGCACAAAAGGGCTGTGGACTGCAAAAACAGCAACCTTTGTTCATTCACCATTAAGTGTATTTGTGCCTACACGCAAAATATAAGCATACATACACTTCAAGCTTCATATTTCATCACAACCTTATTTTGGTGGAAGTATGTGTTGTAAAAAACACACAAAGTCAACGTCACTAAAATATCACTTCTTCCATTCATTTGATAAAGAGTTTAAAGCCCTTCTACCCCCTCCTAGTCCATTCTGAAGTAATATGCTTCCAAGAGAAACATAACAGTCTTGCTAATGACCTATAATGTAGTGCCTTTCCCCTGCAAATGCAGCATTTAAGCTACTAGGTTTTCAAAAACACTCACACACCCTCTCTCTATTTCTGTCACTGACAGTAACAGTTTCCTGTCCCTTTCCCCCACCAATGATTCCTTTAGAACTGTTGCACGCAGAGAAAGATGTCAGATTTTCAGATGCTTGAATATATGTGGCTTTGTTCTTTGGTTTCTCAAAATTCTCTCGTGGCATATATTACATCCGCCTCCCCGCCACACCCTTCTAGATGTGCAGGAAACCATCCAGCGAGGGCAAAAAGATGTCTTCCATATAGAACCATATTTCTATTTAGATATGCTTTTAACATATGTATCACTTAATAGTGAACAAGAATCAGATTTGGTTAGCCAGATTATGTCTTCTTCAGCACACACAAATACCATTTTCTCCATATTCTTGTAGCGTAAGGGGAAAAGTAGGGTGTTCTTATATACATAACTTCTTGTGTTCAGAGGAGAGACTGGAACACAATCATTTTAATACCTTGCACATTTTCCTAGGTACTTCTAATTGTTAATTATTAGAGACTGACTAAGTCACTGAAGTGAGTCCTTTGGCTGGTGTCTCAAATCCTGTCATTTACTACTACACAAATCAGCAGGGTGATGGAGTGTCTTTAAATTAGGTTACCACCATGCCGTTATTGGACAGGGAGTAATTGATAAAACCATTAGTAACACTTGTAGAGATAACAGCCAGCAAAATCATGCAACCATAATTATTCCTAATGGATACATGCTATAAATTGTGGCAAGGAAAAAAAATCTCGTATTATCTTTCAATCAGCTTTGACAGTCCTGCTAGATTACGGTAGACTAAATGCTTGTGTGTGGAGGGGGGGGGAATGACCCATCAAAATTTCTTTGACTCTCTCAATCTCCCCCTCCCCACTTACTACTTTTACTTTCATTTCATTTCTTTTCTTTCTCTATCAAATTACGGACTTTGTCAAGGGGAGGGTAATTTCTTTTGGCAACAGCTCTCAGAATAAGAGAAATGAAGGGCTTTTTTTAAAACTTGCATTGTCTGCAGTGTTATATATTTTAAGTCACAAATAAGGCACATTAAGAGAGCTTGCTAGGTGACAATATAACAAGAATTATCCATTTAAATTAATGGCCTACGGTTACAGGAGCAATTTTCCCCAACAGCAGGAGAAAGGAATTGTTTAACAATAAGAACTGCTGGGTAACTCAGAGGTTTAGGTATCTGGGTTGGGAGTTTGATTCCCTACATCGCCCCCTTGATGACAGTGTCTGGATTTGATGATCAATAGAGTCCCTTCCACTTCAGTTCAATGACGATGATGATGAGGATGAGGATGAAGATGAGGATGAGGATGAGGATGAGGATGATATAAAGTTTTATCTGCATTCTAGTGTCAACATCTGTTTTGGAAATTAGGGGGTCTCACGCCTCAGCAGTTGTAACGGGAAAGAAAATGAACATTGATTTTGCCTCCCCAAACACCACTTTCTTCAGCAGTTTCCTAGCCTTTTTCTCTGGATCATTTCCCACTGTATATGAAAAGACAAAATCATGAAAGGCACTATATTTAATTCCAATGGTATGCAGTATTACAGTAAAGGCATCTGCTTACCATATTAGTTTGTCCTAAGACTACCAATATGATCAGCAATAAGAATATTTTTAATTCTTCAGTGGTGCCTTTAACTGCGAAACAGAGCTTGGAGAAGCAACTGATTGCAGGTGACGGACAGTAGGTTCTTAGGAGTTATTCTAAAGGAGGATTTGACCTGGAGTGCCAACACTGAAGCATTGGTTAAGAAGGCCCAACAGAGATTATATCTTCTGAAACTTCTCAGGAGGGAACAACTGTCTAAGAAACTGTTGGTAACCTTCTACCGGGGCTTTATAGAAAGCACTATCACTTACTGCCTCTGTGTCTGGTTCGCCAGTTGCACAGTGGCAGATAGAAGGGCACTCCAGAGGGTCATAAACACTGCTGAGAAGATAGTGGGCTGTCCTCTTCCTCCTTTGGAAGAATTATACAACTCCAGATGCTCAAGGAAGAAATCTAGAATTTTGAGAGACCCTTCGCATCCCGGCCACCAATTTTTTGTTGCCGTCTGGCAGGAGATACAGGACTCTTAGGCCAAGGACAAATAGACTAAAGAACAGTTTTTATCACAGAGCGGTATCCAAGTTAAATGCGACACTTTTAGCATCATCTTCATCAGTTTTTAAGTAGTGTTTTAAATTTTGTAAGCAATTTTAAGAGTTTTTAATATTTTGTATGGTGATTTATGTGTTTTATGTGTTTTATGTGTTTTGTATGTTTAGAGTGTGTAGTGGAACCGCACTCTAATTTCGTTGTGCATATCTTGCGTATGCATAATGACAATAAAACTCTATTCTATTCTATTCTATTTTTACCTTAGTCCAGGAGTCTCTTAGCTACAATAACATGGATACCAGCTATTGCACTTGGAGGATTCAGCATCAGCAAGTTACAATACAGAATGTAGTATTTCTAAACTCTGTTTTAATTGATGCTGCACAGATATGCAACAATATGTATTGTGCTACAGTATCCCATGGCAATTTATAAAAACCAGGGGAACTTCAGTGTGTGTGTGTGTGTGTGTGTGTGTGTGTGTGTGTGTGTGTGTGTGTGTGTGTGTGTGTGTGTGTGTTGATTATATTTGTTACTGACTTCCCAAAATATCCTATAATTAGCAGTTATACTCTGATCTTGCAAATTAACATCAATTATTTTCTTTATTGAGTCAACCCAACTCATATTAGAGCTTCCTCTTTTCCTATTATTCTAAGTCAAAGAAAGGATTTGGAAAGAGGAAGATGGCTTTCTAGTCCGCCTTCTGTGGAGCAGCCATGGATTGGCAACATTAATTGCTGTGTTTGTACACGTTGAACCTGCTCACACCTTTTCTTCAGCATTTCATTAAGACCAAAATATCTCTTCAAAATATTTTGGCACAAGGGCACAAAGTCAATATTTTAAATACATAAACATGAATACAGTTGTTGCCACCTGAAATTCTTAGCTCTCTTTCATTTTATCTAATGGTAGGATTGAGCCTGTATATCAGACAAGCAACTCTTTGGATCTCTTTAGTAACTTCCTAGCCAGTTACTAAGAATGTATGGGACTCATTCTGCAGATGAATAAAGAACAAATGAATTAGGGCCCATCCACCCTGTACCCCATTAGGAGGAGACATTTCATCCAGCACCATCTATGAAACAATGAGATTGCTTTCACCAAACAGAGATGGTTTTGTCTTTGGTAGAGAAGTATATGAAGGTCTGTAGACACAAGAAGAAACAAGGAAAGAGGGTGTGTAAGAAGGACTGCAATAGCATTAGGTTTGCAAACAACAATTCAAACAGAAATATTTGCACTGAAGAGAGGTATTCTAACAATCACACCAAGCTGCACACAAATCAACATTGATAGTTATGTACCTGGGAACATATATGAGCCTTTCTAGTACCTAGTGTGAAATCCAATACCATCGCACACGGCAAAGTAAGGGGAGGAAAAAAAATGCAGTTATACTATATGAAAATATCTCTTTGAGGATCTGTTTTTGCTCCCAAATGAGTCAGCAAGTTTTGTTATGAGTCATATAATGGGTTATAAAAATGGTTCCTTTTCCTAATAAGCATTTCAGCTTCCTATTGATTTCCTGCTTGCACATTTAATGAAGGTGATACATAATTTTACTGGATTGGCATCTCTGCCCTACAGAATCAACCGGAGCTGCAGCAGTGCAGGTAGTAAATACAGGTCCTTCAAGCTAAAAGCCAGTCTTTGTTTTTCCCCTCCCTCTATCGCACAGTCGCTCTACACTGAGGCTGGAGCAGGTTTTATCAATGGTCTAAGTCAGTGCTCCCCAACCTTTTTATCACCGTGGACCGGTAAATGCTTAATAATTTTTCCCTGGCCCGCTTGTTTTGATTTAATAAGATAAAAAATGTAAATGCCCCCCCGGCCGCTGACGCACATGCGTGCTAGTCGTTTCCCACTCTAGGGGGCGGTGCTCATCTCCGTACTCAAGCCGAAGAGCCAGTGTTGTGCGATGAGTCCTTGGCATCGCTGCAAGGAAACACTGTTTTTACTTCCTCGCATTTTTTCCCCCCGGGGGCTACCCAGCCGCAGTGAGGTCTTGGGACCCTTTGCCCTTCCTTGACATGAGGCCTCCCTCCCTCCCTCCTTACTTTCTTTCTTTCTTTCCCTTTTCTTTCTCCCTCCCTCCCCCTCTCCCTTTTTTCTTTTCTTTCTTTCTCTCTCTCCCTTCCTCCCTCTTTCTTTCTTTCCTCCCACTCTCCTTCCTTCCTTCCTTCTTTCCTTCCTTCCTTCCTTCCTTCCTTCCTTCCTCTTTCTCTCCCTTCTTTCTTTCTTTCTCTCCCTCCCTCTCCCTTCTTTCTTTTTTCTTTATTTCTCGCCCTCTCCCTCCCTCTCTTTCCTTCCTTCCTTCCCTCCCACTCTACCTCCTTCCTTCCTTTCTTCCTTCCTTCCTTTCTTTCTTTCTTTCTTTCTTTCTCCCTCCCTCCTCCTCTCCTTCCTTCCCTCCCACTCTCCTTTCTTCTTCTTTTCCCCCCTTTTCTTTTTTCTTTCTTCCTCTCTCCTCTCCTCTCCCTTCTTTCTTTCTTTATTTCCTTCCTTCCTTCCCTCCCTCCCTTTCTTTTTCTTCCTTTCCTCCTCATTTTCTTTCTTCCTTCCTTCCTCCCCCTTCTTTTGTTCTTCCTCTCTCTCCCTCACTCCTTCTCTCCCTTTCTTTTTCTTTCCCTCCCTCCTTCCTTTACTTACTTTCTTTCTTCCTCCCTTCCTCCTTCTCCCTCCTTCTTTCTTTCTTTCTTTGTTCCTTCCTCTTCCTCTCCTCCCTCCCTCCCTCCCTCCCTTCCTTTCTCCCTTCTTTCTTTTTCTTTCTCTCTCTCCCTTCCTCCTTCTCCCCTTTCTTTCTTTCTTTCTTTCTTTCTTTCTTTCTTTCTTTCTTTCTTTCTTTCTTTCTTTCTCTCCCTCCCTCCCTCCTTTCTTTCTTTCTTTCTTTCTTTCTTTCTGGCGGGGCGGGGGCGATTGCAGGGGGGTCGCAGCGGCGGCGGTGATGGTGGGACGGGGGCGATTGCGGGGGGCGATTGTGGGGGTTGGCGCGCGCGGCGGCGGGGACGGGGCGATTGCAGCGGCGGCGGGACGGGGCGATTGGGGGTCGTGGCGGCGGCAGCGGGACTGGGGCGATTGCAGCAGCGGCAGCGGCGGGACGATTGCGGGGAGTCGCGGCGCGCGCGGGCGGGGGGGCGAGGGCGATTGCGGGGATTGGGCGGCGGCAGGGGGTCGCGCGGCGGGACGGGGCGATTGCGGGGATTGCGGCGGCAGGGGGTCACGGCGGCGGGACGGGGCGACAGGGGGGGTCGCGCGCGGCGGCGCGCGGACGGGGCGATTGGGGGGGTCATGGTGGCGGCGGCGGACGGGGGCGATTGGCGGCGCGCGGCGGGCGGGGCGACATGGGGGGATTGCGGCAGCAGGGGGTGTCGCGCGGCGGCGCGCGACGGGACGGGCGATTGCGGGGGTCGTGGCGGCGGCAGCAGGACGGGGCAGTTGCGGCGGCGGTGGCGGCGGGACGACAGTGGGGGTTGCGGCGGCGGCGGGCGGCGGGAGGGGGGCGATTGGGGGGGTCATGGTGGCGGCGGCGGACGGGGCGATTGCGGCGGCGCGGCGGCAGGGCGGGGCGACATGGGGGATTGCGGCAGCGGGGGTCGCAGCGACGGGCGGGGGCAATTGCGGGGGATTGCGGCAGCAGGGGGTCGCGGGGGCGGCGGACGGGGCGATTGCGGGGGATTGCGGCGGCGGGGGGTCGCGCGGGCGGGGGACGGGGCGATGCGGGGGATTGCGGCGGCAGGGGTCGCGCGGCGGGGACGGGGCGACAGGGGGGTCGCGCGGCGCGGGCGCGGACGGGGCGACAGGGTGGTCGCGCGCGGGCGGGCGGCGGACGGGGCGATTATGGGGGTCATGGTGGCGGCGGCGGGACGGGGCGATTGCGGGCGGCGGGCGGGGGGGCGGGGCGATGCGGGGGGGATTGCGGCAGCGGGGGTCGCAGCGACGGGCGGGGGCAATTGCGGGGGATTGCGGCAGCAGGGGGTCGCGCGCGGCGGGCGGGGACGGGGCGATTATGGGGGATTGCGGCGGCAGGGGTCGCGGGCGGCGGGACGGGGCGATTGCATGGGGGATTGCGGCGGCGGGGGGTCGCGGCGGCGGGACGGGGCGACATGGGGGGGTCGCGCGGCAGCGGCGGGACGGGGCGATTGGGGGGGTCATGGTGGCGGCGGCGGGCGGGGGCGATTGGGGGATTGCAGCAGCAGGGGGAGTCGCGGCGGCGCGCGGCGGGATGGGGGCGATTGGGGGGGTCGGGCGGGCGGCAGGGACGGGGGCAGTTGCGGCGGCGGTGGCGGCGGGACGATTGCGGGGGTTGCGGCGGCGGCGGCGGGCGGGGTGATTGTGAGGGGGATTGCGGCGGCGGGGTCGCGGCGGCGGCGGCGGCGGGCGGGACGGGGCAATTGCGGGGGTCATGGTGGCGGCGGCGGACGGGGCGATTGCGCGCGCGGCGGGCGGGCGGGGCGACATGGGGGATTGCGGCAGCGGGGGTCGCAGCGACGGGCGGGGGCAATTGCGGGGGGATTGCGGCAGCAGGGTCGCAGCGGCGCGGCGGGGGACGGGGCGATTATGGGGGTCGTGGCAGCGGCGGCAGGACGGGGCAGTTGCGGGCGGGTGGCGGCGGGGGACGATTGGGGGGTTGCGGCGGCGGCGGCGGGGACGGGGTGATTGTGAGGGGGATTGCGGCGGCGGGGGGTCGTGGCGGCGCGGACGGGGCGATGCGGGCGGTCATGGCGGCGGCGGCGGGACGGGGGCGATTGCGGGGGGGCGGGGTCACTTGCGGGGGAGTCACAACGGGGGGCGATTGCAGGGGGTGGCGCGGCGGCGGCCCGGTGCCGATTCATCCACGGACCGGCACCGGTCCGCGGCCCGGGGTTGGGGAACACTGGTCTAAGTGGAGCCTGCTCAGATACTAGACTAATGCAGCCATGCAGCAAATTTGAGAGGCTCTTGCTCTATGATGTTGGACAGCTTTCCTGGATGGCTCCCTCAGTTGATGGTTTGCCTACTCCTTCCGGGCCCCGAATATCAGCCCAGACATGCCATGAAAAGGAAGTTCATAGTCACTTCATTCCCCTTAAAGCCCACATTGGGCCCTTTTAAAAGAGAAAAGTAGGATATCAACATTTTCACTTACTCACTCACTCAATGTTTGCATGATTAACCAGGGCAGCTCAGAACTGAGAAGTAGCCTGTTACTAGGAGGGTGTGGAATACACTTTGTACCTGAATACAGGGCACATAGATCAGGGCCAACCCACCTTGTACCCTTTAGGAAACATTACAGCCAACTCCACCAATGGTACATTAAGATTATCTACATATCTGGATTTCTATTTTTGAAATAAATCACATGAATGGGGTCACATGGATATATATAAAAGTAGAGACACACCCACCCATGGGTCTCATGAAGAAACCCCCTGCCAGAAGAAGTGGTGACTGGTGACAGCTTCAGAAAGGATTAGACAAGTTCATGGAGAACAAGGGTATCAATTGCTATCATTATGGATGCCTAAAGACAACCTCCGGGTTGGAGAGATAGGCAGGATACAGTGGTCCCCCGCCCTTTCAAGGTTCATATACTGTGGCCACGCGATATCACAGGACCATAGTACAGTGGTAACCATTTTCTCCCCCACCCCAGCACAAATCAGCTGGAGCCAGGGGCTTGAGGGCGGGGGGGGGAGGTTTTAAAACCTGGAGCTTTTTAAACCTCTCCCTGTACTCAAGCCCAGGGCTCCAGCTGATTGGGGCGTAAGGGAGGGAAGGTTTTAAAAGTCAGGGCTTTTTAAACCTCCCCCTTCCCCAAGCCATGGGCTCCAACTGATTGGTGCTGGGGTAGGAAAACAAAAGTTTTTTCTCCTCCACCCCAGTGCTAACCAGCTGGAACCCGGCTAGGGTGGGAAAATAAAGGTTTTCTCCCCACCCCCAGGTCCAATCAGCAGCAGCCCACGGCTTGCCTCCATGGAGGCATTGCACACCGCTCCCCTGTGCCCCAGGGGTGTCGGGAGAAGCAGCACACAATGTTTAAAATGTCTTTAAGTAAGGGAGCCAAGAGATTGGCACGTCACACACACACCCCTCCGCACCCCTGGGGTGTCAGGAGAAGCAGTGTGCAATGTTTAAAATGTTTTTAAGCAATGGAGCCAAGCCCTTGGCTCTGTTGCTTAAAGACATTTTAAACATTGTGCACTGCCCCCCCCAGGCCCAACCTGACCTGAATCCGCATATTGCAGATTTTCAATTATCACGAGTGGGGTCAGGTCCCCAACCCGCACAATAGACGGGGGTTACTGTATCTCTAAGTGCCATTTGCAGGGAATCTTATTAATACATCTATATTGTGGACCACAGTAATTTTCAGAGTATCCTGTGAAGAATTTTTTTTATAAGTTAGCAGAAGTCGCTTTATATTTTCAAGATAATAAAGTAAGTTGTCACATAACCTAGTGGGGATGTGTGCATTTCATTTTGCAATTCTGAAATATCTCTTTAATGAAGTATGAGCTCACACATACTTTCTCTTAACTAAGCAAAACTATACATATTTCAAAGTTATTGCTGTAGTACAATTTTTCTGAAGGGAATAAATAAATAAATAAATAAATAAATAAATAAAAACACTGCACCATCCATCCATATAGATAGATAGATAGATAGATAGATAGATAGATAGATAGATAGATAGATACATAGATAGATAGATATAAAGTACATAACATAGGTGATGTATATATTTTCTCAAAATACAATTTATTTTGTAAGAATATTAAATTGTCATTGTATAAATATGAAAAATATTTTAATCTAATGTTTGGATTGTTAGCATTAAGCACCAGGATTATTTTTTACTTCTTATTACCTCGTGTGATGTGATTCTTGGTTGCATCAACAGAAGCACAGTGTCTAAATCAAGGGAAGTGACAGTACCAGTCTATTCTGCTCTGGTCAGAGCCCACCTCAGTTCTGTGCACCTTCATTTAAAACATGATGTTGACAATCTTGAACAGGTCCAGAGGAACACGACCAGGATGGTTAAAGGTCTGGAAAAACGTCTTACAAGGAGCAGCTTAGGGAGCTGAGAATGTTTAACCTTACAAAAAGAAGGCTGAGAGGGGATGGATGGCCATCTGTCAGGAGTACTGTGATGGGGGTTCCTGCAGGGCAGGGGGTTGGACTGGATGGCCCTTGAGGTCTCTTCCAACTCTATGATTCTATGACTCTATGATTTACAGTAATACTTTGGTTTAAGAATGTTTTGCAAGACAAGCAGACATTTCTTCTAAATTTTGCCTTGATCAACAAGCAATGTTTTGCAATACAGGTAACTGGAGCAGGTCACATGATCACAAGTGAGCCAGTGATCCCCCCGTGCTGGATTATGGGTGATTGTTTTGAACATTTCATCTCACACAGCCTCTAAAGCAGACAGAGGAGAGATGAATGGAGTAGAGATGGGCACGAAATGAAAAAAAAATTTGTTCCATTATTCGTTATTTATACCATTACATAACAAAACAAATAACACAAACTGTGACGAAATTGGAACGAACTGAACAGAACCACGAAAACTGGGTTCGTTACGTTTTGTTTTTGTTAATGGCGACGCGCAATGAAATGAGCTGTTTTTAAATGTTAAAAAAGTCCTGAATATCCACAAAAACCCAGCGATAATTATTTATTCTGCCTGATAATACCTACCAGAGGGGTTGGGGTCCTTAAAACGTGCATTTATGTCCTTTCTCAGATCGCTTTATTTTTTTTTCCTTTAAGGGGAGTTAGGGGACATCGACCCAAAATGGCTCCCAGATGCCTAATATTGATTTCTTGGGTATTAAAACACCCTGGACATCTGTAAAAATACAGCGATAATTATTTGAAATTATTACCTACCAGGGGGCTGGGGTCCTTAAAATGTTTGTTTTTGTCTTTCTCCCATCACAATGCATTTTTTTCTTTTCCCTTTAAGGATGACACAAAATGGATTTCAGCCACAAGATGGATGCAAGCCATGTGATGGGATCATGTAAATTCTTGGACAGTTTCAACCAATAGCATGCCCAGATTGCAGAATGGGTAGGTGTGGCAGCCACAGAGGGCATAAAAAGCTCTGGCAGCCCCCGTCCTCCTTGCAATCTGTGATGGGAGTTAGGGTGGGATTGCTGTCTCTGCGACTCATTACTTTAGGCCAGCCAGGCAGGTGTGTGTCTCTGTGTTCCTGCTGGCTGCAGCCTGGCTCTTAGGGGAGAGAAAGAAGAGATTTCTCTTGCAGCCTCCCTGTGTGCGTGTGTACCTCTCTGTGAGTACCCTCCCCTGCCCTGCAGTGCATTAACTCTGTGGCTGCCTTACACCCTGGGCAACACCCGCCACTGCCTTTGCAGCTTCCCTGCATACCTAGTCTATACTGTGTCTCTGCCAGCATCATTGTTTTAGTGTTTTCCCTCTGGAAATGCTTTAAGTCGTGCAAAAAGCGGGTGAAAGTGAAAAATGAAAAATGAAAAAACGAAATGATTTTTTTTCAAAAAATTCACAAAAAACTAAAATGAACCGAAACTGGACCCACAACGAAAAACGAAAAACCAAAGTGTCATTTTTTTAATTCGTGCCCATCTCTAGAATGGACGTTTCCCTTGGAGCATTTTCAAGGGGGAGTGGAGGTCAGAGTTTTGTTTTATTTTTCTTTATATTTTCTTTAATTTTGTTTCAACATCATTTCTTATTTTTCATACCATTTCTAGTAATGGGGCAGCTAGTCAAGTGTGTGTAGGGCTACAAATTGCATCTAAATATCTTCATATTAAAACCACCAAGTAAAATACAGTTGTTAGTCCAAAGCAGACCAGATTCTGCACTCCGGTACCTAAACCATGTTGTGGTCATGAAATTCTGGCCAACTTCTTTGGTGAGTTTTGGCATTTTGTGTGTGTAGTATATGTTCTAAGGGACCCCAGAATGAATCATCTGAGTTTCCATTATTTCTTATGGGGAAATTTTCTTTGATATAAGAGTGTTTTGGTTTACAACTATGTTTCCGAAATGAATTATGCTTGTAAACCAAGGTATTACTGTATATTTTAATTTTTGTTTTGTTCTTTACATGGTGGCAGTGTTGGTGGTGATATGGCTGCCAGCAATTAATAAAATATTTTGTTCTAGTGACATTCATAATTTCTCAAATTCTCTCTCTCTCTCTCTCTCTCTCTTTCTGTGTGTGTGTATGTGTGTGTGTGTGTGTGTGTGTGTGTGTGTGTGTGTGTGTGTGTGTGTGTGTGTGTGTGTGTGTGTGTGTGTGTGTGTGTGTGTGTGTGTGTGTGTGTGTCCAATTCAGTGGCCATCACAGCCTCACAGTTAATTTTCTTCATTTGAGCTTAGAGAAGTAATCATGCAGCCAAGTCTAATAAACTATGAATTTTGTTTTCATGACAAAACGTGTTTAATTATATTTTAGTATTATAGTTTATTGTGCTTTCGTTTGTACTATTTGTAGCCATGCTATAAACTGTCTGGAGAAAGGAACTGTCTGTCTATCTATCTGTTTGTTTCTATTTCCATTTATTTGTAAATCTGTCTTCTGAGACATGCACGTTCAAGGAAATTCTATTGTGAAAGGAAAAAATGGTTTAATTGTGGGGAATGTGTCTTCTCAGTAATGTCTAGTTTGACCTTTCCTGCAAGCTTTAGGGAGGTGAGCAGAAGCAGGCCACTCTAATTTTCCTCAACAATTTTGGAGCCTACAAGCAGCCACCAAATAAGTCCTTTATTATTTCGCATCACTATTAATGGGCATCTCCCAAAGGCATCATAGAGTCACGAGGAGAATATATGCATTCAAATGCCATGGCCCCAAGTCCTATGGAACTTTAAAGGATACAGCCAACTTCAAACTGTGCCTGCCCAGGCACAAGTCAGCACAGCCGGTGAAGCCAGGGTAACAATGGGATCACCTTCTGCCTGCAAACTAACACAGGTGTTTGAAGAATTTTCAAAAGTAGGTTCAAAAAGAGTGTCTGAGACCAAAGAGGATATAGCCAAGGCATTGACTCCTCTGACCTGATCCAGCATCTCCAGGAATGAACACAGTTGACATATTAGCCTTAACTGGGCAAATCTAGTTTTGGTTATTGCTGTATCTGCATCCACTTAAATAATTGGGAAGATGTCTTTGTGATCTCAGGATTTTCAGACAACCTCAGGCTCTGAACAATAAAATTGTGTTAAAATCTAGGATAGGAATATAAGAGAGGAGAAAAGAGATCAAGCAGGTGACTTGAAAAATCTGTAGGGCGGTGGTGATGGCAGGCATGCCACAGTGGGGGTAGGATAGAAGCAAATAATGGAAGCTCCTCCTTATTGAATCATTAAGGCTAGTGTCATAAAGGAATCTTAGACTTAATTACGAGAAGCAAGTGTCCCTGGAAATGTTCAGAAGATGACTTTTCCAGACAAAATAAATTCGACTTTCAACCCGCTTGAACCGCACACATCAGTTTAAGAAGGATTGAATCCTCCAATCAGGTATGACCATGTGGTCTATTAGAGCAGAAAAGGCAAGCTAAAATAAGTTGTAGTAGGTAGTCCTCTGTGAGAGAGAGAAAAATGTGATTCCTGGATATAGAAGTAGGAGAAAAATAAAAGGGAGGGAGGGAGGGAGTTGATGAAGTTTATAAAATTATTCACAGTATGGGAAAAAGTAGATTTTTCTCTTTTGCAGCCCATTTATTTCCCTATATATGGGCTGGCTGAATAATTCAGTGAATTAGGTACCAAATTGTGAAGCTGTCTGTGAAGATTCTCCGTCATCCATGTGAGTTTATCTGGCAGTTGAGTCATGGCAACAGTGACCTCTTTTTCTTGAGAGATAGAAACGTTTTGCTGCTCATCCAAACAGCTTCATTAGTCTGAGGAAAGCTAGTTGCGAGTTCTCCATCTTACAGTCTGCTATAAAATGGAGAAGTCGCAACTAGCTTTCTTCAGCCAGATGAAGCTGTTTGGATGAGCAGCAAATTGTTCCTGTCTCTCAAGAAAAAGAAGTCCAGTTGCCATGACTCAACTTCCAGATGATTCTGTGGAGCTAGAGGTTGGGAATTCAACTCCCTACTGTGTCTCGCAGAAGAGCCAGCTTGTGTGGCCCTGGGCAAGCTACTAAGTCCCAGGATGCACCCAGGAGGAGAGGATAGTAAACACATTCTGAGGATTCTCTACCTAGAAAAATTACAGAAGGGATGCCATTAGTCTGCATTGACTGATAGCATACGCATGCATGCGTGTGTGTGTGTGTGTGTGTGTGTGTGTGTGTGTGTGTGTGTGTGTGTGTGTGTTTGAAAATATTTTTTTTAATATTATGGTGACTTTGGGACACTTCTTTTGTCTTTGGACTGTCACTGCCTTTGATTTGCTGTCTGCACTCAATGTTCTGTGCCATTTTGTTACATATTAGGAAGAAGCAGTAAATTGAAGTCAAGTCCTCAATGGAATGAAACTCCATTTTCTGAAGGAATTCAGATCTATTCAGCTTGACCTTGGAACCTGAATTAAATCTTGAGAAATTCAGCTTTCTCCAGGGAAGGGAAGTGTGCTGTTTGTATGAGTTTTGGATATATTAAAAGTGTGCAGAGCTATTGAATAGTATATTTTCCTGGAGGGTTAATTTCCAGCATAAGGACAATGGGTTTTTATCCTGCACCACTTGTCACTGGCTTACAGCCCAATCGTGTGCAGGCTATTAGTTCGATGGCACACATTTAAGAAGTGCACAAAGCATTGCAGACTTTTGTTATTGTTGCTTCTGCTGCTCTGACTGCTGCTGACGTGTTCAAGTGAGATTTAACAACTCTCTGACTAATTGTGCTGCTGAGTTAAATACATTCTGCGACTGTTTTTTCCAAAGGTGATTCTAGTTACACAAATTTATTAAACTAAAAATACTTAATCTGCACAAATATTCAGCATTAAATACAAATATTCAATGTTTTTCTGTTGGACACCATGGTTTCATCTGAATGCTATTGCTTTCATGTTAGATAGATAGATAGATAGATAGATAGATAGATAGATAGATAGATAGATAGATAGATAGATAGATACTTCTAAAGGAACATACTTTTGTTCTGCATAAAAAGCTTATTTTTTAAAAAACACATTTGCTTTGCAAAATATGCACATTGCTTGCACAATGTACAAGGGTTTTTTTGTACATTGACGTGTTTGTACAATGCATGTGAATGTGTTGTTTTGCAAAGCAAAATTCTATGATTTTTTTCACAAAGAATGTGCTGGAATTCAAAAATGCATAGCAGCTTTCATAATTCCACCCAGCAAGGATAAAACATTTCATAGTACCGTTTTCATTCTCAATAGGGAATCTAATGTAAGCAAAGATTTACCTTCTTGGTTTGAAGTGGCATCGTTTCAAGGCAGCACATGTTCCGAAGATCCCGTTCCCTATTGAATGAAATCCCTAAAACAGGTGAAACAAACAGACAAACAAAATCAAACAAAGCTAAACACTCTTGGGTAACGTGTAGTTTGCCCCTCTGGCAGACATTAATGTATAAGGACAAGAGGAACATCAATGGGAATGAAGAGAAAACAATGTTGGGACAGATCTAGGCACATATCCATGATGGGAATAATAAGTCTCTTTAAGAAAAACCTGTCCACACAAGTAATGAGGCTGAGGCAGAACCACTGGGGTCATTCTAGAAAGATTTACAATGGACTGCTTTCCTCAGGGAGCTAGAGTAATGAAAAGCAAGCATGTTCAGAGGGACAAAGCGTCTCTGATTTCTGCAGTAACTTCTCATGTAGCTAAAATTACCCAGCACATAAAAATGTCTATGAATTCAGCAGTGACTACTACTTTATATATATATAGAGAGAGAGACAGGGAAGGATCCTCCTGCTCTCTCCCAACCCACCCACTCCAAGTTACGATGAGTATTTACTAGTCACTTTTCATGAAATGCAGATTTTCAAAGTCAGGGATAAAATAAAGTCTCTTTTCCACCTTGATGATTACATGAAATTTGAAGGGAATTAATGAATACATAATGGAAAGGTGGTGGCTCAGTGGACTGAAACTGTTGGCTGCACAGTCAGCAGCTCAGCGGTTCAAATCCCGGGTGCCATGCAGCAGAGCGAGTTCCCGCTGATAACCCCAGCTCCTGCCAACCTAGAAGTTCGAAAGCATGTAAATGCAAGTAGATAAATAGGTACTGCTGTAAAAAGCAGGAAAGTAAAACAGTGTTTCCTTGCGCCAGCCACGTGGCCATGGACTTGCACAACACTGGCTCTTCAGCTTGAATACAGAGATGAGCACCACCCCTAAAGTCAGATATGACTAGCACGCATGTGCAGGGGGAACCTTTACCTTTAATGGAAAGGTTAAAATGTATGTGTATGTGTGCCTGTATATGCGTATGTGCAGTGTGCACTGTGAAAAGCCAAGAGAGAAGAAGAAGCCAAAGCATGGATTGGGTCAGTTGCCAGTTACTTAAAAACAACAACACAACAATAACAATAGCAGTCAATATTTCCTTAAACCCCTTACCTGCCCATCCTTTTGTAGTAATATTGTTTATTTCCCTTGCATCTACTGACATGGGTCTCTATTAGAGATGGGCAGGAAACAAAAAATGAAATGCCGTTTCATCATTTTGTAACAAAATGAAACAGTAGGATGAGTTTTGTTACGAAATGAAATGAAATTCCATTTTTCCTCTAGGAATGAAATAATTCATCCCAGAAGAACCAAAATTGCAGGGGAGCTTCTTCAAGCTCTTCCCTGTAAGACACCAAAATTTGGAGAGGTTTGGAGTTCATGGGGCTGAGTCATTAAACTCCAAAGGGGTTCCCCCTAGGAGAAAATCATTTTAATTGAGTTGGGAAGCCAGTAATAGCTCGCTTTCATGGGAGGGCTATTAGCCACTTCCCAACTCAATTAGAATGATTATCTCCTAGGGGGACCCCCTTTGGAGTTTAATAACTCAGCCTCCTGAACCAAAAACCTCTCCAAATTCTGGAAGTACCCTGTTATTTTGGTTCCCTTGTTACTTCAAGAGCTGACAGGCTTGTTAAGGGTAGGAGTTTTTGGAGATCTCTCACTTAAAAAGGTCACCATTAGACATGGGCACGACTTGGCGAAATTCTTGTTTCCGATTCCGTTCCTCGTTTCCGTTACGCAACGGAAACGGTAACGACAATTAAGCAGTCAGAATTTGAACTAGAACCGATAAAAGAAAAACTGGGTCTGATTTGTCATTGTCGTTCATGGCATCGCGGCGATCGCACGATGCCAAGCGGCACAGAAAAAAGTTTTAAAAAAAACCTGATTCCCAGCCAAAAAAGCAGGCAAAAATATGCCTGCCTGAGTGAGGGCACCTAACAGAGGGGTGGTTTCTGGGGGGGGTCCCCATCCTCCCCCCCTCTCCTGTCCTGGGCTGCTCTGGTGGGGGGCATCCTCATCATCTTGCCAAGTCATGTGGTGCGGGGGGATCCAAAATGGTGAACACAATATTTTTTTTGAAATCGTGGTCCAAAAACCCACCAAAGCACCACACAGAAACATGTGAAAATTAGGTATTTTAACTGCCTGAATTTTTACAGTAGCAGCAGTGGGTTTTTCTTGCAATAAACATCTGTCTCCAATCCCATTGATTTTATTTTATTTTATTTTTATTTTTATTTTTTTTACACCTGTGCAATGATGGGCTGGCCATGGGATGGGACCATGCAAATTTTTGGAGCCATTCCACCAATCGCATGGCCACTTGGCCAGGTTTTGACTGATACTTCTGGGATGTGCCAGTCGGGCATAAAAAGCCCACTATAACCCTAGCCCTAACCCTAACCCTAACCCTAACCCATACGCCAGTACACTGTCCTTCTTAGTGGGTCAGAGGCACCCAGAGGTGCAGCCCACTAACTCACCCTAACCTTACCCGTAATAACCCTAAGCCTAGCCCTTGCCCTAACCCCAACCCTAAGCCAGATCTGTACTTGCATTGCACTACACGCAAGTACACTGTCCTTCTTAGTGAGCCAGAGGGCGCCCAGCAGAGGCATTCTTCTCTCACCTCGCTTACAGTCCAAAGTTCAAAAAAACTCCAAACCTGTACGCCAGTATGCTGTCCTTCTTAGTGAGCTAGAGGCACCCCAAAGAGAGGTGCCTCTGCCAGTGCCACTTGGTACGCAATGGCTACACGGTCATGTACCCTTCCTTTTCCCTTTGTAGGGGGCCAGAGGAGGCATCCACCCCAGAGAGGTGCCTCCAGGAGCCCGCTACCCTACCCCCCTAAACCAGTACTAACGACAGATGACAAACAAAATGACAAATTTTTGAAAAATTTCGCGACAAACGGAAACGAGCCGAAACAGGCTGGCTCCGACACACGACAACTCGAAACGTCATTTTTCCTGGTCGTGCCCATCTCTAGTCACCATAAGTGAGAAGGCATGCAGCAGCAGCAGCAGCAGCAACAGCATTACTGTGCTGGTTTCCAGAAAGAAGGCATGGCCAATTTTGTTGCAGAATTCTACTCTTAACAATGTACAGGTGACAATCGGACCCTTTCCCCTGTTAGCAAACTTGCAGAAGTTAATTTTCCCAGAATAGTAAACTTGTGTAGGTGAATTTAGTTTGATGTCAATCCAGGCAACAGCTGCTAAGAAACAGAGAATGATAGTCTGATATTAGAGAAAAAAGATCCCTGTACAGTTCAGCCTTCCCTGTAGCCCCAAGCAAGCATGCTACCCTGAGGTGTGCTGGAGAACGTTATCCCCTCTCCTGCGTTAAAGTTCAATTCAGGAGAAAATCTGATCGGTTTCGTATGAGGAACAGGGAAATACGTTGTCCTGAGCCACAGGCATCAAAATGATTTGAGGTGGCACAGGCTAAGAGGTTTCAAAAATCTCTTCTGATTTCATGTGCCTTGCTTTATTCCCTAATATAATTTCATATATGCAAGCCTGGGTGTTTGGAATGTTGTGCTTTATGTTTTATGACCTTGTGTTCTATCAGCACGGTGCTGGTGTCATTTGGATGTTTGTCATAAACGACTTTGGGACCCTTGATGGTAAAGACGAAAATGTTTTGAATGCAATGAAATGAACTATTTCAGAAACAGACGTGTCAGAACATTCTCAGGCCTGCAAGATGGCCATTTCAACTAGCCATTAAACTAGAACAGCATTCAGTGATCAAGGGTCAACAGTACAGTCCTAAATGTGCCGATGTAGAAATAAATGCCGTTGAATTTTAAGCCTACACAGAACTGGAGATTTTTCAATGGCAGTTGAATTGCCATTTGCAGATTAAGGAGGAGCCTCTTTTTGAGAGATCTGTCCGGGAGATGTATAGGGTTGCAAATGCTTCTAGGGCTAGCAGTCAGTTACAGATTTCTGATATACTGCATATAACAATTTACCAAAGAGGGGCACCCCCAAAATCAGAAACAAAGGGGCTATGTCTGTTGTGTGTATCATGGAAGCACAAGGCATTATACTGAAATTTCTCAACATTTTTCTGTGTACTTAGCAAAATCAGTGATCCTGCCCCTGGAGTAGAGTGTTAATTAGAAAGGATGATCTTTGGCTTGCAATTCTTTCATGAGCAGTTCTATTTTCTCCAAATATGACGGAGGAATTTGACTGGGAAGAGAGTATTTCAGTCATTTTCAATTAGCTGTGGATTATTTCTTTACAGTAGCCTGGTTCTGAGGTAGCTGACCAACAGAACAATGATGGTAATTTTATATTGCGGGGACAGTGCTGACAGGAGGATAATGAGAGAAACTGTCTCAGACTTCCCTATTAACAAGTTTAACCAAAGCCCTCGTTGGCCTTGCTAATAGATAATAGAACATTAGTCTATTGGTAAAGGTTTGGAGGAGATTACAGACAAATTGAGTTAATTAGTGGGATCTGAAGTGTTACACCTAATGTGGTCCCATGTCTTTAGCATTACCTGAGTTTTTTTAAAAAAGATAATATTTCTATTTCAGCAAGATTTGAGACTGAATTTCCAAACGTGATTATTCTATATATTCTGAGAAGATAATCAAGCAGCACTTATTTCAATCAAAATACACTCAAATTGAACCTAACCGCAACTATATGAATACTGCAGACCTGGTATTGATATTGATTTCTCAGTAAATCATCTGAGGTACAAATGATCAAAAATCAAGACAGGTCAGTGTCAGAGAAACAGGAGTATTGGCACAAAACTGAACCCTGTTGATTGGTACAAATTAAAAGATCATTTATTAGTGATTATGCTGTATAATACTGCCATTGCCAAATGAATGCAATTAAGATGAAATGGGCCCCTGCAGCTACAGGGGTTAATAAAGACAGAATTCCTAATGATTTTTCCATTAATTATGAAGATATCCACAAAACAACCTTAACAAAGCTGCAGCTACCTTGGACCAACCTTTGTAATTTGGATGAAAAGGCTTCCCTAGTTGATGCATTATTGGAACGATGTCAAGATTTCAGTAGTTTTTTTAAATTATTACATTTTAGATAAATAGTTTTCTGCAAAACAACATGCCTGACCGCAATTATTTTGAATGGGTTAGAACACTGATTAAAACAAAAGAGGAGACTGAGTGCATGTTTTAGTACCAGGCAGCATTCAATAGAAGAAGAAAGATCCCAAATAGTTTCACAATGTACAGTAAACTTTCCCCCCCGCCATCCGTCAATTACTCTATTCAGTGAGATGCTTGGTTGCTGAGCCACACTAGTCCTACGCCAAGGGTGCCACTTGTTTTATTTTAATTTACTTAAATTTGTTTTTGTCTGTTAGATTGTATATTGTAGCTTGTTATATTGTATTTTCTTTTTTACATTGTATTTGTCTGTTATATTGTATATTGATCAGCTTGCTGTAAGCCGCCCGGAGTTCCCTGGGGAAGATGGGCGGGGTACAAATTCAATGATAAATAAATAAATAAATAAATAAAACTTACTGCAATATATTACACAGCAAATATGTGCCATGAGTACTACTATACCATCTGTGTTTATAGTTATCTATAATGATACACACTCCTAAAATTTTATTTCTGTCATTTAGGTTCTGTAAAGGTCTGTAGGGGATAAAACCAATATAACTGTAGGTAAGGACCAATATGACTTCTCTTTTTCCATAGGGAAAAATCTAATGAATCTGCCTAGCTGCGTGGTCCTCAGAAAGATAGTCACTTAACTAGAGGGTTGCTAATTTGGCTTTTATAGACCTTAAAAGCAAAGCAAAGCAAAGCAAAGTGTCCTGCTTATATGCCACCCCATATCACTTCAAGCAGACTCTAAGCGGTTTACAATTTAATTACAGTAAGCAGGCTACACATTACCCCCGCACCCTGAGCAAGCAGGGTACTTATTTTATCGACCTTGGAAGGATGGAAAGCTGAGTCAACCATGAGCCTGCTACCTGGGATTGAACCTCTGGTATTGAGCACAGTTTTACCTGCAGTACAGGCATCTAACCACTGCGCCACAGGGCTCCTCAGGTCAATCAGATAAGGCAAAGTTCTAGCCGTTTGAAAATCACCTCTATATTCTTTCTTTCTCAGGAATAGCTCTTATGTGTTCCAAATGATATTCACCAGGCCACATTATTACAGCCCAACCCTGGAGACAGATTGGCTTTCCTTGCCTTGCAGTCAAATTAAGATCTCATTTGGTGGTCCTGTGTTTACAGCAGAACTCAGAAACATTTCTTCTTCAGCATACCAGTCCCAGGATCCTTCAAGCAGCCATGGTTGTCTCAGAAATCCCAGGAGTGGGAGTCTAAAGAAAAAAAATGACTCCCACCCTCCGGGTTCTCCTGTAGTGCAAGTGAGTTTTCACTATGAATTGGTATTTTATCCTTGTTCTTCTTTGATGGTGGCATTGTGGCTCATCATTTTCACTGCTGAGGTGCCCCATCCTTGGAGAGTGGATCCTAAGGTCTTCTTGTCCATTTTTTAAATAAGTAATACCCTGCGATTCTCAGAAGCATGAAGAAGAAGAGACAGTGATAGAAGGAAGCCTCGGCTCCCTGGGTCTTAGTGACAAGAACAAGGAAACCCATTTATCAGGACCCCTAACAATCTTAAAAAATTAGAAATAAAAGGGAGCAGCATTGGGGGAAATGGTTTGAAGTTCACCTTATTCAGTGCAGTCAGTTTCTCGAGGAAGGGGTCCAGGATCTGTACTCTTTTATCACCAGACAAACCAGAGGGTTGGCCTGATCTTCAGCCCTGATCCAGGCCTAATATCAGGGCTCCTTTCAACCCATTCTTCATGTTCCCAGCTCTCCTAAGCTGCCGCTACAAACTGAGCATCTCTCCCAACTCCCACAAAAATAACTACAACTTAAGCATAGCAGCACTCACCCCGCACTTCATAGAATATAAGACTGTCTTAAGGCCATTCTGAACACAGAATAAATGCACATCTGGATCAGATAACTGCACGCCATCTGGGCTGGATAGGTCTGGACATCTGCTCTAAATCTCTCTGTAATTGATAAGCCCTCTCTGCCTTAGGAAATAAGCTGTTTACAATTTAATGATTAACCATTTCCTTGGAAATAATGATTTTGTGAATATCTCCACACCTTCACTCAAATATTTCACACACCTGGAACTGAGTAAAACAGGGCCAGTTTCCATTAGTGCTAGGATCATATGTGCATTCTAAGCTATGAGAGGAAAGGTTGCTGCCACCATAATCTTCCTTAAGGTCTACTTGTGATGACGCAGCACGGGATCAGTATATTCTGTGGGAAGTAGTCTTCCGATTAGCACTTGAAACTGTGGGGTCCAATCAATTTGTTTTACTTATTTATCATAATAAAGACTTATATCAGTCTTCCCCCACCTCTTAGGCTTTTCAGAAGTTGCTCCCTATGCCTTCCATCATATTTAACTGTGTTTTTGGCTGAGTGTGATGGAAGATGTAAGCAACAATACCTCAAAAGATGCATTTTAAGGAGAGCTGCTTTAATGAACATATTCTTTAACAGGACAGAGAAAGGCATTCTAACCCAATAATTCCAGTTACAGCTGTGTGGAGACTGGAACAACAAATATAACATATATGATAGATACAACACACACACACACACACACACACACACACACACACACACACACACACACACACACACACACACACACACACACACACACACACACACACACGCGTGTGTGTGTGTGTGCACGCGCATCATCATCATCGTCATCATCGTCATCATCGTCGTCGTCGTCATCGTCATCATGTATGTTTGAGAGTTTGATTTACAAGTGTTTGATTTCCTATCTATTGAGTGCAGCTTGTCTGAAAGGCTTGTATTGTATTTTTAGCAGACATTTTAATATGTGATTTTAGCTACTTGCAAGTGTGTGTGTGTGTGTGTGTGTGTGTGTGTGTGTGTGTGTGTGTGTGTGTGTGTGTGTGTGTGTGTGTGTGTGTGTGTGTGTGTGTGTCCTGTGCTATGAAGTTGGAATCAACTTGTAGCAAACTAGCAATCCTAATAAGGCTTTCGGGGAAACTGAGTAGAGTGTTGAAGATGTAAGCTGCAAAGTCGGAAGCTCGGCAGTTTGAGCTCCCAGTGTTAAGCCCAGCTCCTGCCAACCTAGAAGTTTGAAAACATGTAGATAAACAGGTACCACTGTAAAAAGCGGGAAGCTAAACAATGTTCCATATGCAGAAATGAATGCAGCCATGCTGGCCACATGGCCACAGACTTTTACAACACTGGCTCTTTGGCTTGAAAAAGGAGGTGAGCACCGCTCCTAGAATCAAACACAATTTTTTAATAGTCAGTCGGTGTGACAGCCTCTCAGTATACAGCAGGGGTTAGAAACCGTTTGAGGTTACCAAATGGGTTCCCTCCAACTCATCTCTGGGAAAGATGACATGGCGGGGGAAGGCCATTTCCCCAAAAAACCTTTATTTCCCTGACCAGAGTGTGGGCTGGAGACTTGTTCTCTTAATTACAGAGAAAACACAGAAAAGAAATGGAACTGAGTGGCAAGTATTTATTTATTTATTTATTTATTTATTTATTTATTTATTTATTGCATTTTTATACCACCCATCTTCCAAAAGGAACTCTGGGTGATTTACAAAATGAAGATAAAACCAACAATGTATAACAAGAGAAGGAAAAGGAGAAAGTAAAATAATAACTAATATAATAAAGAGGGGAAACCCTCCACAAGAGGCGGCGGGGGGGGGGGGGAGAGAATGAAATTAAATAAAAAGGTCACCATATGCCTCCTTAAAAAGGAGGGTTTTCAGAGCGGGCAGGGACTGTGCTAGTCGCAGCTCACTAGGAAGATGATTCCACAACGTGGGGCCCACCACAAAGAAGGCGCGGTTACGCATGAGTGATTTCCGTGCCTCCCTGGGTGTCGCCACCCTAAGTGAATGCACCTCTGCCATTCCAGTGGGCCTGACCCCAGTTGACCTCTGGGAAACACGCTCCGATAGTTATTCTGGTCCCAAGCCATGGAGGGTTTTGAAGATCAAAACCAGGACCTTGAACCTTATCCTGAGGACAATGGGCAGCCAATGCAGGCGGGCCTGAACTGGGGTGATGTGATCGAATCTATGAGCACCAACCACTTGCTGAATCTTCTACCTCCTCTGTTATCTATCATCAAGGATAGAGACACAAGTAACTTATGAATGGGAATTGACCACAGATGACAGCAGTGAATCCTCTTTCCACAAGGGGAAGGGGGAGGAGCTTAGAGAGGAACTCCATGGAATGGGCAGCCAATATGTATGGTCCATCCTAGGCCCAGAGATAAGGCATTGCCCAATTTATAGCCAGAATAAGCAACATGTAGCCCATGTGTCACAGGCAGCCACATGGGCCATTTTCATGGCCCAGTCCCCCAGTTCAGCCCACATCAGTTAATTTGGGTTCCCCAGGTTAAAAAAACATTATAGCAATGTTTACAATGTATAGCTCCCCCATGAAAAATAAAGATATGCTAACTAGTCTCTTTGTTATAGATAAGGAGCTAGTTAAAATTTATAAGTTGTGTTGGGGTTGTGTAATAGCCAGAAAATGGAAGCTGGTGCCTAGTTTTGGGATAGTTTAATTCAAAGTGCAGTAATCAATAGGGCCATAACCCATGTTAAATAATGTATGTACTTATTTGGGGGGATGTTGTGTTATCGCATTGTGATAGAATGTGAGCCTTCTGTGGCCCAGGATTGGACCAGAGGGCAAGGGGGGGACCCATGCGTCGGGAATAAATACATAGTTTCAAAATTCAACAGCAGAAACCGTACTTTGGATGGTGTTTCTCTCCGTTGCTGCAGCTTCGAAAAATAAACCTTTGTGTTTCTCTACAATGTGCTGTCTGTTCTTTAGGGTAAACAAATTACCCAAAACATCTTTAGCCTTGTCACCTGGGAGTGTGCCCCCCCCCAAGCTGCTGACTCATCTGGGCAGTACCTTCAGAACCACTCGGATTGGCCAATCCCTTCTACAACATGAGACAATGTATAAAATTTTGGCTGCTGGACTTCATGATTTGGCAACCAACTGGCAATGTTGGCCAGCGCACATGGGCTTGTATATGGCACCTACTTGAATCCAGGGAAATGAGTCTTCTGAAAACATTGGACACAACTTTTATTGTTAATATTGCAGATCACTACAGATATGCACGAATTCATGCTGCAGTAGTGAATTATGCCCTGTAGATTGCTACCAAAATTAAATATTAAGGTGATCTTGTGTTCAGAGTTCTAGCCAGAAAGCCGTGCCTCTTTGAAGATCTTCTGCCTATCCCACTTCTCCTTATGTTTTCCATTATTCTTTCCCAAGTGGTCCTCAGCTTCCTGCAGTTATGGCTCTGTCCCTGCTAAGTAGTTTCTGTAGGGTTTATGCCCCTTAATTTTTTTTGAATATTATTTTGTGTGGCTGTCTTCCTTTGGATTCATGAAAGCATGATTTTCTTTGGTCCTCTCCCCTGTCATGGATTTAGTCCCATTGATGCTCACAATCCAATTTTTCTGTTAGATGAACAATTACATTGATAGGTACCAGTGGCCTTCAACACATTCTTCACAAGTTCTTTCCCCCATTTTTATGTCTGTGTTCTTCTATAAAAGTCTCTGAAGGTCAGTATGAAACAAAAGGTTTAAGAGGCCATTGTCATTTTAACATGTAGCTAATGGACTGCTTCCCAAATAAAATGTCACATCAATTTGATGAGTACAGGACTGAATGTTTCCAACAGCCAGTGTACAAGAACACCACACACATTTAAAATGGGAAAGGAGATGGAAAACATTAGACATTCTTGTACTCTTGGGGCAGTGACCTGAGTTACAGTACTAAAATCATGGCTAGAAAAAACAAAACAAGCAAAACAAAGACATCTAGACTGTCATTTGACTCAGCCATGTGGTCATATACATTAATAATAATTAATTAATGTGTGCCCCTGAAGTTGATTTCAACTTATATCAATGTTTTTTGAAGTTTTTCTAGGTAAAGAGTACTCAGAAGTAGTTTACCATTCCCTTCTTCAGTCTGGGGGTCATTCCTTAGCATGTAGAATCCCCTTTCAAGTGCTATATTGCTAGTAAACTCTCCTCTCTCTCCTCTCTCTCTCTCTCTCTGTGTGTGTGTGTGTGTGTGTGTGTGTGTGTGTGATAGAGAGAGAGAGAGAGAGAGAGAGAGAGAGAGAGAGAGAGAGAGAGAGAGAGAGAGAGAAGAGACTGTACAAACGCACACACACACACACACACATACACCTTGATTTTATTTTGAATTATCCCAATAATGCCAAGGGGGGCTCTGCAATGGTGGGCGGGCTGGGTTCAGGACCCTGGTGGGCTGGATCTGGCCTGTGGACCATAGTTTGAGGACCCCTTTCCTAAATCAAAAGCCTAAGGAGTAGGCAGGCAAAATGGACACTTCGAAGGGAAATCAAGGGATAGTCTGAGTTGGGTTGTCAGGAGATCCATTTGAACCGAGGTGCAAGGAATGCTGAGAGTTTGGAGGAGGAAGCAAGTCAGGCAATACTGTAATGTTTTCGGCAGAGATGGGCATGATATGAAACTTTAATTTGTTTCATTATTCGTTATCCATTTCATTAGCTAATGAAATGAATAACAAACCAACCCATCAAAGAAAAATGAAATGAAACAAAATGGAAATTTCCATTTCGTTTGCTTCGTTTTTCATCCCCCCCCCACCTTGTTGCCGCTGCTGCTGGAAAGTCTTCCTGGTCCTGGAACTCTGGGAAGCTGCTGCCTGTAGAGGTGCTGGCCCCAAGCCAGTGCCTCAATTCCCCCCTCATCTGGCTAGGGACTTTTTAAAATAAAATAAAAAATATATAAAAAAGAGTGCCGACCCGGTCCCAGGAGCCGTGTGGTCAGCACTCTAAAACAAACAAACAAAAAAAAAGAGCACCAACCCGGCCCCAGGGGCTGCGTGGTTGGCACTCTAAAATCCCCCCGAAAATTAAAAAACTGAGTTCTGACCCGGCTCCAGGAGCTGTGTGTTCAGCACTCTAAAACAAACAAACAAACAAACAAACAAAACCCCCGAGGTGCTGGCCCCAAGCCAGTGCCTCAAAAAGTCCCTGCCGCTGCTGCCACCACCACCAGTAAGTCAGACTCAAACCAATTCAGCTCGGTTCGATTTCGTACGAATTTTTAAATTTTTTTTCTTTTTTTAAAAAAAACTTTTAAGTATAAAAGTTTTAAAAAATCGTATGAATCTGAACTGAAATGAACCAACAGTGGACACAAAACAGAATGAACCAAACCATTGGTTTTCTGTTTTGTGCCCACCTCTAGTTTTCAGTGATAACTTGAAATTACCTCTGCCAGAGTCATTGCTCCATCTCAGCTGTCCCCAGCTGTCCTGCACTCTGAGATGATTTTCCTTCTTGGGCTTTAGGGGGTGGTTCTCAGAGGCTAATTCCTCATCCAGACAGGATGGGTTGTATCTTGAAGGTCCAGTCTTCAACTGTAGTGTCCTATGTCACTGAGGACATGCTGCTAGCTGGAGGTCAAGCACTTCTTCCACCACCAATGTCTCAAGCTGAATGATGTTGTCTGTCTCTCATCCTCTGAAGGAGGATCTTCCAAGTACAGCACACCAGGCAATCAAGGTTGTGATTGTAATTGAATATTAGTGATCAGTTCCCTCCATAAAGTCAGTGCAGTTAATAAGTGCAATAAATAAATAAATAAATAAATAAATAAATAAATAAATAAATACATACATACATACATACATACATACATACATACATACATACATGTGAGTTTCATGACCAACCAAGAAATTTGAATCCAGGTTTCCTGAGTTGTATATGTAGTTGTTCAGCAGTGAACCAATAATACTGTTCAAGGGGGCAGAAACAACTTTTAGCTTAAGGGGGAAAGAGTCAAAAGGTCTGGGAAGGTATTTGTGTGTGTGTGTGTGTGTGTGTGTGTGTGTGAGAGAGAGAGAGAGAGAGAGAGAGAAAGAGAGAGAGAGAGAGAGAGAGAGACTACACATGTGCGCACACACACGCACACACACACACACACACACACACACACACACACACACACACACACACACACACACACACACACACACACACACACACCCCTTGATTTTATTTTGAATTATCCCAATAATGTGTTATAATTGCTTGAGTAACCTTGAAGGCAGGAATAAGAGATGAAATATATAAAGAAAAATGATGCAAGTATTTAAATGGTAGAAGAGGGCCAATCAAATGGCTAAAACAGAGAGATGTTTTTATTTTCCATTAGTGATTGTTCAAAAGACACCATTTAAAAGTATGGGGACAATGACTATCTAATGAAAGGAATGAACATCTTTGCCATCAATTTTCCTCTTAGGCCTAATCTTTATAGAAGTGCAGATGATTTAATTTGAACAGGAAAGTTAAAACGGGAAAGAGGGCCACACTATTCATAAAGGCAATTTTAAACAGTATGGTACAAGTTATATTAACTTAATTTGTTCCCTTGGGTTTATGTTTTAAATTTCAACCATGGTGGTTGACAAATTTATTTATTTATTTATTTATTTATTTATTTATTTATTTATTTATTTATTTATTGAGCTTATATACCGCCCGTCTTCCTGAAGGAACTCCGGGCAGTTTACAACAAACAATATAACAAAGTAACGGTTAAAATAACACAGAGTTAACCAGCTAACAGAACAATAAAAATCAGAGTTGCAGATGGCGGGGCAAGGGGAAAAAAAACTTTAGTTGGATCAACCAAATGCCTCCCGGAAGAGGAGAGTTTTCAAAGCCTTCTGGAAGGCTGGCAGGGACTCTGCTAGGCACACTTCTGTGGATGGATGTTCTCCGAGCCTCCCTGGGCGTGGCCACATGCAGCATGTGCGCCTGCGACAACCTAGTCAGACGGGCCGATGTTGACCGCTGGTCTATCCGCTCTGTCAGGTAGTCAGGTCCTAGGCCATGGAGGGTTTTGTAAATCAAAACCAGGACCTTGAATCTGATTCGGGCCGCAACGGGCAACCAATGCAGGCGGGCCAGAACTTGGGTGATGTGGTCAAACCGAGGCACACCCGCCACCAGTCTGGCCACCGCAGTTTGGACCCGCTGCAGTCGCTGAAGGAGAGTCAAGGGCAACCCCATGTAGAGCACGTTACAATAGTCCAGTCTCGAGATCACCAGCGCTTCCACCACAGTTCTGAGGGAATCCCCACTAGGTATGGACGAATCTGGGCGATTCGATGGAGATGAAAAAAGGCAGCCCTGGACACAGCGGCCACCTGGGCTTCCATGATGAGCGCCGGGTCCAGGACTACACCCAGATTCCGGACGGTGTCCGAAGGCCGTAGAGAAACACCCTCCAGAGTGGGAAAAGGGCCTCCATAGCCAGATGGGGAAGCCCCAAAGAACATAACCTCGGTCTTGTCGGGGTTGAGTTTGAGCCTGTTAGCTCTGGTCCATTCCATGACCGCGCCCAGGCACTGATCAAGGGTCTGGACAGCCTCATCTGCAGTGGTGGAAAAGGAGACATAGAGCTGCATGTCATCAGCGTACTGATGACAGCAGACTCCATGTCTCCTTATGACCTCAGCCAGTGGCCTAATGTAGATGTTGAACAGCATGGGGGAGAGAGATGACCCCTGTGGGACCCCACAAGGGAGTATCGAAGGGGCAGACAGCTCCCCCCCATGCTGAACCTGCTGGGGATGGCCCCCGAGGAAGGACCAGAGCCAACTATGAACAGTTCCCCGATCCCAACCTCAGAAAGCCGGTCCAGCAGGATACCATGGTCGATGGTATCAAAGGCCACTGACAAGTCCAGGAGGACCAACAGGGTAGAGCACCCCCTGTCGGCCCCCCGGAGGAGGTCATCTTGTAGAGCGACCAAGACTGTCTCAGTCCCCTGACCCGGCCTGAACCCGGACTGGAATGGGTCAAGGATGTGTTCTCCCTCCAAGAATGATTGTAGCCGGATCGTGGCCACCCTCTCGATTACCTTGCCCATGAAGGGAACATTAGCAATCGGGTGGTAGTTGGTCAAATCACCCGATGCTAAGCCCAGTTTTTTCAGAATGGGCTTTACCACAGTCTCCTTCAGGTGAGAGGGAAAAATCCCTTCCCTGAAGGAGGCTGTGGTAATGACAGAAGCCCATTCGGGCATGCTCCCACCAACGGCTTTCATAAGCCATGATGGGCAAGGATCAAAGGGGGTGGACGGGGGCCGGCAATGGGCAATAGCCCTGGAGGCCTCAAGCGAGGAAAAAGGCCCAAACTCAACCATGTGAGGAGACCAAGGGGGTGCAGCGTCAGGGGATGCCGAGGGTGGACTAAAGCAACAGGAGTCAAAACCGGTATGGATGGCCTCTATTTTTGATCGAAAAAAGGCTGCAAAATTCTCACTACTGAAATCAGTATGAGGCGGCCTTGCCAGCCCAGGATTAGTGAGGTAGCGAACCACGCGGAACAGTTCAGCTTGACAGTTCAAGGCCTCACTAATTCTCAGGGAGTGGTAAGATGTTTTAGCCTCCCTGATCGCCCGAACGTAGCGCCTGGACTGGACAATGACTGTCGCCGTCCGGTTCTTCCTCCAGCTGCACTCCAGCCTCTTCCGTTCTTGCTTCATCGCTCGTAACTCCGCCGTGAACCATGGTGAGGGGCGAGCTCTGCAGTGGATGAGGTGCCCAGGGGCAATCTGGTTGACAGCCTGGGATGTTTCATCGAACCATTGATCCACCATGGTGTCTACCAGATCGTCAGCCAGACCGCCAGGAGGCTCCCCAAGGACTTCCCGGAACCGATCAGGGTCCAGGAGTCTTCGGGGGCGGGCCCAAACAGATGGCCGAAGGTCCCCGCAGGATGGGGCTGTCAACATATGTAAAAGTTGACAAAACATATGTTATGTATATTTAACAGAATGTGTAAAGTGAATTGTAAAATGGAGGCAGTTAGATTCTGCAGTGTCATGATGTTAATCCACAAGTGTTAGAGACTAGTAATCACAGGCATGTTAAGTGGTGAAGTGCAGGTGGAACTGATTGTAACATCATGGTTTGTAAAGGTTAGATCAGATTGCATCAGATTGTTAATTAGTGATTGCATCAGATCTTATGAGTGCTGAATAAGTATAAAAGGCACTAGCTTACCATTTGTAACGGGGGACTGTTGTGGTGAGAACAGTTCACCCCACGCTCTGTTTGTCTGTTTGCTATATTGTATATAATGCTTGGTTGTTATGCTGTGTATATTTTGATGTATATATGAATATATGAGTTTTTACTCTATTCATTGTCATTGTCTTTCTGATAGACTAACTCTGCAAACCCTTTATATCAATACTAACATTTTATCTACGTTACTGCTGCACTGCTTTGTGTCAGGCACAAGTATATATTATTATTATTATATTTGCCTGCTGCCCCTTAAATCTGCTGACAGGGTTATGGGCCCAGCTGGGTCAGCAGCCTGATGGGTTTTGTTGTACCTGTATAGATAAAGTGTGTGTTGTGTAAAGTTGTGTTTTTGCAGAGGAAACAGATTGGAATTGGAACGGAGACAAAGCAGAGCTGCAAAGGATTTCTCTCAGAGGCTTGGAATGAGAGCGGAGGAGAAAAGCAGCTGATAAGGACAAGCCAAGCAAAACAGAGTGTGATTTAAACTGGAAGCTGTGGAGGCTGAGGAAATATTTGCCGAGAAGAAGCTGAAAAAAGTGTTGCAGATAACGGCAGATAAGGAGCCGGCACATGTCAGCAAGAATGGCAAGTATAAATTTAAATTCAATGCCTCTTGTAAAGCTCTCTGACAATAATTACCTGAATTGGTGTCTGCAAATGAAGCATTTCTTGATCTTCCATGAGCTCTATCAGTATGTAGATAAGAAGCTTGATGAGGAAGCTGATGAGGAAGATTTGAAGAAGGATGAGAAAGCCTTGGCAATTATAATGTTGTCCTTGGAAGAAACGCAGTTCGTTTATGTGAAGGAAGCAAAAACAGCTCATGAGGCTTGGTCGTTTCTCAGAGCAGCTCACATCAAAAACACAGCTGGGAGTAAAGTATCTCTAATGAAAAAACTGTTCCGGTCAAGGCAAAGCCCAGGTGAAACTATTTCTGATTATATAAGGAAAGTAAATAGTATATTTCAGCAATTGTCTGAAGTGGGCATAAATCATGAAGAGGAGTATAAATGTCTAGTTATATTATCAAGTTTGGATGAGTCATATGACAATTTAGTAATGGGATTAGAAGCTATGAAAAGTGATGAATTGTCTATATCATATATACAGTCAAGACTCCAGCAGGAAGAATCAAGGAGGAATGATTCTAAAGTAAATAATAAGCCTGCTCAAGTGTCTGGAGAAACAATACAAGTAATTAGAAGATGCTATAATTGTGGGAGTAACCAACATGTTTTTCGTTACTGTGATAAGGTAAACAAGCGGCAAAAGCAAAATAGAGTTGCCGGCACAAGCTGGAAGAGTGAAGGTCAACAGCTGTCTGTAATTAATGATAAGGAACAAAAGTGCTCAAGACAGGAATTATTTATTGTAGATTCAGGAGCCAGTATTCATTGTGTAAATAAGAAATGTTTGTTTGAGAAACTAACTTTGTTTAATTGTAGAAATGTAACCTTGGCAGACGGGACTCAGGCAAAAGTCTGTGGTGAAGGTAATATATTTTTCAAACCTCTCAAATGTGTATTTGATAAGGTCCTGTATATACCGTCTTTAAAGAATAATTTATTGAGTGTGCCTATGCTTGTAAAACAAGGTTATCATGTACAGTTTAGTAAGAATAGTTGCAAGATTGTAAAAAATGGGAAAACAATAGCAACTGGAAGGCTCCAAAACAGTTTGTTTATGATAAGCACTTCTGAGAAAGTTTTGAATATGGTTGAAAATAAGCCTCTACATGACAAATGCATACATTTGATGCATAGAAGATTAGGGCACCTAAGTTTTGAAAATATTAGGAAAACTCTACAACATGTGGAACATGGGTCAGTGCAAAACTGTAAGAAGTTTTTAGATTGCCATGTTTGTAAAGGCACAAAGGTGAAGTCTGCACCCATATCAAAAAAGAGTTTGAGAAAGTCACATCAACCACTACAGTTGGTACATATTGATGTGATTGGACCCATGGCTAATTCATTTGGTGGTGCCAGGTTCTGTCTTGTGATAACAGATGATTATTCACGTTATTCTTGGGTTTACATAATAAAGCACAAAAGTGAAGTGAGTGCTGTATTTAAGAAATGGTTTGTGATGGCAGAAAGACAGTATAGACAGAAAATTTTAGCTGTACAAAGTGACAGAGGTGGTGAATTTTTAGCAAAGCAGTTTGTTGATTATTTAGAAAAGAAGGGGGTGAAACATAGATTGACAAACCCTTCTGCTTCTGCTGAGCATGGATTATCTGAGAGGAAGAATGGGATTCTTCAGAATATCATGAATGCAATGTTGGCAGATGCAAAACTTCCCAAAGGTTACTGGGCTGAGGCAATGAAATATGCAAATTATGTGTCTAATAGAGTGTGGAGTTCAGCTGTGAATGAAGTTCCATATACTCTAATGCATGGAAAGAAAGCTACAATCAGATATCTCCATATATTTGGCTCTGAAGCCTGGGTATTAATTCCAAAGAGGTATAGACACAAGAACAGTCCAAAGTCTAGAAAGCTTATGTTTATTGGTGTTCAACCTGCAGCGAAATCCTGGCGTTTTTGTGATAGTCATGGAAAAGTTTATATAAGCAGGTCAGCAAAATTTTGTGAACAGAAAAATTGGGAAGCTCTACATGCTAATAATGAAGTATTTTTGCCAAGTATTTGTCCCCACACTGAGGTTAAGAAGGTTGCCAGTGATGGAGGGGAGTCTACAGCATTACATGATGGAAAAGTGAAAGATGAGATTGCCAGTGATGGAGGGGAGTCTACATCATTTCATGATGAAAAAGTGGAAGATGAGGAGCCAGTGTTGATCAGAAAGTCTACAAGATTTAACAAAGGAGTGCCACCTGAAAGGTTTGTTGTGAATTATGTATTCCATGAGCCACAGAATTTTGAAGATGTGCTGCTGATGCCTGGAGAAGAAAGGAAGCAGTGGATGATGGGCCATGGACAAAGAGCATATGTCTCTGAAGGAATGGCAAGTGGATGCACCAGTGGATGGCGCCAAACAGCAAAGGACATTTTGCAAGAGAAATAGGTTGCTTGTATACAAAAGGTTTTTTGATATTGATAGTATTTGTTGATGAAGCATTTGGAAAGGTATAAAGCATGTTTTGAAATATCTTAAAGGAACAATGCATGAAAAGTTAAAGTATCCATATGTGATAATCTTGATCTGATTAGCTATGCAGATGCAGACTGGGGTTCAAGTCCAGAAAGGAGGTCAATGTCTGGATATGCCATATTTTTAGGTAACTCACTAATTATCTGGAAAGCCCGAAGACAAAGGTACATTTCGTGTTCTTCTACAGAAGCTGAGTATGGGGCTGTGAGTGATTTGTGTTGTGAGTTAACCTGGGTAGTACAGTTGTTAAAGGATGTAAATGTAAATGTAAAATTACCAGTCAAAGTATATAATGATTCTTTTTCGTGTATCCAATTAACACAGAATCAGAAAGTTGGATCCAGAAGCAAGCACATTGGGATCCGTTACCAGAATGTGAAAGACTGCATAGAACAACATTTGATTGTATTGGAATATTGTACAAGTGTTGATAATTATGCTGACATATTTACAAAGCCTTTGTGTAAAGATAAACATGTATGTTTTAAGAAAAGGCTAGGAGTTGAAATCTGTTAAATATAGGAGGGGTGTCAACATATGTAAAAGTTGACAAAACATATGTTATGTATATTTAACAGAATGTGTAAAGTGAATTGTAAAATGGAGGCAGTTAGATTCTGCAGTGTCATGATGTTAATCCACAAGTGTTAGAGACTAGTAATCACAGGCATGTTAAGTGGTGAAGTGCAGGTGGAACTGATTGTAACATCATGGTTTGTAAAGGTTAGATCAGATTGCATCAGATTGTTAATTAGTGATTGCATCAGATCTTATGAGTGCTGAATAAGTATAAAAGGCACTAGCTTACCATTTGTAACGGGGGACTGTTGTGGTGAGAACAGTTCACCCCACGCTCTGTTTGTCTGTTTGCTATATTGTATATAATGCTTGGTTGTTATGCTGTGTATATTTTGATGTATATATGAATATATGAGTTTTTACTCTATTCATTGTCATTGTCTTTCTGATAGACTAACTCTGCAAACCCTTTATATCAATACTAACATTTTATCTACGTTACTGCTGCACTGCTTTGTGTCAGGCACAAGTATATATTATTATTATTATATTTGCCTGCTGCCCCTTAAATCTGCTGACAGGGGCAGCGATTGATACAGAGAAGGACAGCAGGTGATGGTCTGACCATGACACGGGAGTAGACACAATGTCCCACACCCTCAGACGGGAATCCTCAGACACGGAGGTAAATACCAGATCCAGGGTATGTCAAGATCTGTGGGTTGAGCATAGAAAATGTTGGGACAGGTTCATGGAGGCCATGGACTGCAGGAACTCCAGAGCTGCACCAGACAGGCCACCGCCAGCATGCACATTGAGGTCCCCCACTACCAGAAGGGGGGGGTCTCAGAAGTGCAGCGGCGATGAACTCGGTGAGCTCTGGTAGGGATTGTGCTGGGTTGCGGGGAGCACAGTAACCGAGCACAATGCCAAATCGGTCCCGCTGCCCAACCAACAGATGGATGCATTCCAACCCTGGAATCACCAACGTTGAGGCCCTTGAATAGTATCCCTGTACACAATGCCTTAAATTATTGCCATTCCTGCTAACTATGAACCCAAGCCAATTGCTGGCAGGATTGGCGAACACACAGAATACAGGGCATCCAGTGGAAGTGGATCAAATGGGGAACAGGGAGTCAATTCACATACAGTTCACCTACAACATACCCCTATATTATCTTTCAAGATAGTGTAGCTTTTTTATGATCCATGAAAGGCAATATTCAGGCCTTAAGTATAAATGCATTGTGATCATGATTGTGAAGGTAGTATCAGATCAAAATAAAGCACAGAAGATGGCTGCTGTATTTTTTTTTAATTTCAAACAGCAAATTAGCACAATCAACCAACTTTCTTAAAATCAGAACTCTGTACTTCAATGCTTCGGGTGCAATTAATAGCCTGGCAAACTGGCAGCACCATTCCTAGTTTATTTATTTATTTTAAATTATTTCAAATATTCTATCTCACCTTCCTTCCCAAAAGGACCCGAGGTGGTTCAATGTTCTCCTTAGATAGTTATCCTTAGTTAATAGGAAGTTCCCATACTCTAAAAGGTTCATCTATGCAGATGGTCTCGCTCTGATAGTCCAGGGGAAAAACTTTGAGGCTCTTGAACACCAGCTAAGCTCTACATTAGATCTTTCCTTATATTACAAAAAGCAACCAGCTGAAATCAAACCCTTTGAAATTAGTCTATTCATTTTTAACATTTTAAATTTGTTTAATGTTTGCATTTCTTATATGTCCATTATTTTCGACTATGCATACTTTGATATGAATAAAAATGAATAGGTCAGTTCCAATGTCATGGCACATAACAGCAACAATTCTTAGTTGAATTGTTGTTTTTATGTATTGAATGACTGCAGCTCATGATTAGGAGAAAGTCATCGTATTTAGCATATGGTGATGAATCACAAGAGGATTTGCACCTGTATCTTTGCTTCTTGACATTCTTTGTTCACACCTTCTACATGCATGCCAGAGAATAGATGAAGGTAAGGACAGGTATATTATTTCATCAGGCCAGTTTGAGTTGGCAAGCATTTGTTGAGGATAGCTACTCTAATGGATGCAGGTTTCTATTAAAATATAATTCTCATAATGATAGACGTGTATATAATACAACGGATTGTGTAACAACAAAAGTTCTCATGTTCTAATTTCAACAGAAATGATTATTATCCATATAACTCTTCCTGTAGCATTGAAAACACATTGGTTTGGCAAGACTCTGATTCTTTGTCCAGAACAAATAAGTGAGTCTCAGAATGGCTAAGCCACAGTTCCTGCCTGGTGTGTTTTCCCTGCATTCGAACAGCCTTGCTATGCTCTCTCCTCTAACATTTTATGCTGAGCATGTTGAAGTGGCAGACTTTATGCTTCCCCAAACATATATACACCTTTTAAACATGCATTCCTCAGTTTTTACTTGAGGGCTCACTTTGGCACTGTATTATTTATTAATTGGCAAATGGGGCCGGGGAGGTGGGCACAAAGAATTAATCATGGTGCTGAAATTTTATTTATGAAACACAGACTTTCAGAATAGCAATTTCTACAGACGTTCTATTTGCCCAAGTTTTAAATTTAGGAATCATTTGCTGAAACTGGACTTCAGGGCCAAAAGAGAAAAAAGAAAAAAGAAAAAAAATTAGAACAGACAGCTTAGCACTAAAGTGAAAAGAGAGAGAGAGAGAGAGAGAGAGAGAGAAGTGAAGCTTGAAAAGCAGGAAAAGGGGGAGGAGGAAGAGGAAGAGGAGGAAGAGGAGGAAGAGGAAGAAGAGAACAAGATGTGTGAAGCCCAACACATCTAACTTGTTCTCTGCCCCCATCCTCATTTCATATCCCCTGTCCATAAAACTATCAGGTTCTATGGTCTCTTGGCATGCTGTTGGGGTGCTGGTGGCTGCTGCTATGTTTTTTGTAAAAATTATTTTTTATACTTCTTTAAATCTTGGTTTTCTCCCAAACCTTCAAATGCTTCCTTCTTTTGTAGAGGTGATGCCTTTTGGGGTACTTACTTATGTCTTACCATCCATGATTTGAGAACTAGAAATCAAGGTAAACAATAACATGTCAGGGATTCTGTTCAGGACTCCACTCCACTTCACTTTCTACTTGGTTTTCCATTCCCTGGTCCTCCAAAGAAGAAGAAGAAGAAGAAGAAGAAGAAGAAGAAGAAGAAGAAGAAGAAGAAGAAGAAGAAGAAGAAGAAGAAGAAGAAGAAGAACAAGAACAAGAACAAGAACAAGAAGAACAAGAACAAGAAGAACAAGAAGAACAAGAACAAGAACAAGTCAATATGGCCAGTTCTCATTGAAGAAAACGTTTCCCTTATACATGTCAGCTTCCGAGATACTTCAACCAACATGTCTGTGGGTAGCCTGGAAGCCTTACCAGCCAGTTGCCTGACTATTACAAAGACGACTAGGGTGGCAAAGCAAGGAGGTAGAGGGGTGGTTCCTTCAAATCATGGAGGAGCACAAAACAAAGCTTTGTGGGATTCCCCATCTTCATCCAGCATTCTGCAAGGGGCCCCTGAAACACTGTTGAGGCTGTTAGCCTCAAACCATGAACTATCACAAATCACTGGTTTTCTGGTTCGTGCCCATCTCTAGTTATAATCTGCAAATGCCCATACTGAAATAAATGTGTTAAAGATGTCATGATATTTTTTGTTCTTGGTTTTTTATACATACACACACTCTGAAATAGACTAACACGACTCCTCTCTGAAAAAGGTCTCAGATGGGAACAATATTTGTTGTTCAACGATTTTAGTTCTAAGAAGCTGATTTTATGCATTCAAAAGCTTTTCCTTCTGACATGAATGAACAGAATAACAACCCATGATCTGTATCTTGTGCTTTTCCTTGGCACATTCCCATCCTCTCTTAGTTCACGTTTCATGCACCTTGTGAGATGTCGTTGTTCGGTTTTTATGTATGCATGCAAAGCAAAGGTTACAACACTCCAGGAATGCTGTATTTGTGAACACTTCAATCTCTCCAGGTCAAAGGTAGATGTTTTTGTTACAGTGAAGAATAGAACTGCAGAAGCCTTCACATTCTTAAGAAACAAGTCAATGCTATTTTAGTGGCCCCTCTGATGCCCATCCTATGAGAATGCAACACTTAAGCCATCCTGCTGCTGTCCTTCAAAATGAAAGTGATTTCAGTTCTTGAACCTTCTTTGTGGAGGAAGAAAACAATGAAATGTTCAACCATGAGCCCTGTCACACTCTTAAGAAACTGGCAGGTACGCATAGATATAAGCTGATGCATTCACAGAAAGAGAGTATAGTTACTTGTTAACTACAGAAGCTTAAAATTACTTTGAAAGCAGAATGTCTTCTTAAGTTCATATGCACACATGGGATCAGACCCTGCATCATCCTCAAGAGGGGCACGCCAAGCATTCTGCCTTGCAGGAAAGTAAAGTAAGATAAACTAAGATAGAAAGTTCCTTTATGTGCTTTTCCTAGCACTGGACTAATTGGTGAGGTGTTACGTACTTTTAATGCATGTAGTCAACAATTCACTAACTATGCTTTTAACCATGATAACAAAGATAGTTCACATCTAGCTGAGTCAAAGATGCTGGTCTGTATGTTTGTATGCACTGAATTTTGAAAGCTTTCCATGGGATGGTGGTTGGGATAAAAAAAAATTGAAGCAAGCAACAGTTTCAAAAAGTGTGTATGTATTAATACAGTAAGACATTTACCCTTGATAAGCCAGAAAAAGCTTCTTTGAAGTGAAAGAGCTTCAACAGGGACCAGTCCCTAAATTGCATTGGAAATCCAATTGAAATAGATCGAATCTCTTCCAAACTGCAATTTACCTACCTCACGTTCTCAAGAGGTTTAGCCAGCAGTCAATGTTAGCAATAGGACAGGTGTTGGCTGAAACTAAATAACCTTAGTGGGCTTCCTCAAGTCTAGATGCATCACAACATCCTTGAGAGAGGCAGGCACAGCACCCTGCCATCAGAAGAACACATTGGCTATATTCTGAAATCAAGATGACCTGGAGTTGTAGATAATATTGCCCTAAGAATTAAACAAGAATTCTGTTCTGTCATGGCATGGTGGTGGCTCAAAGCATATAGCCCCGCTTTCTGAATAACTTCCTGCATACCCCCGACTACCTTTTTAAAAAGTGGTCTGCTGGTAAACAGCTATATTTAAGCAAAAGTCCTGTCAAGTTTACAGGCATCCATAGGCTTCAGTGTTCCTAGCTCAGTGGTCAGCACTGACATTGACACAATTGGACAAGCTGGGGTAGCTCATTGAGGCATTCTATCTTTTTTAAAAAAAAAAAACTAGTACTGCCTGGATCAGTGATAGGACAGACTTTTTAAAAAATATATATTTTAAGATCTATTTTTTATTGATAACTTTCCTTGTAATTATATGTGTGTGTGTTGCACATATTTCCACATTACAACTACACTATGCAGTCTTTTCAGAATATAACCAGATAGCCCACATGCCTTAAATACCACTCATTAAATATCTTTGCTTTCCATTTTTTTTAAAAAAAACTGTGTGGCTTCATCTTACCTGACGAAGCATTCTGAAGAACATGAAAGCTTGCATAGTATTTTGTAACCCTTAATGTAACTTAACAAAGATATTACACTAGTAAGAGCCTCGTGGCGCAGTGGTTAAATGCCTGTACTGCAGGTTAAACTGTGCTCACGACCTGGGTTCAATCCCTGGTAGCAGGCTCAAGGTTCACTCAGCCTTCCATCCTTCCGAGGTTGGTAAAATGAGTACCCAGCTTGCTGGGGGGGGCAATGTGTAGCCTGCACACTGTAATTAAAATTGTAAACCGCCCAGAGACTACTTGTAGTGGTATGGGGCGGTATATAAGCAGAACACTTTGCTTTGCTTTAGTATGGATTTTAGAGTTGATGTATATCTTAGAAAGGTTTTGGTCTTTGAGGGGGCTTTTGATGGGACCTATCATCATTGTGGTGCAGTGAATAGAGTGATGGATGAATAAACCTGGCTTCAAATCTCAACATGCCCATAAAAACTCAGGGCCGATGGTTGTCGTGTTAAAATGAACTGCTTATATGTCTTAATTTTAAACATCCTACATGTCTTGAAAATCCTACTAGGATGGCTATAGGTTTAATATAACATAATGGAATAAAACAGAAATAATTATAAGAATACCTTCATTTTTAATGCACTCCTCTTCAATAAATTAAATGTGGCAAGGAAACAAAACATGAAGATGTTTATGAACTCAAGTCCCGCCCACCAAGACATGCCGGCAGCCTGATCTTAGAGCTCTGTGCCGCGATCCAAAAAGAGCTTTAAAACTACTGTTTAAATGCTGTGGTGCCGTGAGTAATGCATCAATAAATTACTCGGGTGTCAGGAGAAGCAATATATGTGTTTTTCTAGACTAGATAAGCTTGATTTATAAGCTAAAGGAGCTACTTTCGGTTTTGACTGCTTTGATTCTGCTGGCCGCTGGCTGCTTAGAAAACTGAATCCCGGCTGTTTGGAAAGTCACCAGATGATTAGTTAGACTGCTTGATACCTGCCTTTTGTCTAATTATATGCCGGCTAAGAGAGCAAAAAAGAAACTCCAGCCTATAGGTTGGACTAGGAAATTATCTGATACAGCACACAATCGCCCTGCTCTACAGCGTATCGAGCAGCCCTCAGACGACGGAGGGGTAAAAATGGCGTCAGGATCTGAGAAAGGAAAGAGGGAGACTACCCCTCCTCCCGCAGATCAAGACTTCATGAAGGAACTGCGTTTAATGAGGACGGAGCTAGCTAGCATCATGAGTGTTAATCAACAGGATGTGATCCGCAGAATGGATGGCCTTTCAAAGGATCTCCAAGGCACTAAACAAGATTTATCACATGAAATAAAGTTAAATGGCCAGCGGCTTGATAATTTGGCAGGAGAATTTAAAAATCTGGAGATACGTGTAACTGAAAACGAAACTCAAATTAACTCTCAGAAGCAGGCTTTACTGAAAATAAATAAGAAACTGACTTATATTGAAGATTATTCTCGAAGGCAGAACGTCAAACTGATTAATTTTGTTATTCCAAACAAGGGGGCATCATTAAAACAGGAAGTTTTAACCTGGTTTAACTCCTTTCTGCCCAAACAACTAGAGGACGACGATTTAGAGAGAGTTCACTATCTGGGCAAGTCAAGAGATGGGGCCTCAAAACCAGTGATAGTAAGATTTGCTTCTTATGTAAATAAAGAGCGTCTTATGTCTTCAATTAGAGCCAATCCTAATATTCTGAAGAGAGGAGGTGCAACTGTGCAAGTTTTTCAAGATTTTTCTAAAGGAACTGCTGATTGGCGTAAATCGATGAGACCAGTTACAATCATATTAAGGAAGAACAACTATCGCTACTCTTGGGGTCACCCCTATTTTTGAAAGTTTGGAAAGGCTCTGTTCAACACACTATCTACTCTCTAGAAGAAGGCCAACATCTTCTTGAAGCATGGAACATACAGGATGACTCAGGTTCTGCCTGTTCTCCCCCGGGAACTTCAGTGGCAACATCAGGACAGTGAATTTCTCTCTTTCTACTCCGACTCCAGGAATCTTCGATGAAGATGAAGAATATTTGAAACTCATTTAACTTACTCCTCCCTCTTTCCCCCTCTCTCACCTCCTATCATCCCCTTTGTTTTTCTTCTTTTACTCTTCTCCCCCTTTTCCCTTCCATTTCCCTTTCCCCCTCCCCCTTTTTTTTTTTTTTTTTTTTTTTTTTTCCAATTTTAATTTTTGTTTTTGGGATGTTTCTTTTTCTTTTTCTTTTCATTATCCCTTTTCTTCCCTTTTCCCCTCCTCTCCACCCTTCCCTTTTTGTTTTTGTTTGTTTGTTTGCTTGTTTTGAGGGGGTGTGCGGTGAGAGGGTGGTTTAGAGGGGGTAGAACAACTTATAGAATTTTCAGTAACACGCTACTTAAGAGTTAGGAGATCTAGGCTGGCTAATGTCTGTGGACAACTTCCTCCCTCCCATCCCCTTGATGCGCATGCTAAACAGTATGATAGCTGGTGGGGTGGGAGAAATGAATAGTTTTTAGGGTGGAGGATTAGATTTATTTTAGTTTATTTTTTATTAATTGATGGTGTTTTTACTTTTGTATGCACAACGGGACCATTCCAGAATATTGAAACCAAAAGAAATAGGTTATGGGAAAGTTTATAAAATTAGCAACGTTGAATGTGAAAGGTCTGGGGTCATTTTCGAAGAGAAATAGAATCGGCGATGATCAAAAGGCACAAAATAGATATTGCCTTTTTGCAAGAGACTCATCAAATAAGAGATGGTATTAATGAATTAAAAATTCCAAATGTTGATATTTATGAAAAAGCTTTGGCACATCTAAAGCAAGAGGGGTTGCCATTATAATCTCAAGGAATTGTGAATGTGTTGTTGAAAATGTGGTAAAAGATTCAGAAGGTAGATATATAATATTGCAAGTTCTAATGGGGAAAGATCATTATACTTTGGTTAATCTGTATGCACCAAACGTTAACCAAGGCCGCTTTTACAATCTCCTTTGGGATCAGATTGAATTGGTTAAAAAGGGGTATTTAATAATGGCAGGGGATTTCAATATGGTCTTAGATAAAATTAAAGATAAATCGGTATGTAAAAAGGAAGAGTGGAGGACAAGACATACAACTCTAGCAAAGTTTATAAATACAACAGGATTGAAGGATGTCTGGAGAGAACTGAAAGGAGATGAAATAAAATACACCTTCTACTCACCAGTGCACAAAACCTATTCTAGGATAGATTTTGTGTTTGTTTCTAAAAGCCTAATACCCAAGATAAATAATACCGAAATTGAGATCATAAAAACATCTGATCATGCTTTAATGTCGATTGATTTAGCAACAAATAAAAATTATAGAGAAGCTAAAAGGTGGAGAATGAATTTAAAAATATTTCAATATCCAGAAGTGCTGGAAAAGGTCAAAAAGATTGGTTGGAAACTTGGGATATAAACGAAAAGGCAGGTAGCCAAACGCCAATCATATGGGACACCCTGAAAGCGGTAGCTAGAGGCCTTATCATAAAAGAAAATATTAAAACTAAAAACAGGAAGAACTCAATAAAAGAAAATTAGAAAAACTAATAGCAGATTTAGAATCCCAATTTTTTTCTTACTAAGGATAATAAGATATTGAGGTTGATTGAAGCAAGGAAAAAAGAGTTAGAAGATCTAGATTTACAACAAACACAAAGGAATCTTCTGTACCTAAAAAGAAATTTTTTTGAATACAGCAACAAGAACTCAAAACTTTTAGCCAGATTAGCACAGAAAAGACAAGACAAGAATACAATAGGGATTATAAAAGACTCCTCAGGTAAGACATGCACACAAATGAAGGAAAAGTTGTCAGCTATACAAGAGTTTTATCAGTTGTTATATACTACAAAAAATAAACCTAAGGAGGATATAGAAAGGTATATCACTAAGAATTTAAAGAGGGTCTTGGAACAGGAAGATATGCTGGAAATGGAAAAGCCTATTACAGATCAAGAGATAAGTGAGGTAATAGACAAATTAAAGAATAATAAAACGCCCGGAGTGGACGCTCTGGGACCTGAATTTTACAAACTTTTTAAAGCAGTATTAATACCTAAATTAAAGAAGCTATATAATGAAATTTTGAATGGAGAACAAATTCCGAGATCTTGGACCCATTCTTTAACTATTTTAATTCCAAAACCTAATAAAAATTTAATGGATATTGGGTCATACAGACCAATATCCTTATTAAATCAAGATGCTAAGATTTTCACAGCAATTTTGGCTAAAAGAATGAATAAATTTATAGCTAAATATATTAAAGAGGATCAATGTGGTTTTATCAAAGGTAGACAAATGGCAAATATTATTAGAAGGAATTTGAATGTTCTTTATGAAATGAGTAAGAGTACTACTAAAGCTGGGATGTTATCTCTAGATCTTTATAAAGCTTTTGATTGTGTTCAATGGCCCACATTAAAAATATTGTTAAAAAAATGGGATTTGGGAAATCCTTTTTGGGAGTAATAAATCAACTATATTCAACGGGCACTTCCTCAATAATAGTTAATGATGGATTGACTGAACAAATCACCCTAGGCCGAGGAACTAGACAAGGATGTCCTCTTTCTCCAGTCCTTTTTGTATTGTTATAGAGCTCCTGGCAAATGCCATAAGGGACGACAAATTTATTAAAGGTATAGGGAAAGATGGGGCAACTAAAATTAGTTTATTCGCGGACGATGCTCTTTTGACTATTGTAAACCCAATAGAGAATATTCAAAGAGTAAAAACTCATTTAGAAGAATTTGGAGAAATAACAGGATTATGTGTAAACTGGCAAAAATCAGAGAGTTTATTCTTCAATTATGGAAAACATGACTTAAAGATGATTGAAAAATCTGGACTTAAACCGGGAAAAAGCATTAAATATCTAGGATTAGAACTCCATAAAGAATTTACTAAAATTAAAGAAAGAAATATTTCGAAATTAGAAGAGGAGATGAAAAACAAATTAATATCCTACTCTAAACTAAAATTATCGTGGTTTGGCAGAATTGCATTGATAAAAATGAAAATACTTCCAAAAATTAACTTTATTTTTAAAATGTTACCGGTTCAGTTTTTAGAAAAGGAAATTAAAACTCTCCAAGACATGATAAATAGGTATTGTAATGCAGGGAAAAAAATCAAGAATAAATAAAAGTCTATGGTATAGATCTCAGAAAGAAGGAGGAATAGGTATACCCAATATAAAAATTATTATATAGCCAATCAACTTAGTTCTTTGGGGGAAATTCTTTTTAAACCACAGAAGTTAATATGGTGGGAGCAAGAGTCTTTGGATATAAAGGGGGAAATAAACACATTTTTATTCACGGAAGTTAAAAACAAAGTAAAGATTGACAACCCCCTATTGAATAGTTTAATTGCTACATGGAGAACATATAGGAAAATCTTGTCTCCGAAGGGATCCCCACTGGCTTTAGTTACTGACTTGGAAAGCTTTCCAGACAACTTGAAGCATTATTTGGAGTTATTTAAAATTAAGAAAATAGCTAGACTAAAGGATTGGATGCTCAAGATTAAAACAATTCAGGATATAAAAATATTTTGCAACCCAGTGATTTAACATGGTTAAATTATATTCAACTAGGAAAATGGATAAAGGACTGGGGAAAGAGAAATAATCAAATTAGAGAATGCACAAAATTTGAACATTTCCTACTATCGCTTGAGTCTGAACAGGAAAATTCAGAGAAAGGAATAACACGTAAAATATATAAAATACTAGGGGAATTATCAGAAATGAAGGAGTTAAACACCTTGAGAGAAGTTTGGAACCAAGACCTTAATGTACAGATAGAGAAAGAAGACTGGAAAAAAATTTGGAATATGAGAATTTTGAGATCATTGTCAGTCAGGATAAAAGAAAACTACTTCAAATTGGTTTCCAGATGGTATTTAACCCCAGTAAGACTAAATAGAATGAATCCTGCTTACTCTAAGATATGTTGGAAATGTGAAAAAGAGCTTGGTACTTACTTGCATCTTTGGTGGGAATGTGAAATAGTCCAAAGGTTCTGGAAAAAAGTGTTTTTAGAGCTAAGTAATATGATTAAGATGGATATAGATTGTAATCCAGAGATAGCATTATTATCATTGTTAACAAGTAAAGATTATGTTGTTACAACAAAGGAACTAATAGCAAATTTTATGACAGCTGCTAGATTAATTATAGCAAAAAATTGGAAGTCAAAACTAGAATTCAAGATGGAAGATTGGTATAATGAACTTTGGGATATAGCTATAAACGATAAACTCTCCTGCAGTTTAAAGGTTAAACGAGGAGAAATGAAAAAAGACATTTTCTACGATATCTGGGGTAAATTTTTAGATTATGTACTAGTCGAAGGAAAAGGGAAAGAGTCCACGAATATCTCACAACAATTCTGGAGAAGAGAACTTTAAGAAGACTACTAGAAGAATAGAAGATGGAGCAACGAATAAGAATGTATGGATGGACCCGTGGGATGGGGGTGCACTTATATTGTTTGTTGTAGTTTTTTTTTACTTTCATTTTTTATGAAAAAATTTAGTAAAAAAAAAAAAAAGAGAGAGAGAACTAGAAATCAAGGTAAACAATAACATGTCAGGGATTCTGTTCAGGACTCCACTCCACTTCACTTTCTACTTGGTTTTCCATTCCCTGGTCCTCCAAAGAAGAAGAAGAAGAAGAAGAAGAAGAAGAAGAAGAAGAAGAAGAAGAAGAAGAAGAAGAAGAAGAAGAAGAAGAAGAAGAAGAAGAAGAAGAAGAAGAAGAAGAAGAAGAAGAAGAAGAAGAAGAACAAGAACAAGAACAAGAACAAGAACAAGAACAAGAACAAGAAGAACAAGAACAAGAACAAGAACAAGAAGAACAAGAACAAGAAGAACAAGAAGAACAAGAACAAGAACAAGAACAAGTCAATATGGCCAGTTCTCATTGAAGAAAACGTTTCCCTTATACATGTCAGCTTCCGAGATACTTCAACCAACATGTCTGTGGGTAGCCTGGAAGCCTTACCAGCCAGTTGCCTGACTATTACAAAGACGACTAGGGTGGCAAAGCAAGGAGGTAGAGGGGTGGTTCCTTCAAATCATGGAGGAGCACAAAACAAAGCTTTGTGGGATTCCCCATCTTCATCCAGCATTCTGCAAGGGGCCCCTGAAACACTGTTGAGGCTGTTAGCCTCAAACCATGAACTATCACAAATCACTGGTTTTCTGGTTCGTGCCCATCTCTAGTTATAATCTGCAAATGCCCATACTGAAATAAATGTGTTAAAGATGTCATGATATTTTTGTTCTTGGTTTTTATACATACACACACTCTGAAATAGACTAACACGACTCCTCTCTGAAAAAGGTCTCAGATGGGAACAATATTTGTTGTTCAACGATTTTAGTTCTAAGAAGCTGATTTTATGCATTCAAAAGCTTTTCCTTCTGACATGAATGAACAGAATAACAACCCATGATCTGTATCTTGTGCTTTTCCTTGGCACATTCCCATCCTCTCTTAGTTCACGTTTCATGCACCTTGTGAGATGTCGTTGTTCGGTTTTTATGTATGCATGCAAAGCAAAGGTTACAACACTCCAGGAATGCTGTATTTGTGAACACTTCAATCTCTCCAGGTCAAAGGTAGATGTTTTTGTTACAGTGAAGAATAGAACTGCAGAAGCCTTCACATTCTTAAGAAACAAGTCAATGCTATTTTAGTGGCCCCTCTGATGCCCATCCTATGAGAATGCAACACTTAAGCCATCCTGCTGCTGTCCTTCAAAATGAAAGTGATTTCAGTTCTTGAACCTTCTTTGTGGAGGAAGAAAACAATGAAATGTTCAACCATGAGCCCTGTCACACTCTTAAGAAACTGGCAGGTACGCATAGATATAAGCTGATGCATTCACAGAAAGAGAGTATAGTTACTTGTTAACTACAGAAGCTTAAAATTACTTTGAAAGCAGAATGTCTTCTTAAGTTCATATGCACACATGGGATCAGACCCTGCATCATCCTCAAGAGGGGCACGCCAAGCATTCTGCCTTGCAGGAAAGTAAAGTAAGATAAACTAAGATAGAAAGTTCCTTTATGTGCTTTTCCTAGCACTGGACTAATTGGTGAGGTGTTACGTACTTTTAATGCATGTAGTCAACAATTCACTAACTATGCTTTTAACCATGATAACAAAGATAGTTCACATCTAGCTGAGTCAAAGATGCTGGTCTGTATGTTTGTATGCACTGAATTTTGAAAGCTTTCCATGGGATGGTGGTTGGGATAAAAAAAAATTGAAGCAAGCAACAGTTTCAAAAAGTGTGTATGTATTAATACAGTAAGACATTTACCCTTGATAAGCCAGAAAAAGCTTCTTTGAAGTGAAAGAGCTTCAACAGGGACCAGTCCCTAAATTGCATTGGAAATCCAATTGAAATAGATCGAATCTCTTCCAAACTGCAATTTACCTACCTCACGTTCTCAAGAGGTTTAGCCAGCAGTCAATGTTAGCAATAGGACAGGTGTTGGCTGAAACTAAATAACCTTAGTGGGCTTCCTCAAGTCTAGATGCATCACAACATCCTTGAGAGAGGCAGGCACAGCACCCTGCCATCAGAAGAACACATTGGCTATATTCTGAAATCAAGATGACCTGGAGTTGTAGATAATATTGCCCTAAGAATTAAACAAGAATTCTGTTCTGTCATGGCATGGTGGTGGCTCAAAGCATATAGCCCCGCTTTCTGAATAACTTCCTGCATACCCCCGACTACCTTTTTAAAAAGTGGTCTGCTGGTAAACAGCTATATTTAAGCAAAAGTCCTGTCAAGTTTACAGGCATCCATAGGCTTCAGTGTTCCTAGCTCAGTGGTCAGCACTGACATTGACACAATTGGACAAGCTGGGGTAGCTCATTGAGGCATTCTATCTTTTTTTAAAAAAAAAAAAAACTAGTACTGCCTGGATCAGTGATAGGACAGACTTTTTAAAAAATATATATTTTAAGATCTATTTTTTATTGATAACTTTCCTTGTAATTATATGTGTGTGTGTTGCACATATTTCCACATTACAACTACACTATGCAGTCTTTTCAGAATATAACCAGATAGCCCACATGCCTTAAATACCACTCATTAAATATCTTTGCTTTCCATTTTTTTTAAAAAAAACTGTGTGGCTTCATCTTACCTGACGAAGCATTCTGAAGAACATGAAAGCTTGCATAGTATTTTGTAACCCTTAATGTAACTTAACAAAGATATTACACTAGTAAGAGCCTCGTGGCGCAGTGGTTAAATGCCTGTACTGCAGGTTAAACTGTGCTCACGACCTGGGTTCAATCCCTGGTAGCAGGCTCAAGGTTCACTCAGCCTTCCATCCTTCCGAGGTTGGTAAAATGAGTACCCAGCTTGCTGGGGGGGCAATGTGTAGCCTGCACACTGTAATTAAAATTGTAAACCGCCCAGAGACTACTTGTAGTGGTATGGGGCGGTATATAAGCAGAACACTTTGCTTTGCTTTAGTATGGATTTTAGAGTTGATGTATATCTTAGAAAGGTTTTGGTCTTTGAGGGGGCTTTTGATGGGACCTATCATCATTGTGGTGCAGTGAATAGAGTGATGGATGAATAAACCTGGCTTCAAATCTCAACATGCCCATAAAAACTCAGGGCCGATGGTTGTCGTGTTAAAATGAACTGCTTATATGTCTTAATTTTAAACATCCTACATGTCTTGAAAATCCTACTAGGATGGCTATAGGTTTAATATAACATAATGGAATAAAACAGAAATAATTATAAGAATACCTTCATTTTTAATGCACTCCTCTTCAATAAATTAAATGTGGCAAGGAAACAAAACATGAAGATGTTTATGAACTCAAAACAGGTTCTGCCTCATCTTATCTCTTGTATTAATAGGTTCAAAAATATTATGCCACACTTTGCTATAGGTAAACTTGACTCAGTGGCTACTGGTGGGGAGTAATCATGATAGCTAGAGGCAGACTGTCAGACTCTATGGTAAAACTGGTCTAGCCTTGAATAAGCTAGGGAACTATAGCCTCGTATATTTAATGAACCTGCTTGGACTGCCCCAGCTTTTTGAAATTCAAGCTGTAATAGCTGTTGAAACATTTTGTTGCCTATAGCTAAGCCTTTCAGAATTTATGTAAACCAATAACCAGACACGACCATTACATCATTTGGGAAAATAACTCGTCTTCCCCCTTGATGATGATGATGCATTCCCCGTTGACCTTTTTGGAACACCCACCCAGGAGTCCTAGTTGTCCGTTCCCTTGGGGTGTCCACCCCATAGGTATCCCGTCCATTATTCCATTGACCTATCCACCTAGGGACGTATACCCCAATGTGGCCTGTGGCCTTGAATCCTTCCCATGGGCCTTTGACTGTCCCCTCATGATTGAACCCCATGGGCCTTTCCATTTTCCGTGACCTTGACAGTTGTTTTCCGTGGGTGCAGGTTATAGACCATTACTTCAACTGCTTGCATCTGACCCAATGCATGTAAAACTGCCAAACACTCAAAAGTTTTGGCAATAATAACCAACCCAAAACTTCCATTATATACACAGGGTAGGTGGGCTGGGTAGCTTCACCTCCTGGTTATGAATGGTGGGGAGTGATTCCCACCTCCCCTTAAAATCAGGTGCTGACCCAGTCCCTGGGAGCACACTACACTTTCCAAGCAAGCCAGGTTGATCTGAGCCCCGTGCTCTGACTGAGTGCCCTTATTGGCTCGGATCCAGCACCCTGTCTGTGACATTTCCTTCCTACACGTGGCAGCCACCATAATCCCTTTGTTGTGGTTTGCTGCCCCAGCAACAACCAGCTGATTCAGTGAGTCAGGTCCTTACTTTTCACTCCTTAGGCTGGTGAAATAAAGGCCATTTGGCACCCAGTCAAAAACACGGGGACCGCTTGATAATTGAGTTGGACTACTGGTCCATCTAGCTTGTTACTATTATGCATTGACTGGCAACAGTTGTCCATTATTTCAGATAAGTAGACTTTCCTAGCTCTACGTTAGAGGTGCTGAAGATGAAACGTGCAATGTTTTGCTGCCTGAGGCCCAAATAGATCTATTGACTTAGATAGCAGAGATGCACTTGTCCAGAAAAATTACAGAACTATTTGCACATTTCTTTGGCTCCTGACTCCTGAGGTTGGCAGTTAGACTATAATGGTGACCTTCTTAGTAAACCACAGTGAGACGTCCATCACAGGTTACAAACCATGATGGAGATGTGTAATTTCCAGGCTTAAAACTGGGATACTTCAAGGGCCAGATGCAGGGGCGTGGTATCAGGAAACAGATATCTAGTCTCATGCACTCCCCGACACATCTGGTGGGGCCACTGTGAGATACAGGAAGCTGGAATAGATGGGCCTTTGGCCTGGTCCATCATGGCTCTACTTATGTTATATTCTTATGTTCTTATGAGGCTCATAGGTTTCTAAGGGCAACTTTTACATCACTGAGCCAATGTGGTATAGTACTTAGAACTGGCCTAGGTCTTGGAAGTTTTAAGTTCAAGCTACTACTTGAACATCTTTTGATTTCTCCACTCAGAGGTCCTCCATCCATCTGTTTCCACCATTTCTCTCTTTCCTCCTTCTACAGTCTGGATCTCTGTATTAGATCATAATGCTTCTAGGCATGTTTGAACCACAGCATACTTTCCTGAAATTATCCAGTACAAAAACTCACATGTAGTTAATGATTTTAATATTTTTACATGTTTCAAACTGAGGATTTTTAAATTGTACTCTTTCTTCATATCCAAGGATACAGGGCACAACAGAAATCGCTTATGTAAACAACGTATGATACAATCAAGTGCATTGTGATAAGCAAAGATCAGCTTAAATGTACGTATGATCTCCCTCATTCAAATTGTTTGCTTCTAAATAAATGCCAAAGAGATGAAGAGATACATAGAAATGCCAAATACTTAGGGGCATTGTGTTTTGTGATTCTTAAGCTATGACATACAAAGCCCTAAACGGTTTAGGACCTCGCTACTTGTCAGAGCGCCTTCTCCCTTTGAAAACCGCCCATAATACCCGATCCTCACAGGCTAGGCGTCTGAGGCAACTAACACCACGAGAGGCCCGAAAGGAAAAAACAAGAAATAGGGCCTTTTCTGCTGTTGCCCCTCGCCTGTGGAATAACCTTCCACCAGACATCTGCCTGGCTCCCTCTTTGGCTGCCTTTAAAAAACTATTAAAAACTTGGTTATTTAAGCAGGCATTCCTCCAAATATAATTCCAACTCAGGGTTCACCCATTAAATCTTGATTTTAACTGATTAGCCTGCCAATAATAATATATTGTTTTATTGTTTTATGTCACTTTAATATTATTTTTATTTTATTTTTGTTTTATTGTGTTACTATTTATGGTTTTTATTGTATAAATTGTTTGAATGTATTAACTGTTGTAAACCGCCCAGAGTGACCTTGCTGCCAGATGGGTGGTATAAAAATCCAATAAATAAATAAATAATAAATTAAGCTGAAATGTTGCATGTACTCATGACAGAGAAAGTTTAAGTTTTATCTGACATCTTGTATGTACAATTATAATGTACAGTAGGACCCCAGTATCCACAGGGGATTGGTTCCTGGCTGCCCCACGGATAATGAAATCTGTGGATAAGAATGAAAGCTGTTATCCAAGGGTGCTGGGATGAAAGTAGTGGGAGAGCCCGACAACACCCTGGGGAACCCCGCCATGGCGCTACACCACCTCCACCACTGACCTTGCAGGCAGGTGGGCTGGCGCTCCTGAGCTGTGCGGCCACCTTCACCACCACCGCTGAGCTTGCAGGTCCAGCTGCCAGGTGGGTGGGCAGGCACTCCTAAACAGTGAGACCACTCACATCCAGCTCATATGCAGGTGGACAAGCGCTTCTGAGCCACAGGGCCACCTCTGCTGCCGTCCAGGTGGTGGGTGGGCAGGCACTCCTGAGTGTTGCGTCCACCACCTCCACCATCTCTGCTGAGCTTGCAGGTGGGTGTGCGGCCTCCTCCACCACCACCTCTGCACCTTCCTAAGTGTGCCTGCTTCTTTCATTTCGGGAGGCACACTTTGAGGAAGTGGTGGCAGTGAGGAAGGAGACTCTCACGCAAGGCCACTGGCTGGCTGCTGGGGCTCTGGCTCCTTTGCCCTTCCCAGGAGCTGCAACATTGCACAGAGAAGGAAGGCTCGCTTGCATGGCACCGTGAGGATGAAAAAGCAGAAGTAGCAAGTGCATGGAGAGAAGACCGCAGGGGGGGGGGGTCCTAAGAGGCAGGAAGCCACAAAGAGACTCTCAGGGAGCAAGGTGAGGGAGATTCTGCTTCTGGGTCTGCCCAAGGAGGGAGGGGAGGGGAAGGGAGGGGAAGATAAACCAGGCATAGCTGGAAGGGTAGCTGTTAGGCAACAGATGCCTTGCAGCCACCTGCTTTGCTAGTCAATTGTTTTTTATATATTTTCCCCCTCAATCTGTGGATAAGTGAATCAGCGGATACGGGCTCCTACTGTACCAATTTTATACCTGATACTCATGCTGAATTTGATCCTGGAGGTTAAGCAACCATTAATTAATCACTGCCCATCATATATGAATAATTGGTTCCCTGCTTGCCATTGTAGCACAGTTTGAAGAGGTATGTTTCAGGAGTGTTTATGTTTAATGCATTTTATTTAAGCCCTGCTTAGATTTGATTTGTCAAAATCTATTGCATGACGCTGTAGCGTTTTATCCATACTTCTCACTGAGTAAGCACTAGGTTTTGCTGAAAAGCTATTATTGTTCAATATGGTTGTCACTTCAGGCATTTACACCACACCTCAACTTTATTTATAAGACCACATGGGACCCTGTTTGGTGGAATGATACATTCCCCAATTTATGCAATCCCAACCAGAGGCATCCTTTTCTGTCGAATAATTAGTGGTATGCTTAACTTGCTTTACTTTTTAGGAATGGAGGCAGGTGAAGCTGCAGAGAGAGATTGGAATGACAAATAGTCAGACTCTGGGGTCAAATGCTTTGCCAGTAGTTGCATATGTTTATGTCAAAATACATAAAGAAACGTCATTTCAGCGCATGAGTGATGACAAACACTCCAAGTGGGACTGTACTTCATCAATCATTTCAAATGCACATATTGAGTTTACCTACATAAACAAGAGCAAGAACTGCTCAAAGACTCACCTTAAACTGTTCAGGCATGATATAAAGTGTGTCTCCAGTCACTTGGCCCAGGCAGGTCAGAGGGACTAAGGTTGGAAGAGCATGGCTTGAGACTGTTAAACTGTGCTTTATATGTACTTTTGATTCATTAACCATTTTCATAAATGTGGGTTGCTCTAGTCAAAAGGAGATGGCGAGTTACCTCCACAAGGTTAACTCTATCTTTATGTCAAACTTGGGAACCTTAGTATTGTGAAGAATGAGGACTCAAAGTGAATAACTTAACCAGAACCACATCTCACAGGATTATATGTGGGGACCGTATACAGATCAAATAGAAAACAATTACAGTAGGACCCTGGTATCCGCTGGGCATTGGTCCCAGGCCTTCCCATAGATAATGAAAACCACGGATAAGAGAGAATGCCTGCCCACCCACCTCCAAACTGCTGTTTCCTGATAGTAGCTTGCTTTATGACTGCTGTTTTGAGACAGTAGCTTGCTTTATGGCTGCTGTTTGTGACAGTAGCTTGCTTTACAGATGCTGTTTGTGACAATAGCTTGCTTTACAGCTTCTGTTTGCAACAATAGCTTGCTTTGTGGCTGCTGAATTATTTAACTTTTTTGCCAACCGTGGATAACTGAATCAATGGATATGGGGGTCCTACAATCCTGTACTTTATGTAATAGGATAGCAAGTACTACAGTTCTTCGGGTGTTTGATTATGATGCAGGAGATTTTGGTTTAGATCCTTTCTCAGCCCTGGAAATTCAAGTGAGGTCATAGGGGTAAACTATTCCTTCAACCTACCTTGAAAACCCTCATAGTGTTGCTCTAAGATGTACGTGATTTAATGCACATAACAACTAAAACATGAGGATCACAGAAGGGGTATTTCACATGTATAAGCCTGTTACTGCCTCCATGTAATAGACCAAGAAATCTCTGCAAGGGATCAGCAATCAGAATCACATATTTTAGAAAATGCTGGGATATTAATTCAACAGATAGCCTGGCACCCAGACAAACAGACTAGGTCAGTGAAGACAAACCTATGGCACGGGTGCCAAAGGTGGTACTCGGAGCCCTTTCTGTGGCCACCCAACATCGCCCCTTTATAGCTACCTGTATACAGGTTAAATTACTGTATTGGCACTTTGCAAAAAATTAGTGGGTTTTGAATTGCAGTTTGGGCACTCGGTCTCTAAAAGGTTCTCCATCACTGGACTAGGTTAATACATATTGAATGAAATCCTTTGGCTTAGTGTAGCAACTCGCAGTAGAACAGGCTCATTGAATCAATGGGGATTTGGTGAATTAACTCCTCTATATGTTCCATGGATTCAAACGAACCTACAATGTTAGCTGCAATGCTAGTTTAGGATAGCAAGTTACAAGTAGAGTAGGCCTGTTTGAATCAATGGAACTTACAGATGAGTTGACACACCAAATCCTGACTTATTCAATGGCCCTACTGTACATAGAGAACAGGAATCTAACTGTTGCCAACTTAACTAGCGAGCATTTGGGAGGTCAAAGAACTAAACTTTGTTTGCCTATGTACTCAGCTTCCCTCCTTTTGGCTTATCTTTGATGAAGAGGCAGTGTTTTTGTTTTTATTCATTCAACAATTTAATGGACTAATTCCAGCTAAAGGTACATTGCATCATTTTACAGCAGAATATGACGCATGTACGTACAAATCCATATGCACTTTTTAATGAATTCAGAATGGAGGAAAATCCATTAGATAATTAAAGGAGATACAATAAGAATATGCAATTGAAGAAAAGGCTTGGAATAAATTAATTTTGAAGCTATTGAAATAATTACAGTTATAGAATAAAGAGAGAGAAAAAGAAAGCAGGCAAAAACAAGCAAAAACAAGCACCAAACTGGATATTATTGCTTTTTCTTTCTCCTAATGTTTGATGTTGCCAGCTGTGAGAAATTCTTTCTGAACATAAAAGAACATCCTTACATATTATCAATCTAAAAATGAAGGCTTTGGTAACAGAACCTGTTCCTCAAACACACCAAAAGTTTTGTTTGAACCCCAGCTGCTGTTTCTAAAATGTAATGCTTCAAGAGAGATATAGTGAGAGTACCCATGGAAAAGGATCTTGAGTGTGCCTTGAAGGGCTATTTCTCATGTAACATCCTGTTTTTAAAATATACAGGAAATATTTTATTACCATGCATGATCAAAGCAGACATGTGGAGACACTGAAAGGGCTCTGCAATAGAGATGGACACAAAATGAAATTTCTTTTTGTTTCCTCACAAAATGAAAAACGGAGTTCCCTAAAAAAATTGAAATGAAACGAAATGGGAATATTCATTTTGTTCCTTTCTGTTGTTCATTTTTTTATTATTTATTTTGACAAGCGCCGATCTTGGCACTTGTCAAAATAAATAATAAAAATAAGCGCCAATCAGCTGGCGCACAGGGCCGTGCGCCAGCTGGTCAATGGGAAAAATAACTTTTAAAAACCACCAACTGGCCTCCCCGTGGGCCAGCTGGTTGGCGAGAGTAAACAAACAAACAAAGCTGAACAGCTTGTCCGCGAGCCAGCTGGTTGGTGGGAATAAAAAACAAAAAAACAAAAATCGCTGACTAGCCTCCCCAGGCCACCTAGTCAGCAAGAGGAAAAAAATGCTGACCGGCTGGCCTGGCCCCAACAGTGTTAAAGAAAATGAAAAATGAAAAATGAAACAAAACTAAATACGAAATGAATTTTTTTAAAAAATTGTGTCATAATAAACAAAACAAAATGGACGGAAAAGAAACAAAAAAATAACCCAAAACAAAACACCATTTTGGTCTTTTGTGCCCATCTCTACTCTGCAGATCAAATAAGAGCTGAAGTTCCCAACCTTAGGCCTCCAGATCTTCTTGAACTAAAAGTACTATGGGCTGTGCTCGCTAAGATTTCTGAGAGTTGTAGTTCAAGAACATCTGGGGACTCAGAGGCAGGGACCGCTGAACTAGAGTCTAGAAAAGGTATAATCTGGGCCACAATTCCCAGCCTGGAGAGGGGATTTAAGGAACTGTAGTCCGAAAAAGAAATGTTTCTGAATTCTGGGTCAATAAACCTTCTAATTAAAATAATAGTAAAACCTGGTGAGCAGTAACTATATGCCTCTGGGAAACCCTCAAACAAGGAATGAAGGCCATGTCAACATTTGATAGGGAGATGCTATTGATGAGGCTAGAAGAAAGATAGGTTGGAAGGGGGTCAATTTTGGGTCCCATGCTAATTTGCAGACACTGTAAAGTTGACATGAACTGTATATTTGTATCTATCCTTCACGTACCTGTATATGTCTGTTAGTTTGGAAAGCACCTTCTGACACGCATGCCACCCTTCTTTGTGTTCCAATGCAAAGCCTTTACAGACAAACATAAGGAAGAGATATGGTTGGAGGGCACCTTCACATCTCTCTCCATGTCTTGGAGAAAAGCAGGAAGAAAAATTTGTACAGATATATAGAATATTCTGACAAGTGATGATCTAAGGACAAGAATACTATTCAGCATAATATTCCTTCTTGTGTTAAAAAGGAAAGTCCCCCCCCCACTTCTTCTTCTGTAAATGAGACAATATGATGGGAAAATTAAATTAAATGGTGATGTTATTCCCCTGGGGCAAAACAATTCCATTCAATAAATTAATTTTACATCAGTAGCTCTTTCCTTTCTGGAAACTGACAGTAATAACCTGACAGCTTAAAGCTTTAATAAACCTCAAAAATGGGGAAACTTGCCTCTAAAAATAAAGCAGCAGCAGCGATAGAAAATGGGGGAGGGGAGAAGTAAGGCAACAGTATCAGAGGTATTACAGCTTTTCCACTGAAGTCATATGGGAAGAAAAGGGGTTTGTAAAAGGCCTTCTCCCTGGTTGAGAAAGAAAACCACATCAGGAAGGTTTGTGACAGAACACAGGTGCTGGCACTGGAGCAATTCTCCTTCTTCAGGAGGTGCTCAGAACTGCCGTGACATGTCACATTAAGGCCGCTCTGAGTAAATATTGTCTGAAAAGGGCAAACACATGGAAAGGACTGCCTGAAATGGTGGTCCTTGTGATAAACAAAGCCACCTTCGCCATGCAGTCTGTTTTAAGCCAGTCTTGACCGATTATCAGGAGGAAATCAAAATATATTCCATGGAAGGTTTTTCCAGATCCAATGGGAAACCTGGCATTTCTCCCTGTAGTTGCCACAACTGACCGTAACATACAAATAAACAGTGTCACCAGGTTTTTCAAATCACCCCCCTCAGACTCTCCAGAAATGAATGAAGAGAATATGGGACCCCTCCTCCTACTGCATTTCTTTTGTTCTTAGCTACAAATAGAAGAAAGGAAGGTTCTGCTAATATGAAGGAAGGGGGAGTGCACAGATCTTTGAGCTAGTTCTCCACTTCGCCAGCAAAAACCAGCAGGGTTGAAATTGGTTTTACAAACTTCAAATACCCTATTTGGGTCACCAGAAACTGGAAGCAGTGTCATGACATGCAACAAGTACCATTTTGCAAGGTTCTTACCCCCATGATTTTAAAGAATTTTAAAGAATTCCCACTGCTATAATATAGGACATAAAACTATAAGAAGAGCCATTCTGGATCAGGCCAAGGGCCCCTCTAGTCCAGTTTCCTGTATCTCACAGTGGCCCCACCAAATGCCTCTGGGAGCACACAAGACTAGTTATCACTCTCCTCATACTACTCCCCTGCATCTGGACTTTGAAGTACCCTGGAGATTACACATCCCCATATTGGTTTATAACATGTGACTTTTCCTCCATGGATTGGTCCAATGCCCTTTGGAAGGCATCCAGGCCAGATGCCATCACAGCCTGTGGCAGGGAGTTCCACAGACTAGCAACACACTGGGTAAAGGAGTATTGTATTTTCTTTTGTCTGTTCTCACTCTCCCAACCCTCAATTTGAGAGGATGCCCTCTAGTTCTGGTATTTTGTGAGAGGGAGAATAGTGTCCTTCTATCCATTTTACTCATGCCCTGCATTATTTTGTACATCTCAGTCATATCCCCACTCACACACCAAATGCTGTAGCCTTTCCTCATAAGGGAGGTCCCCCAGCCACCTTGCGTCCTTTTCCAAGGAGAAAGGCAGGGTAAAAATATTCTAAATAAAATAAAATAAAATAAAATAAATAAATATAATTATTTTAGTCTCTCTCTTCTGCACCTTTTCCAGTTCTACTATGTCTGTTTTGAGCTGCGGTGACAGGAACTGTACACAATACTCCAGGTGTGGCCTTACTATCATTTTGTACAATGGCATTATAATGTTGGCTGCTTATCCTCTTTTGGATGATCCCTGGAAGTGGCCTTCTTTACCGCTGTCACACACTGGGTAGACACCTTCATTGAGCTGTCCATCAGCACACCAAAATCTCTTTCCTGATCTGTCATGGACAGTTCAGAACTCATGAGTTGATAGATAAAGTTTTGAGAGAGATATATATATATATATTTGCCCCCAAATGCATTGCTTTACATTTTCCTACATTTGCCACTTCACAGCCCATTCTCCCAGTTTGGAGAGATCCTTTTGGAGCAAGTCACAATTTTCTCTGGTCTTTACCACCTTGGAAAGTTTTGTGTCATCCACAAACTTGGTCACCTCACTGCTTATCCCAGTCTCCAGGTCATTTATGAACAGATTGAAAAGCACCGGTCCCAGGACAGATCCCTGGGGACACCGCTTTTCACTTCTCTCCATTGTGAAAATTGCCCATTGACACCTACTCTCTGTTTCCTGGATCTCAACCAGTTTGCCCTCTTATCCCTTACTGTGCTTTTTTTCCAGCAGCCTTTGGTGAGGGACTGTGCCCAAAGAACATAACAGAATAATTTTCACTGCAGTCTACTGTGTCCTGTAAAATCTATTTGTGGGTTTCAGGGATAGTTCCAGAACTACAGAGCAAAAGAAAGTTTACCCAAGGAGCACCATAATCAATTGCAGATATGAACAGATGTGAACATTTGAAGTTGTAAGTTAAGAACCGTTTTTACCATTTTTGAGGCCACCATTTTCTGGAGCATATAAAAAGGCATGATGAATTGAATTCAAGAGGTTGCTTTTAAACCTTTTCCCACATTGAAAAAAAATTAAGAGGAGCATTCATATACACATATAGTTAAATGTATTTGAATAATCATTTACTCTGGAAAGAGTTAATCAATCCAAAATACAACCTCCATCATGCAAAGCTGACTGCAGGAACACGGGCAGGCTTTCTGTAGTCTTTCCGGCTTCCCCAATCCCTCCTCATATTTGTATCATCTAATTCTGAAGAGTAACTCTGGAGAACTTGAAAGCTCCCCTTGTTTGTAACTTTCCGTAATCCAATAAAGATTCTATTCAACCCAGAAATTTATTTCTGTTCATTGATTGCATGACTTCCTTATTTTCCTATTTGCAATTTCTCTGAAAATATCACAGTTAAGAGGATTGCATCTCATGCAACAGCAGCTATTAAGTAGCATTGTTCAATCTCTTTGTAGGAATAAGAAGCCTGTTTGGACGCACTGTACACAAAATTTTGCATGGATCATAAGTTTATCAACAGCTGCCATTACCTATGGTTAGGAGGAAGAGGAGAAAGAGGAAGTGTGTTGTGGGAAGGCCAGCCACTGGAGAGGAACAATGGGAAAATGCACTTAGGTGAGTCACAGAAGGAAAAACAATACTTGGTTAGATGGACCTTTTGTGTGATGGAGCAGGTATTTCCTTGATGCTGCTTATCAAGAAGGGCTTGAACATGTTGCCATGGGGAAGACTACAGGTCCCAGACTCTTGAAGACAGCATAAATTGACCATTCTGTAATTTATCCCCCCCCCCCCCGCCGCAAAAAAAAAATACTTCATGCTCTGGCCCAAAAATATAGAAATTCCTTTTTTGAGACTTAACCATGGTTAAAAAGAGTTAGCTGATACCAAATATGAGATCTTTTCCAGGCATTTGCTTTAACATGCATCCGTTTTATATTAATTGCTCTGTAATTATTGTGATAAATGGCACTGAGGATTCTTCATCTAACCAAAGGGTCATAATGGGCATTTTAAATTAAACCTCAAATTAAAAAGAAAAATATCCAGCCGGGATTTCTCTTGAGCAAATGTGTAGAACTCTACATCCTCCGGTCTGGTAACCTTTTGGACGGAAGATATGAGGTGGCTCCATGTAGTTTCTACAGCATAGCTCCAAGGGGAAATAACGGAAATAACAGAACCCACCTTTAATTTTCATACTCAAAGCCAGGCCCATGAGTGCAAGGGAACTCCAATCCCTGGCATTTGCCCGCCAATCCTGGACTTTTTTGGTGCCAAATCGCTGGCACATCCAGGACCTTTTGTCCAGAGATGGGAGCCTTGATAAGGCAGCTCCCGCTCCACTCCTGCCTCTTTCAGGTGGCAAGACAGCCCCACCCACCCACCCTGGGAAAGAAGAATGATTCTTACTGGTCGCTACGGGGCCGGATGGGAATTTTTGGTGGTTACTTGATTGGCCGGTAGTAGCCGCGTGTTTTCACCCATCCCATTTTCTTTTTGCATGGGACTGGGCATTAATTTCCCTTTCATTGGTCACATTAACATTAGGTGGGTATTGCAAGAGGTAAGGGTATTCAGGTAGGCCCCAAGTAAGTCACCCTTAAGGTGCCAGGCAGCCCTCGTATAAAGTTAAACATCACCCCTAAATTGAGAATTTAAACAAAGAAAGAATCTTAAAATCAGGCTGACATAAGGGCTGTGATGGGCTAGCAGAGTCACCTACCTGGCAGGATGCTGAACAGATGGGCAGCATCTGGCCAAGGGTGAAACTCCCTGAATACACATTGGTTGGTAGGGGATAGTCCCCGGTCATTACCTGCTTACACTATGTCCCAGACCCCCCCCCTTTACAGGTTATTGCTATGTTGCTTGAATTAAGTTCAATTGTTAATAAATTGTGGCCCAATTAACCCATAACAGTGTGTCTCGCCTATTATTTCCGGGGCTTGGGGGGGGGGCAAATACCCTTAGACCCCAAATAGGTTCTTTCCTCCTTCATCTCATAAAAACATTTATGTTTCTCCAAAAGTATTTTAAAGCAGTGACAAAAAGCTCTCTGACAAATTCCAGAGAATGTGGCTGTGAGAAAAACCTGGGATGTGGGCCAAATGAAGAACACGTTGCCTTTCTCACCTGCTCCAGGCTATGACATAATCTTCACAGGAAAAGCTCTCGGTAATCACCTAAAGGACAGCGCTATCTCTCCTTGTTGTTCCTATTCCTCGTTGTTGTTTTCCAAACAAGGTCCATGAATGAGGTCTCTGGCTACAGAGGTTGAGAGACTTCAATTCCCCACGTCTCCTTGACAGGAGCTGTCCTCAGTGATCCACAGTTCCTCCTCTACAGTTCTGAGATTAATATAATAAAGAAGAAACTTCATAGTCTGTCACTTCTCACTGGCATGGCTCTACCCAAGATTAGGAGAGATGTAGCAGCAGACACTGAGAGAACAAAACAAGAAATTGATCCCCGACAGCCCCTGTATGGATCCGTGCCCCCAAAACGCATTTTGTAATCTTTTACTAGCATCTGAGTATCCCCATAGAAATGCTTGGTGTAAGAAGATATATTGGCTCGCATGTGTGTAGAGCACCCTGAATCTGCTGTGAATGGCCAGCAGACATAGCGTGTGGCAGCACAAGCCTGGCCATTCTGTAATTGCCTCTTTCCACATTGTTGGGAATGCGTCAAGAATATATTGGCTTGCATTGGCCACGGGTTGGACTAGATCACCTTTAGGACCCTTCTGAGTCAACATTTCTATGATTCTATAGGTAAAGATAAAGTTCCTCCCTAGTTGTGTCTGACTCTAGGGGAGGTGCTCATCTCCATTTTCAAGCCAAAGAGCCCAGTGTTGTGTCAAAGTCTGTGGCCATGCAGGCAGCATAGCTGCATGGAACACTGTTTACCTCCCTGCTTTTTACACTGGCACCTATTTATGTACTTGCATTTACATGCTTTCAAACTGCTAGATTTGCAGGAGCAGGGGTTAACAGTGGGAGCTCACTCGGCTGCATGGCAGCCGGGATTCGAACTGCCGAGCTGCTCACTTTGCAGCCCACCGTTTCAGCACTCTAGGCCACTGAGCCACCAAGCCCCATGGGCTGATTCTATAGAGCTCCGATCAAATTATCTTGTTTCTTCCATGCTCACATTCTTCCTCAAGACTTAGAAGGAAGGAAGGAAGGAAGGAAGGAAGGAAGGAAGGAAGGAAGGAAGGAAGGACATAAGAATGGCATAAAAAGCTCAATCACTGATACCAATCTCACACACTGCAAGTTTTAGGTGTATGTTATTATTTTAGATGCTGTTCTAAATAGGAATGCAACAAGAAAGGTATGAAAACATATATATCATAAGTTCACTCTCTAGGGAGTCCTGATATTCTCTTGCTCCCTGGTGAGTATCTTCCTAGTGGCAAACTTTGCTATTATAAAATGTATGAAATATCCCCATAAAACAGAAGACACTTTTTTTTTAAAAAAAAGCTATTTTTCTTTCTTTGAATTGCCCATTTTCCCAAGGTGTTGGGGGTAATCGAAAAAAGTTTTCCTTGTGTCCATTTTTTACAGCTGAATTAGAATTCCACAAAAAACATTATTATATTCCAATGTTTCTTTTTTCTTTCATTTCCCCTTAAAAAGAAAAGAAAAGAGAAGCACTTTGCAAAATGTCCACATTTTATTTAGGTACTTATTTAAAATACTGTTAGCCACCTTTCTCATTCAGGGGTCCCAAGGTTGTTTGCATAAAAAGGTAATATTTAAAAGCTATAACCAGCAAGTATAATTTTTAAAAGATAATTTAAACAAGTATTATAGTACAATTAGTTTATTTTAATATGATTATTTTATTATGTATTTCATTTAAAATGGTAAATAAAATCAATGGTAAAGACACATTTGAAAAGAAACAGATAACAACAATCCCTTTATAAATATAATCTCAGACAGCCAATCACTAAGAGGAGGCCTGCCTGGAGAGAAAGGTCTTTGCCTACCTGCAGAAGAACAGCATTGATGGGGTCACCCTAGAGATTCCTGTGGGAGGGATTTCCAGAGGATGGAAACAACAGCCGATGAGGCCTTCTCTCCTGTTGCCACCAGCTATGAGGGTGGTGGGAGTGAGAGAAAAGCCTCCCCTGATTATCTTAGGGTGTTTATACACGACCCCCAAACTCTGGGGCAAATGGCTCCCAGCTCCGGAGATTAAAAATGTTTACCCACCAGCTCCGGAGTTAACAGGAAATTAAGTGCGACCCCGCCCACTTTAGAGCGTCCAAGCGCAGCTTTCAGGTACCTGCTTTTTGGATGTGACAAATATTTGATCCGGTGTAAGGATAGTGAGTGTGGGGCTCTCCTGGTTTCTGTTTGTTCTTTTTTTGCGCCCCACCCCTTTAAGAGATCTGAATGCTGCCGGGAACAAAACGGAGGTAAACCGGCATTCTTTTCTTTCTTTTTTCTCCCTCCCTCAGGCAGCCAGCAACCAGGAAGTGCGGAGGGGGGTGGGGACAGAGGAAGAGCGACGAACCCCTAAGATCTCTGGTCCAAATTTAAGTGGCCAGTGGATCTTAGGGGTCGTGTAAAAAGGCCCTTAATTCCCAGGCAGAGGGGGATGCAATTTTTCAGATCAGTGGTTCCTAATGCCGTGACCCTTTAATACAGTTCCTCATGTTGTGTGGTGACCCTTTGCCCTGCTTGAAAATGGTCACAAGCCCCCTTTGGGAGGCCACTGCCACGGGTGCCATAGAGAACTTCCCTCTACAGCAGTGGTTCTCAACCTGTGGGTCCCCAGATGTTTCTGGCTTGCAACTCCCAGAAGCCTCCACCACTCGGTGTGCTGGAAGGGGTTTCTGGGAGTTGCAGTTCAGGAACATCTGGGGACCCACAGGTTGAGAACCACTGCTCTACAGGTACCCTCAGCCAAAATGGCACAGCCTCTGGTGCCATTGACTGACATCCCCTCCAATTTATCAAGCTGTAACTCACTCTCCCCCCCTTCATCCCCTTCCTCCTCCAGACCCAAGCTGTTTGTGCCTTTTTATTCACCAGCTCATGGTGACCCCTGTCAAATGGTCGTTCGACCCCCAAAGGGGTCCCGACCCCCAGGTTGGGAACCACTGTTTTAGATAGTGTGGACCCAAATATTCTGCACCATCTTGTGTATGACAGCTTCCATTCCCTCTTGGCAGCATGGCTCTTGATCTAAAGGAGGATTTGACATTTCATGGCAAACAGAAAAACAGGGGCAGCCCAAGCTTGGCCAAGTGTTTGTGGTGGTAAGTCAAGACTGCTTTCCAGCCCTAAGTCATCCTCTACTGCACCCTCATAGTACTGAATGTTGCAGAGTTTTTAGTTGAATTCTTCTAGCTGTGCAGCAGAAGTGCAAGGATTCACAAATCAGAACAGCTTCATGTTCCCCAGATGAATATACTTCCTTTTCTCATCAACTGGCACTTATAGTTTCAATAACTTGCTCTGAGACACATGTAGAAAGAATAAATGGTTTTATTACTTAAATTACAGAGCAGAGAGTAAACTGACAAATGTGTTTTTAGCAACACACCTCAAGAGACTTTGTTGAAGCAATGAGCTGAAAGGCAGGACTTTCTTTGAATTATTTAACATTTGTATGAAACCACTTGAGAAGATTACCTGGAGTTTTGGAGTTAAGTGTCAACAGTATGCCAATAACACCCAACTACACCTCTTGTTACCTCCGGATTCCAAGGAAGTTATTTTGGCTTTAGATCAATGTTTGGCTTCAGTAATGAACTAGTTGGGGATCAACAAACTGAAACTAAACCAGACAAGGCAGAGTTGCTTCTGGTCAGTCAAAAGGGGATCAAGGGCTAGCTAGGGATGCAACCGGTACTGAATGGGATTATCCCCCTCCAATTGAAAAAAGAGGTGCACAGCTTGGGGATGCTCCCGGACTCATCCTTGAATCTAGATGCCCAGGTGACAGCTGTGTCCAGGAGTGCATTTGCACAATTAAGGCTAGTATGCCATTTATGCCAGTTTCTTGAGAAACCTGCTCTGGCCAATGTGACACATACTCTAGCGACATCCTGGCACTGGATTACTGTATGCACTCTATCCAGTGCTTCCAATGGAAAGTCTCAGGAAACTTCAACAGATCCAAAATGCAGCAGCCAGATTGCTGACTAGGGAGGGTTACAAATATCACATTACACCCCTATTACAGCAGCTCCACAGGCTGCCTATTGGGTGCAGTTCAAAATGTTGGTTTTAACCTACAAAGCATAGAATGATCTGGGTCCAAACTACCTCAAAGATTGAATCTTGCAGTGTGAACTGGCTCCGGTGTTAAGGTCATTATGAGAAGCATTTCTCTCCATCCCTCCACCTGCCCCATCTCTGCTGTCTTTCTGGAAGCAGGCAATGCAAGCTTCGCGAGCGGCTCGTCCGCTCGCGGGGTGGATTTGCCCCTCGCGAGAATGGCGAGGGGCGAGACAGGACGAGCAGGTCCTGTGAGGGAGGGGGCGGAGCGCCCTAGAAAGGGCGGCTCCTCCCCCCGATCAACAGGCAGTTGGTTTCCGGCGTTCGGAGAAGGAGCATCTCCGAGCGCCGGCTGGGCGACGCCACGTGGCGGGCGCCATTTTGGGACCGCAGTGGCGGCGAAGAGGACGGTGGTGCGGCGGCCTGCTGACGAGCCGGCCGCCGAATCATAGCAGCTGCTCCGGGCAGAACCGGGTTGGCAGACCGGGCGCCGGGCCGCGCGCAGGCCTCGGCGCCAGGAATAGCAGCTGCGGAGCAGCGGGGCCTAGGGGCGCAGCCGGCCCCGGCCGGCGGAAGACAACGGACCGGGGGGAGCGGCATCAGCCCTCCCCCCACGGAGTGAGCGGGGTGGAGGAGCCAGGGCGGCCGCAGGGAGCTGGCCGCCGGGATCCCTAACCCACCCGTGGGACCAGGGCTGGGGGGGGATCCCCTGGGAGGCCCGAAAAGGGGGATTGGGAGCGCGGCCCCTTACCGGGCTAGGGGCTGCTAGAGGGACCCAGGCCCAGGGGCTAGATGGGCGAGTCGAGCAGGCTAGGCGGGCGGCGCGGCCGGGGTTTCGGCGGCCATAACCCCTTACCCCCCCCGCCCACCTTGGGAAAGAAAAGGCCGCGGGGCGCCGGCAACCCCCCCCGACCAGGCCCTAGTCTACTGGCCCCGACAAGGGGTGGCCCGTGCCCAGGGGCAGGGGCGGGGAAGGAGCGTCCAGTTGGGGTGGGTGGCATAACTTGGCTACAGGGTGTGGGTCGGGGCCAGGCCTTTCCCCTGCCTGCAAACCCAGGCCCAACGCCGGGTTTGGGAGTTTAGACAGCAGGTGGCAGGGATAGCCTGCTCCCCCCCTCCCTAGACACCCAGAGGCCTGCACCCCCCCGCTCACATCAACAGGGGGCACAGACTTAGTGGGGGGTTCGAGCCAGGGCTTGCAGCGGCCCAGCGCCAAAGGCCCAGACCCCTTGGGTGGGAAAGGCGACATGGCCCCGGGCAAGGGCCGCAGGACAGGCAAGGGAAAGCTCCCGACGGGAAGTCGGCCTACACAGCAGGCCCAGCCTCCAGTTCAGGACTCTGATGAGGAGCAATGGCCGATATTGTTACAAATGGAGGCCCGCCTCAAGGCCTTGGAGGCGGCTAAAGGGGTAGTGGCCCAGGGCAACCAGCTAGCTCCAGCCCCTAGGACAGGCGCGCGTCCCGCGAAAGCACGTAGGCGAGCACAGCTGAAAGGTATGATAGAGGAGATGTCTGGTCGTTTTACAGTGCTCGAAGAGATGGAAGCTGCCCCGGGAACGTCGGCGGAGGCCAGTGCAGCACTGGTCGCAGCGAAGCGGCCACGGCCGGCCTCGCAGGGACCGGAGGAGGACGGAGGCCCAGGGCGGGAACCGGCGGAGGAGGAACAGCCCATGACGCCGGCAGCGGAGAGCGTTCCGCCCAGTGAGTTAGCGTGCGCACCTGACACCGCACCCACCATCACATGGCCTTTGTCAGGGGGTAGTACACAGACGGGGGGGGCTGCTCCAAGCCTGGGACCGCCCCACACGACGCCTGCCCACCTGCCACCGGCGGCCATCCTGCCGGCGTGGGGGCCCATCCCTTCATGGATGCCCGGCCCGGCGCCCCCGTTCATGGGGCCAAGACCGGGACAGCCCACATCGTGCTTGGGTGGGTCAGGGCAACACCAACCAGCGCACCCGGGAGTCACCGCACAGTGGCCAGCCGGCCTACCGCCGAGCTGGTCGGGGATTGGGCACATGGCGGGCGGATTCCCGCCATGGCCGGGCATGTGTGCCGCCCCGGGATACCCTGGGGTGGCAGCGGCAGCCATGCCATACGGCGACTACGCCTCGCCTTTTGGCCACCACCTGGCCCAGTCCACGCGAGAAAAGATTTGGCGGGGGGATTATATAGATATCTTCAGCCTGCTTAACAGAGAGCTGGACACCAAGGAGCTGGATAAAGAGGACCCGCAGGATAAGGAGCGCAGGCTCAAAAAGAAGCCGGAGCGCTCCTGGGCGACATGGTTGCCAGCGTATCTGATTTTTATGTCCTTGACACTGCAGGCGTACCCCTGGCGGGCCCAGTCGATGCTTAAATATTTGGACATTATATACAGGGCCTTCGTGGACTTCCCGGGCCATACATGGCTCCAGTACGATGAGGAATTTCGTCGTAGGGCGGCCCTTGATCCTTACGTCCGTTGGGACGAGCCACTGCCACCTATTTGGTTGCAGTTCATGACCCTGGTAAGGCCGGTGCTGGGGGAAAGGTATGACAGTGGCCATATGATCAGGAAGGGGCGGGCCAGCCGGTTCAAGTCCGGCTGGTCTGTTGGGACTACAATGGCCAGGGAGTCTGTAACAGAAAACCCTGCCGTTTCAAGCATGAGTGCTCCATCTGCGGAGCACAGCACCTGGCAAGTAGCTGCAGTAGGGCCCGCCCCCAGCAGGGCAAGCCCAGGGACGTGGGGGGAGCCAGGAAAGCGGGAGGCGCTGATGGACCCCAGGCAAAAGGGGCCCAGCCCAATTAGCCTGGAGGTGTTAAGGCGATGGGCGGCCGAATACCCCGATAGGCAGGCAGCACAATTCTTAGTTCAAGGTTTCGGGTTTGGGTTCCGTATTCCGTTTAAGGGGGCCCGCATCCCTCGGTTCGCCAAGAACCTGAGATCCCTGGAAATGGCGGAGGGGGTCGCTGAGGAAAAGATACAGAAGGAAGTCCGGGAGGGCCGGGTCCTTGGCCCTTTTGAAGAACCACCACTACCGAACCTGCGAGTGTCCCCAATCGGCCTGGTCCCAAAGAAAGCCCCGGGGGAGTTTCGTTTAATCCATCACCTATCCCACCCCAGCGGGGCCTCCCTCAATGACGGGATCCCGCCGGAGCTTTGCACAGTAAGGTACACGTCGTTTGACGCGGCTGTGCGCATGGTGCGCAGCTGCGGCGCGGCGGCGGAGATGGCGAAATGCGACATTAAGTCGGCCTTCCGCCTTCTCCCCGTGCACCCGGGGGACTTTGAGCTGTTAGGGTTCCAATTTAGGAGTCAGTTCTACATGGACCGGGCCTTCCCATTTGGCTGTTCGGTGTCTTGCGCCATCTTTGAGACATTCAGCTCATTCGTGGAGTGGCGTCTTCGCCACTCCTCGGGCTGGAACAGCACGGCACATTACCTGGATGATTATCTTTTCTGTGGGCCCAACGGCTCTGGCAGGTGCAGATCCCCGTTAGACCAGTTCCGCGCACTAGCCCGCGAGCTCGGTCTCCCCCTGGCCGAGGAGAAGACAGAGGGGCCCAGCCAGGTGATTACCTTCCTGGGCATAGAAATTGACACCAGGGCCCAAGCATGTCGTCTACCCCAGGACAAGCTGCAGGCCCTGAGGGCCAGGGTGCGGCAGGCCCAACAGCGCCAAAAAATGTCCCTGAGGGAGTTGCAGGAGCTCGTGGGCCACTTGAACTTTGCTTGCAAGGTGGTGGCCCCGGGGCGCGCATTCCTGCGCCGGCTGTGCACGGCCATGGGTGGCCTTCGGAGGCCCACCCACAGAACCAGGGTCACGGCCGAGATGAAGGAGGACCTGACGGTCTGGTCCAGATTCCTGGAGGGATTCAACGGGATTTCCTTCTGGAGGGATGAGATCCGGTTGGGCGCCCAATTCCAGGTACACACTGACGCTGCCGGGGGGCTGGGGTTTGGCATTTACTGGAAGGGGGAGTGGGCCAGTGGAGTCTGGCCCCCGGATTGGCAGGCGGGTGGCGTCACGCGGGACCTCACCTTCCTCGAACTGTTCCCTATTTGGGTGGCCCTTTTCATCTGGTCGCAGGCCTGGGCTAATTCGGTGGTACATTTCTGGTGTGATAACCAGGCCGTGGTGTATGTCATAAACAGCCTGACATCACGATCACCACGGGTTATGGGGTTGGTCCGGGCCTTCGTGCTGAGGGCTTTGCAATTTAACATCGTGGCGCATGCTCGCCATGTGCCAGGGACTGAAAATGAAATCGCCGATGCTTTGTCCCGCCGACAGGCCGAGCGTTTTCGGGCCCTTGCCCCAGAAGCGGCCGACCGCCCCGTGGAGATCCCGGCAGAGGTATGGCAGGTTGGCGGGCTGAGGCTGACAGGGCCCTCGGCCACTCGGTGGCACCAAGGACTCAACGGGGCTATGCATCGGTGATGGCGGAATTTACCGCTTTTAGGGACGCCCAGGGCCTGGAACAACGGTGGCCACTCCCCATAGAACACCTTCAGCAATTCTTGGTCCATCTACATCGCAGGGGACTGGCGCCTAGTTCCTTGCAGGGGAGGTTAGCTGCCTTGGCCTTTTACTCCAGGTTCAGGGGACATCCAGACACAACTAGGGACTTCCGGGTTAGGGGCATGGTGACGGGCTGGGCTCGGATGAGGGGTAGAGTGCAGGACACCCGCTTTCCGCTCTCGCCCCAGCTGCTGGAGCGCATGTGCGCCAACTGGCCAGGAGTCTGTTTAGATGACTTTGAGGTGGCCCTGTTTAGGGCTGCCTCCCTTTTGGCCTTCTTTGGCGCCCTGCGAGTCAGCGAGCTGGTGGCAACGAGTGGGCGGGACACCTCATTGACAGCCCTCCAGGTCTCGGATATCCAGGTAGGCAGAGATACCCTGGTGGTACACATTAGGAAGTCCAAGACCGATCAGCAGGGACATGGTACCAAAATAAGCTTGGGCACCTGCTCGGTGGGGGCGATCTGCCCAGTGGCAGCGATGAGGGCTTACCTCGCGCGGAGGGGGACGGGCGAGGGATATCTCTTCGTACACCGGAATGGGCGCCCCTTGACCAAGTTTCAGTTCTCGGCCATGACCAGCAGGGTTCTAGGGCTGCTGGGGTTGGGGACACTCAGGTTCGGGACGCACTCCTTTCGTATTGGGGCAGCGTCAACGGCAGCGGCAGTGGGATATGACCCGGGCTCCATCCGTCAGCTGGGGAGGTGGGCTTCTCAATGTTATAAAAGATATGTGCGGCCGTTGCCGGCGCTGTAATGTGTTGTTTTGTTTCCTCAGGAGCCGATGGACGTGTACACAGGGCGAGAATTATTTTTGTGGGTCACAGTTACGTCTACTGGGCCGAAAAATTTGCTCGTAGGACTGGCTGGGGGCCCAATCTAGGGCTGGGCGCGCAGGCGACGGTGGAATGGTGGGGAACGAGGGGAATGAGGTGGCGGGAGTTCCTTGGTGTAGCTACGGCTGCGGCAAGGGGACTGGCACCGGATATTCTCCTGATTCACCTGGGGGGAAACGATTTGACCAGGCAAACGGGCAAATCACTCATAATTGAAATTCTGAGGGACCTCGCGATCTGGAAGGCACGATTTCCGGCCTGCCGAGTGCTATGGTCAACCTTGATACCCCGCCAGGTTTGGCAGGCGAACTGTGACCCACAAAAACTGAACCGCTCCAGAAAGAGGGTGAACCAAGAGGTTTGTCGGGCTGTTTGCCGGGAATTTGGGGCAGTTGTGGGCCACCCAGAGTTCAATGTGCGCAGGGCGGAGCTCTACAGGCCGGACGGGGTCCACCTGACGGACGAGGGCACCGAGTTGTTCCTGCGGGACTTGAGGAGGGGCCTGGCTGCTGAATTGGATGGGTAGTTGGGGGACCGGGGCCATAGCAAGGCTAGGCCCGCGGCAGTGGCGGCTAAAGCAGATGGAGGGCAGTGGTGAGCATACAATTAACATCTGGACCCAAACTTCCCTCAGCCACAGCACTGCGGGCCAGGAGGTCTCAGTGCTGGGGTGGGGGGAAGCCAACCGCCTCCCTGCACTGGGGACCACCCAGATTGGTAACAGCAGAAGCAGGGAGGGTCAAATTAACTAACTGGCCTGGTGGGTGCTGTCGGATGACTGCACCACCTGGGGGTTTGTGGCTCGCCCAATGCTGCCCGGTTGGAGGGGTCCCGGGAGACCCCGGGGTTCCAACCAAATTATGGATGCCTGGCCCCTCCTGTTGTTGTGGTTGTTTATGTGTTAATAAAGTGTGGCCCAGTTATCCCCAAAACACTGTCTCGCCTGATCATTTCGAGTGGGGGGGCAATGCAAGCTCCGCGAGCGGCTCGTCCGCTCGCGGGGTGGATTTGCCCCTCGCGAGAATGGCGAGGGGCGAGACAGGACGAGCAGGTCCTGTGAGGGAGGGGGGAGGAGCGCCCTAGAAAGGGCGGCTCCTCCCCCCGATCAACAGGCAGTTGGTTTCCGGCGTTCCCCACCCACCCACCACGTTAGGACTAGTGTGAGTTTTACTGGTCGCCAGGTTTGGGGCCGGATAGGAATTTTTGACCCGCACTCTAGATTGGCCGTTGAGAGCGGGGATTTTTCGCCTATCCCACACTGGTACCTCGGAGTTCGGATGTTATGTGGTTGCAACAATGGTCACACTAAGGCGGCTAAAGCAGATGGAGGGCAGTGGTGAGCATACAATTAACATCTGGACCCAAACTTCCCTCAGCCACAGCACTGCGGGCCAGGAGGTCTCGGTGCTAGGGTGGGGGGAAGCCAACCGCCTCCCTGCACTGGGGACCACCCAGATTGGTAACAGCAGAAGCAGGGAGGGTCAAATTAACTAACTGGCCTGGTGGGTGCTGTCGGATGACTGCACCACCTGGGGGTTTGTGGCTCGCCCAATGCTGCCCGGTTGGAGGGGTCCCGGGAGACCCCGGGGTTCCAACCAAATTATGGATGCCTGGCCCCTCCTGTTGTTGTGGTTGTTTATGTGTTAATAAAGTGTGGCCCAGTTATCCCCAAAACACTGTCTCGCCTGATCATTTCGAGTGGGGGGGGGGCAAAGACCTTTGTCTTCAGGAAAGCTTTCCCTGACGACCTATTATGTGACTTTCAGATGGATTACCATGTACTGAATTCATAAGAACACCTGTGTTTTCCATGTGTGGATTAATTTTTAATTGTTCATGTGCTGTTTTTAGCTTTAATGTTGCCTTTTTAACATTGTAAGATGCTTCTTCCATTTCACTGTTCTTAAACTTGAATATATCTTAAATGTTCTGGGCTGTTTACTGTCCCTCAGTATTTTAAGCCGCCTTGGGTCTTTTTCATCGGAGAAAGGCAGGGTAAAAATATTCAAAATAAATAAATAAATGGTTAGTGCCAGACAGATAGCCCCCCAGCCTAAGAATGAGCTTCCCAGCCACATCCTCTCCAGACAGCATGCAAGGTTGTAAAAACTCCAGCAATGAATTCCTTTTCATAAAATACACAGACATTTGATTCCAGCAGAACATGGTGTCATGAGAGAAATTCATAAATCAAAGAGTTGACTCTCTGTGGCACACCTTCCTCAGAGCCAAGGAATGATGGGATTGGTTGTCTATGAGGTCACTTCATTCCCATAATCCAAAGGATAATTTCTGACAACAGCCATACCTCAAAGAGAATTTGAGGAGAAACAAAACAGAAAATTCTCCTGACAATCCTTGCTCCCCCAAAGTTGTCTTCTATTCACAGGGCTTGGCTGCAGTATTTCAAGATGGTCATGTGATTTTGCACCATACCAATCTAGCAAGCACAAACAATGAGAATTGCCCCCCCCCACTCGGAATGACGAGGCGAGGCTGTAAGTGGGGGTAAACTGGGCCACACTTTATTAACAGCAACAACATCAACCACAACAAGAACAGGAGGGGCCTGGCGTCAGCAGACGGTTGGAACCCCGAGGTCGCCCGAGACCCCTCCAACCAGGCAGCATCGGGCGAGAACAACCCCCAGGTGGTGCAGTCAGCCGACGGCACCCCCCGGACCAGTCGCAGTTATTCCCCCTCCCTGCGATGACTAGCGTAAATCTGGGTTATCCCCAGCGCAGGGAGGCTTACCCTTGCACCCATCAGGACACTGTGACCTCCTGATCAGGAGTGCCCTGGTTGTCGGGTACTTGGGGACAGATGTTAAATACTCACCGCTGCCCTAATCAGCTTCCGCCGCCACAGATGCGGGCCTAGCCTTGCTATGGCCCCGGGCACCCATCAAGCGAAGCCAGCTCAGCTTCCAGGCCCCTCCGAACATCCCGCAGGAACAGCTCTGTACCCACGTCCGTCAAATGGACCCCATCCGGTCTATACAGCTCTGTCCTGTTTACGTTGAAATCAGGGTGGCCCACCACTGATCCGAAGTCCCGGCGAACCGCCCGGCAGACCTTCTTATTCACCCCCCTCCGGGAGCGATTCAACTTTTGGGGATCGCAAGCGGCATGCCAGCGCTGGCGGGGTATGATGGTTGACCACACCACTCTACAGGCCGGATGCTCGGCCTTCCAGGCGGCCAGGTCTCTCAAAATATCAAGGATCAGCAACTTGCCCATCTGCTCAGTCAAATCGTTACCCCCCAGGTGAATTAGCAGGATGTCAGGGGGTTTACCCGCAGCCGTGGCCAGGGCCGTATTAAGAAATTCCTGCCACCTCCTGTCCCGCCTCCCCAACCATTCCACTGTGGCCACATTACCAAGCCCCAAATTAGGGCTCCAGCTGGAACTGCGGGCGAACCTTTCGGCCGAGTATACGTAGCTGTGGCCGATAAATACCACTCTTGCATGGGAGGCTTGGCACTGCATTCCTGGAGAGACACAAGCAAGAGGTTAGAATGCCGGGAGCAGCCGCACATACCGCTTGTAACAGTGAGAGGCCCACCTGCCCAGTCGGCAGATTGCGCCTCGATCATAACCCAGCACCGCTGCCGTTGAGGCAGAGCCAATCCGAAAGGAGTGGGTACCAAATTTCTGCGCCCCCAGCCCCATATCTTTGAGGACCCGTCCTGTCAACTGCCCAAACTGAAACTTCGTCAGGGGCCTACCATTGTTGTGCTGAAAGAGGTAACCCTCGGCCCCGCCTCTCAAATCCAAGTACGATTTGAGCGCCCTCAACGGGCAAATGTCGGCCCTGGAGCAGGGTCCCAATCCGATAGTCACCCCCCTCCCCTTCTGGTCCATCTTAGATCTTTTGATGCGCACCATAAGTTGGCTCTGCCCCAAGGAAACATCAGAGACCCGCAGGGCCACAAAGGAGACGTCCTGCTGGCTAGCTGCCACCAGCTCGCTAATCCGGAGGGCCCCAAAGAAGGCCAAGAGGGAGGTGGCCCTGAATAAGGTGGCCTCAAAGGCATCGCAGCACACTGTGTGCCAGCGTGCGCTCATCTCGGCCAGGATCTGGGGCGTAACGGGGAAACGGGGGTCCTGCGCCCTGCCACGCTCCCTGGCCCACCCCGCGATCATACCCCGCACTCTAAAGTCCCCGGTCAGGTTCCCATGGCCCTTAAGCTTGGAGAAGAATGCTAGGGCTGCCAGCTTCACCTGCATGGAGCTGGGAGCCAACCCCTTCCTATGTAGGTGGACAAGGAAGCGCTGGAGATGCTCAACAGGCAGCGGCCACTGGGGGTCCATGCCTTGCCCTGTCCTAAAGGAGGTGAACTCTTCCATTACTGATGCTTATCCCCTCTGAGTCCTGGGAGCGACAGAGAGGCAGAGAGCTCAGTCGGCCTCAGCTCGCCAACCTGCCATACCTCTTTCGGGATCTCCACAGGATGAGGGGCCACTCCTGGGGCCAGGGCCCGGAAACGCTCGGCCTGTCGGCGGGACAAAGCATCAGCAATTTCGTTATTCACCCCCAGGACATGGCAGGCGTGCACTACTATGTTGTATTGCAGGGTCCTCAGCGTCAGGGACCTAACAAGGCGCATTACCCTGGGCGAGTGGGACGTGAGGTTGTTAATTACGTGGACCACTGCCATGTTGTCACACCAAAAGCGTACCACAGAGTTGGCCCAGGGCTCCGACCAGATGCAGAGGGCGACCCAAATGGGGAACAATACCAAGAATGTGAGATCGCGGGTGGTGCCGTCCATGTGCCATGCTGGAGGCCAGGAGCCACTACACCAGGAACCCTTCCAGAAGATGCCAAACCCAATACCCCCCGCTGCATCGGTCTGCACCTGGAACTGGGCTTCAAGACAGAGCTCGTCCCTCCAAAAAGAAACCCCATTGAATCCCTCAAGGAAGATCAGCCACACTGCCAAATCCTCCTTCATGTCCACCGTGACCTGGGTCCTGTGGGTTGGCCTGCGCAGGCCCGCCATGGCCGCACAGAGGCAATGGAGGAAGGCCCTCCCGGGGGGCGACCACCCTACACGCAAAGTTAAGGTGGCCAACCAGTTCCTGGAGCTCCTGGAGGGAGATCTTACGGCGGGCCTGGGCTTCCCGGATCCACTCCCTGAGGGACACCAACTTATCCCGCGGGAGGTGGCATGCCTGAGCACAAGTGTCAATCTCTATGCCTAGGAAAGTGATTGTCTGCAGCGGGCCCTCCGTCTTTTCATCGGCCAGAGGCAGGCCGAGCTCGCTGGCCAGCACTCTAAAGCTGTCTAGGAGAAACTGGCACCTGCCTGTCCCCACAGGCCCACAAAAGAGGTAGTCATCCAGGTAATGGGCTGTGCTGGAAAGGCCCGTGACCTGGCGGAGGCGCCATTCTACAAATGAACTGAACCTTTCGAACACGGCACAGGACACCGAACAACCGAACAGCAGGGCGCGGTCCATGAAGAATTGGTTTCGAAACTGGAAACCAAGCAGCTTGAAATCCTCGGGGTGCACCGGGAGAAGACGGAAGGCCGACTTAATGTCGCATTTCACCATCTTGGTGGCCACCCCGCAAGTGCGTACCATGCGCCCCGCCGCATCAAAGGACATGTATTTAACTGAGCACAGCTCGTGCGGTATGCCGTCATTGACTGAGGACCCGCTGGGATGGGACAGGTGGTGTATGAGCCTGAACTCCCCCGGGGCTTTTTTGGGGACCAGACCCAGCGGTGACACCCGAAGGTTTGGCACGGGGGGCATGTGGAACGGCCCCAAGACCCTACCCTCCTGGTTTTCTTTGAAGATCTTTTCTTCCGCTATTCCCTCGAAGCCCACCAGGGACCACAGGTTCCGGGTGAACACTTGCTCCCTCATCCCTTCAAATGGTATACGAAAACCCAACTTAAACCCGTCAACCAGGAACTTAGCTGCGACTGGGTCCGGATACGCGGACGCCCATTGTCACAGAACAGCAAACTTAATTGGGCTGGGCCCCTTTGCAGGGGAGTTGTCATTGGGCCCAGGCTTTCTGGAGCCCGCAGGTTCCCTAGCCCTCCCTTGAGGGGGGCGGGCTCGACTACAATTGGTAGCCGGGTGCTGGGCGCCGCAGACTGAACATTCGTGTTTGAAACGGCACGGCTTCCTGTTGCAAGCACCCTGCCCATTGTAGTCCTAACAGACCAGCCGGACTTGAACCGACTGGCCCGCCGAGGCGCAGGCAGGTGTGTTGACTGGTCCCTTCCTAATTAAGTGCCAGGGAGGGGCACCCATGACATCTTGTGCCTGACCTACGTTCTGACCCCCTGGCTCACTGCCACGTGTCCCGGAGCCATCCCACCAGTGCCTCCAACCTGTCTTGTCTCCTCATGAACGCCAGGTCGGTCCAAAATAAGATCCCCGTCATTTATGATTCCATCATGGACGGGAAGGCCGACCTGGCTTGCATTACCAAGACCTGGGTGGGTGCAGAGGGGGGAGCATCCCTCGCCCAGCTGTGCCCACCTGGGTTTTTGGTTCAGGGAGTCGGCAGGTTGGAGGGTCAGAAGGGGGGAGGGGTCGCCATCGTGTACAGGGATACACTTCATGTCAGCAGGGCCTCGGCATTGGTAAACCAGGAGTTAGAATGCCTTCACCTGTTGATGGGACAGCGGAATAGATTTGGCATTGTGCTGGGCTACCTTGCTCCCCGCAACCCAGCACAATCCCTACCAGAGTTCTCGGAGTTACTCGCGGCGGCTCTTTTGAAGTCCCCACACCTTTTGGTGGTTGGCGACTTCAATGTGCACGCAGGCGGTGAGCTATCGGGTGCAGCTCTGGAATTCATGGAGTCCATGAACTCCATGAGTCTATCCCAGCATGTTTTTTGCCCCACCCACAGATCAGGGCATACCCTTGACTTGGTCTTTTCCTCCATGTCGGGGAATTCCTCTCTGGAGGTAGGGGGCATTGTCTCCCTACCTGTGTCATGGTCAGACCACCACCTGCTGTCCTTTTCCCTGCTGGTCATGGCCCCTCCCCGCGGGGACCTTGGGACTCCTGTGCTAGCCCGCCCCCGGAGGCTTCTGGACCCAGCTCGGTTCCGTGACGCCTTCGGGGAGCTTCTTGGTGGCTGCCCGCGGGGTCGACCGGATCGCCCCTAGGTGCCTTTTCCGCCGCAGAGCTCGATCTTCGCCGTGGTTCACAGCAGAGCTGAGAGCGATGAAGCGGGAACGGAGAAGGCTGGAGAGCATCTGGAGACAGAGCTGGACGGTATCTAACAAGACTGCAGTTATTATCCAGACTAGGCGCTACTCGCGAGCGATCAGGGAGGCCAAAACATCCTACCACTCCCTGAGAATTGGTGAGGCCTCGAACCGCCAGGCAGAGCTCTTCCGGGTGGTTCGGGACCTCACCAATCCTAGTCTGGCTAGGCCTCCTCCTACTGAGTTCAGTAGTGAGAACTTCGCAGTCTTTTTTTGATCTAAAATAGAGGCCATCCGGGCTGGCTTTGACTCCGGATGCACTAACCCATCCCCGCCATCCCCAGTCGCTGCACCTCCTCGCTCTCCTTGCTTGGATGAGCTTGGGCCTGTTTCTCCTTTGGAGGCCTCCAGGGCAATTGCCCATTGCCGGCCCGCGTCCACCCCCTTCGACCCTTGCCCCTCTTGGTTAATAAAAGCTGCCGGAAGGACTATGCCAGAATGGGTGTCTGTCATCGCCACCGTCTCCTTCAGCGAGGGGGTATTTCCCTCCCGCTTGAAGGAGACGGTGGTTAAGCCCATTCTCAAAAAACCTGGCCTGGCATCGGACCAATTGGCAAATTACCGTCCGATCACCAATGTCCCGTTTATGGGCAAGGTAATCGAGAGAGTGGCCGCAGTCCGGATTCAATCCTCTCTGGAGGCCCACCAGTGACTTGACCCATGCCAGTCCGGGTTCAGGCCTGGCCGGGGGACTGAGACAGTTCTGGTCGCGCTGCAAATGACCTAATCCGGGCGGCCGACAGGGGTTTTTCTACCCTGTTGGTTCTCCTGGATTTGTCAGCGGCCTTTGATACAGTCGACCATGGTATCCTGCTGGATCGGCTCTCTGAGGTGGGAATCGGAGGCACTGCTCGCAGCTGGCTCCGTTCCTTCCTCGAAGGCCGTCCCCAGTACGTGCAGCATGGGGGAGAGCTGTCGGCCCCGTGGATGCTCCCTTGTGGGGTGCCGCAGGGCTCGTTTCTCTCCCCCATGCTGTTCAACATCTATGGCTGCGGTCATTAGGAGATTTGGAGTCTGCTGTCACCAGTATGCTGATGACATGCAGCTCTATCTCTCCTTTTCCACCTCTGCAGTGGAAGCTGTCCGGACTCTCGACCGGTGCCTGGACGCGGTCCTGACATGGACCAGGGCGAATAGGCTCAGGCTCAACCCCGAGAAGACTGAGGTGATGTTCTTTGGGAGTTCTCCATCTGGATATGGAGGCCCTCTCCCAAGCTTGGATGGGGTTTCCCTCCGGCTTGCAGATAGGGCTCGGAACTTGGGCGTGGTTCTGGACCCGGCACTCACTCTGGAAGCCCAGGTGGCTGCCGTATCCAGACCCACTTTTTACCATCTCTGTCAAATTGCCCAGATCCGCCCATATCTAGATGGCGACTCCCTAAGAACTGTGGTGCAAGCACTGGTGATCTCGCGGCTGGACTACTGCAACACTCTCTACATGGGCGTTTGTAGTGGGTACAGTATGCGGTGGCCAGACTGGTGACGGGTGTGCGTTGTTATGACCATATCACCCCGGTTCTGGCTTGCCTGCACTGGTTACCCGTTGCATTCTGGATCAGATTCAAGGTTCTGGTTTTAGTCTATAAAACCCTCCATGGCCTGGGCCTGGACTACCTGTCAGAGTGTATCGTCCAGCGATCAACCTCGGCCCGTCCAGTCCGGCAGTCGCGAGCGCACTCGCTACGGGTTGCCACCCTGAAAGAGGCCCGAAAGTCCACCACTCGCAATCAGGCCTTTTCGGTGGCTGGCCCCTCGCTTTGGAATAGCTTACCATCTGTTGTGCGCTCTGCAGAGTCCCTGTCAGCCTTCCACCGAGCACCAAAAACCCTACTGTTTAGCGAGGCTTACGGCGGCGCAACTTAAGTTTTTTTTCTTTTTCCCGGCAGCTATATGTGTGTCACCACTATTGCTGCTGTGCTGCGACCATTAAGATGCTAAGATGCCCTAGTTGTTTTAAATGCTGTTTTTATCATTGTCGTTGTTTTTGTATTGTCAACCAGTCGCTCTCCTCGACTGGTTGAGTTTGGGCCTGTTTCTTCATCTGATGCCTCTAGGGCAATTGCCCACTGCCAACCCGCGACCACCCCTTTCGATCCTTGCCCATCATGGCTCATTAAATCTGCCGGAGGGAGCATGCCCGAGTGGGCTGCTGCTATCGCCACCGCTTCCTTCCGCGAGGGGGGTTTTCCCTCTCGTCTGAAGGAGACGGTGGTTAAGCCCATCCTGAAACAACCGGGCCTGGCGTTGGACCAATTGGCCAACTATCACCCAATCGCCAATGTTCCCTTCATGGGCAAGGTTATCGAAAGGGTGGCCGCGGTGCGGATTCAATCATTTTTGGAGGAACAACGGTGCCTTGATCCTTGCCAGTCCGGCTTCAGGCCTGGCCGGGGAACTGAGACAGCTCTGGTCGCACTGCAAGATAACCTAATCCGGGCAGCCAACAGGGGTTGCTCTACCCTCTTGGTTCTCCTGGATTTGTCAGCGGCCTTTGATACCATCGACCACGGTATCCTACTGGACTGGCTCTTGGAGGTGTGTATCGGAGGCACTGTTCGCAGCTGGCTCCGGTCCTTCCTTCAGAGTCGGTCTCAGTATGTGCAGCATGGTGGAGAGTTGTCGGCCCCGTGGACACTCCCTTGTGGGGTTCCGCAGGGCTCGTCTCTCCCCCCCATGCTGTTTAATATCTATGTAAGGCCGCTGGCTGGGGTCATTCGGAGATTTGGAGTCTGCTGTCACCAGTACACTGATGACACGCAGCTCTATCTCTCCTTTTCTACCTCTGCAGTGGAAGCTGTCCGGACCCTCGACCAGTGCCTGGAGGCGGTTATGGCTTGGACCAGGGCCAACAGGCTCAAACTCAACCCCGAGAAGACCGAGGTGATGTTCTTTGGGAGTTCCTCGTCTGGCTATGGAGGCCCTCTTCCCAGTCTGGAAGGAGTTTCTCTCCAACTGGCGGAGAGGGTTCGGAATCTGGGCGTGCTCCTGGACCCGGCTCTGTCCCTGGATGCCCAGGTGGCGGTCGTGGTCAGGACTGCATTTTACCATCTCCGTCAGATCGCCCAGATTCGTCCCTATCTAGACGTGGACTCCCTGAGAACAGTGGTGCAGGCGCTGGTGATCTCGAGGCTGGACTACTACAACACCCTCTACATGGGGTTGCCCTTGACTCTCCTCCGGCGACTGCAGCGGGTGCAACATGCAGCGGCCAGACTGGTGGTGGGTTCGCGTCGATATGACCACATCACCCCGGTCCTGGCTCAGCTGCATTGGCTACCCGTTGCATCCCGGATCAGATTCAAGGTCTTGGTTTTAGTTTATAAAACCCTCCATGGCTTGGGACCTGACTACCTGGCAGAGCGGATCGTCCAGCGGTCAACTTTGGCCCGACCGGTTCGGCAGTTGCGGGCGCACTCGCTGCTGGTTCCCACCCCGCGAGAGGCTAGGTGATCCCTTACGCAGAATCGGGCCTTCTCGGCTGCTGCTCCACTTCTGTGGAACAGCCTACCCAGCGACGTGCGCTCTGCAGAGTCCCTGCTGGCCTTCCGTAGAGCGGTTAAAACCATCCTATTCCGCGAGGCCTTTGGTGACCTAGCTTAAACATAGTTTCCCCCCCTTCTCCTTCCGCCATCGGTCCTCTCCATTAGGAGTTTGCTGTTTAGCAGCGAGGTTTTTTTATAACAAGGGTGTGTCAAGCTGCTAGTTTTTAATTACTTGTTTGCTTGTTGTACTTAATTTGTATTCGAATTTGCTGACCTCCTCAGCGTTGTAAGCCGCCCAGAGTTCCCTTGGGAAGATGGGCGGGGTATAAATTCAATAATAAATAAATATAAATAAATAAATTGTATTATATTGTATTGCTTGCTGACTCGCTCAGCTATTTGGAAGCCGCCCAAAGTTCCGTCCTGGAAGATGGGTGGGGTAAAAATCCAATAAATAAATAAATAAATAAATACATTTGCCATTTTCTCACCCCTTTTATCCTCACTAAACCCCAAATGGTTTAAGATTAAACTATTTGTGGAATACAAACCCTGCAGAATTGCCCACATTTAGCAGATCCACTGGCCATGTCAGTGAGGGGTTCCTGGAGCCCCGTGGCACAGCGATTAAATGCCTGTACTGCAGGTAAAACTGTGCTCACGACCTGGGGTTCAATCCGAGGTAGCTGGCTCATGGTTGACTCAGCCTTCCATCCTTCTGAGGTCGGTAAAATGAGTACCCAGCTTGCTGGGAGGGGGGTGCAATGTGTAGCCTGCATACTGTAATTAAAAACTGTAAACCGCCTAGAGACTACTTGAAGTGGTATGGGGCGGTATATAAGCAGAACACTTTGCTTTGGTTCGAAGAAGTAATTTTACAAGAGCATTGTGAAATTGTTGAGGAAGGGAGGCAGTACATGGTCCAGGTGTACTGACTGGGCCTCATGGGTGAATAGGGATTTCAAGGTGGACCTCTCCTGTCCTCCTCTAATTCTTTAATGACCATGCTGCATTGGTTACAATGGATTAAAACGAAGCCCAAATAAAAATGAAATATGTCTTCTCTGATGGGTATCTTTTACTCCTATGCTCAAACTTGCATATTGTCCTCTATTACAAACAGGGTACAAAACAAACTGGCTATTCAAACTTTTGTTTCCCATTATAAGAGTGCAATTTGAAGACATAGGGTCAAGCAGCAGGACTGTAAACCAAAATTGTCAAATAACACTTATCCCCTGAAAATGCATGCCTATTTGAATACTATTACAAAGAAATGTTTCAAATAAAACATCAAGCTGTGTAGGATAACCTGCCATTACTGAAAACATGCTTGGGTCTGTGGTATACCTTAATCCGATTGATGTTCTAAAAGAAAAGAAAATCTGCCTTCTTCAAATATCAAAACATGCCCCATAAATAGAAGCAGTGGGATACTTTTGAAACTTAGATTTGTGATCCTGTAAAATATTTAATAAACGTTTTGGAAGAAAGAAAAACACCGGAGAGCAGCTTCGGGGAGTATTATTCATTTTACATGCCGTGAAATTATTACTGAACTTTGGTTGCGGAGAGGTTGTGCAGTGCTGAAGAGAAGACATTCTGGAATCTAAGGCAGGGTGGTTAGAATCTCTTCATAGCTCCCAGAGTGCACAGGACTGGGAGGCTCTATAGTTGCTCTTCCGCCATGGGAGCCACCAAACCAGATCTTCTTCCCTTGTCAATCTGGTGCAACACAAATAGCATAAGCTTTGGGAGCCAATTGTTTTAGGCTTGGGATGCAGAGTCACATCTGCTCCCTCAGCAATGTAGAGGCTTGTGTGGAGGCATGCCACTTGAGCAAGAATCGACATTTCCCATAGCTGTTGCTTGAATGCAATACTTATATGTCTCTTCTGACGTATCATTACTCCTTTGATGAAAGCGACAGCAGGGGCGGGCTAGAATTCAATAATACTTGATTAGAGCTTCTGTAAATTCTGGAACTAGAAAGGAGACAACAGTCACTTTGCATTGGTGGTAAACTATTCAGGATCATGGGAAGCTCTGGTGAGCACTTTTCTGCATTGTCTAGAATCAAAGCATCGAAAACCTGGTTTGTTCAAGTGATCTAGATTAGTGTTGGCGAACCTATGGCACTGGTGCCCAAGGTGGCACTCGGAGCCCTTTCTGTGGGCACCCGCCATCGCCCCTTCACAGCCACCTGTATTCTGGTGAAATGGCTGTATTAGCACTTTGTGTGGGGGGGAGTGGGTTTTGAATCACAGTTTGGGCACTCGGTCTCTAAAAAGTTCTAGATTTAGATTAATTTGTCAGTTTGGATTTTTCCTACATTCATCCCTTTTACGTGCATGATTTTGAAACACATATTGCTTACATCAAATATGTGAAGAAATTTATAGGGTTGAAAATATTGTGTTTTATTCTAAAGAAAACCTTAACTATTTCCCATCCTTAACTATGTTTCAGTTTCTGAGATTACTTGGCCTGTTTCCTTCAAAGCGAGTAACATTGGTCAGAGAAATTTAGACCCTGCCTCAGAAATAGTCCATGCACATTGAGTTTACATCATTTAATGGGCCATTGTTACTTCATGTTCATTGTTCTTTATTTTTTTTGAGCTGCAAATGTCTTCAATAATAGTCTGTTCATGCCAAATCTTCTCCTCCCACAGCTGCACTATATTTTGAATTGACCCAGTCAAGACATCATGCAAGTCAGTAAATATCAAGGACACTTACATCATCCACAACAAACTTCAACTCTGCTTCTACTAAGGCAAAACTTTCCAAAATGAGAAATTCTAAGGGAGATGCAAGACTGAGCTGAAGCATCATCCTCCACATCAGATATACTTTTTTCTATGTGAGTTCTTAAAAGATATTCCACTGCAATCACCTTTTTTGTGACAAGAAAAACTACTTCTATCTTATTATTAATGAAATATGATTTTTACTATATCTTTGTTTTTATTTTTAATTTTACAAATTGAGCTCTTTGTTAAAAGCAAGTTATATAATACTTAGGGAGAGGAGCTGGTAAGAGGATTTATGAAAACAAGGCATGATGCCAAAGAGTTTTTATAAAACTACTGCATTCAATCCTTATGTTTTCAGTACTGAATACAGAAATGCAGCATCTTAACAAATGGTATGTATATGCAGTGGACCCTCATATAACAAGCAGTTTAACAGAAAATCTGCTTAAAGGAAAAGATTTTCAGAGATAGGGGAAAATCGCTTAACAGAATCACCTATGGGACAAATCCGTACAACAGAAAAATGGTCACGATTAGGGATTAGTCCATTTTCAATGTATTCTTATGGGAAATTTGTACAAAGTAAAATTTGCTTAACAGAATTTCATTTGCAACAAATTAATTCCTTTATACAAGGTACCACTGCATTAAATACACTTCTGATTTGTTTCTCTTGCTCTGAATGTGCCACTGATCCCTGTGGAGTGGGTGAGATGCTGGCAAAGAGTTCAGTGCTGTGATGACGTCTTGTGTTCTGTTAATGTCCTGAATTACAAAGCTGCTCAGGGGTCACATTTTGAACCACTTGCCCCTCATGGCAACATTGCTAGTAGAGATGGGTACCTACTGCAGTTCGACAGATTGCACCCACAGGGATTGCACGGGTGCCCCAGATTCCATGTCCCACCTCCTCCCAGTGTCAAAAGCAACACTGTGGCCTTCCCTTCCACAGCTCCTCCTCGGAGTGGGAGGAGGTGAAGCACAGAATCTGGGGTGCCTGTGCAATCCCTGTGGGATTGATCCAGTGAACCGCACCAAAGCACCAATCTATGGTTAAGTGCTCATGTCTAATTGCTAGTTATGGTTCGGCAGCACCCAATCGAAAGACATGGCAAGCGGAAGAGAGGTGGAGAACATTGTTCCATCTTTTCGTCATTGCCATTGCTTGTATGCTTAGAGAGCTGGTGATAAGGCAGCAAGACCCAGGGGTGAGGGAAGAAAGAGGACTAACAAAGTCATGACCATTAACAACAACAACAAACAAAGAGTGAGCGGTGCTTTACCTCCACTGAGGGATAGGTCCTCCTGGTAATTGCCCATTGAGTCCTCCCTATTACACCACTCCTGGAAATCAAAAATATTTCATATTGGCAGTATTGTCTGTGTCACCTACTATTATCAATAAGGTTTAGTCAACAACCATGAAAGTCCCAAAAATTCAGGTTGCTACTATTAGAAACAAAACAACAACCAAAAACACCCTGGGAAGTTTAGGTACATCAAGCCCTAATGAGAACAGCAGTTTAGGAATTTATAATTGACGTGGTATTTGTGTACCCATGACATTAGAAATCTCTATGGTAGAATGAAAACACCTTGAAAAATGAAAAGCTATATATAGCTCAAGTACAGTTATAGAGAAATGTGTGTGTGTGTGTGTGTGTGTGTGTGTGTGTGTGTGAATACAAAAATGGAAGGTTTCTGGGAGATTATCTCTAGTAATTAGAAGCCCCTGGTTGTGTTTACATGGTTAGCAAGTGTAAAATATGATGACCTGCTGGGGATTTACAAACTGGTAAGTTATAATGATGGATCGTGGGGAGAGGACATGTAAGATTTCTCAGACTTCTGCTGGGAATACTTCAAAAGTAAAGCATGTTGTTTTCCCTGGGGTTTATAACACCTCTTCTGACTTAATCGGCTTGCCCCTCCTCCATTTTTTTTCAGCTGCCTCACATTTTCTCCACTTATGGAAAATCCCATGATTGTCCCAGTGCTAGGACAGTTAAGGGAATAAAAATATTCCCCACCTGGAACAAGAACAAAATAAAATCACAATAAAATTTATATGATTCTTCTCTAATCATGCCTAAACCATCTTATCTTTAATTAATATTTTTCATCATTTATTTTATTGCTGTTCTTGCTTTGGAAAAAAAGCTTAATGATCAACAATAAATATAAGGGGTGGAGATGCCAAGAGTGTAACTATCACAACAAATCACACTTCAGTTTATTGAAATTTATTGGTAATGAATTGGTATGACAAGAATTCTGGTAATGCTTCCACTTTTTTGCATTTCATTTAAATTCTCATTACATCGAAGCCAATATTATTCTTTTCTGTGGTGAGCTTATGCATACAGACCATGCAAGCACAGGGTACAGCTACACTAGCAGTAGGAAGCGAAATAGTGTGGGCTACTTGGGAACCATCTAATCAAGCTTGACCATTCACACAGAAATAGTTCCTGCCAATATTGATAAGTGGATTAATAAGTGAGCCACTTCAGGATATTCAGGTTATATATTTCAACTGCAGGTAGATTTTCCACAATCTCTGCATAGCAAAGCCAACAATGGAAAATCTTTTTTTAATTGATTTAGTGCATCAGTGATGGTCTATATCCTTTCTCCCCTCCCTTTTTGTGTGCCAGAAATCCCCTCTGTTCATGAAATACATGATGTTCTGACACGTGGTGAGGGTGCTGTCTTCTATTAGTCTCTTTATCATTTTTAGGGCATTGGTGGTGGTAATGCTAGTGAAGAGAGATGTAACATCAAATAATACCATGGTTTCATCTGTATCTATTTTCAGCTCCCCCACCTTAGAAACAAACTCCTAATTGTGAGTGTGATGGTCCATGTGTCCAATCAGTGGGGCTAAGATTGTGTGTGTGTGTGTGTGTGTGTGTGTGTGTGTGTGTGTGTGTGTGTGTGTGTGTGTGTGTGTGTGTGTGTGTGTGTGTTGTGTCATTACAGTTGTGACCGACCCTTCGTGACCCCATGTCCATGGAGTTTTCGTGGCAGGAATACTGGAGTGGTTTGCCAGTTCCTACTAGAGGTGACTACAGCACCTGGTATTCCCTGGTAGTCTCCCATCCAAGTACTAACCAGGGCCGACCCTGCTTAGCTTCCAAAATCATGCGAGATCAGATGTGCTTAGGGCATCTAGGCAGCACAAGATAGTAGCCAGGTATTTTGCAATGTTATATGTTACTGGGTTTATACTCCTTGCTTGTGAATCTTGAGAAGTCTGTACAGGCAGGGGATGCCCTCTCCAAGATATAAACAGTGGTAGGTCACTCTGTCAGTTGTGTTGTCCTTCTCCAAGTGTTTCAAGCATTCGCTCCATTTTTTTCCTTATAGTTGCTGGTGGGGTCTCTTTTCAGTTTGTTTTATGAAGCATGGTTGTGCCATGGGTTCCCCACTGTCACCCATTGTTGCCAACTAATACGTGAAAGAAGTGGAGAAGAAGGCACTCAACACCTCAAGGGTGACACTGACCCACTGGTTCAAGTATGTAGATGACACCATGGTAAAAATCAAGATTCAGGAAGCACAGGCCTTTACAGATGACATCAATACAGTGGATCCTAGTATTAAGTTCACTAGGGAAGACACCCAAGACAGCAGGCTGGCTTTCCTGGATTCTACAGTTAGGCTCTGACCAGAGCCTGGGAATAGACGTTTACAGGAAACCCATCCACACTGATCATTCCCTATTGTTTCACTCTCAGCATCAATTGTAACACAAATTTGGAGTCATCAGGACTCTAAACCATAGAGCATCCCCACCTCCACAGAAACCAAGAAGAAGAAAGACAGGCACCTGAAGATGGAGCTTAAGGTCTGTGGATATCCAAAGTGGTCCTTCTACATAGCATTGCTGTGACCCAGAAGAACAATGGATCAACCTGAGACCCAGAACCAATGGAAGAACCTGGACATTGCTTACATGGTTGAAGTGTCTGAAAAGCTTAAAATAATTTTTTGGCAAACACCACATCCCAGTTTGCTTCAAACCAAGAAACCCACAGTGAGGAATGTGTAGAGCTCTACATTGGGGAAAACAAACACTCACTAAGCAGGAGGATGACCCAACAGAGGAGGGGCAACAGCTCAGGACAGTGTACTTTCATCTGAAGGACAAAAGATACTCATTCAAAGATGTGGATGTACACATATTAGACAAAGAAGATAAGTTTGAGAGAGAGGTCAGGGAAGCCCTTCATGTGTGTACCAAAAACCCTCTCTCAACAAAGGTGTGCGACCCAGGCACAATCTGTCTGCCACTTATCATGCTACCCTTTCATTGATTCTCAGACAAATCAGAAGTACTTCACACCTCCACCAGGAAGGCCACGGCTAATGACCCATACTTAATGGGTCTTGGGAAAGGTTGAATAGGTGGGATTTTTATGTACCACAAGCCATTTTACATCTAACGAGCCTATTCTCAGCACTGTCCAACTAATGAGCCTATTCAGACCAGGTTGATGTGAAATTAAGGTGAACTACAAATTGGAGGGCTCACCACTAACTTTCCTCAGACTGCCAAAGATGCTTGGATGCGTAGCAAAACGTTTTGATCTGTCAAGCAAAGAAGTCCAGTTGCCATGACTCAACTTCCAGTTACGTCCTACTGAAATTTAATGTTGACTGCCTTCAGCTAAGCATATGGCATGGATTCCTCCAATCCAGGATGTCCTGCAAGTTCGTAGTTGGCTTGTCCTTTCATCAGGTTTTTGTGAGACACAGTCAGTTTGGTTTTACAGCCCAATAATATATAATATATGGTTGTTCCCACTACACTAAAACTGTTAATAGGCACCTCTAGTAATCTGCTCATTGGACATATTTCGTAATCTAGAAAGCAGAATGAAGCAAAAAAACAGCAATTTTCATTATGGGAGGAGATCATATTGGAGATCCTTGCTAAAGATTGGCTGTTGTTTGGTTTTATTTTGGACAGGGTGACTTCCTGGGAGGGTTACAATACATAATTTCCAGGGGGCAGTTGTGTTAGGTCTCTCCCAGTAAAAGCAAAAACAAAGACCCTAATGCAGGTTAAAGATAAGCAGTTTTTGTGCAAATTAAGCTTTTATAACATGTGATTGAATTTGGACTGTCACCTATAAGTTGTTGATAGTGATCAATAGCTGAATATCATTCAGTTTGCATCTAGAACAACCTGGTACTGTTGCAACAATTACTTTACAGAAGATGCTGGTAGTACATTAAAATAGATATTAAAACTTTTCCCCCTGCTTATTACTTAAAAATGCCCATGTGTAAATAAATTACTATCGTAGTGTGGCTTGCTGCACATAATGGCTATAGACGTGCCAAACAATCCACAAAGGTTAATCTTTCTTTCTGTCCTTCTGTGACTGTATTTATCTAAGAAAAAGTGTTACCATTTTACCAGCACCAGCCACTTATTTGTGCTAATTATTATTCATGCATTAGCGCCCATTAGTCTGCACTTTTTATATACAAAAAAAGGCAGGGGGGAGGGGAAATCAATCAGCATTCCAATCTTGCTTCCTTAGCAGAATGTCATTATTGTGTTTTTCAAAACCTGGCAAAATGCCTAAAAAGAGGCTCCTTTTTGCCACTTGGACTGTCTAATCCAGACATCATTATTGATCAAACTGACATACACCTGCCAAAGTTGGTTGGAGCAGTATTACGTGAAAGACAGGAATCTGGAGCTGTCTCCTTTCCTTCAGAATTCTTATCAGCAAAAATAATGGGGAAATCAGAATATGAAATCTAGAGAGCCGCTCAGGAGAAAAAAAAAATACAAGCAATGCTGTGCGGATACAATTTAAGTATCTCCTGGATACCACTTAACAGAGAAAAGGGAGAAGTACATTGCAAGCACATATGATCTGTATTTGATTATTTAAAGGACAGTTTCTGGGCTTTGGATTCAAATGAGTTAATGGGTAAGCCCAGTTATTATTATTATTATTTTTTTGCCTAGTGAATTACAGGGATGTGCACTGATCTGGTTTGGACCTTAATTTAGCATCTTGAAAAAAATGACCCCCTTCAATTCAAGCCACATGACCATTTAGGAGCCAACCTATGCTTACTTTTAGAAATCTGAAGCTTTCGGTAGTCCATTAATTCCCATCTGTTAAATTATTGTGAATTTTGTTTGCTCTCAAATCCCTCCGAAAGAGAAACAACTAGAAATATACATACAGTATTTGCACGCATGCCGCTGCAGATTGTGCCATTCAGATTATAGGCTGAAGGAAAGGATCAGCTCTAGCTCTTTCAGAGGAAATGGATTTTCAGAAGTATTCATAATCATAACCTTTGCTGCATCTGTGAAGATTCTCAGTCATCCAGGCAAGTCTATCTGGAAGTTGAGTCAGGGCAACTGGACTTCTTTCTCTTGAGAGATAGAAACATTTCGCTGCCCATCCAAACAGGTTCATCAGGTCATATGACTAGAAACTCATTAGTTACACACACACCCCATATTCCTTTACTCGTTCATCTTCTCCCAAATGAAGTGTTTTCCCACACACAGGTTTTTTCCCCCTCCTTCCACCTTGGTGTTCACCAGTCTTAGAATTCATCTCAGGATTTACTCCAGGATTAACTTTCATGAGGAAATGGAGCTGTATGTTTAGAAGTCTGGGTATATTTTGGATTCATAACTACATTTTCCCCAGAGGTTGAGATTAGTCTCATAGATGAAATGTATACAATGTGTTTAACAGAAGAATTTTAGAAATATGTATGATTGGATACCATTAAAAGAGAATTACTAATGGATCCAAATTATGCTCTGAGCTAACATTGACACTCTGTGTATTTCACTTTGTTTGGGGGCTTTGCCCCCCCCTTCTTCTTTTGCCATTCTGCCGGGTATTTTTCTTTTTCTTTCTCCGTTATCTGTAGCATTGTGTATTTGAGATCTGTTTTATTTACTGTTGTTAACTGCCCGGAGTTCCTTTGGGAAGATGGGGGGTATAAAATAAATAAATAAATAAATAAATAAATAAATAAATAAATAAATAAATAAATAAATAAATAAAGCAGGGTATCTAGGCATGTTGATATGTTTCTAGCTCTTACTGTTCCAAATATCTTTTGGGACAATGAAAAATTCAAATATATATACATCTGTTTATAGAGTTTTTTTCCTCAGAACTGATGTTTAACTGGGGCAGATGAGTTTAGCAAATGTCTCTGATCAAGGGTTCCTAAGAACTAATTATGACCTGCAACTTCAGGGAAAGCAAATACTGTACAAGACAAATTAAACTGGCTGGTTTAAACTGGGAACCTGGTGGTATCTATGCAAAATTTCCCATGCTTCTAGGATTTTTTTTCTGTTCTAGGAACTTTTGGGACAAACATATACACTTTTGAAAATATTTATGAGGTAATGTGAAACTGGTGCGGTACAGCGCAGCTGCTATCCAGCACCCATCATAAAAGACAGCAAATAAACTTTTCAGTTCCAATTTCAGTTGTAGAGCTGCTGTAAGAAACTATTTAGATTCAGCAGGCCAGGTAAAAACATTTTAAAGGGAAGGCTCAGAGACAGAGTTCTCTCTTGATTTTATGTAGCACACATGATAAGGAAAGCAACTGGCACAAGGCCTCAGGAAAAAAAAATCAGAAGTGAAGTAAATGTGTTTAATGCCACAGTAAAGCCAGAGGAATTAGTGTACAAGTGATACCTTGTATAAAGGAATTAATTCGTTCCAAATGAAATTCTGTTAAGCAAATTTTTCTTTATACAAATTTCCCATAGGAATGCATTGAAAACGGAGTAATCCCTAATTGCAACCCTTTTTATGTTGTACGGATTCGCCCCATAGGCTATCTGTTAAGCAATTTTTCCCTATCTCTGGAATTTTTTATGCTGTATTTTATGTTATACAAACCGTTTATTATATGAGGGCCCACTGTGTGTGGTAGCCACAGAGAGCAATAGCTCTGCAAGTAGTTTCTTGGCCACACAGTTAGTAGCCTTCTTGTCTATGACCTGTAGCAGAATCAGAGCTAGCCAAAAACATAGATAATCAAAGCTCTGAGTAGAACATACATCATGTGTTACTTCACTCAACCAGAAGAGATACAAATCTGCAAAAGTAAGATTATTAGTACTGTTTCGGCAAGATGAAATACAGGAAACCAAACACATGACTGCCATTTTGATCAGGAACATAGAGTAATTTCCATCAGGACCCCTGCCCTACTTGGGTATTATTTTCCAATGCTGACCTGTGAACTGCTGACCTGTGAACAAGACAGTGAGGATGCAATTAGTAGCCTTGCCCATCACATTCCTTGATGGCCTGGCCCTCTCTTTCTCCATGAGATGGGCATGAACTTCTTCAGCCTGTGGGGAGAAGGGGAATTCTGTGGTGTGTACTTTTAAAAAAAAACCCTCTTCTTAGCTCTTACAAGAAGCCAGTGTATTCTTTCACAAGTATTGGATGTCTTCAAATGGGATCTCTGTTTATCAAAACAAAACAAAACAAACAAGAACACCTTCCTTCCTATCCAGCAAAAATGCATATATAACATATTGTAACCCTAGGGAAGCCACCACCACCACCCTGGACACTGGCCTTGGAGGAGTTCCCTGACCTGTTTTTACTAAGGTGTTTTCATATGTCCAAACATTATGCCAGCATTAAACGTCTTGCTGTCCTGTGCAAAGGGACTGGAATACCCCTCTCTCCATTCTGATGAATCAGCAATTCCACTCGCTTCAGTCTGTCTTAGAGCTGCAGCTTCACTTGAACTAGAAGACTGCAGAGTGCAACCATACTATCATGCATCATCTTACTGGGACCAAACATTTACTCAGCTTTAGGGGGGGAATTAATTCCACTGGCTTTTACCATTCATATGTTTTAACCAACATTTCTCACCTGGATAGATGTACTAAAGCAGACTAACAACTCCATCTCTGTTTAGGCATTTCTTGCCATGAAAAAAGGATGATGGCCCCACACTAGACATGGGCACGACTAGGGGAAATGACATTTTCGAGTTGTCGTGTGTCGGAGGCAGTCCGTTTCGGCTCGTTTCCGTTTTTCGCAAAATTTCGCAAAAATTAGTCGGTTCGTTTTTTGTTTTTTCGTTTTCGTTAGTACTGGTTTGGGGGGGTAGCGGGCTCCTGGAGGGAGCTGCAGGAGTCAGCCAGAGCCACAAGTGACAGACTGGCAGACTCTTTGCACCCGCTGTGTCTCACGTACTTGCATGTAGTGCAATGCAAGTAGATCTGGCTTAGGGTTAAGACGGGTTAGCGCAAGGGCTAGGGTTAGGCTAGTTACGGGTGAGGTTAGAGTGAGTATTGGGGTGCACCTCTGGGTGCCTCTCTGACCCACTTAGAAGGACAGTGTACTGGCGTATGGGTTAGGCTTAGGCTTAGGGTTCGGGTTTGGGCTACGATTAGTGGGCTGTTTATGCCCGATTGGCACATCCCAGAAGTCTCTGTCGTCAACCTGGCCAAGTGGCCATGCGATTGGTGGAAAATTTGCATGGTCAACTCCTATGGGCGAGCCCATCATTGCAAATGTGCAGGTGTAAAAAAATAAAATAAAATAAAATAAAATAAAATAAAATAAAATAAAATAAAATAAAATCAACGGAGACTTTTTTTTGCAAGGAAAACCCACTGCTGCTACTGTAAAAATTCAAGCATTTAAAATAGCTAATTTTCGCATGTTTCTGTGGTGCTTTGGTTGGGTTTTGGGCAACGATTTCAAAAAAAATATTGCGGTCGCCATTTTGGATCCCCCGCACTGCATGGCAAATGGATGCGCCCTCCCAGCCTGGTACAGCCAGCAAAACCTGGCCATGCGATTGGTGGAATGGCTCCAAAACTTTGCATGGTCCACTCCCATGGGCGAGCCCATCATTGCGAATACGCAGGTGTAAAAAAATAAAATAAAATAAAATAAAATAAAATAAAATCAACGGAGACTTTTTTTTTGCAAGAAAAACCCACTGCTGCTACTGTAAAAATTCAAGCATTTAAAATAGCTAATTTTCGCATGTTTCTGTGGTCCTTTGGTGGGGTTTTGGGCAACGATTTCAAAAAAAATATTGCGGTCGCCATTTTGGATCCCCCGCACTGCATGGCAAATGGATGCACCCTCCCAGCCTGGTACCAGCAGCGCAGCAGTAGCAATAGCCAAGGAGAGGGGGGCGGGGAACCCCCCCCCAAATAAAACACCCTTCTGGCCTGGTAGGTGCCCTCAGACAGTTTTCGCCTACTTTTAGGGCCGGGAATCATTTTTTTTTTAACTTTTAAAAACATTTTTTCTGTGCCGCTTGGCATTGCGCGATCACCGCGATGCAAGTAACGAGCACGACAAATCAGACCAAATTGTTCGTTCATCGGTTCGAGCTCGAATTCTGGCGGAGTAATTCCCGTTTCCGTTTCCGTAGAGTAACGGATACGAGTAACGGAAACGGAAACGGGAATACCGCTAAGTCGTGCCCATCTCTACCCCACACTTCTGTTGCCATTTCTGGCACAGTAATCCCCCACCTATCACAGGAGTTAGGGACCCGACCTGACCCGCAATAATGGAAAATCCGCTATATGCCGATGCTGGGTAGGGTTGGGAATTGGGGGCCTCTCTGGGGGCTCCTACACTTACCTGAGGCCTGGTGCCACCCCGAACAGGCCTCTGACAGGGCTTCCTGGGCCTGTCAGGGGCCCCAGAAGCAGTTTCCAGTGATCTAGAAGTGACTTCTGGGTTTCTGGAAGTCACTTCCGGTTCACCAGAAAACACTTCTGGGGCCTCTGAGAAGCCCATCAGAGGCCTGTTCAGGGCAGCGCCAGGCCTATGGTTAAGTGCAAGAGGCCTCAAATGGGCCCAATCAGGTTGCTCCAGGGGGGCTTCCATTTCATATACTGTGGTCCTACTATATATTGGGACCGCATTATATGAACCGCAAAATGGCGGGGGGGTGACTGTACACACACACACACACACACACACACACACACACAAAAGACATTCTACAGAGAGGACCGCAGTATATGAACCGCAAAATGGGGGGGTGACTGTACACACACACACACACACACACACAAGAAGACATTCTACAGAGAGGACCATCCTCTTTCTATGGAGAAACACCACACATCCAATTCTGGATGTTGAGTTTCTAGTATCTGGAATGGCACGGCATGCTAAGAATTGGGGGCACACTAGTCTACTTCTATGCTTCCGTGATTCTTCTCCATAGAGAATGACATTCTGGATAAGAAAACTTCATTTCCATGTGGAGGTATTCTGCATGAGTCCAAACCAAAAAATCAGCCTTTGGAGTTGTGTGGTGAGTTTGCACGCCTCTCATTTCTGAAAGTCACTTCTTTAAAGCACCTAGAGAATGTGACAAAAATGTGTGAGATAGGAGAGGTGCTAAGTAGGGATGGGCTGTTTCACCATGCAAGCCCAGATGCTGTTTGGAAGCCTCCAAACAGGCACCCTTGCTTCAAACTTTTAAAAAACTATTGAAAACTTGGTTGTATGGAATGGCCTTTCCTGATTTCCCAAAAATCTAGTAAGACACTATTTTTCTTTTTACTGCTTATCTTCTTTCCCCCCAGTTTTTATTTAGCAATCTCCTGGCTATTTTTACTTTCATTTTAGCTTTATTTTGGTTTATTGTTGTTGATTTATATATATTTTGCTTATATTATGTTGTTTGCATTTTGGTTTTTCAACTGTGTTACTTTGTTATTTTGTCATGCTGTTCTATGTTGTAAACTGCCCAGAGTAGCCCTATGGCTACGTGGGTGGTATAAAAGTCAAACAAACAAACAAACAAACAAACAAACAAACAAACAAACAAACAAACAAATAAATAAATAAATAAACTACAAACAGGAAGAAGTCTCCTGATGTCATATGTTCTTCTCCCTGGTGCTGGCCAATCAGGAGTTGTGCAGGGAAATGCATCATCCCACCTCCTGTCTGATTATGTGTGTTTCATTCCCCCTACCTCTGAATGCCTGAAGAATGTATCTTTCTAGCCATCCTTCCATATTCTTTACACCATTCTGGCATAATTTCACATTCTAATGTAACCCAGCTGGTAGAGATACACACCTGCTTCTCAAAAAAACATGTTTTCAGAATCCAAACTGAATCCATAGCCCATTATTATTACTCTTCCCATGCCTCAGAAAGATGGCCATGTCTCTTGCCCCTCCTGTTTTTAAAAAGAATATCGAGCAGAAACAAGAATTGGGTGGGGCACATAAAAGCTGAGTAGATTCCTAAGGGTTTGTCTAAGGCAGGGGTCCTCAAACCTTTTAAGCAGAGGACCAGTTTACTGCCCCTCAGACACTGTTGGGGACTGGTCAATATAGTATGATCCCTGAATCTGCTAATTGGCCATCTACTGATTCAGTTATCCATGGATAGCGAGCAGTGGTGCAAGAGTTCAGCCCCGGCAGCAGGCCTGCAAAATCAGGGACAGAGAAGGAGGAGGCTGCATGCCTGGGGAATGCCTGCCCACCCACCTGCCTCCAACAGCAGCAGCGTCAGCAGAGGCTGCGTGGCCCCCGAGCGCCTGCTCGCCCGCCTGAAAAGGTGTACATGGGGGGGGTCTTCACTTGCAGGACGGCTGGGTTCAAGACCCTGGCAGGCCTGATCTGGCACCTGCGCCATAGTTTGAAGATCCCTGGTCTAAGGGGTAATGAAACTTACCTCATTTTGTCATCTGCAGTGTTTGTGGTTTCTACAAAAGAATGGTTTGTGCTCATCCCTGTGTGGAAAAGTAAGGCACTGCAATTTATATCGCTGGGAACTCCTCATGTTTGCAATGGACAAAATGTTAGGAGTAGCCTGGAATGGGATATTTTCTCTGTATGTCTAAGGCCTCATCTTCAGAATTTATCCATAATAGTCCACAAGGTCCAGGGCCAAATTCTAGATGCTGCTGCATGGAAGTGGCAAAACCAGTTTGTGGTCTGGACAGTCTGAAATGGCCAGGAAATGTTGACTGGCAGATGCACGTGTAGGTGGTGTAGTGCTCTAAACCAGGGGTCCTCAACCTAAGGCCCCAGGGCCGGATGCGGCCCCCCAAGGTCCTGAATCCGGCCCCTGGGACCAATTGCAACCCCCACCTACCCCGTTTTGTGAGCAAGCCAGCCTCCGCAGCTGCTTTTGGACTGTGATCCGGCCCCCAGCGGTGTCTGGGTAGTGGTGGACCGGCCCGCTGTTTGAAAACTTTGAGGACCCCTGCTCTAAACACTCTTTTTGAAGCTTGGCCAGGGGTAAATAAACTGACCCTCACAGTTCCTTCAGAAACTGCTGCTGTTATTATTAAGATAACACTACTGCTGATTTCTCCCAGATACGTATAGGAACAAACAAATATTAGGGTACCAATGCAAATGCAATTTTTTGGGGGGGGGGGATTAAGAGCAGCTGCTAGCCAGTCATTAAATGAAAGAATAACATTTCTTGTACCTTTAGAGCTCAGATATATAGTTGGGCAAATTGTGTTAAAAAAAGCTGGCAAAACAGTGACGTCCAATGCCACTGGGCCTTAGAAAGCTGACAGTTGCTGTAAAATAGTCATTAAACAACCTCTAGAAGAGGCTCATCAGCAGATGCCCTCAGGTGAAGGAGAGAGAAAGCTGGAAGAGAATGAAGGAGAATCTAATATTTTAGCATGACTGAATTAAACGGAGCATAATAGGTTGATTTCCAGAGTCAGCCTAGTAATTTAATTTTCACAGTGATTCTTTTGATTGTGTAACAACCAATTTATGAAACATTAATATTTTTATGTAGTATACATTTCCTTCCTATTTCATTAATTTGTTTTGCAGATCGGCTGACCATTCATCATGTAAAAGAGAGGGAGGGAGGGAGGCAGGGAGATTGCATTTTTTTTTAAAAAAATGAAATAAAAATAAACCCACTAACTCTATAAGTTGGATAGGACTACTTAGGAGAATAGTTCATAGTACAGTTTTCTTCATACAAAAGTGTCATCCTCCAACCACCCTTTGTAAGAAAATGATTGTGAATCTATTCATTGCCAGTTTCATATATGCTTTGCGAGGGGGGAGGTTTGTCTGTCTACGACTTCATCCTTCCTTTTGAGTGAGGAACAAAAACATACATACATTTGCTGTTTGAAAAGCAGACCTGAGCATAACAGGCAGCTTTTCAGAGCTGCTCATGCTGGAGATGGCTGCTGAGAGCTGTCAGCATCAAGGGAACCTTCAGAAGGCTCTTCGGTGTTCCTGAAAAGACAAAAGCTATGGGATTCCAGAGGCTTTTTCAGAGCTGTTTTTCAGAAGCCAAGAACCGTTTGAACTGAGGGCGGGCTGAGCATTCCATCGAGTTTGCTGATTGAGAGGCACATTTACAGTCTGCACAGTTCTTCATAACTTCAGGTGGTGGGAAAATTTGCAATTAGAAAAACTGAAAAGTGGGAGAAGCAAAACTGACAGATACTCTCATCCAGGCAGCAAGTTTTAAGAGCCCAGTGCTTACAACTCTGGTTTAAAATCACCTGCACATGAGCTAGGGTTGCCACTTTCGTTTTTAACCCGACAAGCTCCTTATCTATAAAAGCAGCCTTCATGATGGCGTTGCCATTCCGGAATAAGCTGTGTCTATTAAATTTGACCAGTGCTGCGAACTGACAGCGTCATTCAGTATGGTCTTGATAAACATGCAGTCAAGACTCTGCTCTCAACTTGAGTTTCATCCCAGCAGGCCCTCGTAGTTAGTTTGAGGTTGGTTCATGAATTTGAGGTTAAAATGATAACAATTTGAGGTTCAATGAACTTCATGAATTTGGCAATTTGAGATTTAACCATTTGAGTCAAATGATAGAGATATGAGATTTAGGAGGATCTGGGGTAATACAGGCCCTGTAGCAAGACCCCAGCAGCCAACCATGGCATGCCCTTTGCAGTCCATCCATTTGCTGAGGTAATTTCTGAGCAGTCAAGGTTATCAGCAGCCCAAGATGAACAAGATATAGTTTATTCCTTTTCCAGACTTACGATGGGTGGATGGGGCCTAGGCTCTCATTCATTTACTTGGCCAATGATCCTCTTTGCGTTGTAGAGCAATGGTTCGCAACCTTGTGTAATCCAAGTGTTCTCAGACTGCAATTAGCAGAAGTCCTCATCACCAGGTGTGCCTGCCAAGGTTTCTGGGAACTGCAGACCAAGAACACCTGGGTTAACCAAGATAATGGGAAACATTGTTGTAGAGATACAAATGTACTCATATTCCCACGTGATGTACTTAATATGTTTGATAGATGTTCCAGGGAGCAACTGGAATGAGATTCTTCAAAACCAATAACTTTTGAAAAATATGAATTGCATGAATCAGACCTCCATGTGACAAGATATTTCTCCTTAGTCCTTGCCTTAGTTGGCTAGTGAAGGAAGCAAGCATACCCATTCCCTTGCATGCAAAGCAGACAAACAGGGTAATTCAACATATGTTTACACAGAGGTAAGTCTGTGTTCAATAGGGCTTACCCCCTAGCAATTGTGGATAGCACTGTGCACTTTTGTGTGTCTGAACCAACAGTATCTGTATCAAGAAATCAACATAACAGATACAGTATCTTAGCAATCAATTATTCTCCTCCCACCACCATACAAATAAAGACCTTATGCTGCAACAAAAATGTACAAAATGTTAATTATTGACTGTATCTGTTGCAGTGTTGTGGTGCTCTGTATTTAAACATGCTGATTACATTTCGGCGCCAGGTAAAAACCTTCCTGTTCCAGAAGGTTTTTAATTGATACAATATAGATTGTGGGTCCGCTGATGACAATTTTAGGATGATGATTTTAAAGAAGGTTTTTATTATTGTTTGATGATTTATTGATATTTTATTTATAACTATTTTAAATTGTTTTAATTCTTTGATTGTAAGCCGCCCAGAGACCTTTGGGTAGTGGGCGGCATATAAGTTGAATAAATAAATAAATATAAATAAATAAATAAATAAATAAATAATTGTAGCAGTATCAGAAAGTCCACTTCCCCTTTCATTCAGCTATTACCATTAATGACATAACAAAACCCATCTCAAAGCCAAGAAGGCTTATTCATGCTACAGACTAAATAAAAGACACATGAGTTGGGTGATTCGATCTTAGTTGTTACAGCAAAAGTTATGAGTGCATTTAGACCCAGCCAGACTCCATTTTGGAATGCAACCTTCTATCATAGCATTAGCCTTTGTCGGTCAGTCACATAAGTTCCAGCCCAAAGACAAAAGTGCAATATCTAGTCCACATGTAATGCCTGACAGGAAGCTGTCTTCCTGCAAAGGGGACAGCTGTCAGTGGTTTCCCATTTTCTTTCATCCCCTTTTTTGTTGTTGTTGAAGGCTGGATTATGTATGCATAAGTAAGAGGCAGTGCACAAAGGGGGAGGTTGCACTGTTGTTAAAAGTGCTCTAGATTGGCTTGCTCCCTTTCTGACTCATGTGTTTTACTTTCAAGGGTTTTAGACATGTAAAAACACATACATGGTGATGTATGAGCAGGGTAATATTTTTGGAAATCTGAATCAAAATGAAACACAAAACAGCAACAGTCGATAAAATCAAGAAGACTGAGAAAACCATTGTTCTTCTGAGGGGTGTTGGCATGCCAAAAGACAAAACCTCCTACAACAGATGCAGAATGGCACTTGGTGACAGCTGACCTTCTCTGAACTGGGAATTCTGCAAATAGGAAGCTACAACTGAAAGGGCCAGAGTGAGTCCTAATAGGTATTCCCAAAGGCTTTCTGAAGATGCCGGCCGCAAAGTCTGGTGAAACATCAGGAAGAAGAACTTCCAGAACATGGCCAAATGGCCAGAAAAACTCACAACTGCTATTAGTCCTAAGATTTTCAGGTTCCCAAACACATTGCAATTGAAGCTGATGAGAGAAGAAATGATGCCTAAACTCTAAGTTGTGGCTACCTTAAATTCAATTGATGATAATGAGCCTTAAATTCAAATAAGTTTCACAGGATCGAATTCCTTATCTACCGAAAATTCAAACAGCATTTACATAAAGTTTTTCCACCTGTCAAACCTAGGTACATCCTCTAATTACAGCAAATACATTAACCCCTTATATTCCATTTTAATTAGTGGATTTAATTAGTAAACCAAATCGATTTCCCCATAAGTAAATTAGAAAATTCACACTGCAGTCTATAAAGCTGTTACACTTTTGCAAATGAGACCAAGGTAAATGTTGGTGAAAGGCATTTAAAAATGGAGAATGCGTTCAGAATGAAGAATGACATAGATAGGCTCCCTCTCCAAATGGGAAAATTCTGAATACACATTTACAAAGTTCATCATAAGGAGCACATGACATGGAATAGAATTTCCTTTTTACATAAAATAACATTCTGTGCTCAGGAGAGGCCATGCCTACATATTCATCATGGCTGAAAGTTAGCTGCTTATTGAGTGTGCCACCCCTTCTTACTCATGTTCTATTGTAAAAACAGGACCTGTGAAAATATAAATAAAAAGCAAATACAGCAGTTTTAGCATAATTGAGAAAGCAGACAATGTTAAATAAATGTGCCAACTTTCTTGCAAATCACAGTAAGCCCCCATGATGTAAGGAGAGATATTTGTGATTTATAGATACTACTGCTCATGGTAAAGTCAGTGAAAACAAACTTCTCCTGTTGGATCTTAAGTTTAATGCTACAGTCTGCTGCACAGTTACACACACATCTGAACCGCAGTGAAATCAGTGTAGGAGGTTGCAACTGAAGCATTAAGTTCTAACAGAACAAATTACATTTTTTGCTTTTGAAGCTGCTGAGAGAAGAAAGAAGTTTGGGGTGTCAGTTCTCGTCCTGCTCAGTCCAAATCCTTTTCCTATGATTAACAAAACTAAAAGTCCTAATGCTGGAAAGGAAACTCAGTAAGGTATGCCGGGATCTGCCTTCTCTGGATCTCGGTGGTTACATATTATACTCCATATGTACGTACATACCCACGCACATATATGAATGAAACATATGCTGGCCTCCGTATTTTCTTCCTGCGTTGTTTTTGATCGAAAACTTTGCGGATGTGTTTGTGAGACTGTGGAGCGCCTATTGGCAGATGAGCATCTCTTGCTGTAGTCTCCATCATTATTTGCCTGTCTTGTCTATTAACGAGCACTATCATCCCATCGTAGGATGACAGCTGCAACACGTACTCAGGCGCAATAAACAGCTAAATGAGGCGCACAGCAATTTCACTTGTCACCAGAGCCCTCGGCACGACTGGCTGCACAGCTTGATGCATAAATTCATGAGGCTGTTGCATATGATGGAGTATGCCTGGCTGAAAGAGGTGATGGATAGCAGGGCAGCTAAAAATGGCCATCACCTTGACTGTGTCAGGACATTTTTTAAAACTACCCCATCAGCTCTCTTGCATTCTTACTTGTACACTATCCCCCAAGCTAAATGCTTCCGTGGGGAACTGATCAGTGACTTTCCCTTAAATAGAAGGCTTGTTTTCCAAGAAAGTCCAGAGTAAAAGTTTATTCTCTTCATATACTGAAGCTACTTGATCTATTGAATAATAAGGTTTTCACTTATTATGACAAAATAGTGTTATTATTCAGTGTTCCTTTAAACAAATCATGTCAAGGCTTCTTGGACAATCACATTTCAATGTGTGTGTGTGTGTGTGTGTGTGTGTGTGTGTGTGTGTGTGTGTGTGTGTGTGTGTGTGTGTGTGTGTGCAATTTCAGCAATTAGCTTAGAAACCTCCAATGTCTGTTTAGGGCATAGAAGTAGTCAAAAACCAAATGAGGTATCAAATATGAAATATTGGTTTGCTCTTCTTTTAAATATTGACATAACAGGGTTCCCAGGTATGGTAAGTAGAGATGGGCACGACTAGGGAAAATGACGTTTTCGAGTTGTCGTGTGTCGGAGGCAGTCCGTTTCGGCTCGTTTCCGTTTTTCGCGAAATTTTGCAAAAATTAGTCGGTTCATTTTTTCGTTGTCGTTAGTACTGGTTTGGGGGGTAGCGGGCTCCTGGAGGGAGCTGCAGGAGTCAGCCAGAGCCACAAGTGACGGACTGGCAGACTCTTTGCACCCGCTGTGTCTCACGTACTTGCATGTAGTGCAATGCAAGTAGATCTGGCTTAGGGTTAAGACGGGTTAGCGCAAGGGCTAGGGTTAGGCTAGTTACGGGTGAGGTTAGGGTGAGTATTGGGGTGCACCTCTGGGTGCCTCTCTGACCCACTTACAAGGACAGTGTACTGGCGAATGGGTTAGGCTTAGGCTTAGGGTTCGGGTTTGGGCTACGATTAGTGAGCTGTTTATGCCCGATTGGCACATCCCAGAAGTCTCTGTGGTCAACCTGGCCAAGTGGCCATGCAATTGGTGGAAAATTTGCATGGTCCACTCCCATGGGCGAGCCCCTCATTGCAAATGTGCAGGTGTAAAAAAATAAAATAAAATAAAATAAAATAAAATAAAATAAAATAAAATCAACGGAGACTCTTTTTTTGCAAGAAAAACCTACTGCTGCTACTGTAAAAATTCAAGCATTTAAAATAGCTAATTTTCGCATATTTCTGTGGTGCTTTGGTGGGGTTTTGGGCAACGATTTCAAAAAAAATATTGCGGTCGCCATTTTGGATCCCCCGCACTGCATGGCAAATGGATGCGCCCTCCCAGCCTGGTACAGTCAGCAAAACCTGGCCATGCGATTGGTGGAATGGCTCCAAAACTTTGCATGGTCCACTCCCATGGGCGAGCCCATCATTGCGAATGCGCAGGTGTAAAAAAATAAAATAAAATAAAATAAAATAAAATAAAATAAAATAAAATCAACGGAGACTTTTTTTGCAAGAACAACCCACTGCTGCTACTGTAAAAATTCAAGCATTTAAAATAGCTAATTTTCGCATGTTTCTGTGGTGCTTTGGTGGGGTTTTGGGCAACAATTTCAAAAAAAATATTGCGGTCACCATTTTGGATCCCCCGCACTGCATGGCAAATGGATGCGCCCTCCCAGCCTGGTACCAGCAGCGCAGCAGTAGCAATAGCCAAGGAGAGGGGGGCGGGGAAACCCCCCCAAATAAAACACCCTTCTGGCCTGGTAGGTGCCCTCAGACAGTTTTCGCCTACTTTTAGGGCCGGGAATCGGTTTTTTTTTAACTTTTAAAAACTTTTTTTCTGTGCCGCTTGGCATTGCGCGATCGCCGCGATGCAAGTAACGAGCACGACAAATCAGACCAAATTGTTCGTTCGTCGGTTCGAGCTCGAATTCTGGCGGAGTAATTCCCGTTACCGTTTCCGTAGAGTAACGGATACGAGTAACGGAAACGGAAACGGGAATATCGCTAAGTCGTGCCCATCTCTAATGGTAAGATCAAGAGAACCCAAAGTAGTAGAGGTTTTGATTTGAGATGAAGTTTGAGTGAGGAAATGCAATTGTTAATTCTAATACAAAGGGAAGGACGCTGATACAAAGGATAAATACGCTGAAATTGGATATGGGTAGCTACAATTTTATTTCATTCATTATCACATTCTTATGGTACACTTAAAACATTTTTAAAAGTAACAGGAAATGAAATTAAACATTTTAAAGATACTATAACCCTCTATTGGTTTAATCACAGCTTTTGACACCATAATCTTCAGGCGAGGCCTCCGTCTCAGTCCGCTAATTTGATTGGGGGTGGTGTGTGTGTGTGCTTGTGTTAGAAAATGGCCCATGATTTGCAAATTTTCCAAATTTTGCTGATGAAAAGAGCATGGGATTCATCTCCCATCCACTCATTCCCAAAAAAGCAATGGAAAGAAATCCAAACTCACAGATACATTCATCCAGGCAAAAATGCTTTGAGCACAAGTAATAAAAATCTGGATTTGAATTCCTGGTATTTCCTGCATGTATTTTGTGTTATTGCCTAATTATGTCTTCCACCTTTATTCTGCATCCAAGTCCTCATCTCTAACAAGTGACCGTCAAGGAGATGCAACATGGCCCTTACCATGTTGGAAAGAGGTGCACCTGCTGAATTACATTGGTATAAGTGGAGAAGAATTTATTTCAGTTTGTTTTTGGAGAGATTGCTAGCATTCTAAAATCACACTTATGTCACGAAAAGAACTTGAGGTTTAGACACATGGATGTGGAGGAAAGCAGAACTGAGAGATTTCTTTATCTGCTTGTGTGGCTTTAGAATGGAGGTATCTGCACTGGCCATCTGAGGCACAGCTGTCAAATCGAGTCAAATGCTTTTCAAGTAAGCAATGACAGATTGCTTGAAGCTGCCAATCTCACTTGATTTCACCCATTTTTTGTCTTTCTTTTGAAATCTTCTTTCTCAACCCATTTGAGGCCACAGAGTCTGGTTGGAGGAATGCTCTTCATGTGTATATTTTTAACTGTATGGCTGAAATCCAGTAGTAATTTGCAACTAGGATACATCCAATGAAGCAATGGAACTTTCAGAGGTGTTGACTCGCCTACTCCTCATTGATTCAACTGATCACCTACAGGTTCACCTACTTAGGTGCAATTTACTACTGGATTTCAACCTATAATTATCAGCACTGTGAGGAAGCTGTAGATGGCTCTGGTTACTGACCTGTACCAGCTGAGAAAGACAGGTGTAACTCTTTTCTTTCCAGTTTCTACTTAAATAATGTCTGCAAATATTCTATTTGCATTTTAAGGGTGTCCTTGGTGTCCTTGGCCTCATACAGGTCACATAAAGAGCCAGGCTTTGGGGAATTGTTGACTTAGCATAGGCCAATGTCCCGGAATTGATCCCTTCATGGATGTTCCAATGATGTGTTTGTCTTCTTATTTTATTCATTCTAAGATGAGTACTGAATTACTCTTTTCTCCTACCTATCAAAACAACTCAGGCCAAGTCTTTGTACATTAACTGTTTTTAAAGGTTCTTGAAATGGACCTCAAAAGTTTTTAACCAGACAATGTGCAAGAGTTGTTCAATTCTGGCTTTTTAAAACTGTAGAAAGTTTTTACAGCTATGGACAAGCAATGGAGAATTCCCACCTCTGTTCTTAATTAAAACATGCTGCACAGATGGCAACAACAGAGACAGAAGGTGTGATCTGCATCCTCTTCTAGTCAAAGGGCTCAGTGACTTCATTGTCTCTGGATTACAGTGTCTCTGGATATACATCTGAGAGTTTGATGCTATGGGTGGCCATGCAACCTGCCTCTACAGGTCTTTTAGTCACAAGTGACAAAAAAACTCTTAGATGTTGAGATGATAGGAGCTCATGCTGAGATGGTAAGAGTTCCAGTAAAGGCTCTCTGTCCAGCCATGCAATCTATTTTATTTTGCATGGAGCACTTGAGAAGATCAGATGCTGCAGCAAATTTATGGGATGCATAGTACATTGTACTGTTTGTTCTTCCAGTGGGGAAATAAGCTACTGGGGAGGATTAAATAGTTGTCTTCCCCCCATAAAACCTCAAAACATGTTCCAGAAGGATGCAAAACCCTCAAGAGAAGGTTTCCAAGCAGGAAAAGCGGGAAAGAAAGGCCTGATGCACTACTGGATGTCTGCTTTTGTGTCATGGTGGTGGGGGAGAGGGGGGCTGAACTCTTAATCCCTGACTCCCTGGTTCCATGGTGAGGTGTTCCCAACTCAGAGATCTATCCAGCCAGCTGGTTAAGGGCTACCCAAATCCTGGAGCTCACACTGCTGAAATTCAGTATAAAAGCCATACTATAATTCCAGTTAGAACCTAGTTGAGGGGCAGGAAAACATTCATTAACATGTTTGTACAGTAACCCCCCACCTATTGCTGGGGTTAGGGACCCGAGCCAACCCACAATAATTGAAAATCCACGATATGCGGATGCAGGTCAGGTCAGGCCTGGGGGTTCTAGCTGGGGGCTCTTGTACTTACCCCCAGCCTGGCGCTGCCCCAAATGGGCCTGCAAGGGCTTTCCTGGGCCTTCTAGAGGCCCCAAATGGGGCTCCCTGCAAACTGGAAGTGACTTCTAGAAAACTGGAAGTGACTTCTGGATCACCAAAAATCATTTCTGAGGCCTCCGAGGGACTTTCCCCCTTTACTCCAGGGGGCCTTTTTTCATATACTGTGGTCCCACAATATAGCGGGACCGCAGTATATGACTTATTTATTTATTTATTTATTTATTTATTTATTTATTTATTTATTTATTTATTTGGCACATTTATATACCACAGCCTTTTTCCATACAGGAACTCAGGGCGGTTCACAATAAAATAGATAAAACCACTACAGACACGGTTAAAATAGGAAAATGATAAAAAAATGCAAATAATAATAAAAATAATATAAAATAAAGATGGCAAGGAGGGAAACCCTTAGCAGGGAGCAGCAGATGAGTAAAAAAATTAAACAGAAATAAGGTCACCATATGCCTCCTTAAAGAGCAACCTTTTCAGTGCCCTTTTGAAGGCGGGCAGGAACTCTGCAAGGCACAGCTCACTTGGGAGTTGATTCCAGAGAGAGGGGCCTACAACTGAGAAGGTGCGGTTACAGGTGGCCGACTTCCATGCCTCTCTCAGAGTGGCCACCCTGAGTGAGCGCGCCCGCACCAATCGAGTGGGTCTGGCCTCTGTTGATCTCTGGGGGATCCACTCCACCAGGTATTCAGGTCCCAAGCCATGGAGGGTTTTGAAGACCAAAACCAAGACCTTGAACCTTATCCGGAGGGCAACGGGCAACCAGTGCAAGCGTGCCAGAACTGGGGTGATGTGGTCGTATTTACGAACACCCACCACCAGTCTGGCCGCCACATTTTGAACCCGCTGCAATCTCCGGACAAGGGTCAAGGGCAGCCCCACATAGAGTGTGTTGCAGTAGTTAATCCTCGATATCACGAGGGCCTGCACAACTGTTCTCAGGGAGGGCTCATCAAGGTGCGGGCGGATCTGGGCGATCCTGCGGAGTTGGAAGAAAGCGGCCCTGGATACCGCCATCACCTGGGCTTCCCGAAAGGGTGGAGGACCACTGTATGAACCAGAGATAGTCAACCCAGTGCTGTCAAAATGTGTGGTCTTCAACCCACACAGTCCAGAGAGAACAATCAGTGAGCTAAGGAATGATGGGACAGGTATGTAAACCACGAGGTTGCCTGTCCTTAAGAAGAATATACAGCTGAGATATGAAACCCTGAGGCCCGGGCAGCATTTGTTAACAAATAGGCATTTTTGAATTATTATTTTTTGATGCTATGCTAAATATCAAGCCCACACACGGATGTAAATATTTCATGAATTCCTTTCTTAGTCTTCAAAGTAAAAGCAGAATTTCTGTTTCCCCAATTGCAGCATTTGCTGTCTTCGGGACATACATTAGGCACCTTCCATCTATGTTACTGGAAGTCACCTAAGGAAGACAAATATAAAGGCAACAAAATCAATGAGGCAGTTTCCTGCAAAGCTTTATGCATTAATCTCTATCACACTGAGAAATACACAGCACTATAAGGGAAGGAAGTCACTTGTTCGCTAATAAAAGAGAAAACCCTTGATAATAAGCAATTAATAAAGATGTCATGATTAGTTATGCAACTATGAATCAATGTTTACACCAAAAATGACCATATTCATAGTTTGTTTTACACCTGTCAAGTTACTCTTTTAAGGTTTTTGCGGTCACTTCTTATTACAGCTTTTAATATAGCACTTGAAGAAAATAAATATTTGTAAGAGTATATCTTGAACCCTTCCATAACATTCATTACTCACTACATTTCTCCCCCCCACCTGCCCCCCTCAAAGGTTTCATTTAATAATTGGGAGGAGGAGGGTAGTGTGTTCCCATTGCTTTATTCTGTCATACTAAATCAAGGCCATTTGCAGATGGATTACCTCCACTAGGAAGTGGTAAGAGACCATTCATAATTATCATGCAAAGACCTTCTAATCCCAATTAAGAGAGAAACTATGCTAGGATGGCAAACTCCTAATCCTGACTTGGTTCATTCTTCCGCAGTAAAATACCTAGTCATTTTGAAATGACCTCCCCCCCTTCCCCGCAAAATGCATATTATTGGAACATGTGATATTGCCTCTTGCATGAACTCACAATAGTAGTATCGCTGGATGGGTTCTTTTGTCTTTTGGATCAACCAACCTGGTCTTCTACATCTGCCATTTCTTTGTGTGACTCATTTCACAATGGAGGGGGAGGCATGGAGTCATACTGAGACTTCTTGTGGGAAGTGCTAGAACATAACAAATGAAGCGGGTGGGTTTGGTTTGGTTTGGTGTGTGGGGTGGGTTGTTGTCCCATAGCAGTATTCTTTCCTGCCTCTTTATGTTGAGATAGCCTGTCTCAACAACAACAACAACAACAACAACAACAACAACAAAATAGACCGTGCTGAGATTGCTTCCTCCCCACATTCCATTCCAACAGGCAGAAGGTGCTGAAAGTAAAGCATGAATGCATTCTGTTTCAAAGGCCCAAATCTGGTGTCTGATCAGCTAGATCTGCATGCTTGAGAGCATGCACACAGTCATATAGAACATCCATCCATGCAATGCCTACATATACATTACATGACTCTTCCCACCCATGAGCATATTCACATCAATCACCATACACATGGTCTATGAGCCACAAGAAATGGGCTGTACAATGTGAAGTGAAATTGGGGCAGGGAGCATGAGATATTGGCTTGGCCCTTCCCATCTGTGAATGCTTCTCTCCAGTCATTTATGCTTCTGGTGGAAGAAGGGCCTGAGATGTATTCTGCATTTAAAAACCCAGTAATACTAATGCGATTGAAGAGTGGGGCTGGCTAGGACAATCACCCCCTAATGCCATACTTCTGAGAAAGGAACCTATCTAAGAGTACAGCAAACTAACAACAAACCAACACTGGTGGAGGCTTCTGCATATGTATAGTCCACACTATATGTGATAGTTGTTCCATCTTATCCAGAGGCCAATGAATGCCCATGGCTTTTGTTTTTGGAGCAATTCATTTACTGCGTGGGTGCCTGAAAGGTATGGCTACTTCATGTGGGTGTGACACCTCATAGTGCAGCTTATTATCGTTAATCAATCCAACAGAGCTTTGCTCCAAGCACTAGAACAGTGATGGCGAACCTTTTAGAGTCCGAGTGCCCATACTGTGATTCAAAACCCACTAATTTTTCACAAACGGCCAATACAGCAATTTAACCTGAATACAGGTGGCTGTGAGGGGGCAATGTCGGGTGCCCACAGAATGCGCTCCGAGTGCCACCTTTGGCACCTGTGCCATAGGTTCGCCAACACTGCACTATAACAACTCAAGAAAAGTAAGTTCAAGATAGAGTTTGATGTTCTCTTCCAGTTGATGAATAGATGGATCCAGGGAAAGATGATAATAGTCTCTACAGAACTGCAGGATCTCTTCCACCCCCCTCCTCTCCTTCCTACTCCCACCCCCACTGCATGTAAAATTTGATGCACATATTACAGAGGATGGTCCATTATGAAAGATGGTGAACTGCTTCACCTTAAACTGAGATGACTCCCAGACAGCTCACTTTTCAGGCACAGATTATGTTTTGAGGACAGATTAAGCAAGCCACCTACTCTTCATTGCATTTAAATGTAATTCATCTTCTCAGTGCCTGGTGCGCATACCGTGGAGGCTGGTCCATTATGGCAGACAGTGAACTGCTTCATCTCAAGATCAGCTTAGTCTCAGCCAACCCACTCCTCAGACAGAGATTACGTTTTGAGGACAGATTAAGTGAGCCACCTACTCTACACTGCATTTGAATGCAGTTCCTCTTCTATGCTGGCAGATGGCTCTCAGTTAGTGTGTATAATAGAAGGTTTAACCGCCAGCAGCACCAGATGCTGTCCTGGTAGTATTCTTTTTAAAAGAATGAAGCGGCAGAGAAGCAGTACAATGGATACTTTGTCTTCCATGTGGCAAATTCAACCGGTCAGAAAAAAAGGAGGAGGGGGGAATCAAAAGTAATAAAATAAACTCCTAATATCAAAGGAGAAGAAGAGTGAGTGATATTTTCTCCTCCCTCAAATAAAATACAAGATCTCTCTTGGACATTTGTGGTTGAGCATTGCTGTTAGTAAATATCCCCTTGTAGCAACTCTACTTGGAACTTAGCGTGGGGGGGGGGGGAAGAATTCTTTTGCTGTTTTGTGTTCTAGATGATGATGATCTTGATGATGAATGTTAATTAAACCATATAATATTGGAGCTGGAAGGGGTTTATAAAGTCATTGAGTCCAACTCCCTGCTTAATGCAGGAATCTATTGCTGTTGCTGCTGCTACTACTACACCTGCTGAAGTAAAAAAAAGTTTGGAACTGTGCAGTCAAAAAACAAAACAAAAGCAAGACTAGGAAGTGATACCTTTATAGGCTGCTAGAAAGATAACAAACACTGTGAGCTGAGCTGTTGAGGGCATGCCCTCTTTTTCAAAGCAAGTACCAAGAGTCCAAGCATGACAAAGGATGGGTTTGCCAGGAGATAATTCTTAAAGTTCTTGGCAAGATGGTTGCCAGGTAATCTTCTTAGATGAGGCAAAAAGCAGCAATAATGTTGTTAAAACGGCAGTCAGGGACTGGGTTTCAAACCCCCGTTGAAACAAAGGGACGTGGGTTGCTGTTATTTAAAAATACCAGGCACAGTCAATCAAAACTATAAAAACATTGACTGGTATTATATAACAGATTTATTTATTTATTTATTTATTTATTTATTTATTTATTTATTTATTTATATACCGCACCATCTTCCTGAAGGAACTTCGGTTGCAGTGAGCATCAATTGTTGCTTTGTTGTTGTTGTTGTTGTTGTTGTTTACTGAATATTAGAGCATGGTTAAGATTTTTGTGTGTGTGTGTGTGTGTGTGTGTGTGTGTGTGTGTGTGTGTGTGTGAGAGAGAGAGAGAGAGAGAGAGAGAGAGAGAGAGAGAGAGAGAGAGAGAGAGGATTATTGCTTTATGGGTATTGAGTAGAATACTTACATAAGGGAGGCTCCTGATGGCCAAAGTGCTGAGGGGACTGTTTTGGCCACACATCTGACCAGCAAAACAGTTTGAATGGGCCACATGATGCAACGGGCAACAAGGGTATACAAATAGGCTCACCTTCCTTGGTGTGGCTCTTTCCATTCATTTTGCCTTCCTGCTCTCCCACCCTTTGAGGAGAATGAGACTAGCTGGTCACGTAATGGCTGGATGGGAACTTTTGACTGTCACTCTGATTGGCCGAGAGTGATTGTGAGTTTTCGACCATCCCATTCTCTTTGGGCTTACAGGAGATTGCTTACTCCAGTCACAATTGGTCGGCAGTGCAAGTGGTAATGGAAATTAGACTAAAGTTATTTAGGAATAAGCTTCTTAGTCTGGCAGCCCTCAATTATAATTAGGATTGGAGGAATTATTGAAGAATAGGTGAGTAGATCCAATGATAATATTACATCCCTGAATGATAAATGAAGGCTGCCCGGTCTGCTATACTTTTGGCAGCATGCTGATCAAGGGAGCAGTGTCCTGCTAATAATAATCAGGAATAGAACTTAGCCATTTGCACTTTTCTGGCCTCTTTGCTTTAAGGTTTCAACAGTTAAATACACTTATTTGATTCAATAAATTGTGAGCCAGTTGCAACCCATCAAACGTGTCTTGTCACTTTATTTCCGGGCGGGTTGGGCAGTGGGGATTCTCCTTGGCTCCTCTGCTCAGAACCATTTGTTTTTATCTATTCTCTATATATATTTTTTAAAAAATGGACATATTATATCATGGACCTTGAAGTGAAGTGGGTTGGAATGTATCCTAACAAGGACAAAGTGGGTTCAGTAGGACCTGTACACTTTATTCAAATATAGAGGATGTTGGGGACTTCTACATATGCCTGTTTCAGATCTTACCCCATAACACCTCTTCAAATCAACAAAAGTAACACCCACCGATCGTGGGGGTTAGGGACCCACCCCACCAGCGATCCACAAAAATCTGCGATATGCGGAAGCGGGGGGGCCTGGGGGCAAGTGGGGCAATCGCGCGCCTTTCCCAAAAGCCTCAGAGGAGCATGGGGGCGTCACAGAGTGACCCGATCGCCCCCTGCCATCCCCCGGCATGGCTCCAAGGCCTTTTGGAGGCACCCGGGGGGGCGACAGAGAGGGACGCTAGCGTCCCCCACCACCCCGCCCTCCAGGCTTCTCAGAGGTGCGGGGGGCACATGGAGTGACCAGATGGCCCCCTGCCCCCCCCCACAGTGCAGGTACTGTGATCCCACGATGTAGCGGGACTGCAGGACCTGAACCGCGAAATGGCAGGGGGTGACTGTATCTGTAAAAGCACCAGTAATTCTACAGGTATCCTGACAATCTCAAGAGCTGTTTTAGCTGCAGTCCCTTTTATTAGCACCAAAAATGTCTCCCAAAATATTCGAGACGAGGCCAAAGCTTCAGCAAGGCTCAAGGTTAAAGGCAGCACATGTCAGTAACTGCATTACCAGGAAGATAATAGATAACAAAGTTCAAAATGATGAAACAGCCCAGAAATGCATGTTCAAGTCAGTAATGGAAGTGGGCAGGAAAGAGAAATGTTGATTCCTTTAAGAGAGCCCCACATCTATGTAACTTCATGTAAACAAAAGAGGGAGATGCAAAAGTTTCAATTTCCCCCCATATTTCCTTCTTTCCTTTGCCCCCCCCCCCAACCCTTTCCTTTTGACTCACTTAGAAAACATTGGCTCCCAGAACATCCTGGAAGAGGAGAACAGGAATTCTGTAAAAAGGGGTCTGTCTGTACCAGCTGGAGTCTACGGCTTTTCTTTCTTTTTCCAATAATTTATTGTATGGCCTTGCTGCCTGGTTTCTTCATTGCCTCTAGAATCCTTTATCTCCTCCTTTAGGAAATCAAGGAGCATCAGTATGCCTTCTTGAGGTTAATTTTATGGATATTTTCACCCCCGATTCTTTGGGGAGTTAAAATTGAGGGCAATGTATAAACATTTTAAATGAAGAAATAGGTCTTTTATTATTATTATTCTTTTCTCCGCTTTTGATCCTTTGTGTAACTACCAGAAAGAATTTCTAATTGAACAGGATGAAAATGACTTTTGTCATTTGTTAAACTGTTTCAATTTCCTTCCTCGCCTTCGTTTATCTCTCAGTCTAGATAAAGCAGAGGATCCCTCCCTCTTGTAGTGGCACTGTCATAATCTAGCCTAGTTAATTTCATAACGAAGAAAGGGAAATGGCATGTTTGGCTAAGAACAGGTAGGTCAAATTGGAATGGCAGCTCAGTTTCTTAGCCACTGCAGGAACTAGTGTCTGCCATTGAATTTAAAGGAGAAACAGAATGGAACAGATGACCAGTGTGGGGTAGTGGATAGAGTGACGGACTTGGACTCTAGAGAACAGGGTTCCATTCTCTGCTTAGCCATGGAAACTCACTGGGGGAGTAAAACTGGTAAAAACCACTCTTTATATATCTCGTTTACTTTGAAAGTCCTATTAGGATCCCTATAAGTCGGTTCTGATTTGACAGCACAAAACAGCAACAAACTTTCATTGCAATCATATTCTGGTTGACGCAGCTTCCCTCCTTTTAAAAAATGCAGCGCTTCTCTCACATCAGAAATATATTCATTCTTCCAAGTACATAAACGTAAGTAAAAGCATCAGAAAGTTCTCTGAAGTGCTCCATGTGCTTATATTACTTTTAGTGGACACTGTTCAAAGGGTACCTATGACAGCCACATCTACATTTTCATCTCTCTTTCTCTACCCATCTCTCTCTCTCTCTCTTGTGGGATAGTGTGGGGCAAAAGTTACTATACAGTATCTGCTTTGAGACTGGGGCCTATTAATATTTTTCCCAGGTAGAGCTTTTTTGTGTCCTAATACAGGCATAATAGACTGTTTGGACATGGTGATTTCAGTGAGTGCTAATTTTAAGTTCACCACATTCAACTAATATAATGTTTGCACAACCTTTGTGACTCGTATATTATCCATTCAAGTGTGGTCAGAGTCATTATTTAGGCTACTCTTGTAGACTAAGAATATGGAAGGAGGCATACATTTCTTTAGTGGCATGTTAGCAATGCATGAAAAACATGTGTCAGGATTGGTTGGTTACAGATATGGCATGAAGTTTATGTACAGAGGTGGGGCCCGAGGAGAGCTTTTCTGGACTCCACCTTCTAGAAATACCCGGCCAGAAATACCCGTTAAGGTAACATTTCTAGAAACACCCGGCCAGAAATACCCGTTAAGGTAACATTTTCCACAATCAGGGCAGAACCTGTCCCTGCCACCCTAATGTTAATGGAACATTCAAAGTAATCTCTGGTCATCTGAGAAGGTCGTGTTGGTGCCACTTAATTCAAAGTTTGTGTGCTGGAAGGCAACTGCATTCTGCAGTACAATGGATGCTGTTGTAGGTCCACTACCCTCTTCTCTAAGGATATCTCACAAATTACACTGCACAGCCGTATCTGTGCAGATTGCGCAACGCAGGAGATAATGTCCGGACTGTGAAGCCTTACCTGTGCCAAAGTCCAATTATTTTGTCTATTTTGTGTGTGCAAGATTGCAGCCTTAAGAAATGACTATGCCCCCCTGCAATGGCTGTGTATCACATATCTCAAGAAGTGTCCTTGCTCTGTGTCCTAAACCACCACTTCCGGGTGTTATTGTTGTTTTTCCTCCCGTCACCTAGAGATTTGAAGATCAGGCCTAGGGGGGCAAATTCTGCTCTCAGTTACATGTTCACCTGTGTAAATTGACAGCAGCACTTGCCCTTGGGACTTGAAACTTGATCTGGTATTTGATGGGCAGTCACTACACCCATTTGAACACTGGAGTGATGTGCTCCTGTCAACCTGTGAATCACAGGAGCTGCCACACTGCTTTGGAATGAGGGGAAAAAACAGCACAGAAATAGCTCTTGAAAGCTTGCTTCTGTCTCCTGCCTTGCTGGAACTTCAGCAAAATAGAAGAGGCTCAAGTACCCCCAGTAACAAAGCCATTGGACAGCCTGGACCTATTCATGCCCTGGAGGCACAGTTGCCATGGCTAGAGTGGGGTTTTGTGCTTAACAGGGCAGAGCAGCAAGGCTGTATCCCAGTTAGCAGGTGACCCTACCAAATGCAACATAAAGGAATGGGAAGGTATCTAGTCTTTTTACATTCTTTTCACAAACTCCCTTTATGAGGTCAAAGGACGCGTGGAGGCCAAAAAGGTTGTCTTAGTACTTTTTTGCTGGGGAAGATGTGCCACAGCTGCCATTGTAGGTGGACAGATGCCAACTGCATCTTAAAACTGGATCTCCAGACCAAAACTACATGAGCTGTACAAGCAAAGGAAAGACTCAGCACTGTGTAAGCTAAATTCTGCCAGCAAAGGGAGAAAAGAGGAAGTATAAAAAGGACAGACAGCATTTGTGGGAGGAGGGAGCTGTTTCCCCTGTGGCAGTTTTCCCCAAAGAATTCCATGCTAGGGATTATCAAAAAGGGGATCAAAAATAAAACAGCCAACATTATAATGCCATTGTACAAAATGATGGTAAGGCCGCACCTGGAGTATTGTGTAGAATTCTGGTCACCGCATCTCAAAAAATACATAGTGGAACTGGAAAAGGTGCAGAAGAGAGTAATTAAGGGGGACCTCCCTTATGAGGAAAGGCTAAAACTTTTAGGACTCTTTAGTGCGGGGTTTCAGGATGAAAGAATGAAAACTCGAGTCCAGTTGTCCGACCAGCAGAGCGATGATGATGATCACCCCTTGCCACTCGGGTTTTGTTACATATCATTTACATTCCACAGTATGCACAGAATCAGTGATTGGTTACAAGGGAAACATTACATACGTTACATATGCTGGTTGGCTAGGGTTGCCTTGTGAATGCCTCATGAACAGAGCGTACCTTGCCCAGTTATTGATTGCCATAACCCATGTCCTAGCTGTTTGCAGATGGAGGTGAGTTAATGAGACAGAGGAAGGTGAGTTAATGAGAAAGGTAGGTTAATGAAAAGGAGACAATAGATGAAGGGAAGACGAAAATAGGTAAAGGGAAATGTAAAGCAGACAGGAATTATCCCAGTAACCTGGAGTAAATAAGTGGAGATAAGCAGGCAGTGCCAAGTCAGGAATAAACAGGCTGGTAAATTAAAGGCAAATAATAGGTGACCCAGACTGGGTTAGATTCCAAGGTCTGGAGTCTGGAGCATGTGGACTTAGGCAGGAAGAATTCCATCACGTGGGCTTCCATGAAATGGAAATGCCTCCTAGGCTGAATGCAACTATCAGACGCCCACACTTTAGTTTGGAAAAAAGGCACCTGAGGGGGGATATGATTGAGACGTACAAAATAATGTAGGGCATGAGTCACGTGAATAGAGGGACACTCTTCTCCCTCTCACAAAATACCAAAACTAGGGGACATCCACTCAAACTGGGCTGGAAGAGTGAGAACAGACAAAAGAAAAAAAATTACCCAGCGCGTTGTTAGTCTGTGGAACTCCCTGTCACAAGATGTGGTGATGGCATCTAGCCTGGATGCCTTCAAAAGAGGATTGGACAGATTCCTGAAGGAGAAGTCCATCACACGTTACAAACCATGAAGGATATGTGTCATCTCCAGGCTTAAAACCAGGGTACTTCAAGGGCCAGATGCAGGAGAGTGGTAGGAGGAGACAGATATCTAGTCTCATGAGCTCCCAGAGGCATCTGCTGGGGCCACTGTGAGATACAGGAAGCTGGACTATATGGGCATTTGGCCTGATCCAGCATGGCTCTTCTTATGCTCTTATGTTCTTATGTTCTTAAAACATACGCACCTGGCACAAATATCCTGCCCCATGTTCTCCTTGACAAAGAAACATCTAGGTGAGTATTCATCGGCTGGTGAGTGAGGCCTAGTGAAAGTATAGCTCTTTTGATGAATCAAATGGATTGGATGAAGGGGCGGAAGGTAAATCTCCCATTTAGAATGGAACACTGGTTTTACTCTCACACCCATTTCCACCCACTTGTGCATGCTACCCACAAGGCCAAGTTGTGAACAATGGAACAGGGGAGGATATCAAAATGGAGACTGGAACTTGGTGATAGGCAACTCTTATCTTCTCCCTTCCCTAAAAGAAATGTGTTCAGTTTGCCTTATTCTTACTTCTTTCCCCCAGAAACCCCACAGATTTTTCTCACATGAAGAAAGACTTTTCAATGTGTTTGAAATTTCAAGTGAAATGGCACCACTAATTTAAGACATGAAGGACAATATAGCCGATTAATACAGATGTTCCATAAGACTGCACAGGGTCAAAAGAGAGATAAACAGAATGCCTTATTCCCAGTTTCAGCTTGGATTTTGATCATGTTTTATGAAGAAATGAAGGGAAGGCTTCGTGTCCTTTTCAGTGCTCTCTTCATCATCTGACTGGCCACTGTTGGAAAGGGACCCAACAAGACTTTTCTCATATTCGCAGAAATTTGGGAGTGTTGTAAAAAAGCAGCTCTTTTGTGGAAAGCCATATTCCTGCCACGTTTCCTTTTTTTTTTTTTTTTTGTCTCGACACATTGCTGCTTGCTGTTGTTGTTGAAAACCAACCAAGTCTTAAAATAATAAGCCAACTTTCATACAGGTCACTTTCCATTCTCATTACCAAATCTTCTGTATGTGTCTCCAGAGTGCCGGAGCCGCCTTATATTCCTTGTCTGCCTCCCACAACTGCGACCGAAGAAGGGCCTTGAGCATTCATCCCATTGAGATGGACACAACAAAGCCTTGTAGGGGTAAGTGGTGGGTGGAAAGTAAATAGGTTCATGACCAATGGGAGCCCAAGTCAGTGCTTCAGGCAGAGAAAACAGAGAATGTAAAATAAATATAGCTTACAAAGGAGGGGAATACATTTACTTGCTTTGCTCCAAGCACTGTGCTATTCAGCAAAGTAATAAAGGTAATCTTAAAACTAGTGAGTGCAGCAACTTCCTCCCTACAAAGGAGGCTTTTGACCCAGCAAGAGAGAAGTGGGAATCTAAGTAGGGAGGACAAGGGGACATGCAAGGGTGTAAAATACTGGGAAGACATAATGGGAAGTTTAATCTGTGTCATAACACTGAGACCAACAAGTGTAGGCCACATGTTGAACAAGTTCAAAAATAAAAATAAAAAAATCCAGAAAAGGAACAACCTTACATGTGAATAAGATTTTATAATCTTAAATCCTTTTCTCCAATGCATTCCATGTATTGTGTTTTCCAGACCACTGCCATTATAAATTTCCTGATGAATAAGAACATTCATTGTTCTGTCTTATGCAACAAGAATCATTTCTGCGGTATTTTTTTTTAGCACGAGTAGAGAGAGAATGGGTGTCGGCATCACACCAGAAAAAAAACACCAAATAAAAAACATTGTTGAACGCAATACCCCAGAGATGGCCCTGTCGGTAGGCAGGCTGAGGCAGCTCTCCCAGGTGGCAAATGAGAAGGGGTATATGGGAGACAGAGGTCTGAGGTGAACTAAACAACTCTTCTCAGGTCTTACTGTAGAAGTCAGGATCTGCAGCTAATTCTTCTTTGCCTTTGGCAACAGAAAGAGAGGGAAATGTGATCTTGATCTTCTTTTCAGGCAGCAAAAAATCTCAGGCTGGAACCCTGTTGTGAACCCGGCAAGACTACTGTAATGCACTTTATGTGGGGCTACTGCTGAAAAGCCTCAGGAAACTTCAATGGGTCCAAAATGCAGCAGCCAGACTGCTGACTGGGGCAGGGTACAGAGATCACATTACACCCTTATTAAAGCAGTTCCACTGGCTGCAGCTATGAGGCAAATTCAAGGTGCTGACCTTGATCTACAAAGCACTGTATGGCCTGCGTCCTAGCTACCTCAAATATCGAATCTCACAGTATAAACCGACTTGGGTGTTAAGGTCATCAGGAGAGGCCCTTCTCTCCATCCCACCACCCTCACAGATACGTCTTGTGGGAACCCATGAAAGGGCCTTCTCAGCTGCTGCGCCCAGACTCTGGAACTCCCTCCCACTAGAGGGCCAGGACTGTCCCATATCTGATGTCTTTCCAGAAACAGGCGAAGATCTTTCTCTTCAGGCAAGCTCTCCCTGAATGAGGGACTACCTATTATGTGTCTTTTATTTGAACCTACAGGATCACATAGACTTTGTGCTTATAACTAATAGAGATGGGCACGACTTAGCGGTATTCCCGTTTCCGTTTCCGTTACTCGTATCCGTTACTCTACGGAAACGGTAACGGGAATTACTCTGCCAGAATTCGAGCTCGAACCGACGAATGAACAATTTGGTCTGATTTGTCATGCTCGTTACTTGCATCGCGGCGATCGCGCAATGCCAAGCGGCACAGAAAAAAAGTTTTTAAAAGTTAAAAAAAAACTGATTCCTGGCCCTAAAAGTAGGTGAAAACTGTCTGAGGGCACCTACCAGGCCAGAAGGGTGTTTTATTTGGGGGGGTTTCCCCGCCCCCCTCTCCTTGGCTATTGCTACTGCTGCGCTGCTGGTACCAGGCTGGGAGGGCGCATCCATTTGCCATGCAGTGCGGGGGATCCAAAATGGCGACCGCAATATTTTTTTTGAAATCGTTGCCCAAAACCCCACCAAAGCACCACAGAAGCATGCGAAAATTAGCTATTTTAAATGCTTGAATTTTTACAGTAGCAGCAGTGGGTTTTTCTTGCAAAAAAAAGTCTCCGTTGATTTTATTTTATTTTATTTTATTTTATTTTTTTACACCTGCGCATTCGCAATGATGGGCTCGCCCATGGGAGTGGACCATGCAAAGTTTTGGAGCCATTCCACCAATCGCATGGCCAGGTTTTGCTGACTGTACCAGGCTGGGAGGGCGCATCCATTTGCCATGCAGTGCGGGGGATCCAAAATGGCGACCACAATATTTTTTTTGAAATCGTTGCCCAAAACCCCACAAAAGCACCACAGAAACATGCGAAAATTAGCTATTTTTAATGCTTGAATTTTTACAGTAGCAGCAGTGGGTTTTTCTTGCAAAAAAAAAAGTCTCCGTTGATTTTATTTTATTTTATTTTATTTTATTTTATTTTATTTATTTTTTTACACCTGCACATTTGCAATGATGGGCTCGCCCATGGGAGTGGACCATGCAAATTTTCCACCAATCGCATGGCCACTTGGCCAGGTTGACCACAGAGACTTCTGGGATGTGCCAATCGGGCATAAACAGCCCACTAATCATAGCCCAAACCCGAACCCTAAGCCTAAGCCTAACCCATACGCCAGTACACTGTCCTTCTAAGTGGGTCAGAGAGGCACCCAGAGGTGCACCCCAATACTCACGCTATCCTCACCCGTAACTAGCCTAACCCTAGCCCTTGCGCTAACCCGTCTTAACCCTAAGCCAGATCTACTTGCATTGCACTTCATGCAAGTATGTGAGACACAGCGGGTGCAAAGAGTCTGCCAGTCCGTCACTTGTGGCTCTGGCTGACTCCTGCAGCTCCCTCCAGGAGCCCGCTACCCCCCCCAAACCAGTACTAACGACAACGAAAAAACGAAAAAACAAACCGACTAATTTTTGCGAAATTTCGCAAAAAACGGAAACGAGCCGAAACGGACTGCCTCTGACACACGACAACTCGAAAACGTCATTTTCCCTAGTCGTGCCCATCTCTAATAACTAAATATAACCTTATGGGTTTACATTGACACTATGTTTTCAAAGTTAGTTTCCATCACTCATAACTTTACAAGCTCCAGGTTTTATGAGGAAGAGCTACATTGGACAGGAGAAACCAACTGACAACTCCTGGGAGATAGGTTTCACTGAGTTTTGGGGTCTGTGAGTCTTCCAGACAAGCCTATTGCTTCACTGAAAATAACACAGTCAAACTGTAGATAACATTACATTTTAATTGGAAACTGTATTTGTTTTAGAATATTTACATTTCCCACTAAGTCACGTAAGTGAAGAATTTTCCCCCTCCCGTGAGGAACACTTTGGACTTGAAGAAAAGGCAGTAGGGGTTAAAATGCTGCTGTAAGACTGATCCTTTGTTTTGTTCTCCTTCCTGCACATATTTATAGCTTCTGGTTTGGACTTCTAGCAAACGTCTCAAGGACCACAAATCTTCCAGCTTAGAATGTCTTGAGACCCAGTGGCAATTGTATATTGTACAACTGTAAAGGGGGTTCACCAGTTTAGAATAAAACCTGGTAGTTGCTAGCTAGGCAGAACATGAGCCCTAGAGTCCTGGAACTAAAGATTATTCAGAAATTATTTTAAAAATACAGGTCGTATTTAAAAATACAGGTCGTATTATTGTTGGTGGCCCAGGATAAAAAAAGGCAAAGGTGGAGATGTAAAAAACGGGAAAAGTGAAGAGAAAAATCTTGGGGTTTTTGTTTCCATTTCCTGTAGCTGAGAGACGCATAACATGCTGTACAACTAGGGAGCTGTTCTGATTTCTGTTATCCGACATTCCATATTCTTCGCTGCATTGTAGAATACCATCATGTCCTAAAGGCACCTGCCCTCTGAGAGTCGGCTCTGTTTTGCCTCTGCCATTATTACAGGCCTAGTGTCTCTGATACGTGATTGAGGCCTCAGTCATAAATAAGACGCGCTATAAATTTAAGCCCCTGCCTTGTTTAATCCCCCTTTGCCCACACAGCTAGGAAGCTGAACGGAATTTATTGCCTTGTGTATTCTCTCTGATTTATGCAGCTGTGAAGCTGCTGCATTTCCCTCTGTTTGACATTATTTTACATTTCATAATAAGTTTCTTCATGATGTTATACCAGCCAACTCGGAAACTGCACAGCTTTTTGCTTCTTTGGTTGGTTTGTTTTCAATATGAAGGCTGCCCAGCCCAAGAAACCGTGGGTGGGAAGCAATATATTTAACATACATTTTTAAAATGATATAGAAGCCACAAGTTGTTAAAATATGTGTCAGTATCACCTTTTCTGCCCTTTCCTATCTCATTCTAATATTCACTCTCATTTCTCTGCCTGTCATTTAAGGAGGAGGTGGCATTCTAGGCTGAAAGGAGATGGAGAAGTGGTGATGATTGCCCCCACCTATTGGGACAGTCTGTGCTAGACTGAAGGTCTCTTGAGTACTATTTGCTTCCTATTTGAAGATTTCACAAAAATAAGTATCTTCTTATTTTGCATCCACGTGACAGACAACATGAGCAACAACAACGACAACAAATGGTACAACATCTACATCCAGGACCTTGGCAAGAAGACCTTGAAGCAGAAGTAGCTTGTAGAATTTGTGATGCTCAAGTGGCCCTTTGATTTCAAAGTCAGACAAAATTCAAGATACAGTGGTGCCTTGTATAAAGGAATTAATTGGTTCCAAATGAAATTATGTTAAGCAAATTTTCCTTTATGCAAATTCCCATAGGAATGCATTGAAAACAGAGTAATCCCATTTTTATGTTGTACAGATTCTCCCAATAGTCGATTATATTAAGCAAATTTCCCCTATCTCTGGAATTTTTAATGTTGTGCAAATTTTATGTTATACAAGCTGTTTGTTATACAAGTGTCAACTGTACAATATCTTGCTCAGCTGTGTTTGGTATCCATACCACAGGAGAATCTTGAAGCCCTTAAAATAAAATACTGTATCAGCACAATTGTATGCAAGTCATGAATCTACTATGTAGATTCCCCCATCCCACACAAACATATAAAAACGTATAAAAAATATACCTAGACCAAGTTGGGAATCAACGTGGCGATACTAGCTCCAGCCTCTTCAGCTCTCCTGCTCTTTCTGAAATTCAAATCTCTTACTCACAGCCCTTCTCTTTCTTATTCCTGCCCCTCTGGCTGAACCAACATTTCATGCACATTACTCATTTTTTAAATTTCTCCACCCAGTCCCACACTCTAGAGATTCTCGACAGAAATGACTTCCTTTTCTCACAAGACTCTCCATGTTCAAAGACTAAAGCTGGGATAAAGCCTCAGCTGGGTTAACATTTCACTTTATTAGCTTTGGGCACAAGGGTTAACTTTGTAAGCCCCTGATTGAGACAGATGCTCCTCACTTAAGGACCAACCTGTTTAATGACTGCTCAGATCACAACCAGCCTAAATGGCTGCCTCAGGAAGAACCTGCGATCCCAGCCTGCAGAGTCTGGGCCAAAGTGTCCAGCCTGCTTCCACTTTCCTTCACCTACCTTATTACCCAGCAGCATTGCAGAGGGGAGAAAGAGGGCTAAAATATCCACCCTGACATCCCCCTACTCAGCTGTTTCCAAGGGACAGGTGTTGTTGTGAGAGTCACAATGCCCCTTCCAAAGAGGAAAATTGATGGAGGGGGACGGGGTGTCAGCCACTTCCATCTTTATTTCCCCCTGCTTTTTCTTCTGCTTCACCTGTGCCCTCCTGAAGAGACTCCTTTGCTGTGGCCTGCCTGCAAGGAGGGCAGCCTCAACACACCACAGGATATCCACATTATTATTATTATTATTATTATTATTATTATTATTATTATTATTATTATTATTATTATTATTATTATTATTATTATTATTAGAGATGGGCATGACCAGGAAAAATTACGTTTCGAGTTGTCGTGTGTCGGAGCTGGCCCGTTTCGGCTCGTTTCCATTTTTTGCGAATTTTTTCCAAAAATTTGTCGTTTCATTTGTCAGTTTTTCGTCTGTCGTTAGTACTGGTTTTGGGGGGGCTCCTGGAGGCACCTCTCTGGGGCGGGTGCCTCCTCTGGCCCACCATGAAGGGAAAGCGGGCTCCTGGAGGCACCTCTCTGGGGTGGGTGCCTCCTCTGGCCCGCTACAAAACGGCTTGCATAGCCAATTGGATATGCATACCATTAAGTTGCAGTTGCAGCAGGCAGAGGCACCTCTCTTTCGGGTGCCTCTGTGACTCACTGCCTGTGGTGCACTTGGGCTGGGGAATGAAGTGAGAGCGGACCCCTACGGGTGCCCGCTGTGACTCACTAAGAAGGGAAGTGTACTTGCTGTAGTGCAATGCGAGTACACATCTGGCTTAGTGGTTAGGGGTTAGTGCAAGGGCTAGGCTTAGGGTTACTGGTAAGGTTAGGGTGAGTTACTGGGGTGCACCTCTGGGTGCCTCTCTGACCCACTAAGAAGGACAGTGTACTGGCGTATGGGTTAGGGTTAGGGTTAGGGTTAGGGTTCGGGCTAGGGTTAGTGTCTTTTTATGCCCCACTGGCACATCCCAGAAGTCTCGGTCAAAACCTGGCCAAGTGGCCATGCAATTGGTGGAATGGCTCCAAAAATTTGCATGGTCCACTCCCATGGCCAGCCCATCATTGCGCACGTGTAAAAAAATAAAAATAAAAATAAAATAAAATAAAATCAATGGAGACGTTTTGTTGCAAGAAAAACCCACTACTGCTACTGAAAAAATTCAGGCAGTTTTAAAATAGCTATTTTTGCATGTTTCTGTGGTGCTTTGGTGTGTTTTTCGACCACGCAATTTCAAAATAAATATTGTGGTTGCCCCATTTTGGATCCCCCGCCCGCAACGCATGGCATGGCGAGTTGGCGAGACGACGAGGATGCGCAGCCCAGGAGAGGAGGGGAGGAGGCCGGGGACCCCCCCCAGAAACCACCCCTCTGGTAGGTGCCCTTACTCAGGCAGGCATATTTTTGCCTGCTTTTTTGGCCGGGAATCAGATTTTTTTTTTAATTTTTAAAACTTTTTTTCTGTGCCGCGCTGCTTGGCGAGTTGGCATGGCGACTCGACGAGGATGCGCACGTTGCGCAGCCCAGGAGAGGAGGGGGGGAACCCCCCCCCAGAAACCACCCCTCTGGTAGGTGCCCTCAGGCAGGCATACTTTCGCCTGCTTTTTTGGCTGGGAATCATTTTTTTTTAAATTTTTAAAACTTTTTTCCTGTGCCGCTTGGCATCGCGCGATCGCTGCGATGCCAGGAACGACAACGACAAATCAGACCCAATTTTTCTTTAGTCGGTTCGAGTTCGAGTTCTGGCAGAGTAATTGTCGTTCTTCGTTCCATTACGTAACGGAAACGAGAAACGGAAATGGAAACGAGAATTTTGCGAAGTCATGCCCATGTCTTATTATTATTTATTATTATTATTATTATTATTATTATTATTATTATTATTATTATTATTATTATTATTATTATTATTATTATTATTGAACTCAGTGCGGTTTACACCAATCAAACACAGGAATAATAAAAAATTCAGAATAACAATGCTACAATGTTTTGTAACAATGTTGCAAAAATAAAAATAAAAGTCCTTTTGAATGCAGTTCTTTTTTTCACTCAGAAACCACAACCATTTTAGGTGCCTTTGATGTTGTTGCCTCAAAACCTACATGTATCAGTTCAAATATAATAATAATAATAATAATAATAATAATAATAATAATAATAATAATAATAATAATAATAATAATAATAATAATAATAATAATAATAATAATAATAAATACAGTAGGACTCTGGTATCCACTGGGGATTGGTTCCAGGCCTTCCCATGGATAATGAAAACTGTGGATAAGAGAGAACGCCCCAAACTGCTCCTTCCTGACAGTAGCTTGCTTTATGACTGCTGTTTTGAGACAGTAGCTTGCTTTATGGCCACTGTTTGTGATAGTCGCTTGCTTTACAGCTTGCTTTGTGGCTTCTGAATGATTTATTTTTTTCCTCTGCCAGCCATGGATAACTGAATCAGTGGATAGTGAATCAGTGGATACAGGGATCCTACTGTAGTATAATAATAATAATAATAATAATAATAATAATAATAATAATAATAATAATAATAATAATAATAATAATAATAATAATAATAATAATAGAACACCATCAAGAATATTTGCAGAATATTTTTAGATTTAGAAATATGAAAAGTGAAGCCAAGAGAATCATTTTGATATACTGGATGGAGGATTAGAGTACTCAAAAGACTTGGGTTCAATTCCCTGCTCAGTCAAGGAAATTTACTGAAGGGTGGAAATGCCAAACTGAACATCTCACATATCTCTCCAACCATTTTAGGGTTGTCATTTAGCTGAAACTGACTTGACAGCATATAACAGGAAAATGAGGCTAACCTTGACTGCATAACATTGTGTAGGTAGACACAAAGAAGGAAGCCCATTTCCTTCACAGTAGCTGTTTGACCTCTTGTCTGTTATCCAAATAACACATGATCTTGTCTTGTCTGCAAACTCCAAGTTTATTATAGAGCACCCAAAATAATATTCTAAAGTTATTCATGTCTTTCCCCCCTTCCCCTTATTTTTGTTTAGGCTGCAGAAATTATCCTTTTATCTCACAAATCCTATATGCAATCATTTCCGTTGGTGCAGTGATAGCTCCTGGAAATCATGTGTAGGGATCGTCAATCAGAGAGTCCCCCTACTGTTTCTCTCATCCAGTAAAGTCCTCTCGCCCCAGTAAACAGTCTACTTCTCAACACTCCATAGTAGACATGGGCACGACTTGGCGAAATTGTCATTTCCGTTTTCGGTTATCGTTTCCGTTACGAAACGGAAATGGTAACGATAATTAAGCCGTCAGAACTCGAACTCGAACCGAAAAAAGAAAAAAATGGTTGGGTTTTTTGTTTCCGTTTGTGGCATCGCGTCGATTGCACCATGCGAAGCACAGAAAAAGTTTTAAAAAGTTTTTTTTTAAAAAAAAAACCCGACTCCCGTCCAAAAAAGTAGGCGAAAATATGCCTGCCTGAGGCTTTGCCACCTACCAGAGGGGTGGTTTCTGGGGGGTCCCTGGCCTTTCCCCCCTCTTCTCCTGTCCTGGGCTGCTTGCACCAGGCTGGGGGAGGGGGTCATCCTCGTCGTCTGTCTCGCTGCATGCCATGCGGTGGGGGGGATCCAAAATGGCGACCACAATTTTTCTTTTGAAATCGTGGTCAAAAAACACACCAAATCACCACAGAAACATGTGAAATTTATTTATTTTAAATGCCTGATTTTTTATAGTAGCAGCAGTGGGTTTTTTATAGCAATAAAACGTCATATTGATTTTATTTTATTGTATTGTATTTTTTATTTTTTTAGACCTGCCCATTTGGGCTGGGCATGGGATGGGACCATGCAATTTTTTTGAACCATTCCACCAATGGCATCGGCAGGTTTTTGACTGACACTTCTGGATGTCTCGGAGGGCATAAAAAGCCTAGGCACCTTCCAGAAATCGCAGTCGGGTGTATGGATGTGGTTGAGGGAGGAGGGCTGGCTGCTGGTGCTGGTGTGATCCGATCGAGATTGAGGAGGGAGGCTGGAGGCTTTAGGATTTAAGTTAGGCAGGCAGGGAGGGAATTGAATTTAGAAAATAATTTCTTTGATTCCCTGCAGCTTTGTCTGCTGAAGGGAATAGCAGTTTATTCTTTATTTCTTCTCTGGCAGTTTGCGGATTTTTTTCTGATATTGGATAAAGGGGGAGGTTCGACTGGGAGTGGGAGGTGTGGATTTATTTTAAAAATATATTATATACTACCATTTATTTTCTATTTTCCCAACTTCAATTTGCTTGCATACACACACATTTGGGGTGCAAGCCAAGAACAGAACCTCTATCCTAAGTGATATCCTAACTGCCCACTCGCCTGTCCGCTCACGCCGCCACCCGCCTGCAGCCCGCACCCCCGCCCGCCCACTCGCCCGCCCGCAGCCACCGCCCGCCCATGGCCCCCCGCCACCGCCGCCCACCCGCACCTCCCCCCTGCCGCCTCCCTCCGCCCGCTGCCTAGGGCGCAAAAACACCTAGCACCAGCCCTGATTGCGGAATGCCCCTATGCTCTGGGAAGTGAAATCGCACTAAATTGCGGTGGAAACAGCAAATGACGAACAGAAACGACAAATTTTTGAAAAATTTCGCGACAAACGGAAACGACCTGAAACGGACGGGTTCCGACAAACGAAAACTCGAAACATCATTTTTTTCTGGTCATGCCCATGTCTACTCCATAGGCTTGATTCTCTCTCGGGCCTAGGGAACTGGATGTATATCATTTGATGAATTAGTTTGACAGACATTCAAAGACGGAACCTGCTTAAAACATTTAAATATTGTTGGAGTACATAATAAATATCATTATTTAAAGACTGAATGGAAGAAAAGTGAGGGGAGAAAGGAATATTCCTTAGTAATATACTGTATATGATTGGTGTTGTCGGGTATGACAGAAATGGGCAGTAAGGATTCATTGTTCAGAGCGGTGGTTGCCATTACTTTGGGTAACCCAAGTGTATTCGGACTGCAATTCCAAGAAGGCTTCACCCTAAATAAGTAGGGGGACTATGTGGAGAAGTACTTATTGGATAAGTGTTCCACAACATGTATTGTCAATTGTCATATATAACAATAACATGTTACTGCTTATGTTTTGGAGAAGAAATAAAAATGAACAGCAAGGTTTAAAAAATGGATAGACTTTCACATACCTATATCACTGAACGGTACTAAACAGATATTGTGGATTAAACTTTTGACACAGGGTGAAGCTACACTCCTACGGGGCCAGAGCAAAGGTTAACAGGGAGGTACAGACATATAGTTAGTTCACAATCTTAAAAAGCACATGGGGGTGGGACAAGAAAACCACAAGCAAGACCTTCTGGGCTTGGAGAAATACGGTGTGTTGGGGGGAAAAGACTGAAGACAGACAATCCTCCTCCTCTAGCCTGAGAAATGAAGTGGTCTGATTTGTGGTGTGGAATGTTGTATTTAGGGGGTTTGCAAAAGGAAAAGCAATCCCCCAACTTTAAATCCTCCCGTTCTACAAATGATACCAGCAGAGTGATCACAAGGTTACTTTGCTTTCCATAACTTTAAGGTCTGAAATACAATATTCCATTAATCCTCTTCTTCATTCCAAGAAGTGTTCCCAATGAGTGCCATTGGTTATAAAGACAACAATACCTAGAGCGATATTATTAGGTAAGTCTCCTTTGGAATAATTGGAGATATTGTAAATGAGATAAGAAACTCATTGTGGTGCCATTCCCCCCCCCCACCGTCTTTGACAGTCTTTTTGACAAGAATGAATGCACTCTATGCCATCATCTGTTTCTTCAGCCATTAAAGATTGTTAAGAAAATGCATGTTTCCAGATCTCATTACCATCATATTAGAAACCAGCACCTATTAGGAAACTATTTCCACATCTGCAGTGAAACTGAGAATTTGCCAAACATTAACATATAACAGAAAAACCACTCTCATAGTAAGGACTGGAATAAAAAAATGGTGCAATATATATGCATGTTCAAAGCAATTGTAAGATGTTTTAAAGCTAATAATAAAATGATACTTCATTATAATGCAGAGAAGAAAATAGTTCACAATGAACCCACAATTTTAAGACAGCAATTTTACTCCTTAACTTTGAGGAGCTGCAGGATTTAAGATGTATTGACTCCTGCAGAATGAAAATCCTCCCTTAAGCTTCGCCTAAGAAAGTTAAATTCCTACTATGACTTGAGTGACTTAACTGTCCCTCAAAACTCAGCCTGAGGTTTTAGTTAGCTGCCATCGTGGCCGTTGATAGCACAGAAGTTTAGAAGATATTTTTGTGATAATTTTGGAAACTGAATACATTTTGAAGCAAGAAGAAGCGGGTGGGGGGAGGTTAGGTTTTAAGAGAAGTGAAAAGTTTGGAGCAAAGTCAAATACCTTTGTATTGTGGCAATATAGGATGTGGCCTCCAAAGACATTATTTGTGGCATGGTAATCACTGTAAGATAGGAAGGGGGAGACATAATTTCTGATGTGATTAATGAAGCTTAAATACACATCTATTTGGACATCCGGTTTGGCTTAACATTTGGGCACCTGGATTTTGTCCTGAAAGGCCTAGGATTCAAATCTGATTTCACAGAGGAGGGGGAGGTTAAGGCATCAACAAAGTGAGAAGATCTTAGGAAGCTTCCATAGCTTTGGGGTCAAAAAGATGGCAAAATGAGTGACTAAAATAGTCGCAGCCCTGTCTGCCTCCTTATCTGTTGTAAGCTAACTTTCTCTGAATACCTAAGTATCCACCCTTTCCCAGTCTGAGTCCTCCAGACATTTTAGCCTGCCACTCTCAGCAAGCATAGCCAAAGGGTGAGAATGAGGGGAGTTGTAAGTCCATCACATTGGGACACACTTGAATTGGAGATGACTGCTCTAATTTCCAGCCCCCTCCCCGGTTTCTCTCTCTCTCTCTCTCTCTCTCTCTCTCTCTCTCTCTCTCTCTCTCTCTCTCTCTCTCACTCACACACACACACACACACACACACACACACACACACACACACACACACACACACACCAACTTTGCTATATTTCCACTCTAAACTGCACATGTAAAATTCCATCCCTACCGTGTTTGATGGACCTTTCCAGGTAAAAAGAAAAAAGGAGGAGTCAGGGGTTTGGGTTTAGCCCTCCGAGTTCTGAAGGAATATACAGGCTCTGGACACATATATATGCTAGGAGCCTCAGAGAAGCACCTTCCACTGCATTGTAGTCAGTCCACTCCTCTTTCAGATTAGCCTTGATCTCAGATATCAGCTGTTTTGAATGCTCAGCCTCCATCTAGGTACACTGATTCACATAGTGTCTGTTTCTGTCACAGAATGTTCTGTTGCTGGAGTGATAAATACATACATATTTAGCATATGACTCCTTGCAAAGATTTTACTTGTAGTGTAAATAAATATAGCTAAAATAATACTACTGTGTGTTGGGCAAACCATGTGAGCCTATAACATTTGATTAATGGTTCCTGGGGAAAAGGACTGAAAGTTCTTGTACCTGTAGATGATGTACAGAGTGACTCATGATGGTTTATGATAATGCTTAAAGCCTTAACAACACAGCTTGTTTCTACATAATAACTGATTTTAATACTCAGATCAAAAGACACCAAAATTTTGATTCCACAAAAAAGCAAAACAAAACAAAAAACAAAAACAGTAAATTCATTATAATAGGTCTATTTTTAGAATTTCAATGTTGACCCTCAATACAGTATTTCCACATCTATAGGGAAAATGAGATGATACGGTAATTATAGACCGGAATCTAGGGAGAATCTGGCTGGACAGCGGAAGTCATTTTTTTTTAGCCTTTAGATAACTGTAAACAGTAATTCAACATGCAGTGTTTTTTTAAAAAAGAATTTTAAGTAGACTCAGATTGTTTAAGGTCAACATTGTCATGTAAAATTTGTCACCTGGAATCAATGGGGACATCATGTTCCACTAGAAAGCTACACAGAGACCTTTGGGTAGTGGGCGGCATACAAGCTAAATAAATCAAATCAATCAATCAAGAACTGTAGGAAAATATGAGTGCTATGATGTTATATTATTAAATAAGCATATATAATATAATATAATATAATATAATATAATATAATATAATATAATATAATATAATATAATATAATATAATATAAAGAAGCATCCTTTCTTGGAGGTGCAAGAAATAAAGGGGGACATATTTACCTATGTGCTGGATATGTGAAATAAGAAAGAAAGAATGGTTAATGATTTTTAATGAGATAAGGAAATTATGAATATCAATATACAGTTATAGATTTGTTGATTTGTTCAAAAGAAGCAGGCAGATCTAAGAACACAGAGGCAGTTCATAGCAGAATTAACAATTCTATACTGGAACAGAGGGCAGTTCTGCTTCCAATTTGATCTGTAATATTATACCAATTTGAAAAGTGCCATGAGTCAAACCTTCCCATGTGGAGTCAACAGTTGTTCCTACGTCTGTTTGTTCAGCAGCCGAAACGGAGACGATTCCAACAAACTTAGTACCTAGTCATGAGATTTTGATCTGGGCATTAAATGCCAATTAATACAGATATATTAGCCAAACTGTTGAATCCTTTCCAGCAAGAGCAATATATAAATTCCAGGAAATAAATTCTGGTATCAAAAATCAAGATTTACGCTAATGGAGCTATATCACTGTTTCCTCATTTACTAGCATATGAACTACAGAATGGATTAAGTGACAGCCAGAATGGATGTCATATTGCTCCTGCATCATCCTTAATAGAACCAAACAGGCTAGCTTCCTAACAGAAGGAACATGTCTGTGAAAATTTTCAGTCATCAAGGTGAGTTTATCTGGAACTTCAGTCATGGCAACTGGACTTCTTTTCTTGAGAAATATGTTAAAAGTAGAAAAGCTGCCAGAGAACCACTTGGCCCTCTGGATGGTGTGGGAGGAAAAGGGGAGATAAAGGAGGACTTGGAAATTGCAGAGAAATTAAATGAGTTCTTTGCATCTGTCTTCACGACAGAAGACCTTGGGCAGATTCCGCTGCCCGAACATCCTCTTGACTAAAGAATTAAATCATATACAGGCTAAAAGAGAGGATGTTTTAGGACTAATTAATAAATTAAAGATCAACAAGTCACCAGACCCAGATGGCATCCACCCAAGGGTTATTAGGGAACTGAGAAATGAAATTGCGGATCTCTTAACAGTAATATGCAACTTGTCTCTTAAAACGGTCAAAGTGCCAGAGGTCTGGAGGATAGCGGATGTCACACCAATTTTTAAAAAAGGAAGGAGGGGGGACCCGGGAAATTACAGGCTGGTTAGCCTTACGTCTGTCCAGGGGAAATGGTGGGAAGCCTCATCCAAGAGAAAATCATAAAACACATAGAACAAACCTTGCTGAGAGAAAATAGGCATGACTTCTCTAAGGCTAAGTCTTGCCTGACAAACCTTTTAGAATTATTTGAAGAGGTTAACAGGCATGTGGGTTTTGGGTGAACTGGTGGATATTGTCTATCTGGATTTTCAGAAGGCTTTTGACACAGTCCTTCACCAAAGGCGGCTGAGAAATTTGTACAGTCAGGGGATAAGAGGTGAGGTTCTCTTATGGATTGAGAACTGGTTGAGATCCAGGAAACAAAGAGTAGGTGTCAATGGGAAATTTTCACAATGGAGAGAGGTGAAAAGCGGTGTGCCCCAGGGATCTGTCCTGGGACCGGTGCTTTTCAATCTGTTCATAAATGACCTGCAGACAGGGATAAGCAGTGAGGTGGCCAAGTTTGTGGATGACACGAAATGTTTCCATGTGGTAAAAACCAGAGAAGATTGTGAAGAGCTCAAGAAGGATCTCTCCAAACTGGGAGAATGGGCTGCCAAATGGAAAATGCATTTCAATGTAGCAAAATGTAAAATAATGCATAATGCCATTATAAAAAATGATAGTAAGGCCACACCTGGAGTATTGTGTACAATTCTGGTCACCGCATCTCAAAAAAGACATAGTGGAACTGGAAAAGGTGCAGAAGAGAGCAACTAAAATGATTACTGGGCTGGGGCACCTCCCTTATGAGCAAAGGCTAAAGCATTTGGGATTCTTTAGTCTGGAAAAAAAATGCCTGAGGAGGGATATGACTGAAATGTACAAAATAATGCAGGGCATGAGTAAAGTGGATAGAGGGACACTCTTCTCCCTCTCACAAAATACCAGAACTAGGGGACATGCACTCAAATTGAGGGCTGGGAGAGTAAGAACAGACAAAAGAAAATATTTTTTCACCCAGCATGTTGTTAGTCTGTGGAACTCCCTGCCACAGGAGGTGGTGATGGCATCTGAACTGGATGCCTTCAAAAGGGGATTGGACAGATTCCTGGAGGAAAAGTGCATCACAGGTTACAAACCATGATAGAGATATATCATCTCCAGACTTTAAACCGGGGTACTTCAAGGACCAGATGCAGGGGAGTGGTATCAGGAGACAGAGATCTATTCTCGTGTGCTCCCAGATGCATCTGGTGGGGCCACTGTGAGATACAGGAAGCTGGACTAGATGGGCCTTTGGCCGGATCCAGCATGGGTCTTCTTATTATGTTCTTATGAGAGATCAAAACGTTTCAATGCTCATCCAAACAGCTTCGTCAGTCTGATGAAAGGTACTTGTGAGTCCTCCATTTTATAGTTCATTATGACTGAATGTTACCCTGGTCTGAAATAGGCTCATCACATGAGCAATAGCCTGAATAGGCTCGTTTGGTGGACAATAGGCTCATTAGGTGGACAATGGCCTAAGGTGTGTGAAAGTCCCACTTTTAACCTTCCCTACACCCATTAAGTATGTGTTGTTAGCTATGGCCTTGGTGGTTGAAGTGTGAAGTATTTTGATTTGTCTGGGGATTGTTAAAATCACTGCCTATGCAGCAGATAGACTGTGCCTGAGCCCCCTACCTCTGTTGAGAGAACAGAAGGAACAATTATAAAAAATAATTTTTGCTCCTTTCCCCCCTCTCAGTATAATGTTTGCATGTCCTTTCCTTGTACCCCCAATGTATACTGTGCTTGAAAATGGTATCCTTATAATTTCAGATATTGAAGCAAATACCATTTTAGACCAATATTGTTTTCTTTCCGTCTTCTCACGAAACCCCCAAGGGTGATGGGGAAAGATTATATATAGATAAATGCCTCTATAAATGTGCATACAGTCAAGTCTTTGATAGAAGCGTTCTATTCCATAGGCCATCATTTCCCTCCCTCCCCAACCCACAACTCTCTGGAGGGACACTGATCATTCCAGCCTGTGTTTCAAGGAGATTGGCCCATTTCTGCATCAACTGAGTATTTTATAAACACAGCCAAACAGCTCATTCTTTATCATATTGCTGATTTCCCCCCAGCTATGGGATATTTTTAATGCTAGCTTTGGCCAGCTTGTTTTGATATCACTCATACACTGTGGGCAGTCTAATCAAGACGCTTGATCACTTCCATGATTCTAGTAGCTCCCACTGTGCTCAAAGTTGCAATTTATTAGTTTGAACACAAATGTGAACTTGAAAGTAGGAGCAAAAGTTTATATCCATGTAGATGGACACATGCACATCACCCATCAGAACATAATGAGATGACCTCAGAGGCAAGAATGAATGAACCCCATAGGCAAGCAGCTGCAATTCATTAACACACCTTCAGAGATGTGATTGTGGAACTCTGTAGGCTTTGGTTGACTTAACTATCCGGGGTATCCTCCCCAGCCCCCATATCTGAACCTGGGGATGTCTTTTTCTGGGTTATGATCTTTGGGCCTTGGGGATGTTTCTTTGGTTGCGTACCTGCAGTATAGCCCCCTTTAATTGTTTTTGCTATGGTCAGTTACACCACAAGTTTTCAGAGGATTAAGAGATACATTAGCGTGAGAGTAATTCACCAATTCTCTGCTAGAGCAGGCAATCCTTGCTAAGAGTGGTGTCACTTCAGATCTCGCCGGTAGCAGCACTGAGCGTCGTTGGAGAGTTCAATCTAGAGCACAAATTCACAGCAAGATTTAAAGATTTGCTTATGCAACCCATACTGGGAGATATAATCAGGACGTGGACACTATTAAACATCTCCACTGGCTGCCAGTCAGCTATCAGGGACAATTCAAGGTGCTGACCTTGACCTACAAAGCAGTATATGACCTGGGTCCTAGCTACCTCAAAGATAGGATCTCACAGTATGAGCTGAGTTAAGGTCATCAGGAGAGGCCCTTATCTCCATCCCACCACCCTCACAGGTACATCTTGTGGGAACCCATGAAAGGGTCTTCGCGATTGCTGTGCCCAGACTCTGGAACTCCCTCCCACTAGAAGCCAGGACTGCCTCATCTCTGTTGTCCTTCTGGAAACAGGCAAAGATCTTTCTCTTCAGGCAAGCTTTCCCTGAATGATGGACTACAATGTGTATTTTATATGAATCCATGGGTTCACATAGACTTTGTGTTTATGACTACTTATAACTGTGTTGCTTTAATGTAATGTTGTCTACTAATGCTGTAAGATGTCCTTCAATTCCTTTTTCTCAAATACTTGAACATCTCTTAATTGTACTGGACTGTGTATTATCCTTCATTACTGTGAGCCGCCTTGGGTCCTTTTCCAAGGAGAAAGGTGGGGTAAAAATACTCTAAAATAAATAGATAATAAAATTAAAAGACAGCGCATTTTAAAAGCTTTGATTAAGCTTGTAATTTCGGTGCAGATCACATAAAAACTATAGAAGCACGGTATCTGAAAAGGTAAAAGAGTCCGCCTTTTTGAAACGCCAAATATGTGTCTTGGGCTTGCATACTTGTGGGTAAGTATGCAAGAAAAGGCACTAGCCCCTCATTTTTTTTAATATCCACACCTGTGTAGATCTCATTTATCCCATTAACTGTTGGAACTGGGAATTAATTGGATTGCTTCTGCATATGCAGAACCACGAACATGGCTATAACATAAATGTGCATAAGCAAAAGTACCCTTCCAGAAGGAACCATTTATATTTTCCAAATATACTGTATATACTCGAATATAAGTACTAGTTTTTCAGCCCTAATTCTGGTCTGAAAAAAAAGGGGCCTTGACTTATATTCAAGTCAATACTTTTAGCCACCGAGGCAAGTGCTTGCCTCGGTGGCTAAAAGTCATTTTAAACATCACACACCGCTCCCCCAGCTCACAAAGGAGGAGCTGCCAGGCCCTGCTGCATTTCCCACCCTAGACTTATACTCAAGTTAATAAGTTTCCCCAGTTGGGGGGGGGTTAAATTAGGGGCCTCGACTTATATTCAGCTTGACTTTTACTCAAGTATACACGGTAACTGTTTTTCCATGTCAATAAACTCTTATTTTCCTCACCTTCCAGATGATGCAAGACTTGTTTCAGTTAGAACAAGGAAGAAGAAAGACCAGTTCAGTGACTCTGCAAGCTCTCTTTTCCCTTCTTGCAGGCATGATTTATCTTGTTTCTGAGGGGTTTGGAAAGCCAAGAGGAGAATGTAATGCTAAAGCTGGGCAGAAAGGTAGGCATTAGTATACTAACTAACTAACTAACTAACTAACTAACTAACTAACTAACTAAATAAATAAATAAATAAATAAATAAATAAATAAATAAAAAGTCAGTCAGTCTCATATAGTCTCAGTTCTATCATATGCCATGGAATTGTAGACTACTACAATAAAGTCAGGAATGCTGAAACAGATATTTGTCACAAAGTTCTTGAATCAACAAGGTGACCAAGAGCGAGTACTAAAGGAAATAAAGAAATCCTAAAAATCATGAAATGCAGAAACCTTGAATGTTTAAGCCACATAATGTGAAATGAATGATACCAGTTGTTACAGCTGATCATGAATGTCAACACAATGGGAGAAGATTTGCACAGAGGAGAAGAAATTTTTAGTTTGAGTGCAAGATGTTATGACACCCACTACCACGACGAGAAAAACAATGAGAACTCCTATTTACCTGAAAAGGAATGTGCTTCTCCCATTGGACTAAGTGTGACATTCTATGCACACTAGTGAAGAAATAAACTTGTTTCGTTCAGTGGCACTGGTAACTGATTATGGAACAAAAAAGTTCATCATCATAAGAACATTTAATTAATTTCCATTGTCCCATTGAAATAAAGTAGATTTTAATGAAAGAGGTAATAGTGTGCCGTGATATTTTTCACAGTAACTATAGCTAGAATTGATACCTGTGTTCACATTAAATGAAATTAAAATTGAAGAATAAATGTTTTCTAATGTGTAGATATCATCATTATTATTATTTGACTTATTTATTGTGGGGGGAAAGCTCAGAATGAAAAGCAATGCTTTCGTTCTCTTTGCAGGAAATTATTTTAAGAATCATCTCCTCCCCTAGAGAGAAGATCCTTGAAACATCAATTTACATTTCTTCTTATTACAAAACCCTGATCCTTGAAATATCCTTGTTTTCAATGCCAGATCTTTTGCGTCCATTTGCCTTCTTAAAGAGAGAAGAGGAGGCAACGCGGTGATTTTTGAGATATAGCAATGTTACGCAAAGTGACAAATGGAGGAAAGAGCCCCAATGAAACATGATACATTGCAGCATTATGCAATGCTGATACGTAAAGAATCTAAAATAAGATTCCTCCCCCCCCCTTTTTTTCCCTTGCTTCCGCTGTACTTGAGCCAGACTCTTTGTTGGTAGATGAAAAATCTGCAGGAATCCTCTGGCCAACTCTGACAACTATAATATTATGCTTTATTCCATTTCACTTATGCCCCGTTACACTGAGTTCTGCGCTGCTGCATATTTTTGTATGCAAATTAATTAGCTTCCCTGCTCTTGTCTATGTTATTACATTAGACTGTGGGGAATCTCCTGGTTCAACACAATAGTAATAATGAGAAAGCAAATTGATAAAATCAAAAGCATCCATATACGACGGCTATCTGATCGCCAAGCTGTCTGCAGTGTAAAATTTATGCAAAGCAAAGCCAAGCCAAAAAAAGGCAACATGAGGAAAATGGGAGCAGTCCTTAGGTAAGCAAGGGACCCCCAGAAATGGCCAATGAGCAGAGCCCCCTAGATCTGTCTATGTATGTTTCATCTGTGAACACACCCAGTCCTTCCTTTGTTTATTTCACAGGCTTCCAGGCCGTGCTGCTCAACCGCTACTAATGTCAAGGGTGGAAGCTGTTGTGTACACTACCGCTTCATTAGCCACCCCCACAAATGCCCACGTAGAATGCTTCTGGAAAAGGGAACACACAATATACAGGTTAACAGTCTCTATTAAACATCTAAAAGCAGCACCGTCTGGGAGGTTATGTGAGGAATTAAACTCCAGGATTGATTTTTATGGGGAATTGTATGTGACAGAAATTTTCCAAGCTATACTAACCACATGAAATTTATCTGTGCAAAACAGGATCCCCTCATTACCCACGAGAAAGTAATCTGTATCTCATCAAGATAAACACCAATACCCCTGTAATAAATCCCCTGTATGGTGGGAGGCGGAGTGTGTGGGGTACACATAGAAACTGATCTTTCCTATGACATATATCTCCTCTTGTGAAGAGGGATAATTCACAAGTGTTGTCGCCACAAGTGAATTATTGTGTCTCTTCTCACAAGTGGAGATAAATGTAATAATAGAGATAAGCAATCATGCTCACATGGTACTATGTGTGTTTCTCAGTGTTACAAAGAGGGAGAGAAAATATATTAAATACAATTAATGCATAAACTACAAGGATTCATGGAAGCATGGCTTCGAGGTGCAGCTTTAGAATATACCTTGAGAAATTCTATTGAGGAAAACAGCTAATGATATTTCCTCATATCATCAGCAAAATGTAATAAAAATAGTATGACAGTCTCTGCACATTTGACACATAGCTGCCATATCTCACGGTTCTTCGAGGACTGCAAATGTGTGCTTCCAACTCAGAGCTGGGAAGTGAGTGAGATGAATGCCCTTCTGTGTGGCAATGTTGTACACAGTGTCTCAAGAATGGTGAAGTTTGAACAAGTGTCAGAAGATGGAATGGGTAAACAGTTTTACTCTCCCTACACCAAACCAATGGGAGAAATTAAAAACTGTGCTGGACAGTCTGAACAGAAAAGCATCTAAAAATCTTTCAAGTGACTGCCAAGAGTTCATTCCAAAAGCAGCAACGTAAAGCCTGTTAAATTGCAGATTGAGCCACGACCAAACTCACCACAAGTTCAGTGAGACGTAATGCCTTATGTTGCTGAGAGGACTGTTCACCATTCCAATATTCTGGCCTAATCCGGAGATCAGAAAGAAGCACTCGCTCCTCACACAGATGCCACATGTTTTCATCTTTGATAGAAGTGCAGTTTCGTGTTGCCTACGTGGGAACAGCAGATCAGCAGGAGATTGAAGCATTTAGGAGAGCAGTAAAGGTGTGGACTTCTTGGGCTAAATCTGTATCTTAGGTTTGTTCAGGTTGTAAGGACAAACCAAGGTTTCTCATCGTCCTTTTAAGAAAAGCATTGTCTGTGCTTGTGGATTCTGCGTTTTTCTTCTTCAAAGAGACCTGAAGAACTCTGCTGCCAGATTTCATTAAAAGTGAAATTTCCTGGCTGAGTTTAGTGTCCAGATGCTCCCTTAAACCATTGCTTGTGGGACTGGTGAAGGCTTTCAGTTTCACAGTTCTTTCATCCAGTATATCCATGGCTGGTGTGGCCATGACAGGGTGGTTTAGTGGGTGGAATATCAGATGACAGGAAATCTTGATTCAAATTCCACCTCAGCCATGGAAACTCAATGGAAGGTGGCAAATGGGGTCAGGCCCACGAGAATGGCGCAGGCGCACTCACTTAGGGTGGCCACACACAGGGAGGCGCGGAAATCGCTCATGCGTAACCGCACCTTCTCTGTGGTGGGCCCCACGCTATGGAACCATCTCCCTAGTGAGCTGCGCCTAGCACAGTCCCTGCCCGCCTTTAAAGGGGCTTTGAAAACACACCTGTTCAAAGAGGCATATGGCAACCTTTCTAGTTAATTTTTTTTTAAACTCTCTTTTTGCCGCCTGCACCATCTTTCTCAGAGGGTATTGTCCCTCCTTATTTTATTGGTACTCTTGCCTTTTTTGTTCCTGTTGCTTGTTTTTAACTGTAAACCGCCCAGAGTTCCATTCGGAAGATGGGTGGTATATAAATACAACAAATAAATAAATAATAATAATAACAGCAAAACTGCCTTGAACATCTCATACACCAATAAAACCACTTGTTAAAATTGCTATATGTCAGAACAAAGGATCTTGACAGTGCAAAATAATGAATAGCGTCTATACCCTAAATCAAAGGTTGCAACTGCAAAATAGGTATAAGTATAAGACCTCATCGTATTTTTGAACCAGAATAAGGGAACATTTCTCATAACTATACCTTGCCATTGGAGGTTTCAAATAGTTTAGATTTACCTGTGATTTTGACATTTCTTTGTGCTATCAAGAATATAGGGTGGTTCACAAATATTAGACAAGAACAAATATAACACTCAGTCCAAACAAATATATTATATGGAGTCACAGCCCATTTATTCCAGAAAAATTAACCCCATTATATACTCTTCAGCTGAACCTTTTAAATGTTCCCATCCCAGAATAAGAAACTGAAACATGAACATTTGGTATCTCTGTTGTTTTCCCATAGGAAATTACATAATTTACAAGCCTGGGTATAATTAAAGAACAAGAATTTGTTTTAATAAGATTGTGTGGCTGGTCCTAAATCTCCCCACAGAGGAAAACGAATTTAAATAATCAATATTGCCTTAATACAATTGTAACTCAAGTTCCTGAAGATTTTTGTCCCTGTTGGTACAATGCTTTGAATAAGAATCTCATGTAAAAAAATGGCTATCATTTTAGACACCCACTTGAACCAAGCTCTGCAGGCAGTATTTCCCATTGTCACCTAGCCTAGAAAGTAACCATAAAGAGATGAGAAGGAATGAAGTTCTTCTTCATCTCCTCTTTGGTCTCAACAGACTTTCATTCTTGTTCAGTCTCTTTAGAACAAGGCACACTTCATGACTATTGTCCTTTCACCAACCTCTCCCCTCCCCTCTAGTGTTGGTCCACTTAAAATTAAGGCAATGGAAGAGAATTATTCAAAACTAAAGGGTCTTCTATCCCTATCCCAGCCCCCTTAGCAGTCTTTTTTTAAAAAGTTAACGGGGGGGGGCATACATGCCAATTTCATAGAGATTTTCAAGAGGGAGCTTGGCAAGATTAAGATTATTTTAGTTTCATGAGAAGCTCTCCAAACCCTATTGGCTGTATTACTAGGGTCCAGACTGAACTGGGAAATATGAAATAGTATCTGTCGCAGGGACATTTTGAACCTGAAAACAAAGGTTCCTCAGAGTTTTGCATTGCTGGAAGTAGCAAGTCATGTTTGGAAGGCTACAGAATTTTATCCCCACTTGGTTGCACAAACTCTCTCCCTGCACAGGTTTTGTACATCCAGTTTTAAAATTAAGGAAAAGAGGAAGGCCAGCATGGGACCGCGTGGCTTGCTGTGCTTCTTCCAATCCCAATAATCCACAGCTGTTGTTTTCCAGTTTTTTTTTGCAGAAGATAGAGTAATACTTGGAGGTGGTGGTGAAGGTGGTGGTTGGTGGAATCTGGAACACAGAAACTGCGTATACCAGATCAGAAGGTACAGTATGGTTCTTTTCCTCTTCTTCCATGTGTAGTCTCTTAAAAAATATTATTCATTTTTCCTGCACCACTGGGAGAGGCCGATAGCCATGCCAAAGCTGCTGCAGTTTCTGCCTCTTTTTGGGTTGCTACTGAGGGAGCCAGAGGTGAGAGGGGAATACATATCTGTACCCAGTCTTAATCTCATGCAGGTGCAAGCACTTTCTGCCAGGACCCCCTGGGAAGTTCTTGACCAGCAATCTTCTTCTTCATTGGCACAGGTCTGCAGCTTCTTGTGGTCCCTCAGAGAAGAGGTTGCCAACCCACAGGCCGCGGTCTCTTACAAACCAGGCTATGGCAGAAAGGTTTCTTTTAAGGAATGTGCCTGAGCAAGCAAGCCCCCCGCTTTGCACCCATCATGGCATAGACCAGTGGTTCCCAAACTTCCTAATGCCACAATCCTTTAATAAAGTTCCTCATGTTGTGGTGACCCCTTGCCCATCTAGGAAGACGCCACAAGTCCCCTTTGGCAGGCCACTGCTGCAGGTGCCATAGAGAAATTCCCTCTACAGGCACCCTCAGCCAATCGCAGCCTCCGGTGCCATTGACTGACATCCCATCCAACCTATCAAACTGCAATTCACTCCCCCGCCCCTTCCTCCCCTCATCCTCCAGACCAAGCTGTTTGTGTCTTTTTCTTCACTGGCTCATGGCAACCCATGTGAAATGGTTATTCGACCCACAAAGGGGTCCTGACCCCCAGGTTGGGACCCACTGACCTAGATGGTTGAGACAGAATCTTGTGCCCAGGGGAGACCTTTTGCATACATGCATGCACTTATTTATTTATTTATTATTTATTATTTACACTTGTATACCGCCCCATTCCCACAATGGGGACTCTGGGCGGTTTACAGCATCACAATTAAAACAACACAAGAGAATCAAATAAGAACAGCAATCCCAAAGCTACAATGAACAAAAATAGTTAGGCGGGGTTATAAAATCCAAAAATATATATAAACGAAGAAGAAGAAGAAAAAAAAAAAACCAGAGTGGGACCTTAGACATCGCCGTAGGCTTCTCGAAAGAGGATGGTCTTAAGGTTCCTCTTAAATGCCTGCAGCGATGGAGCCAGCCGTAAATCACTGGGAAGTTTGTTCCAGATGGATGGGGCCACTACCGAGAAAGCCCGCCCACGAGTACTAGCCTTACGGGCATCCCTCGGAGTGACCGTCCGCAGTGATAAGGCCACCGAGGCTCGGGAGGGTCGGGCCGGATTTAATTGTCGGGAGAGACGCTCCGCCAAATAAGCCGGGGCCAAGCCATGGAGGGTTTTGTAAGCCAAAACCAACACCTTGAACCTTATTCGGGAGGCAACGGGTAACCAGTGTAGGCGAGCCAGGATGGGGGTGGCGCGGTCATAACGACGCGCACCAACCACCAGCCTGGCCGCCGTATTCTGGACCCACTGCAGTCGCCGAACAAGGTTCAAGGGAAGCCCCATGTAGAGAGCGTTGCAGTAATCCAGCCTCGACATGACCAGTGCCTGTACCACAGTCCTCAAGGAGCCCTCATCGAGGTACGGGCGAATCTGGGCGATAAGCCTAAGATGGTAAAAGGCCGACCTGACCACGGCTGACACCTGAGGTTCCAGGGTCAGATCCGGGTCAAGGACGACGCCCAGATTCCTCACTCTTTGCGCCAGCTGGAGGGCGGACCCATCCAGACTGGGAAGAGGGCCACAGTACCCCTCCGACGAGCCCCCGAAGAACATAACCTCGGTCTTGCCTGGGTTGAGTCTGAGCCTGTGGGACCTGGTCCAGTCCAGTACCGCAGCCAAGCAGCGATCAAGGGTTCCGACGGCCTCCACTGCACAGGTGGAAAAGGAGAGATAGAGCTGCGTGTCATCAGCGTACTGATGGCAGCAGACTCCATAACTCCGGATGATCTCAGCCAGCGGCTTCATATAGATGTTAAAGAGCATTGGGGAGAGCGACGACCCTGAGGCACCCCACAAGAGAGTGTCCAGGGAGCCGACAACTCACCACCCAAGCTCACTCGCTGGGTGCGACCCCCAAGGAAGGACCGGAGCCAGGCAAAAGCCTGGCCTCCAATCCCAACCTCTGAGAGCCGCTCCAGCAGGATACCGTGGTCGACGGTATCAAAAGCCGCTGACAGGTCGAGAAGGACCAGCAGGGTAGAGCAACCCCTGTCAGCCCTCCTCAACAGATCATCATGCAGCGCGACCAGGGCCGTTTCGGTCCCATGACGCGGCCTGAACCCGGACTGGAAAGGATCCAGGACATGGTTCTCCTCCAGGAACGACTGGAGACGCAGGGCGGCGACTCGCTCGATCACCTTGCCCAAAAAGGGAACATTGGCTATGGGGCGATAGTTGGACAGATCGTCCACTGCCAAGCCGGGTCTTTTAATAATGGGCTTCACCACCGTCTCCTTCAAAAGACTGGGAAAAATCCCGTCCTTGAAGGAGGTTGAGGCAATCAGTGAAGCCCATTTCGGCATGCTCCCCCCTGCGCTCTTAATCAACCAGGAAGGGCAAGGGTCGAACGGAGAAGCCGCAGGCCTGCAATGTCCCAGTGCCCTGGAGGCATCCACCGGTGTAACAGGCCCAAACTCAACAAACCCAGGCGACCGAGGCGGCCCGACACTGGCCATGACAGGGGCCGGATCAGGGCAACCGGCATCCAACTCGGAACGGATGGCCTCTATCTTAGATTTAAAGTAGGCTGCGAATGACTCACTAGTGAAATCACTAGGAGGAGGCCCAGGCGGAGCGGGATTGGTGAGGTCTCGGACCACACGGAAAAGTTCCGCTTGACGATTCGAGGCCTCACCAATTCTCAGGGCGGCAAAAGATCTCCTAGCCGCCCTTATCGCGCGAGAATAGCGACCGTTCAACGCCTTAACCGCAGCCCAATTCTGAACCGTCCGAGCGTTCCGCCATCTGCTCTCTAGCCTTCTAGAGAGCAGATGGCGTAGCTCCTCGGTAAACCAAGGGGACGAGCAGGCTCGGCATCGGATCAGGCGCTTGGGGGCGATCCGGTCGACAGCCCCAGCCACCTCCTCAAACCAACGTTGGGCTAGGGAGTCGGCCGGATCATCATCCAAACCGTCTGGTACATCCCCGAGGGCCTCCGAAAACCGCGCAGGGTCCAGGAGCCCCCGGGGGCGGGCCCAGATGGACGGGCCCAGCTCCCCGCGGGGCGGGGTGGCTACCGCAAGAGAGAAAGTCAGTAGATAGTGATCCGACCATGACACGGGCCGGGCCAGCAATCTCCCGACCCCCAGATCAAAACCCCGCGATGAGGAGGCATGAGGCTGTCGACCCTATATTTATACATTGCATATCTATCTATCTATCTATCTATCTATCTATCTATCTATCTATCTATCTATCTATCTATCTATCTATCTATCTATACCTAATTTTACTGATTGATTTGAAGAGCGTAATCATATTTTGTATTAATGCTGCTTTGCCATATCCAGAGCAGCCTTTTAGAAAGCAAATAATGAGACATATTCCCTCTACAGTCAGAATGGAGCAGAAAAAAATTATCCTATCCCATTTAGCTGTATCTGAATCCTATCTTCAAACTGTTTCTCATCCATTGCCAGTGATTCTCTGTTCCTCTAATTGAAAGCCCCCTCCACAAAGGAATGATAATATGGTAAAAGAGCTCCCAGAGGCTCAGTGCCAGACCATGTGACTAGCAAACAGAAGGTCTTGGGTTCATTTCCTGTACAGTATCTGCAGATAGCTTTTCAAAGACTCCAGCCTAGGACCCTGGACAGCTACTGTCAGTTTCGTGTAAATGGCACTTCATGAGATGGTTATGTTAGCTGACATTCTCAATGCCTTCAGAGGGGAATGTCTAACCGTGCCGCCTCCATTGTCACTTTCGTCATGTGACCATCAAGAAGATCCTGCTCCCATATGGCTTCTACATGTGAGACACAACCCAGAGTTTCCTCACAAGCATCCCCTCTCCACTGCAGAGCCGGCACTGAAACTGAGCAAAATTTTGATAGAAGGAGAAAGTACATAAACTCAGAATATGGGTTTATGTAAAGCATATAAAAACAGGGCTAGTGTGCAAAAAGTGCCTGAAGAAGGCTACTAGCTCTCCCCCTTGGAATGTTTGGCATGAGCATCCTCTCATCATCTTCCTTTTTACCTGTGCCAAGTGGATGGATCTGAGGTATGTTGCAGGTAAAGGGAGACAACTGGACTGAACTTTAAGATTCCCTGTTTAAGATTACACAAAAGAGAGTCCTGGTTTTTGCCCCCACCCATTGCTACTTCCCATATTATTACTGAAAGTTTCTTTCATGGGTCCTCAGTTGTTTGTTCCACAATCATCTTTCAGATATCAGAGGTTTCTGTTAAGCAGAGAGGGAGAGAGAGAGAGAGAGAGGTCAGTAAACTATTATATATGCTTGTTGTTTAAAACATCTTCCAGTGTGATGCATCCTCAGGCTTGTAATTTTCTTTCCCTTTAACAGCTCCTGGGTCCTTCCATTGAGCTGCACATCTTGTTCATGGAAGTTATCCTTACCACACTGAAATGGCCCTAATGCATCCTCGTATTAATAATAATCGTGTGTGTGTGTGTGTGTGTGTGTTGTGTCATTACAGTCGTGACCAACTCTTCGTGACCCCATGTCCGTGGAGTTTTGTTGGCAGGAGTACTGGAGTGGCTTGCCATTTGCTACTCCAGGCACCTACAGCACCTGGTATTCCCTGGTGGTTACCCATCTAAGTACTAGCCAGGCCCAACCCTGCTTAGCTTCCAAAATCAGGCGATATCGGGTGTGCTCAGGGCATCTAGGCAGCGAAGTCAAGTCAATTCAGACCCTTTTGAAACTTCTAAAGGTAGAGAATACTCAGAAGTGGCTTTCTATTACCTTCTTCTGGGGCTGCCCTGGGGCTGTGCAGCTTGCCAAAGGCTATATGGGTGACTCTTCTTCCAGGAGAACTGAATTTCCAAACCCTGTTTCCACAGCCAGATACTTAAGTGACTGATGTATCCAGCCGGCTCTTCCCACATAACAACATAATTATTAAGCACAATGCTCCCTAAAAATTGTACATCCTTGGGGATAAAATTAAGAAAGAAACCCAATTTCAACAGAAAAACCTTCAGAGATGTTATTTTCAAGAATTGCTCTCTTGATCCTATGATAGAAATTTGCGATACATAAAGGAAACTACAGCCTTACATTTGTAAGAACTAAGTAGGACTGTTAATGATAGAAGAGCTTGGAGGTTATTCGTTCATTCATTCATTCATTCATTCGTTTGTTCGTTTGTTCGTTCATAGGGTTGACATAAGTGAAAGATGACTTGATAAAATACCACCACCACCACCACAACAACAACAAAATTGGTAGATGGACCTATTCATACCCTGTGAGGGACATGCCCAGTGTGGATGCTGTGTGTAGGTTTTGTGCGATGAATACTGGTTTAGAAAGAAAATTGTGAGGCCAAATAAAATAAAAATAAATTGCCACCTACTTTATGTTATGAATTTCTATAGAAAATGCTATAAGAACATGACTTAAATGCCCAGGAAATAAATCCCCTAAAAATAAGTTTCAGAATGGAAATGCTGACAGACATTTAATGATATCAGAAGTAGCTGGCACTGCAGTAATAAAAAGACTTGGAGGAGGAAAAAAGTATGCTTTACAAAAAGCATGTGGATTTAAGGGTAAAGCTATGTGTGGAATCAATGTAAAGATGAATAATAATGTTCCTCAGTTATTATGATGCATTCGTGTCAGTTACAAAGAACCCAGAAGCTAAGGTTTTTTTAGATAGATAGAAAAGATTTTCAAAAAGAAATACGTAGGACAGTGAATGTGAAGCACTTTTAAGTTCATTTATTTCAGCAGGAGAAATGTAACATTAAGGCTGTAATGTTAAAACAATTAATCAATTCAAACCCTTTGGATCAACTGGAAAAGGCCCACAATTAATCAGGCAGATCTTTGCAGGGTGGGGTTGGGGGGTTGGGTGGATATATATTAATACAGTACTTTTAAAAACCTGCAGAGGGCAAGCATTTATATTCCTGCTTCCCTATATATGTTCTGCTTTTTTTTAACATGATATTTTGCTTTGAAATCAACGGGCAGCAAAACCATAAAAGCAAAACAAAAAAACAAACATCAAATACCACAAATTCACCAATGCAGGGGGGAAGAATGAAAGAGCTGCAAGACGACTGGAGAAAATGGACAAACAGAATCTTAATAACTATTGTACTGTAAGATTTTGGGCGTGTACATTATATTGCCAGATCATTTGACTGGAATTTTGAACTAAAATCTGATTCTCTCTCTCTCTCTCTCTCTCTCTCTCTCTCTCTCTCTCTCTCTCTCTCTCTCTCTCTCTCTCTGCATGGGTGGTACAGGCACTTTTTAAAAAACTGGAATCGCATGGGTGCATTTGTTGAGTAAATTTATACAAAATCATGGCTTCTCAAATCCTATCAACCTAATCATTGCTTAGAAAGAGGACAGGTATTTAGGGACTAGCAACTGATGTCTCCTTTTGACACATGAATTGTTTAAACAAAAAGGCCAAAATCTGGTTCTTAGTCCCAATTGGTTGCTATTCAGTTTCTGGGCACCATTCACAATGCTGATTTTAACCTACAACGCCCCAAATGGGTCCAAACTATCTCCAAGACCATATCTCCCAGTATGAGCTGGCTCAGGTGCTAAGGGCATCAGGAGAGGTCTTTCTCTCAGTCCCACTAACTTCACAGGCACTGCTGATAAGAACACAAGAGAGGGCCTTCTCCGTTGCTGCTCCCAGGATTTGGAACTCCCTCCTGTTGTAGGCCAGGGCTGCCCCATCTCTGCTGTCTTTCCAGAAGCAGGCAAAGACCTTCCTTTTAAAGCAGGCATGTCCAAACTTCAGCCCTCCAGATGTTTTGGACGGCAACTCCCACAGTCCTTTGCCATTGGCAATCTGAGCTTAGAATTCTGGGAGTTGTGGTCCAAAACATCAGGAGGGCCAAAGTTTGGGCATGCCTGTTTTAAAGCAAGCTTTCCCTGAATAATGAACTACCTATTATGTGACTTTTAGATGGACTACCATGCATGATTGCATTGAATGATCTCACAATAACACCAGTGTTTTCCATGTTAGTTTCCAGCCTTCATCATGGAGTTCTTTGTAGCTTTAATGTTACCTTTTAATGTTCTAAGATGCCTCTTCTAATTCCCTTTTCTTCACTTGAATATGTCTTAAATGTTCTGGGCTATATATTGTCCCTCATTATTGTAAGCCACCTTGGGCCCTTTTCCAAGGAGAAAGGTAGGGTAAAAATTTTCAAAATAAATAAATAATAAATTATTGCTTTTGCTTCCAAACAAATTTAACAAAGAAGAAACCAATTGTTAACTAACTAACATTTCATAAGTAGGTTTACAAAGTTGGCGTATATTGAATCCTTTGAAGGAAACGGATGGAGCTTTAAAGTATTTAATAGTTCCCATATTTCACATAAATGATTTCCAATGTCCCTGTGTATTGTATTGCTTACTTCAACTTTCATCTTTCTGATTGTTAAGTGAAACCCTGAACACCCCCAAAACTCCAAGAGTTTTTTTAATCTGTGGTTTCCATCCTAGAAGAAAGTACTGGATTCACACTGAAGATTGTACAGACATACATGTAAATTACTGCCTAAGATACAGACTCCGAGGCATCTGTACCTTAAGTTTCAGCTTAACAACCGAGAATTATTTTAAAAATTGCTTTAATCAAGAGCAGCTCTAGGTACATTAATTTCAGCTAATAAGATCAAACACTAAAAGCCAATAGAGTGCAGCACATTGGAGAACCTGACTATGCAGCCAGAGCCAGGAGTTCAAATCTCCCATGGTGCCTTCTGGGAGAGGGGACAGGTGAGATCACCTCCAGCATCAAGAGCTAATGGGGTGACATGACCTTGAGCAAGCGGCGTGATCCCAGACCCAGAAGGAGCTGGTAAACTTATTATGTGGTCTTTACACCAAGAAAAGCCTTGGAGAGGCTTCTTAAGTCAAGAGTGACTTGATAGTACATAATTAACTATTGAGGTGAAACCCTAAAACCATTATAATAAGCAAGTCAACATACACAAAAGTGGCTGCTTTGTAACAAGTTATTTCCCTCATTAGCCAATGGGAAGAGACGTTGTCACATTTGTCTCAACCTTCGTGCTAATTCTGAATTGTGTAGAAACTTCACATTTTTGTCCTTTACACCATTTAACAGCAATATATATAATGTGACCACCAATTTTTACATGTCCAACAGCAAATACCACATGAAGGTATCCCACAGCCAGGCATTTTCATAGGCCTTCCTCTGACTAATAATGAATCAGATTCCTCTCAAATAATTCCACTTCATATCCCTTTCATGTCTATTCAGCTCATGAACCATTTCTGTAGACATTCTGTAGGGAATGGATGCAAAATGGGAGGAGGGGGATATGTGTATGTGTTTTCTTCCTTTCTGCCTATAAAACCCAACCCATACTGTCAAGGTGACAATCCAAAATGATAATCAAAGCCACTTTTTACATTCCTTCTTGTAAATGCCAGAGGCAAGTTTTAAAGGAGATGCTAACAAATCCCAAGGACTATCACATATTAAATATTTGATAAACAACCAACTATGTATACAAGAGACATCAAACTTGGGTTGCATATTTCTCAAAAAATTTTATACCAGACTAAAACAGCAGTTTCATCATCCAGATATGGAAGATGCAAATCCTATAAGATTAAGATCTATTTACATTTTAGAAATTTGTTTTGCTGAATGGAAGGATAATAAACAGGAAATTAACCAGGACATCACCCTGCATTACTGAAAACCTTCACAGGCATAATATATGAATTTAAACTCCTAAACGAGATTTGTTTCTGCTGATGGGCTCAGTGTCACATATATTAACCCAGTCCTAATATCCCCTAGTTCACCTGTCAAGGCAATGGCACTGAATCCTGGATGTGCTGATCACCTTTCCATCACTCATTTCCATAGTTCTGTTTTTTAAAAGCATCTTTTATGCCATCCCACTGGAGCCACTGCCTCTGGAACCCTCAAGTGTCCATTCCAACAGAACTCTGCATTCTTCTGGATGCTCTGAAAACAAATGACAAAAAAGGTTATTTTCTGCTTGTCTAGTAAGGGGAATATTATGACTCATCTGACATGCCACAATATATACAATTTCATGTATGTGCCATGGTAAACAATTTCAGTCAAATTGTGAACAGTTTCAATCAGTAGACAGTCAATTTACATACCCCCCCCCAAAAAAAATCCAGACCTTAAAAGTACAGAAACATTATCCAAAACCAACAAATCAAATTTCCCCCAAGAAGTAATACAGATCCTTCTGAAATTTCAAGGTGAAGTCCCTTCCACTTGTCTCATGTTCCACCCTGTCCTGAGGACACCCACCCTTTTTGCCAGATGATTATTTATCAGCATTTTAGTTTGAGAGTAAAAATGAATACAAGTGATTTGTCATATTCACCATTAGCTGAAAAGAACAAGGTTGGGTTTTTTTTTTTTTTGTAATTATTGAAGTTGGGTTCAACATAGGAAGGAAAAAGTTACTCCAATTGCCATATAGAATTATTTAATATGATCATCCAAGGTCAATTGGCATTGAGGGAAATACAGCAAACAGCTACATCCTCCAAAGTGGGAAATAGATCAGTTTCATTAAGACAATTGAAAGTGAGTCAGATCCCATCACACCAATGATTCCCTGATATAACTGGAATGACTCTTTAGCATCTTCTCAATCAGCTCCCAGAAATTCCTTTCTTGCTTTTCTAAGTTTCCCAATCAAAGGGAAAGTTGGCGGTGAGAGACTGCATTCTTGAATTGATAGAGCATACACGCCTCTTTCTGCCCAAAGAGGGGCACACAAGGATGTCTGAAATAAGGGCACACAAGATTCTGCCACCTCTTCCACATAGTCTGAATGAGTCTAATGCTGCTTTCACATGGACAGGGAGGGAAGGCATGAAACAGTCAAAGTTCACCCAGAGAAGATCCACTGTGGGAAATATGCAAAGCTGAGTAGCAACGTCTTATTCAACATGTTATGGAAGATAAAGTTGTTAGCTAATGGATCCATCAGAGTCTTAGAGTCTGTTTTAGAAGCCTTGGACTTGATGGCTAACATACACAGCCCATTGTCACAGGGATTCAGAATCTCATTTTCTTAACCAACTTTTATACAGTCTTTAACTTGACCATCATCACTAGACTTCTGGAAGCAACTGGAACATTATACTGATTAAAACTGGAAGAGATGAATATGGATTGTGCTGCAATCTGGTCACGCTCTGTTAAGTATCTCCTTTCATAGTCACTGGAGCCTATGACCTTATTGAGCATGGGGTACTAGCTAGGTAGATCCAAGATCTTCCCTTCTCTTAGACATACTGACAGGACAGACTTTTAAAATTATGATCATTTATTTAATTATGTTGATCATCACCATCACTTACAGAAGTGGTTCCTAACCTTGGAAAACCCAGGTGATTTTTGGACTGCAACTCCTAAAACCCTTCTCCAGGAGTTCCTTTTAGTCCCACAAAAGGGTTCAAATATGCAAAGTGGCTTTTTTGGACTAAAACTGCCAAAAGTTCCAACTAACATGGCCAGTGGCCATCTTCGGTAGAGGCACTGCAACTTGTAGTCTGAAAAAGAACCTTTTCCAAGCTTTCAGATGTTGTCTAGGCTGCTCATACAAAGACAAGCTACATGTTCATCCGATTACTTTTTCTTTTCTTTTCTGTGATCTACAGTACATGATCCCATCAGCCCCCCCATCCCATCCCCACCCCATGGCCAAAATGCTATACTACAAAATAGTGACTATGCAAGTTAGCACTGAGTGAAGATTTATTTCCCTTGAACTCACCTCCACTGAATATCACAGAGAGCAATGCAACAGACCAGTCAGCAATCAAAGCCTGAGATTCACCATATTGGTGAAAACAATAAGCTATTTTTTTTTTACTATATCAATGGAGCCATGGCCCCATGAATGCAAATGAGCATAATGCTAATCTAGTGATCTGAGAAATACACATTTCCTTTGGAAGTCAGTGCAGTGCTATCTATTAGTTTTGGAAATAGTAAAGTGAGCTGCCTGCACATGGCTTTTTGGTATGTTTAATCTGTTACATGGCCACTATAACAGATTTTAGCAGTCTAACACAGTAGTCCATACCTTTCCTTTACTGATGACTCTCTCATGAAATGTCTTTGTAAATAGCATTCTTGGATGGCAATACAGGAATACAGAAGTGATTAAATATTCCTGTCCATACCCATGAGCAGGCATTTTTGAATTCAATGTGGCTGTTGCTCATGAGAGCTGATTTAAGGTAAACTGTGAATGCAGATGAGTCCTCCTCCATCAACCCCCTTTCAGCTAATGTAATCTGGACCCTATCTAGTGTCTCTGGTTTAAAATTATCACTCGATGTAGTGCACACGTATTGAATTTTGCACTCCTAATCCCTTCAAACTGATTCGACGACCCTCCCCCAGACCTATTGTTTTGAAGCATACTTTTCTATGTAAAGCAGGGGTGCCCAAACTTTTTGTAAGGAGGGCCAGATTTGGTGGCTGAGAATGTGTCAGGGGCCGGTTGCTCCCCAACCCTGCCACCCCACTACAAGCCCCACCCACTGAACCATAAACCCCACACCCTTACCTCTTGCAACCCCATCCGCAGGAAGGAAGGAAGGGACCAAGAGAGGGAGGGAGGGAGGCGGAAAGCACAAGAGGAAGGAAGGAAGGTGGGGAACAAGGAAGGGAGGAGGGAGGAATGAAGGAAGGTGGGGACCAAAGAAAGCACAGGGGGGACATGGCCACAGGTTGCCCCTTGAAAGAGGTGATCTGTGTGACCTTGCACCCCCCCAAGCTCCCCAGAAGTGGCAACAGCTCACCCGCCAGCCCACCCCAAATCTCCTTGGTGGTGGCAGAGGCCCACTGGCCTGCCCACCCCCACACATTCCCCTGCAGTGCCGGTGGCAGCAGACCGCCCAGCCGCCCAGCCGCCCAAGCTTCCCAGTGGTGTCAGTGCTGGCAGAATTTTTTTTAAAAAATGGGGCGAAGGAGAGGGAGGGAGGGGCGGGCCAGCCAGCCGTGGGCCACTCAGAATGGCCGGGCTGGACTTTGGGCAGGCCTCATGTAAAGGGATGAACCTTGGAAAGAAATATATGACTTTTGATGCCATGCATTACAAAGATGACTTAACAGCTCATGCATTGGTACCTTGTATAAAGGAATCAATTCGTTCCAAATGAAATTATGTTAAGCAAATTTTCCTTTATACACATTTTCCATAGGAATGCATTGAAAACAGAGCAACCATTTTTAAGTTTTATGGATTTGCCCCATAGACAATTTTGTTAAGCAAATTTCCCCTATCTCCGAATTTTTTATGTTCTACAGATTTTGTGTTATACAAACCGTTTGTTTTACAAGGGTCCACTGTACTTTCATTTTTTAGCAACCAATTTGTATGCATTGTTGTTTTAGAAACACTATTAATTAAGAGGTTGGAAACTTGATTTGTATAAGCCATTTAAATTATTGTCATGATTTAAACCATTTCACCCTTGTATGAACCGGCAGCATGAGCCTCTGCTAGTAAGGGACAGCAAGGACCGAGTTCTTTGCACATAGCACCTACTAACCTAAACACAAACTTCTCCCACCAATGTAATGGCATAGATGCTAACTGAAAGAGACCAACATTGTAAGGAATAACAATAATAGTACTTAAAAGTAATTATTAAAAATAGTACTTAAAATAGTACTTAAAAGCAATTATTTCAACATTATTTAAGACTAGTATTTTCCCAATGAAGAGCTAGGGATGAGATTGCTTGCTTGCTTAAAGAGTCACAGCAAAATGTAAGAACAGCTGAGGTTTGAATCTGGAACTTAGAGCAGAAAGAGAGGTTAAAGATAACCCCTCGTTGTTTGACAGATTTTTAAAGTGCTGAGTGCATGTAAATGGCACTCCCCTCATCTTCCGGGGTGTGTAAATTAGCTAGAATTGTTTTTGTTGATGATATTGAGAATTCAAGCCTGCAATTATTCTGAAATCCTAGTGCTCAAATTTGAAAAGTTACCTGAATCATATATCTGTAACACTGATGAGCCTCCAGTTCCAATCATGATATTATCAGTGTCCTGCCCTCAGGCTATACATTTTCCCTCTTAACCAACTGTTTCTAAACCCAACATGATCTCACTTTCTTATCTTCCTTTGTGAATTCTCAGTATGTATAGCCACCTGATTTTAAAAATTGTTGTCTATCTATCTATCTATCTATCTATCTATCTATCTATCTATCTATCTATCTATCTATCTATCTATCTATCTATCTATCTATCATAAACAAACAAACAAACAACTTCTTTAACAATATTTATAGGAGATGGTAAAGAAACTCATAACTATGACCACAAAATAGACTGGCCTGCAAGCTCCCTGGGGTCTGATGGTGAGCTTCCCACAGATCTTAGAAGAACCAGAGGATCTGTAAAGGTCTCCATGCATTTCAAGAAACAAGGAGAGATCAGCAAGTACATTATATCTCTGTTACTATTTGGATGCTTCCCTTGTGTATGAACATTTTTGCAGTTTGGCACAGAAATTAAAAGCTAACAATGTGAGCTAGAAGAAGCATAGTGATGAGTGAGTTATTGCAGGCTTTCATGCATTGTACTCTAAAACAGCTACAGCACCAAAATGTATAGATTACGCTGAGAACTACTCTTTCAAGTCAGAAGAGAGAGTGATATAAATTTAACGTGACGCTTACTGAGTGTCAAGAGTACCACGCATCTGATGAAACTGACTACAGCCCACAAAAGCACAGGCCAAGCAAAATATGTTAGTCTTAAAGATGCCACATGATTCTCTTTTTACTGCAACAGACTAATATGATTGTCTGCCCCACCAAAAACAATGACCTACCTTTTTCTAGTATGCCACTGGCCTACTGTGGTTATTTTGCCTTTTAATGCTGCTGTATTAATGCACTCTGTTGCTTTTAGTACCCCCTTGGTCATAGTTATGGTTCAATGCTCTAATAGCTTTTGATGAACAATGGTTTATAGATAATGCAAATAAATATATTTCCCTTTCCATATACAGTATATAAAACATCCCACCCCACCCTCAGCTTCATGGCTACACATAACTGAAACAATACACGAACATTTCTGACAGCTATTTCTTCAAGATCCTAGAAGGTGAGGGGAATTTCCAGTTCAGTATCTACTGCTTCTGACCTGATATTGAAAACTGGCCATGTATGCAAGGGGTGGGCTGAGCCCCTGGAGCCAGGACATGTTGAGCATGCATAGTGATGTCAGGCACATTCTGAATCAAGACCCTTCATGGTTCTTGCTTCTGTTCTAAAGTGGCTGGCTTAAGGACACAGAAAATTGGTCTATGTGATGTGTAGGTCCACCTTCCTGGACGTGTCAGAGCCCTAAGCGGTTCAACTGAAACTTTCGCTCATCTGCAAACCAGTGGGAAAGGCATGGGCTCCAGAGCTCTGCCAGCCACGGAGCTCAGGTCAGCGGCCTTTCCCAGGTTAATCTGGCTTACATTTACAGTGTTTTTGTTTTTATTATATTACTGTATTTTATGTTTATTGTATTGTATTAATTAGTTGCATTTATTTTGCACTGTACTGAATTGTACTCACTAATTGTTGTTAACCCCCCAGAGAGGCTTCACTGCCAGATGGGCAGTATAAAAATTCAATAAATAAATAAATAAATAAATGGTGAGGGCAGTGTCTCCATCACAAGATATAAAGCTACTAGGCTACTAATCAACTTTGTTTGCATAGCACTCCAATCCATTGAAGTACCAGTTGGAAAGCATCATGTAAACCTGGCCAATAACTTCATTTCAGATATAAAATATACCATGACTGATGGTGGAGTTACATGATGCTGACAAGAGGTTATAGGGATGCTTAGCAATAACAGTATTGCTAATTACACTGCTGTAATAAATAACATGATTACTTCCTCTCTAGCATAACATGTCCTTATGGTGCTTTAAACACAGATAACACAACCAAACAAGTTTGATCATGCGGTGATAAGTCAGTTCTGGATGGAGCAAAAACCATAATGCCTCTTTTAGCCCCTGCCACACAGACCTAGAATTTAACGTAGTAGTCTGGGTTGAGCACTTTCTCATTAGCCCAGTGCCATAGATCCCAAAGAAAAACTGCAAAAATCTATTAGAGCATAACACTTTAGGAGAACTGAAAGACTGTGAAACTTTATGCTAGCTTAAAGTTTATGCCAGCTTTTGAATGCTTCAAAACTATTTGGCAGGCTACACAGAAAACAAAGCAAAGAGGGGGTGGATGTGTTATGTTCCAGTCATGCTGTGTTTGATGACAGTCTGAAGATGGTAAGTGGAAAGCAGACATTCAAGCTGGGTACCAACAGACACCACAATGGTTTATAACTTACTCAAAAACTTGCACAGTACTTTGCAATCTTTTCATTGACCTCACAAACTGGCTGTGGTGATATGGCTTCTGCTCCTCCTTGCCCCCAAGGAGTAACCTCTCTCTCTCTCATGTGTGTGTGTGTGTGTGTGTGTGTGTGTGTGTGTGTGTGTGTGTGTGTGTGTGTGTGTGTGTGTGTGTGTGTGTGTGTGTGTGTGTGATCAATCAATCAAAACTTTATTACAGTCAATGACCAGCAACAGGAGATAAGGTATAATAAATAGTAATAAAATAATATAAAAAAACTGCCCAGAAATCCATCCCGACCATCATGAAGCTATACTTTATTAATATCTGAGGAGTTAGTGATGCCAATGAGCCAGAGAGGAGGATCAAAATAGATATATACAAAAGGCATCAGAGTACATATATACATACAGTTCCATGCATATAAGACATTTGTTGATTAATCAAGGGTTGTTGATACCTAACAGGCTATGTATTGCATGTACTTCAATGTATTTTATATTCTGTGTTTTTATTGGTTGATATGGTCATAGGACTAATCAATAAATGTATTTGTTGTTGTTGTTGTATTGTAAGTGATACTTTAAATTAGTTGGTAACGCTGGTCATTGTCCTGCAAATTTTGATCGCTGCATTGTGTGTGTGTGTGTGTGTGTGTGTGTGTGTGTGTGTGTGTGTGTGTGTGTGTGTGTGTGTGTGTGTGTGTGTGAGAGAGAGAGAGAGAGAGAGAGAGAGAGAGAGAGAGAGAGAGAGACAGAGAGGTAGTAATTCAGGCCAACACAGCTGTTTCACTTTTCACGGTTTTGCACAAAAATTACAGATCCCCACACCATTGAAAAGTATCCAGTCTTTCAAAGTAAGCTTTAGCAACACTTGTCACTCATTTATAAGTATCTAGAAGACAGATCAGCCTTTCAAAAATATTAAATGTATTTTAGGCAGTCTTTTAATATTCCATGCTACCACTTCCATGTACTGAAGATGGTTTATACAAGTTTCTTGCATGTACATTTAATGAACTTCCTTTTGAAACGTAAGATCACTTTTATATATCCTTAGAAGAATCAGTATAGCAAGAAGCACATTCCCAGCTCATTTCCGTTATGTGTGTCCAATAATGGTACTTATTTTGCCACTTACTAATAATGTTTAACAAATCCTTGCCCATATCTTGAGTTCAGAAACAATCTTCTTCATAACCCCTTGATTGCTTCCCCCAAGTGTATAATATTGATCACCTCAAATTCAATTAAATTTCCTGTGATTAATCCACACTAAATGGTTTTCTCCACTGTAGTGCCGCTAGGAATCAGAGTACACTTCCTGATTCTATTTATCCTCACAACAATGGGCTTAAACAAAGGTTTGCTTTGGAATTATCTAAACTACCCTAGCCCTTCTGCTGATGGGTATAATAAAAGGAGAGAGTTAGTTTGCATAACCCTCTAATCTTGTGCTGGGTGAAATATTAGATTTTGGTATATATAAAATGTTGGTGATAAAACCCCTATGTGTGTCTCTGGAGAGCACCCAGAAAGGGTTAAAGAAAATCAAGCTTGACAATAGTCGAAACAGTTCTTCACTGTGTGTTGGTTCACTGCTCCACAGGGCATAGCAGATGTTGTGTCTGGTAGTAAGAAGGGCCCAGGAGGTGTGAGCTGTCAATCACTATTTCTCTGACTACAGACTGTGCTATGGGTATGAAGCAGGACTAAAACAATCTGTCTCAGCTGGGGTGTGTGAGGTATCAATAACCCTTGGCAGAGGTGTCAAGAGCCTTGCTGGAATCAAACTGCCCTGCTGACCAGCTGCTTAGCAAGTTAACAAGCTACCATTCAGAATTCACTGGCCTCCCAGTGCAACAATTAACACAACTGGAGAATGACGCGGCTCAAATCCTTATGAATAAGTCTTGCCAAATCCCCCGGCTATTACTGATGCACAGATATTTTCTTCCCAGGGGTGGGTGGGAGAAAAGATTCAGAGGAAACACAGATGAATGAATTATAAAAAGCTAAACAGACCTAGATTCAAAATTTATTCTTAAAAGAAAAGAGCACTGGGGATATATAGCAAGAAAATGTGGATCCTTAAAACCACACTTTCACAGGTCAGTGCTGTTGAGATCCGAAACAACAGGCATGGCTGTCAGTAAAAATCCAAAGCAGAATTGAAATTGTAGACACATTGCAGTGATAAACCATTAAATAGGCCAGGTGATTAAAAAACAACCTACCAGCTGCTAAGCCACAGTCCATTTACACAACTACTTGTTACTGACAGCCACACTACAGCTTCGTGCAGCAAACAGGAGACAACAGAGAGCATGCTGAATACGTTAACAGAATTTGACAAATGCCTGCATATCCCGGTACAAAATTGCACTTCAAGAGATTTTGAGCAAATCATTAAAATCAGTGAATTTAAAGTACAAATTGTTTCACTGGTTGGTTTTCTTTCTTTCCTCTTCAAACCCTAAGTGTATATGCCTCGTTCAGTTTTAAAACATTATTACATGGATTTCCCTAAAGTACTTATTTTGCATGTATGGTTGTCAAAGAAGAAAGGATGTCTGCACACAATCTCAGAAAAAAAGTCCTATCACATTAAAACATGTCTGCTCTAAGATAAACCCCAAAGTATCAACAACCCACATTTTTGCAGTTTATCAGTAGCTCTTACTCTTCTAGTGCCTCCTAACACCAACATTCAAGCACAGTAGAAATTAACCATTCTCATGTGTCCTTACAGTATTTTGCATTTTTTTTAAAAAAAAAATACAGCACTTGAAATTAAGTTCACTGAATTGTGTTCGGGTATGGCTATCAGCCACTTAATTTTTCTTAGTTTCATTACTAATTTGTTCGTTTCTATGCTTTCATTAGCTTGAAACAATATGATATTGTTTCAGCACCAAATAGACCTGATAGTCTTAAAGACCTCTTGGAGCAGAGCTTTTCGCCCAGCAAAAGCTGTTTTCTACTACAATAGCACAGCAGCTGTGGCTCCTGCGGAAACTCTTAAAGGGTGATATAATAAAGCCCTGGGAGGGAGTAGGTCGAGACAGGAGCATGAAATGGAGGAGATGAAACCTCTTTGTCAACGTAAAACAGGCTGCAAAGTTACTATAGTAACACCCACTATTTAGCTCCAGGTGGAGCGACTTAATTTTGCCTAAACAAAAACAAATCAAAACAAAAAGGGTTAACAAAAGCCAAACCAATAATTATTACACATGATCTACCCAAATGTTTGCCAATATGCTATTGCTTCTTTCTGTTGCCAAGCCATAGAAGGCAGCATGCCAATTGTTTTAAGGCTACAACAGGGCAACATTTGATCTTCATTACAGTACAGGCATTCCTACCACAAAAATGGACTCTCCCACAAAGTCTGAGGTGCATGTGGTTTACTATAACTTTGTTCTTTCCACGTGGATGGAAAAGAAGGGTCAGGAATAATTTCACATCGCAGCAGTTTATTCTGCTTTTACATCTAACTGTAGCAGCTATGATGGTCAGTCCCAGGCAGGAAGCTAGTTGGTTGGAAGACTAATACAACAAAATGGCCCATACTGGGATGCATCCTTTTTTAAACACACAAACAAGGAAACTCACAAAAAAAACCTCTATGACAGACAGAGCTAGCCTGACCATGAAGCTGTGAAGAATAATATCTTGAAGCAGCAGACAACAAATAGAACATGGGGTCCTTGCAATGAAAGTGTGTGTATACATTTAAAAAGACCAGAGAGTCTATAAAAGGGAGGCAGGAAGACAATATTTAGACAACTTCTTTCAGGTGCAAAAATATTTTAAATTCATGTCGCAGGACACATGAGTAGTGGGCATAAAGTTTTAAAAAACCTAGGATACTAAAGGTGCATAGCGTATCAATCAGATAAGACAATTCCCAAGGAAAAGACCCTAAGGAGCAATTTATTGAAAATCAAGAAAGTCTCACTGGCTGCAATGAAAAACTGCTGATGAAAAACTGCCTTCAGAAATCTCAAAGGTATGAATATACATTTAAAGAGAAGACATAAAACAGAGTTTATCATCCTAGTGCCTGCCTCTAGAATTTCTGTGCTCTCCTTGATTTTCCTGGAAGAGCAATGCTGTCTACCTACATTATTCTACAGGGAAGTGAAACAGACCTAATTAGTCTATGCACACCGGGCTCTTCTATAGCACACACCATTGCTTTGTCGAACAATGAAATTATATTCTTCAAGCGAGAGGGGAGCGCAAACATTGTTAGACCTACTACTAATAGGAAAGGTTGGAAAAGAAGCAGGCCAGGTAGCAAGTTAAGAAACCTCCCCTGATCCCTTGCCACCTGACAAATGTGCAGGTACAAGAGTTTAGGTCACTTGAATCCTATGATTGACACCTAGGCTTGAAGATGAGAGAAGAAACCAAGAGAAGGTGAGAAGGAAAGGGGATTGTGCATGTCCACAGAGCATTTTTGTTTTGTTTTGTTATTGTTTTGTATTTGTCTCGATATTATTTTTACATTGATTTGCCGCATCATTCTTCTTGGTTGTGTTCCATTTTTCCTATGCAATCCTCTCTAAATTGCACCAGGGTTTTTCCCTTAACACTGCCTATTTATTACTAAAAAGCCATTAAGGCTGCAGTGCACCCTCTAAAGGGGAATGGGAGGCATAGCCATTGGATCTGTTTAATATATTACATCTGCTTCAAATGTAGCAATTACCTCTGTTTCTATCACCTCCACAGGGATCAGCAACCAGCTCTGGAGTTTTTCAATATGCACATGGCACCATTCTCAAATTACCTTATAGGTGTGCTATGCAGTCCCTCCAAATGGAGCAATTTTGCTTCAAACAAGAAGTTGCATGCCAAGGGTACTTCCTGGTGACTGATGTCCTGCCTTATTCTTGAATTTTTGAGGGGCGTCCAGACTTCCTTCTTACGTTTGCACCCTGCTGCTTCTATCTTTTATCTCACAATAAGAAATCAGCTAAAGAACAAAGATGGAACAGCTGCACAATGCCTTTGGATTGGTATTACTAGGGTTTGTTTGTCAGGAAGCATCCAAAGAAACCCCTGAACATTCCTCACTGCATTCACTTCAAAATATTGCTGGATGCAAAAATCTGTGAACAGTACATAATCCTACACTGAAATTCACTAGTAAGTCTCTCTAAGATTCTAGACAAAGAGCTCCACAATGTGTCCCTGAATTGATCTTCTCCAAAATCTAGAGGAAATCATGAAATTATAAGGCTCTATGAACACATACTTAAAATAGGCACACAAGAATAATTTTAAATAGCAGTTCAAAAGGCTGATAAAGCTACAGGAGCTTAGAGATGCCACCCAGAACTGGTGCTTTCCATATACATTGCAGCCTGGGAATGATGGGAACTCGAACTCCACACTTTCCGAGGGCAACCAAATTCAGAAGGCAATTTTAAAAAATTAACAAAAAGAGATGAAGACTTTGTTTATATTTTGACAACAGCTGATGAGATTTGAATAAACCGAGTATTTTATGTTTTCCTAGATTTCAAGATGAAATACTGGGAACATAAAAAAAGAGGTGGGTTAAAATGTTTATATTAGCAGTGGTGCCTAGAAAGATTTTTATATTTGTGTGTTGGGGCGGGGGAGGGACAGATGCTAAGAAACTTACCATCAAAATGCATCTAGTCATCCAAATATGTACAGAAGTGAATGGATTTGGTAGATAGATATGCAGTGACAATGTATATACTGCATTTGAAGAAATGTGCATGAAAGTACAGTGGCACCCCAACTTAAGAGCAGCTCAACTTAAGAACAATTCGACTTAAGAGCAAAAACTATTGGCTAGAGATGGGCACGACCAGGGAAAATGACGTTTTCGAGTTGTTGTGTGTCAGAGCCGGCCCGTTTTGGCTCGTTTCTGTTTTTTGCGAAATTTTCCAAAAAATTGTCGTTTCGTTTGTCATTTTTTACCTGTCGTTAGTACTGGTTTGGGGGGAGCGGGCTCCTGGAGGCACCTCTCTGGGGTGGGTGCCTCCTCTGGCCCGCTATGAAGGGAAAGCGGGCTCCTGGAGACACCTCTCTGGGGTGGGTGCCTCCTCTGGCCTGCTACAAAATGGCATGCATAGCCAATTGGATATGCATACCAAGTTGAGTAGAGAGGCACCTCTTTTTTGGGTGCCTCTCTCTGTTGACCACAGGCCCACTGCTAACTGCAGTGTCACAGTGCGCACACTGGGGGAAGGCTCCTCCTCAGTCTGGGCGCTCTGTGGTCCACTAAGAAGGGAACTGTACTTGTGTGTGTAGTGCAATGCGAGTACAGATTTGGCTTAGGGTTAGGGGGGTTAGCGCAAGGGCTAGGCTTAGGGTTGTTACGGGTAAGGTTAGGGTGAGTTCGTGGGGTGCACCTCTGGGTGCCTCTCTGACCCACTAAGAAGGACAGTGTACTGCCCTATGGGTTAGGGTTAGGGTTCGGGTTCGGGTTCGGGTTTGGGCTACGGTTAGTGGGCTTTTTATGCCCGACAGGCACATCCCAGAAGTCTCGGTCAAAACCTGGCCAAGTGGCCATGCAATTGGTGGAATGGCTCCAAAAATTTGCATGGTCCACTCCCATGGCCAGCCCATCATTGCGCAGGTGTAAAAAAATAAAAATAAAAATAAAATAAAATAAAATCAATGGAGATGTTTTGTTGCAAGAAAAACCCACTGCTGCTACTGTAAAAAATCAGGCAGTTTTAAAATAGCTATTTTTGCATGTTTCTGTGGTGCTTTGGTGTGTTTTTGGACCACCACGATTTCAAAATAAATAAATATTGCTTGCGGTCGCCCCATTTTGGATCCCCCGCCCGCACCGCATGGCATGGCGAGTTGGCGAGACGACGAGGATGCGCAGTCCAGGAGAGGAGAGGGGGGAGGCCGGGCACCCCCCCCAGAAACCACCCCTCTGGTAGGTGCCCTCACTCAGGCAGGCATATTTTCGCCTGCTTTTTTGGCTGGGAATCGGGTTTTTATTTTATTTTTTAAACTTTTTTTCTGTGCCGCGCCGCTTGGCGAGACGACAAGACGACGAGGATGCACAGCCCAGGAGAGGGAAGGAGGCCAGGGACCCCCCCCCAGAAACCACCCCTCTGGTAGGTGCCCTCAGGCAGGCATATTTTCGCCTGCTTTTTTGGCCGGGAATCGGTTTTTTTATTTTTAAAACTTTTTTCCTGTGCCGCTTGGCATCGCGCAATTGCTGCGATGCCACCAGGAACGACCACGACAAATCAGACCCAATTTTTCTTTAGTCGGTTCGAGTTCGAGTTCTGGCGGAGTAATTGTCGTTCTTCGTTTCGTTACGTAACGGAAACGAAGAACGGAAACGGAAACGAGGATTTCGCTAAGTTGTGCCCATGTCTACTGTTGGCGTTTTAACTGCCGCCTTACAAATTTTAGATATGGTCTGCTCGACTTACAAATATTTTTTTCATTTTTTTCATTTTTAACTTATTTTTTCAGTTTTTCAGATAGGTACCCCGTCTTAAGAGAAGTTTGACTTAAGAGCATGCATTCAGAACAGATTAAATTTGTAAGTTGAGGTAGCACTGTATGTTGTAATTGCTGCAGAAACTTGAAGTTGGGAAATGCAGGAATAGGAAAGCACAAAATAGGTTAGAAAAAAGAGAGAAACCAAAGCAGAAATATTTGAGTATATTATCTCTATTTCACGTTGGGTGGTTTTACAGCCTAGATTACTATGTTTGTGACACTTACTAAAGAGTAAGCTTCATTTAATGTAATGGTATTTAGGTATGAACAAATATACTTACTCATAGTTACTCTGCTTTCTCTGTTTAGTAAGCTCTCTGTACAGTCTGGAAAAGTTGGTCTTTTTTATTTCTGTCATACAGATCAATAAGCATTTAGTTATATAACGATTTCTTATAAACTTCTGCTGTATTCATTCTTCGTTTCCAGCTGATCATGACTCAACAGTTTAAGTGTCCGCCATAGTCTTCAAATACATGCACAGGCGTGGTCCCAGGCTGGAGACAATGATTAAATGCTCAGGTTCTAGACCTATTGAGTTGACTAACCTGTCATTGGGCCTACTGGGCCGGGAAGATTTTACCTGCTCTGGCTTTTATGTAAACGTTATGCTATTGTGTTATGCTTGTTCTTGTGTGAATGCTTGTATTTTTATATGCTTTTATTTTGGTTTTATGTGGAATGTATTTTGTATTTTGTCTGGTCAGAGACTGAAATAAAGACTACTACTACTAATAATAATACATACATATTTAGAAGAGGGAGCACATCTGCAAAAAACATGCAAAGCATGTAAAAGGCGCTGGGTGATTCTAGAGTTTTATTCTGGAGCATCTCTGAATGGCATTCTACTACGAACTTTAAAAGAAGGTAAACAGGCTGAGATGTGATTTTTGCAGAGCTATCCTTCTCTGAATAACTCTGAAAAGAAGGAACAATGATCTCCTTCCCTCCTATTAAGCCATGAGAAAAACCCCACTGGATCAAAGATCTCAGAAGGAAGCCTTCTGTCTGTGGTACTGGTAAGCATTTGCTGCCTCCAACCTGCCCAGCATTTGTTTCAGAAAGGCATTCTTTCCTGCTCAACTGCACTCTTCCGATTTCTTTCTTTTTTTTTTAAGGGTGTCACAAAGACGTGTTTCTATATTGAAATTGACGCTCTGCTCTTCTACAGTTTTACACTGATCAGAAGAGAAGGAATCTTTTCAAACAAGGACCCAACCCCTTATTTTGCTAACCTGAACCATAAAAGACTTAATACTTTCCTTTTTGCAGAAGACCCTCCCCACACACACCCCATTCTTTGTTTTTGGTCTATAATCCTGGCAGCTTTAATGATTAAATGGAAGATAATTGGACCCCTAGACCCTAAAGTTTAGGGCCTGAATAGTGCTTCAGAACGACTTGTCCTGCACACCTTTGAAATTTGTGCTAACAATCCAAACAAAAGTAAATGGGTTTGAGGGGTGCAGCTTGCCTGGGCCTCTTCTGTATTGATTCATTCTCTCCCATCAGAGGAAAGGGATGCTTGACAGAAGTGGTAGGGACTTTCCATAGTGTTCACGGCAAGATGCTGGAAAATTCTTGCCACTTAGAGAATAAGAACCCATTGCCTTAGAGACTGAAGAAAAGCCAAGAACGCCTCTCCTTGCACATGGGTATATGGGAGCAAGGGCCACTGAATTCAGAGGCACTTTAGAACTCCTGCACCTTTAACAGTAGTGTAGTAGATGAACATTCATTTTATCCATTCATTTATTTGAATTATTTTTACCCCACCTTTCTCCTTTAAAAGGAACCATGGTGGCTTACTACACTGAGGGGTAATATTTCACAGCAGTATACAGTGATTGTTAAGAACATTAAAGAAAGTAAGAACCATGAGTGAAGAGGCATCTTACACAAATATTATAGTTAAAAACAATAAGTAAACAAATACAGTGGTACCTTGTATAAAGGAATTAATTCGTTCCAAATGAAATTATGTTAAGCAAATTTCCCTTTATACAAATTTCCCATGGGAATGCATTGAAAACAGGGTAATCCCTAATTGCGACCATTTTTATGTTGTACAGATTCCACCCATAGGCGATTCTGTTAAGCAAATTTCCCCTATCTCCGGAATTTTTTATGTTGTACAGATTTTATGTTATACAAACCGTTTGTTATACAAGGGTCCACTATATAGAAAATATTGTACTCAGAGAAATGGAAAACCACACACAAATGGAAAGCGCAGGTAGTACTGCAAATCAAGTCAAAGTATTAATGCATAATACAGTCATCCCCGCCATTTTGCATTTCATATACTGTGGTCCCAATATATCGAAGGACTGCAGTATATGATACAAAGGGCTCCTGGGGCAAGCTGCATGGGCCTGTGTGAGGCCTCCTGCACTTACCCGAGGCCTGGTGCTGCACCAGATGGGCCTCTGGCGGGCTTCCCAGGCCTGTCGGAGGCCCCAGAAGTGGTTTCTAATGAACCGGAAGTGCGTTACGGAAAACTGGAAGTGCCTTCCACATCAATGGAAACCACTTCTAGGGCTTCTGACAGGGCCGGGAAGTCCATTGGAGGCCAGTTCAGGGCAGCACTAGGCCTCAGGTAAGTGTAGGAGGCCCCAGATAGGCTCCCCAACCCATCATCTGCATATTGTTTATTGCATACCATTATTGCAGGTCAGGTCGGGTCCATAACCCCCATGATATGTGGGGGATTACTATATTCCATCTAATAATCATGAGGGAAGTCTTACCTGAAGAGAAAGGGCTTGGCCTACTTGTGGAAGGATGGTAAAGTTGGAGCCATCCTGACCTCCTGTGGGAGTTCCAAAGTTTGGGAGCAGCAACAGAGAAGGCCTTCCCCTGTGTACTTATCAGACAGACATACCTGTGAAGGTGGTGTGACTGAGAGAAAGCCTTCTCCTGATGATCTTATCACCCAAGCCAGCTCAAACTGGGAAATACAGTCTTGGAGATAGTTTGGCCCCAATCCATTTGGGGCTTTGTATGTTAAAACCAGCACTTTGAATTGTGCCTGAAAAGTGATTGGCAGCCAATGGGTAGGTTGGAGGCAGCAAATGCTTTCCACAGACAGAAGGCTTCCTTCTGAGAGATCTTTGATGTGGAAGGCAGCAGCTTTGATATATTTTTTGTCTTTATTTGCTGAACTGCTTTTCTTCTGGGAGAAGTCTCTCTCTCTCTCTCTCTCTCTCTCTCTCTCTCTCTCTCTCTCTCTCTCTCTCTCTCTCTCCCCCCACACACACACACACACACACACACACACACACACACTGTGTGTGTGTGTGTGTGTGTGTGTGTGTGTGTGTGTGTGTGTGTGTGTGTGTGTGTGTGTGTGTGTGTGTGTTCAAATTTATTTTATTTTTATCCTGTATGCCTTCCTAGTTTGACTACAGTACTTTTTACCAACAATATTATTTGGTTATCTTACAATGTATATAATTTTCTCAATATGAATATTATGGGGGGCTTTTGGGGTCTCTGGGAGGATGTGGGTCAGATAGGGGACTTTCCAACTGTGCATGTTCCATTGGGCATATCTTTTGTTGTTCTTGGTGATGTGTTGCTGATTACCTTAGTGAGTAGGTATTAGAGATGGGCACAAAACGGAAAAAAATTGTTCTCTTATTCGTTATTCGTTTCGTTACGTAACAAAACGAATAACAAAAATTGTGATGAAATTGGAATGAACAGAACAGAACCACGAAAATTAGGTTCGTTAAGTTTCATTTTCGTTAATGGTGATGCGCAATGAAATGAGCTGTTTTTAAATGTTTAAAAAGTCCTGAATATCCGTAAAACCCCAGCGATAATTATTCTGCCTGATAATACCTACTGGGGGGGTCCTTAAAATCTGCATGTATGTCTTTTCTCAGATCGCTGATTTTTTTTCCTTTAAGGGGAGTTAGGGGACATCAACGCAAAATGGCTCCCAGATGCCTAATATTGATTTCTTGAGTATTAAATCACCCTGGACATCCATAAAAACGCAGTGATAATTATTTGAAATTATTACCTACCAGGGGATTCCCGTCCTTAAAACGTTTGTTTCTGTCTTTCTCCCATTGTGATGTATTTTTTCTTTTCCCTTTAAGGATGACACAAAATGGATTCCAGCCACAAGATGGATGCAAGCCATGTGATGGGATCATGTAAAATCTTGGAAAATTAGCATGCCCAGGTTGCAGACTGGGTAGGTCTGGCAGCCACAGAGGGCATAAAAAGCTTTGGCAGCCCCCGTCCTCCTTGCAGTCTGCGGTGGGAGTTAGGGTGGGATTTTATTTTATTTATTTATTTTTATTTATTTATTTATTTATTTATATAGCTTGTATGCCGCCCACTACCCAAAGGTCTCCGGGCGGCTCACAATCAAAACAATTAAAACATCAAAATACAATAAAATTAGAACAATAAAAGCCAGTAAATACAATAAATACAGTACATTAAAAGCATTAAATACAGTACATTAAAAACATTAAAATTGCTATCTCTGCGACTCGTTACATTAGGCCAGCCAGGCTGGTGTGTCTCTCTGTGTTCCTGCTGGCTGCAGCCTGGCTCTTAGGGGAGAGAAAGAAGAGATTTCTCTTGCAGCCCCCCTGTGTGCGTGCGTACCTCTCAGTGAGTACCCTCCCCTGCCCCTCAGTGCAATCACTCTGTGGCTGCCTTATGCCCTGGGCAATGCCTGCCGCTGCCTTTGCAGCCTCCCTGCATACCTAGTCTATACTGTGTCTCTGCCAGCATCATTTTTAGTGTTTTCCCTCTGGTCTGGGGCATTGGGGAATGTCCGAGCGTGGAAATGCTTTAATTCGCACAAAAAGCGGGTAAAAACGAAAAACGAAAAATGAAAAAATGAAAAAAATCAAAAAATTCACGAAAAACGAAAACGAACCAAAACAGACCCACAACGAAAAATGAAAAACCGAAATGTCATTTTTTCGATTCCTGCCCATCTCTAGTAGGTATCTCTCTGTGCCATACAGTACCTGACTGGCTGCTTCATTAATTTGTCTGTTGTGGTTTTTGTGGTGCTCTCCAGGCCTAGAGGGTCTGTTGTGCTGGTACTGATTATGAATATGATAATATAAACTCAGACCTACCTCCATACTGCACCTTCCTGCAGTATTGCCTGCTTTTTTCAGTATATCAATTCTTTGTTGACTGTCCTCTGCTTGTTAGAGTAGCTTTTAAGGGCTCTTCGGGTCTTGTAGAGTGCCATAAACAGAAACGGCAATACACAAATGAGAAACCTGAAAGAAGCTCTTCTGTTTGAGTAAAATGAAAGAACCAGCACACAAAAAGAAAACAAAACAAAAATTAAAGAGGTATCCTCTCACAAAAGAACTCAGCATGAAATAAATGTCTAGTTGTGGGGGGGGGGGGTTGGCTGCTCACATCCTTATATTTGATTGAGTTGCCTTTTTGAGACGCATTTTGAACTCATCTTCTCAGAATAGAGCATTAGAGTCCAAGCTCTCCCACTCCCTCTCCCTGGTTGTACCTATACAGTACTACATTATAGCAGATTGATATAACCTGAACTGTTGTATCTCTGTTGCCCACCCAGCCCATAATAAAGAGGCGACACAGTTTTGGGATTCAAATAGGGCCACAATTTATTGATATAATTCAAATCTCTTTAGCTATTCAAATTCTTTAAAGTGGGGTGGAGGTGGGGGGCTGAATGAAGTGCAAGAAGGTCTGAGGGATATTGCTCTATTTAAATTAGAAGGGTGCTGTCCACCAGTTCAGCACCCTCCCAAAACTTAGCGGTCAGTTCAAATTCGGGCAGCCCTCAATTTTATTGTTTAAACCTTTTAAACCTAGCTCGTTGTTATAGCTAATTTCTAACTTTCTTTCCTAACACTCAGAGACGGCTACTGATCTATCACTTAATCATATTTAAATTTATTCAAATTTTACTAGACCTCTTACACTTCCCGCCATGAAAAAGGGGGCTACAGAGTATGCTCCTTTTCTCCCCCCTGCCAAGCAGAATAATTCACTTAGGAATAAATCCAAATTTATTTGAATTTATTCCTAAGGTGAATCCCATCTTCCCTATATAACTGAAGGTGTTTCAAAATAATGTTAGGGTGACTGATTATAGACCCTAGGTTCTGATTACAGAACCTGGCAACTTCCCTATTCATTCCTCACCTGGCTTTATCAATTTGTTTTGGGTCATGTGGTGCCCTGCAGTCCAATTGCTGTATAATATTGGACCAAACAATTTTAACTTCAAGAAATTTAACCTTCAAATTCTGCAGGCTGGCTATGACCTGCAGAATCAATGACTTGCCAGACCACTTGGCCAAGTTATTCCCACTGAGGTGGATCAACAAAATGGCAGATGGATACTTCCAGAGTTCCCTGGGATGCGGCCTCTCCCAGAGCACACCTCTCCATTCCAACATGGCACAAGGACCAAGTCCCAGGTTCCGATCCCAACTTGTGTGTCGAGCGTACACAGCTGCCCAGTAGATGTAACTGTGCCCAATGAGCACAACTCTGGCTCGAGACTGCAGCAGCACACCTATAACAATACAACGGAACACAACAGCTGGAACCTAACAGTCCAGCAACGGTCGTACATACAAATGATACTTTTGAAACTTTCATCTGCCCAGGTTCTGTATTCCGGTGGCATCATAGCCCATGGCAGCAGATGTGGATGCTGTGGGAATCCAAAATGAATGGATCCCAAGCCTATAGTACTGGATCCTAGCCCAGCACAGGACATGGGATGTAATTTTCCAGAACTGATATCTCATTAAACGAGACCCATCGCAATGCATAAACAGTGGTCCAACTACATTGCCCCTCCTAGCAATATGGCTTGTAATCACTCTCACTGGGAAGATCTCTGCTAAGTGGCATCTCTGAAGTACAATCAGTTGACCATTTGATCAGTTTTAGAGCTGTGAAGAAAAATCCTTACCTGCTCATCTTCTACAGAAAAATCAGTTCTCTCCAAAGAGGCTCGTGATTTATCTGTCTTGAACTTGGACACCAGCTAACTAATTCTAAGGAATGCAAAAAATGCAACCAACGTTGCTGCCTAGAAAAGTTCAATTTCAAATTCATCTAAGAAAACATCCTTTTATACTCTATTTAATCTAATCAAAATCTCCATAGATATGGGAACCCTAGAGTCTACTTGCCTACCCCTCTCTTTAGACCAACCCTCTAACATCTTCTAAATCCAAAAATCCCCTGTTGGATGAGGCCATCCTTGAGCCTTCGCCTAAAATGTCAATGCTGGTATTTTACCCTGAATGGACCAGGGGGCTAAACCCCTATCATGAAGGTGTATCACAAACTGAACTAGCTGATCAGTAGATGCAGGCCAAAAACAAAACATTTCCACCTGCCAACAAAACCTATTATAATCATCAACTGCTGCTGCATAATTCTGCCTCGTGCTTGGTGCCAGTGCTGATTTCATGGCTCTATAAGCCTTTACCCTCCAAGGTTCCATACGTCTTGTGGGAGCACTTCCAGATGAACTTGGGCTATCAGATCCAACACCCTGAAAAGGTCAATCTGGGAGAATGCATTGGCCATATTATTCTGGAGCCCAAGGACATGTCTAATCTCAACTACGTTAAATTGCAAATATCTTAAAGTGAAAGCCCTAACCAGTTTCATGACCCTAGGAGACCTAGATGATAGGGAATTAGCAATGTGTATTACCTCCTAGTTGTCACACCAACATACAATGGCAGAATTGGCCCATTCCTCTGACCAAATCCACAACGCACCTATGATAGGAAACAACTCCAATGTTGTCTTAAATCCATTAACTTATCTTCTGGCAGCCTGCTGGATTGCCCAATTGTATCCCATTTTATACCCCAAAATGTCAACTTCATTGAAGGGCCCTCAGTTTTTCCATCAGCTAAAAGGACCCCAAGTTCATTGGTCAATTTCTTAAAGGCCTCCATCAAATCTGCACATTAGGTAGTACCTGCCTTGGACAATACAAAACATCATCTAAATAATGCACAACCCGATCTACTCCCATCCTGTGCTTAAGGCACCACTCTTAGAACATACTAAAACACTCAAAGGCCGTGCAAGAAATTGAACAACTCATGGGTAAGGCCCTATATATGTAGAACTTCCCATTAAAAGCAAAACCTCACAATTCAAAATCTTCTGAATGTACTGGTAAAAGACAAAACACAGACTTTATGTCACATTTTCCTAATACAGCTCCAATTCCATACCTCCTTGGCAGGCACACTGCCACCTCAAAGGAAGTTTATTTCACCCTACACAAGTCCTGAGGTATCGTGTCATTGACTGAACTGCCCTCAGGATAAGAAAGATGGTGAATAAGCCTAAATTCCCTGGGAACTTTCTTAGGTACTAGTCCTAATGGAGACACCCTAAAACAAGCTGTGGGGGGCTCATCAACCCTACCTTACCTCACCTCCTTATTGATCGTTTCTTGCACTATTCTTTCCATTCCCTGTACAGATTTCAAATTCCTGGCCATTGAAGCTAATGGAGGCCCTAGTGCTGGAATACGAAAACCAAACTTAAAACCATCCAGCAAGTACCTGGCTGCCTCAACATCTGGATAACCACACAGTAAATGTTCCAGTACCTGAACCCTAACTGGACTGGAGCCCTTTCGAAAACTGTTGAGCCTGGGGGATTCCTCTTACTCCTGGAGTCTTTATTCCCTGCACCACTGCTGGGCTTCTTAATACATGAATTTGCTCTGTGCGCTCCACCATACACTAAGCAAATGTGGTTAAACCTGCAAGGCTTCCTTGTGCAGAAACCTTTTCCATTGTTCTCCCAGCAGGCCAAGAAGGTTTGAACCACCTGATCCGCATTGCCATGGGTTGACAGATTGATTTGTCTTACTTATCAAGTGCCCACTATCAAAACGTTATCCATACAAAGGTTATGAGGCTGTCATGTATCTTAGCCAAAGCAAGCCATAAAGCACATCCCAATGTATGTTGGGAGACTATAGCACCCTATGTCTAAAACCTTCATCATATTGAAGCCACGCCATACCCAGAAAATCAGTATAGGCCAGTGATGGCAAACCTTTTAGAGATGGGGTGCCAACCTGCAATTCAAAACCCACTAATTTTTCACATAGTGCCGATACAGTAATTTAACCTGAATACAGGTGGCTGTGAAGGGGCAATGTCAGGTACCCACAGAAAGGGCTCCGAGTGCCACCTTTGGCACCTGTGCTATAAATTCACATAGGCCCTAAAATAATATCCATATACTGAACTAATGAAAAGGCCCTTTCGGGCTTCTCTTTAACAATGACCCTGACATAAATTAAGAATCCTGCCACCCAATTCAACCAAGTCCTGTCTGATTTACGGTGTTTTGTTTTTTCCTTTTCTTTGTCTTCTAGTTTCTCAAATGACTGCTGCTCAATTTCCTGATTCAGCAAGTCTGAAATATCCATATAATCACCATGCAAAATCTTCTCAATTGTATTATCTGACAGATGATTCCCTAGTGGGAGGGATTCATCACACATAGGCAAATCTAAAACTGATGCTGCACCTCACAGAGATTCTTCCTTGCTGCTTTTCTTTTCTTTGTCTATGCCTACATCCTTTTTTGATGTTCTTTGGATGGACTAGCATAGTAATTAACTGAGATGACTCTGTCCTATGAACAATTGTCAAAGTCCTCCCACGAACAACAGATATGAATGAAGGCAAGGCAGTGGAAACAGGCACCAATTGTCTCCCTGTAAACCATGAACAAGCCATTGGAGAGTGTGGTGTATGTGCTGTAAGCATGCCCTCACCTGGGCCCAGGTCACCACATGCAATGAATGGTCCTTGGGTCCCGCTGGCCCACAAAGAGGTGCAATACTTGAAGATCACCTGCATCCACAACCGTTGGATACAACTCCTCCACCACAGATGTCAATTGGTGGCTCTGATCAATAGTTCCCCACTGGACTGTTGGACTGGTGGTGTGCTTCTTAGCTAGAGTCAAATCAACAGGATCTTCCATCCAGCTTGCTTGCACATTTTCTAGTAAAGCAATTACTTCCCCCATTCTTTTTAATTCTTCAATACTGTCTAACCTCTGTGCCACAAATAGCCCATGCACACTACATCTTTCAGCCTGTTGTTTTTCAAGTTTGCTGAGTTTATCCCATATGGCTCCTTGTCTGCCAAGGACAAAAGCAGAGCCACACTAGTTGTCAGGCATCTCAGACCAAAGTGTGTGTGTGTGTGTGTGTGTGTGTGTGTGTGTGTGTGTGTGTGTGTGTGTGTGTGTGTGTGTGTGTGTGTGTGTGTGTGTCTTGATAGATAGATAGATAGATAGATAGATAGATAGATAGATAGATAGACACACACACACACACACACATACATACATACACTTTACAATTTACACTCTTGTCAATTAACGTTGCAATATTCACACAAAAGAAACCCTACCCAAAAGACAACTCTCCCCTCCCCAAGGACATGGGAGCAGGACTTCCCTGCATCCCTAACTCACCACCAGGATTACAATACTACATATGTTTTGACTCAAAGTCTAAATGGGGTTTTGAGCTATAACTACTGATATATTAATAGCTAGAGAGACAGAGAGAAAAACAGACAATGCACTCATGGCACCATTTCTTTCAGACTTTGGCTTCACTAAAAAAAACAAAAAAACCTGCCACTTAATCCTGAGAGGCAGTTGCATCACAGGAACTGTGTGTGTAGATGTTTTATGTTCTCTAGAAGACTACCCACAATCCTGCCCTTATTACCCAGATAAAGCAAAAATTCCTCAAGGATAAATGCTAATTTGTTTTTGTCATAGGGCTTAAGAGCATGTCGTATTAGCATATTCCTTATGCACATTGCAGCTTACTGTACAACAGAATTGTTGAGCTGCAAGAAACAGAACTGTGGAGTAGGTCAAAACTGTCAATAAGTTTCATAATTAATCCTTATATCCTATGTAGGGAAATATGTCTCAGTAGTGAAGCAAGAGGAACTGAGGGCAAGTCTTGAATGTCTGTCTATTGGAATGTCTGTATAGTATCTAAGATCAAAACATTTTGCTACTCATCAAAGTAGCTTCTTTAGTCTGAGAATGTTTGATAGGAAACCTCCAATTTATTCATTTATTTATTTATTTTAAAAAATTAGCCACCCCACTACCAAGTGGTCTCTGGCTGTCATACAACAATGTATTAAAACTATAAAACATAATTATTAAAACTATAAAATACAATACAATTTAAAGCAATCAATATAAAATACAAATTATAAAGCCCTGCTGCTCATGAGCCCAGCTAAAAACACTATCTTATTAAAGTGCTGGCTGAACAGGGAAGTCTTGCCTGGCGCCGAAAAGTCGAAAGTGTTGGTGCCAGGTGGATCTCTGTAGGGAGGGCATTCTAAAGTTGGGGGACAATTGCAAAGAAGGCCCTATTTCAACATGCCACCCCCTCATCTCTTTGAGGGAAGGCATCTTCAGCAGGGCCTCCTGGCCTGATCTTAGTGTACGGGCAGGCTCATACGGAAGAAAGCACTTGTTTAGGTAACCAGGTCCTAAGCCATTTAGGACTTTATATTTAAGCATGAGCACTTTGAATTGGGCCCTGGCAGCAACTAGCAGCCAGTGTAAATTTTTTAGAACTGACATAATATGAGTCCAGGCAGCGACACCACTCACTAGCCACGCGGACCAGTTCTGTATCACTTACAATCACCGAAATGTTTTCAAAGGCAGCCCCACATAAAATGCATTAATATAATCCAATATGATTGTTATCAGTGCATGTATGACTGTTGCCAGGCTCTGCTCATCCAGGGAGAGGACAGAGTTGATATATTCTCCACAGCTGTAACATAAGAACATAAGAACATAAGAAGAGCCATGCTGGATCAGCCCAATGGCCCATCTAGTCCAGCTTCCTGTATCTCACAGTGACCCCACCAGATGTGTTTGGGAGTGCATGAGATTAGATATCTGTCTCCTGATAGCACTCCCCTGCATCTGGCCCTTGAAGTACCCCAGTTTTAAGCCTGGCGATTACACATCTCCATCATGGTTTGTAACCTGTGATGGACTTTTCCTCCAGGAATCTGTCCAGTCCCCTCTTGAAGGCATCCAGGCCAGATGCCATCACCACATCCTGTGGCAGGGAGTTCCACAGACCAACAACGCGCTGGGTGAAAAAATATTTTCTTTTGTCTGTTCTTACTCTCCCAGCCCACAATTTGAGTGTATGTCCCCTAGTTCTGGTATTTTGTGAGAGGGAGAAGAGCCCCCCTCTATCCACTTTACTCATGCCCTGCATTATTTTGTACGTCTCAATCATATCCCCCCTCAGGTGCCTTTTTCCAGACTAAAGAGCCCCAAAATGTTTTAGCTGTAAGAAGGCATCCCCGGCCACCATGTCCACCTGGTCCAGAAGTACCCCCAAGCTGTGAACCCTGTCCCTTAGGGGGACTGCAACCCCATCCAGGACAGGGGAATGGCCCTCTAAGTCAAACCAATGACATATTGAGACAGCCCCATGGTGGTCATGGAGGCCATGAAGTTCTGAGCTACCCCTGTCAAGGTGGCCTTGGCATGGAGGTTGAGTTCCCCCAGTACCAATAGCCTGGGAGTCTTCACCACCAGGTTCAAGATCACCTCTGTCAGCTCAGGCAGGCACTGTTGATAAGCAGCAGAGTGGGCAATACAGCAACAGAATCTCCAGTCTGTCTCGTGAGCCCAACACACAATTAGAGATGGGCACGACTTAGCGGTATTCCCGTTTCCGTTTCCGTTACTCGGTTCCGTTACTCTACAGAAACGGTAACGGGAATTACTCCACCAGACTTCGAGCTCGAACCGACAAACGAACAATTTAAGTCTGATTTGTCGTGCTTGTTCCTTCCATCGCGCAATCGCGCGATGCCACGCGGCACAGAAAAAAAGTTTTTAAAAGTTTAAAAAACCCGGTTCCTGGCCAAAAAGCAGGCGGAAAAATGCCTGCCGTGCCTCAGGGCACCTACCAGAGGGGTTGTTTCTGGAGGTCCCCGGCCTCCCCCCTCATCCCCCGTCCTGGGCTGCTCTGGTGGGACTCGCCGCAGGCTCACAGCCAGCAAAAAGCCCAGTCTCGCCGCCGGCCGCCGCAATTAAAGTGCAAGCAAACTGCACGGACGGCACAGGAAAAAACTTTTAAACTCTCCCCCCACCCATTCCCAGGCCAAAAAAGCAGGCGGAAAAATGCCTGCTTGACTAAGGGCGCAGGGCACCTACCGGAAGGGTGGTTTCTGGAGGGGGGTCCCGCCTCCCCCCCGTCCTGGGCAGCCGGACTCGCCATGCCATGCGGTGCGGGCGGGGGATCCAAAATGGGGCGGTGAACGCAATATTGTTTTTGAAATCGTGGTCCAAAAACACACAAGCACAACAGAAACACGTGAAAATTTATAAACTGCCAGATTTTTCACAGTAGCAGTGGGTTTTTTCTTGCAACAAAATGTCTCTCCTCTCCTCCTCTGTCCTCCATTGATTTTTTTTTATTTTTATTTTTACACCTGCGCAATGATGGGCTGGCCGAGTGGCCAGCCATGTGGGAGTGGACGACCATGCAAATTTTTGGAGTCATCCCACCAATCACATGGCCACTTGGCCATGGAGACTTCTGGGATGTGCCAAAAAGCCCCCTAAAACCTGCCCTAGCCCCCTAACCCTAACCCTAATCCTTGACTCCTTACCCATACGTCACAGACTGTCTTCTTAGTGGGTCAGAGAGGCACCCAGAGGTGCAACCCACTAGCCCACCGTAACCTTACCCGTCACTAGCCTAACCCTAGCCCTTGCACTAACCCACCTTAACCCTAAGCCAGATCTACTTGCATTGCACTACACGCAAGTACAATTCCCTTCTTTGTGAGACATGGTGGTGCGAGAGCCTTAGGCATCACCCCATGGCTCTGGGTTCACTGCCATCACTAGTCTCACTGTCTGCAACTGGTATGCATATCCATATGGCTATGCATGCATTTTGCATCAGCAGGTGAGGAGGGGAGACCCCCATGTTGAGGGGTCTCTTGCAGCCTGCTTCCCCTTCCTAGTGGGTGAGGATAGGAGGCACCCACGGGTGCCTCCAGGAGCCCGCTTTCCCTTTATAGCGGGCCAGAGGAGGCACCCACCCCACAGAGGTGCCTCCAGGAGCCCGCTACCCCCCCAAAAAAACCAGTACTAACGAAAATGAAAAAACGAACTGACTAATTTTTGCGAATTTTCGCGAAAAATAGAAACGACCCGAAACGGAACAGGCCCGACTAACGACAACTCGAAAAAAATTGTTTTCAAGTTGTGCCCATCTCTACACACAATACAGGCTCTCAAGACCTCCTCTCAAGGGGACAGAGAACCTATAAAGGGAGAAGGAATCCTTATACACTATTGCCACATGTACACACACACACACACACACACACACACACACACACACACACACACACACACACATGGCCCTCCAGGCGACCCTGGTGCTGGACAAAGTACCCTGGGGGCACATCTGAGACAGGGAAACTCCTCCTTCTTTTCCCACCCTGGTCTCAGTAATGCACACCAGGTCAGCACCCTCATCCAAAATTAAATCATCCACGAGAGCGGTCTTATTTTATGCTGACCTGGCGTTCAGCAACAGCACCCTGTAGCCTGGGGGGTGGCAGATATGGTCACTCAGTACCGATTGACTGGGGATAGAGCTAGAAGGGAGGATAGATATAAGGTATCTAAATCCCTTCTCCTGCACAGGCATGCTCTACCCCCACTGCTGAATCTTCCCCTGCCCCATATAACCTTTATTGGTTTCCTCCCAGACCCTCCTGTTCCCCAGCCAAAGCCTCACGAATGGCATCCTCTCAGCAGCCCCTCCCCTGCTGACATTGCTGACTCTCTTTTCCAGGTTTATCTCACCAACACAGAAGAGAGGCACAGGTGGACTTCAGCCTGAGAGGGCTAAGAAGTGCATTGGCAGGTATTTTAAGAGCACAGAGAAGGCTGGAAGCAGCCCCTCTGGCTCTCACCCAGGACCTGTGGAAGTGGCAGATGGTAGAGGACTCTCCTGGCACAGGAACTTTGGTCTGGAAGCCCTCAGCAGGCTCGGCTTTTCAAGGCCCTTCTTCGCTTGGCCAGAGGGCTGGTGTTGAGGAGGCAGGTGGGGTAGCTCAGGCAGCAGAGGAACAAAGGCCTGGTCCTGGAAGTCAGCAAGGGTCCAAGGCCAAACTCACCACAGGAAAGCCTGGAAGTAGCCCCTCTGGCTCTCACCCAGGACCTGCAGGAGTGGCAGATGATAGAGGACTCTCACGGCACAGGAACGTTGGTTAACGTTAAGCTCCTTGGTTTCCCTTCCCAACACCCATTAAGCATGGGTTCTTAACAGTTGCCTTCCTGGTAGAGGTGTGAAGTCATCCTGATTTTTTATTTTTTTTATTATTTTTGGGGTGGGGGATATGTACAATACGTGGTGCTCATATTCAGATCCAGGAGCAGTCCATCATGTTTACAATTCAGAGGAGTTAGTTTCTAAGGCCAAGGACCTGAAACTGCATGATATCCTCTGATGTCACATCCCTCTTAACCAGCATACCTATCTCCAATACCCTAACAGACTAAGAAAAGACTGTACCTTCATAACTAGAAGCAGCCTCAACCCAGACCAATATACCTGGCCCTGGACCTACCTGCATGTCTGAACACCACTCACTTCATGTATAGAGGTGAGTTTTACAGATAGAAACATGGCTATGCCCATTGCTACCAAATTATACATGGAAAAAATCGAGAAGGAGGCACTTAACACCTTCCTGAGGTGACACCGACCCACTGATTGGGTATATGGACAGCACATGGGTAAAGATCAAGATCCATGAAATATAGACCTTCACATACCACTTAAATGCAGTGGATGCAAAAATCAAATCCACCAGGGAAGATACCAGAGACAACCAGGTGGTTTTCTTTGACTGACTGATTAGCCTAGGAATAGAAATTTACAGGAAACCCACACACTCTGACCAGTACCTACTGCCACCACCCATTGCAATGCAAACTAGGAGTCATTGGGACTCTAAACCACAGAACAGAAAACATTCCATCTTCCACAGAAGCCAAGAGGATGGAAGGAAGGACGACAGCACCTAAGGTGTGTGGATATCCAAAGTGGGTCTTTAACAAGGCAATGTCCTGAGCCATCAAAATAATGTCTGAGACCCAGAGCAAATGAAAGAACCTGGTCATTCTTTACATAGCTGATGTGCCTAAGATGTTCAAAAGGATTTTGGTAAACATCATATACTAGTTCACTCCAAACCCACAAACAGCCAGAGACTCATCCATTCAAAAGACCAGAGAGCAAAACACAAGAGGAACAATATAGTATACGCAGTCAAATACAGTGAGGAGTGTTCAGAACATGGCATTGGAGAAACTATACAACCACTGGACAGGAAGATGGTCCAGTACAGAACAGGCAACAATTTAGGAGCAGAATCAGCGGTGTACCTTCATTTGCAAAACAAGGGACACTCAATCAATGATGTACATATCTTCGACAGAGAAGATAGGTAGTTCAGGAGAGGAGTCAGGGAGGTCCCATTTATCATGCTGCCCTTTCCTCAGTCCCCAGAAAAATCAAGACCTCTTCACACCTCCTTCAGGAATGCCACTGCTACTGACCCATGCTTAATGTGTATTGAGAAGGGCTGTAGATGTGTGTCTTTCACACACCCCTGGCCATTGTTCATCTAATGAGTCTATTCAGACCAGGGGGAAGGGAAACCAAGGTGGAGCAGAAAATAGAGGTCACCTTCCAACCTTCCTCAGACAGAAGAAGCTACCTGGATGAGTAGCAAAATGTTTTGATCTCACAAGTAAAGAAGTCTGGTTTCCACAACCTTACCCAGATGATTGCTAGACATACCTCTATTATCTAAGTACAGCAAATGGGGTAAAGCCATGCCCTAAAGTCAGCCAGTGAACATCTGAAAAAGAATGGCAACTAAGGCTGGTATTTTTCACACAGTCATCACAGGTTTCATGATTTACCTTTGAATGTGACACAGCTAGTTCTCCACATTAATAAATATTTTATGTTTAACCATAAAGTATCTCCATTTTGGACACTGTGATGTGAAATATGTAAAAACTTTAGCATAAAATATTAATCTCTTTGTCTTTAGGAGGGAGAATATAGCCTTAGGAATTATAATTCTTTATCAGCCTGTAAAGATTCCAAATCTCTGCCCCAACCTATAAGGCTGCTTTCACAAGACCATTAAAATCCACAGCAAACTTTGATCCAGATCACCCCCCAGAGCAGTCACATGGTTGATGTTTGGGTGTTCCCATGGATGTATTTTGAAAATCTGCAACCGTTCTTGATCCCACAACTGAGAACCACAGCAAAGACACCATAACCGGGGCAAAAAGGTTTTGGTGTAGATTTTCCATGTTCCCACATACTTGAGTAATGGTTTAAAATCTGCATCAAAACAGCAACAAGGATTTTACCACCTCGAGACCAGGTACTTGCAAAATGCACTGGGTCATGCATAAGTGGGCATGGTTGGACTTTATTTTCTAAAAGTTCATTGCACTTGCGAAAATTAGATTTTATGCTCTACATCTGTGAGCAGTTTGCAGCAGATTTTAGTGCTCATCTGAAAGCAGCCTAAGGGGCAGATCAAAAAGTTCGTGACAAATTTTGTTTTTTCCTTCTCTCTAACCCACCACAAAATTTTACTGAGAAGCATAATGGATGTATTGTCATTATACAAATACATTCACTTCTAGATAGATAGATAGATAGATAGATAGATAGATAGATAGATAGATAGATAGATAGATAGATAGATAGATAGAGTAGTGCAGTCACACAAGTGAAGGGTCTTCCATGAATCTGTCTTTCTGTCTCTTTCCCCTGAACACATTCTTTCCATGACAGTACCCTCCTCCTTCCTAGGCACATATGTGCACACATTTACACATTTTCAAATTATGACTTCTCTGCAACTACATTAGATGTGGGGAGGCAGGAATCTATGGAGAGGGAAAGGAGAAGCTGCCAAAGTGTCAACTAAAACTCTTCTTTGGCAGATGAGTATTGAAGTGCAGAAAGTCAAATTGTGTGCAGCCCATTGTAATCAGGCAGGCAGGCAAGGGAAGGCAGGCAAGCTTCTCCTTCCATGGAGGTCACATGAGGCATTGCATTATTTCTCCCCTATATAAAGGGGAAAGCAGTCTGAAGTGAAAGGGAAGAAATCCCTACGAGTTATTAGAGGGGCTGATTTGAAGAGGCACAAGCCAGTGACTACCTAAGTTGAAGGTATGGAGGGAGTGATCTGACAAAGTCAATGCTGGGGAGGGGGACACCACACAGGGCCCTGGCTATAAAAGAAGTGCAGGCACTTTGACCCCGTTATGTGGTATCATAGCTATACTACTGATCATATTAGTATACATATGTCTTAGAAACATACCACACACACTTTCATGTGGTTATATGTCTCATGAGATGCTAGAGTAAATGAAGAACATGTACATAATAAATCTGTATGACAAGAATCTTAGAATCATATAATACTGAAAGTCAACAACTGGCTCCACAGGGAACATTTTCAGAAAAGGTTTGGCTTCCTGGGCTTTGGTCTGTGTTTCCGGGAAGAAAAAACCCTCCTATAGGTTGCACCATATAGGAAATAGGAAGAATGTATTTTCTAGAAAGCATGCAAGCCTGGTCAAGAGAGGTTTAAAATGGACCATGCTGGAAAGAGAGGCAATTATCTAGACTAGGAGACAGAAGGACACTAAGCAAAGTATCAGTGTTGCAGCAGACAATGAGACTGTATCACAAGAACCCACCAATTGGTTTGCTGTAGGATAGGATAAGAAACCACTTGGAGGCAATGACTGATGGGTTCAAATCTCTTGCACCATGTACACAGCACATGAAGCAAACAAGATGAACGTGACCTCCTAGCACAGGAAGGCAAATAAGAATAGCATTATACTGTACTTAACAAATGTGTGCATCTGTGAGGAAATTAGTTACTTGGAACATGAAAGGCTGGTTGAGCATGTCTGAGTAGTAATCAAACTGTCAAGTTTTTATAAAGATATAAAAACATAAATGAAATATTAAACAAACCTTTTACACAGAGAAGTGTAGATACACAGAATTTGTGTGTGGGTAGAGCACACACAGGTGTGAAGGGTTTTAAGAACAAACTTTGAGGCTGCAGCAGCAATGGGCAGCTGCAGGAAGTTAGTGCTTGAAATCTGTATAAATATAGCAAGGAAGAATCACTGTCTGCTGGTTTTTACTCAAAGCCAGCCACAATGCTCCTGTGTAAGGTTAGTTGCTGTATTTTTTGCTGATCAAAGGTAATGTTTATTACAATATATGTTATTTATGCTGAAGAAAAGCTTTCTGAGTTAAATGTAAATATATAAATTATTTTTCTAAAAATTGTCTGCAAGAGTTTTTTTAATTTTCCTGAGTAGCACTGAGTTCTGCTAGGTCTCAAGAGTTTTTCCAGTACACAATACTTTTATAAGACTTGGCTATAGTCTGTCAGGTTTTTTTTTTTTTGGGAATGATGTGCAAACACACTACAATATCCATATTATTTTCTAACACAAACATGATGATGATGATGCCATCGTGGGGGGAAGGGTCTGTCACAGACCTCCAAATCAAACTAAATGATTGTATAATTTCTTTCTACATGAGATTACCAAGCATGTGGAGAGATATAGCAGTAATGGGTAACTTCAGTTTTCAGGATATGCGTTGCAAGTCCCAAACTTGCCAAGAATGTAAGGCTGAACAAATTCATCACTTGCTTTTCTGACAATTTTGTCTTCCAGAAGGCAGAAGAAGACAAGGGAACCAGCTATTCTCGTTCTGGACCTTGCCAACAGGACGTAACTGACCTGTAAAGTGAAAATAATGAGACTTTTGGAGAGAATTGACCCCGCTCTCTTCGGATTCTCTGTACTGAGGAAATGGAAAGCCCACAATGATATAACACACTCTGTGAGTTTGAGAAAGCTAATTCCAATGAAGAAATACTGGCTGAGATCCATACTCAGAGAAGAGAAGGGAGTTCTCAATGAATGTGAGTTTCTTAAGGGCTAAAATGGTGAAGAACAGTCACAAACAACAACTCCTCTGACAGAGAAAAAGAGGGGCCATCAGAAGAAACCAGAGTGGCTGAGAATTTTCAAATGAGCTGAGATTTAAAAGGGGGTATATAGGAAACTGAAAGAAGAATAAATTACTAAATATAACAAGTAGTCGATATTTTTAGGGAGAAGATCATGAGGCTAAAGGTCAGAATAAGCTCAGATTTTCAAGATAGGCAAAAATAACAAAAGCAGGTTGCACCTCACAGGGACTCATTACGTTACACTGCAGTATGAAAATAAATGTTTCCTTTCCCATTCTGCAGTATCCAGAGAAAGATATAATGTTGAGAAATGGAGTTGTGTGAGATCTGGGATTTGTGAAAATCTGAAGAGCGGAGAGGAATGAGCATATTGGCTAGAAGGAGAAAGGAAATGGAGCTTTGGTAGAGTGACAAATATAAGCATTGATGTGGAGATATTATATGTGTGAGAATATGAAACTGTCCAGAAAGTTATGATATATTCCACTACCACTACTACTGCACTATAGCTATACCATCTAGGAATGCACTATTTGTTGTTCTCTGTCTACTGCAACATAAGGATTCTCCAAAAATTCCCCAGTCAGAATTCTAGGCATTCCTGCCCACAGACACACATATGAAGACACCTACATTTCACTCATCTGGAACAGGAGCCTATCTTCCATGCTGCCTGGGGCCTACATCCTGTCCAAAAAAGAAACTAGCCTAGTGCTTCCATGGAAACAAAGATATTTGTGGGAGGTGTAGTTCTTTGGGACTGCCCTACATGGAGCTAATGGTCAGCAAGATGCTACTTTGTATGGAAGGCAAGGTCACAATGCTACCCCTTTTATACACCGTTTATACACCAAGGGAAAAATTATACATTTTAAATTGTCCATTATTAGAGAAGCAATAATTTTAGTGTTCAGGAGACATGACTGAGGCGATGTTTCATGTTTTAGAAATTTGACTTGCATAAAGACAAGCCAGAAATAAGTCAAGTGAGCTAGCAAGTTATAAGAAATAACAAAAGTTCCTCCCATGCCAGTCATATGTATTCAGCACTTAAGGGCTGTTTCTCTCTAGAGATTGGTTCTCTGTAATTATAGCAGAGATCTAGGTCTCCTGCCAGCAAAGGTGTTGGTGGTGATTTTTCTGGACATGCATGAAGAACTGCATAGAGATTTTTAAGTATAATTCCTGTTCCTAGTGCATTCAACTACAATGGTGTATGCTTGTCTGTACAAAGAAAGAAAGAAATTCCAGGTGGCAGGTTGCCACAGGGCAGACAGCCATACCTGGCAAGCATCTGATTCAAGTGGGAAGAATCCAACATACAATCTGATTCAGTTCAAGCCACAAGCCTTACCCAAGTCTCATAAGCTTTATCACAAGTAGAGATGGGCACAAAATGAAAAAAAATCATTCTGTTATTCGTTATTCGTTTTGTTATGTAATGAAACGAATAATGAAAATTGTGATGAAATTGGAACGAACCGAACAGATCCATGAAAATTAGGTTCGTTACACTTCGTTTTTGTTAATGGTGACACGCAATGAAATTAGCTGTTTTTAAATGTTAAAAAACATCCTGAATATCCGTAAAAACCCAGTGGTATTTATTCTGCTTGATAATACCTACCGGGGGGTTGAGGTCCTTAAAACGTGCATTTATGTATTTTCTCAGATCGCTGTATTTTTTTCCTTTAAGGGAGTTAGGGGACATTGACCCAAAATGGCTCCCAGATGCCTAATATTAATTTCTTGGTTATTAAAACACCCTGGACATCCATAAAAACGCAGCAATAATTATTTGAAATTATTACCTACCAGGGGGTTGGGGTCCTTAAGACATTTGCTTTTGTCTTTCTCCCATCGTGATGTATTTTTTCTTTTCCCTTTGACACAAAATGGATTCCAGCCACAAACTGGATGCAAGCCATGTGATGGGATCATGTAAATTCTTGGACAATTTCAACCAGTAGCATGCCCAGGTTGCAGACTGGGTAGGTGTGGCAGCCACAGAGGGCATAAAAAGCTCTGGCAGCCCCCGTCCTCCTTGCAGTCTGCGGTGGGAGTTAGGGTGGGATTGCTATCTCTGCGACTCGTTACTTTAGGCCAGGCAGGCAGGTGTGTGTCTCTGTGTTCCTGCTGGCTGCAGCCTGGCTCTTAGGGGAGAGAAAGAAGAGATTTCTCTTGCAGCCTCCCTGTGTGCGTGCCTACCTCTCGGTGAGTACCCTCCCCTGCCCCACAGTGCAGTCACTTTGTGGCTGCCTTATGCCCTGCCTTTGCAGCCTCCCTGCATACCTAGTCTATACTGTGTCTCTGCCAGCATCATTTTTTTAGTGTTTTCCCTCTGGTCTGGGGCATTCGGTTTGGGTTAGGGTTAGGGTAAAAATGAAAAATGAAAATAAAACAATGAAATGAAATTTTTTCAAAAAAACCCGTGAAAAACGAAAACAAACCAAAACAGGAGCCACAACAAAAAACAAAAAACAAAATGTCATTTTTTCGGTTTGTGCCCATCTCTAATCGCAAGTTGATATGAACTGCTCTAGCTTTCCCATTCCAAACCCAGCTGACTGTATGTCTCTCACTTATTTTCATTGTAGCCTTCACTCTTTAAGCTACGGTGTTTCAGTTTGTCTTTTCTCAGATGTTCACCTCAGCTTTGGAAGACAAGGGATCGTTGCCCACATTCATCAGATGAGTTGCTCTTTCTTGGGTGTTCTAAAGGAAAAATTAAAAGATTTAAAAGGAGACACAGGGCAACAGAAGAAAGAGCAACAAATGTCCTGGGGGCAATATATCATAAACATTCCTCTGTCTATTCCTTTGCCCTCTCACATATATCCTGCACAAAAAAGGGATAAAGAATGTGTATAGAGAAGATGGGGCAAAATGCAAGAACACATTTAAATGGGAAACTAGGAAATGCTGTCAGATTTTTTTTAGTCTAATCTAAGGGTAATTCCCTAAAATATATGTGTGCATATATAAATCTATATAATGTCTATGTGTACATCATCGTCGTCGTTGTCGTCGTTGTCGTCGTCATCTACCATAAAGTCAATTCTGATTTAGGGAAACCCTTTCCAGGTAGAGAGTACTCACAGAAGTGGTTTACTATTCCCTTCTGTCCACTGTCCAACTTCTCCAAGGCCACACAGGCTGGATCTATTCACAGGAGACACATCTCTGGCTCAATGATCAACTACCTGAACAATCCAGTCAACTAGGTATACAGGTATTCATACACACATGTGCTCTCATCTGCAAATGAACAGATTCTGCAAGTACTTCCTGTATAAAATCCAGCTCGAGAATTATTTGCTCCTCAAAATTTGCTGAGACTCAGTTTAGAAGCAGACATGAGGCGATATATTTTTCCACCTCTTTAGTAAGACCTGAGGCAACTGCAATCTTTCTAATTCCTCAGGATTTTATTTCATTCTTGCAGGTTTAACATCCCATTGCATGAACAAAGAAAATATCAAGCAGAAAGGGCTCCAGGCTAGCTCCTTCCAAAAGGACTACTAGACCTTCGGAATACTATGGATATCAACCCTTACACCCACACAGTTAGCACTTTTTAATGCATTCGCTGAGAGCCATTAATAAAGAAACAGTCATATAGCCTAGTTCTTAACCATGTGTCACACTGAAATAAGTTCATGTAAATCTGTGAACTGCACAACAATGATCAAATTAACAGTGATTTTGGGGGCGGGGGGAATGCCCCTCAAGCTGAAAAATAATTAGTAGTCTCTCACTTTTTTCCTACTAATAAAAATCACGATATTGTTGTCTGTGCTAATAAAACACCTTCTGTGACCCCGGTGTAGTGGTGAAAAATACATGGATGACTCTATTGTGTAGACCTCACACCTGTTTTATTTGACATTTCTTCTCAGTTTCACCTCTTCCCCCACATTCCCTCTGGTGAAATTTGATTGTAAAAAATGTAACTTAGCTTTCCTTCGCAATAATTCATATCCTAAAGCAAATACCAGACTTCTATCATACTCCTTGTAGTTTATATTTCTCTTATATGAGTGTCCCTTTCCTATTTTTTAAAAAAACTTATCCCTGCACTATGAATGGAAATTGTCCACCTACCCCATGAAAAACTTGTGAAAGAACAACACATGTTCCATTATGTCTTAATGCTCTTTATTTAGAATACAGTGGTGCCTCTGATAACGAATTTAATTCATTCTCAGAGGCAATTTGTTATCTGAAAAATTTGTTATCCGAAACATGGTTTCCCATTGAAATGAATGAAAAACTGATTAATCCATTCTGGAGGTCCAGAAAAAGGCAAAAAAGCTGGGGGTGGGGTTTCCAGAACTCTTTATAAAATGCACTTTAAAGGCTTGCAGTGCTGGAACATCCTCCAGAACATCCCCCTGCAGTGCAATGCAAACATGGACAAGAGAAACCAACAAGACTACCCCAGCCTTACCCCACCCAAAGTGCAATGGGGGAAAATGCAAACAAACAAACATAACCAGGAAGAAAAAAACAGCCCATTTTTGCCTGCAGAGCAATGAAAAAAGACTGCAAACATGGAGAAATGAAACCAGCAAGACTACCCCAGCCTCTTCCAGCCAAAAATGCAAAGAAAAGCATTGCAAAGATTAATAAAAGCTAGCTCCCCATCTTACCAAGTTCGAAAGGTCCAGATCCCTCAGCAAAACATGTCCAGAATGGCTCCAAAACATGCTGGAAATAAAACACTCTAAGTCCTCTCACCCCTCCATAAACTATGCATCCTGCAATACAAGCAGGGTAGACATTTTTTGCAAGGCATTATGAAACATTTGTTATCCGAGGCAGCCCATAGGAAACATTCACTATCCGAGGCAGCCCTATACCTGGAAATTTCCATTTGTTATCTGGAAAAATTGTTATTCGAGGCATTCTTTATCTGAGATATTACTGTACTTGCATCTTGTTAAGTATCACAAAAGTTTAGGAAAGTCAAAACACACTGGACAAAATTCTGATGCGTAACTGTGCACCTGCGTCATTCTGATGAAGTGTTAGAAGCATTTGATTTCATTCAGCAAAAGTAGAAAATCTCTTCCTCCTTTTCTCTGGTGGTAGCAGCAACTCCATGGTCCCAACACAAGCCTTATCAGGGGGTCTATAAGAGCCATCACCACCACATATGAAGGTATGAGTGGAGCACTGGCCATGATGCTGTCAAAATACCTCAGCTCACACATATGCACAGAACAGTGCTTGTCCAGTATGTCAGAAGCACATCCCCTTGATTCAAGGGCTTTCAGCCTATGGGTCAAAAGTGGTCAAACAGCACTCTCCCCAACACACACACACACACACACACACACACACACACACACACACACACACACACACACACACACACACACACACACACACACACACACACACACACACACACATTTATACCAGAAATTTTTCCAACAATTGTCAGTCTTACAATTAGGGAAGTCATTGAGGTCAAAAGAGACAGCACAGGATGGTCAATTTCATTTTCTAAACTGATCTCTTACTTTCTACTTTTTTTCTTACCTCATGTCACAGTATGAAGAGGAGATTATGACCATATTCTTTGGGCTTAAAAACACATTAAAAGTTACTCTTTTCAAAGTACAAATATTCCATTTATGTAGCAGCATCACTTCTGGAATAGCAGTAGACTTTTTTTTAACTTGATGCAGCAGAGAGACCAAATTCAGATACATACAAAAGCTTTGCCATTATTATTAAAGTAATTGCGGGGAAGTATATTCAAGTACTGCTATCTATTCTTCTCATAACTGTCTGTTAAGCATGGCGTATGTGTAAAGCAAGTGCTGGAACAATGAAGATGAATGAATCATGATCACAGGTGAAATAGGACATCAATAGCTTACTGTTAATTTCAGATTACTTTGATATAATTTGCCTGTGTTATTGTTGAGGGAGGGCAGCATTAAGGAGCCCAGAATTCTAAAATGATATTGGAACACATTTATCTGCAAACCCCAGTGAGATTAGTTCATAATGAAAGCATACAAAACCATCCTGACACTGCTTCTCTGCGCCTCTCAGTGCATCCTACACATATACCTACTCATGTATACCCATCTCACCTCATTATGGATAATAATTCCTAACTGTTTTATGATCTGCTTTCTTTTTAACTACAAAATTCACTAAGGTAATTAAGCCAATTTGAAACAATTATTGAAAAACATAACTGAATCGTCCCCCACCAAAAGTTTTAGTGTCCCCTAAGGATCTAAGAGAAAGGGGAAAATATGCATGCACAGCAGTAATATTATTCCATATGTTACATTCCTTCCTGCAAGTTAACCAAGCTCAAATTAATTGTACTGACTAAACTTTTCTTCTTGGAGAAATTAAAGATATGCTGTTGTCAACACTTGAGCATAACCTTGCCGACACTTAAACGCAGACAAGGGTGTGACATCCTGCCCTGGCTGCCTTGCGCTAATTAATCACTCTGGTATTTAGGACCATTCAAGCAGACAAATTAATGGAGAATAATTAGTGTATCTTTGTTCCAGCTCAGCTCTACACACACTGCACACTCTCAGGGAAACGGAGTGGCAGGGGAGGGGGCAGAGAGAGGGGGGACATGGAGCAAGTGAGCCATTAGCATGCACATAGTTTTGTTTCTGCTTGCCGCATTCTACAGCGATGAAGAGAAAAGCCAAATTAGCAGTCGTGTGACTGGGGTTAGGGCATCTTTGTGCCAAGAGAGCCAGCTTTCAGAAGCGAGTTGCTGATACCAAAGTTGGATTTCACAAAACACTATTGAAACTGTTCCCTTTTCTTGCTGACTGACACACAACATACAGTATATCACAAGAGTACACCCCCTCACCTTTTGTAAATAGAGATGGGCACGACTCAAAAAAATTGGTGTTTCGTTTGTCGTTTGGTCGTTTAGGGGTCCGTTTCGGTTCGTTTTCGTTTTCGTGACGTTTTTTGCAAAAAATTTCATTTTCGTTTCGTTAGGTAACGAAACGAAAAAATGAAAACAAAAACAAAAAATTGCTGTTTCATTAGCATTCTTTTTAGTTCAATGCATCTGCTGCAACAAAAACGAAAAACACGGCAAATGTGGTCGTTTTGTTTTCATTTTTGTTTTGTTTTTAAAAAAAATTTGTTTCATTTTTGTTGCGTAACGAAACGAAAAAACAAAAACGAAAATGAAAAATCGCTCGTTTCGTGCCCATCTCTATTTGTAAATATTTTAGTATAACTTTTCAAGTGACAACACTGAAGAAATGACACTTGGCTACAATGTAAAGCAGTGATTGTACAGCTTATACAACAGTGTAAATGTGCTGTCCTCTCAAAATAGGACAACACAAACCATTAATGTCTATGCCGCTGGCAACAAATGTGAGTACACCCCTCAGTGACGATGTCCAAATTGAGCACAAAGTGTCAATATTTTGTGTGGCTGCTATTATTTTCCAGCACTCCCTTAACCCTCTTGGGCACAGAGTTTGCCAGAGCTTCCCAGGTTGCCATTGGAGTCCTCTTTCACTCCTCCACGATGATATCACTGAGCTGGCAGATGTTAGAAACCTTTCACACCTCCAACTTCTGTTTCAGGATGCCCCACAGATGCTCAATCGAGTTTAGGCCTGGAGACATGCTTGGTCAGTCCACCACCTTTACCCTCACCTTCTTTAGTAAGGCAGTGGTTGTTTTGGAAGTATGTTTGGGGCCGTTGTAATGTTGGAATATTGCCCTGCGGCCCAGTCTCTGAAGGACGGGGATCATGCTCTGCTTCAGTATGTCACAGTACATGTCAGCATTCATGGTTCCCTCAATGGACTGTAGCTTCCCAGTGCTGGCAGACTCACGCAGCACCAAACCATGACACTCCCAGCACCATGCCTGACTCATTGTAACAGGGGAAGCCTGTCTGCAATTCTGGTATCTCTAGATACTTCTTGCACTATTTTATATTGTTTAAAAATGAAAAATGAATCAATACATTGATTCATGGTTTTGTAAAAAAAAAAAAGATGCAAATTAATTACTCATGATTCATCAAACTGGATGAATCATGATCAAAATGAATCATCATTTTTCTGATTCATGCCCATCTATACTGGGGATATGTGGTAAAACACATAGGCATGGTAAGGCCTGTCAACCCTACCTATTATAACTAATGCCCTTAAAAATCAGATGTTTTCAAGGTATAGAATGTAACCACCCACTCCTAACAAGGACAGACCCAACACGCTGAGAGTGTGAGACTTACATGGTTATTCTAGGTAAACACACTGCCAGGTGTTAACACACTATGGCCCTAATACTATAGGAATATGTTTTTCTAATTGTATTTAGCAGCTATTTATGTAACAGTTTCATGTCTTTGCCATTTGTTTGAATTGTTCTCAGCTGTAAGCCCTCTTTAAACATTATTCGCAGTAATGGGGGCTCCATGGGTAAATGACTGTTGAGGCTATTTTACTCTCTGGGTAAATGATGGGGGGGGGGATGGAAGCCAGTTCACCTTCCCAGGACTGGCTTCCATCCCCACCTCACTTCCAAATTAATATTGACACCTTTGAGGCTGGCACCTGCAAAAAGGAAGCCTATGGAAACATCGGATGTCGGCTTTTCTTTTGCAAGCATCTGTGCAAAATGTACAGATAAAGAAAGCCACTCAAGGCAGGGGTGCAATGTCTACCCACAGACCTGGGAATCTGTATATTGTAGAGGTGATGCATGACAAAGGTTATAGACTAAATTGATAGACTCACAAGAACCCCATGCACATGCTGCCCATAAGCAGATAATTGAACACATGTGGAAGGATGAAGAAGAACTTGTAATGTAAATAAATAATACAAATAGTGTGCTGCCCAGTCCATTCAGACATATGGCAACTCTTTTCAGGGTTTTCCTGGTAGGGAGTATTCCTTCTTCTGGGGGCATCCTGGGATTGAGCAACATATCCAGGGCCACACAGGTTGGCTCTTTTGGGACACACAATGGGGAATGGATTTCCCAACCTCTTGTTCTGCAACCAGATATCTAATTTATTGTGCTATCCAGCCAGCTCTGGAACGGCTTGGGGAGGGGAAAGTTTGGGGGGATTTGGTGGGGGTGCTTAACATCCTCTAATCTGGAGTCAGTTGCAGGTCTGAGAAGACTCTTAGTATCAACTACTAGTAGGTAAGTGTGATGTTAGTCTGTGGAACTCCCTTTCACAGGATGTGGTGATGGCATCTGGCCTGGATGCCTTCAAAAGGGGATTGGACAGATTCCTGGAGGAAAAGTCCATCACAGGTTACAAACCATGATGGAGATGTGTAATCTCCAGGCTTAAAACTGGGGTACTTCAAGGTCCAGATGCAGGTATCATGAGACAGAGATCAAGTCTTGGGTGCTCCCAGATGCATTTGGTGGGGCCACTGTGAGATACAGAAGCTGGACTAGATGGCCTGATTCAGCATGGCTCTTCTTATGTTATTATGCTCCCTTTCTTCTTAGACCTCCCTTTTGGACCAGCTCCATTCTATCTCATTTCATTTATCTTATTTTCCACAAGTTACCCAAGATGGCATAACTCAGAAATGTTTTTTATTTCTAAACCTATTTAGCAGTCACCTGGTGAAGGGAATATTTGGGACGATCAGTTTAGTTGTCACTTTGCCCTAGTAAGAGAATATCAACATGGGAAGGACTGCTGAGCCACAAGTATGACCAAATGAAGCCAGATGGTACAGTATATATACATCCCCAGGATATATTCAGTTAGCCAGCTTTAATATGGACCTAGATCCCAGGAAGATGTTGCATGCTAGCCAGACGCAGGGGTTCATCCACTTTTGTTCTCAACAAGCAGAAGGGATACGAGCTCTGCTACTTCACTCTCTGCTCATCTAGTTGTGTTTGCTATAGCTCTGTAATAAAATCTCTAGCCTTCATTGCCACTGAATCCTTCAAAACTGCTGCCTGTACTGGCAAGGCAAGGCACCATTGTGACAGTTGATCAGGAGCACTGTGAACCCTTCCTGATGCTCAGCCAAAGAGAGCCAGCAAGGGTGATGATAGGAGCATCAACAGTGATGGAATCCAGTCTGAAGATACTGTTTGCTGATGCTGGTCCTGCCCAGCTCATTTTCCTTTCTGCAATATTCCAGGCACAGGGGTTGATGTGCCTTTTGGAATGGTGTTGGGAGAAGGGCAGAGGTGAGAGCTTGGACATAAAATGTTCCCCAAAACCACTCCAGCACCTGCAATGTTACCTTTCCCTAAAGCTATTGTAAATTTTCGTAAGAGAGTCAAACCTTCCTGACACACATTTGTGTCAGGGATTTCTCTCTCCAGTTATCTGCCCAGAAGAAAGAAAACTGCACAGAATTTCATTCCGCTTTCCATGTCATGTGAAGATATACAAAGTGGAGAAGGCAGCACACAAGAAAGAGCAAGGAAGCACCAGCTCTGAGACCACATAGTGAGAAACATTTGGTCATGCCAAGGGAAATGGCATCAATTCTACAAAATTACAGACTCATTTTGAGGTGTGTGAAATTGTGGTGCAATTTGCCATGCTGGCCGTGTCTTACATCATTCCCATTTACACCCCCACAAGAGCACAAACCAAAAGTACTCACACCTAGTGGCTTCACAATAGAAGATATCAGAGTGATGTAATGTACATTATAGCTTTTTAAAAACATATTATTGCCCATATGGTTCTTGGCTTTGTAACAACAAAGGAAAGTGATGTAATGCATATGCCCCAATGTTCTTGTCCTCAATGAGAGTAAGTATTCAGGCAACCCTTCCTATAAATAAATAAATAAATAAATAAATAAATAAATAAATAAATAAATAAATAAATGGCACATTGCTGGATTAAAGAGGGAAAAGACCAACCCTTTTTTAAATCTGCAACTTAGGTGCGGAGATGGGGAGCAGCAGGGGGAGAATGGGATGAAGAGAGGAAGCAGATCTTTTGCATTGTAAAACTCACATTTTGCATGAAGAAAGTTCTATTTTATAGTAACTGCCCTTTTTTGGGCAAAGCATTAGTTTTTGCACCATAATCTTTTTTAAAAACAATCTAAAGAGTGAAAAAAAATTAAAAAAAACTCAAGGCAACTGCCCAGAAGGGAGAAAAGTTCTAGTATTTTTATTAAATTAACTAAGCAAAGATATGCATTCCTAGCAAAGGAAGAGAGGAAAAGAAGGGAGCAGGATGGAGGATTTTTTCCCCTCTTTACAAAACACAGCCCACATTCCTCATTAAGTTACAATGAGACTGTAAGCCTCCTCCTGTCTCCTCGCTCACTGAATGGCTGCCTGCGATATGGCCAGATGCCACTCAAAAGGCTCCCGCCCTGGGAACATTCTCCTCTGAGAGAGAGAGATTTGAGAGTGCCTCGTTCTCATTTAAACACCAGCCTGGCGCGTAGGAGGGGCCAGGCTGACATCAAGGCCACCTGGCCATGACTAAAAGAGCGGGCCCCATATGCGGCGGCTGCTGAGCAGCAGAATGTAATTTAGCTGCACCACCGGGTGCAGAGGTCAATGATTTTATATTAATGGGGATCACTACGGTTCTAAGCTGTGGCGTGCTTTGAAAGAAGTGTTGCACAAAGCAGCAAAGGGAGCGCAGAAGAGGAAATGAGCTGTTTCGCTGCCTCCTCATGCCTATCAGCAAACATCAGAACTCCTCAGGATTTCAGCGAATATAATGCCACGCACACACATGGAAACACACACGCACACATCACATTTATATATAACTACAACACCCATTTTAAAATAGTATTTGAATATGACTTGTTACTACTTACTGTTTATCTTGTTTTGGTCGGTATTATACAAGAACTGGACATAGACAAGATTGATCTATGAAAATGCGGGAAGCAGTGGATCCTCATAGATTTTGGACAATTTTTATGGGTGATTTACATGCCAGAAATATTGCTTCAATGAAAATATATAATCAATAAAGAAATATTCAGAAGTATCTCTATCCACAGGCATCCACTCTAAAAGAAATTGTTTGATTATCCAGTATTAGCACTAGAGATGGGCACGACTAGGGAAAATGACATTTTCGAGTTGTTGTGTGTTGGAGGCAGTCCGTTTCGGCTCGTTTCCATTTTTCGTGAAATTTCGCAAAAATTAGTCGGTTCATTTTTTGTTTTTTCGTTGTCGTTAGTACTGGTTTGGGGGGTAGCGGGCTCCTGGAGGGAGCTGCAGGAGTCAGCCAGAGCCACAAGTGACGGACTGGCAGACTCTTTGCACCCGCTGTGTCTCACATACTTGCATGAAGTGCAATGCAAGTAGATCTGGCTTAGGGTTAAGACGGGTTAGCGCAAGGGCTAGGGTTAGGCTAGTTACGGGTGAGGTTAGGGTGAGTATTGGGGTGCACTCTGGGTGCCTCTCTGACCCACTTAGAAGGACAGTGTACTGGCATATGGGTTAGTCTTAGGCTTAGGGTTCAGGTTTGGGCTACGATTAGTGGGCTGTTTATGCCCGATTGGCACATCCCAGAAGTCTCTGTGGTCAACCTAGCCAAGTGGCCATGCGATTGGTGGAAAATTTGCATGGTCCACTCCCATGGGCGAGCCCATCATTGCAAATGTGCAGGTGTAAAAAAATAAAATAAAATAAAATAAAATAAAATAAAATCAACAGAGACTTTTTTTGCAAGAAAAACCTACTGCTGCTACTGTAAAAATTCAAGCATTTAAAATAGCTAATTTTCGCATGTTTCTGTGGTGCTTTGGTGGGGTTTTGGGCAACGATTTCAAAAAAAATATTGCGGTCGCCATTTTGGATCCCCCGCACTGCATGGCAAATGGATGCGCCCTCCCAGCCTGGTACCAGCAGCGCAGCAGTAGCAATAGCCAAGGAGAGGGGGGCGGGGAAACCCCCCCCAAATAAAACACCCTTCTGGCCTGGTAGGTGCCCTCAGACAGTTTTCGCCTACTTTTAGGGCCGGGAATCGGGGTTTTTTTTTAACTTTTAAAAACTTTTTTTCTGTGCCGCTTGGCATTGCGCGATCGCCGCGATGCAAGTAACGAGCACGACAAATCAGACCAAATTGTTCGTTCGTCGGTTTGAGCTCGAATTCTGGCGGAGTAATTCCCGTTACCGTTTCCGTAGAGTAACGGATACGAGTAACGGAAACGGAAACGGGAATACCGCTAAGTCGTGCCCATCTCTAATTAGCACAATACAATACTAAACTGTTTTCCTGTTATGTCACATGTTGTCTTGTTAGACTCACAAAAGCCTATGAATGAGGTAGATAAGGCTTAAATATAAACTGTTTGCAGATGTATGGCTTCTGTGTCCAGTGAATGCATGATCAGGAGTGCACTAACTAGACATGCCTTTAGTATCTCTTGGATTAGAAGCCACATGGTCTTGGGTTCACCCAGAGAAGTGAAAAGTTACTTTTTAAGACTATAAATCATAGATTTCTTTGTCTAGTGTGGCCACTGTCACAGTGGCTAATGGATACTGGGGGCTATTAGAAAACAGAAAGGTAGTTTGCCCTTTATCGAGTTTCCATTGACTGCTTGAAAGAGCCCTTAAAAGAGAACATTATATGTGCAAAAACACTTGCATGTGATTAGCAGTAGTGTTCTAGTTGTATGAATGTTCTGTAGGACTGGGGAAGCCAAATGTGATTTTAAAAATGGGGGGGGCAGGTTGGCAAAAAAATTATGATTTTAATTGCTGGGCAATATGAACCTATGAGATAAGCGGTTAGAACTGTGACCTGTGTTTGACCAAATTCTAAGACATGAATCTAGTCATTTGTGCATTTCCAGGTCCATCACCAGGTGGAGCAAATAGCCCAGGACTGCTCACAAAGTGAAGTGGTACCCCCACACATTCCAAATGCTACATGCTAAAAGCCACTGGTTGAGAGTTCAATTCCCCCCTGTGCCTCCTGTGAATAAAGCCAGCTTATTTAGTCTTGGGCGAGCTGCACATTTCTAGGACATACCCAGAAGAAGGGAAAGATAAATCACTTCTGTGTATTCTCTACCTGGAAAACTCTTTAAAAGGGTTGCCCTGAGCCAAAATTGACTCAATGCACATTATTATTATTATTATTATTATTATTATTATTATTATTATTATTATTATTATTATTATTATTATTATTATTATTATTATTATTATTATTTCAAGGCAACACAATTAAAAGCAGGGGAAAGGAAACTGAAAGGGCCAGTACCTTATATGGAAGACACTGAGCTGGCACCAAAGGAAAGAGCTTCAACTTTCACTTTGTGTGGTTTACAGTCCAGTTCCTATCATTGACAATAAAAATATTTATCTATGCTTTTCCCATTTATGGTGCAATACAAATATAATGCACATTAAGCATTTATCAAAGCAGTTTTCAAATTACACCTGTGCCATTCAAGGTTTAAGTGAAGAATTCCAGGTACAAATAAAAATGAATTCTCCTCTTAATTTATTTTTTCTTTAGTGTCAAGAGGAGAGATGGTGACAAGTTTTTTTAAAAAATCACAATATTAAATGAATATCACTGATTCATTTAATATTCACCCCTTCATATTTTTCGGGTACAGAGATCTCAACAAATATAAAGGAATGAATATTTCCCCTTTTTATTTGTCCCTTCATATATTTTTAGACAGCCCATGGCTGTCTTAAAAAGAAAAAAGAGCCCCCACCCCCTCCAAAGCCACACCACTCCCTCCAAAACAACCCTGTCTCCTACCTCCCTTAAATGAAATGCCCCCTACTTTAACTGAAGAGGCCTAGTGTGTCTAGGTTGCTGACACCACCATGACTGCCATCTTGGAAAAGATGACCACCTGGTTTTCCACAGGCCACTGCAGCAACTGTGGCCTGGACTCTGCAGACTGCTTCAGCTAAGGTGGGGGTATTTTGGAGGTGAGGGGGGCTTTGGATAGAGAGAGGACTCTTCTTATTTAGTTAGCTATGGGCTATCTTAAATAAATGGACCAACAAACCATTTTGTTGGTTTCTCAATTCATGGGTGGAGGAATTCATGGTTTGTGGTTCATTAACCTTGTGGTTAGTCTCCATCTCATCAAGGTTCTTAAGCTATTCAGTTAGTTTTCCTATGGAAAGTAAATCCCTCTTCTATTTGCAGTATCTATCTTGTACATAGAAGATGGCCAAGAATGCCCTAAGCATTCCATTACCCATCATAAAGCACTTTCTTTGCATAAGTAACATAAGTAATATAATCATACAAGCAGTAGAGTACAATATGAAAAATGGGGGGGGGGGCTGCCCCATGCAAAAATAAATGGGGAAAACATGGTGGCAAACCATGTTTAATTGAATGAGTGCATTCAGTTCATATTTTAAGTGGTTTCAGCTTCTTGTATATTTTTAATTACAAATTGGATAAAGCTTGTTGCACAGTTATGCAAATGATATAATTTTTGCATGAAAATTCCTGTAAGTTAAGAAATTTCCACTGACTTATCTGTTGCATACTGAGACTATCAATTCTCTGCACAACTGATAATGTATGTGCAGATTTCTCAACTGACAGCAATTTGGATCTCAAAGTGATTTCAGTATTTTACACATTGCTACTACTGATGGGCACGAAATGGAAAAATAGTGTTTCATTTCATTTCATTTCTGTAGTAGTTTTGTTTTGTTTGTAACACATTTTTAAAGCAATTTTATTACAAAATGAAATGAAATGAAATGAAATGGTATGCTCCCATGGATCCTAAAGTACCAAAATGATTCTAGGTAAGCCCCCAAATTTTGGAAAGGTTTCAGGCTCAGGGGGCTGAGTTATGAAGCTCCAAAGGGGGTGCCCCAAGGGAAAAAATCATTTTGCAATTAATGGGAGTGCTTGAGAATACTCCCTCCCATAGAAAACTTCCTCAAGCACTTACCATATATGCTTGAATACAAGCCGAGTTTTTCAGCCCTTATGTTTGGTTGGGGGGGGAAACGCCCTTGGGATGGGTGGCAGAGGTCTAGTGATGCCCGCTGTGCTGCCTCAGACGCCTCCTCCGAAAGGGTTCATCAGTGGCTGTGGCAGTGCTGGGAGGCCTCCCTGTGGCCTTGGAAGCTGCTTTTGCTGCCTCCCGAATGCTTGGCCGGCTTGTGGAGGGCAGCAGAGGGCAAGTCCTGTCCGTTCCTCTGCCTCCCAAGCACTCAGCTGGGAGGCTCAGGCCACACCAGGCCCACTGGAGGCTGCCACAGTGGTGAGGTGAGTACAGCCCATGACCCTGTCCTACCCGCTGGGTCGCCGACTGCGCAATCCCGGTAAAAAACCGCCCTCAGCTTATATACGGGTTGTCTTATATTTGAGAATATATGGGTAATTATTTCCTGGATGCACCCCCTCTGGAGCTTAATAACTGAAGCCTCCTGACCCCCCAGCACCCTCAGCATCGATCAGTTGGTGGGTGGGGCTTACCTAGAAGTACTTGAGGAAGCTCCCCTGCCATTTCTTCTAGGATGAATCAGCTAAAATGGTATTTCATTGCAAAACGAAGTGAAACGCACCCTGCTGTTTCATTACATAACAAAGTAATTTGTTACTTAATGAAACAATGAAACAGTGTTTCATTGTTTGTTTCATGCCCATCTCTTAATGCTACATTTATTATTACTCAGCACACATATGATAGTGTTTGGGGACTTTTCAGTATGTGCTGTGCATTCTTTGTTCTGCTCTATAACATGGAGTCATGGCCTTTAACAAAACTTCATAAAATGGACTAAAGCATTTGAAGTATGGATTTTTTTTTCAGAGCTAAGAATTTCATGGACTTTAAGGATGGTCAATGAAGAAATACTAAGATGAACAAGTAAATATCAGAAATTAGACATAAAATGCAGAGGGTAGACTACTTTGAACATATAATGAGAATTAAAAACACTGATTATGCTAGTTAAAATGAATGGGAAAATACATGTAAGAAGAAAAGATAACTAAGTGGAGAAACTGCACGACCATTTTATGTGTAACATAGTAATACCGAGAATTGCTGCATCTAAAGTCAAAAAAAATTATGCTGACATCTTATCTGAGAAGGACAATTTTTTTTTTATCAGCAAATGCATAAGAAATAGAGAAGTAGTGTTTACTCTGCTCTGATCTGGCTATTAGCCTGAGAGAGAAGTGTTGTGAACATTATAAGTGAACTGGAATTCCCAAAGCATATTCCAGTGTCCCTCACGTCTTACCCACACATAGGTTTCAGCTCCAGACTCAGAACAGAACAAAAGCCCAACCATAAAAAATAATATATTAAATATAAACATTCTTAAAACATCTAATGGAAGTAACCATTAAAAGCAAGAAATGGGCTACATACTGACCTATTACATTGGAACTGACGGTTGGTTTTGAATCTTCTTAGTCTGAACTCATGTTAATATTAACCTTAATATATTAATATGTTAATATGTTAATATATTCATATTAACCTTAATATTAATATGTATTAATATTAAGCACTTTATGGTGGCACTATCTTCTACATGATAAAATAGTGTATGCTTTTGAAGACGGTCTCTGATCAGAGGCAGCTGAGAGGGAAGCTCTATGTATACTGCTTGCAGAAGAAGGTAGATGACTGTAACAGAAACAGTCAGACAACATCGTGTAAATAGATCTTTGTCCCTGAACTTCACTGTCACAAAGTCACATGGCCTGTCCTTTCATATTAGTAATTGTGCATGTTCATTGATGGATAATAAATGAGAGTGAAATACCATTGATGTTTGATAGAGTGCTAATTAGATTGATGGCCAGAACCATCACAAGGCATAACTAATGGATTGAAAATAATAGGAATACTATTTTCAGACCCCATGTATTTCATGGTGCGCGCGTGCGCGCGCACACACACACAGAGTACAGTTATGATATAAGCTCAAGACAATTTAATTCCCTAAACAAAAATAAAAGGCAAATTGAACAATGGTTCCCTTTAAGGATAAACATGAAAATATTTAACAGCATAGACTAGAAAAGGCCTAAAACATCTCTAGCTAATTATGTTGGCTAACCCAAGCATAAACATGAATCAACCAACCAGCCAGAAAATACCATGATTTAGGCAAGTGTGCCTAGAAATACCCAAACAATGAGGCTGAGAGCTGAACAAAAAGATCAGGTGAGAAGCTTTACATCTAAGTTAGTGTGTTAGGGGGAAAAAACAGTCCAGAAATTCGACAAGGAAGGAAGAAATATAGAGGCACAAAGAGTAGATGTTTGTCTTTCCTAAGCACATCTAAACATCCAGCCAAGCACCAGAAATCAGTGGTACTTCTCTGAAGCAGTATTGTTTGTCCTCAGATACTTTCTCCTGTGAACTGTTGCTCTATCTTCCACTGGGTGTTCCACCAACTTTTTCTTCTGTGATTCATCACCATGTTGCCTGGGGCTGATGGGTTGTGGCCCTTTCCATCTGGAACAAGCTTACTACAGAGATTTGCTAGGCAACAAATGTTCAGCCCAGGACTAATAATCCTTTTAAGAGCATCATGGCACGGTGGTTAAATTGCAGTACTTCAGTCAAAAACTCTTCTCACAATCTGCATTTGCTCTCAACAGATTCAGGTAGTCCACTCAAGACTAACTCAGCTTTCCATCTTTCTGAGGTTGGTAAATTGAATATGCAGCCCATTGGGAGCAGAACAATATGTCACCTGTAGAGATAGGGATGAATTTTTGGAAATTTCTATTTCATTCGCTTAGTTTTTCATTACCCCCCTACCTTATCCTTGCTGCTTTCCTCCTGGTCCTGGAAATTGGCAGGGGAAGGTAGTCTTGTAGAGGCACTGGCCCCAAGCCAGCGCCTCAAAAAGCCCCCGGCCGGGGACTTTTAAAACAAAATTATTATTATTATTATTATTATTATTATTATTATTATTATTATTATTATTATTATTATTATTATTATTATTATTATTATTATTATTATTTCCCATAAGAGAACTCAAGGCTGTTAACAGATATAAAAATCCAAAATACGAGCACAAATGAATAGTACTCGGTTCCATAAAAATGCACCTAAAAATAATAAGCAAACCTACAGTTGAACCCAAAATTTAAAAAGAAATTCTGCACCCGCTACAGTCGCCAAAATAAGAGTCAAGGGAAACCCCATGTAAAGAGTGTTACAATAGTCTATCCTTGAGATGACCAGCACTTGCACAACCATTCTCAGTGAGCCCTCGTCAAGGTAAGGACAGATCTGGGCTATAAGCTTAAGTTGGTAGTAAACTGCCCTGGACACGGCAGCCACCTGAGATTCCAGGGACAATGCCAGGTCCAGTACAATGCCCAGATTCCTATCTCTCTCTGCCAGATGGAGACAAATCCCACCTAAACTGGGGAGAGGGCCAGTACACCTATTGGAGGGGCACCCGAAGAACATAACCTTGCTCTTCTTGGGATTGAGTTTGAGCCTGTTAGTCCTGGTCCACTCCAAAACAGCGTCCAGGCAGCAATCAAGGGTCCTCACAGCCTCCGTTGCAGAGGTGGAAAAGGAGAGGTAGAGCTGCAAATCATCAGCGTACTGATGACAGCAGACTCCAAATCTCAATAATAATAATAATAATAATAATAATAATAATAATAATAATAATAATAATAATAATAATAATAATAATAATAATAATATAAGCGCAGACATGGCCTCTGGACCCGCATGGTCAGCACTGGGAACCCCCCCCCAAGGCACTGGCCCCAAGCCAGCATTTCAAAAAGCCCCTGCTGCCGCGGCAAGGATCGTCACCACCGCCGCTGCTGCCGCCGCTGCCACCGCCGCCACCGCTGCCCAATAAGTTGGACCCGAACTGGTTCAGCTTGGTTTGGGTTTGTACAAATTTTTGTAAAAAAAATTATACGAACCCAAAACAAATCAAACTAAGGATGGGCCCGAAACAGAAGAACCCAAAACATGGGTTTTCTGTTTCGTGCCCACCTCTACAGGAGACAATAATAGGATGGTTGCATCTCTAAATATGTTATTTATTTATTTATTTATTTATCTATCTATTTATTTATTTGACTGGTATACTGAAACCATCTACCCCAAGGGCTATTCTTGGCTGTTCACAGCCAACTGAAAATTGTATAGTGACAAACAAATATAATGCTTTTATCCCACATTTTAATATAAAATTGTTGTTAATTCTTCTTTATCATTTGAATAATTTGGTATTTTTGGCTTTTAATATTGTGTTTTAATGAGGTAAGTTGTTTCAGGTCCTTTTTTGAGGAAAAAGGCAGGAAATAAATATTTTAAACAGACTAATGCTGCACTGTCTGTAACAGATAGATCAACCATGATGACCCAATCCTGTATGGAAAATACACATTTCCTAAATATAAATCAGTTGAACATAATGCCAGCACTAATAAAGATATCACTATTGGAATTAATCTGAATGTTTCAGAAATGGGTCTCCAATCACCTCTGCAACAATAATAACTAGATGGACGCAAACACAAAAGGGTTCTAGTGAATAATCTCCTCCTTTTATGCTATTTTGCAGAATGATTTAATGTAACTTCTACATTTCTTGAAGGACTTTTATAGAGAATTTCTGCCTTAAAATGGATTGTAAAAGAACTAGAGGATTTTAATTGTGTGTAGTATGCTTTGGATAAAAAAAAAGATTACGTATAGCTATGCACATTACAAAGCTGTATCAATTTCCTGCCTTTAATATCCACTTTTGAAATAAACAAATTGGTGAAATTTTTCACAGAAGCAACCCACTTTTTGTGTAGAGAGAAAAATGCACCTTCAGTAATAATGTTGGGGTGGGGGGTGAGGCAGGGAGAAAGTGTATAAGAGACGTTCCTGAGCCAAAAATGGAATGATTAATGATTGTAAGGATGAAAACATTAAATACAAGAAGAACATGAACAAAGTGTTAATCTTTATGCTGCTCACTAAGCTTTGCTAACATGTAAATTCTACTGAAATGAATACAGAGTGCACAGAGAACTTTGCTTGCTTACCATGCCACCTCTCAGTATATCACTGAGGGACATGTTTCCAGAAGACATAGACATGAACAGTAGTAGCCATAACTCTCTTCCATAGAACACATAAAATATATACAGTTACACAAACTAGATTGACAACCCAAAGCATCTTTTTGGCAAGATAGGTGAGGGAGGGTGGAGAGAAGAGTGCCGTGCTAAATGTCATTGGCGATCCAACTTGGTGTAATAGATAGAGTAACAGACTAGGGCTTAGAAGACCTGGGTTCAAATTCCTGCTTGGACAAGTGAACTCATTGTGGGGTGTGTAGGTATTGCACAAATAAAAACACTCCATAAGTAACTCACTTACCTTGAAAGTCCTGTTAATGTAACTATAAATTGGTGGCACACAACAAGTACAGTATTAGTTTGGAAGGAAGCTTACCCGCCTTTTCTCTGTTCTACAAGTCTTTTGCCTCCCTGGCCCTGTTATAATAACTGAAAGTAAGTTCAAGCAAGACATTTCTAGACATATAGGCAATCATGCATTGTGGCAAGTCATAATGGAAGATACCTCATCCCAACTTGGGGGGGGGGGTGCTTTCCTACTATGGTTATGAACCTGGATGCAAATACGAAAGGAAAGCATTATTCTGGTTAGGTACAAAGTGTGTTTTCTCCAAAAAAGGAAATAGTGGGTGGATAATACACGGATAGATGAAAAGAATGAGAAGAGGTAGTTAGGGCAAGATGGGAAAAAAATCTCCCTACATCTGTTACTAATGTCAGAAGAGGTCAGAAGATTTCCCTAATCCCTATGGGCATCTGCTTCATTAGGTTTGTGATGAACTTATCATAACTAGACATGGGCATGGAGCGGCGAAATCTTCATTTCCATTTTTGGTTTTTCGTTTCCAGAAATAACGGAATTAAGCCGTTACAACTCGAACTCGAACCGAGAAAAGAAAAATTTGGTCGGGTTTTTCGTTTCCGTTGGTGGCATTGTGGCGATCGCGCAATGCGAAGCACAGAAAAATTTTTTAAAAGTTTTAAAAAAAAAAACGACTCCCTCCTGGCCGAAAAAGCAGGCGAAAATATGCCTGCCTGAGGCTTTGCTACCTACCAGAGGGGTGGTTTTGGGGGGGTGTCCCCGGCCTTCCCCTCTCCTCTCCTGTCCTGGGCTGCCTGCACCAGGCTGTGGGGGGGGGTCATCCTTGTCGTCTCGCCATGCCATATGGTGGTGGGGGAATCCAAAATTGTGACCGCAATTTTTCTTTTGAAATCATGGTCAAAAAACACACCAAATCACCACAGAAACATGTGAAATTTATTTATTTTAAATGCCTGAATTTTAATAGTAGCAGCAGTGGGTTTTTTATAGCAATAAAACGTCGCATTGATTTTATTTTATTTTATTTTATTTTTTATTTTTTTAGACCTGCCCATTTGGGCTGGGCATGGGATGGGACCATGCAAATGCTTTGAACAATTCCACCAATGGCATGGCCAGGTATTGACTGACACTTCTGGATGTCTCGGAGGGCATAAAATGCCAAGGCACCTTCCAGAAATCGCAGTCGGGTCTTGGATGTGGAGGGAGGAGGGCTGTGCTGGTGGTGCTTGTGCGATGGAGACAGAGATTATTCGAGGAGGGAGGCCTGGAGGCTTTAGGCTTTAGGCAGGCAGGGAGGGAATTGATTTTTTATTAGAAAATAATTTCTTTGATTCCCTGCAGCTTTGTCTGGTGAAGAGAAGCAGTTAGAGTTTTTTCTTTGTTCTCTTCTCTGGCTGTTTGTGGGGAGAGGATTTTTCTGATATTGGGTAAAGGGGAAGGGTCGACTGGGAGTGGGAGGTGTGGATTTATTTTAAAATATATTATATACTATCATTTATTTTCTATTTTCCCAACTTCAATTTGCTTACACACACACACATTTGGGGTGCAAGCCAAGAACAGAACCTCTATCCTAAGTGCAGAATATTTTACAATATTATTTAATTTACTAATTACTTACTTCATTGTTTGTTTTTAAACTGGTTGTGTTGTGTGTGCACTTGAACACAGAGACACATTCCATTTTAGTGGATCAGAAGAATTTAGAAAATTATTTTTAGTTTATTCCCTGACTACAACTACTAAACTATATTGTATTTATTTACACCTCAATATCTTTTTTTGGGAGGCATAATACCACTACTCTCTTTTCACTTCAGGCTTATTTTCGGGGTGTGGCTGAAGCCACCTGTCCAGCTGCTGCTGCTGCTGCTGATATCAGCCTTACACAATATTATTTATTCATTACTCCAGCTCATTGTTTGTTTGTTGTGTTGTGTGTGCACTTGAACACACAGGCAGGCACATTCCATTTCAGTGCATCAAGTTGAATTCAGAACTTGAATTTAGAAAACTAGTTTTACAACTACTAAACTATATTGTATTTACACCCCAATATCTTTCTGTTGGGAGGCAAAGTACCACAACTCTCTTTTCACTTCAGGCTTATTTTTGGGGTGTGTGGCTGAAGCCACCTGTCCAGCTGCTGCTGCTGCTGCTTACATTGATATCAGCCTAATCTGTGGGGGTGGGCATTCACCCTACCTACCCCTACCAAATCAAGATCAGTCATTGGGGGGCTGATTAAATAATAAGGCAAACAATTGCATTTGCTGCTGCTGCTGCTTTATTTTTTGGGGGGAGATACAACACTACCCTACCTCATTGTACAAATTCCAGTGACACACCACCAGTTCAATTACAGGCAGGGAGAGCCTAATTTGCTTGCACACACCCACAATTTGGGGGGTGCAAGAAACTGAACCTCCTCCAAAAGGGGACAATATAAATCTTTTACAACATTATTTATTCATTACTCCAGCTCATTGTTTGTTTGTTTACATACATACACTTGTTGTGTTGTGTGTGCACTTGCACACACAGGCAGGCACATTCCATTTCAGTGGATCAAGTTGAATTCAGAATTTAGAAAACTATTTTTATTTCATTCTCTGACTGTGCCTGCATGCACTGCAGTTTTGCTGACTGAGTGCTGAAGAAGGGAAGAGCAGTTCTTCTGGACTTCCGGTCTGGATTTCGTTTCATTTCAAATACTACCATTTGTTTTCTAGGTTTTCCTCCATTTCAGTGGATCAAGTTGAATTCCGAATTTAGAAACTTATACCAAGGGCCAGCAGGGCAACACTGAAAGCTCGTACAAAAGAACACAGTGTGAGAGTAAGCTTGTGGGTCAAAATGATAAGTTTATTAGAATAGTTTGTTACTTACCACAAATATAATAAGAAAATATATTTCTAATACTTTTGAGAAATAAAAAAATGAGGAGGGGTGGCAGAGCCAGAGGGAAGGGCAGGAGGACCCCCACTAAAATAAATAGGGGCACATTTCTGAAGGAAGGCACAGGAAGTAGTGCAGATAGTGATATTGCTGCCACTCCCTCTCCAAGCAGCAGCTGCACAACCAGAACCACCAGACCATCTTCTGTCACTGAGGGAAGCATGGATGACTGCATGCGAGCCCCATCACCACCATGCTTTGACATGGACACACACACACACCTTTATCAGGAGGAAGATGAGGACTCGGAATCAGAAACAGGCTCTTTGCATCTGAATATGCCGGATTCTGAGGACCTGTTGGCAGGAACAGAAGAAAGGCAGGCTTCAGGCAGTGATGGAAGGAGCAGCCCTCCTTCCACCCAGGACTAGAGTACCACCAGTGACAGCAGCAGTCAATTGTCCCAGCAGGGTACAAGCCACACCACCACCAGCACAGCAGCAGCAGTCAGTACCAGAGAGGGCAGTACTTTCCATAAGCCTCGCAGCTCTCTCTGGGAGCATTCTGATAACAGCCCAGAAGACTCGAGCCTTGCGGTGTGCAAGAAATGCGGGGTGGTCATGCGCAGGGGGAATGACCCCAAACACCTCTCCTCAAGTGCCTTGCGTAGCCACCTCATGCGAAGGCACCCTGGGTCTCTGCCTGGAACAGTGTCAGGCCCTGGTTCCTCAGGGAGGAAGAGAGGGGAAGCAGGCATGGGGAAGGACTCCAGAGACAGCTCCGCTGAGAGTGGGAAGAGGCAGGCCACTCTGCAGGAAGTGGTGCCGCTGTGTGGGAGTTTTGTCAGCCAATGAAATAGGGCCAAGGCACAGGAGACCACCACTCGCGTGGTTGGTGAAATGGTGGCCATGAACGGGTTGCCTCTCTCCTTTGTGGAGTCATCAGGCTTCAGGCACCTGATGAAGCACATGGCTCCATGGTACGAGCCTCCATTCTATCGTACCTTCAGCAGGCAGGTGATTCCCTCCATTTATGAGTCCGTCAGGGACATGGTCCGGGCCCTGCTGCAGGCGGCCAGAGGAAGGAAGATCCACTTCACTTCCGACCTCTGGATACCTCTCTCTGATGGCTCATTGGTGGCAACCCAAGGAGCGTAGACTGTGTCTCCACTGGGTTGGTGGAACTTGTCTCCTCCTGTTTTGGAAAAACTGGCCTCCAAAGTAGGCGACTGAAAGAATCCCTCCCCGAACTTCCCTGCTGTTCTGGCTTCATGGCTTTGCTGCGTGCGTGCGTGGACTGTGTCTCCACTGGGCAGTCAAAACTCTGGCATGGCGGCCTTCAAAGGAGGCGGCTGAAAGAATCCCTCCCTGAACTTTCCCACCGTTCTGGCTTTGTGGCTTTGCTGCGTGTGTGTGTGGACTGTGTCTCCACTGGGCAGTCAAAACTCTGGCTTGATGGCCTCCAAAGGAGGCGGCTGAAAGAATCCCTCCCCGAACTTCCCCGCCGTTCTGGCTTCGTGGCTTTGCTGCATGCGTGCGTGGACTGTGTCTCCACTGGGCAGTCAAAACTCTGGCTTGGTGGCCTCCAAAGGAGGCGGCTGAAAGAATCCCTCCCTCAAGTTCCCTGGCACTCTGGCTTCATGGCTTTGCTACATGTGTGGACTCTGTCTCCACTGGGTAGGCAGAACTCTGGCCTTGTGGCCTCCAAAGGAGGCCGCTGAAACAATCCCTCCCCAAACAAGAAAAATTCCCTGGCGCTCTGGCTTCGTGGCTTTGCTGCGTGGACTGTCACGAATCGGGCTCAGCTGCCTGCACCCCAACCGTTCAAGGCAGCAGGTACAACCCCACCACCTGTCCGTCCTGATCTCTGAATGGCTGCCTTTGCCAATCAGTTATTGAAAAACCAGTGGTCCCTCTTTTGCTGGCAGTCCTGGGGAGGTCCTTTTCTTCCCAGGCAGCCCTTCTAGCAAGTCGGCCCCCAATGAAAACAGTTACAGGGTTAGGGTTAGGGTTAGGGTTAGGGTTAGGCCACTTCCGGCGACATGGCAGGGAAGCCGGATGGGGTGGAGGGCAGCGAAGGGTCTCTGCCCTGGATATGGGCATGGAACTGCGCCACCTGGTCAAGGAGGGTCCATGAGCGAACCGGGCTCCTTGGTTATCACGCTGGGGACAAGAATCTGTGGCAAATGCCAAACCTGCCAAGGCAAAGGCTGGTCAGGCAGCTCGGCTGGGCCGCGCTGGTATGGCGTTTCCAGGGTGTTCCCACCGGACGCTCCCTCTGCTCTGTCCTGAATTTGATCCTTGGGGATTCTGCCAGTCAGCTCCTTTGGATACTCCAGCTGGCGATGATTCCCCAAGAGGTTGAGGGGCACTCATCCGGATGACTGGGGGGGAGAGCATCTGAATCTCTGACCCCTAGTTGACCAGGGTGGCATTTGCTTGGCTTTACAAGGAGTGTCATGGGGAGGGGACATTGAGAGGAGTAGACCCTCATCCAGATTTGGGGAGGAACGGAATACTGTGTCTCCTGCTGCCTCTGAGAGGTGGAGGGGAAATGGGATGGATAAAGGCTTCAAAACAAAACAAAAAAAGTATAACAGGCAGCCAGACCAAGTAGGGTGGCCGGTTCAGTCAGCGTTGACCAAGAGAAAAAAAGAATATTGCATTCTGCCCATTTTGTTTGCTTTATTGCATAGGATGCACTCTTATGCTATGATATATTTATTAAATATATTATTCATCACCCAGTTTAAAGTGTTTTCCGCCTGCTCTGGGTCATTGCGGGGTGCCCCCATGCTCTGCGAAGTCAAATCGCGCTAAATCGCAGTAGAAAGACAAACGACGAACGAAACGTCAAAATGACAAATTTTCAAAAAAATTAGCGGCAAACGGAAATGGAACGAAACGGACTTGTTCCGACAAATGAAAAATCAAAACATCATTTTTTCATGTCGTGCCCATCTCTAATCATAACCCTTATTGTCTTTGAAGTATGGAGTTTGGTGCACCTTCTGTGGCATCAGTCTTGTGAAAGTTTGTATAGTGTGGATATAAATATACAGTGGATGGGTGTGGAGAAGGAGAAATACATGATGATATACACACAAATGAAGAAATATACACCTTAGGCAATGAGGCATAAATAGTATCACCCAGCTACGTCTTAAACAGGACTACTGCACTAGAGAACATTAGTACAGTACAATTAGGCATGCTGTTAAATGTTTGACATAAAGTGGGAACATGGTTAAAATCCTATATGTTCCATCCGACTTGAGTTACACATTTTAAATACTGGTAATTCATTATATATGGAATCCACCTTCTACCACAACCCTGCAAACTAGCCTATAATCCTAAAAACATGGCCATTTCAATTATGATCTTGACCCAAGCCTTACCCAATTCAATGGCAACCTTTTGACAGTCTTCAAGGCAAGCGGACTCCAGACACCACAACCAAAAGTCTCACCTACTTAGCACTCGCTCATCTGTCCCAGCTCAGAATTTCACACTTAAAGCCACTTAACCACTTGGCACTGGCTGAGTGCATTCCCATTAGGAGAACATTTTACAAATGTTGTCCGATTAAGCAGTAGTGTTGCTATTCATTATCGTAAGGGATAAATCAGATTCCTGGGAAATGTGCCAATAAAACAGTTTGCACTGTACTTACATATTTGACTCTTGATAGATTTGGTGAAAATGTCCTTGTGTTCTTATAATAAAAACCCATTAACAGTTTAACAGCAGAAACCGACATTCATTTGTCAAGAAGATAACAGGTTCAAACATCAGTTGCCTTTGCAAGAGAATAGTGAGAACTACGTTGTGAGGAAAGCCACTAGCCACCATGGGAGGAGGAAAAAAGAACATTGCACTATGTGTTAAGTTAAATATAATATTGGTTTCCAACCATTGTCTCAGTGTTGCTATAAGAGATCTTACTCATCATTCAAATATATCTGTGGAGTTATGCCCAAAACTAGCTATTGAAGTGGGGAGACAAAACCAGAAAGAAATCTGGTACCCATATACTTCCTTGTCCCCAAGCCGTTATTTGGAAGGAAATTAGCTTCCTGTCCCTCTATTAACTGATAAGGCATCATTTATTGTTCTTTGTCAACATTTCAACTATCATTTATTCCATTATGTCAATATATCAGTGTACTCCTTTTACTACTACTACTACTACTACTACTACTACTACTACTACTACTACTACTACTACTACAACAACAACAACAACAACAACAATAATAATAATAATAATAATAATAATAATAATAATAATAATAATAATAATAATAATAATAATAATAATAATAAAGTGTATTGAGTCAATTTTGGCTTGTTTTTTAAAGAGTTTTCCAGGTAGATAATACACAGAAGTGATTTACCTTTCCCTTCTTCTGTGTATGTCCTGGAACTGTGCAGCTCACCCAAGACTAAATAAACTGGCTTTATTTACAGGAGGTTGAGAACTCTCAACCAGTGGCTCCTCAGCCAGTTACATAAACTACTGAGCTATACATCCAGCCTTTAAAGGATTTATAGTATTGCAGTTTGGTAATACCTTGTAGGGCAGAATGTTGGACAAACTGCTGTCACAAGAACTGTCCAGCTTTAGGTTGCACTGGTAATAGCGCCAATGGATTCTCTACTGGATAGTGCCAGTTCCATCATTAATTATCTAATCAAACCCTTTTGTTAGCCTTTCCAATGTCTTTTGCAAACTCAGAAAGTCAGTGTTCCACCCAGTCCTTAAAACAAAGAAACAAAGGCTGATACTTTACGTCCCTCTCGCTGCAGTTCGCGGCCCCACTGGAGACCAGTTCGAAGGAACGTAACCTCACATCCTTGTGGGGTCAATCCGAGTTCAAAGGAACGGAACCTCACGTCCTTGTGGGGTCAATCCGAGTTCACCCCGACCATGCCCCCTGAACTGCGCTCCAAACGGGGTGAGAGATTCCCGTCCTGGAGCTTGGGAATCTTTTCAATCCACTTCTCAATCCGTGTTGAAAACCGATTTCAACACGGAGGCAAGTTCACCTCAGCTCGAGGAAGGACGTGAACTAACCACCAAAAGCAAATGCCCGCAAGACGTTTGATCTCTGAAGAACTGCTTCTGCTACTCACAGGACGTTGTTCCACTCATTTTTTTTCAGCATCAATATCTAGAGGCGGTGCATTGCCACACTATAATACTGCGTAGAGATGGGCACAAAACAGAAAAATGGCATTTCGGTTTTTCATTTGTCATTGAGAGGTCTGTTTCAGTTCATTTCCATTTGTCATGAATTTTTCAAAAAAATTTGTTACCGTTTTTTGTTTTTTCGTTTGTCATTTCTACCCACTTTTTGCGCGATTTTTAAAGCATTTCCATGTGCAGGCATCCCCCAATGCCCCAGACCAGAGGGAAAACACTAAAAAAATTGGATGCTGGCAGAGACACAGTATAGACTAGGTATGCAGGGAGGCTGCAAAGGCAGCGGCGGGCGTTGCCCAGGGTGCAAGGCAGCTGCAGAGTGACTGCAATGCGGAGCAAGGGAGGGTACTCACCGAGAGGTACGCAGCACGCCCGCACACAGGGAGGCTGCAGGACTGAAGCTAGAGTCACAGAGACAGCAATCCCACCCTAACTCCCACCAGAGACTGCAAGGAGGACGGGGGCTGCTAGAGCTTTTTATGCCCTCTGTGGCTGCCAGACCTGCCCGCCCAGCCTGCAACCTGGGCATGCTATTGGTTGAACATAATCCCATCACATGGCTTGCCTCCATTTTGTGGCTGGTGGCGACATCCATTTTAAAGGGAAAAGAAAAATACATTGCGATGGGAGAAGACAAAAACAAACGTTTTAAGGACCCCAACTTCCCTGGTAGGTATTATCAGACAATATAAATAATTATCGCTGCATTTTTACGGATGTCCAGAGAGTTTTTTAACATTTAAAACAGCTCATTTCATTAACAGAAACGAAACGTAACGACCACAATTTTCATGGTTCTGTTCGTTTCATTTCATTTTCATCACAATTTTCATTTGTCATTTCGTTACGTAACAGAAACGACAAACGGTAACGGAAACAGAAAAAATGTTCGTTCCGTGCCCATCTCTAATACTGAGTGTTCCACAAAAATGAGTGTGCCCAATTTCACATCCTTATGTCTGATAACATTTATTGAAGTGCAGTAGAGATAAGATGCTCTTCCCCCTCGTTTATATGCTGAAAATCTAGGGGGAAGGAGCAGACAGGGAAGAGGGCCATGCATATGCAAACAGAGACACACACACATACAAGCGATTGAAGTATGTTCTGCGCAGTCACCCAAGCAAGCACCAAACAATCACAGAAGAGAGGCAATAATTTTTTTAAAGCATCAATTCCAGACTCATGGCTTATTCCCATGAGAATTCATAAGCTCAGTCCAGTCTAGTTAAGCATCCCCCCTCCTATGTGCTTTAATATCACCCATGGGACTCCAGAACCTACATTTTAGCTGGATTGTCTGCCCTCCCCAATTTGGGACTGCATGTTAAGATTTTTCCCCTCCCTTCCCACCCACCCCCCAAAGGATGGAAGAAATGTGGAATAAGATTTAAAAGGATCTCAGAAGAGAAGGGCAGCCCCTTCAGCTCTGGGTGGAAGCGATTTCCAGTTCCTTAGCAAGGCAGGCGATATTCTGAGGCAGAACGACCGCTGCCACAGGTCTGAACAAAAATTACAGTGCAAACAAAATGCAACACCAAAAAAAGAGTAAGTAATTCTAGGCTATCCCAGCTAAATTGCTATGGCTGGCAGGTCTGGTAATATGATGCTCTTGTGGGCTGTATTGCATTGAAATGTTTGGGGCTGGGAACAGGGCTCATCAAGGGAATCCGTATTACACGTCGTCGGTGTTTCTGCAGCATGGTGAGCCACAGAGCTAACAAAAGGGAAATCAAACAAACACAATAAAATGGAAATGACATGCGGGGGGGAGGGGCCGTGTTTATGTGAGCCTATTCTCTCAATAGAGAATCAACTATTCACAAAAGGATCTCTTTAAATCAAGTAGGAAAACAGGTGAACACTCACACGGGGGGGGGCATGGGTATAGAACAGGAAGCATTGTCTTTAACACTAGCACCACCACTTAGGAGATAATGTTGCCTGAAATTTATTTTTACCAGGCAGAACTAGTAAAATCTGTCTTATTACGCTTCTTAAGAGGGAGAACAGAGTTTGTAATTAGAAAAAAAATCTCATTTATTAATGCATCTGTTAAACTCAGTTTAATTAGAGCTTCATATTAAAATGCATGGGGTTAAACTGCTTCCGTTAATAAGACCTTGCCTGGGTCAGACACATGGCTTTTTAACATCATGGCTGACACATGTCTGGGGGTGGGGTGGAATGGAAATGTTAGGAAAAGTGTGTTGAGAATCCAGTAAAATGGATATCCTGAGACTGCAGGAACAAAGTGGGATTAGTCTTGTTTGCACGCCAGGAAAGGTCATGTTCTCTACATGGGCAGACTGAATATAGTATGCAAGGTAGAGTTTAGATTCAAATGATTAACAGCAGGGTCTCCTGGTAGACACATCAGATGCTTTCAAAGAAGGCTTTTAATAGGCACTCACCCTGGCTTGTTCAATGAATTTTATGACAGGATTCTGATTATGTCCTCTTCCATTTGTGACCTCCTGTTTTCTTTTGCCTCTCCCAGCACTCCATCCCCCACTCATCTCCCCACCCCAAAAAAACAATTATGCAGGAAAAGACAGAATAGCTACATAGCTTCTCACTGGTGGTGCCAGTCGTTGACCTGGAAGCACCAATGGATTGTCATTTATGAAATCCACATATTCCTCCTCTTAGCAAAATAATAATAATAATAAATCTTATTATGGAACGCTAAAGTCAAATGACAGCACTAGTTTATATTTTTTTTAAAAAAAATGGAAATGCATTAGGTAGGATCCAATATACTTCCCCAGAACATGGTTTGCATGGCAGAGATTTCCAGGTATGGACCCATGCAGACAGCATGTCTTGTGATGTTGGAGAGGAATTCACACACACATAAAGACCACCCAAGGATTTGTGGGGATGGCTGCTTTTCATATGGAAAGGTGCCAATTTTTATCACATTTTGAAGAGCTCACAGCGCACTCTGGTTCTCTCTGTTTGCCACATAACCAGCCTTACCCTGTTGCACCCACCAATCAGTCCTTTTTTCAAAGCAGCTGTTTTTCCCCATGAGCAGTTTGCTGCATCTGGGATCAAATGGAGGAATCTGTTTCCAGCATGATCCAGTGCGATTATTATAATCTTTTCCAATTGCATACAACGCTGATACATACAGGTGATATTTGGGTTTCACTCTATTTTTATGGCTGCCAGAACCTTCCTTTTTCCTTTCCATCTGTAGCTTCCAGTATATTCTTTTTTTATTCTACATAATCTGCTGATTCAGACGACCTTAATGGCTGCTCTTTGACATATATTTCAGGAGAAATAATTGTCCTCCCTTGAAATATACATGTTTTTCTCTGCATGACCTAAAATAAAAACGGAAAGTTCTTAATTAAAATGATAACATTAGAAAACTAAGACATTTCCTTTGGACTTCTCTTGAACAACAAAATAATTATTCTTCATACATTCCCAGGATGGTATCTCCTACGATTAGCATTTTACCTTCCTGCCCTCACCCTTAATATTTGCTCCATTGAATCTGCTTGCAGCCCCAAAGGGGGCTCTCCTAGATTCATCCCTAGTAGCCGGACTGGAAGCAAAAGTCATTGGGGACAAGGGAAGCTCCTCTGATTGCTTGGGGTGCCCCTCTTTCCCCCTCCCTGGGACCCCATCCTGCCTCCACCTGCCCCCGACCCACCCCCTCGTCATCAGTTCTTCCCTAGGCCGGGGGTTCTCATGAGGATTGGGCACTGCCAGAGGGGGAATTGGAGGGTGGGGGTGGGGGTGCCGGGGGGAGGGAGAGAAGCTGCACGTGAGACGATATGTGTGCCGGGCTGTTGATTTGGCAGCAGCGGTGACTCCGGCACCATGTGGCAAAAGTTATTGCTGCTCATGGTCTGGATTTGGTCTCTTTGCTAAAGGGCCTCTGCTACCTCCTTGTTCTCAGGCAAAACCCCTCCCCCGTGGACTCTGATTGCAGGGTTCCATTCAGAGGAACAGGTGCTGTTTTGTGTCTGGATCTCTGCATGCAGAATAGCTGTTGCCTCCTCATTTTGCCTCCTCATTTTGAAATGCCATTTTGAAATGTGCCTCTGACAGTGAAGCACAGCTCACACGGAGCCCCACCACAAGCCAGGCTGGCAGGCAGGCAAGCAGACAACACTGTCGCTGCTTCCCCCTCACCCCTCGCACCACCCTCTCTGTTGCCCAGCGGGAGATGATGGGGTGCCAGGGGCAAAAGTGGTGGCCTTGCCTTAGCCGCCACCTAGGCAGCCTGAAAGGCTGGGCTGCGTGGCACAGTTTTCACTCCCGGTACCCCCCACACCAGCTGCTCTCCATCCACAGATAACTTAATATGCAGATGGTTAATCAGTGGATACTGGAGTGCTGCAGTATTCTCAGGACCTTGTGGGGTTTGGTTCTTTTTTGCTTTTCCACTCAACAACTATGTGCATATGTTGCACATATATGGGGATTGTTCTTGGGTCCTCTTCCAAGGAGAAAGGTGGGGTAAAAATACTCTAAAATAAAATAAAAAATTATTAAGAAATCTGGAAGATGAGTCATGGCAACTGGATTTCTTTTCTTATGAAATCAAAATGTTTCACTACTCATCCAAGTAGCTTCTTCAGTCTCAGGAAAGTTGATGTGAGGCCTCCACTTTATAGTTCACCTTGGTTTCACACACTCCTGGTCTGAATAGGCTTGTTAGGTGGACAGTGACATGAATAGACTCATTAGATCCATAATGATCTGGGGTATGTAAAAGTCCCACCTACGCAATCCTTCCCAACACCCATTAAATATTGATTGTTAGCTGTGGCCATGGTCTGTGTGAAGTGCTTTTGATTTTCGTGGGGATTGATGTCAGGGCAGCATCATAAGTGGCAACTGTGTCTGAGTCCCCCACCTCTGTTGAGAGACAGATTTTCAATACATACATGAATGGCATCCCTGACCCCTCTCTTGAACCACCTATTTTCTCTGTCTAATATGTGTCCATCCTCATGTTTGAATGAGTGTCCTTTGTCCTTCAAATGAAGGTACACCGCTGATTCTGGTCCTGAGCTTTTGCTCCTCTTCCTATGCTGGGCCATCCTCCTGTTTAGTGGCTGTTTGGCTTCTTCCAGTGCCAAGCTCTGTATACTCCTCACTGCTTTGGATCAAATATACTATATGGCACCTCTTGTGTTTTGGCAGAAGGGTTTTTGTTTATTTGCTTGTTTGAAAATAAACCCTTCATCCCCCTCCTCCCTTTTCCATTGACCATCACCTATCTCCCTTTTAACAACAACAACACAATTCCTATGCATCCTTTAAAATTAAAATAAAACATAACCCCCAAAATATTGTAACTTAAAAATAAGCACAAGTAGATGAGAAATCCTTCATTCTAATAAAAACATGCATTGCAGGCATTTATTTCATCTCTCTCTCTCTCTCTCTCTCTCTCTCTCTCTCTCTCTCTCTCTCTCTCATATTTTATTATAAGAATCTCACAATATTGCACCCCTGCACATCTTTTCATTTGGAAAGCAATGTCTCAGGGATGAGAATCTTTCCATTTGGAAAGCAATGTCTCAGGGTTGAGAATCTTTCCATTTGGAAAGCAATGTCTCAGGGATGAGAATATATTGCAAGAAAACTCACTGGTTTAGTTCTCTGCTTGGAAGTTCCATTATCCACTGGACCTCCTTGGCACGGTCTGGATTCAATGATTCATACACAATACCTTCCAGATCTACAGTTCTTCTAAGATTATGTCCCATTTCTGGAAGTTCCAAATATAGTTACATTGTTACAAGCTAATTAAACTGATATTTTTTGTTCATTGAGGGAATGTCAACACACTTCACGTGGAGCAGGCTTTCAGGCATTTAAGCATTGCTTTGCACATGTTTTGTGCAACTGAAGACATGTATGAAAAGCCAGCGTAAGAAACAGGAGGAATGAGAGAGAGAAAAATTCATTTTGGATTAAATCAGCTCAAGCATTAGAAACTTGTTTAAACGAATGGAACTCACACTGCGAACTGGCTTCAGTGTTCCAGCAACTGCCAATTGGAAAAGAAGGGGTGGGAAAATCCACCTTAACTATCCATTGGCCTACCTTTATTGCAAACACCGCTGATCCTTAGAGCGTTAAACGTCCTTGTAGAAAATATCATTGTTCACAAGGATTGTCAGGACCGTTAATTACTCAGATAGAGTTAGCATACAGCTCATTAAACCATGTCAAAACTTTCAGTCTTACTGTACTGCATCATTCCCTTCAGGGGCTTTCCTATCAGTACAATCCAATCGCTAAAAATACATCAATCCATATCATCCCTTACGCACAGTCAGAGAGAAAGTGGGGGTGGGGAGGGGAGACAAAACAATTGTTACCACAATAGTTATAATTTTATCCAAAGTATGTTGTAGTGAAATCAAGAATATGTAATTAACATATAACAGGAGTATTTTTTTCTGAAAGGATAAGCTGATATTTTATTTTATTACCTGCCTGTCACAATGCTGCAGAAGAGCAAAATCTCGAATAGCTTAGAATACTCATATTTCAGTGTCAACTTTGGAGGGGGGGGGAGAAGAAACAACAATAATAAAAACAAAAACCAGCCCTAACACTAGGCTTTTCCCAATATCCACATACCCTTCAGCTGTAATTTTAGGTAATACTGAGAGTTATTTCTAATTTTGGTTATTATTACTAATAGAATAATAGAATCATGAAATTGGAAGGGGCCTACAAAGCCATCGAGTCCAAGCCCCTGCTTAAGACAGGAATACAAATCATAGGATATCTGCCAGCTGGTTGTCCAGTTTGTCTTGAATGCCTCCAGCACTGGAACACTCACACCGCCTCTCATAGTCACGGTTTCCATTGCTGTACTGCTCTAACCGTTAGGAAGTTTTTCCTGATATTCAACTGAAATCAGGATAAAGTAGTTTCCTGCAATTGTTGCGGGTCCTGCATTCTGGGTTGATAGAGAACATATCCTGCTCCTGCTCTGTATGACAGCTATGACAGCCTTTCAAGTAGAGTGGTACCTCAGTTTACAAATTTAATCTGTTCCAAATGCATACTCTTAAATCGAACTACTCTTAAGTCAGGGTACCTATAAAAAATGGGGAAAAAGTTAAAAAATCAAATCAATGAAAAAAATTGTAAGTCAAGCACACCATATCTAAAATTTGCAAGGTGGCAGTTAAAACACCAACAGTTTTCCGCTCTTAAGTCGAATTGCTCTTAAATCGAGCTGCTGTTAAGTTGGGGTACCACTGTATTTGGATAGAGCTATTACATTTCCCCTCGGACTCCTTTTTTTCCAAGACTAAACACACTCAGTTCCTTCAATCTTTCCCCGTAAGACTAAGTTTTCAGTTCCCTAATCATTCTTGTTCCCCTCCTCTGAACTTGTTCCAACTTGTCAGCATCCTGCTTGAAGTGAGTGGACACAGTACTCCAAATGAGGCCTAAGCAATGCAGAATAGAGAGAAGGTAGGACCTCACGGAATTTGGAGACTATACTTCTATTGATGGAGCCTAAAAAAGCATTTGCCTTTTTTATACCTTTATCAAACTGTTAGTTCATATTCAGCTTGTGATCTATCACAATTTCAATATCCATCTTGCTCATGGATTGCTTAGCTAGGCACCACCACCACCCATCATGTGCACGTGTGTTTGATTTCTTTTTCCTAATTGGAGTACTTTTCATTTATCCCTGTTAAATTTTATTCTGCTATTTTCAGCCCAGTGCTTGACCCTATCTAGATCCTTTTTGAATTTTGCTTCTGTCTTCCAATGTATTGGCTACCTCACACAAATCTACAAATCTGATTAGCATTCCCTGCTCCCCCTGATCCAAGTCATTAATAAAAATGTTGAAGAGCACTGGGCCCAGAACAGATCCCTGGGTTACCCCACTTGTTAACTCCCCTTAGTTTGAGATAGGCTGTGGTCACACCTGGGTTTCAATCCTGATCTTCTGAAGGTCCGGCTTTTCCTCTTCGTCCCATCACGTGATTTAAATGTGGGACAAGAGTTGTCACATAAAAAGCTGGTTTTTTTAATTTTAAAGTGCAGTTCAGCCCCCCTTGGCCAGCAGGTGGCACTAGTATTTGAAAAAAACGGACCACTTTGCTGGGGAAAATTAATGCTTGTAGGACTGGATAGAGCTTCCTGTTTCTCCGAAGGTGAAAATAAATTAAGAAAAACACAGCCCATCAGCCCCAGGAATAGCCAAAAAAAGAAATAAAAAGAAACCCGGATCATCAGCGTGGTCCCATGGCGTCTGCCTCCTTAAAAGCTGGATTTTCAAAGTGAGGCAAAAAATTCTCTACCTCGTAGGTGAGTCACAGAAACCTCACTTAAGGGATGATTACTGGGTTTTCTTTTTTCTTTTTTTTTCAAAAAGCCCGGTGGCCATGGGGACGACATTTTTGGACTCAGTTTATTTAGTAATTTAAACTGCTTTGAAAGGGACGTGGGACCGAGCCCATATAGTCATTAATCATCAGACTTTGAGTGTGATTGCAGAGCCAGCTGTGCATCCACCTGACAGTTGTACTATCCATCCCACACTGAGTTAACTTGGTAATAAGAAGATCATGGAGCACTTTGTCAAAAGCTTTGCTGAAGCCAAGATATACTAAGTGTATAGCATTCCCTCTGTCTACTAGGGAGGTCAACGGATCAAAAATGATAGATTAGTCTGCCAGGATTTGTTCTTGACAAATCCATGCTAGATTCTAACATGGTAAAGTAATAGTAAAGGTTCCCCCACACAAGCATTCTAGTCGTGTCCAACTCTAGGGGCAGTGCTCACCTCCATATTCATGCTGAAGAGCCAGTGTTGTGCAAGTCCATGGCCACATGGCTGGCATGGCTGCAAGGAAACACTATTTTTACCTTTCCACTTTTTTATGGTGGTACCTATTTATCTACTTGCATTTGCATGTTTTCAAACTGCTAGGTTGGCAGGAGCTGGGGTTATCAGCAGGAGCTCACTCCACTGCGTGGCACCCGGGATTCAAATCACCAAGCTGCTGACTTTGTAGCTGACAGTTTTCGGAAGCCTTAATCCATTTCCCCGGGATTGATGTCGGGACTGTAGTACTTGAGTATGAGTCATACTGAATTTCTGGATAGGTAGTTATACATAAGATAGGGCATACATTTTCTAAAGGTTACTGTACTGGCACTTGGTCAGTTCTGTTTTCCTGTAGAACTACCTAGTAAATGACTAGCAGTTCTTGATAGCAACAGCAGCAGCAGTAATAGCAGCAATAAGGGGTACAAAGGAACAAATCATGAATCTGTAAATCTTTTGCTTAAAAGAGCAATATGGAAATGTGTGCTTATGTGTAGACTTTAAAGCAAATTTGAATTGTTTCTGACCACAAATACACATACAAACACACACAAATTCACATTTAAAAATAGATTTTTGAAATATTTTATGAACTGAGAAATTTAGGAAGCAGGGGATCCACACAGGGGGAGGTATGGGTCAGTTCCATTCATACCAGACTCCACAAAGAGTGAGTTCCTCAAGAATTCATAGTAGCTGCTTTGGTTTTAATACTGATAACAGCAACAACGAACGCACAGGGAATGATTGAGTCACAGTTAAGCACTTTTGAGTTTCGTACACCCTGCTTCATCCATCCTGGTGGGATGGCAGCTTACACATAATCAAAAAAGAGGGACAAAAGGTGATGCCTGTTTACATAAAATTGCATGTGGCAATTTATAGGCACAGAGGCAAAATTAGAAATAACTGTCAGCATTGCAATTCATCCGAGAATACAGTGACTGGCTGACGTAGCTGCATGCCAGGTCTCTTGGCAATGTTGCACTGTGCGTATGGTCTATTTCAAGGTCCCTGGTGTCATCCTTTTTCGTATTTTATTGTTAAATCAGACTTGGATGGATGTCCCTTCAAGGGAAGGGGTGGGCTTTTAAAAGGTGGCAATTCAAATGGAGAACTTTGTTGCCCAAATTAAGACATGTAGACACCTTTCCTCCCAGGGAAGGAGGGACAGAAAATTGATTGCAACAGCTGCTTCTGTGCCACACTTTAAATAAGGTTAATAAGTTTCCTTCCTAAACTCAAACAATTTTGCTGCTTTCTCCATCCAGTTTTGAGAAACAGCAAAACACTATCCGCTGATTTGCTTCTTGCAAACTCTGGGGAACCTGTAGTTATTCTCTTCTATAGAGCTCTGAACTCCTAATGCATAGCAAAAAAGAACATTCCACCAGAAATTCGAAACTCTGCAACATGGTACAAATATCTCAAAAGTGTGTGAAATTGAAGAAACTGTACTGCACATTATAATTCCAAATTTCAGTGCAGACATAAAGTGGAATACAGCCAATTGTAGGAAGTTCCAAACTGTGACAACAATCTGGATGTTTCCAAGAGAGATAATCAAAGACTTGATCCTGCAAGTTTTACAGCTATCCAGATCAAATCAGGAGAGAAGTCAGTGCACAAATATAATCACAGATTAAACCTCATTAGCTGCAACTGAGCAATATAATTTATAGTTTAGAAAAATATAAATGATTGTAAGCCTGTTTCCAAAAATGTTCTTTCTGCTTCTATGAACATCTGTAACATTGTTGAATCCATGATAATTCTTCTACTTAAAAAAAATCATCAGAGAAACACAATCAAAAATACTAACTCCACCCTTCCTTTTTGCCCTCCAGGTCACAGTGTATTGAGAGAGGAGAGTCCACTTGCTGATTTCACACAGCTGACCTTAAAAATATGAACTTGAGCTAAATTATTAAATGACATAGATGTCTTTCTTCCACTGGAGAAGTGATGGAGAGTCATACACTATTGGTAAAAATGACCTGTAAGTGTTTGCTTTAACCCCCTCCCCTTTTCCCCTCCTACAGACACAGTTAGTCTGGAGTGCAATGGACCAGATCAATGTGATTCACATTGCCTCTGTAGCTTCATCATAAAGGAAAGGATAAACTATAAAAAGCCACCCTCCTACAGCTCTTAGTTCTTGCTTCCCACACTTTAACATCCCCTGTCACCCCTGGCACTGTTACTGACCCGTGTTAAGCTAAACTAAAGGATGATAAGTTTGCTGCCTTTGCCCTTGTCCTAAGGGGCTGCACATTATCCTACCAAGCATCAGAAGCCATTTCAGTGGGAGATTTGTCAGCCCAGGCCATCCATTTGAGCGCCAAGGAAATGGGCAGCGATTTTTTTAAAATGTCATTCTCTAAACGAAATGGATGAAAGCTTTTGTTACCTGTAATAAATTGGTGCCACGATCTGATAACACTAGTTTTGGCATTATATTCGACAGGGTTACTATTTCCAGTTCATTTAGGAAATAGTAGAGAAGGGAAAAATTATATCCTTTTAATAATAGTGATTTATTTTTTAGAATGATATATGGAAACAATAACTGTGGTAAGAGTAGCAGATCAAGAGAAATTGTAACCTTCTTGTTGCCAGTGATTAATTAATAGTTAGGAACCCATCAATTTTTAAGGGTAAAACTATAATATAGTATGTACACTTAAGGTTTTGGATATTCCTTCCTTCCTTCCTTCCTGTTATGCAATGTGGCAGGCAGGCAGGCAGGCAGGCAGGCAGGCAGGCAGATGATAGATAGATAGATAGATAGATAGATAGATAGATAGATAGATAGATAGATAGATAGATAGATAGATAGATAGATAGATAGATAGATAGATAATGGCAACAGAATCCCAGACTTCACAACAAAGCTTGTATTTGTATGTTCTTCAAGAATTATAGCTGCATTGCCAGATGACAAAATGCTTGCTAAAATGTGATAAAAAGAAACCACTCAAATATGTAGGCTTTAGAGATGGGCACGACTTAGCGGTATTCCCGTTTCCGTTTCCGTTACTCGGTTCCGTTACTCTACGGAAACGGTAACGGGAATTACTCCGCCAGACTTTGAGCTTCAACCGACGAACGAACAATTTTGGTCTGATTTGTCGTGTTCGTTCCTTGCATCGCACGATCGCGCGATGCCACGCGGCACAGAAAAAAAGTTTTTAAAAGTAAAAAAAACCCAGTTCCCGGCCGAAAAGCAGGCGGAAAAATGCCTGCCATGCCTCAGGGCACCTACCAGAGGGGTTGTTTCTGGAGGTCCCTGGCCTCCCCCCCATCCCCCGTCCTGGGCTGCTCTGGTGGGACTCGCTGCAGGCTCATAGCCAGCAAAAAGCCCAGTCTCGCCGCCGGCCGCCGCAATTAAAGCGCAAGCAAGTGGCACGGACGGCACAGGAAAAAACTTTTAAACTCTCCCCCCACCCATTCCCGGGCCAAAAAAGCAGGCGGAAAAATGCCTGCTTGACTAAGGGCGCAGGGCACCTACCGGAGGGGTGGTATCTGGAGGGGGGGTCCCGCCTCCCCCCCGTCCTGGGCAGCCGGACTCACCATGCCATGCGGTGCGGGCGGGGGATCCAAAATGGGGCGGCGAACGCAATATTGTTTTTGAAATCGTGGTCCAAAAACACGCAAGCACAACAGAAACACGCGAAAATTTATAAACTGCCAGATTTTTCACAGTAGCAGTGGGTTTTTTCTTGCAACAAAATGTCTCTCCTCTCCCTCCTGGCGGGTGAGTTTGCGACCCCAGTTTTGGTCACTTCCCCTCGTCCATGGCCGTGGGGTCCGTTGCCTGGGTCGGCCAGCGTGGCCAACCTGTCAGCCAACCCAGCTCATCCTGGGTCGGCGCCGGTGGATCTTTCTACTCCGCCAACAGGGACGTTTGGCTTGCCTCTTCCTAGGGAGCCTGGCCCCCTGCCTCTGTTGCGTCCTGTTATGCAGGATACGGCGGTGCAGGCTGACCCCCCCGCTACCAGCTCCTCGTCGGCTTCTCCGTTGGAGCTGCCAGAGGGCGATGAGTGTATGCCACTAGGCGTACATCTGTCTCGAGCTACTATTGATAAAATCCTTAGTGGGGCCTATGTGGATGTCTTCGACCTCTTGAATAGGGAAATTGACCGTGAGACCTTTAAAAGGTTGGATGACAAGGAGCGAGAAACGCTCCGCAAGCGGAAGCCGGAGAGGTGCTGGACCAATTGGCTTTTGGCATTTTTTATCTATGCTGCCGTCATTATCAAGGCCCACCCTGAACGTGCCCTGTCGCTGATTGAATACATGGATACAATACATCGCACCCATTTGGAATTTGCTGGGTCAGCCTGGTTGCGGTACGACGAGCGTTTCCGCTTGCGTGCCGCCCAATCCCCCAAGATGCGTTGGGACGAACCATATGGGCCACTATGGATGAAGGTCATGTCTCCGACCCGATCCATTACGGCCGATCACTTTGATAGTGGTCATTTGGCCTTTAGGACGGGCCAAGTGGCATCCTTCGGCGGGCCAGGCGGTTCAACCCCACTTGGCTTGCTGGGAGTTCAGTGCCAAGGGCTCCTGCAACCGCCGTCAGTGCCGGTTTAAACACGTCTGCTCCAGCTGCGGTGGCGCCCATGCTGCGCCTTCTTGCCCAAAGGGCAAGTGCTCCGCATCCCCAGGCAGTGGCACCATTCTGTAACAAAACGAAAAATGAAAAACTAAATGAAAAAAATTGTTTTGTGCCCATCTCTACATGCCACCTAAATTACACCAAGGATGATGCCAGAAGAAGGTCTGAGAAGCTATTCCTGCAAAAGCCTTCAAACAGCATGCCCACCTTTCTCACTACAGAGTTACCAGGGGAAGACAAACACAGCTTCCAACGTGGTTCTCAGTAAACAGTGGAGAGGCAGAAAACTCACAAACTTGATTTAGCATTTCTCTTTGAATCTCATTTGCTCTTTCCATTGCAACTTTTCATCACATCATTTTGCTTGGGAATTAGTGAGCTATTCCTATGAGTATTTTCCACGATCTATGCTTTTATTCATCGACTTTTCCCAAAATATGCATTTTTAATACATAGTCCACTTTGATTAAAGCAAGTTTGCCGGTATTTTCTAGTTATACACATTATCAGTTTTACACAGTTTTTGTCCTTATCTTATTTTTAAGAAGTGCCTTGCATACCTCTCAAAGGAATAAGTTTCTGACACAAAGTGCATTTGTCTCACACCAAGTTGCAAAAACTGGAAACATTTGGTGAGAAGATAAATTCCACTGAAGTTATTTTCTACATCTAATGAAAAGCAAGTTCACTTGGAAAAGCGTGGAACTTAAGATATTCTCACTCCAGCTACCATACCAGCCAAGCAGCAGCCTTACGTGTTGGGTGTAATGAAAGAATGACTAAAGGTGACAACACATACATCATGTGCTGAGGAAAATTGATGGAACATACAATAAGACACAAACAAATCAAATGATCAATATCTACACAGTAATTATTAACTCACATGTAGATATAACGATTTTACAGAATAACTACAAATTTATATGATGGATATACTAATTTATATGATGGCAAAAGTCCATTTCAATTGAAGTCATAATTGGGCACCAACATAGAGAAAAGGAAGAATGTAGTACATCTGGTGTTTTTTACGAGAAAACACTGAGAAATGCTACTGACACAATGGCTCTTAATTACTCTGTGTTAGGGATGTACAGGAAATGAAAAACAAAATGGTGTTTCACCATTTCATTATGTAATGAAACAAAACGAATCGAAATGAAATGAGGAAGCAGCATTTTGTTAAAGATGAAATGAAACAGTTGTTTTTACATTGAAACAAACTATTTCATTCCATCATTTTGGGGCTCCTGCGGAGCTATCAATGGCTAGAGTCCTTTAAACCTGGCCCAGTCGGTACCAGGGGAGGTCTCTGGGACACACAAACTGGATCTCCTGACTGTCTCCTGCTTTAAGGGACGGGCCATAAATGCCAAACTGCTTGCTGAGGAGACGCTTGAAAACAACTTGTAGCCTGCAAGAATTATAGAACCATGAAGTTGGAAGGCAGCTACAAGGCCACTGAGCCCAACCCCCTGCTCTAGGAAGGAATGCAAATCTAAGAAAGGAACCTGGTTTCAACATCATCAACCATGTGAATCTGGGACATTCGTAACAGCATACCCACAAGAACTTGATGCACAGCTTTGAAGAAGACACATTGCCATCGAAAGCTTGCTGTTTGTTTTCTGTTTTCTGTTTTTCTTGTTCTATAATAGTCAGTTAAAGGTATCACCTGTCCCTGTATGTGTATTGTTTCAACAACCATGCAACCCTTTCCTGATTTTTCCTACCCTTTTTTTACTAGGGGCAACATGAAATTAAGTTTGAAAATCAGAATATGTACCAGCTTTAATAAACATAGAGCATGGTTCAAACGAAAGCACAGCTTTGTCCCAAAGAGTATATGCTAGGGATGCAAATCTCACGGCCTCTCACACACAGTTCATAAAATGTAAAGGGAAGTCTTCTTTTCTGCTTGCAATGATTTTAAGGGGCTTTCTCCCCCACCCCACCCCATCCCTGAAGAAATGCTAAGACTGCACTGCATTATTGCACTTTTGTGCAAAAAAAGCATAATTCCTGCACGAGATTCCCTTAGAGGAGGTGGTGCTGTGAAGTGCTGAACACCTGTTCAGCCACTATACAAACTATCTATTAAGTTTCTCAGTCACCCAGGTGAGTTTATCTGGAAGTTGAGTCATGACAGCTGGACTTCTTTTTGTTGAGAGATTGAAACATTTCATTGCTCATCCAAACAGATTGACGGAGCAGTTTGGATGAGCAACAAAATGTTTCTCTCATAAAAAAGAAGTCCAGTTGCCACAACTCAACTTCCAGACTATACAAACTGGCACTGGCACAAACCACTGAACTGGCAGTTTGTGCCCATCCCGAAAGCAGAGTGCAGCATCCCTACATCATTAATCTCTGTGCCATTTGTTAAGTGTTAAGTGTTGAAAACATACTTTCTTCTACATTGTCATCAAAGGCACAAGGCCTCTGCTTTCCTTTGTATTTGCTTATCTAAGTTTCACAGTGCTCATCTTTATGATACAGTAATACCTCTTAACACGAATGCCCTGTAAAACAATAAACTTGCAAGAGGAATAAAATTTCTGGAAATAGGTGTGTTTCACAAGAAGAAAATTCCCTATAAGATGCTTCACAAGATGGAAGTCCATTCTGCATTTTGAAACAAGTTACCCAGGATGCATTGCACCCCCATAGTTTATCAAGGGGTGAGATGAGTTTTTTCAACAAATTTTGGAGTCATTCTGGACATTGTTTTGCAGCAGTTTTTGGACTTTTAGAACTTGGAAAGGTAGAGAGCTGATATTTCCTTCCCTTTTTTGTGTGTTTTTACATGGATTTTAATCACACTTTTGGTGGGAACAACCTGGGGTTGGTTTGGGATTTTTGTTTTGTTTTTTGAGTTTGCTTTTGATCATCTTTGCAATGGTTTTCATTGCACTTTTGGCAGGAACAGGCTGGGGTTTGTCTTGCAGCTTGTGTTTGTCCATGTTTGCATTGCATTGTGGTGGTCGGGGGCTCTGGGGGGAATCCATCTCTGCATGCCTTTAAGGTGCACTTTATAAAGAGGCCTGAGGGGAAATGGCTTTTTTGGCCTTTTTTGAACCTCTGGAACGGATTAATTGATTTCCTATTCATTCCTATGGGAAACAATTTTTCACACGACAAATTTTTAGTACTATGAAATGAATCATAGAATGGATTTAATTCATCTTAAGAGGTACCACTGTATTTACTAAAAATGAACAGTAAAACATTAAAGTTGAATGATTCTGAAAAATTCCGTGGAAACAGTAAGCAGCAGTCGGCTACTGTTTCAAAAAATGAACAGTAAAACATTAAAGTTGAATGATTCTGAAAAATTCCGTGGAAACAGTAAGCAGCAGTCGGCTACTCACAGGATGATGTTTGAAAACTACACTTGAACTTAGACTGGCCAGAATCCTATTGATGTATGTATAAGGTTACAAAACACACTCACCAGTTTGCCACAATTACCCAGGGCAATACACCAACATCAACAGGATTTCAGCCATTTTATAGCATTATGAGACAACCGCAAATATATACTTTTTCATTTACAAAAACAAAGGATGTGGAATAACTTTGGAACCAATGACATCTGCCATTGGTTGTTGACTGACCCATGGAAGATAAGGAGATTTCTTAATGCAGCAGGGCTGTCAGGACAAAGAAATATAAGGTACATGCCACCCTCTGATAATATGACTTATAGATGAAGTTCAGTGTTTTTTAACATTTGTACTACAGTTGTCCCCCGCCCTTTCGCGGTTCATATACTGTGGTCCTGGTATATCGTGGGTCCACAGTATATGAAAAAAGCCCCCCTGGGGTAAGGAGGAAAGGCCTTCCCAGGCCCGTCGGAGGCCCCAAAAGTGCTTCCCCGTAAACTGGAAGTGACTTCCGGTAAACCAGAAGTGACCTCCAGATCACTAGAAAGCACTTTTGGGGCCTCTGGAGGACTGTAAATCTCCTTGCAGGCCTGTTTGGGGCAGCACCAGGCCTGGGGTAAGTACAAGAGCCCCCAGAGAGCCCGCCCAGTTCTGACCTCGCCCAGCATCTGCATATTGTGGATTTTCAATTATTGCAGGTCGGGTCGGGTCTCTAACCCCTGCGATGGGTGGGGGTTTACTGTCTATGCCATAACACTTTCAATATTTCTAAAAGTTATTGTATTTTCTTAAGTTTCCTTTGGCTGATGGAAACATTTGAAAACCTTTAACAGGAGTAAAATTACACCAACTATTCATACTTTGACCCTGGTATATTTTGGAACTCTGCACTTACAACCTAACTGGTTCCCATATTTATTTTGACTTGAGCCACTGTGGCTCAAACCTCTCTCTCTCCTATTAAGTACATGTTTAAAATTGGGGCTTGGATCTTGCCTTAAAATGAAACTTCTGCTTCTCCCTCAAATCTCCCTTTTTTGTATTTGATAGGTTCTTCTCTCTCTCCTCTTTCTCTGCCTTCTCGCTTCTCCCTAATACCTCCTCTCTCTGGTTTGCTTTCACTGCCTCAACATTCTGGCCACCACACTTGCTGTTGTGGACTCTATATTCAGTGATGGCAAATTTTTTAGAGAACAAATGCCCAAACTGCAATTCAAAACCCACCAATTTTTCCACAAAGTGCCAATACAGCAATTTAACCTGAATACAGATGGCTGTGAAGGGGCGATGTCGGGTGCCCACAGAAAAGGCTCCGAGTGCCATCTTTGGCACCCATGCCATAGGTTCGCCAACACTGCTATAGTTCATAATGCTGGCCACAGTGGTTGCAGCAGTGAATTTTGGCTGTTGGAGGTCAAATATTGTAAAAACATAAGGTTATTTTTAAAAGCCATTCAAATCAATGGCCTCCTGTACAGCAGATGAATCTGATTTGAACAAATAGAACTTCTGCTTGATTATATAATGCCAGAGATACAAATAACATTGAATTATCCGTGTTCATTCTCTCTCTCTCTTTTCCAACATAAGGTGTGGTTGAGTTAGAGAACATGGTTGTACAAAACAGCAGAGTAACAGTTAGTTGAATCAATAACTTTCTTATTCCTCACTTCATCACTGGCAATAAAAATGCATTGTATCTACTATGAGGTCATGAAAAGTCTTCCCCCTACTGTAGCTTGAAAGATAATTGTACATGTTAAGACATCATAAACATTGTTGCCCAACTCCTTTTCATATTTTGGTTTTTGCTCCCCACCCACCACTTTTCTAAAAAGAATAATAATAAAAATTAAATAACCATATATTGTATTACCTAGAAATCATCCTTTATTTGGCTAAAGCTTTCATACTAAATTCTGAAAAAGTGAAGGAAATAAGAGCTAAGTGCAGGTGTTTTTGTCTGAATTAGAATATAATGTTGCAGAATATAATTGAATTTGTTAAGATGAGGATTTTGGAATTTCCTCTTTTTGAAACTTGCTCTTAAAGCACACATTTATCAGATGCTCAAAATTATTTCATGTTATTAAGAGGGTAGTTTAGCAGGCACTATAAACTGAACATTTATTTTATTGTGATAATTTTCTCTTGTAGAAAGAAAGAAAGAAAAAAGATCCATTATTATGGGGGCAGGGAAAAGAGACATAAAATGGACACATATATTTAACTGTGTACTTCCCAGCCATATAGAGCCCATCTCCTTCTTGTAATTTTAAATTGCATATAGTCATAGACAGACAGACAGACAGACAGACAGACAGACAGACAGACAGACAGATAGATAGATAGATAGATAGATAGATAGATAGATAGATAGATAGATAGATAGATGTGTGTGTGTTTAAATTTGTAATGTGTATTTTACACACACACACACACACACACACACACACACACACACACCATGCCATGCCATACCATACCATGCATACTATATAATGCATTCTTCTTCGTTAGGAGTTCAAGCAAAGAGTAGGAGAAGATGCACAGGCACAGACCTTTTCAAATATGTCTAGCAGAGGTTGTAACTTACCAAAGATACACAGAGCAAAGCTTTAAAAAGAAGACAAAAGCCGTCCCCACCCCTCACCCTACCCCAACCCCCATAAAGACCATTTCAAGGAGAGGGAGAAGGAGGGGCAGGGAGAGGAGGTGTGAGAATGATGTGAGCATGCAAAATTAAAACACCAGTCTGCAAGGACAAAAGTTTCACGCTTGAGCTCTCGCTCTGAACTGTGACCCAGGCTTTGACTGGGCACTAACCGCAGCATGCTTGCCTCATCAGCCACCGTCATAGCCACCCCAGGGTATAAATCTCCAGCAGGGAGCCAGCGCGGCTTCTTTCCATTCTCCACTACCCAGCAGCCCACTGCCTCTTCCACGCTCACTGCCGAGACCCTGCCGAGAAATCAGCATGCAACCCAAGAAAGCATCCTTTCCTCTGGAATAAAAATTAATATTACTTGTCATATTTCATGTCTGAGCTCTTTTCATGCTTTATCCTCTGGTAATGAGGGCTAAATTACCAATATTAGTAGATTTTCATGGCTAGCACAGAAAGAGCTGCTACCAGAATAAATGTTTGCATTGCTTCTGTTGGACACAAGCTTTGCTAATGCAGCTTTGCTAATTATTTCTAAATAGGCAATAATCTGCATCCCCTAGCGCTGAGTAGTGGATTGGCCACGTACCTGCTATTTCCCTTATTTACATGTTTTACAACTTTATCAACTACACTAATTACACTCTGAACACTGTTTAAAATTTTCTGTTAATAGAGATACAATGATGCACCAGAGGATGTGTATTTATGCCATAATTACGCCTCTGTTCCTGTGATACAGTCTCCAATTAGCTGTCGATGGTGGCACAAGCAGCTGCCTGGTATTCTAAGGCAGCGAAACATCTGCACAGAGGATGATACGCTCACATGGATTTCTTTCTTTCTTTCTTTCTTTCTTTCTCCCCCCTCTCTTTTTTTAAGCCTAGAAATTTACACCCAAGGGAGTGCAGACAAATAGGAGCCTGTCATGTGTAGGGATGATTAGAAATCCTCACCATGGCAACATTGGAGCAGCCATGTCACAGAGTGAGGGGGACACATGTCTAGATGAAAACGCTTTTTAAAAAAAAGAAAGAGGGGGAAAAGATAGAAAGAAAAGAAAAGAAAGCCACTTGCCTGCTCTCTACCCCCCCTCTCCTCCTCATGAACTTCAGGATCCCCAAATTTCCTTTGGTTCCTCCTCCTTCCCTTTCTCTTTTTTCCCTCAGCCTTCTCCTCACCTCTAAAGGGAACCCTAACTAGTAGGTCAAAAGGCCAGAGTATTAATCCCATAGGACGTGTGGCCTTGGGGTGTTGGGGAATAAATAAGGGAGCAGTTGTAACCAAGGCAGATGTACTGGGTGATAAGAATATACAGTATCTCAGAACTGTCCCCCCACCACCACCACCTGCCCTCAACAAGGAAAGTTGGCTTGGGAAATGCAGGATGAAGAGGGCATGCAGTGAATACTGACAAGCTTAAAGAATAAAACAAATACCCTTATCCTGAAGGGCATTGCAGGCAGGAGGCCTCCAGCCTGCTTCACCACCTACAAATTCTCCCTGAATGGGTAGAAATGGGAGAGGGGAGAGGGAGGGCAAACACCCACTAATCTGCTAGAAGGCCTTCTTAGTCATGTGCTGGGTCTGCAATCAGCCACTCTTTATAACAAAAAAAAAGGGGGGGGAGAACTGGGACGGTTCCTGGCCTATTATTCAACCTTTACAAAAATGTTGAAAGCCTTAATTATTGAGATAAGTTAATTATACCATGCTCCTTCTGGGATACTACCATGTATTCTGCCATATCAGTTTAATAGAATAGAGGCAACACAGTGAACAGAAGGATGGAAATAAGTTTTGCATCTCCAACACTCTGACACTCAGAGCATGGAGTAGGTTGGATCTCAGCCTCTTAGCTCATGACTGCCTTTTTCATAATTTCTGTTGCCATGTGTCTTTAGGGGAAAAGAGGAAAACTAAATAGCCAGTTTGTCCCATGGGCCAACATGCCTGAAAGTGTCATCCCAGTGATCATTTTCAAAGAGGAAGCCGGCCTTTGTACATCTGGCATGGTAAACATCTTCCAACCACTTGCATGTTTTAATCACAGCCAGTATCTCCACCAGTGCTTTGGGGAGCTTTTCTCATTCATTTTAGTTTCACTCTTGCTAGTTAGTTTTTTTTTTTTTTTACCCCAGTCCCGGAATGAAGCACATGGTCCCCATGCATCAACCCCTTTCTCCCCCCACTCCTCTGAGCCAAAAGGGATTTGGCCAAATAGAGCTGGGTAAGGGAGTGGGGGTTGTATATGGCCCATATTTCTTTGTTTGAAGAACAGGGGTGTGACTTAAGAAGCAGCTTTTTACAACTGCCCTTCTAGCCTCTTACAAGACCTCTGTCCTGGCTGTAATGCCATCTACTGTAGCCATGGATTTTAAGAGTTACATCCTGGTAAAGCACATCTAAGAGTTACATCCTGGTAAAGCACTTATTTTACCATGTTTGAACTTCTGGGACCTGCTTTGAAGAAGACGTGTAGACTCGGAAGCTTGCAATGTTCCTTGTTCTTTTATTTTTAATAGTGGCCTATAAAGGTATTGCCTATAACCTATTTTCTCTTGCTAGTTGTTGCTGTAGCATCTTCCTTTTTCTCCTTCTCCCCTGCTCTGATTCAGTTTACTAAGCAGAAGCAGGACACAGGGTACTGGTTACACCGCAGTGCTGTTTTCTTCATCAAGTCAGTGTTGGGAAAGACTGCTGCCAAAAAAAGCTTTCCCTGGAGAGTGTAGATCAGAGTGAGTAACCATTTGGTTCCTTCCTATTGTTGGAACCCAAATACGAATGGAGGCTCAGGATGTATGAAAGTAGAAAAGACCTTTATTCTCTCTCAAATCATTTTTAAAAGCTCTGGCTCGATGCGTTTCGGTGGAGGCCTTCTTCAGGAGCTGAGCAAAACAGAATTATAATTATAATTATAAAATTGCATATTAAATATCCTTCTGTAAAAGAGATACACGGCTAGGGATTGTAAACTTACTGCAGTACATGTACTAAGCACATTAGACATGACAGAATATATTGTAAAATACCATAAGGTCATATGCAGACCGAGCTTCTTTCTTCTATGGTCTATAACAGCTCCAGACTTGATTTAGAATGAAGACACTGTTGAAAGGAACATTCAAAAGCAGCTGTGCACCGTGTCAAGCACAGCGAGATAACATTATAGTTGTTATAATAAAGGGATGAAATCTGTCTCTTCATTTAACCCATGAGGTACTTGGGTGTTTAATTTCAGGATCCAGCCTATTGCTCTTCTCAATAGAGACCTCTCACAGTTCTCAGGAGGACTCCAGCTCCCATTCGTATTTAGACTTCTGTGGATGTACCAGTTCCTTTTGCTTTCCTATTGTTGAAAGGCTGGCCAAGCTGATAGGAGTTGTAGTCCAGTATAATCTGGAAAGCCACAAGTTCTCCAGAAGACACCAATGAACCAGTGATCTAAAAGGCATCTTCTTGTTTTCCTTGTGCGATGTTGTGAAAGGAATCCATGGATGGAAACTGGGTTCTACTTTGTCCATTCAAAAACCATATAGGGACAAAGTCAAGGTAAACAGTATCCAGAATCCCAACTCCAGCATTTGCTATTAAACAATAGCAAATATGCCCACTTCATTCATTCATTCATTCATTCATTCATTCATTCATTCATTCATTCATTCATTCATTTTGAATATTTTTACCCCGCTTTTCTCCTTGGAAAAGGACCCAAGTTGGCTTACAATAATAAGCGACATACACAGCCCGGAACTAGACATGGGCACGACTCGGCGAAATTGTCGTTTCCGTTTTCAGTTATCATTTCCGTTATGTAATGGAAACGGTAACGATAATTAAGCCGTCAGAACTCGAACTCGAACCGAAAAAAGAAAAATTTGGTCGGGTTTTTCATTTCCGTTTGTGGCATCGCAGCGATCACGCAATGCGAAGCACAGAAAATGTTTTTAAAAGTTTTTTTTAAAAAAACCCCCGACTCCCGGCCAAAAAAGCAGGCGAAAATATGCCTGCCTGAGGCTTTGCCACCTACCAGAGAGGTGGTTTCTGGGGGGTCCCCGGCCTTTCCCCCCCTCTTCTCTTGTCCTGGGCTGCTTGCAGGCTGGGGGGGGGGTCATCCTCGTCGTCTTGCCATGCCATGCGGTGAGGGGGGGATCCAAAATGGCGACCGCAATTTTTCTTTTGAAATTGTGGTAAAAAAACACACCAAATCACCACAGAAACATGTAAAATTTATTTATTTTAAATGCCTGAATTTTAATAGTAGCAGCAGTGGGGTTTTTTATAGCAATAAAATGTCGTATTGATTTTATTTTATTTTATTTTATTTTATTTTTAATTTTTTTAGACTTGCCCATTTGGGCTGGGCATGGGATGGGACCATGCAAATTGTTTGAACCATTCCACCAATGGCATCGCCAGGTTTTTGACTGACACTTCTGGATGTCTCAGAGGGCATAAAAAGCCGAGGCACCTTCCAGAAATCGCAGTCGGGTGTATGGATGTGGTTGAGGGAGGAGGGCTGGCTGGTGCTGGTGTGATCCGATCAAGATTGAGGAGGGAGGCTGGAGGCTTTAGGATTTAAGTTAGGCAGGCAGGGAGGGAATTGAATTTAGAAAATAATTTCTTTGATTCCCTACAGATTTGTCTGCTGAAGTGAATTGCAGTTTATTCTTTATTTCTTCTCTGGCAGTTTGTGAGGATTTTTTTCTGATATTGGATAAAGGGGGAGGTTCGACTGGGAGTGGGAGGTGTGGATTTATTTTAAAAATATATTATATACTACCATTTATTTTCTATTTTCCCAACTTCATTTTGCTTGCACACACACACATTTGGGGTGCAAGCCAAGAACAGAACCTCTATCCTAAGTGATATCCTAACTGCCCACTCGCCCATCCGCCCGCGCTGCCACCTGCCTGTGGCCCACGCCACCACCCGCCCACTCGCCTGCCTGCGGCTCCCGCCCACTGCCTAGGGTGCAAAAACACCTAGCGCCGGCCCTGATTGCGGGATGCCCCTATGCTCTGGGAAGTCAAATTGCACTAAATCGCGGTGGAAACGACAAACGACAAACGGAAATGACAAATTTTTGAAAAATTTCACAACAAACGGAAACGACCCGAAACGGACCCGTTCTGACAAACGAAAACTCGAAACGTCATTTTTTCTGGTTGTGCCCATGTCTACCCGGAACATTTAAGACATATTCAAGTTAATAAAATGGAATTAGAAGAGGCATTTTAGAACATTAAAAAGAACATTAAAGCTACAAAGAGCATGCAAAAAGAAAAAAATCCATTTGGGGGAAGTGGAAACTAACATGGAAAACACTGGTGTTCTTATGAAATCAATCAATGTAATCATACATGGTAGTCCATATAAAAGTCACATAGTAGCTAGTCCATCGTTCAGGGAAAGCTTGCTTGAAGAGGAAGGTCTTTGCCTGGTTCTGGAAAGACAGCAGAGGTGGGGCAGTCCTGGCCTTCAGCGGGAGGGAATTCCAATGTCTGGGAGCGGCCCTTTCATGTGTTCTTATGAGAGGCACCTGTGAAGGTGGTGGGATGGGGAGAAAGGCCTGACCTGATGACCTTAACACCCAAGCTGGGTCGTACTACGAGATTCGATCTTTGAGGTAGCTAGGACCCAGGCCATTTTGTGCTTTGTAGGTTAAGTTCAGCACTTTGAATTGTGCCTGATAGCTGATTAGCAGCCAGTGGAGCTGCTTTAGGAGGGGTTTAATGTGATCTCTGTAACCAGCCCCCGTCAGCTATCTGGCTGCTGTATTTTGGACCTGTTAAGGTTTTCTGAGATTTTTCCATTGGTCATTTGAGATAATTCCATTGGTTATTTGAGATAGCCATTTGAGATAATTTAGCAGGGAAATTTACACCAGTGTAGTTACATTGGCATATGAAAAAGGATTCACTGTTTTGTGCATAAAAAAGACGTGGAAAGCCCTGTTAGGGTCACTGTAAAGTGGTTCTGACTTGATGGCATTAAACACACAATGGGGAACTTAACTGAAATCTGCAAAGTTTGCTTTGCGGCTCTCAGTAATTATACCCAAAATATATATTTCTGTTGCATCCTTAAAAACAACTGCTGCTAGTTCAGGGAAGGAATGATCATAAGCGGTAAACCCCCCTCTGCCATCTTCAGAGTATGCATATGAATACTTAGAGCAGTCCAGAGGTGTGCTCCTGTTCAACCTTGTACCACTGTTTCTCACAATCCAGTCATATGGACTCGTATGCTGATTCAAAACGGACTTCGTGTGGATTCTTTATTTTTTATTGTGACATAGTCCAATGTTGATATTCCCCACTCCTAATAGCCAGTATCACTGAACTTAGAAGAAGCTATCAGGCAACAAGCAAGTCTTCTGAACTACTTGCAATCATAATGAGCATCTCTTCTACAACAGATCACAGGAGAAAACTTGGGAAAGTTTCTGGATATTTTGGAAGCCCTCACAAATAGATAGGAAGGGGAAGGACAGAGGTTTATTCATGTAATGTTGGGTTTCACTCACTATTTCCATTCCAAAGTTCTGGATTTGCTTAGATGCACTTACACATCACTAACCAATCTCAGCTGTAGACCATAATTCAGTTCATGGAATGGCCAATTAGTATTCATGCAATGAAAATATTTCTCTTTTACACTTACAGTGAATAAAAGACTACACCCAGTGTACTGGTTCTGCTTTGTGTACATTTCCCCCATGGTTTAATTTGCATGAACTATTTTTGTACTGACTGTTCTCTGATTTGGCTATGTTGTGATGTGAAACTGAAGTACACATTCCTCTGCACTCATATTGCTAGTTTTTGGACTGCATGCTTTGCAAAACTGAAGCTCTTTGCATCCATCCCTTGAACAACAAAAATGCTTTAGAGAAAAAGTAAAGGCTGTGGTTGATCTCACAGTCATTCTATAGTTCTCTTGCCTTGTTCTATATGTTTGTTGTTAAGCGCAAGATAGTGTAGCAGTATCAAATGTTACTAGTTTCTCCATATTGAAGGCCTAGAGTTTTTCTTCCATGTGTTCAAACCACACACACACACACATATATACACCCCTGTTTTTCATTATTTATACAGGCAAGCATCATGCGGAAGAACCACTGTGTGTCAGTGCAAGGACAGAATTCGTCTGATAAACAAGTCATTTTTGGAAGCGGCTGAAGCTCCTACTGTGAAACATTAAACGTGGCCCCTCTTCAATACACAGAATGGGGGTTCTGGTTGACTGAACACGGGCTGATAAGCTCCACACAGCTCTGAATGCTGTTTGCCCACATACCAATGTTAAACAAAAGAACTGCAGACAGCAAAGAAGGGATGCAGGTCAGACAACTAAATTGCTTAAACCCTTAGGCAGCCTCCTGAAAAGAAAAGGCATGAGCGAAGACGATAGAAGCTTTTATGCAGAATTGTTCTCTGTTTATTATCCTGGTTAAGAAAATGATGGCAAGCATCCCTTTCTGCTATATAATTCCCTGAGTAAGAGAACCACTGCAAAGTGCAAGACGCTCGTGGTCGTTACATGCACGGCTCCATTCCTGTTTTGCATGCCTTCCAAATTATGAATACAGTATGAAATGACAACAATAAAACCATGCAGGACAACAACACGTACAGCTGTATTGGATTGTTTTGCATGAAATCATCTGCCTTGTCTTTGGGTAGTTGCAGGTAATAACAGTCTGTCACTGAGATAATTCACTTTGCTCTATTAAAACTTTGTTAGCTTTCTGTTGTTGCAACTCCATTCAAGTACATTACACCAGCAGTTTAATAATAAATTCATAGCAAAGTATATCATTCTGACAACAACGGAACTTGTCTGGGATGAAACAGCGATATGATTTCATTATGTACTTTCTATTGCTAATATAATAAAATATTGAATGCTCTTGTCTGGAAAGATGGGTGTTGGGGAGTACATAAAGCTCACTCAAGAGACAGTGGATTAAACATTTCTTTAACACAGATAGTTGAAGTGACTCTCTACTATTCAAACCACCACAGCAGTGAAAATCTCTTGAAACATGTTGTATCTTTCACACCCACACCCATTTCCCACAAGCACTCAACAATAAAGAAATGAAAACACCTGTGATAACAACTCCTGGACAGAATTCACTGTGAATTCAAAGTAACAACAGAATGCTATAGAAGACAAATTTGACCTCTGCTATGCTATAAAGAACTAACGACAGCATTCATTCATTCATTCATTCATTCATTCATTCATTCATTCATTCATCCTATTTTTGCACCACCATTTTCCTTAAAAAGGACCCAAGGCAACTTACATCATTACAAAACAAAAGTTAAATCTCAAAAGAGTAACTATACAAATACTAAATAGGATCATACCACAATAAAAATAGTAAACAAAAGCAACATACACACATATCCAAAACACATTTAAAGCAGTAAGGCACAGCAAACAATTCTGTTCACTACCATACATGCTACTTGAGAAAATTGTTCTGTGTTTGGTGAGTGAGCCAGTGGGTTCATTCAGTGGCACCAGCAGCTGCCCTAACTTGGGCACTGGGCACACTGGTGCAGGATGGGTGCCGCTCACTGGCAAAATACCAGTCCTTGGGCAGTCAGTGCTTTGGGCTACCACCAGGGCCAAGGATCCTAGGCCCCTGCCACGCGTGCGGGCTCCCCCAGATAATGCCCATTGGCAATGGGTTCCTGACTAGATATGGGCACGAAATGGTATTCATTATTCGTTTCATTACGTAACAAAATGAATAATGAAAATTGTGATTAAATTGGAATGAACCGAACAGAACCACAAAAATTAGGTTCATTACGTTTCGTTTTTGTTAATGGTGGCGCGCAATGAAATGAGCTGTTTTTAAATGTTAAAAAACGTCCTGAATATCCATACAAACCAAGCAATAATTATTTATTCTGCCTGATAATACCTACCAGGGAGGTTGGGGTCCTTAAAACGTGCATTTATGTATTTTCTCTGATAACTGTATTTTTTTTCCTTTAAGGGGAGTTAGGGGACATCGAACCAAAATGGCTCCCAGATGTCTAATATTGATTTCTTGGGTATTAAAACACCCTGGACAGCTGTAAAAATGCAGTGATAATTATTTGAAATTATTACCTACCAGGGGGTTGCGGTCCTTAAAATGTTTGTTTTTGTCTTTCTCCCATCGCAATGTATTTTTTCTTTTTCCCTTAAGGATGACACAAAATGGGTTCCAGCCACAAGATGGATGCAAGCCACGTGATGGGATCATGTACATTCTTGGACAATTTCAACCAATAGCATGCCCAGGTTGCAGAATGGGTAGGTGTGGCAGCCACAAAGGCATAAAAAGCTTTGGCAGCCCCCATCCTCCTTGCAATCTGTGATGGGAGTTAGGGTGGGATTGCTGCCTCTGCAACTCATTACTTTAGGCCAGCGAGGCAGGTGTGTGTCTCTGTGTTCCTGCTGGCTGCAGCCTGGCTCTTAGGGGAGAGAAAGAAGAGATTTCTCTTGCAGCCTCCCTGTGTGCGTGCGTACCTCTCCGTGAGTACCCCCCCTGCCCTGCAGTGCAGTCACTCTGTGGCTGCCTTACACCCTGGGCAACGCCCGCCACTGCCTTTGCAGCCTCCCTGCATACCTAGTCTATACTGTGTCTCTGCCAGCATCTTTTTTTAGTGTTTTCCCTCTGGTCTGGGTCGTTGGGCACGTGGAAATGCTTTAAGTCGTGCAAAAAGCGGATAAAAATGAAAAACACAAAACAAAAAATGAAATGAATTTTTTTCAAAAAATTCATGAAAAATGAAAATGAACCGAAATGGACCCACAACAAAAAACGCAAAAACGAAACAGCATTTTTTCGATTTGTGCCCATCTCTATTCCTGAGCAATGACCAAGCCAGCGAGGAAGGAAAGGGAGGAAGCAGGAAGGCAGGGCACACTCAGGAAACAATGTTGCTGCCCAGGGAGGGAGGGAGGAAAGATGCACTGCACCCCCTAAAAATATTGCTTTCAGTGCAGACTGCCCCTCTGGCACCCCACCTACTATGCCACTGGAGAAGTGTTTAAATGATTAAAAAGGGTCAGCTTCTGGAATGTTTCTTTCCATGGTGTCACTTTCAAATGATGACTAACACAAGAGGGTATCCTATAGACCAGGGGTGGCGAACACGAGGCTCTTGAGCCACATGCGGCTCCCGGCCAAAATGAATGCGGCTCTTTGCCTCTTATCATTATTTTGTATACTGTGGCTCTTTGCCAAGTTTGGATTTTGTTATGCTGCTTCTGAGGAGGGACCTCTGAGGAGAGATCTCCGAGCGCATAGTCCCGCCCCCAGGCTGCGTCATCACGTCTCCCATCCCCCGGAAACAACTGCACGGGCCAGAGAGCGGGGGGACCCGTGTGTCACATGTTGTGTCACATCTTGCCATTAGTTCCTAGTGTGGAGGACGCAGCACACCCTTACCATCACTGCAGGATTTTTACCCTCACTCAAAATGGCAAAATGCAAAGCTAAACGAAAATATGAAGATGAACACAGGACATTTTTGGAAGAATGGGAAGATGCTTTCTTCTTTATTGAACGGAATGGGAAAGCGCTGTGTTTAATATGCAATACTATGATATCACATTTCAAGGCTTCAAATCTTCAGCGTCATTTTAGAACTCTCCATGCTAATATTGACAAGGAATTACCCAAAGGTACTGAACTACGCAAGCAAAAATTGAGCACCTTGAAAAGTCAGATAAAAAGACAGTCTCAAATTTTCCAGCAATTAACCAAGCATGGAGAAACTGTGACCCTTGCATCCTATAAAGTGGCGTGGAACATTGCCCATACTAAAAAACCATACAATGAGGGGGGGTTTCTAAAACAGTGTTTTGCGGATGTAATTGAAACCTTGGCTCCAGACAATAAAAAACTCAAAGATTCCATCAATGATCTCCAGCTGTCACAGCACACAGTTGAAACCAGAATAGCAGACATAAATAATGTGATTGAGTCAGATCTACATGCAGACTTGAACGCATGTGCTTATTTTAGTGTTGCATTAGACGAATCATGCGACATACAAGACAAGCCACAGTTGGCAATATTTGCGTGAATGGTTTCTGAGGACTGCATGATTAAAGAAGAGCTTCTCGACATTGTCACATTAAAAGACAGAACTTGCGGTACTGACATAAAAGAGCCAATGACTGCCGTTTTTAAAAAAGCGAATATGTCTTTTGAAAAACTCACCGTAATAGTCACGGATGGAGCACCGTCGATGATTGGCTCAGTAAATGGACTTGTGGGTCTTTGTAAAGGTGATGACGCCTTTCCTGAATTTTGGAACTTCCACTGCATCATCCATCGTGAGCAACTTGTGTCCAAAACACTGAATTTAGACCACGTTATGAAGCCTGTGATGGAGATTGTGAACTACATCCGTACACATGCCCTTAATCACCGGTAATTCAAGAACCTCATTGCAGAACTTGACGCAGACTTGCCCGGTGACCTGCCACTGCACAGCGCAGTGAGATGGCTCTCAAGAGGCAAAGTAGTTTTGTGCTTTTTTGAGCTTTTGGAAACAGTAAAATTGTTTATGGCAGAGAAGAACAAAATGTATCCTCTGCTTTCAGACCCCGAGTGGCTTATGGATTTGGCATTTTTAGTGGACATGCTTTCACACTTGGATAAACTAAACATGGACCTGCAGGGGAAATTAAAAACTCTTCCTGAGCTGACACAAAGTGTATTCTCCTTTGTAAACAAGTTGAAGCTTTTTAAAGCACACATTCAAAACAGCAATCTATCCCATTTTCCTTCTTTGCGCAGCACCCTGCAGAAGACCGGTGTTAAAACAGATATAGCTGGATACGTGAAACAACTTACACAACTGCAAGAGAAGTTTACTTTCCGGTTTGAGGACTTGGACCAAAAAAGACCACAGATCACTTTTCTCATCGACCCGTTTAATGCTGACACTGACTGCCTGAAAACCCCACTTGTTACTGATGAGGCAGCGAGTGAACTAGAAATGATTGAGCTATGCGAGGACGATAGACTGAAATCTCTTTTGAAGGAAGGCCATGTTACATTTTGGAGAGCTGTGCCAACTGAAAAATACCCGTGTGTAAAAAGAGCCGCTCTCAAGCTGCTGTCTATGTTCTCGTCAACATACGTCTATGAGAAGCTGTTTTCTACTTTGAAACACGTGAAATCAAAGCACCGGTCCATTCTGACTGACACTCATGTAAAGGAACTGCTCCGAGTGGCTACAACTGAATACAAACCTGATTTGCAGAAGATTACTGAAAACAAAAGATGCCAGAAATCCCACTGAGATTATCATCCCATCACTCCAACAAGGTAACAAAAAACACCTGACTGAGCATGTTATATTATGTGTTTAATATAATATTATTAAAATTATATGCTTTTGTGTGAGTGTTTGTCTGTTTTGGCAGGTCACTGCGTGGTGTGGCTCTCTGACTCTCACAGTTTAAAATTGTTGCTCTTTTTGTCGAACTTGTTCGCCACCCCTGCTATAGACAATCTTTCCTGCTGCATTGGTGTTCTCAATATTTAGGCTGCTGTTTGCTACATAAAGCTTGGCAACCTTTTTCCTGCTGGCAAAGTGGGTACAGTACTGTGGACCAATATGGGGCCACTTCCTGGCATTTTTAAGTCATGGGTACAGAAGCACAATCTCCCACATTCATAAACCAGAGAGGAGTTGTTGTTGTTGTTGTTGTTGTTGTTGTTGTTGATGATGATGATGATGATGATGATGTTAAGAACTGGATTACTTAATTTAATAGAGAACAGATTTTTCAGGGTATCAGCCATCATAAGACCATGTGAGAACTGTATCTACTAAAGGGAACCAGGTCAGAACAAGATTTTATTAAATATTCCCAAATAGTGAATAATTCACTTTATGAGCAATGGAAAGGTTCACATATATTCAACACCATCACCCTCCATTCGAAAATGAGGTTGTCAAGTAAAGTAGATCAAAACAAGATTTTGTGGGAATATTGCTTTCAAGCTCTTCTTGTGAGGTCCACTTATATATGATAAATTCTTCAGAGAAGAAGCTCTATGAAGAATTTATTTTAGATATCATAGAGGATGAATACTAAATATTTAGACAGGTTGGCTTCAATATGTTAAAAAAACCTTACAGTAATTACATTTTCCAGGCCCTTTAAGTAGTAAAATCTAAATCATGTTATTTGGTGAAAGAAACCATTCTACAGCTGAAGTGGAGGCAGCCAGCCAACATTCTACATCAGGCATGCCCAAACTTCAGCCCTCCAGATGTTTTGGACCACAACTCCCACAGTACTTTGCCATTGGCAATCTAAGCTTAGAATTCTGTGAGTTGTGGTTCAAAACATCAGGAGGGCCAAAGTTTGGACATGCCTGCTCTGCATCATATTTGTGAATAGTTTGTAGTTATAAAAACCTACAATTTGTGTGGCTTTTGCGGTTATGTATTCTACCACCTGTGTGGCCTTAGGCACACTGCATGGTCCCAGGATGTCACCAGAAGAAGGGATAGCTAAACCACTCCTCAGTCCAGTCAAAGACAGGAGAACTGAAAATGTTATAGGGCAAATCCCGTTCCTCCTACAGCAATGCAAGCAAATATCTTGGAGTTTGATGAGGAGAATGCATGACAGAAGAAGTAGAGTAGGAAGCGGCTTCTCTCCACTTCCTCCTCTTATTTTTATTTTCCCTTTTGGTTTCAGAAACAACTATGCTGGTTGAGGGATGCCATAGCCTTTCTTTGACGTTTGGCTTGGATACGGGGAATGACAAAGCTTTGGATGAATGAGATATTGGCTTGGACCAGGGAAATGGCAAACCCTTGGACAAAGGAGACCTTAGTTTCCTTGGATTTGTCTCAGATGTGCTATCTTGGAGTAGCAAAAGCAGATGAGCTACAGAGGCAAGACTTACATTGCCCTGAAAAGATATCTGGGCTGGATCTTTGCTGATGCCATTTCAGCAGTTTAGACATCCTTTCCAGGAGCTTAGAAATGGTTTTCAAGACACTGCTAAAGATGGCAAAATGGGGTTCCATGATTCTCCACCTTCCTTGTGGGCAATAAAATGCAGGATCTGAATCTTCCCAGAGAGGCTCTGGGAAGCTGAATTTCTTTAGCAACTGAAAGGATACCAAATAATTTAATATATAGTCATTTATCCATATGAAACAGATAGAAACCATCTCCCCCTCTCCCCCTCTCTCCCCCTCTCCCCCTCTCTCCCTCCCTTCCCCTCCTCTCTGTCTGTCTGTCTGTCTGTCTGTCTATCTGTCTGAAATGTAAAGGACATGTTGCTCTGTGAGTACACATACATGTTTGTGAATGTGAATATTAACACAAGGTGTTTTAAAGCAACAGGGCCTCAAAATTCTGACTTCCAAGTGACTCCACCAATGAGTTTTCCTGTCATAAAACATGTGGGAGCAGGCTTGAGCCCAGTGTCATTTTAAAAGACCTACTTTATTTTTATTTTTTACAAGATAATTATCATTAAAGGGGAATTTTGATATTAAAAGTTTAACACAAAATCTCCAGGGAAAATAATCAAGGACATTTTGAAAGCTTCTGTCAGTCATTGAAAAGCTACATGATGCTATACACTTGCTATTACATGGAGAAAGGAAATAGAAATATACCCATTTTACAAAGAGAAAGCCCTCTGGCAATCTACGTAGCTGAATTACAGGTATCAATGGATGATGGGTTTTGTTGCACTACGATTAAGCAATTCTTTTTTGATATGCATTTATTTTGCTGCTTTTTGTACATTTTTACATAGGGGTAATATAACATCCTTATTTATTTATTTATTTATTTATTTATTTATTTATTTATTTATTTATTTATTAAATATATTAATTAATTAATTATTTTTCAGATTATGTGCATTCTCAATAGTTTGATTGTACTGTGCTAGATCAATGGTGAACTGTGTACTACATATTTCCCTTTTCTTTCTCTTACTCTGTAATCCCTGATATTTTATTTGGTGTATAATGTGCCTTTCAAAATCAAAATACAGTGGTACCTTGTATAAAGGAATTAATTTGTTCCAAATGAAATTCCTTTGTACAAATTTCCCATAAGAATGCATTGAAAACCGATTAATCCCTAATTGCGACCGTTTTTCTGTTGTATGGATTCGCCCCTATCTCCAGAAATTTTTTTCTTTAACCAGATTTTATGTTAAACATTCCTCCTACAGCAATGCAATGTTAAACAAACCACTTGTTATACGAGGGTCCACTGTAACTCTAAATGATGTTTGTTTGGAACACCAAGAAGAATGTACCTATTACCTGTTATCCTGCTTGGGGTGGGGAAACAGGGTTCAAAATAGCTGACCCAGTACCTTATACAAGCAAATTAAACTTGCCTAAAAGTAAATTAAATTAATTACATTGGAAACAAATAAGTACAGAAGCAGCTTTAAAAGGCACATTGAAAAGACTCTGAAAGACTTTCATAAAGTATGTTCAGAAGGTCAAGGAGAGAACATGGGCTCTGTGCCCATGTCATTGCAGGCTGCAGAGTGAAGGTGAATCTGGTATAAATTGTGCTGGATTCCTCCATTTGGTTTCAGTGAAATTACTCCTTTGTCCTTTTCCTTAGAAGACCCATATGTTACAGCCCCTATTCTATGGGGGTCTCTCCAACTCTGTAAAGTCTTTTAGGAGAGTTACAGGGTTTTCTGGGAGAATAAAAGAAGGCATAGGTCCACAACACAAGCTGCCTTCTGCTCATCTGCTATTGAGCACCATTTAGAACTCATGAAAGGGATACAGCTGATTCGTTCACTCGAGTCAACATAAAACACAGGTTCAAATGCTAGAGGGTATGTTTTGATGCCTATGTTGCCAATTGTGATGTCCATCTTTTAATTGCCAGGCAGCCTTTATATCACTTAATTCTTCATACTGAAATACAGTGTCATAAATATGCAATGTTTTATTAATTTTACCCAAACAGATGAATAATTATGTGCAGTTTTTAAAGTAGCAGACACTGTTCTGGTGTGACACAGGGTCATTGTTCCCTCATTTGAGACCTGGCATCATCAGCAACAATACATATATATGTAGTATAGTAGTTAATAAAGCTTAACTGGATCTGGTCCTCTCCCTGGAGTCCCAGGTGGCACCCATTTCCAAATTTGCTTTTTGCCAGCTTCGGCTTATCGCCCATATTTGCCTATTTCTGGATGAGGATTCCCTGAGGGCAGTTGTGCATGCACTGGTGATCTCAAGGATCCGCTACTGCAATGCATTCTACGCGGGGCTTTCGTTGGGTTTGGTTCGGAGATTGCAGCATGTGCAGAATGTGGTGGCCTGGTTGGTAGTGGGGGGTGAGCAGATTTGCCTGTGTTACCCCCCCCCCCATTCTGTCTCTCCTGCATTAGCTGCCCATTGCCTTCCAAATCAGGTTCAAGGTATTAGTTTTGGTTTATGAAACCCTTCACAGCTTGGTCCCTGATTATCTGGTGAAACATATTTCCCTCAGATCAGCATATGCCCATCCCACAAGAGCGTCCCAGGCACTCGCAATTCAGGTGGCCATCCTTAAGCTCATAAGTTTTCTACCTGGAAATAGGCATTCTCTGTGGCTGCCCCATGGCTTTGAAATTCTGTCTCAACTGAGATCCGCCTGGCACAATCCCTGCCAGCTTTTCAGAAAGCCTTAAAGACCTGGATTTACCAAGAGGCATTGGGGTAACTGTTTCTGAGGCTATCATCTTGGGTTTTTTTGGGGGGGGGGGGTTCACCCAGAGGCATTTAGTTTAGTTCATGTCTATGTTTTTTCTATTTTAATGGGTATTTGATATATTGTTTTAATTGCTTATTGCCTATTGTTTATCTGTTACTTTTTGCTTGTTTTTGCGTGTCTGTACACCAACTTGAGTTGTTTTTATACAAGCAGGTGGTTTATAAATATCAAATAAAGTAAAGTAAAGCAAAAGCTGTGACTCATTGTAGTAAGTAATCCTTTTATTGATTAGTCCTATGACCATATCAACCAATAAAACAATAATAATATAAATCGCACGAAATAACATACAATAAAATCGAATAAGGTACATTACAATAAATATATATATGTAGTTAGGAAAGCTAAACTCTTCATCAATATGTCAGAATTTAAAAGCAATAGACATCATGTAGCGCTATGAATGGCTGCATGATCAAAGCAGCAGAAATGAACACTAATGCCACATGCAATTTGCGTGTCAACAAATAGAACACATCATCAAAGATCTAAGCATGTCCTTGGCATGTACCTGCCCCACTCCTCCTGCCCTCTCAATCAGCTGTGACTCGTTATAGTCAGACATACTAAACAGAGCAGATTGGTTAATAACACACATCTTCTCTCCCCCACACCCGTTCTTTCAATTTCAGCTTCAGTTAAAACCAGCATTTCTGCAGAATCATGTGATCCTCCCAAACTACACCATAAACATCCATTAACATGATAATACCCATTAATCTAAGCAAACACAGCTCATTTGTCATCTTTCTCTTGCAACCCATCTGTGTGTGTTTGTGGAAGGGAGTGGGTTGGGGTGGGGGTGGGGGTGAAGAAGATTCAGGGACTTCTCTATCTGTGGTTTAGCTTTAGAGGAAGGTCTGGATTTCAGCATTTTCTTTGGTAAGTAAGAGCTAATTTGTTTCATTTACTGAAACGTTTATTTATTATTCTGCTTTCATGATATCACTTGTAATCTTCAGCATGAAGGTCTTGGAATAAGAAGGCTTTTTTTTATAAAGCAATAAACATATCTCATTGCAGCAATCGAGGACAATGACTAAATTAACAATTCTTTTTCATTACATTTGTGTCACAAACATTCCCTGGCTGCTGTGATGTTTTGCTCTTGGAACAAAAGCTCTTCCCCTTTCTAACCTGAAGACGGTTTAATAATTTTTACTATTCTTTTTTTTCCCCTTTACATATCTTTATTGTTGGATGAGAGCTAGCACCAGGATATCAAAAACTCTGGAAAAAATATGGAAGGCCAAACAAGGATAAACACAGGTGCTGCTCTTCAAACAACAGTGTCTATAAGTAATTAGCACTAGATAAAGATTTGCCCTTATAACTCACAACAGAACATGAGAGGGACCTCCTTTCAGAGATCTGGAGCATAGACTATAAGCAATTGCACAAGAAGTTTTCATTATTTCCCACCAGACCATCATTCCACCAATCATGTGACCAACTACTACATGGTCAACTGCACCGAATAACTAGGCACACAAGGGACAGCTCTGAGCACAGCACACTACACAGCACACTATGCTTGTTGTTGCAACAGGATTCTGGTCTACATGCTTTAGTCCACAATGGGCTGGCCATATAAGGTGTTTTTTAAAATAACCAAACTAAGGCCCCGGTTCCACGTCCCTTTAAAAGCAGTTTAAATTACCAGATAACCTGTGTCTAAAAATGCCGTCCCCACAGCCACCGCACTTTTTGAAAAAAAAAGAAAAAAGAAATGGTTTTTGCTCCCTTAAGCGAGGTTTCTGTGACTCACCCAAGAGGTAGGGAAATTTTTGCCTCACTTTGAAAATCCAGCTTTTAAGGAGGCAGATGCCATGGGACCACACAGATTATCCAGGTTTCTTTTTCTTTCTTTTTTCATAGCACTGACCAGCTATTCCTGGGGCCGATGGGCTATGCTTTTTTTAATTGCTTTTCACCTTTGGAGAAACAGGAAGCTCTATCTGGTCCTACAAGTTTTAATTTCCCCCAGCCAAGTTGTCCTTTTTTTTCAAGTACTAGCGCCACCTGCTAGCCAAGAGGGCTGAACTGCACTTTAAAATAAAATAAAAACCAGCTTTTGACGTGGGAACTCTTGACCCACATATTAAATCATGTGATGGGACGCAGAGGAAAAGCCGGACCTTCAGAAGATCAGAATCAAAACCCAGGTGTGACCACGGAGTGTTGTTGCCATTTAATGACCAAAGCTGAGGTCTTGTTCAGTAAAACTGCCCATGTTGTGCTCTGTTGTGAGACCTGTTTTGCTCCCTTGTATAAGGAGGCATGCACTCATCTGAAATCTCTTTGTCTAGGGACAATGTAGCTTTACACCATCACAAATGTTCCAGGCATTCCATCCAAGTATAAGGATTGTGTAATTTGTTTGTTCAGTTGGGCACACAGTTCCCATTTTAACCAATTGTGCAAAGTACCTAATGAAGTTCTTCATGAATACTGATTAGCACTGTTGATGATATGTTCTTGATAATTTAATCCGCCTCTGTTCTATCTTTTATCATACTTTCGATTATTATTGCTGTTTTCTTACTGGTTGAATTATGTTTGTCTTGTTTTTAAGATATTGTATATGGTATTATTTATGTCTACATTTTTGTAAACAGCCCAGAGTGGCACTTGGTGCCAGATGGAGTGTTATATAAAGCAAATAAATAAATAAATAGCATTTCCACCTTGTCACAAAGAGCACTACAGTTTGCATAGCATTAACTTAAGTCAAGCATAGTTACTCAGCAGGATTTCAGCCATTATCTCCATAAACAAGTAGATCAGACTGTTATAGTAGCTCTAATTATGACTCCTGCAATGGTAACCTCAGAACCCAGTGTCATTCTGGTGGAGGAGCCGCTGACTAAGCTTTTATTATTGTTTTATGTTCAGGGTTCAGGTGGCTTGCATGCAGCAAGACAAAGATATGTGTGACCCAAAATTGAACAAAGTATATAATCAGCAGCAATCTGGCACTGTTTGTGACATCATTCTTATGGCAGAGACACAACATACCCAATAAGATTTGGGCCAAAGTGTTCTAACCCACAACATCAAAATGGAAAATAAATTACTTTTAAATCTATTTCTCATAATTGTAATATAAATTATATTGCAAATTACTTTGGCTGCCTATCTGGGCAGAAGGGTAATAAACAAATGTTTTAAAGAAATAAATAATATTAAAGATTTGGGTTGTTTTTGTTTATTTCTTTGTTGAAAACATGAAGTTTCTAATTCATTATATGACTATTAGTGATAATATTTATTTACTTTATTGAAAATATTTTTAGCCCATCTATCTTCTTTAAAAGGACCCAAGGTGGATTACATCATTAAAAGTGAGTTGGTCAGTTTATTGTTATGGCCCTTCAACCAATCACACCAGCAGAAGTAACACTTTTCAAATTTCCAACAATTCCAAATAATTCATAAGTACAATTAACATTAATAAGAATATTTAACATTATAAGCCATTTGAGTTCTAGTATCTAGTTCCTGAAGAATTTCCAAGGACTGAGTACTGTTATACAGAATCTGGCTACATGGTAAGTGATATTGGGGTCTATACAGTGGTACCTTGTATAAAGGAATTAATTCGTTCCAAATGAAATTATGTTAAGCAAATTTTCCTTTATACAAATTCCCATAGGAATGCATTGAAAATGGAGTAATCCCATTTTTATGTTGTACGGATTTTCCCCATAGGCGATTATGTTAAGCAAATTTCCCCTATCTCTGAATGTTTTATGTTGTACAGATTTTATGTTATACAGGCTGTTTGTTATACAAGGGTCCACTGTATCAGAAAAAAAAACCTCATGAACAAAAAAAGGAGTTTTTTGTTTTGTTTTGTTTTTGAAAATCAGCGGGGCGACATTGCCTTTCATGCCACCTTGTGCTGTGGGCACGTGAAGAACATGTGCTCTATAGTCTCAACCTCCCTTAAGGGACAGGGACAAATCCCTTCAGGAAAGGGGATTTTATTGTACTTCCCCTCAAGTTCAGCAGATGGGGGACTGAGCCCCTTGCCAAGGTAAAGGCTTTTCTAAACCATTTTACTTGTAGATATGTTAAATAATTTGCAGGTTCTGATGAGGTTTTTTTATGTAGGTGCCCATCACAATTTTTTGAATACTGCAAAGATCAGTTTGATACTCTATAACCTTAATTCTCTGCTTAACTAATTTTTGTCTGATCTATTTCATAAGAGCACCTTAATGGAAAAAGCTAATTTTCAGCATATATCTCTGGAGTGGACAGACCTGACCCAGATGGGTTGAAAAATGTCCAGAAGTATCAAAGAGAATAGACCTTGAGGGCTTAGATGTCCCTTTAGCCACATAAATATAGATAGAATGTCAGACTTCAACTTTTAGGCAACCTGTCTCCAATCTGATCCTGGCTTTTGACACACATCTAGGGACCTATAAGATAGTTCTTAAAAATTTGGATTGGACTCTTCCTTGAGATGCAAAATGGGAGCTAGGCAGCCTCAGGAATGAAACACATAATAGTTCTGCCAATGTTTTAGCCTTATCAAGTTTAAGAGTGGCTGGGACTAAGAACCCTCACTGAGAGCAATGGGATTTTGCTATGTTATTTTTATTTTTATTTATTTATTTGTGGATCTTTCCTCCTTGATATGGTTTTTACTGTATTTACTATGTTGGCACCTAGACTCTTTGTTATATTCATTGTTTTTGGCTTTGAATATTGTCATCAGTAAGACAAAAAAAGTCAAAAGCAATGAGTATATAAAGATGACTCCCATCATTAAAAGACAATATTTAAAGCTAAAAAACAGTAAGTATGCAAAAAAAATTAAAAGGATCAAACAAAGTCCCAGAGTTCCTATGGGAAAATCGGTGCGGTATAGAAATGTAGATATAAATAAATAAATACCACTCTGAGAAATGGTAAGCAAAGGCAGTACTTAAAGCACATTCAAAGTGGTGAGAACACCACTAAGGTAGGCAGTCACCAAGGGAAAACCTGCCTGAAGAGCAAGGTCTTGGCTTACTTGTGTAAGGAGCGTAAGAATGGAGCCAGCCTGGTCTCCTGTGGGAGGGAGTTCCAAAATATGGGAATCGCAATGAAGAAACCCCTCTTCTGTCTGCCCACCAAACATACCTGCATGCACATATCTTTCAGCAGTTCACCACTGGAAAGAAATTGGATGTGATACATTTGTTTTCCAATTACAATTTCATAAACATGAATGAAGATGTTCTTCACCATCAGCCACCTTAAGATCTACTTCTTTTTAAATTTCTCAGTGTTACCTTCTTTGCCGTCACCAGATCATGAACTAAAAAAAGCAGGCAGACTACGTAACTGGAAACTGAAGATGGAAAAGCCCTATTCTTTCTGATGGATCAAGATTACGGGCAGTGGCATTAAAAATGTACTACCATACTGGTATCAAAAGTCAACAAAATCAAGTTGTCAAAGGGAAGGAAAGAGTTTATGAATGATTGAAGAATTTCCTAAAATTGTTAACAGACAAAAAGAAAAAAAAGTGACAGGAATAGGGTCAGAATCCTAAATGTAACTTTTCAGTAACTTGCAGATTGAGGAAAAGGTGCATTTTATCTCCACGTCTGTTCAATCTATATGCAGAACATAAAATATGGAGATTTGGGTTAGATACAGATGATGGAAGAGTGAAATGCAGAACCAGAAACTTCAGTAATCTAAGACATGCAGATAACATTGTATCACTGGCAGGAAATATCAAGGACTTGAAATTTCAGAGATGAATATTAAAAAGCAAGCTTGTTATGGAATTTTTATGCCTTGGTTCAATCATCTATCAAAACGGAGAACACCGCCAGCAAATCAGAAGACTGGGTTTTGGAAGGGGAGCTATGAAGGAAGTAGTGGGGGAGGGAGATCCTTAAAAGTAGCCAGTCAAGACTAGGGATGGGCACCGTACAAAAATAATTCTTAAATACAATTAACATTACTAAGAATATTTAACATTAAAAGCAGTTTAAGTTCTGATATCTAGATCCTGTAGAATTTCCAAGCCCTGAGTATTGTCATACCAAATCTGGCTACATGGTAAGTGATCTTGGGGGTCTACATCAGAAAAAAAAACCCTCAGGTCTGTTGTTTTGTTTTGTTTTTTCTGAACACCAAGGGGAGACAATTCCTTTCATGCCACCTTGTGCTGTGAATCCCAAGCAATGAAATCTATTGGTTGACACTCCTTCAGTTATGGTATGGCATCTATATGGATATAGTGATCTAAGAAACAACATCTAACTTAGTCAGCTCTGTGTCAGTTTGAAGAGAGGTTGTGCTCAACTGAGTGTGGATCGCCAATAGTCCGCAGTAGCCTGTAATGGAAATGAATCAGGGTTGATGGCTTCTTCACTGTTGTTCTTGTCCACTGAAGGTACTGAGGCTACTTTCTCATGAGCCAGGTCTTCTCTTGGAGAAGGGAGAGTCTTCAAGGGTGCCATGGCTTTCAAGTTAGTTGTTTGTTCTCTGGGTGTCATTAATTTTGAAGGGATAGAAAAGGAGTCAGAGTTAGGTCTCAGAGCCTCTGTATAATGTTCCTGATACCTACTTACTCTATATACTTGAATACCGTGTTTCCCCGAAAATAAGACACTGTCTTATATTTATTTTTTTCTCAAGAAGACACACTAGGGCTTATTTTCAGGAGATGTCTTACTTTTATTAAGTATAATATGCTTGAATGTCAGCCCTGCACACAACCATAGCCACGCCCATCACTAGGTTTTATTATCAGGGTAGGGCTTATATTTAACAAATGCATAGAAATCCTGCTAGGGGTTATTTTTTGGGGAGGTCTTATTTTCAGGGAAACAGGGTATAAGCCTACTTTTTCAGCCCTAATTTTGGGCTGAAAAAAGGGGCCCTTGACTTATATTCGGGTCAATACTTTTAGCCACTGAGGCAAGTGCTTGGGTCGGTGGCTAAAACTCATTTTAAACATTGTGTGCCGCTTCTGATGACCCCCTACTGCATCACAGGGGAGCGGTGCGCAATGTTTAAAATGACTTTTAGCCACTGATCCAAGCACTTGCATCAGTCGCTAAAAGTCATTTTCAACATCACACACCACTCCCTCAGCTCACAAAGGAGGAGCTGCCAGGCCCTGCTGCATTTCCCACCCTAGACTTATTCTCAAGTCAATACATTTCCCCAGTTTTGGGGGGTTAAATTAGGGGGTTCAACTTATACTCTGGTCGACTTATACTCAAGTATATACGGTTATGTTGTCTTGTGATATTTGTTGTTTTTGTTTGTTTGTTTTTGTTTTGTTGTTGTTTAAGCAGACAGGGGAAAGGGGGCGTATCTGCAAAAACCCTGTTGGGTGTTATCTGAAATTTAGCTTTAAAAGGTCTTATTTTAAGTAACATAAGTGGAATAACTGCATTTTCAAAGAAAAGGTGTGTTCTCTTTTGACCCCTGAGGAGAGGGAGACACAACATATCCTTTTAATCAATTTTTGGACTTGTATGTTTAGAAGTGAGCCTAAGGAGGAGATTGCAGCTTCATGTGAGCCCCACCTTCTCTTATTGATGCCAATCAGAGCTATTTGTAACAGGACCTGTGAGGGTTGAATCCTTGCTGGCTTGGCGTCCTTCTTGATGTTATGGGGAGCAGGAAAATGAGATCAATTGTGTGGCCGAATATTAGTGTTACATCCTTCCTGAATATCCATGTTATCCTGTTTGTTACTGTTAGATTGGGACTTGCTCGTGACTTGAGTTAGAGCCTCTAAGAGCTTCCTTAAAGCACGTTCCACTGTGGTCATTTTGTTACAAGACCATTGGAGAGTTTTAAAAATGGCAGATACTATTTGAGATGTTAGCAAACATTGATCAGTTAAGTCATCAAAACGAGAAGGGTCAGGAGCCGTATGGGATCTGAGGGGCAACAGAATCTTCATCCTCTAGCATTGGAAATCGGTTATTTCTTGTAGTTTAAAGTGGGGAAGGTGGATTACTCATGGAGCAACTGGGAGGCAGAAGTTGATCTATCTTCATCTGTTTTACTGCCCTATTATGGGAGTTCCCAAGGCTTGACCTATGTCGGTGTTTGCGACTCATCAAAGCTACTGCATCTTTCCTCAAGGCTGATATCTGACGCCCAAGGAGTTGTAATCTCCTTAATTGCCAGGTCTCTTTTTTCTTATCATGTGTTGTTTATCTTGAACAAGAATGCTTGGTCCCACCATTTTGTTTTAATTTGGAAAGACTTTTTGAATTGCAAAATTCTGCTGGTTCTGGGAATCATAAATGAACTGTGGAGTTCCATGGAAGACTACAGTTGCAGTGTTGCACTTCTTTATCTCTAAAATGGAACATTTTATTCTCAAAAAACAAACGTGTTTGTTTTTTTCTTGTTGACAAGCAGACAAGTTGTATCATGCTTCTTCTATAATGGATGCTAAGAGTGGGGTGCAATATCCAGAAGGCAAAGGCAGTCATAATTTGATGAAATAGAGCACTGCAACATGTCAAGTCAAGCAAATATACTGTACAGACAACTGAAGAAAAAACTGGGACACATTCTAATGAATTTATTATTTATGAAACAATTGAAGTCACCTATGAGAACTGATTGCTTTGAAAGACTTTATCTGTTGGGCAGTCATCTTGCTATAGGCTTCTTATTCCATAGGAATTGTGAAATTAAAGGTGAGATATCAGTGCCCATAAATGGGAAATTCAGAATATTTCCATTCAAAAGACATTGTGGAGGTATTCTTCCTTTCCTACCCCAATATGTTTTTTTTAGAAAGGAAAAAAAAATAGAAAAAACTGGGGGAAAACAGTGGGGCTATAACCAGAAGATTGTGTCATAGAGAGGATGCTAATTAAAAAAAACCCTCATTTTTCCCAGGGGCTGATAAGGCTTCCCCAACCTGCTATCCTCCAGAGTTGTTGAACTGCAGTTACCATAATTCCCAGCCAGGCCAGGTTGGATGACACTGGTATTGGATGACACATGTGGAGGGTGGGAGAGACCAGGAAAGTCTGCAGCTTGTTCTTTTCCAGCAATCTGGATCATATGTGTGAATCAGAAACACACAGAACTGGTCAATCCAATGGTATCAGAAATCAGAATGAGAGACTAGGTCTCAGGATTTATTTTATTTATTTTATTTTATTTTATTTTATTTTATTTCTGTAATGCGCCATCTGATCCAAATGTCACACTGAGTGGTTTACAAAACTTAAATCTAGTTAATACAAAATACAATATGTAAATAAGTCAAAATAAACATAATAAACTACAAGTAAATTAAAATATAGCAAAGCGATAACAAGTCAAAAATGACACAAGAAGGTACAAAACAAGTGCAGATTAAGTATCAAAGAAGCAGATCAGCAATATGATAATCAGTAGTCAGGGAAAGCCATTCTGAACAGCCATTGGTCTTTTAAAGACCTGCAGAGTGGGGACCAGACACATCTTAGAGGGCAGCTGGTTCCATAGGCATGGTGCAACCACCAAAAAGGCCCGATTCCTGGAGGTAGTTTTCCAGGCTTCCTTCAGGGTCAGCACCCTCAAATGACCTGTCTGAGAAGAATGAGTGTTACAGACAGTACTCTGTGGTAGATGCTGTGCTGATAGGATGTAGAAAAATGTGAATAATCATTATACAGATTTTATAATGCTCAATACATTTTGGCACATGGTCTTCTTTGGGAACTGTGTATAAAAATCCAAAGGTAAATATCGATTAGCAACAGGCTCAGGACAACAATAACTGAAAATAACTGATGCTCATTTTTAAACTTATACAGACAGTATTATATCAATAAATATGCATTCAGTTTTTTTCAGATGAATTCTGCATAACATGACCTCCATGATATTTAACAATCTGCCAATATGAATTTATGACATACATGATAATACGAAGTAGAGATGGGCACAGAATGAAAACCGAAACACACATTTTGCTCTATCACAAAATACATTTTTTTCTACAATGAAATGATTCGTCCTAGAGGAATCAATGGCAGGGTTGCTCAAGCTCTTCCCTGAATGCTCCCAAAATTTGGAAAGGTTTGGGTGTCAGGGAGCTGAGTTATGAAGCTCCAAAGGGGGTGCCCCTAGGGGGAAAATCATTCTAATTGGAATCAGATTGGCTTCCAATTCCAATAGAAAGATTATTTTCCTAGGGGGAACCCCCTTTGGAGGTTCATAACTCAGCTCCCTGACCCAACAACCTTTCCAAATTTCAGGGGAAGGGTACTTACCCAGGATTCCTTGAGGAAGCTTTCCTTCCATTTTGGTCCTTTAGAACCCAGGGGAGCATTTCATTTCATTTCACTTTGTAACAGAACTTCTTTAAAACTTTGTTACAAGCAAATGTAATGAAACTACTACAGAAATGAAACAAAATGAAATTCCATTTTTCCATTTCATGCCCATCTCTAATACCAAGGTTTTGGAACTGAGCTCATTTGGTCTGTACTAGCTCCAAACACTACGCTGTAGAGCAAGAGGGATTAGCTCTTATTAGCAACAAGCAGCTGGGTCAAAAACAAACTGATAATACCAAATCTCTCTGTCTGCAAGATGATGGGGAGGGCAGTGCTATAACAAAGGCAGAAAGCCTGTTTCTTCATTAAGCCCATAAGGGGCTACACTGCGAGTCTTAATATCCAGTCACTATTGTGTTTTCAGTCACCATGTATGGATGTGAATGATGGATGGGTAAGAAAACCTAAGGGGGGAAAGTTGATTCATTTGAAATGTTATCCTAAAGGAAAGCTTTGTCTATGTCTTGGCCTTCCAGAAAGATGAACAGGTGGGTCACAGATCAAATCAAGGCTGAAGTATCTCTGAGGCAAAAATGATGAAACTGATGCTGCCCTGCTTTGGGCACATAACGAGGGGACCCAGAAGTTAAGTCATGCCAACTGGACTTCTTTTCTTGTTAGATCAAATTGTTTCACTACTCATCCAAGTAGGTTCTTCAATCTGAGGAAGGTTGGTAGGAGACCTCCAAATTAGTTTCTCCACCCAGTGTAGAGTCCTCACTGCCCTGTATCACATAACTAAACAGCTACGTGTTAAAGAGGAGGCTGGCCTGGCACAGGAGAGGCAAGAGCTCAGGACCAGAATCAACATAATACCTTCCCTTGATGGACAAAAGGCACTCATTCAAAGACAAAGATGTACACATCTTAGGCAGAGAAGATAGTTTGAGAGAGGGTCAGGGAGGTCATTCATGTGTGTATAGAAAATCCCTCTCTCAACATGGGTGGGGAACATAGGCACAATCTGTCTTCTATTTATCATGCTGACTAGAGATGGGCAAGAATAAAAAAAAGGTGTTTTGTTTGTCGTTTGTTGTTTAGAGCAGGGGTCCTCAACCTAAGGCCCCGGGGCCGGATGCGACCCCCCAAGGTCCTGAATCCGGCCCTTGGGACCAATTGCAACCCCCCACCTACCCCCTGTTTTGTGAGAAAGCCAGCCTCCGCAGCTGCTTTTGGACTGTAATCTGGCCCCCAGTGGTGTCTGGGTGGTGGTGGACTGGCCCACTGTTTGAAAACTTTGAGGACCCCTGGTTTAGAGGGTCAGTTTCGGTTCATTTCCAATTTTCATGAATTTTTGCAAAAAATTCGTTTTTGTTTTCGTTTGTTTCATTACCGTTTCGTTGCCATTTATTTCAATTTTTTGTGATTTTTTTAGCATTTAAAGCAGTTCACTGTATTGCCGTAACAAAAATGAAATGCACGACAAATTTTCTGGCGTTTCTGTTCATTTCGTTTTATTTTAGAGACAAAATTCTTTTGTTGTTTTGTTGCATAACGAAATGAAAAAAACAAAAACGAAAATGAAAAATTGTTCATTTCCTGCCCATCTCTAATGCTGACCTTCCATCTATCCCCAGAAAAATCAGGACCACTTTAAACCTTCCCCAGGAATGCTACTGCTAACAGCCCATGTTTAATGACCGTGAGAAGAGCTTCAGAGGTATGACTTTCACACACCCCTGGCCATTGTCCATCTAATCAGCCTTTTCAGATCAACATGAAGTGAAACCAAGGTGGAGTGTAAATTGGAGTGCTCCTACCAACATTCCTCAGATTGAAGAAGCTTCTTTGATGAGCAGCAAAAAGTTTTTGATCTAAAAAGAAGTCTGACCGCTACAACACAACTTCCAGATAAGCTCAATGGATGTCTGAGAATCTTCATAGACATCACAAGGAGATGGGGTGCTCTAAAGGGGAGGGAACAATACTGCTGGGAAAGCTGGAAGACCACAGAATAAGAAGACAAAATACGAGATGAATTCACTCCCCAAAAGGAAACCTAGGTTTGAGTTTACAGGACCTGAGCTAAAGACAAGACATTTTTGGAGATTGCACATTCATGTGATTGCCATACTTCAAAGGTGACTTGACAACACATAATAGCAAAAACAATGGACCAGTGGGTTTTATTTTTTATCTGGGGGTTCCATGACATACAAAATGTATGTCACAATATGGATGTGTCCCACTAGACAGCTAGTTCTTCATCTACCCAGTTTCTAAGATTATATTAATTGTGCTATATGTTTGCTTTTTAGGTCCCCATGTAGATTTTCTCAGAGGGAGAGGGACAAAACCAAAACATCATTGAGTCAAAAAGATATTCTATATGTAGTTGCTAGCTATTACACTTGGGAAATCTTAATTTATAGCAAAGTATGCTTCTGAACATAAAGTTTATTTAGCTATGCTGTACATATGTCTGCAGTTAGGAAACCAAGATTCAAAATTAAAATAAAAACAAAAACAAAAAACAGGCAAAGATAGATGAGATTAAAATGCAGAGTTGTGGCAGGGGAAAAAACATTTTGGGGACAAAGACCTTTCTCCAAAGTACAGAAGTATCTTTTACCAATCTCCCTTTTAAATTATACATTTATTCTGTGTCAAAGACATCCATTTTGTTCCTAGTAAATACCCAGATTTGACTATATCGCTGTTATGGAACACTAGACAACTCACATCTTGACATTACTGTAACTCTTTGTAAAGCAGGAATCATGTATTACAGCCTCAGGGGTATTACCAGGATGAATCAGTTTATATATAACAAATGCTTTGTATATACATCTTTCAGTCACACAAGTTGGTTGCAAAGTTTTGAATACTGTATGCATAATATTTTCTGTATTCCATTTCCCTGTCTAGAGGTTGAGGATAATAGCTATCTCACAGATACACTTGGAAGATATGAATAGTAGTGAACAAAGGCACAGTGAGGGAGAAGAATTGTTTTCTAGTAGACTACAGCACTATTCAGGCGTTCAAAAAGTGCTGACTTCACATGTGACCCGTGAGAGAGTTAATGGCCTGCATCCTTTCTATCATTGCCTCCACATCAGGGAAACAACCTGAAGAGGACACCGTCTACTACATGTGAAGTTGCTTATACACAGTCAGGGACCTTGATTTTTGAGAATCCTGCTTGGGTGGGGAGACTTTCTTGGTAGTAGACTATCTCCTCTTCATACTGTTCTCCTTCGTGTGGAAACAGCTGTGGGCAAAGGGCAAGGTGAGAACTATCTCCCTGCTCATGCTTCTCTGAATGCCTGAATAGGACTTAGGCCCAACATATCTGTGTCAATTCTAGTAATCAGGTAAAATATTTGTTCTCTGAGGGTCCAGAGAAGCATACACGGGCTCACCATTAGCACCATTTTTTAGACCCTACAAGAATGTTATGGGTAAATTTGGTTGAAATTTAAGTGATGGGCCAAATCCAGTAAGCTTCACAGCTATGAGGCACATTGGACCCAATGTTGACATGTTTCGCAGCATTGCTGTTGTAGGGGGTAGACTGAAAAGGTCAAATCCTAAAAAAATGTGGGTGAGGTCACATGAATTTATCCAACATTTCTCCCCTTTGACATTCTGTTGGAGCAATTTTTTTCTCTGCCTGAATATGAACAATTGAAGTTCTCATGGGATCAACAGCACTATTTTCCACAATCTTATGATGGCTTTCTTTTTCAGCTGGTTTTTGCCCTGTCAAGTATATAATTTTTTAAAATTTCCCAATAAATAAAGATAATGGCATTTTTGCCTGTTGTTTCTATGTGTAGCATTTTTTATTTTTACAATATTTTTACAATATTGCTTTTAGAACATATTGTACATCACCTCCAGCTTTTTAAAACTGAATTTTAGTTGTAGATTTACAAGTTAAAAGGTTTTCCTCATCCTATCCTTTCTGGTTTTGATACTCCTTGTCAGTCACCTCAAGACTGTTCTTATTCCATTCCTTCATCTCAACTGGGACATACTAACTGTTCTTTTCCCCCTCGTTACTCATTTCTATTCATGATGCCTCTCGTCTCCTTCACTTTTACTGCCATTCTACCTGCTCTCTGCAACCTATTATTTCTTATTTATTTTTAAGATGCTGACTTTGTTTTATTCTCAAGATACTACACTATACACATTTCCCACCTGCTTTCCTCTTCTGTACTGCTTTTCCTGATAATGCTCCTACCTATTCCACAGCTAAATAATGATAGTGTTTTCTTAATGTTTTTCCCCCTCAGAATATGGAAACAATACAATCCATGAAATTACCTATTTTGGGGCTAGTAACATTTTGTGTGTGTGTGTGAAATTACATGACATCTAAAATCCAGAACCACGTTGTAACTAGACTAACTAGACCCATTGACTCATTGGAATTTGCACAGATGTTGATTTACCAAATTCACACATGTGGTAATGTCTACTATAGGACTGGGAGGTACTCCTAGAAGGGAAAGGGAGGTGCTCATGTATCCCTGGTAGATGGTCAATATAAGAGCAGCCTTGTCATCAAATGAGGGTGGCACCGTGGCATTTACCTGTATGATGCATAATGCATGAGTGGGGTCTGTACCAATTGGTGGGTTGGTAGACCAATGAGGGAGTCTGGGAAGTAGCCTGAGAAAATTTAAGGGACTGTTTAGCATTGTTTTAGCCAGATAGGGACCTACACTTTCTGAACAAAAGACCAGAGAGAATCAAATAGGGTCTGGTACCATTTGAAAAAGACAGGGCTAAAGAAGAGAGAATTTTTTGAGTTCCTGTGAGGAAAACTAAGTGTCTAGAGATTGGGAATTTAGGGTATGCATTTATTCATCTTTATTAGAAATCAAACTTAAGTGGGTTAGAGCAAGATTCATCTTTTTATTTATGCTTCAACATGTTACCATTGATGATTTTGATTCAACTTTGTAATCAATAAACTTCTTTTATTATTATTCAACTTAAAAAGAGTCTGAAGGCTTTAATTTACTAGCTATCCTAGTTGTATAGGAAAATCGGAAGCAGTGTTTGTCAATAGCTTGTGAAACGGCTGGGAGCAAGTATGTGAACACTACAGACACTACTGAGGAGAAATGTTGGAGAGGAAGAAAAACCATGAACCCAGAGAGGAAGGGAGAAGGATCATGTTGGAGAATCAACACAGTCAGAAAGTAAAGCAAAGAGGGACCCTTATGAGATCCTAAAGAAGGAAACCCAAGAAGAAGTAGAATGGGAGGATGCTCAGAGGGAAATGGCTAAATCTTATTGGCCTGAAAGTTTTCCTGAAGAGCCCCCATGGGTATAGGATTACATCTATAAGGAGAACTCCTGAAGGAGTATATTAATACAATTAAGGGAAAACAACAAGTGGGAGAATCCCAAGGCCCTGCCTTAGCCCTTGTACTGATCTGAGAGGGAGAAAAAAGGGAAGCTTAGGAGACCAGGGAAGTTGGGACCTCCATGACACAGAGGCTGGCAAAGGAAAGGAACCTGTGGTTTGCAACATAGAGAGCAGGTGTGAAGCATTAAAAGCCCAATAATTGTTAAAAACTGAAGAGAGTCCAAGTTCCATCCTATCATTTGTACACATTGTGGGAGTACTGCATTGATTATCCTGAGATAAAGAAAGGCCCAAGAAACATACAGGCTTTTAGAGAAGATAATTTTGACATTTCTGATCCTGAAAGACAAAACACTAATGAAACGGGGGGGGGGTGAACATCCATAGATAATCTGAAGTGGAAATGTTTTAAGTACTGAGTGACAAGTATGGGTACAAATCCCGCTCCTTATTAACATGATTTGTTCCCATATGTGTCACAATTTGCTTTGAAAAGATCTGACTTTGTGAAAGGACTCCTGTCTCTTTCTGGTGGTTTTAATCTAAGAAGCAAATGGGTAATCTCTACAGCTTTCATGTTTCTGCAAATTTGACAAATTGTTTTGAGCAACTCTTTCTCACCTTCTCCTTCCAAACACACACAAAGACACAATGGACATTTCTGCTCTTTCCAACCATCAAGAAAGAGCTTCCCTATTAAAATCTTTGCTATATCCCATTGCAATATGTATGTTCAAAAATATGCCTTTGGTCCTGCCCATTTTGACATCTAACATGGCAATGGATAGCTGTGACACCAAGGCAAAGAGCAGGTAGGGTCAGGTTGGCATGAGAAAGTAAACGAATCTGGAAGAAGGATGGAATGGTGACACTTAAACTGGTGGAGAAGAAGCTCACGTGGAACCACTTTCTATTACTGAATTTTCGTCTGTTGTTAGTACCGTGGTCCCCTGCTCTTTCGCTGTTCATATACTGCGGTCCGGCTATATCACGGGATCGCAGTATATGAAAAAAGGCCCCCTAGGGTAAGGGGGAAAGTTTTGTTTCAAGCTTCCCATACTTACCCCAGGATAGGAGCTGCCCTGAACAGGCCTGTGAGGGCCTTCCTGGGCCTTCTGGAGGCCCCAAAAGGGCCTCCTTGTGAACTGGAAGTGACTTCCGGATCACTGAAAATCATTTCTGAGGCCTCCGAGAGCTTTTCTAGTCCTGTCGGAGGCCTCAGAAATGATTTCCGGTTTACCGGAAGTCACTTCCAGTTCACATGGAGGCCGGTTGGGGCCTCCAGAAGGCTCATGAAGGCTCTCACAGGCCCGTTCAGGGTAGGGCCAGGCTGGGGGTAAGTACAAGAGCCCCCAGCTAGCCCCCCCTCAGGGCTGACTCGACCTGCATCCACATATCGCAGATTTTCAATTATTGCGGGTCAGGTCAGGTCCCTAACCCCAGTGATAGGCGGGGGATCAGTGTACCTGAAAGCAGCTCCGTGGAAACTTGAATTGTTAATATGGATTACTTGGTTCTCTCTCCATATAAGCAATTTAAATTAGATACAAACACACATTTTGTAAGGAGAAGTAAAAAGGGATCCAGGAAGAGATAAAGATAGGAAAGGAAAGACTGAAAAGAAAAGATGATGAGAAAAGTAATGGTGCAAGCTATTTGTTAAAATGAGGAGAAATAACTTTGCCTTGCAACATGAGATTATTTTCTTTGTGTGAGTATGTGAAAAAATATTACTCTGTTTATGCTTAAAACAAACCAACCGTTGGCATTTACTTTTGGAATATAAAGTTGCATTATCATTTTTTTTAGTCCTGTTGAATTTTACAGAAGTATAGCTGGATAGTTTCAACAGACATCGGTCACACTTCCCCAACGTTTTCTGCTATAAATATAAAAGCTTCAAATTTAAAGGATAAATAAAGCAACACTATTATCTAAACAGGGTAAAATATAACATTCTTGTGGTTTGTGGAAATTTTTGATGTGGCTGCTGGCTTTTCAATAAAAATCAATTATGCCTTAAATGTGAGCGGTAGTCAACATACTACAGACTATAAATTCAATTTCATACTCAGAAATATGGATTAGCTGAACTAGATGCCCTTCTATTGATTTCGGAAAGCAAAAGCTGATAAGGTAAATAATAGTAAGAAGCTCTCTGACACTCCACATCAAGTTCCGGATTTCCATATTATTTTTGTAAGAACTTTCCAGTCACTATAATATCCTCCTTGTGAAATATGTATGATGAATGGATATTATTCGGATTGCTGATTCATCTCTATTTACAGAATGGATATTTAGCATTTATAAAGCAAGGTGGGAATAGGATAGGAAATGAAGAAACTTATTTCCTTTTGCACCGTGGAAGACATGTATCAACCTAGCTGAATAAAGCCGTTAGTAATTACAGAACAGTCTGATTAAGCTCATGTTCTTTAAGCTAGAATCTACCTACTAGACTCCCCTATAAATAAATACTCCAGAGAATAAGGCTGCAAGATGGCACCACTCACTATAATATAAATTAAAGAAAATAAAATACAATGTGTTCTACATTCAAAACAAAAGCCCTTCTTTGCACTTCAGATGCAACAACTTCAGCAGGAAAGGAGAGGAATGCCAAATAGGAGAAATGGCATGGATTCAACAATAGCAGCACTAGTCATCCTCAGTATCATTATAACGATTATGTTAGGTATTCAAAGTGGGGGGGGGATAAACTTCAGCCATTAAATTCTAATCATATGTTGGTAATTTAAAAGCAAACCAACACACACACACACACACACACACACACACACACACACACACACACACACACACAGAGAGAGAGAGAGAGAGAGAGAGAGAGAGAGAGAGAGAGAGAGAGAGAGAGAGAGAGAGAGAGAGAGAGAGATTGAGAGAGAGAGAGAGAGAGAGAGAGAGAGAGAGGTCAAAATATTTGGTCACTAGCTCACACGTGGCCACTGGCCACTAATATTAATCAAAAATATTTTCCTTCTGTGTGAGCCCTTGGCACCACCTCAAAACTATATCCACCAAGTTTCCCTCCCTCAAGAGCCATTTTTTTTTGGGGGGGGTATAGATTCTAGACCAGTGATGGTGAACCTTTTAGAGACCGAGTGCCCAAACTGTGATTCAAAAACCCACTAATTTTTTTGCAAAGTACCAATACAGCAATTTAACCTGAATACAGGTGGCTGTGAAGGGGCAATGTTGGGTGCCCACAGAAAGGGCTCTGAGTGCCTCCTTTGGCACCCGTGCCATAGGTTCGCCAAAACTGTTCTAGACCATTGAGGGGCCAATTGACCCCTCTGTTTTCACTGACACAACAGCATCTGTGAATGGAACCACCCCTTTGGAATCATAACTTTTGAATCTATCATCTTTCTATTACATCCAGCCTCAAAAGTAACACCATTTGAAATGGCAAGCTTGGATTATCCCGTTCTCTTCTCACAGTTAAAGCTGCAGCAGACACATTTTGTACCAAAGCCAAGGATATACAATTGCACCTCCCTATGGCAGCTATTTTATTGGAAAGTGCCTTGAACGTGCATGAATGGTACTGCACAAGCTTCAACGTTAACGTCACCTGGTTCAGTTTGAAGTGGTAAGCTCCACTCACCATTCCCTACCTCAAAAATGAATTGCTCGAGCCAACATGGGAGTCAGAAATTGTCCCTTGGAGACTTCTTGCTTTCTACGTACAAGAAGCGATGATGGGGACACAAGAGAACCATCACTCCCTCCAAAGCAGAGTGGGTTTACCTGGGTGGGGAACAAACACATTCTTTTCTTGACCATATGGTATGCTTGGGGAAACAGATGCATACCTTATGGATATATTTCCTGTCCTGCTCACTGCTGCCTGCCTGCCTCAGGCAACCATTTCACTTGTCTCGCTTTTGTGATGGCTCTGCTTTCAACAATTCAGAGGAGTAACTTTCATTTAAAGAACCTCCCTCTTGGACCTTTAATCTGTGGAGAGAAAGACAGACATAGGCAAGATGTAGCAGTGGGGAAACGGTGCTCATTCATGATTTTATGTCCCCACTTCCAGGGGCAACATATGAAATGAGCAACTGTTTCTTTAACCACCCATCCTTGTTATAATTAACGAATTAATTCGTTCCAAATGAAAATTCTGTTAAGCAAATTTTCCTTTATACAAATTTCCCATAGGAATGCATTGAAATCCCTAATCCCTAATCACAACCATTTTTATGTTGTATGGATTCACCCCATAGGCGATTCTGTTAAGCAAATTTCCCTGATCTCTGGAATTTTTATGTTGTACAGATTTTATGTTATACAAACCGTTTGTTATACGAGGGTCCACTGTACACATCCTTGTTATTGTCTTGCCAAAACAGTGGAGCCATTTCAAAAGCTTGGGCTTCTGGGACTCTTGGTTGCTCAGAGCCATACAGCCCAGAGTGTCTCTGACACTGTAGTACCGTATATACCAGGGGCTGCCTCCTTTATCCACTCTTTCAGCCCATTTGGAGGGATGGAAGATGGCAGCCAAGTGGAGCTGCAAAAAAAAAAAAAATCCTTCTCACTTTCCATCCTTCTGAAATCACAGTTTCTCAGCATGAGTCTATCTCCCAACGTTATTGAGAATTAAGAGAATCTGATTTTTTTTAAAAAATAAAACCTTCTTATAAAGTGTAAATGGGTTGCAAATTGCTTACAGTTTACAAGCACGTGAGATAGGCAAAAAGGAGGAAAAGCAGCGGAAGAGTAAGCTGCCACCAGATCATCAATGGCAAAGACAGTCTTTGATGAATTTGGCTCACACTGATTGGTCTCCATTCACTATAGCTCAGGTAGTACCAAATAACAGTTTCCAAGCACACCTGCACCATCTTATTTCTGATATTCTTCTCCATCCCCACTCATTAGTATTAATGACATATCTTTAGCTTTCTGACGAAGTGTGGCACACAAAATAAGAGGTGTGACTTGCAAAGTGGATCTATGGGGTGGAGGAGAGAGAGAGAGAGAGAGAGAGAGAGAGAGAGAGAGAGAGAGAGAGAGAGAGAGAGAGAGAGAGAGAGAGAAGACATGTCAGCCATAGGCATAATGAGCAAGTCTGAGAAGTTCTTCTCTTATTAAAGCCAATCCACACATTGTCGTAAGCCTCCCCTACCCACCCAAGAAGCAAATGCCTTTTGTGTGCTCTTGGCTTACTTCATAGAATCATAGAATCATAAAGTTGGAAGAGGGCCATCTAGTCCAACCCCCTGCCATGCAGGAACCCCCATCACAGGACTCCCGACAGATGGCCATCCAGCCTATGCTCCAAAGAAGGAGACTCCGCCACCCTCCATGGCAGCATATTCCATTCCCAAACAGCTCTAATTGTCATGAAATTCTTCCTAATGTTTACATTGAATGTCTTTTCCTGAAGTTTGAAACCATTTCCCCGTGTCCTAGTCTATGAAGCCATGGAAAACAAACCAGCCCCTTCTTCAATGTGACATCCTTTCAAATATTTAAACATAGCTATCATATCCCCTCTCAGTTTTCTTTTTGTAAGGCTAAACATTCCCAGCTCCCTAAGCCGTTCCTCGTAAGACCTTTCCTCCAGACCCTCAATCATCCTGGTCGCCCTCCTCTGCACCCGCTCGAGGTTGTCAACATCCTTTTTAAGCTGAGCGCACAGAACTGGACACAGTACTCCAGATGAGGTCTGACCAGAGCAGAATAGAGACTATCTAGACACTATGTTTCTGTTGGTGCAACCAAGAATCGCATTGGCTTTCTTGGCTGCCGCATCACACTGCTGGCTCATGTTCAATTTCTGGTCCACCCAGACTACCAGATCCCTTTCACAGGTACTATTTTCCAGCCAGGTTTCTCCCATCCTATATCTGTGCAATTCATTATTTTTACCTAGATGGACCACCCTACATTTCCATCTGTTGAACCCCATTCCATTAGCCTTGGCCCAGGACTCTAATCTGTCCAGGTCCTTTTGGATTTTCATCCTATCCTCTAGGGAATTACCAACCCCACCCAATTTGGTATCATCTGCAAATTTGATTAGACTACTCTCGATTCCTTCCTCTAAGTCATTAATAAAGATATTAAATAGCACCGGATCCAGAGCAGAACCCTGGGGCACCCCACTGGTCATGTCTCTCCAAGCTAAAGAGAAGATTCGGCATACTTTGGGCATGTGTTATTTCTGCATGGTACAAATTTTGGGAAGCAGTCCTCCTCTTCTACTTGGATTCTATGCCCATGATTGCCCCGACAGCAGTGCTAGTCTGGAGCCACCACAGAAAGCTCAGTGGCTGCTTACGTTTATGAGTGGACTGGACAATGATCCACATCTAACTGCACATAAATGGAAACACAGCTTGAGTTCAACCCTGACTGGGGGTGGGGGGGAGGGAAGTGGGATTGCTATGCAGACCAATACCTGATTGGACATCAAATACAAAAGGGACAATGAGGATAATAATGACTAAATCATACGATTATTGCTCAGACAAGTGGTGCTAAAATTATAAAACCACTGCATGCTGTTTAAGAGCTACACAAACAATCAGTGACTGTTTAGATTTTGGTGCAGATGATAACATAATACTTAGAATGTAGTACTTTATTAATTTGTTGCTAAATATGAAACTGTGTTAAACAGATTGTTTTCATCTGTTTGTTGTTCTTTTGCAAATTGTCTTTTAAAATGCTTTGTGTAGAATTTGGGGGTCTTTGGTGAACTTAATAAAATTACAAAAGCCATTGCTAGTGTTTTGTTCTTTGGTAACGAAAACATTTTGCAGAATGCCAACACAGCATTGTTTATGCAAGGTACACTTGGAAATATGCAAACATTCATAAACAGCTCACTCTTGAGGAAGGAAGAAAAGTGCTATTAAGCAGGTGTTAGAATTTAAATGACATCTCATTAGCTGTGTCTTCTGGAAGGAAAGAGACACACTGAAAATAAGCTCCAAATCACAATCTTTCATTAAAGGCCAGCCAAGTTATTCCTAGAAGGTTTGGAATGAGGCGGTATTTTTTATATCGGCGTAGTTTTCACAATATTCACACACACACACACACACACACACACACAAACACACCAAATAATTTTAAAACAAATCTGCCATAGCTTCTGCTTTCAATACATTGAAATTCTGAACTCAACAGTGCTAGAATTATTTATTTTGACGGCAACCCCCATAATGCTTGAGATAACCTTGCTACTGCCTGTGCTGCTTGGAGATTCTGGGCACTGGTACACTAAAAAAGTAGAAATGAGAGTTTATGTGACAATAAATGCTATTTTAAGGCTTTATAATGGTAAATTGGAGATCTAGGAGTTCTCTTTTATGTTTTCCGAGAAAATAGCCAGACCATGTAGCCTCAGCTGAGATTTACAACACCAGAGTCCCCACCCCACCACCAAAGAAGAGAACTGTAGACCGCCTCTGAGCAAATTTTACCTTGGACACTTTGAGAAGGGTCACTAGAAATTAGAATTCACTTGACAGCTGAGGGGATCTCTGTTCCCCCGACTGAGCAGATTTCTGATCTGAGGGGTCAAGAGATCTACCAGGGCAGAGATAGAGCCACAGGGAGAAGAAGCTGCCTGCAGAGACCCTGCCTCTAGTGGGAACAAAGGGAACAGAGACCCAGACACACCATCTCTGCCCAGACTATAACACTATAAAACCACTAGTTTGACATCTGTATATAGGATCATTCTTCATTTCAGTTAGAAGAGAGAAAGAGAAAAACTTTTTATATACCACCCCATAGCATTCAAAGCACTCTCTGGGCAGTTTACAAGTTAATTGTAGAGGCTACACATTACCCCACCCCCAGGAAGCTGGGTACTCATTTTTCTAACCACAGCAAACTGAAAGATGGAACAGAACTCAAGCCAGCTACCTGGGATGTATCCTGGATCATGGTTTGGCAGCAATACAGCTGTTTAACCACCACTGGGTTCTTCTTAGCTTTCCTCTGTAGCAGGGCTGTCCAACCAGTTGACCACGGGCGACCGGGTGACCGCAGGGCCCTCAGAGGTCGCCCGCCAGGTCCCCGCCCACCTCTGACCCCAGAGGACTCTGTGGGTGGGTGGCAGAGGCTCCGCTGCCTTAGCCTCCAGCGCAGGGGACGTTGTTGGGTGGGGGGCGAGACGGAGACGGGAAGAGCATGCACGCAGTGGGGGGACTCTGCTGATGCCACCGGCAGCTCACACCATGGACCTTGGGGGGTGGAGGGGTGGGGCGGGGAGGCGGTAGTGTGGCTGTGGTTCAAAGTGGTGGGAGGGGCAATGTATGTGAGCAGTGTGGGGAGGGGAGTAGAAACTGCAGAGAAACCCCAGCACGACCCGCCCAAGGGTAGCAAGGGTCTGTCCATGTCCATCCCCCCCGCCGCCTGCCAAGACACGCACTAAGGATTGGGCCCAGCTGAGGTGGTGACTTCTTTAGGCCGATCGCCGAAGGAGGAGAATGCAGCACAAAGCACGACTGGGTTTCTCTCCCCCCCTTCCCCACTGCCCCAGGAGTCGCCAGGACAGGACAAGAGGAAGGGGCGGTTCCCAGGGTCATTTTCTTTCTCTCGCTGGCTGGCTGGCTGGCTGGCTGGCTGAAGCACGTGCAGAAGCCGGGAGAGTGCCCGGGAGCGCAGGCAACTCTGCAGGGGCTGCCTGGCTTCCAGAGAGTTGCAGGAAAAAAGGAGGCATACTAGCGTGCCTTCTCCCCCCCCACACACACACACTTCTTGCCAGCCAGTAATCCCCGGCTGTGCTAGTGCTGAGCTGAGGAGGAGGAGGGCCAGGAATTTGAGGAGGAAGGCAGGTGGCAGCGGCAGCAGGCATCTCGCATTCTCCACCCCTTGGACACAAGCGGGCGGGTGGCAAAGTGGCAGTCCAGAAGCTGGGCTGCCCTGCCTCGGGTTCAGCCTCGCAGCGCTCACCCGCCCACCCCCGAGCCCCGCCCCCAGGACTGCTGACCCATGCGGAGGTAATGCAGGTGGAGGGAGGTGCCACACTCCCTTCCCCCCCCAGCGTCTTCGGTCCTCCACTTTCCCCGGTGGAGAGCCAAAATGGGTGAGGGAGGGGCTGCTGGAGCAGCCCAAGGACATTTGTGGGGTTAGGCGCATGCGTGCTCGCGCATTTCAAAACTTTGGCCATCCTGGCCAGTGCCCGGGAAAACATGACAGCTATGGGTGCGCATGCATCGCCGCTGCCGCCAGGAACCTTGGGGGGGAGGGGCGGGTGCAATGCTGGAGAGTGCTCACGTGGCCCCCAAATTCAAAAGGGCCAAGCCTTCCCTTGGTCCTTTTGAATTTGGTGTGCAATGAGCCCGGGTGTGGAAAGCAAGACCTCCCGGGGGTCCTTGCGTGCGCGCGCTCCAAGAGTCGACCGTCGCAGATGCTCCGAAGCATCAGGTAGGCCGCCGGCCGTTCAAAGTTGGACAGTCCTGCTCTGTGGTACAGTATATGTCGTATTACTGAAACAGGATGGAAATAAATGCTACAAAAGAATAATTCCCCTCTCTTTTCCTTTCAAACAGATTTGCTATCTGTCTGTCACTCTAGCCATTTGTTGGATGACTATTATATTGTATATAACTTCAGCATGCAAGGAATTAAGTGGAAATAGTGTTGAAGGGTCCTCTTCTAGAGTCTAGACCAGTGGTGGCGAACCTTTGGCACTCCAGATGTTTTGGACCACAACTCCCAGAATTCTGAGCCTAGATTGCCAATGACAAAGGGCAGTGGGAATTGTGGTCCCTAACATCTGGTTCACCACCACTGGTCTAGAGGAATGTCGGATCACACAGGGAGAGACATGCATGTTGTGTCCCAGCTGAAGGAGTTTCTTCAGACAAGGACCCAGGGCTCCCAGTAAGCAATTGTACATTGAAACTGTGGAAAGCAACACATCCTTTTCCAGCAAATCCTTGGTTCCAAATATTCTTAGAATACCTTAAATCCTGCTATATTTGCTCTGCTGGCTTTATCTTTCTGTCTTGGGATATATTATTTGGCTCTACTTCCTGATGTGTCCATTAAGACATTGTCTCGACACTGGCTTTGTTTATGGGACTTCTCTGTGAATATACTTACCCTACTTTATTTGAGAGTTGTGTGTGATTCCCTTATTTCCTGGTGGAGCCTTCCCATCTAAGGGCAAAACAGAACAGATCTGTGAACAACTGAGCTTTCTCTATATTTGCAGGGAGGGTGCACCAATGTTTTAATGGCTTGTACATTTCTGCCCCTCTTCCCGGCTTGTATAGTAAGACCCTCATCCATGGGGTCTGTATCCACTGATTCACTGATTCACAGTCTGAAACTGTTTAAAAATTAATGAAAAAGTCAGGGGGGAAAACCTATTTTCACATACAGTGGTACCTTGTATAAAGGAATTAATTTGTTCCAAATGAAATTATGTTAAGCAAATTTTCCTTTATACAAATTCCCATAGGAATGCATTGAAAACTGAGTGATCCCATTTTTATGTTGTACGGATTCTCCCCATAGGCAATTATGTTAAGCAAATTTCCCCTATCTCCAGAATTTTTATGTTGTACAAATTTTATGTTATACAAACTGTTTGTTATACAAGGGTCCACTGTATATTACCAGAACTATAGGGAGCTAAAGAACATGCTAAGAAAACTTGGCACTGAAGAATACGCCATAGTCCCTGGTGCCCTTTAGTGGCCAGTTCCTGTAATGCACATGAAAATAGGTTTTTTTCTATTTTCCCCTTTTACAATGCTATCTATCTATCTATCTATCTATCTATCTATCTATCTATCTATCTATCTATCTATCTATCTATCTATCTATCTATCTATCAGATTTCAGTTATCCATGGTTTTCAGTATGTGGCAGGGTGGAGGGAGCTTGGTATCAATCTGCAGCATATATGGGGGGGTTTCCTCCTTTACTGTATTTGTACCATTTCAGACCATTGGATTTATTAGTGTAGTATTCTTCTGAGCAATCCCTGTGCTTTTTGTTATCAGCTTGTCCAAAATAACAAATATGCTTTGCACGGTTATTCATATAATACTGGCAGATATGTATATGTATTTATAACTAGCAATGACAGGTACTTTGAGAATAACTTTCTATGTCTGAATAGCACATGTGCATGGGTGGAGTACTACCATGATCAGTGACTGAAGGTTTGCTTTTTGACTGACTGGTGTGACTGCAGTGTCACAGGGAGGAGTCCGGCTTGTGTGAGCAGTTTTTAGAACAGTTTTGGTTGGAATCCAAGCAAGAGCAAAGTCTGTTTTAGAGACAGGCAGGAGAAGTAGTCTAAAAAGGATCTTTGAAGCCAAGAGTGTTTGTGTCTAAAATTTACAGAGACTATGAAGTTATTTTTGTCTTGTTATACATTTTACTGTGGTTTTGATTCATCTCTTCCTTCCCTTCCATAACAAGTACCTGTGGTCTCTTAATAAAATCATTTTTAAAAAAAATCAAACTCCCCTCGTTATTTATTTTATCTGAAGAAATAAAGCATACTGAAATTAGATAAAATATATCCACATCATATGAAGCCAGTAGGAACAGAGTGATTAAATAAAATAGAATAACCCTTTCACTAAACACCTGAAACATGCCAGTCTGAGGCAAAGAGATTCTGGCTGAGAGAGAAGAAAATATGAATGACCTTGAAAGACTCAACAGAGGTTTTGATGGCTGATGGCGAATTTAGACTAAACAACTCTACTACTGGTATTAAGGAATGGGGGCTACTTTTAAGGTGTTAAAAGGAATAAGAAGGTGCCTATAAGGAGTGTGTGACTTGCTAATGTGAAAACAATCAGAAAATACATACCTTCCTTGGGAAATGTAGCTGCAGAATCCACCCCAATACTGGTCAATAGAGATGGGGACGAAATGAACAATTTTTCGTTTCCGTTTTCATTTTTTCGTTTTGTTATGCAACGAAACGACAAATGAATTTTGTCTCCAAAATGAAACGAAACGAACAGAAACACTGGAAATTTTGTCATGCGTTTCGTTTCTGTTACTGCAATACAGTGAACTGCTTTAAATGCTTAAAAAATCACAAAAAATGAAATAAATGGTAATGAAATGGTAACAAAATGAACGAAAACGAAAATGATTTTTTTGCAAAAATTTGCGAAAAACGGAAATGAACTGAAAAGGAGCCTCCAAACAACAAGCGACAAACGAAACGTCATTTTTTTAATTCGTGCCCATCTCTACTGGTCAATATTAAAATGGCACAAATTTCAGGATAAACTTCCCTAAGGCATGACAATTTGTGCTGGTTAGTATTGGATTGACAGAGTCAACTCTGACCAATTAGGGCCATCAAGATGCTGAGATGATCACAGAAGAAAGAGAATTATTTATTTATTTATATTTTATTTTAGAGTATTTTTACCCCATGTTTCTCCTTTGAAAAAGACTGCTTGAGGCCCCACCTCTGTATTAACAATGGCAGAGGCTGGTGGCATTGGTGTAAATAATGCAGTGTCCTGTACAAATAGATGTGATGTTCAATGCCCTGCATAAATGGATAATGCAACACAGAATGATGTGCATGAGAGATGCAGAGGGCGTGCTCCAGAGCAAAAGCAACATTGAAAAGGCTCACTGGCAGCGTGAAGGTTAGGAAAAAGATCAATCATAGACTTGGCTCAGCCCTTCCAACATTTCTCCTAATAAAAAGAAGTGCATGGCATTATGGTAACTCCGTGGACTGTGATAGCCACAAGGAATAGCATTTCTTGCAGTACATATCTAATTTCTTGTTGTCAGACTTGTAGAAAGTATAAATGCATCAGGCACCAATGTCTACACACCTGGGGAAAATAGTTTTGGGAATTCATTTGCACATGTGCTTCCAAATATGCCACAAGATTCCTGAAATTAATAACTGGTATAAAATGGATGTTTCCTTAGGACTCATAATGTGAGGCACTGTCCTATATTTAGAAGAGAAAGCCTGGATGAGATGAATTTAGAACCTGTCACACCTTCTGGGATCCTCTAAAGCCCATTATTTGCCTCAGTCATCCCCTTGCCAGAGCTTCTAACAAGATTCACAAAGTCACCCTCAGGGCAGGTCTATTTTTTGACATTTACCTTCTGGTACAGATTCATTCTCCTTGTCCACAAGAACCAGTAGCCACAATTAATTCTTTAAGCCCATGTACGATCCAAACGTGTCCCCTGTAAATCAATGTTTACTTGGAAAACAAGACAACATCACCACAAAACCAAAGAGAAAGACTCTAGCACAGAGTTTCATCTAGGATTCCCTGGTGACACTGAATTGGTCCAGACACAGGAAGAAGAAAAAAACATCACTCCAAAACAGAGAGGGAAATGACACTCGGATTTCAAGAGTTCTACATCTCTCTCCGGCTGTCACAGTCCTTGTCTGACCCTCAGCATAACAATGTCTCAAAGTTCCCAGGTGTCAGTGAGCTCTGCCTCTTGAAGCTGGATGGATATCTGTCAATTATACTCTTCAGAATACTTTGATGTGGCCAGGTGTGACCTAGCTCATTACCATACCAGGCATGAAAGCATCCTTTGTATTAACATTTTGATAATAAGGTTTATTCTTATCACATGCACTCTTCCCTTTGCAGGGCCCCCTGTATGCTCCATGCTTAATTTAATTCAGTATTGCATTGCCTACATTTTATTTCAAATTCTGTGCAGCTGCTGTTGGCAATTATCCTTTCCACACACCTCAGAGAGCATTAAGTTCATTTTTTCGTAGCTTTCCTCAGCCCCCAGAATAAATTACCCTCCATATTTTCTGATCCCTTCCTAAAACTAACAATGTTTGGTCCATAAAGAAGATGTTTTCAAACAAGTTTTACTAACTTGGCTGGAGGGTGATCACTTTTGGGGGGTCAATATTACCTGCCTATCCTGTCCAGTACACACACAGATGTTGCAATATTTCCCAGCATTTCTACTAATGGCCATGATAAGCTCCTTCTTGAAGTGTAGCTTGATAATAGGAACTTGTTATGTGGTTCCCCACAAAGCAAAAACAACTCCCCCCCACACACTTACACAACGAGAAGGTGTAGGGAATCTAAACAATATTTTTCCTTCAGTTTTAAACACAGTTCATGTGTTGTGCAGCACTATTGATGCATCAACTCCATGTGGATACAAGATGAAAAGCAATTGCATGAAGCACAGTAAACATCTTATGGGGAGGGGGTGGGGCGGTATGTGTCCATGTTGGTGCCTGTGTGTTTTCCAGCTTGTCAAACAGTCATTGGTGGTAGAGTAGCCCACTCGTAGCATCCTACTGAGAGTCCAACATCTGTTACCACCTGTCTAAAAACAGCAGTGCTACCCATGAAGAAAAGCACAAGATTTGTTTTTGTTCTCCTGCATATGCTCAATATCGAAGCATCTGCACTAATCACCACCCTATCCTTGAACTTTGATACCATTGGGGAGCTGGCGCAGAGTGAATGCGAGGCCTGGACCTGAGCCACCTGGTTTCAAATCCCAACTCAGCAACACAGCCAGTTAGTAACAAGTCCGTCTCTTTTCCTGTACTTAATAGCGCACACAAATAACCAGATAAACTCTCCTATTTTGTTCTGGAGAAATTAAATAAGGAAAGAATCAGTCAGCATTTGCTACAGTTAAAGAAATGTCTAAATGATCAATAATCATTGGTTTGTGCACATTTTTGTGTGAGGCAAAATAGAAATATATCTTTAAAATGATTATCTATCTATCTATCTATCTATCTATCTATCTATCTATCTATCTATCTATCTATCTATCTATCACACAATACAACTTCAAGATGCTGAAATCATACTGCTCTATAGCAGGGCACACCCGCTCATCTTCTAACTGTGAATGGCTCCTGAAAATTCATTTGGCTGATTGCAAGAGAGCAACACAAAATGGAGCAGCTTCAGCCACTGCCACCCACTGAAAATGGCTATCAGACTTTTATTAAAGAAACAGCTGATTAGCCTCATTATTTATAGCACAAACTAATCCTCCTGCATTCAGTGCCACATAATCAGCAAGGGCTTGTGTCAGCTGCAGATGTTCAAACAGTAGATGTGCGCCACAACTGGCAGCTTCTGAGCAGCCAACTAGTCAACCCAGCATCAATTTAAGAAAGTCCTGAATGCAGAACCACAGGGTGATTCTCACTCGTGGTGATACTTGATCCATGATGCTTAGAAGCACATCATACCACAAAAGCCAGTGGAACGTGAACTCCAAGAACAATGCTGAAGTAGACTAATTTGAACTCAGGTTTTTTATAACAAGTATTAAAATTCAATATTAGAAATCACTCTTTCCTTCATCCTTGCATTTTCCTGTTAGGTCACCTCCTAACATTTTATATCCTTATTATCATACATATAATCAACACATTATTATCATGTATAATAAAAAATGGCATATTGGTGATACATGTAAAAATGTATTTTTCAAAAAAAAATATAGATGTTTTATTTCTATTGCAGTAGGTTCCAAATTCTTTGATACGATTAATGGTGGAACATAAGAAAAGACTGATATTTCCTGTTCTGGCACACCCAAGATAGATAGCAAAATCCTGTTGTCTGACTATGGCTACTTTCACATGACCCCTAACATCCACTGGCAACTTAAATGCAGATCCCCCCAACATGGTTTTTGTTCTGCTTCTTGTGTTCCCACCTCCCGCATTCTGAATCTATTGCTTCTGTCTGCAGTGAGGGGAGACAGAAAATAATGCAGGCTAACCTCCGCATGCCGTTGGCAGCAGCTAATTGTTCCCCAGCACGTTAGGATTCCTGTCTGTTAAAAGGGGAGGGGGGAACCCAACAAAAACAAACAAAAAGCGGAGGAGGGCCAGGAATGCAATGCTTTAAAACAGCAACAATGAACAGCAACAAGGATTTGACCTCCTCCAGACCAGGTACTTGTAAAATGCGCTGGGGCGTGCTTAAGAGGGCGTGGTCGTACTTTGTTTTTTTTTAAGTCCGCTGCTGGTGGGAAAACAATTTTATGTTTTGCATCTGCGAGCATTTTGCAGCGGATTTTAGGGGTTGTATGAAAGCAGCCTATGTGGGTACAATCAACATTATGCCCATGGCAATGATGGTCATGTCAAGGTGGAAGTAGTATCTAAAAACCTTTGACCTCTCTCACCAACCATTTTTATGCAGGTCAAGATCAGTCCCACCTGCCTGGACATAGTTGTCACCGTTTTTTTCTAGAGGGAATAGCAGAGGCATTGGGTTTCCATCATCCCCCTCCCCATGTCAAGTTTTATAGGACGACTCTGTGACCTTATAGTAACTGTAGCAATGAGCATTTAGTTTAGGCCTGAACTAAATCTCCTTGAGTGGAAATCGCTCTGGCCAGTGTGAGGAAATGAGTCAAGAACCAAAGGCATCAACTTTAAAATAATTTGCAACATAAAATCGCAAGACGAATAGAACGGTGTATGCCAAAGAATGACACATGGTTTGGCAGGAAGTAGCTGGCCATTCTCCATACATTAACTCAGAATATCCTCGACTTCAGAAAATGCATTACTTTAGTGCGGCTTTTGAGATATGTCTCAATTACAAAAGATGCTTTCAGCCAGCACCAAGTAAACCGGTAGTCCTGATGTCAAGGACAGATCTAATGCTTGCTTTCGGCAGCTTTTGGTGCCCAGGAAGGATTGTAGCAATTGTGGCTGCTTAGCAAGATATACATGAGGCACAAAACCATTATTCCTGAAGCTGACCTATGAGCCTGGGCTTTTCATAACAGGACCACACCTGACAAGAAAGGCTACAGACATTACTTGATTAATCAGTGTGATTAATCAAGTGCATCACAGACTCAGCTCTTGCTCTCTCCCCGTTTAATCAGTCAAGTTAGCATCAAGCAAAAACCAGACCTCAGCAGTCTTGAAGAATCTTTTACTGCAACCTGGCACCAAAACCCAAAAGCAGTAGGACAGAGCCGTCCAATCCAAGCGGCAAAAACCCTCTGCTATATTGCTAAACTTCCAGATGACTCTCCTTGCTGTTCACATCGAAGTCTTTCTCAAGGGCCATTGAGAACAATGGTTGAGAGCAGGGCGTTCATAAGCCACTTGTGAAACAGGCGTGGACTCATCTGGTTCCTCCTGTTCCTTGAACCAGTTAGGTGGCAGCAGTCATGGCAGCAGTGAGAAGAACAAAAACATCAGGCTTACGACCAAACAGTGGTGTGGTGCCACAGATTTGATGTCCCATTCTCAGTCATGAAAATGAGAAATCGCAAAACATTTATTCTTACCTGTCGGCCCAGACTCCACTCTGCGTTCAGATAAGGTTTGCTGCCGCTAATTGCAGCTTCTCAACTAAGGCATTCTGAAGCATCTCTCAATCTGGTCCTACAGCCAGTTATGTAACTGAGATACACCCTGGCACATCATCAGCTTTATTGCCTGCAACATAATGTATCATGCTAACCTCTCTCTCTCTTTCTCTCTCTCTCTCTCTCTCTCTCTCACACACACACACACACACACACACACACACAGACAGACGGACAGACGGACGGACTGTAGCAACTGAAAAATTTTCGTTCTGTATCCATGAGGGATCTGAACAGCCATAGGCTGGATGAAGAACACTTCATGCTTATTTTGTTTTGTTTGTTTGATTGATTAAAAAATTAACCTCTTAGAACTGAAGACAGGAGAAGTCAAAAGTAATGCATAGCTTCAGCAGACTGAGCTGGCGATACCTACAGGCAAGTTTCTGAATGCAAGCCCAAGACCTCTCTTGGACGCCCCAACCACTGCAGCATTAGTGAGGGTTCCGACTGACTGTGTACTATATATTCCCCTGCTGCACACTCTTTGGATGAAATGTTTGTGAGAAACTGTACATGGATGCATGTGTTCCTCTTTCAGGCTTTGATTAGTTAGATCAGACTCAGTGCCCTAAGGGAAATCTTCCTTCCTTCCTCCTCCTCCTCCACCACCCTGTGCAAATCCCACTACTTGTTGGCTTTTCTGCAGTTGCTAGAAGGGTCTGCATGTCTACCACACCCCTGACACTGAGGGTTCTCTGTCATTTCCCCCAAGTGATCAACATTTGCACTGTCACCCTTTGCAGGAGTTAGCCCCGTAGAATCCAGGAAGGCACAGATAAATTTAACCTGCTAAGACTGAGTTAGAGGGCTCCCTAAATAACACAGGGTGGGCTGGTGCCAATCTGAGAGCTCTTTATTCATGAATAAACTGAAATTAAAAAAAAGCTGTGCTGAACCCTTCTTTGCTGCAATCAATGTAGATGTGGCTTTTAAACTCCACTAGTGGTTTTGCAAAGCTAATATTCTTCATTACTGTATATTTGTTTATGAACCTTCACTGCTAGTTGGACTAATAAGATTGGGGTGCTAATAGAATATTTTAGAATATCAAGTATCATATAATATAACTTGTTTTTATTTTTCATATATCCTGTGCAGACAACATAGAGAGTCTGATTACACATGGTGGGGGGTGGGCTGTATTTGAAAGAGGCTCGGAATTGAGATTTAAAAAGCAACTGCACAACAAGCATAGGAGTGCAGATTTTCTTTTCTTTCGGCCTGGGGAAAGTGAGATATTTTTTGTTGGAAAGCGAGACATTTTACTTGGCTACGAGAGGGTCCTTTATTTTAATTTGCTTCAGAAAATTTGCAGGAAGGTTTGCATTTAATTCATCATACACAATGGGATTTTAAAAGTGAATTGAGTGATTCCTGGCCCCTTAAGAATCCCACTCCGGGGTACTGAGAGTTAACAGAGGAATCATGGTTAGTGTTGTAGCTGGGGGAATAATTTAATGTGCACTGTTTGGTTGATTAGAAAATGAAGCCACAATGAATCCTCCTGTTACTGCACCAAACTGGAATAATCTATGGAAAACTAGAACATGTTATTTCCTCTTATTGACATCACACTTTGCCAAAGGGAAAAAAATGACAATGGGTCTTATTACAGGGGGAGATGAATCACTGTACAGGAATGAGGTCCAAAAATTATCCACATGGTGCCTAGAAAACAACTTGCATCTAAATATTACCAAGACAAAGGAGATGGTGCTGGACTTCCGGAGGAAGAGAGAGGAACTAGCCCCATTGTACATCCAGGGTGTGTGTGTGGAGAGAGTTTCTTCCTTTAAATTTCTGGGAGTTTACCTCAGTGAGGATCTATCCTGGGGAATTAATACAACCAAAGTAGTCAGGAAGGCCCAGCAGAGACTGCATTTCCTTAGGGTCTTGCGTAAGAACAAAGTGAAGCAACAACTGATTATCTCCTTCTACCGGTCCACAGTTGAAAGCATCCTCACATATTGCATTACCGTTTGGTATGCTGGATTGACAGCTGCTGACAGGAAGACACTACAGAGGGTGGTAAGCACAGCTCAGTATATCACGGGCTGTCCCCTGAGTGCACTGGACGACATCGCTAGGGATCGTTGCCTCAGGAGGGTCGGAAAAATTCTTAAGGATGACTCACACCCTGGTCAGCACTTTTTTACCTTGTTACCATCAGGCAGAAGATATCGTAGTATAGCCTGCCGTACCAACAGACTGAAGAACAGTTTTTATCCATGGGCTGTCAGACTGCTGAATGGGAAATAATCCCAGGACAAGTATAGAAGAACTGACCTGTGGGCTGGCGCATTCTGTGTCAAGTACACAGGGTGCAATGAGACTGAGTGATTGCCAGTGAGATGGGGGCGGGATGGTGGTGGGGGTGGGCATGGGAGACTCAGCCAATTTCATTGTGCACATGTTGTACATTGACAATAAAGGTATTATTATTATTATTATTATTATTATTATTATTATTATTATTATTATTATTATTATTATTATTATTATTATTATTATTATCTTTGCTGTTCTGGGATCTCAGAAAAGTACCTCCATTGGCAAATCACAGTATATGTTTTTAGTCTTTGGAAATAAACTCTAAATAGAAAGTGGCTGACAGCTGGGGACTTATTTACAATCAAACCCTTTGGGTAAAAATGCCAGAAAATGCCTACTTTGTAGGTCTAATGTTATATGAAATCTGCAAGAAAAGAGAATTCTGGGAATTAAAATGCCACATCTCGGTATATAAGACTTAAGTAAATATTTTAAACCAGTTTCTAAAGGGTGTTTTTGTATGTATACTTCCTGCAGACTTATGGAAATCTCTAACATGATACCAATTTAAAACACATACCCATAAAGGGTAGTTTGGTTTGGTCTGATTTTCTCTTAGCCAGGAAACTGCACCACGTCAATCAGAAAAATGAAAAATGCAATGGATTTTAGCATGTCCTGATGCACATGATAATGGCAGAAGCCTGAATCACATTAATTGCCATCTGAATTCACTCTGACCTAATCCCTCAAGTGTATGCAGAACTGTAATTTAAACTAGAGATGGGCTTGAATTTAAAAAATAAATTACAAAATTCATAAAAAATCACCAATTATCCAATTCAAATTCATGCAGATCGATAACTCCCGATGACTATGTAATCATACATCTTTGTGATTTTTGATTCATTGATCAATCAGGCTATAAATGGACCCCAAGGTGCCCAGAAACACAAAAGTTGTAGGGAAGCTTTCCCTAAGTTTATTTTACAAACCTTCTAAATTTAGTTAAGATTTGGCTTCTCCAGGCCAGTTGTTAAAGGGAAATTTAACTGTTAATTTGTCATTGATAGCCATATTCACATTTCTCTATGCTGATCCTCTATTTTAATCTGACTACTATTTTGCCAATTTTACTATGATTAGTTTTCTTACAGTTACCATAATAATTATTGGTTTTCTTTTTTCCTTACTTAGTTTTTTTAACCATGTGCAAAAGAGCAATGCTTGTAGATATGTGAACCTCCGTACCCAATATATTCTTAATTTCTTGAAAATTCAGAGCCACTCTTTTTCCCCTCTTTTCACAAAACCACCATATGTGCAAATAGGTCCCCTTTTCTTTTGTATATTCCCAGCATGGTGGTGGAATTGTTTTATTTATTTAATTCATACCCTCAGGCATTAAGTACCATCTCTATGTCACCTGTTATCTATAATTATTGTTGATATATTTTTCATAATCCCTTTATTCCACATAGAATTCCATTCTTCCCCATTAAGCTCTGTTGCTAACTCCTCTTGCCACATTTTCTTTCAGGTTGTTGTTTGATGTCTGTGGTATCATCTTGTATATTATACTAATAGTAGCCCTCCTGTTCTCATTAATTCTTCAAATTTAGTCAACAGTCTTCCTGGTCCACATAATCTTCCAATTTTTTTGTCCAGTTGTCTAACTGTAATATATTTAGCCGCAGAATCAATGCTTTTGAGCTGTGGTGCTAGAGGAGAGTCTTGAGAGTCCCCTGGACTGCAAGGAGATCAAACCTATCCATCCTGAAAGAAATCAATCCCGGATGTTCACTGGAAGGACAGATTTTGAAGCTGAGGCTCTAGTACTTTGGCCACCTCATGAGGAGAGAGGACTCCCCGGAAAAGTCCCTGATGTTGGGAAAGATTGAAGGCAAAAGGAAAAGAGGATGGCAGAGAATGAGATGGTTGGACGGTGTCATCGATGCAACCAAAATGAATTTGACCAAACTCCGGGAGGCCGTGGAAGATAGGAAGGCCTGGAGAGCTCTGGTCCATGGAGTCATAAAAAGTCGAACATGACTGAATGACTGAACAACAACAACAAAAATATATTTAGCCAGGAAAAATTCTCTATTCTTAACATATTGTAGCTCTTATTTTCTCCCTGTTGTACATCTTTTCTATTCATTCTTTTAAATGTGTAATTTCGTTCTCCATCACCATGCTCTTTATGTTCTTCAAATTATCTGGAAAGTTCTCTTTTTAACTTTTTATTTATTTTCTACACTAAACAAAATAAAACAAATATGTTGCTTATCTCCTGTTGTGTTACAAATTCAATTACAATTTTCCCCAACATTTCAGCCCAATGTAATTCACATATCCTTTCCCAACTTAAAAGAACATACTTTCATACTTAATTTCCTTTCTATCCTATCCATATTACATCTAATTTTGCTTATATCTATTTCCATCTAATACAAAATATAAAGCCTGTAAGCCTTCTAAAACTTGAGTTAGTACTTTATGGGCTATGACAAAAGAGTTACATCTTAGTCTACAGATTTCACTTTACGTATAACGGTTCTTATCTATAACTACCACAATTCTTTTAAGGATCTAACATTAAGATCAATTTATATTTCAGGTTGGTCTTCACATTTCCATTTTTCATTTCCCATATTATGACAATCAATTAATAGTTTTAGACAACCAAAATGCAGAAAATAAACTTTTTAATGTAATCACTTCACTAAGTCCAAAATCCCCTTTCTGGATTTTCTCTTTTTCTGCCAGTTCCATTATCTTCATAATCGTGATAGTTGCTCTGCTGCAGAAAAGTTCCCAAGCTTTCCTCTCCTCTGTACCCATACCGAATAGAACAAATGCATTTATATTCCTTCTCTCTGGATTTGGCCTCTCCATAGATTTATCTTGCACAGATCTTATTGTATTTGTTTACAGATTAAAATCAGATCTCTGTTCTGGTTCAATCTCCTGAATGGGACTAATTTCAGCTCTCTTCACAAGTTCATCCTGCACAGTTCTTGTTGCAGTTATCTGTAGACTAAAATCAACTATCTGTTCTGCCTCTGTATCCTGATCAAGACAAAAAATCTCTGTATCTTCAGAAGATGGCTTCATCTGTGATGTAAGAATGTCTATTATTTTCTGTAATCCACATAGAATTGTGTTGGCAAACTTTTCATTTGACATAATTTCCCAGCTCGTTGTGTTCATATAACTCACATCAAAGGGTTAATATTTCTTGTAGTTGCAGTTTCTGCCACTCAGTTTCCAAAAGGAAGGGGTGTAGAAGCCAGCTTGAAGATGGATTGAAGATGAAAAAAGGAGAAGAGGCAGAGAGACGAGCACAAAAGCTATCCAGCAGTTGATTTTGAACACATTAGAGTCCAACCAAGGTCAAATAAACATTCCTTTGAAAAACAGCTTTCCCAGTGATGCCCTTAAACTGCATCCTTAATTCCACCACATATAGAAAGAACAGAAAAAAAGAAGTTTCCTTTTAATAATTTTTTCTCTTCCGGCCTAGAAATGCAATAGGCAAAAAGGCAAATTCATAAAATAAATATGGAAGAGATAACTTCTTCAGATAGTTCATCTTTCAACACATTCACACCCCTTCGCCGAAAGCTGCTGTTCCACAAAAGGGGAGGTCAGAGCTTGTTTGAAGAAAGAATTCCAGCTCACCAAGGAAAAACTTCCCAAGGGTAGACAGAGGGATGAAAGCAGTTTTACTCAAGCCACACCAAATATTTACAGCTTTTTACACTTCTCCAATGCCAACAGCTCATGCTGTTGCCAGTTAATGGCATCAGTTTCCCTCCAGTGGGTGATTAGGCATTTTCCTGAACCAAATAAGCTCGTCGCCACTCCCTTTGTGGTCTGACAGGCACTGCCTTTCTTTGCCTCCCCTCCAAGGAGACTTACCCTTCTTAGGATCCCTTTTATCTATCTGTCTATCTGACAGAGCGTATCTCCCGACGTTCAGATCTGGCCCGACCCACCCATTCTTCTGAGGCCCTCTCGCTCTGGATAGCCACGCCGAGGGAAGCCCGTAAAACAACTACTCACAACCGGGCTTTCTCGGTGGTTGGCCCATCCGTTTGGAATGCCTTGCCGAGCGAGTTGCGGCAAGCTCCATCGCTGGCGTCCTTTAAGAGAGCCTTAAAAACATGGCTATTCAAGGACGCCTTTGGAAACCTCCAGGGGTAACCTTTTTTTTTTCCCCTCGCCTTTTGTTGCCCTGCCTATTTAGGCTCACCGTCCTGAATAATGTTGTTTCTGGTTTTTATTGTTCTTATCTTTTGTATTTCCTATTGTACTGTGTAAACCGCACTGAGTCCCTGTGGGGAAATAGGCTGCGGTATATAAGTTTAAAAATAGATAAATAAATAAATATCTAGAGGAGTTCAATTTGATAAGCTGCAGAACTTACCAAATTGTCTGGCTGCACCGTAACCAGAACCAGAAGTCCAAATTATCAGTGGAGATATCAGTGGGTTGATTAACCTCCTATTGTCCCTTCAGATTTCAAGCATATTGATTGTGAAGGGATTTTTCAACACTGGCTGGAAGGACAACTGAGCTCATACCTGTACTCAAACAGCACTGTGTTGACATCTGCACCCTGCAGGAGACAAAATGGAGCAGAAGGAAATTGTGTGGCACTGGCCATGGGTACAAGGTCATGTATTTCAGCAGACCCAAGACAAAAAATGACATTGGTATTGCTGTATCACAGGGGTTTCATGATGCTGTGGTGGAGGCCAAGCAATCTGATGACTGACTGATGAAGACTGGCATCATAACAATGAAGTGGCACATTGACTGCTTTAGCATGCATACACAACAGACTGGCTGCCCCAAGAGTGACAGAGTCATTCTGGAATCTTCTCTAGCAGAAAGCTATCATTGTCCCACCCAAGGACTAACTCATCATGGAAGCTGCACAGAACTCCTTCCAGTAAGCCTGATCCTGAAGAAACCCACCCATCCCCAGCTGCACTCCCCCACACATGTCCATCAGTCTCTCTTGCAACTCTTCCACCTGAAGCAGACATGAGGCAAAAGGTAGACAACACCTTGAATCCCATTGCTTAGCATGGTAAGCTGTAAGTATATTGGGCCCATTAAATCTGTGGGCACTTGGTGAGTCAACAAGTTTCATTGATTCAATGGACCTTCTTCATTTATGGTGCTATGCAACAGGATTTCTGTCTTTGGATGTTGTACTGTCAGATAAGTAATTTATGGTGACCCTCTTCAAAAATGTCTAGGTTTAGAGTTCTCAGAAGAGGTATACCAGCATACCCACGGCCAAACAAGCAGCCCCTTCTCCCAGGGAGCACCTTGGAAAACTGAACTACTGGCTACACACCCACATGCTGTAACTAAGGCTGCTTTTACACAACCCCTAAAATCCAAGTCAAAAGGCTCCCAGATGCAGAGCTTAAAATTGCTTTCCCACCAGCTGCGGACTTTAAACAAAATAAAGTACGACCACACCAACCTAAGCGCACCCCAGCGCACTTTAGAAGTATCTGGTCTCCAGAGGTAAAAAAAAAAATTCCAATGTGGATTGTAAAGCTGTGGATGCCAGGCTCCCCTCACCTTCTGTTTGTTTTTTTGTCCCCTCCACCCCTTTAAGAAACAGGAATCCATACTGGGCTGCTCTGGATGGCAGGCGGAGGTGAGCCTGCATTCTTTTCTCCCTTTTTGTCTCCCTCCCCTCACCGTAGACAGGAGCAATGAAGTGAAGAAGAGTCAGAACACAGGAAGAGGAACAAACCCCATGATCTCTGGTACGAAGTTAAGTTGTCAGCGGATTTTAGAGGTCGTGTAAAAGTGCCCTAAAAGAGCTAGCCAAAGAAATTGTGTAGTTGTGCTGATCGCTGAGCCTCTATTACTGAGCCAAGAGATAGGAATATTCTCATCCCTTTCCTGACTCTAGACTCAAATGTGGAGATCTTGTGGCATGTGTATTCCTACATATGTATACTCAGGAGTAAGCCTTGTAGGATTGTTCTATACACCAGTAACCTTATAGGCCAAACATTCCTAGTCTTGTTCCCTCCAGAGGAGCTGGACTGTAAATCCTGTCAGTAGCATTATGGCTGGCAGTGGATGGAAGATTACAAAATGTTTACTAGAGATTAATTTATATTAAATCAAACAGGGTTTGGTTTTGAATAGATAGGTATAGAGCTGCAATTCAAATACTATATCCCTTTACAAATAACTAACGTGACCGAAGCAAAACTGAGAGAACCAAGAATGCTGTTTGAACAGTAGCACCTGACATACATAATGATACTAACCGGGATTTCAAGTTAAGTGAGATAATTAAGAGCTAGTTTTACCAGTGGCACTCTCTAAGTGAATTTCTACAGGGTTTCGAAACAAGTCTCCTGCATCCAGTCTGTCACTCTACCCAATACACCAAACACGATGCCCATAGATTTTATTTTATTTTATTTTATTTGAGGGGTGGGATAAAAGCAAAGGAAGGAAGGAAGGAAGGAAGGAAGGAAGGAAGGAAGGAAGGAAGGAAGGAAGGAAGGAAGGAAGGAAGGAAGGAAGAACCATGTTGATCAACACAGAATCAACTTATGAATGAAATTTGAAAGCTTTCAAATGCTGAAAAACTTCTCATCAGACTAGAGGTTCAAAATTGCTTTAAGCCACAATGAACTGTAGTCATGTTCCTTCCAGAGCTTGAAAGACACTAATTTCTTAATTTACAGCTACCTGTAACTAGTTACTTTGGGGCAACATCCTATGCAGTATATAATCCCAAAATTTACATTTTAGGTATAGTCACTAAATTCTTAATTAAGCTATTATATCTTCAAAAGGTACTTTTAAAGGTCCTTTAGAGGTATTTTTAGAGGCATTAAGATAGCAATCGTTCAGGTCACATTAGTCCTAAATGATCAAGGAAGTATTTTTTGGTTTTGTTTTTTTGTATTTTCATCAAGATTTTCAAGGAGCAGCAGCAGAATTGATCGCTACTAGTGGATATTAAGGAGTATTTTCCTGGCTTCATGCGAAGGACAACCTAAAAAGTTAGTAATACAAGTTAAAACTACCTGAGTAACAATAATAACTGCAATCCATTTGCTGAGAAATACTGAAAAACTCTGAACGAATTTCAAAACAAAAAAATTACAAAAGCAGAAAACAAAACAAAACCTGTTTGATAATTTTATGAAGAAATAAAGCTCCCATGTTTGTTCTGCATTTATGTGAAGAATTTGCAAAAAAAACACCCAACCCTCTGGGAAATAATTTTGGCATTCCAACCCCCTTCAGCTTTTAAATTCAGAGAGGACAATTATGTTACCTTTCAGAAAAGGTGAAAAAATGTTTCAATGAGATTTGGCTTGTATTCATTTTCCATCTGTGTGGATCCTTCTAATGAAATTTCTGCTATCACTGCAAAACATTGCCAGGGTGACTTCCTCCACCATCACCCCCACCCCCTCCAAGGATAGTGGGAACACCTTTCCAGCTTCACCTCACAGGTTATGCTGCCTTGATCACATTTAATATATTTTTTTTCTTTCAGAAACAGCTTAGCACACACTCCAAAAGTTCTCATTCCCAGACAAACTCTTAGTTCACCTTTCAGCCCTGGCCTCTGTTGTGATCAGACTAATATAAATATTGTTCCTCACGGCCATTCAAATCAGCAGAGACCTCTCCTGGGCAGCCTCTCCCCACCTATTATTTTTTCTAAAAGGGCAAACTGTTTTATATCGACAACCATCTGTGAAGCTGTCTTTCAGGGCATCAAGCCTTTCCATCCATTACCAGAAGCCTTCCTCCTCACCTCCGCCGCGTGACAGCACAATAAAGATGACATACTAATTCAATGACTTGTAATTTCAGCTAAACAAAGACAAGTGCTGTAGCTTTTCCTTTTGTGTTTCCGCGCCATATCAGAGAAGCCAGCTATGCAAACACAGCACTGGGCGGGTTTTATGACAACCACTGAATGTGGGGTGGGGAAAATAGAAAGTAGCTCAGTCTTGAATGTTTATGGTTCTTGGCGCTATCCTTTTTTTGGCTCTGCACTGCTGGCTACGACCATTGTGTCTGGTTTCCATGTCACCGCCGGCTAATTGTTCCAAATAATGTTTATCATAGGGATCCACCAGGGAGCTGTATATGTGGAGATAAGCTAGAGGGTCATGATACTCCCTATCTTACTGATCTCTATACAGGGAGTGCTTTTGCTTCCTGCCAGAAAGCTCTTTAGGCTTCCAGACTTTCCAAAAGAATTTGTTTTCCAGGGGAAAAAGGAGAGAGAGAGAGAGAGAGAGAGAGAGAGAGAGAGAGAGAGAGAGAGAGAGAGAGAGAGAGAGAGAGAGAGAGAAGGAAAACAGCTTAATCACTGTGCCAACAATGGTGTCTAAGGGGATGTAATCAGTTCCCTCAGATAATCTTAGCAACACTTGAAAGACATGCGCAAAAAAAAAAGCAGCAGTTGAAGCAGTTGGTTCTTTCTCGCACCTGCTGTCAAAGTCACGGGTTAATCTAAATGAGGTCTTTCTTCTTATGAAGCAGAATGCTAAGTACTTTGCAAACTATAAATGCACATTACACAAGCTGTACAAAACAATAAAGAATGCATTCATTAATCGGGGGGGGGGGATACTGTACAGTACTTAGTATCTGGGGCTTTATCAGCCTAGGACCAATAGTGATCCCTGTAAGCAGAAGATCTATGTTTTTCATTTGTATGTTGGCTACTAAGAAACAGGTCCTTACCTGAAAGTAAGACCAAAGCTGATAAGTGGCTCCCAATAGCACTGCTCTCTCTCTCTCTCTCTCTCTCTCTCTCTCTCTCTCTCTCTCTCTCTCTCTCTCTCTCTCTCTCTCTCTCTCTCTCTCTCTGTGTGTGTGTGTGTGTGTGTGTGTGTGTGTGTGTGTGTGTGTGTGTGTGTGTGTGTGTGTGTGTGTGTGTGGTATGCTTGTATATTTTGGTGGCCTTCACACCCAGCCTCTGTGAGGATACTTGCTGGCATACATCCTGATCTTACTCTCGAGTTGTACTTAGAAACTGAATTTCCTCATTCTGGTGGGATTTGCTTCCACCTAAGCGAGCACAGGACTACAACTTCATGCAATAGACATTTCTCCGTCTGATTTTAAGTATTCTTCCCTTTAAAAGGAAAAGACATGGTGAATATTTTATGGAAGCTTTTTTTTTTTTTAGATTCTTCCTGGCCTCTGTAAATGAGAGAGGATGCTTTTGATTCTGAGCACTGCAGTATACAGTACCATTAAATAAGTGACGACATTGCCTAAAAGGGAAGTGTCAAGGGAAGGTAGCATTCCCCTTCATTGATATGCAGACTGCTTCTTCCTGATGCGAGAAGAGATAATAGCTGAACGGCTCAGTTATATAGACTGGATTGCCTAGCATCTATTCCTGTGTTGCCACACTGATGGCTTTTTCTCAGGGATTTAAACTGGGGAAGGAAGAGTCTTCAAGCATTTCCTTAGAAATGTCCAGATGAATCCAAACAAGGGACTGTGTGGGTGAGACTCCAGCTCTCTAGGCACATAATAACTGACATTTTTGAGGAAAGAGGACTGATTCTGTTCCACCTTCCCATAAAATATCCAGTAGTACGTTGTTTTTTATTTTTGTTTTTAACTTACTTTTATTTATTTATTTATTTTATAGCTTGTATGCCGCCCACTACCGAAAGGTCTCTGGGCGGCTCACAATCAAAATAGACAATTAAAACATCAAAATTACAATAAAATTAGAACAATAAAAACATATAAATACAATAAATACAATATACAACACTAAAATTGCCATCAGGACCCACAATCATCAGTTTAAAAACTTCTGGAACAGGAAGGTTTTTACCTGGCACCAAAATGTCATCAACGTCAGTGCCAGGTGGGTCCTTAGTCTGGGGGCAGTTGCTGATAAGGCCCTATACCTGCAAGCCATCCTTTTCAGCTCCTTGAGGGATGGCTCTTTCAGGAGGGCTCCCTGACTAGATCTTAATTGCTGGGTAGGTTCATATGGAAGGAGGCGGTCCTTCAGGTATCTAGGTCCTAAGCCATTTAGGGCTTTATATGTCAAAATAAGCACTGTGAATTGGGCTCAGGCAGCAACGGGTAACCAATGAAGATTGTACAGAATTATTTTCTTTTTTATTATTTATTTACTTGATTTCAATATCTGTATTCTTTGTGGGAAAACCTTCAGCCCTTTTTGAAAAGCAGATTTGGCCAGCAATTAATTCCACAAATTAACTGTATTCTTGAATATGTGTTTCAGTTCACTCCAAATCTTCTCCTCTGCACCTATTTTGAATCCTGTGCTGTGTGAACTCACAGATTACCATGATAACACCAGGGATACTGTTAGGATTTTCAGAAGATTACAGCCTCTGGCATCAGCACGAGACTTCTTTCTATTGTCCAGAATGGACATACAGCACAGAGGAGGAATCCAGACTCTCACATGGAAGTATTTGTGCAGTATTCTAATTACAAAATAATTTATAAGTGAACAATCCAACAGAGTGACTAGCCTTGTGACAATAGTGATAGAGCTAGGTCATACAGACCATAAGACATATATGTACAGCCACCAATCAGATTTGATTATATAGGTGTTTGAATAATTATCGTTCCATCAAGTCCACCCATAACCACAGCCCAGAAGATCATCGGTCACCATCTCCCACCTCTGGAAGAACTATACACTTCCCATTGCCTTAAAAAGGCTATTTATTTATTTATTTATTTATTTATTTATTTATTTTAATTTATATACCGCTCCATCTAGCTACACGGCAGCACTGGGCGGTTTACAAACCTGAACAGAATGGCCGCTCCGCCCCGCAGCATGCGAGGGCGGGGCATCTTTGCCAGCCGGCGGAAGCAGTCGCCGGTTGGCTGTGCCATCTGCGCAGGATACGCTGGGGGGAGCGCACCTATTTAAGGTCAGACGCACTCTCCCACGACCTTCCTGCGCAGACTGGCCTTTCTCCTTACCACCATAAGGGCGAGAGGCTTCTAAGCGCAGCAGCAGGAGCAGCAGCCGCTTCGGTCCCCGCTTACAGCCGCAGGGATCGGAGCAATAGACAGGAGCAGCTGCTTCGCCAGCGCCGCAGGGATCTGCAGCGCGTCAACTCCGCTCCCGCCCGTCAGCTGGCTGGGAGATCGGAGATAAGCGCAGCAAGTAGTGTTGTGGGGGGGAGGGAGGAGACCGGGAGGGGGGGCGCCGGAGCCAGGCTCCCATGAGCCTGCCCGGTAGCGGGGGGGTTTAGGAAAGGAAAAGGGGGCCCCTGGGGTGCGGGGCGGCGGCGAAAGGCCTGACCGCCAGGACCGCAGAGGGGGAAACCGCAAAGCTGGGTAGCCGGGTGTGACAAACCCTGCAGACAGGAGTGATGAATATACAAATCATCAGCCAATCCCAGCAGGAGGGCGGGGAATGGTAGGATATAAAAAGGGTGGAGCCTATGCAGTTCTGTGAGTTTGATTAAGTTGAGAGAGTGCTGGGAGAGAGCACTGTTCTCTGAGAGTTCTGTCAGGCAGTGAGGGCTATACTGTTTACTAGCTATTTAAGACAGGGAGGCTTATGGAGCTGATTAAATCTGTTACAGTATATGTTAAAGGCAACGCATACCATCCTCAGATATTGTTATAGTTATTATCTTCTCAATAAACTTCGTCATTATTTTTATATTATATATCTCTGAGTCAGTCCCAATTCATGAGGCGACGAGCGTAAAAGGTGGCAGCATTCTTAAGTGAATAAAAGGTGGCAGCGGTACCATTTCCATCACAGAATTCAGTGTGTAAAAGGGAGGTGTCATCACAATTTAGTGGCCCAGCAGTGGGATGTCGAAATAAACCCGGTTGTGCCTCTGAAAACCACAGTCTGGGAAAGGGGAACGTCACAATTTGGTGGGCAGCGGTGGGATCTCGAATATATCCAGTTTGCCTGAGGGAAAAAGTCACCAGCTCAAAATATTTAGCCTGTACCCTGTGAAGAAATTGAAACTGGAAGTTTAAAAAGAAGCCTTTAGTAAAAGTTAGCCCTCAAGTGTTCTAGGTAGTCGGTGGAAGTTCCTCTGAAAAGGGGTTAGGACTGAGAATTAGGTGAAGCTAATTTCAGTTCCTTGGAAGCCCTGTGTGTGAGAGAGGAGTTCAGACTTAAAACCCTGTAGTACTATCTGATTTTTCTTTGGTGGGCCTGTTAGAGTGTCTGGAGGCCAGGACTCCAAATGGAAAAGGAGTCTGGCTTGACAAATTATAGGACACCTGGAAGAGAAAAATCTGTAAGGATAGACTAAAAATTCTACAGTGGTTTGTTTGGGAGAAACTGCCTGAGAACCACGGAACTCTGTGCTGTCCAGCAGCCTGAAAATTAAAAGGTGCTGAGGCAAATTTCCTTTGGGGGTGACCCTGTAGTGCTATCTGGATTTTCTTTGGTGGGCCTTGTTAGTGTCTGGAGGTCAGGACTCCAAAAGGAAAAGGAGTCTGACTTGACAAATTATAGGACACCTGGAAGAGAAAAATCTGAAAGGATAGACCTAAAATCTACAGTGGTTTGTTTGGGGAAACTGCCTGAGAGTCACGGAACTCTGTGCTGTCCAGCAGCCTGAAAATTAAAAGGTGCTGAGACAAATTTCCTTTGAGGGTGAAAGACCCAAAGTGTTTGCCCTGGAATTGAGGGTGGCTGTGGTAAAAGTTGGAAATCACCCTGGGTTTTAACAGAAAGAAATCTCCAAAGTGAGAGTCTGTAGGGACAGAAAATTTACCTCAGAAAAATTTACCTCAGAAACTGAAGTGGTCTGAGGAGATTTAAAACTGACAGAAGCTCTGTGAGAGCAGGAGTTGGCTAATTAGAATCCCTTTTGGAGGGAAAGTGAAATTGTAAGGGCCAGAAGAAAAGTTATAGGTTAAAAGCCAAAGAAATATATTTAAATCTGTGTGCTTTAAACACTGAAACAATATTTTAAATAAAGAAAGTTTGAAGACTGGGCACTGTGCCAATCTTGCCCTTGGCAACAGTTGCTTAACAGGAGTCAGGAGCTGGGAGCTGAGGTGAAATTTTTACAGTTACCATTGAAATAGCTGCCTGTGACCCACTTAACCTTCCTTTTCTTAATAAAGAAATATACACCACATATAACAAATAAATAAATAAAAAGATTTTGATTTCAAGTCAGTTCCAAAAGTGAATACTAAGAACAGGAAAAGAGTTAGTGTTTACTAGAATTGGCATTTCAGCAGAACAACTGAGGGAAAGATTTAGGTCAGTCACTAAAGTGCCAGAGAGATACCAAGAAAACCTTTTTTTTTTAAAATGGCCCATACTGAGGTGTCTGAACTTAAGCCGCTGTTGGGGATGCCTTTGCGGCCAGGAGAGTTTTGGTATTTGATTAATAGCCGGTGGTTCAAGCAGTGGAAGAAATATGTGGGCTTTGACAGCTGGGACCGGTATAATGTGGGAGAGCCTAAACTCTTCCCAGGGCCAATTGACAACTCGGGACTTTTTGCAAATTCAGAAACTCAAATATTGAAAGAGTACCTTATTGATAAAGTGGATTATGTTTTAGTTCCCACTGAAGCCTGGAATAAATTAGTAAATTGGTATGGGTGTGTAGAAGGGCAGAAGCCAATTGTGAGGAAAGTTGTAGAATATGGATTATTTGTGAAATATTATAAAGTCGAAGTATATCTTCGGGAACTGAAGCTCTGTCAAAACAATGATCCTAATAATCTCATAAGCTGTTATTTCAGCAAAGCGGATACCATTGATACTATTGGAAAAGAGATGCGGAAGCTGTTTAATATTCCTGATGGGAAGGAAATTAGGTTGTGGCGCAGATATATGAGTAATACCAGTATTTATGAGCAGTTAAGCAAACTTGACAGCACTATACAAGATGCAGGGCTCTACCAGAGACAGGTGGTGGTAATAGAGGTAAAGAATGAAGATGGTACTTGGCCCAGACAGTCTCCTGTGACAAAATTGGGCAGTGCAATCAGCATAAGTCTAGCTACCTCCTCAAAATTGACAGCAAACCCTTGCTCCACAACAGTTGTCTCTTCAGACATTACAAATGATGACTGCAATAACTCATATCGTTTGAACTCCAGTCATAGAATAGGAGTTTCAGATCAAATCCCAAGAGCAGGTTTAAGTGGAATAGATGTCTTAGAGCATGTGCAGAGTGCTTTTGTAGTAAAACAAGCTCAGACACACCAAGCTGAACAAAATGGTGAAAACAACACAGTTACAAAGCAAATGTCCATAGGAGAACTTGAGAGGGAATCTCAGCAATCTGAAATGGTAGGAAAAGACAACTTAGCTGACATAAAAGGGCCAGCAGCAGACTTTAGTCTAGAACAGGGGTCTGCAACCTTTAAGACATAAAGAGCCACTTGGACCCGTTTCCGACGGGGGGGGGGACTGGGAGCCGCAAAACCATTGCGACATCACCGGGCGGGCAGTGTGGAGCGGAGCGGCGAACCTGTCACAGTCACCTCCCGGAGCCGCGGCAAAGGTTCCAAAGAGCCGCATGCGGCTCCGGAGCCGCGGGTTGCAGACCCCTGGTCTAGAACAATGGCAAGATGACAGTTTGAAGGGATGTTTTGACTTAATGGAATCGAATACACACTTCTTAAGTTCCAAACACCCTGAAAAGTTCATAATAGAGGAGAACATGATACAAGCTTGTGAGGAACTTCGTGTACCAGTAGAGAACTCAAGGCTAGAAAAATATTTTAAATTAAAAGAAGAAAAATTAGGACAGCTGGAAAAGGAACAAAATAAAGCAATAGCAGAAGCGCTGGAAGAAGCTAAAATTCTGCAGCCATCAGTTATTGGTGAACTCCAGAATGAAATTTCACCTTTGAAAGGACTTTTAGAGATGAAGGAAAAGGGTCTGGAGGAAAGGAGGAATGAATCTAATACAATTGTTTTCGAACTCCAGAAGAAATCAGCAGAACTAGAAGCAATTACTGCAGTGGAAAACATTAAAGAAAAGGAAATATGTAATTTGGAAATGCAATTGTCTGGTGCATCAGAAAGTAAAGAAGATTGCTTACAGCAACTTACACCAATGGAAACAGAGCTTGGAAAAGAAATATTAAATAATGAACAACTTCATCTGGATTGGAACAAAGTGTCACTGGACATGGAACAAGAATGGAATAAGATCGCTGAAGAATTTAGAACACTGCAGGAAGCTGAAAAGCAAATAGAAAACGGTGTAAAGCAGAAACCCTACTTGGAAGTGAAGGATGCTAATGACAGACCTGATTCGGTAGTTGCAAAAGACACCTGGGAAAAACAACTACAGCCTGTGAACATCATGCTTCAGCGGATCCGAGAGGCCGAGAAGACGAAGGGAGAATCCAAATGGCGACTAGGAACTCCAGAAATCAACTACCTGGGATACGACGTGGGACGAGGCATGACCGGCCCCCTACAGAGGAAGGTCGACGCGATGGTCCCGTGGCCAAGACAGACCAACAAAGAGAAGGTGAGATCTTTTTGGGGTCTTGCGGGATATCATAGGAGGTTTGGTCCAGATTTGAGCACCATTGCAATACCACTGACTGAACTGACAAAAATGAAGCACCCGTATGTCATGCAGTGGTCGCTTGAATATCAAGCTGCATTTGAGGGGACTCTAATGAACTGTACCAGGAGTGGTGTCAGAGAGTTGAATCCCACATTCCAAGAACCCAAGGAAAAATGGCATCAATTTACTGTGAACTGGACTTTGAATTTATGTGCCAGAGGAAGTGGTCAACCGTGGCGTATCATCGTCCAGCCGTTGCAGCAAGAGGCGGAAGACATTGATTACATGGACCATGGTTAAATAATAATAATGTAATATTGTTATTTTATTGCTGATGTAAGAGGAAGTTGTTGCTTAAAAAAAAGTATGGAAATGTAATGTCATAAAATGTTAGTTTTGTTTTTAATGTAAGTTAACTGTAAATGAAAATGAAAATGAAAATGCAAGGTAATGTATAATTAGAGCTTACTATAAATCAAAATGTTTATGTGATATTTAGAAAATAAGTTTAAAAATTGTATGTATGTTGGTAAGTAAAATAGCTTAATATGTAAAACAAATATATGTATTTATTCATCTTAACATAGATTGATTCTAGGATGATTGATAAGGTATTCACAGGTATCTGAATTTAGTATTTTAACTAATGTTATAAGAGTATAGTCTATTTAAAATGTAATGATATAGAAAGAATGATTGCATGTAATGGTATTATAGAGTAAGAAAGTTGAACCTATTATAAAACAGTTTATAGATATGTATAGTTGAATATGATAAACAGAAGAATGTATGTATTAGTTAAATAGGCTCCAAAAGAGAATTTTAAGTGAGCAAACCGAGGTAAGTTTACTCCCTTAAAATTTCTTTATAAGGGGGGAGGTATTGTGACAAACCCTGCAGACAGGAGTGATGAATATACAAATCATCAGCCAATCCCAGCAGGAGGGCGGGGAATGGTAGGATATAAAAAGGGTGGAGCCTATGCAGTTCTGTGAGTTTGATTAAGTTGAGAGAGTGCTGGGAGAGAGCACTGTTCTCTGAGAGTTCTGTCAGGCAGTGAGGGCTATACTGTTTACTAGCTATTTAAGACAGGGAGGCTTATGGAGCTGATTAAATCTGTTACAGTATATGTTAAAGGCAACGCATACCATCCTCAGATATTGTTATAGTTATTATCTTCTCAATAAACTTCGTCATTATTTTTATATTATATATCTCTGAGTCAGTCCCAATTCATGAGGCGACGAGCGTAAAAGGTGGCAGCATTCTTAAGTGAATAAAAGGTGGCAGCGGTACCATTTCCATCACAGAATTCAGTGTGTAAAAGGGAGGTGTCATCACAATTTAGTGGCCCAGCAGTGGGATGTCGAAATAAACCCGGTTGTGCCTCTGAAAACCACAGTCTGGGAAAGGGGAACGTCACACCGGGTGACAGCAGCCGACAGCGAGAAGCGCTGGGAGAGCTGGGAGGGGGGAGGAGGTGGCGAGCCTAGCAGGAAATCGGGGCGCGGAGAGTCATCACGGTCCCCATCCCCACCCGCCCTCTGGTACAGACCCCTCTTTGGGGAAATTAGATCTAGGGGCCATTACCCTGAACCCAGGCCCTCCAGGCCAGGCAGGGTGGCCATTTTAGTGACCACCTGAGCCTCACCCAACGCAGCCCGATCATCCACCTCCATCCTCCCTGGGGGCGTACGGGGGGTTCCCAAAGGGGGGGTGATTGGTTGAGTTGGGGCACCACGGGGTAAGGAGGGGGTTATTACACTGACATTCCACTCAGCATTTCTATACAGCAGTTGAGACTCCGCACGTGTGTGGTGGGTGGCCATCTTGGCGAGAGGGCAGCCATTTTATCTGGTATCTCCACTAACATCCTTGGCCCACTCAGTGATCCATAACCATCCTGCTCACCGGGCCGCCGCCCGGGGTAATCCTTAAGGTATAAGGCACTATGCCGTTCAACCTTTCAGCGTGCACCAATATTGGAGCACGGCGCACCTCCCCTGTCGCACCATGCCACCTAAACCAGACATCAGCAAGGGCAAGGGCAAGGCTCATCCACGCAGGTGGCAAGCAGCCCACCCAGCCCCAGAAATTTCATCCTCATCCGATGAGGAGTGGCAGCCATTTGCGGCTGCCTGGAGCAAACTGTCTCAGCTGGAAAAGGATCGTGCCAAACAAAAGGGTATGGAGGCCTCCTATGGGGGGAGGCCTGCTAGGGACACCAAAGAGTATCGCAGAGCAGTCCTTAAAGTACTCGGAGATAAAATGATGTCCCGTATTTCTGTCTTGGAGCCCGCGATGGCGGGATCCTCTGGTCAGTCTTCAACAGGTTCACAACCGGCACCCCCAGACGCGCAAGCAACTGAGGCTGGACCAGCTCCACCAGCGGCTACTTCCGGGGGAATCGCTCCAGCAACCGCCACTCAGGCCAGTGCTGACCAGTTGCAGGACCAGGCCATGGATCTGTCAACAACTGTAACCCCTCAGAGGCCGCAACCACGAGCACCCATCTGCAACCCTCCCCCAGGTGAGTTTAACACGTCCATCCACACACCGAGGTGGGTGCTCTGGCCCTGGCCCGCCTCCAACACAGTAGTAAGGGAACGGGTTGAAGATGACCTCCCGGGACATGGGCCCCCTCTCCTACCTCCAGGGCCCCTAGACCGGGGCCGGTGTTGGCGGAGACGGCCGCTCAGACGGACCTCAGTACAAGCCCGACCCCGGTCCAGGGAGGGGCCGGCAACAAAACTCCAGCCCCTGCAGCGCAGTCTGCCACCAAGCCGACAGAGGAATCTGAGGCGGTAGCCACCAGTCCTTTAGACCTGCCAGAGGGGGATGAGTCATTGCCATTGGGGGACCACCTTTCCGACGCTATGATCAAAAAGATTGTGTCGGGAAGGTACGTTGATATCTTTGAACTACTCAATAGGGAAATTGACACCAAAGACCTGGAAAAGCTGGATGACAAGGAGAAAGAGAGAATTAGGAAGAGGAAGCTGGAAAAAACTTGGAATAACTGGCTGACGGCCTTTGTCATGCATGCCGGCATCTATGCTGAGGCCCACCCCCAAAAGGGCGCAGTGTTGTGGCACTATTTGGACAATATCATCAGGGCCCGTTCGGACTTCCCGGCCTCTGCTTGGCTGGCGTATGACGAAGCTTTTCGTCGCCGGATAGCCAAGGACCCCACACTTCGCTGGGACAGGCCTCATAGTTACTTATGGCTGAGGGTGATGAGTGCCCCGCATCAGGCCCTGAACGAGAGATTTGATAGTGGCCATGCGATCTCGCGCCCTGGCCAGACAGGTAATTCCCGCGCAAACGTGGGCCAGCCGGTTCAACCCCGGCTGGTCTGCTTTGAATATAACAGTAAAGGGTCTTGTGGGCGCCGCCAGTGCAAATTTAGGCACCTGTGCTCCACTTGTGGAGCCAACCATCCGGCCTCTACTTGCCCTAGGGGCAAACCGGGAAATAGTGGAGGTAGGGACACAGGGGGCAGGCGTACCCAACCGGGGTCACCCCTGCCTCCAAAAGGGACCTAGTCCCATACGAGTACCGGTTCTGAGGGCGTGGCTTCGTAGCTACCCCTCACGGGACGAAGCCGCCTACATCTTAAGCGGTTTTGAGTACGGCTTCCGCATACCGGCCCTATTACCTAAAATCAGTAATAGGGGTGATAGTGCGGGAGAAGATAGCATCCGAATTGGCAGCGAGCAGGATCCTGGGACCATTCGATCATCCACTCCCCACTCCCGGGTATCCCCCTTGGGCATTGTCCCCAAGAAAGCACCCGGCGAATATCGCCTTATTCACCATCTGTCGTACCCGGCGGGGGAATCGGTGAATGATATGATACCGCAGGAATTATGTAGTGTCCGTTATACCTCCTTTGATGCAGCCATCAGAATGGTACGAGGATACGGCATGGGGGCCGAGATTGGGAAGTGTGATATTAAATCGGCATTCCGGCTTCTCCCAGTCCACCCGGATGATTGTGAGCTATTAGGATTTGCATTTGAGGGATGTTATTACTTGAAAAGGGCCATACCCTTCGGCTGCTCTTTCTCCTGTTCCGCCTTCGAACGCTTCAGTTCTTCGATAGAATGGGCAGTACGCCAGCGAACGGGTAGCTCCCACGTTATCCATTACCTGGATGACTACTTGTTCGCTGGACCAGCGGGCACCCAACAATGTGCATCTCTCATGGCGACTTTCAGGGCCATGGCAGCTGAACTGGGTCTCCCCTTAGCCGAGGATAAGACAGAGGGCCCCACCACTGCACTTACATTCCTGGGCATCGAGCTGGACACCATGGCCCAAACTTGTCGACTCCCTAGGGAGAAGCTTGACGACCTCCGCGCCCGCCTGTTGGCACTCTTGGCGCGGAGGAAGGCCACCCTACAGGAACTCCAACAGATTATCGGACACTTAAATTTTGCCTGCAGGGTGGTGGCCCCTGGTCGGGCTTTTGTCCGCAGACTCTGCAATGCCATTGCAGGGCTACCTAGTCCTCATCACCGGCGCCGTATCTCTGCGGATATGAAGGACGACCTCAGAATTTGGCTTCAATTCTTATCTGATTTTAATGGCATTTGCTTTTGGCGATCGGAAACGATCGCTGCCTCGGACCTGCAGGTCCAGACCGACGCGTCTGGGACACTGGGCTTCGGAATCTATTTCCAGGGCCATTGGTGTGCCGGCACATGGCCCCTGGAGTGGCAGGGCAGTGGTATTACACGGGACCTCACGTTTTTAGAATTGTTCCCTATAGTTGGGGCTGTATTTCTTTGGGCTGAATGTCTCGCTAATTCGGTAGTGCAATTCAACTGTGACAACCAAGCGGTGGTGCATAAACTGAACAAATTGACCTCTAAATCAAAGCGGGTAATGGGTCTGGTCCGCGCTCTTACCCTCCGATGCCTCTAGTTTAACATATTATTCCGTGCCCACCATGTACTGGGGGTCAGGAATGAGCTTGCTGATGTGCTGTCCCACCAACAGATGGAGCGGTTCAGATTGTTAGCACCTCAGGCGCTTATGGACCCAGACATTCTCCCAACTGAGGTATGGAGGCTTGGAGGGTAGAGACAAATCGGGCCATGGGGCTGGCCTTGGCACCTAGCACTCGCCGAGCGTATTCAACGGCCTGTGCGGAGTATGCACGCTTTTGCGCTGATGAAGGATTCCCTCGATTGTGGCCGGCTTCAGCGGACCAGCTAGTCCAATTTGCAGTCCATCTACACTTCAAAGGCTTAGCTCCCTGAACCATACAGGGCAAGCTCTCTGCCCTGTATTACTATGCCAGGGCACAGGGATTTCACCTTCCAGACTGCCAGTTTAGAATAGGCAAGATGATAGAAGGTTGGGCTAGGGAGCGGGGCAGGCCTAAGGATGACAGGACCCCTATTTCCCCAGGGATGCTGTGTAAATTGGCCACAATTTGGCCTCAGGTGTGTGCAGATCTGTTTGAAGCAGGTTTATTCCAGGCTGCCACATTGGTGGCATTCTTTGGGGCCTTCCGAGTCAGCGAACTGGTAGCCCATTCCCAAAATGACACATCTAAAACCGCTCTGCAGTGGACGGACATGGCTCTTTACGAGGACCATGTCATCTTCCACATCCGTAAATCCAAGACGGATCAGGAAGGCAGGGGTGCGGAGATACGTCTAGGTCGTTCACTGCCCCAAATCTGCCCGATACTAGCATTGCAGTGGTACACCCGCCAGATTGGCTCGGGTCGGGGGTACCTATTTCAGCATCAAACCAGATCACCATTGACCCGGTATCAATTTTGGCATGTATCATCCAGGGCACTCCAGGTCGCTGGTATCTCGGGTTGGCGTTTTGGCACTCACTCCTTCAGGATTGGTGCCGCGTCCACGGCCGCCACCATCGGGGTCGACCCGGCTGGGATCCAGCGGATCGGCCGATGGCGGTCAAGGCAATTTAAGGCCTACGTGCGCCCCTTAATGGACCGGTGAAGCCGGGCCAGTCTTGTCTGTTTTCATTTCAGGTCTCGCTCCAGGAGGACGGGCACGAGTCTTCATTTATGGCCACAGTTTCGTGTTTTGGGCCGCCAAGTTTGCAGTGCGGTCAGGACGTGGCCGCGATCTCGGCCTGGGACAGTGGGCCGAACTGGTATGGAGGGGAAGACGGGGGATGCTCTGGAATGCCTTCTTACCAACAGCCCTCAACGATCCCCCTGACCCTCCCCTGGCCATTGTCATGGTACACCTCGGTGGAAACGACTTGACCCGTGTGTCGGGCAAGTCCCTTATCCTCCAGGTCATCGATGACCTGAGGACATTTAAGCGGCATCGCCCAGCCACGACCATCTTATGGTCTGCCATAATTCCGAGGTTGGTATGGGGCCCTCTCAATCACCCCCAAAAGATGCACAAGGCTCGGAAGGGAGTCAATCGTGAGGTGGCCCGCGTAGTCCAGGCGGAGGTTGGCTCTGTCATCTGGCACCCTGAGATCACGGCACTGACTCCTGACCTGTTTCGGCCTGACGGGGTCCACTTGTCCGACAAGGGCCTGGATCTGTTCGTTTCAGATTTATATGAGGGCCTGCGGGCCGCATTGTTTGGCCGTGTGGGGTAAAGAGGTGTCAGTGCGCCTCTTTGGTGGTGGGTAGCGCAAAACTAAACATTGATTACCTAGGTCCCGACCTTAATTGACACCTGCAGTGTGCTTGGCAGCCCATAAACAAGGAGCTAGGGCCAGCATTAGACTGGCATAAATTAAAGCATAAACCCAGCCACATTTAAAGGGCTGCCAAGGCTTGATTTACGTTGGACGATGCCAACACAGTTAGGCATCAGCCCTGCGGCAGTAAAACAGGCCGCAGGAAATTTACCTGTAAAAGGGACCTAGACAAATTAATAACCACCATAAAATTTGCGCTACGCTCCAGGCCCTCATAGAACTTACGTTAAAGTTTAATACTGTTAATAAATTGTGGCCCTTGTTAACCCAAAGCAAACGTGTGTCGACTGTTTATTTCCGTCTGGTCTGGCAATGGCCGCTCCGCCCCGCAGCATGCGAGGGCAGGGCATCTTTGGCAGCCGGCAGAAGCAGTCACTGGTTGGCTGCGCCATCTGCGCAGGATACGCTGGGGGAGTGCACCTATTTAAGGTCAGACGTGCTCCCCCACGACCTTCCTGCACAGACTGGCCTTTCCCTGCCCACCCGCTACTATTTGGTCTGGATGGTGATGCTTGGCTGGTCGCTTCAGGGCCGGATGGGAATTTTTGACTCTCACTCTGATTAGCAATGAATGACAGTGAGTTTTCACCCATCCCATCATCCACACGCGGAAGCTGGGCTTCCGTTAACCCCTTGGTCACAATTTGGCGGGTAGCGCAAAACTAAACATTGATTACCTAGGTCCCAACCTTAATTGACACCTGCAGTGTGCTTGGCAGCCCATAAACAAGGAGCTAGGGCCAGCATTAGACTGGCATAAATTAAAGCATAAACCCAGCCACATTTAAAGGGCTGCCAAGGCTTGATTTACGTTGGACGATGCCAATACAGTTAGGCATCAGCCCTGCGGCAGTAAAACAGGCCGCAGGAAATTTACCTGTAAAAGGGACCTAGACAAATTAATAACCACCATAAAATTTGCACTACGCTCCAGGCCCTCATAGAACTTACGTTAAAGTTTAATACTGTTAATAAATTGTGGCCCTTGTTAACCCAAAGCAAACGTGTGTCGACTGTTTATTTCCGTCTGGTCTGGCAATGGCCGCTCCGCCCCGCAGCATGCGAGGGCAGGGCATCTTTGGCAGCCGGCAGAAGCAGTCACTGGTTGGCTGCGCCATCTGCGCAGGATACGCTGGGGGAGTGCACCTATTTAAGGTCAGACGTGCTCCCCCACGACCTTCCTGCACAGACTGGCCTTTCCCTGCCCACCCGCTACTATTTGGTCTGGATGGTGATGCTTGGCTGGTCGCTTCAGGGCCGGATGGGAATTTTTGACTCTCACTCTGATTAGCAATGAATGACAGTGAGTTTTCACCCATCCCATCATCCACACGCGGAAGCTGGGCTTCCGTTAACCCCTTGGTCACAATTTGGCGGGTAGCGCAAAACTAAACATTGATTACCTAGGTCCCAACCTTAATTGACACCTGCAGTGTGCTTGGCAGCCCATAAACAAGGAGCTAGGGCCAGCATTAGACTGGCATAAATTAAAGCATAAACCCAGCCACATTTAAAGGGCTGCCAAGGCTTGATTTACGTTGGACGATGCCAATACAGTTAGGCATCAGCCCTGCGGCAGTAAAACAGGCCGCAGGAAATTTACCTGTAAAAGGGACCTAGACAAATTAATAACCACCATAAAATTTGCGCTACGCTCCAGGCCCTCATAGAACTTACGTTAAAGTTTAATACTGTTAATAAATTGTGGCCCTTGTTAACCCAAAGCAAACGTGTGTCGACTGTTTATTTCCATCTGGTCTGGCAAATCAAAACCATAAACAGTAAAATACAGTATAATAGATATGCTCTATGTTACCCTGTCTCTAGGAATAGTTCAGAAGCTGATGCAGAATGTGATGTCTCTTTCCTCCGGGGGCAGGGGTGTCACTCAATCAAATGCCTATAATCTGACATTTAGATTCATTACCTAGCCACTGCACCATACTGCCTGACAAAAGGAAAAGAAATATGCAGAACCACAGAACCTAAATTATCCTCTCTGCAAAAATATTTTTCACTTGCATTCGATCTGATATGCCTCCCTATGTGTGCTGCTAACTGGTACAGAAAGATGAACAACACACTTTCCTAAGGAAATTGCACATTTAAAAACCCATTCTTCATTTCTGAAACTTTGTCATCTTGTACAGTAAACTATAATGTGGCATTTAAATGCTGGCAAACTTTTAAATGCTGATACAGATATTGTTTATTAAATAAACCAAAAGTACGCACTTATCTCTGGACAAAATGAATGAAATACATGCTCGATTTAGAGTAAATGAGAAAAAGTCATGTGTAACCACTGTGTAAATGATTTTTGATAGAAAAGAGAAAACATAACAAACAGTTGTGGGCTTCTGCATTAGCTCCAGAAGGTGCTGCTTTCATAATAAACAAATGATAGGGTATAAGCACTAAATCCTTTTCCAACAGTTGAATGAATACATTTAAAGGACTTTAAATAGTCAACCATTAATAGTGAAGAAAGAAAAGCATCTTTCACACTGTTTGCATTTTGGGTCAAGCTCCTTCCTTCTGACATCCACGCTACCTTCCTCAAAGTACCTCAAAGAAGGTTGAGAGACTTTGGTGAAAGAAAAAAAACCATGGAACCGGGAGTCTTCAATCCTCTCAGAAGGAGAGGAATTCCACCTGTTACCCCACAATGGCAACTACCCCATTCTTTAGGATCCATTGACCAGAGATGACCAGTGGCCAAATTAGCTTGGGAATTCTGGGAACTGTGGTTTAAAAATGTTGGGGTTTCAACCCAAAAGCCATTCTCCTAAGTCCCAGCCCATCATGCTGTTATTTGGAGTGTGACATGGTGCAAGGCCTCAGGTAAATAATTTAGAAGGTGGGCAAGTTCATATGGAATATTTTAAATAAAGGTGGGAAGTCATAAAAAGGACATTATCTGCCTGGTTCCTTGGCTAGTATTTGCCCTACTTTAAAGAAATAAGAGATCCAGATACATATGTCTGTTACTTCTCATGAACGACTATGATGAGGAGATTGATTGAAGCAGTTTAAGTCTCCAGATGACATACTGTGAGAATAATACCGAGATCATGGGACATAGTAAAGCTGGAACAGACACGTGTTAATATGGGCCATGTTCTCTGTCTTCACTACATTAAAACCTAACACCTTGTAAGGAACCAGGGACCTAGGGCAAAAAAAAATTGTACCGTAACAGTAGTTCCACTAAAGCGAATATTTCTTTTTAAAGTAAATGATCCAGAATGTAAGTAAATTATTGAGTGGGTTGGTTTTCATATATAATAACATTAAAATTAATTTTAATATTACAGTGTAATTCATTAAATAATCTTAATTTAATGAAGCAGTTCAAGAAACCAAACATCCCTCAATTAATGTCCCTCCAGTTCCAAAGCTGTCATTTGGCTTGTAATTAATCATTTTTAAAAAAAACTGGGTTTGTGGTATGCACCTACCAGAAGTTTGTTTAAAATAATTTGCCTCAAAGCAGGAGAAGCAGTTGAATTGTGTGGAAGATTAAAGTCTAAAGAGCTTTCCCTTTTACACCTTGCCATAAAAGTATCTTTGTGTCTACAATCAGGCACTGACTGGGTTCAAGCCAGGATTCATGTAGAGAAACAATCGACCTGGCATCATGTTGACACATATAAACAACAGTCTGCCGACAGGCTTCACATTAGTGGCAGAATATTTTTGGCAAAAATACGAGCTCCCTTCTGGGCGGTATGGCAGTGACAGCCAGCAGTATTCATTCATGCCTTTACTTTGAGCACACAACAGTAATTAAAAGATTAGAACAACAGCCTACATCCAACAACGTTTGAAAAGAAACCCAGGCACTAGAAGGAAATGGTTAGTGAATGAAAAGATCCCTCAGATAATTTAACTATCTACATGGTTTTCATTTAGTGGCTATTGCAAGTAATCACACACAAACCTGGCCACCTTCACTTTTTTCTGTTTATGAAGGCAGATGTAGACAAATATTTGATATTAATATTTAGCTGCCAGGACACCAAACTTCAGGAGAGACCCCCAATGGCTTTACTTGTAGATTCTGCAAAAAGTTGGCAGAGACAGGGGCTGGCTAGGTTAATAAAAAAAAGACAAGCATGCATCTGCACGAGCAAAGGGCAACTGATGTCACCAGGTGGGGCACATACAGGATATAAAGAAGTTATACTAGAAGTTGGGGTTATCCATCCAAATGCAGAGTAGGATTGTTTGAGGGTTAGGGGTTTCAGGATATGTGAGATGTCCAAAAAGTGGGTTACCACTTCAGCCTTCCTGAGAGTTTCTATGGCTCATCAGATTTTGAACCCAGATCACCTGGATCTTGTCTTCCTTCCCTCCCTCCTTCCTTCTTTTCTCATTTTCCTTTATACATCACCACATAATGCTTGGAACATTATCTGGGCAGTTTACAACATTACACAAGGAACGCTCTACCCACTACACACGGGGGGAGGTTATCCTCCTGATCCTGAACATTCCCTCACACTCATCAACATTAGGAGATCTTGGCCTTGAAGAAGATGTTCAGCAAGTGCCTCCAGCTGAACACGCCAAGAGGTTCCTATCATTGAAATTTCCTTACATTCTTAACTGGCCAAGCATGGCTTCCACAGCTCACCCACGCACCCACCCTTATCCTTTGAATCTCAGGCTGCTTCGGAGTCTGCCAGTATCTCCCATGTTTTGCCTAAGTTCTGCCTTTCCAGTTAGATAATGGGAAGCACTTTTCCCTGAACATCAGAAAGAGGATCTCAGGTGATTACAAGAGGGGCATCAAGCTACATAAATAGAAATGCATTTTTCCTGAAGTAAAGGAAACACTTTCCTGAAAATGTGAAACGAGATGCTGGTCTTCACCCCCACACATATAATTTTAAAGGTGTTATGGATTCTTTATGTATGCTTTCAAAGATTTCTCAACAAAAGGGGAGGGGGGAACTGAGATAAATCGGTTATTGTCTCAGCTCAAGACAACCATAAAACAGCTTTCTCTTCTACCCACTCAGACAGATACACAAACGTCCCACCCTCCCTTTACTGTAAAAGAGATTATATGAGCAAGGTTTTTTTCTCTGTGTGTGTGACTAGGTTTCTATTTTACTCTCCGACTGTCTGCTCTCAAAGGAAAACACTAGAAAAAGACTTGAAATTCCTCTTCAGGGCTCACAGATACCAAAGGAAGGCAGCATCAAAAGTTGCGGCATTTGAGAATTATTTTTCACTGTTTGTCAAAGCTTTATTGAACATTAATAATCCTTCTTTCTTTTTCTTACTGTCATTTTTGTATTCTAAGCTTCTTGGGTGTTTGTGTGCTAACAGAAATATTTGTGCTGCAGCTAAGATAACAACTTGTAAAACAACACCTCATGTTAAAGCAGTCTGTGACAACGATAAGTCATAAATAATATGAATATATATGCACACACACATTTATGCAGACAGACAGGATGTCACCCTGCTTGGCTGCAAATCTCCCTTCCTCCATAGCAATGGGCTGAGCTGCTGCGATATTATGGAATGTTCATAAACGATTCCAGCTTTTAAAGACAAGGAAGCCTTTCTGCTGTCGACAAACAATGCAGTTGCTGCAAGGACAATAAAAGGATAAAATGTCCATTAGACTGAGAGGAAAAAAGACAGAGAATCACCTGAGGGACTTTTGGCAGGAAAGAGAATCAGAGGAAAGGAAAGGGACGGCTGTAAAAATAGTTGAGAAGAGGGTCTAGAAGACAAGATAACAAAAAGGCTTTGTAGCCAGTGGCTGGGGGTTCAATTCTCCATTATGCCACTTTGACAGGGGCTGAACTCGATTATCCATAGGGTCATTTTATTTATTTATTTATTTATTTATTTATTTATTTATTTATTTATTTATTTATTTATTTATTTATTTATAACACTTTGCTTTTTATTTATGTATTTATGTATTTATTTATTTTATATACTGCTCCATCTAGCTACACAGCTACTCTGGGCGGTTTACAAAATTGAACAGAAAGCAGACCCACAAACAATACCATATAATACAATAGATAAGCAATCAAATAAGTAAAAACATAATAACTTAATAAACTATGTATTAATTAAACAAATAGAACATTTAATGTTCTATAACATATATTTATTAAATAAATGAATAGCTCTGCAGTTCTAAGATGGTGGTGAGGATTAAATGAAAAGGAGTGGAGATGAGTAACGGAAACAGAAGTAAGTTTCTGAGGATTGATCTAGTTTAATTGAGATATGTTCTACACTGATTTGATGTGATAGTCATACTAGTTGATATGCATAAACCAGAATCCTGTTGCATATTTATGCCAGCATAAATCCCTTGATATTAGTTTTCAGCCACAAATTGTTGCATGTTATAAATATGCATTTCCTGTCACACTGGACCACATGACTGATATATGATAAGGAAATGCCTACCCAACTTCTTAACTGACAATTCAAAACGGAAAATTATGCCAATGGAGTTACTTCAAGGGTATAACAGGATTCCAGCCATTGTTTATTCAAAGTGGTTTCAAAATAAAATGCCTGAAAATGGGGAGATGACAGTGTGAAGTCTATGGTCATGATTACAGTATCTTTTTATAAAATTGTTAGACTAATAGAGTTGGCTTGTACATGGAAGTAAGCCGAGGAGACCATATAGTTCTAGTTCCATTTAACAAAGAGTTTCCCAATTACTGATAGTAAACTAATAATTTTCCAGAAGGGAGGAATCCCCTTTATATACATTGGGGTGACAATGTCATTGGTCCAGGCCATAGGGGTTGGTCTGGTATTATCTATAGCAGTAAAGAGGGGTGCAAGTACTGAAGCCCTGGGTCACACTTCACTAATTTGGGGGGAATAGCAATGGGACCAGCCACTTTCCCAGCTTTTAAATGAATAATTAGATCTTTGATATCTTCAGTAGATACTGGGTGCCAGGGTAAGATCTCAAATGTAGGAAAGGTGAATGGGGCACTGGGAAGTATGTATTTGTTAAAGAGGAGCTCAGAAAATATTGGACCCATCTTTGAGGCTATATTTTGTGAGGGTCGTGCCCCTCATCCACAATGGCCCAGGAGACCTTAATAACACGCTCCATTGCTCTAAAATAAAACTGTGCCTTTTTTCTTTCATACAGTCCTTTACATGTACTGTTTTTAGGGATAGATATTTAAGTAATACTTAAAGAGTATCAGATAGTTTCTATAGCCTGTAAGAATTACAAATATATTATTTCAGAATCCAACAATCAGAGCACAGCCAGGATCTTTCCTATGTACAGTTGCGTCACCTTAAAGGAGTGCTTGTACATCTTTGTTCAGGGCATACGTATGAGATCGTGCATTCAGCAGATGGATCAACACAGTGATGGTCTGCATGATGGCAGCTCTAAGACAATGTGGATTAAAATGCTTCAGCGTTTGAAATTTCCAGAGAGAAAGGAAGACAATATTTTTTAATCAGGTCTGAAAGCAACCAGTACTTCTTTCTTTGTAAAGAAAAACCACTGAAATAAACTCCTGTAACTTTTTCAATGACTGTCATAAAGAAGCTGAGTTTGTCTGATCCTGTCCTATATCGAAACACTTGACCACACCATTTTCTCTAGGATAAAATCACTAAGGGATGGAGTAATTAATCCAGCCTGTAATGAACATACAGTGGACCCTTGACTAACAAACGGTTTGTATAACATAAAATCTGTACAACATAAAAATGCTTAACAGAATCGTCTATGGGGTGAATCCATACAACATAAAAATGGTCGTGATTAGGGATTACTCTGTTTTCAATGCATTCCTATGGGAAATTCGTATAAAGGAAAATTTGCTTAACACAATTTCATTGGAACAAATTAATTCCTTTATACAAGGTACCACTGTATGTGCTTCCCCATCTAGCCTTCCTTCTGTACAGCTTCTCTTACCCCAAGCTTAATCCAAACCATCTGGAGGGGCACATCTCAGGGAAACCAGCCCAACAACTCTGCAAAGGCAAAGCTTCTGATTTTCACTCTGGCAGTGCATTAGCAGGCGTTGAGAAACAATCACCCACTATGCACCTGACTAGTGCAGTTCAGACAAATGAAAACAATCTGGATAGCAGGATTTAGAGCCCCAGGCATATTTTTGTGGCCTTATGCTTTACTGTGCCTCATGCTGTATTCATACATGGCACAATGGAACACTTTGTGAGACTTTTGTTCCACTAAGTAACCTAATTTATTTATTTAAAATATATAAAGCTGCTTTATGCAAATTTACTTTCCCCCAGTAATTATAAAGGAGTACAAAAAATCATTTTAAATATCTGGATTTCACTTCTGCAACTACATGATCTTTTCCTCTTCAAAGGCATCTTAGCATGGATTTCACTTCCCCTTTAATACTATAAAATGTTTGGCATTTGAAGTTGGCATAAGATCAAAACGCTCTCAAAAGCACTTTATAGGTATGCTTTCTACTCCAAATGAGAAACATGCCTCTCAAGAGAAAATTACACACGTTTTTTCCCTCAGAAGTAAACAATGCATTCTACACTGTTTGTGTATGTTTCCTGATCTTTCAGAACAAATAGGTTTCTTCTCTGTCCTCACACCAAATTGTTTTAGCTTAGTAGGTTATGGCTCTGGCTACAGAGCTGGAGGTTGGGAGTTCAATTCCCCACTGTGCCTCCTTAAAAAGAGTTGGACTCCATCATCCATAGAGTCATAAGAACATATAGAACATAAGAAGAGCCATGCTGGATCAGGCCAAAGGCCCATCTAGTCCAGCTTCCTGTATCTCACAGTGGCCCTACCAGATGCATTTGGGAGCACATGAGACTAGATATCTGTCTCATGATACCACTGCCCTGCATCTGGCACCTGAAGCACCCTGGTTTTAAGCCTGGAGATTACACATCTCCATCATGGTTTGTAACCTATGATGGACTTTTCCTCCAGGAATCTGTCCAATCCCCTTTTGAAGGCAACCAGGCCAGATGCCATCACCACCTCCTGTGGCAGGGAGTTCCACAGACTAACAACACACTGGGTAAAAGATTATTTTCTTTTGTCTGTTCTAACTCTTCCAGCACTCAATTTGAGTGGATGTCCTCTAGTACTGGTATTTTGTGAGGGAGAAGAGCGTCCCTCTATCCACTTTATTTATGTTCTGCATTATTTTGTACGTCTCAATCATATCCACCCCTCAGGCACCTTTTTTCCAGACTAAAGAGTCCTAAACGTTTTAGCTTTTCCTCATAAGGGAGGTGCCTCAGCCCAGTAATCATTTTACTTGCTCTCTTCTGCACCGTTTCCACTTCCACTGTGTCTTTCCTGAGATGCGGTGACCAGAATTGTACACAATACTCCAGGTGCAGCCTTATTATCATTTTGTACAATGGCATTATAATGTTGGCTGTTTTATTTTCAATCCCCTTTTTGATAATCCCTAGCATGAAATTGGCCTTCTTCGCCACTGCCACACACTGGGTAGACACCTTCATTGAGCTGTCCACCAGCAGACCAAGATCTTTTTCCTGATCCATCACGAATAGCTGAAAGCCCATGAATTGATAAAATTTTGATTTTTTTGCCCCAATATGCATTACTTTCCAAGTGCTCCTTTACCTCCCCTTTTCCTCCCTCACCATCCAGAGGGCCAACTGGTTCTCTGGCAGGTTTTTTACTTCTAACATATTTAAAGAAGCTTTTATTATTTCCGTTTATATTGCTAGCCATATGTCCCTCAAAGTCTTTCTTTGCCTCTCTTATCTTCTTACATTTCTTTTGCCAGAGTTTGTGTTCCTTTTTATTTTCCTCATTTGGGGAGGATTTCCATTTATGGAAAGACCTCTCCTTGCACTTTAGAGCCTCTCTAACTCTACTTGTTAACTATGCCAGCACCCTCCTGGACTTAGATGAGCTCTTCTTTCTTTGTGGTAGGCACTTGTGCTGGATCTCTACTACCACTGTTTTAAACAGGCTGCATGCACTCTGAAAAGACTGGATTCTTTTTACCTTCCCTTTCAATTTCTTTCTAACTAGTTTCCTTATCTGAGGAAATTCCACCCTTCAGAAATCAAGGGTTTTTGTGTCTGATGTGCTTGACACTCTTCCCCCAACATGCATGGCAAAGGAGACTGCAGCATGGTCACAGAGGCTTAGTGGCATTCACATCCATGACCAGGTCCTATCACACAGTGTTAGATTCAGAGTTGCCTGTTCTCAGGTGGGCTCCATGACAAGTTGCTCTAAGGAACAGTCATTCAGCATGTTGAGAAACCTGATTTATCTTTCTTGCCCGGAGCTCGCATTTACCAGTCAATGTGGGGATAATTGAAGTTCCCCATGATTACTATCCTGTCCCTCTTAGACACCTCCATCATTTGTCTCCTCATTTCAAGGTCCCCCTCAAGTTTTTGATCTGGTGGACGATAGCACACCCCCACTATCACATTGGACCTGGTAGTCTAACCCACAGTGATTCTATGGTGGAGTCAGACCCACCACCAATCTCCATTCTGATGAATTTTACCCCTCCTCCAACCAGCCCCTCTCTATCCCTTCTATACAGTTTATAGCCTGGGATTGTCGTATCCCACTGGTTCTCCACATTCCACCAGATTTCTATCATATCAATGTTATCCCTAGCTGCCAAATGTTCAAGTTCTTAAAGATTCCTATATTCCTATATCTTTGCTCAGAGGCTTCAAGCATTGGTGTAGAAGCACCTGTACATTGGGTTCCCCCAAAACAGCTGCTTCTTTGCCCCCCCCAGCTTTTATTTCCAGTAGACAAATTACCACATCCCATTATTCTTTCAGTGCTAATACCTACTATGTCATCACTTTGTGGTTCTTTACTCTCTCCAACCACATTCCACAGGGATGAGGTGTTCCAAACCAGATGCCATTCAGCTCCTGTCACCTTTCCCCCAGTTATCAATTTAAAAGCTGCTCTGCAGCCTGTTTGATATTGAGTGCGAGCAATCTGGTCCACTTATGGTTTAAGTACAACCCGTCACTCCTGAACAGGTTTGGCTTGTCCCAAAATGTTCCCCAGTTCCTGACAAATCTGAAGCCCTCCTCTTGACACCATCACCTCATCCATGCATTGAGGCTTCGCCTCTAGCTCTGCAGGTCTATCATGATGATGATGATGATGATGATGATGATGATGATGATGATGATGATGATGATGATGATGATGATGATTTTATTCTCACAGGCCATGAGACAGCCCAGAAGTTCATTCTTGCATGACATTTAATACAATACTTGAAATTATTATTATTATTATTATTATTATTATTATTATTATTATTATTATTATTATTATTATTATTATTATTATTATTATTATTTTGATCTGCAGCTCCCAGAAGTATCCTGCCTACAAGGCCAATAGGGTATTCTTGGATTTCTAGTTCCAGAAGGAACTTTTCCAAATTCATAGTACTACATGTCCCACCCATTCTTACAATAGCTTTATAAGATAGGCTAATTATTACTTTGAGCAACTTCCTGGCTGAGCATGTACATAAGTGCTTGCCCAGATTTTTGTCTGTTCAACCATACTTGTTCAGAAGAATGGTGATTAAGTCACTGAAATATTGCTTTTCTATCCCAGAGGGTTCTCCAGCCATCAGTCAACTGCTGATTTGCTAATGGTGATGTCAAATTTGTCAAAATCTTCATTGTCACCTAATGAAAATGTCAGTGAATAATTTGGAACCCCTGTGTATGTATTTCAGCTTTATATAATCAAAGCAGTTGCTTTCATTTAAGACTAGAAAGAGGGAAGTACACTCTTCATGAAGCATGCTCTACTTTATGTTTATTCCATGCTCTTATTGAAATGATGCAATATGTCAAAGCATACTAGTGCTCATCCTTGCTAAGAAATGGCAGCTTGGTCCTATGAGGTACTTCAAGTAAAGTTCCACCACTGAAAGTGAAAGTGTATCCTAATTAGAGCAACATAGTATCCTCATTAGCAGCACGACACAGAAAATATATAATTAAAGATCACATTTTAAGTTCTTGAACTTCACAAACCATGTCTTATCCACCAAAAGGATTTCAAGTCCCTCTTCAATTATGTTGGATCTATAGGTCTCCTTTGAGGCCTAGGTCTTAAGTTTTTGTTAGGACCCTTTCACCAGAATGCTATTGCGAATTTAAGTTTGCCTTTTGGAAACTATGTAAGTCTTGATAGCAAACAGCAATAAGGAGATGATTGGATTCCTGGTCAGACAAATGTCCATGTGATTAGCACACACTTAGGAATGCAGCCGGCACCTTACCACTGAGTGGCCACTAAGATTTAAGTAATTTCCAGTACACAAGCATATTGATCAAACTTGATCAGTAACTAAATATGCACAGATGGAGCCAACAGGGAAAGACCCTTCTCATCAGGCAAGGCTTCCATCAGTAACTAGGTACCTGTTGTGTGATTTTTAGATTCTTACATCTTGGACTGACTTTGTAGTCCTGCCTGTATTGTCCATTTTTGAGTGTGTTTTCCATTTCTCAGAGTGACTTTTTTCTATATTTATTTATTTACTTCCTTTTCTTAGCTTTAATATTTCCTTTTTATTGATGTAAGATGCCTCTTCACACTCATTGTTTTTAGCTATAAATATTGCCTTCGGTGTTGTTCACTGCTGTATATTCATTGTCTTCAACTTTAAATATTGTCCTTCAGTGTTGTAAGCCACCTTGGATCCTTTTCAAGGAGAAAGGTGGAAGAAAAATAAAAATAAATAAATAAATAAACATTGGTCTGGGCTCCAGCAGTAACTGTGTATACGCACATACATACACATGAGTGTGCACACAGAGTGAATGCACTTAACTTTTCCTTTCTTCTTTCATTTTGAAAAGCTGTAACCCTAAAGTCAGAACAATGTTTTCTGAAAGCCTGAAAAACTATGGAGTAATGCCCCTGGCTCTTTTCCAGACAATACAACCCATTTGTTTTGCTCTATATTTCCTGTATGAATTTGCATCATGTCACCTATGGGCAGGTTTATGAGAAGTCAGGTGAAAACAATAAACTTATGTTTGGTGGAAATAAAATCACAATTCTAAAGAGCACTCCTTCTCTTACTTAGTGTATTACTGGAGCTCTAGAGAGAATTAATGAGCAGCAGCTAAAAGCAAACATCTTTTATGGCACGTATTTCAATACCTCCATTTCTCTGTTCCATTGTGCTGTTCAAATGGATGGCACTATTAAAAATGCCATGCTAACAAGGTTAGAAAACCCAAGCCCAAGATTTCTTTTATTAATTTTTGTAAAGTAATTGATGCAAATGTAGATCTTTTACAAAATGAATAATAGATTGATATATCTGTACACCATAATGAACTTCTAGTGCCTGTGCAATGGCAGTTCAGAGTACTTAACCACGATCACAGAAGTCTGCTTGACCCAGCCAGGGAAATCAAAGACTGATTTGTAATGAAAAAGACCTTTTGTCACCATCGTCACAAGAACTCCTACAAGGAATAAACAATAGTAAGGGAGTTCTAGTGGTTTATGCTTCTTAACAATAACCATAGTGAGTTGTATCAATAATCACAGTAACTCTATAAGATGTACTGCTAAAAAAATATATCAACATTGTGTGAATTGACGTGGCCTTCTCAGTGTCACTCACTAGAGGATGGGAGGTGCACCCTCAAAGCCTAAATAAAAATCTGAAATCTTGCAGAATCCACTCTTGTGCCCAGAGGATGTTGCTAATACACATCTATTACCAGGACAGAAAGGACTAGAACCAAAGCTATAGTGGTCGCTGTATTTTTATTCATTTTTGAATATTTTTACCCAACCTTTCTCCTTGGAAAAGGACCCAAGGTGGCTTACAATAAAGAGGGGCAATATACAATACAGAACATTTAAGATATATTCAAGTTAAGAACAGGGAATTAGAAGAGGCATCTTAGAACATTAAAATGTAACATTAGGGCTATAAAGAGCACACAAGAAGAAAAGAAAAATCCATTATGAGGGATAAAAAGCAACAAACACTAGTGTTCTTATGAAATCAATCAATGCAAGCATGTATGGTAATTAGAGATGGGCACGACCAGAAAAAATGACGTTTCGAGTTGTCGTTTGTTGGGGCGGGTCCGTTTCGGGTTGTTTCCGTTTGTCGTGATAATTTTCAAAAATTTGTCGTTTCCGTTTGTCGTTTGGGTTGGGGTTGGGGTTAGGGTTAGGGTTGGGGTAAGTGGGCTCTGGGAGGCACCTCTCTGGGTGCCTCTGACGTCTGACCCACTAAGAAGGGAAGGGAAGGGAAGCGTAACGCGAAGCCGCCGCGTACCATACATTACATTATGTTAGGGTGGGGGGTAAGTGGCAGAGACACATCTCTCTCTGGGTGCCTCTGACTCACTAAGAAGGGGAGCGTACTAGCGTACTGACGTACAGGTTAGGGAATGGGATAGGGGTAGGGGATAGTGGGCTGTGGGAGGCACCTCTCTGGGTGCCTGTGACCCACTAAGAAGGAAAGTGTACTTGCGTACGGATCTGGGTTAGGGTTGGGGTTAGGGTAAGGGCTAGGCTTAGGGTTACGGTTAAGGTTAGGGTGGATTAGTGGGCTGCACCTCTGGGTGCCTCTGACCCACTAAGAAGGACAGTGTACTGGCGTATGGGTTAGGGTTAGGGTTAGGGTTCGAGTTAGTGGGATTTTTATGCCCTCTGGCACATCCAAAAATCTCAGTCAAAACCTGGCCATGAGATTGGTGGAATGGGTCCAAAAATGTGCATGGTCCCATCCCATGGCCAGCCCATCATTGCACAGGTGTAAAAAAATAAATAAAATAAAATAAAATAAAATCAATGGAGATGTTTTATTGCATGAAAAACCCACTGCTGCTACTATAAAAAATCAGGCATTTAAAATACCTAATTTTCAAATGTTTCTGTGGTGCTTTGGTGGGTTTTTGGACCCCGATTTAAAAATAAATATTGCAGTCGCCATTTTGGATCCCCCCCACCTCATGGCAAATGGAGACGACGACGATGCCCACCCCCAGCCTGGTACCAGAAGCCCAGGACAGGAGAGGGGGGAGTCCGGGGACCCCCCAGAAACCACCCCTCTCTGGTAGGTGCCCTCATATTTTCACCTGCTTTTTTGGCTGGGAATCGGGGTTTTTTTAAAAAAACTTTTTTTCTGTGCTGCTTGGCATCGCGCAATCACCGCGATGCCATGAACGACAATGAAAAATCAGACCCAATTTTTCTTTTTCGGTTCGGGTTTGAGCTGGAGCGGAGTAATTCTCGTTACCATTACCCGTTACATAACGATAATGAGAACTGAAAATGGAAACGAGAATTTTGCCGCTCCGTGCCCATGTCTAATGGTAATCCATATAAAGTCACATACTAGGAAGTCCATCATTCAGGGAAAGCTTGCCTTAAGTAGAGGAAGGTCTTTGCCTGCTTCCAGAAAGACAACAGAGGTGGGGCAGTCCTGGCCTCCAGCAGGAGGGAGTTCCAATGTCTGGGAGCAGCAACAGAGAAGGCCCTTTCATGTGTTTTTATGAGACACACCTTTGAAGGTGGCAGGAGGAAGAGGCTTCTCCTGATGAACTTAGCACCTGAACCGGTTCATACTGTGAGATTCGATCATTGAGGTAGCTTGGACCCAGGCCGTTTTATGCTTTGTAGGTTAAGGTCAGCACATTGAATTATGCCCGGTCGCTGATTGGCAGCCAGTGGAGCTGCTTTAGTAGGGGTGTAATGTGATCTCTGTAACCTTCACCAGTCAGAAATCTGGCCGCTGTGTTCTGGATCCGTTGAAGTTTCCTGAGTTTTTCCGTTGATAAGATAGATAAAGCAAACCTTTATTTTCATTGTCCTATACAAAACAACAAAATTAAAAGAAAAACAAATTTAAAAGATCTACATCAGGAACATCCATACAGAAGAATATACCACAAACATACCCCACCCTGTGTTTATACAGAAACCTCCCTCAAAACGTACATTTCCCTGCATTCAAAGCCATAACCGCTTTCGGATAAAAACTATTTCTCAAGTGGCTGGTTCTAGTCTTAATGACCCTATACCTCCTTCTAGAAGGCAGAAGCTGAAAAAGATCATTTCCAGGGTGTGTGGAGTCCTGTGCAATCTCTATGGCTTTCTTATAACACCTGGAGGGATACAATTGTTCTAACATATGCCCGCTCGCCCTTCCCAAGGCCCTTGGTGGGGGCAGCAGAGGTGGCTCACCTAACCCCAAGCTCTCTGGTGGCAGCAGCTCACCCGCTCGTCCGCCCCAAGGCTCTCAGTGGCGGCAGCAGAGGCAGCTCGCTTGCCTGCCCACAACCCCCCCAAGCTCTCCGGCGGCTGCAGCTCGCCTGCTCGCCCACCCCAAGGCCCTCAGCGGCAGCAGCAGAGGTGGTTCATCTGCCTGCCTGCCCACTCCCAAGCTCTTCAGCAGCAGCAGCAGCAGCTCCCCAGCCTGCCTGACCCTAAGCTCCTCAGTGGCAGTGGTAGAGGCAGCTCGCCTGCCCGCCCGCCCCCCAAGATCTCTGGATGCCACCGCTCACCTGCTCACCCACCCCCTGCGGCAGCAGAGGCGGCTTGCCTAAAAGCTCTCCGGCGGTGGCAGTGGCTCCCCAGCCCACCCGCCCCCAGGTTCCTCAGTGGTGGTGGCAGAGGAGGCTTGCCTGCCCGCCCGCCCACCCACAAGCTCACCAGCGAAGGTGCCTTGTCCCCCTACAAGCTCCTCAGTGGTGGTTGCAGAGGAGGCTTAACTACTCACCGGCCCCCTGAAGCTCACCCAACAATAATGCCACACAGATCCTTTCGCACTGACCTGGGCACCTTTTCTGCAAGGAGTGCTGCATCGGGAGATTTTCAAAAAAATCATGGGGCAAAGGAGGGAGGGAGTGGGAGGGAGCGGGCCATCCATCCATGGGCCAATCAAAATGGCCTGACGGGCCAGATTTGGACCATGGGCCAGACTTTGGACATGGCTGATGTAGGGCCATAATCACAGCATCCTCTGTCAATCTCTTCTTCTTGTATGCAAATTGACAAGAATCCAATCCGGCTGGTAATCAAGCCATAATATGATACCGCACCAGTTTTTCAAAACACTTCATTATAACAGGTGTGAGTGCTGCAGGGCAGAAGTCTTTCAAACTATCTATGTTAGATTTTCTTTGGCAAGGGTATGATGGTAGATGATTTCAAACATGGTGGAACAGTGGCTTGGTCCAAAGAGTGATTAAAAATCTTTATGAAAGTTTCTGCTAGTTTTTCTGAGCAGTTTCTCAGCACCCTAGCAGCTACTCAATCAGAAACTGTAGACTTTCTTGTGTTTATTTCTTTAATATCCACCTCATTTCCTAATTGGAAGCCCATATAGAGCGCATTACAATAGTCCAGCCGGGAGATCACTAGGACATGTGTCACAATGGCCAGAGCAGGTTTCTCAAGAACGGGCATAACTGGTGTATTAGGTTTAATTGTGCAAATGCACTCCTGGCCACAGCTCAAGGATGAGTCCAGGAGCACCCCAAGCTAGGCACCTCTTTTTTCAATTGAGGGGCAATCCCATCCAGTACAGGTTGCATCCCTGTCCCTTGATCTCCTTTTCGACTACCAAGAAGCACCTCTATCTTGTCCAGCTTTAGTTTCAGTTTGTTCTTCCTCATCCAGTTCATTACTGAAGTTAATCACTGATTTAAAGTTGAAATAGCTTCCTTGGAATCCAGAAGTGATGAGAGGTAGAGTTGAGTGTCATCGGCATACTGGTGACATGCTACCCCAAATACAGACAGCATATCATCGGAACCTGAAAACACATTATTTTTTCAATGATACAGTTTCTGTAAAGCTTTTTGCCTCAGCAGTTTGACTTGCAAATGTTCCCCATAGTTACCTGCCCATGGCCAACTGCAGAACAAAGTAAGGTGAGCTATCTCTAACCTTGGAGATGCATCAAGCAATTGGAAGCCCTGAAAACAAGGATTCCAAATGGCACAGAGATGTTCCATACATAGAGATCACTCTTCTTCAGATATAGCTCTTCTCACACAAGGAAAAGTTGGTTCCCAGAGGTTTATCCTGGCTCCAGACTAAACTTTATATTGAATAGAGCTTATACAAACCTATTTCTTGCCATTTTCAGGAAGAACACTCTCTTGCTTTTTCACTTTCTACAGAGCATTCAGTTTACCATATAACCAATCATTTTTAGTAACAACAGTACAGGATGTCAAAGTAAGGAAAGAATGAAAGAAAGTAGAGATAATTTAAATGAATGAAAATGTTACATGTAAATACAATACTTCTCTCTTTTACTTATACAAAACGTCCTGTCAGTCACAGTAAATGATCATGTTGAATATTTGAAGAAATATAAAACTGCTCTCAAAATTGTATCATTTTTAAATTATACGTACACACCAATAATTTTATTTTAATGAGACAAATATTTGTTGAACTCCAAGCAGCATGTTTGAAGTGAGAAGGGGGGAGGAAATCATTTTCAAAATAAATATTCTGGTTGAATGATAATAAGTGATTGCAGTTTAATCCTTGATGTTGCTATTAGAAGCGCATTTTACTTAGTAGTAAGTGCAAGTTGAAGTATGAAATAGCATCCATTTTAACGAAATTGCATTAGTGTCTCAAACAGTAGTGACTACTTTAAAAGCACTTTTATAGCATATCAGTTTCTTCAGCTTAGTTTTAAAGTGAAGCCTCATTTTCTGCATGGATACATTGCAAATCACTTTATATTTCATTGTTAATATTTGTTAATTTCACATTAAAATCCCCCAATCCTAATTACACTCCAGTTTCCAAGACTTATTGATTTCAATGATGGGAATGCAAGTAGGAATTTACTTAATATACTAACATTAGAAGTTACTTAGAAGTACCTTGAAATAATTGAATTATTGACCATTGGATGTTTTATAGCCAATGGTTTTATGCATTTGTTCTACCAATTTCAGTGAATTTTAAGCACAGATTAATCGTAAGCTACATTATAGCCATTCATACATATTCCTGCAAGGGAGATAATTCAGTGCAATGACCACCCTCTTGGACTGAAAAGTATGCTACGTATGAGAGGAGGGAACACCACTGAAGCAGAGGTTCAGGATTGTTATACACACTCACTACATTTTTTTTTAAAAAAAGGTGGCCGAGGAGTCACTCTTAGCCCATATCTTGCCTTTCATTGCAGAAGCTTTTCTGGGATAAGCAAAGCCTACCTGGCTTGCCACATTTCAATTAAAGTTTAGAGGAAGAGGTCAAACTTAGCTTAACCCTCAGGGCTTCCTAAATCAGGATGCAAGGGCATCAAAGGAAGGAAGGAAGGAAGGAAGGAAGGAAGGAAGGAAGGAAGGAAGGAAGGAGTATTCCTGGCAACCTTGTAGTGCTAAATTAACTTGGAAAATATGGCCAAAAGAAGTTGTAAACACCCTGGCTGGGAATGATGCAGGAAAAAAAATATAGAAGCATTTTTCAAGGGGAAATCAAGTTCAAGTTTATTTAGATTTAATAGCCCATCATGTCAAGTTTTAGAGTTTAAAAATCATTCAAAACTGAAATTTGCCACCTCTATTTGCAATGACTGTTCAAAAGCACTTGTAGGCTTGTAGTATCTGAGAAGGCTGAATACTTGAATGGCCATTTTTTGAGGAATAGCTCTTTGGCTGGTAAGCCTGTCCATATAAGGGCTGCCCTTGACAACAGTATAAAAATTCCAGCAGGTTCAAAATCCAGTGGCCAGGGACCACTAAATTCAATCATATATCCCAGTTTTTATTTATTTATTTATTTATTTATTTATTTATTTATTTATTTATTTATTTATTTATTTATTTAGAATATTTTTACTCCACCTTTCTCATTGGAAAAGCATGCAAGATGGCTTACAACAATGAGGGAAATATATAGTACAGAACATTTAAGACATATTCAAGCTTAAGAACAGGGAAGTAGAAAAGGCATCTTACAACATTAAAAGCAACATTAAAACTAAAAAGAGCACATGAACAGTTAAAAGAAAAAATTCATAATGAGGAATGGAAACTAACATGGGAAGCACAGGTGTATTTATAAAGTCAGTCAATGCAGTTATATATGGTCATCCATCTAAAAAGTCACATAACACATTCAGGGAAAGCTTGTCTGAAGAGAAATGTTGTTGCCTGCTTCTAAAAAAACAGCAGAGATGAGGCAGTCCTGGCCTCTAGTGGTAGGGAATTCCAAACTCTGGGAGCAGCAACAGAGAAGGCCCTTTCATGTGTTCTAAGAGAAGCACCTGTTAATTTGGCGGGATGGAGAGAAAGCCCTCTTCTGATGATCTTGGCGCATGGACCAGTTCATACTGTGAGATTCAATCTTTAAGGTAGCTAGGACCCAGGTCGTACAGTGCTTTGTAGGTCAAGGTCAGCACCTTGAATTGTGCCCGATAGCTGATTGGCAACCAGAGGAGCTGTTTTAATAAGGGTGTAATGTAGTCTCTGTAACCCCCGTCATCAAACTGGCTGCTGTGTTTTGGACCTGTTGATGTTTCCTGAGACTTTCCATTGGTAGCCCCACATAGAGTGCATTACAGTAGTCTAGCCAGAACATCACTAGGGCATGCGTCACCGTGGCCAGAGCAGGTTTCTCAAGAAAGGTGCATAGCTGGCATACTGGCTTTAATTGTGCAAATGCACTCCTGGTCACAGAGGTGTCCTAGGCATCTAGGCTGAAGGATGAGTCCAGGAGCACCCTTAAGATGCACACTTCTTTTTTCAATTTGGACATAATCCCATCTAGTACAGGCTGCATCCCTATCCCTTGATCCCCCTTTCAACTGAGCAGAAGCTGCTGTGTCTTGTCTGGGTTTCGTTTCAGTTTGGACATCCTCAGCCAATTCACTACTGAAGCTAAGCACTGATGTAAAGTTGAAACAGCTTCCTTGGAATCCGGAGATGATGAGAGGTAGAGTTGAGTGTCATCGGCATACTGGTGACACTTAACCCCCAAAGTCCAGATAATTTCCCTCAGTGGTTTCATATAAATGTTAAATAATATAGGAGATAGAACAAACCCTTAGGGACCCCACCGGTTAGTGGCCACGGTGTTGAATATAAGTCCTCTAACACCACTTGAGTGCCCCAAGTTCCATTTCAGAAAGACTAGTTAGGAGGATGCTGTGGTTGCCAGTATTAAAGCAGCTGAAAGGTCCAGTAAAACCAAAAGGGACACAGATCCCCTATCCATTTCCCTGCGTAGGGAACCAGTGTCATCTCAGTCCCATAACCAGGCCTGAAGCCAGACTGAGCTGGATCCAGGTAGTTTATCTTATCTATGAACCAGCTGCAAGCAAAGATATGAAGGCCCAGAGAAAATGGGGAAAAAACAGAAAAGACCATCTCCGCCCTGTTTTTTTTCCTGAAGCCTTTTTGTTTTTTTCCAAAAAATATGGGGAAAATTGATAAAAGAACAAGAACAAGATGCATTTCTTCCTTTTAGGAGGTGGTGCAATTGTCACAAGAAAAAGAAAATGGTTTCAGTTTTGTTTTTACATATGTTGCATATTTTGTTAAATTGTATTTTATTGCTTCAATACTTTTCTGTTTGCTTATGTTTTTTGTATGCCGCCTTGAGTTGTCTTTGTACAAGCTGGAGATATACAAATGCTAAATTAAGTAAATGCTAAATAAAGTTAAATAAAGAGTTTACATTTATCAGATTCCAGGAAATTAAATTATTTAGCTACATTAGTTTATAATCTTTGTGCAAATAATAATTTAATTACTACTACAATTGCAAATAATTATTTAAAAAGTAAAATCTGTAATAATTGTTTGGATACAGTATATTTTAATATTCTAGTTGTGATAATTTTATGCCAAGTCATATTGTCCATACTCATATTTTATGTCCCTAAAGTAACAGAATGACTAAGTCCTAAAGCAGAATTTTCTTCAGTTTTTAAAAAAATAAATCCATTTTTTCCAGAAAAAAATGGGGGGGGGGACCCAGTTTGTTTTTTTCCAAACTTCAAAGTTTCTGGAAATTTGACATCTCTAGCTTTGAGGCCACAACCCGCTCTAGTACTTTCCCCAAGAATGGGATATGCGATACTGGTTGGTAATTATTCATTATTGTTGGCTCTAAAGAGGGTTTTTTTAAAACAGTGGTTTTACTATTGGCTCCTTAAATCATGCTGGAATCCTGCCCTGTTGCAAGGAGGTATTTACTACTCTTCCTAACCAGTTTGCCATACCTTCTCTGGCAACTTTTATGAGCCAGGAAGGGCAAGGATCCAACAGACATGTGGTGGCTTTCACCACCCCAAGGGTCCTGACCACGTCACCTGACTTACTTTCATTGTTTCCATGGTCAATTAAAAGTGCTGGTTATGACCAATAAAGCCCTTGTTTTGGACTTTTATATTTGTTGGAATGCCCCTTCCTGAAATCAGCCCTCCCTTCCATCCTCCCCTGCTACTGACTACAGCAAAGGAACCGTGCTATGTTTTATTGTAGCCCTTAATTCTCTGGAACAGAATGCCAACAGAGATATGCAAGGCTCCTTTCATCCTTCTTTTTTTGAAAGTTGGTTAAAACTGAATTATTTAAAACTGCCTTTTATTAGCTGAAATAAATACTGGTAATTGTGAGCTCCACCTATGTTGGAGACATTTTTCTTTTTTACTGAAGAAATTGCATGAAAAGCTCCTTCTGTTCAGAAATTAAATAATAATTTTGATTTGAAAAACTATTTGTGGCCAACTATATTCATGGACAGAGAGAGCCCTGTCGTTGTTCTCTGTCTTCCTCCTAACATGCAGACCAGTTTGGAAACATCCCTTTTTTGGGAATATATTCCCCAGCATCTCCCAGCCAACTGTTGTTTTTTGTTGTTGTTTTTTACATGACACCATTTCAAAGTGACTCAACTGCTGATCTTCAAGAGATTAATTTTTGGACTACAAGTCCCAGAACCACTCAGCCGCCAGTTTCTGTGAGTTTTAGTCTAAAGAAGTAACTTTTCTAATCTGGTCAGTGGCTTTCTGAATGGAGCAATCAATATATATATATATCACCAACCTTAAATAACAGACCTGCTTTGGGTTTGTTCAGGTCAGGATGCAGTAGAAAGTACTGACTTACGGTAAGTATCTCAGCTCTAGGGGGATGGACCACATATAAGTCTTTGCATAATCTTGCCTCCATTCTAAGACGATCCTCTACAGAATATATTCAGGGGACATCCCTCAGAGGTGAGGTATGTTGGTATCAGGGAGTGTGTTTGTGACCAGAAGGGTTTTCATGTTGGTATCAGGGAGGCTGTTTGTGACCAGATTTGAAATGTTCTTCATCAGCAGGTTATCCATGGCCAGACCAGGCATCTGTTCAGTAATGGGACACTTTTATTTGTTTAAAGCCTTTAAGAAATTTGTTCTTAATTAGAACAATTTTTATCTTGTTTTAATGCTGACAGATTCAGAACTTGCTCTTTTGTTTGATGAACTGTGGCCTTTTATTGCCTTTTGTGTTATTATATTTAACTCTTAAAAGTCTTTCTTGTTCCACACAGGGTAATTATACCTGAACTCCAACATGCACCATCATACTGTACGTTGAACTGTAATGCTCTTCAGTTTATTACAGAACCCGTGGGTTGCCTCTGAAACAATTATGGACTCTGAGTCACCATGAACGAGTGTAATTCTCTTCCTCAGTTTCCCCTCCCCCCTCTACAGCCTTGGACACAGATTTGTGGTCGGTGTCATCACCATATATTTTAAAATATATATCCTGTGATTATGTGAAGAGTTTGAAATAAAGTTTTCATACAGCCACAATTCCCAGTCGTCAAAGACTCGACACACTCCTCAAGGCCCCCAAATGGGAGCCCTAGGGAGTCGTGGAGCCTGGGGCGGGCGGGCATGAGAGTCAGAAATGTTTAATTAGCCATAAAAGGCAGCAGCTGATAACATTGTCAGCCTTGCATGTCCAGAGTTGCACCCACAGGATTTCGCACATTATTTTGCATTTACTTAGGATACGGCCACAGCATTGCCACATTGACTCAAATACCACAGCATATTCTGACTTTTCAGCCATGATAAAGGCTTGATTTCTGTTGATGGGAGAATCCTGTGGAAACGTTCACTCAAGACAGCAAAAAGGAAGCTGCTGCCAACAAGAAAAATTGTCTCTCCAAAAGTCCACTTTCCAGCAAAGCCAAGCAATCTGAAGGGGAAAACTTAAAATAAGCTGCACTTCTCAGAAACAGTGACTCATTTGATCAAGTACATTAAAGGTCACCTCTAAGTAACGACAATGGAGAGCTACCTGGCATTTGTCCATATGGTGACTCTTACTCCATTCATAGAGTGTAGCAGCTACCATAAACATTTCAATAGCCAGCCAGGCTTCTAGAAAAACTCCCAGAGCCATGAGCTGGAACAGTTTCAGAGCTTCGAAAAGTGAGCTCTCTGTCTGGTAGCTTTTTGACGCTCAACAGAGCTTGGAAAGTTATGTTTTAAGGGAACACCATGTAACTCATTGAATGCCCTTCATTAGTGTTAAAACAAAATACTGTAGGACCCCCGTATCCATTTATTCATTATCCATTGATTCAGTTATCCACGGTTGACAGAGGAAAAAAATTAAATAATTCAGCAGCCACAAAATAAGCTATTGTCACAAACAGCAGCTGTAAAGCAAGCTATTATCACAAATAGCACCTGTAACGCAAGCTACTGTCACAAACAGCAGCCATAATGCAAGCTACTGTCTCAAAACAGTAGTCATAAAGCAAGCTACTGTCAGGAAACAGCAGTTTGGAGATGGGTGGGCAGGCGTTCTCTCTTATCCACAGCTTTTGTTATCCATGGGAAGGCCTGAAACCAATCCCCAGTGGATGTCAGGGTCCTACTGTATTCACATTGTTATTTTGGTCGTTTACATTGCTCAATACTTGTTAGTTACCTTTTCATTACTCCACAGCAAGTATTGGTGCAACATGAAAATCTGCAGAGGGGCAAGAAGGAATGGGTAGAAGGTACTCTTGGGCTAGAAGGCATCTACTAGCATGTCTTGGACTTCACAAAGTGTTGGTTTGATTTGGGACCTGCTCTGTAGATTCGGATTCACTCATGATTTGGTGTGGAGCAATTTGAACCCAATCCAATGTAACTTGGATTCGTATGCTAACTGAAGTTTGGAAATGGAAGTCTTTGCATCACAAATAGATTTCTATTCTGCAATGTATGTATGTATGTATGTATGTATGTATGTATGTATGTATGTATGTATGTATGTATGTATGTATGTATGTATGTATGTATGTATGTATGTAGTTGACTGGACAGCTCTGTGAGTTAGGCATCTAGTTTTGGAACCAGATGTTGAAAATTGCAGAAGAGCTAGTTTTTGTGGCTTTGGGCAAGCTGCATAGTCCCAGTAGAAGAGAATGGTACCCAACCTCTACTTAGAAAACCCTGAAACTTATCACCGTATATCAGAATTAACTTGACAGCACATAATTATTTTATGTATACTGCATATATTTGAATATACCTGAATTGTGGATGTGTGATAGCCAACTTCAAGGGGATTATTGGAGTTAATGATTCCTGATACAGTAAGTCACATCTATAGTCTGAGTCTGAAAGAAAATTAGGCCAATCCGAATTAGATTCATATCTGATTTGGACAAACCCAATATACTTCACATGTGCTCTAAATTGGCCTGAATCTGCTTGATATAACTTGGGATTTGGCAAAACTTGTTGCATGGTCCTAATTTAAACCAGTCCTTTACAAAGTATTTCAAAATACAGTTCAGACAAGGTTCAATTTAATGGTGTTTAAAAAATATACAGAGAGAGAAAGAGAATGCACAAGGAGTTCGAACCCACCGATTAGCAGTTAGCACTTGGTATACATTATGGTAGTAGGCACAAGGCTCACTTGGCCACTCTGTCCTTCACTATGGGGAATAGTTATTTAGTTGCAAGTTGTTTCTGACTGTCTTGTCTTGTCTTGTCTTGTTTCTCTGTCTACATATCTATCGGCATATGGAGATTTTCATGTAAGCCTACTCAATTGAGGTTTTTTGTAGATTTGAAGATTTCTAGGAAAACCTGTATCTTCCATTGACCTTGTGTTTTTCAAGAGAGTTACATTTCCTTTTTCTAGATTTAGAGCAGCTCTCCCAAAATTGGGGCCTCAAGAATTCTTAGAATATAGATTCCGAACCCCTAGCCAACAAGAATACATGGGGGGCCTATTCTGGGAACCCTTATTTTAGAGAGTGCATGAGTAGCCTCTCTACATATGCTAAAATTGAGAAAACACTTGTTTCAGGCCTTGGATTGTTCTAATATGGAAGCCGCTCTTTTGGCACTTCAGGTATAGAATCATAGAATCATAGAATCATAGAATCATAGAATCATAGAGTTGGAAGAGACCTCAAGGGCCATCCAGTCCACCCCCCTGCCATGCAGGAACCCCCATCACAGTATTTCCGACAGATGGCCATCCAGCCTCTGCTTAAAAACCTCCAAAGAAGGAAACTCCACCACCCTTCGTGGCAACATATTCCACTGCCGAACAGCTCTAACTGTCATGAAGTTCTTCCTGATATTCAAATGGAATCTCTTTTCCTGTAGTTTGAAACCATGGGTCCCTGGGTCCTAGTCTCTGAAGCCATGGAAAACAAACCTGTTCCCTCTTCAATATGACATCCTTTCAAATACAGTGGTACCTTGTATAAAGGAATTAATTCATTCCAAATGAAATTATGTTAAGCAAATTTTCCTTTATACAAATTCCCCAAAGGAATGCATTGAAAATGGAGTAATCCCATTTTTATGTTGTATAAATTTGGTCCATAGGCAATTCTGTTAAGCAAATTTCCCCTATCTCCGGAATATTTTATGTTGTACAAATTTTATGTTATACAAACTGTTTGTTATACAAGGGTCCACTGTATTTAAACATAGCTGTCATATCCCCCCTCAGCCTTCTTTTTGAAAGGCTAAACATCCCCAGCTCCCTAAGCCGTTCCTCATATGACATTTCTTCCAGACCTTCAAGACAGGACGCAGTTTAGCTCCAAACCGTTAGAAATTCTATTCTCTCTTGGAAGCCACTTTTTGTTACTGTTGGGCCAAAATAATTGGAAGACTACTGTCCCTGTACTCGTAGTATGTTTTGTGTTTACTAATAGCTTGTCAGGCATCTGGGGAAGTGAAGCCATCCACTCAAAATGAAAAACTCACATTCAGGCTCTCCAACCTTCCAGTCATTCAATCAGCAGTCTCGTAGTCAACTGGATTGCTACCAGGCACACAGCTGCACTTGTGCACGGCATTACTGCAGGCATGTCTCTCTGGATCAGCACCACTGCCTCTCATAATTAAAAAATGTGTATTTCTATGACATAAACAGCATCTTCATAAACAACTTCTTGCTATGTTTTGCCCCCTTGGAAATGTATTTAATGCCATCCAGCATTCAGACATTTCTATTATGCCAGTCTAGTAAGGCTGAGTAGAAGACAGTGAATAAAGCTGTGGTACTGAAATGATTTGCCTTGCTTTTTCTAATTGAAAATATCAATGCAGTTAACACTTTTTCACTTCTCCTTGTCCACTCTAATCTTATTTATTGTGCCTCTGACACCTTCCATTACCCTTCGCCTGGCTCATTATTTTGGCTGAAATGATTCTAGCATTACTGTGTTTTCCCTTAATGTCGAAAACGTTAATGTTCCTGTGACACCAAGTAGAAACTTTGTGCGCTTTTATATGCACACATTAAAGAGTGGATTATCATTAATTATGCACTACAGATTTTCATGGCAACCACCTGAAAGTGACAAAACATTTTCTTTTGTCATAGTTCTGTTAAGTGAGCCCAACTTAAGCCACTTGATGTATAATAGTGCACTGTCTTTTAATTCCAAAGAGCAGGTCATACACATGACAGTATTTATGTTTTATTAGACACAATATTTCCCATTACCAGTCTAGGTTGTTCGTGAAATTATTTGAACTTAAACTGTTGTGATCATCACCACAGTGCATATGTATTGCATATTAAGGACAGATATTATGTTACTGCTAACTTAATCTGCTAATGTTTCCTTTTAACATTCTCCCTGTCGATGTTGCAAGACGCCCTCATATTTCACAATACGGGCATCAATATGTTTGTCTCATGTATGACACTGTCTTCTAAGTCAGTTTAAAAAAAACATAAGGAACAAGTTTGTCCTGTATAATGGGGGTGCCATGGTTCCTTGTAGCCATTAACAACTGCTTTTACTGCTGCTGCCGGGCTGCCTGCTGGTGCAGCTCAAATCACCACCACTCCCCTATAAATCTCCAGCAAAAACTGAGGCACTTTCCTTGGAATTCACACCCCCTATTTATTTATTTATTTATTTATTTATTTATTTATTTATTTATTTATTTATTTGATTTCTATACTGCACCATCTGGCAGAAATGCCACTCTAGGCGGTTTACAAAATTTATAGATAAATACAGCAAACATATTATAAAACATGCACTCAAACATGAAACATACTAATCCACAGGTAAAATCAAAATTATGAGCAATCGTAACATCCAAGATGCTCTAAAAGAGAGGACAAAGGCGAATAATGTTTACAGAAACAGATCAGCAGCAGTGGTGGCCAATAACCAGGGAAAGCCATTTTGAATAGCCAGGTCTCCAGGAGTTTTTTTAAAGACATGCAGCATGGGAGCCAGGTGGATCTCTGGGGGAAGTTGATTCCAGAGACAGGATGCCACCAATGAGAAAGCCCAAGTCCTAGTAGTTGTTTTACAGGCTTCCCTCAGCATCAGCACTCTGAGAGGACTCACCTGGGAGGAACGAGTGTTATGGACAGTATTGCAAGGTAGAAATCTTGTTCTCAGGTTGGGAAAAACCACTTCCCTTTCATGGCCATCCTTGTTGGAGGGTCTGCCCTCCTGGCAGCACTGGGCAATGCAAACCTTCCACCACTGTCAGGCTGATGATGAGCCTCCCAGGGTCCCTTGCCCATCCTGCCACTAGGCAGCCACCAATTTTTTAGTTTTCCTCCCATGTTTACTCAAAAGAGGCCAGCCACCAGTAAGTCCAGGTCCTGTCCTTAACAGGTCCACGATAGACAGAAATTCCACAGATTATGCACTATGTTCATTCTCAGAACAGAACATGTTGAATAGCACTTATATTGCAGTTACTGATAGGGTTTGCCATGTGAGTTCTGAAGGATGTTCCTACTTAAAGTTTAGGTGCAGCCTCGGTGTTGTCTACAATGGTAGTGCCCTTGTCTAGTCCATCACAATAATCTAACCAGGAGGTTCTTGGTCATGGAAAACTGTGGCCAGGTTATCCCTGTCCACAAGTGGTTGTAGCTGTGAAACATTCTTAAACTGTCCCAGGCATTCCAAGTCACTAAGCTTGCATGAGCAAGTCAATCAAACCCAAAAACTACTAAGGCCATTTTGGTACCAAACCATGGACCCAACCCAGAGAGAAATGGGTCCAAAGAAACAGTTTCCTCCAGGAATGTTTGAAGCTGCCCATCCATTACACACTAAAGTGACCACCCCCCAAAGGGGATATTTGCAATGGGGCAGCAGTTGTCACATAACTTTGGGCCCAGAAAGATTCTTTTCAGGAGAAAGTGCACCAACACCTCTTTCAGTGCAGAAAGCACTATCCCCTGCCTTAATGATGTATTTATAATATATAATTAAGTCAATCCATCCCTGCTAAATCTTATCAAACACGTCATGCAAAGGTCAAGAATACATGTAGTGAGACAGACGGATTCAAGCATCTTATTCTCATCATGTAGTTTATTAATAATATAATAAATTACTTGCATATTCAGAGCAAAAATAATGATAATAGTAACAATAATTATCATGACAAACTGACTGTTGAAGAGAAATGAGCAATGAATCAAGTTCCCCTTGAAATATAACATTCTAAGGACTTAAAAGAGAAAGTCACATTCTATCTAGAGCTATCTCTGCTAAGGAAAAGTGAAAGTGAAGCAATCTGCTTAATTTGGATTCTACATTCCCATAAATGGTATGTGTTGAATCTAAAATGCATTCCGTCAGATAGGTTCACCAGCAGGTAATGAGCCAGGGAGAGGATTTCTATGACATTCCACACTTTCTCTACTACCTGCACTTGAACCCACAAGTTCTCATCTGATTAATCATAAACTTGTCCAAACCCGCTTATAAATTCAAACACAAGCTGCAGAAAAAAGATGACACGTCACAGATACCCTCCCCTAATTGCCAGTAGATGCAAGAACAAAGCAGAGCTAAGAAAACAAAAGGGTGGAAAATAAAAAAAATATGTACTGATTAATATGATATACAGATTATATATTTACCATTGAAAAAGAATGAAGACAAAGAAGAATGTGAACAAAAGAACAGCAATGGGTTTAAATCTAGAAAAAAAATCAAATATATTTAACCTGTTTTCTAATGTGATCTTCAACAAAATTAAGAACACGGGGTCACCAAGCCTTTTATTTTTGAATCCCATTTCTAACTCCTGAGAGGAGGTTTATGGAAATGATTCCTGTCAGGGAATGCTGCCCAGTCTTTAATAGACATAATGCCTTTGTGCTGTACAAGCTGTCCAATTTCCCTCTACCACATTTAACAAATTCTGCATCTTCCGCGTGCTTCTTCAGCTCTGTCTTTCATTCTGCCGCCACCCCTTCCTTCCTGTTGCCTTCAAATTATTCTGTCATTTTAATGTCGGACCACTGGAGGCACGTGGCATGGAATAATGCACGTGAAAAGTAAACCTGTGATTTTTTTTAAAAAAAAATGGTCAGGCACTGTGTGATCATCTTTGGCACCAAACACCATCTTTCTCCACTGGCTACAGTAAAAAGAACAGCACAACCACCCTCTATCTGTATTTTGGTCTTACAGAAATGGAGTGCCTTGCCTTCTCCTCTTATTCTTCCTCGCCAACTAGCAATTTCACTTTGATCTTTTAGGGAAGGCGGTATTAAATGTAAGCGTGCTTGTAAGCAAGGCACAATAGAGGCAGTGACTGTTATTTTCAGCAGAAGGTCGCAACCCAGACTTTATATTTTAAATAACTATTACAATGAAGAAGAGGGTATAGCCACAAAAGGAATAGTTTATAATTTATGCCTGACTTACTTCGGCAGAATATAGTTTATTTATAAACTGCTTATGGCAAACTCTGTATGCCCCTGTTCAGTGCATGTGCTGAACTGTCTTCTGGTAAATTATTTAAATTACACCTAGCAGTAATTCCTGAGGACTTTCATACTTCATTTTCTCTATTAATATAACAGGGGAAAGCTGCTTTGCAAGGATTGCTCTAAATTCCCAGAGTGTGAGTTCCAAGCTCTGTATGTGTTGCATTATGCCTGTCAAAAAACTTGTCTTCTCCTGAAATTTATTACTGAAGTCTCTCCACTAGAACTACTCATTGAAGCCTTACGGAAAGCTCATACATGATTTAAGAAGCTAACAGCACTGAAAGAAATAGGTCAGGTAAAAAAAAACCTTGAATTTAAGCTACCTTCATTTATTACTTATGCAAGATTATGCATAATTTAGCACACTGCTGAATATGCAAGGACAGAATAATTGTTTACCAAAATATTTACTCTGAGTTTGTACCTGTGTTTTAGTGAGATAAGGTGATTTCTCAGTCCTTGCTAATCACATTAGAAAAAAAGGATTAAATGCGTTTTCGATTGTGATGATAACGGCATGACATTATATATAAACAAAGATCATGTTCAACATCCTCAGCGATGATCGTTGGTTCTTTATTCACATTGTGTAGTTGGGTTCTCTCTCCCCCCCACTCTGTGTGTGTGTGTGTGTGTGTGTGTGTGTGTGTGTGTGTGTGTGTGTGTGTGTGTGTGTGTGTGTGTGTGTGTGTGTGAGAGAGAGAGAGAGAGAGAGAGAGAGAGAGAGAGAGAGAGAGATCATCTTTGGATAGGATTTCTTGACTGCCTTGCATCATGAACCCATCATTACAAACTGCCGTTTTTTAAAACACACCACAGAAAAAGCCTGTCTGAGGCTCCAGATGTCCTTGAGCACACTGTATTTACAGGATATAAACCATTCTGCATACATCTTTCGTGGGGACCAAGGATGGGAGCCGGTGTTGACCAAAGTGTGCCAACACAGATACATTTTTTCAAGGGCTGAAGTATGATCCATCATGTACCTTGATATCTGATGTGGATTTAAAATAAATAAATAAATAAATAAGACTCCATTCATCATGTGGAATCTGTGAGCACATCCTCCATCTCATTTTCTTGACACATTACTCATAGACAGTGTCTTCTTTATTGTGAAGAGAATCAGAGCCACTTAATCATGTTCATTATATATAATGGCCTTGAAAGTGGAACAGGTTGTGTGAAATCTGGATTTGTTCCAATGAGCAGGAATTTTACCACTAACTTCAGTGGGATGTGGACGGGATGTGGACTTCCCACAGAGACAGAGTGGAATTCTGTTAGACGTAGTGGGCTGTTCCCACTGAGAAAAAGCCAAAGAAAAGAAAGAAGCAATTTTAACCCAGGACAGATTACAGAGCCAAGATTTACAAAACAGCCTTGGAAAGACCCCTGGTCATTCTGGGGGATTTCAATCCTTAACTGTCTGTCAGTGTGGATTTTCTATGTCTGTCCATGTTTTGGGGGGTCATACAACCCACTAGAGAGGGCTCCAATTCATTTTTGTTAAGATTGAGCAAGGGAAATTCCTGGTGCCTTTTGGAGAAGACAGGGGGAGGGGACAGACAAAGGGGCACAAAAGGATAAATTTGACAAGTGATATCCTGGGGGGTGGGGGTGGAGAGAGGGTAACTCAGAAGAAACATACAGTGTGAGTATGGCTAATCAAGACAAAATGTGATAGCTCATTGAAGATTCCATGATACTGTTTCTCCATAAGCAGATATCATTTGACAATGTAGACTCTCATGTGAAAATAATTATTTTATGGATAATATGCGCCACAAATTTAATAGCTTTCTTGCACTTTTAAAGTTGAAGAAACATTCTATTAATCTACTTCACACATGGGATGCCACATAATTGGTTTTCTATCAACATGCTTTATTAGTACAACTATCTTTAAATTTCAAGAGGATTATTATTACTCAGATTCAATAAATTAAACAAATGTATTTACTGTTATATTGAAAGAGACACTGTACCGACAGGCTGGCTCATGGACTTGGAAACAGCAGTAAAATGGGATCTGGGAAGACAAGGCTAATTAAATTAAGGCCACACTCCAAAGCAGGAAAGGGGAACTCCCAGACTATGAACTGGATGCAGAACCCCAAAGGTTCCCCAAATGGCCTGCCAGTTTCTTCCGAGGTTACTTCTGATCAGTGTTTGGAGTTAAAGGAAGGGGTCATTCAGAGGTTGGGAAGTGGCTATATTGAACTGTGTGGTACTGAACTGTGTGGTACTTGGTCATCCATCAAGCTATCTACCACACAAGAATTGTGCTCTTCTTTGTCATCTGGCAAAATGTTGCACTGGACGTCATGTGCAGAGCAGATGTGTGTGCAGCTGAGGTGTGTTTAATGTGCTTGGTGGGGTACACACACATACACCCTTGCCAATCCAGAAGCTGCCTTACTTGACAGGAAAATATCTAAATCAATAGGAATCAATTCTGACCTAGCCCATTTTTGATTCCTACTATAAGGTAATTTGGTCTGGAGAAGACATTATACAATCTAAGGTGACTTGCTCCAACCTGATCTCAATTATATGCTTTAGACTACAACCACCACAATCCTTGCCTTGAAGAATGGTGGGAAGTGTAATCCAACAGAGGGCATTGTGGAAGGAAATATTTTTTGCTATGTAAACAATCTGGCTTCATATAATTTAGACTAGCCCTTCACTGAACCATCAAGCTAAGTTACATAGTTGTCAATGCTGGATACTGTATCTGTCCCACCCAAGTGAAACTATGGCTAATGGCACCATGCACATATTTTATTTATTTATTTATTTATTTATTTATTTATTTATTTATTTATTTATTTATTTACTTGTTGACTGCCCGATTTTCCCATGGGAACTCTGGGCAGGGTACATGTTGCAAATAAACAACTTGCCCAAACATACAAACATACCGAATCAAACTACTACTACTACTACTACTACTACTACTACTACTACTACTACTACTAATAATAATAATAATAATAATAATAATAATAATAATAATAATAATAATAATAATAATAATAGCAGCACATATCTGCCAAGAAACACACCAATGGTGCTTTTTTAATGACCCGGGGGGGGGGGCTTGCCCCACAGCATAGGGAGAAAATAGACTATGTCCATTGAGCTAATCCTCCCAGCCCAGTACTTAAACTATCCACTGTGCACCTGGAGAGGTTTGTTATAGGGTTCCTAGAAAATGCAAACACTTAGCCATTGTGAAATTATTATATCTTAAAAACCAAAATTCACTTTTGCAGGTTTCATGGCCTAGCAACTGTGACTCAGACATCCTTCTGCATTATTGTAGATTATATACATATTGTTCTTGACAGTTAAAATGTAATCATTATTCTAGAGATGGGGCCCAAGCAGAAAAACGGTGATTCATTATGCTTCATGATTTGTTACTTTCAACAGATCCCAAAAAATGAATATGCAGGGTTTTTTTCCTGATGAATTGATTCACAAATTCATTTTAAAGCCCTATACCAGGGGTGGCGAACACGAGGCTCTCGAGCCGCATGCGGCTCCCGGCCAAAATGAATGCGGCTCTTTGCCTCTTATCATTATTTTGTATACTGTGGCTCTTTGCCAAGTTTGGATTTTGTTATGCTGCTTCTGAGGAGGGACCTCTGAGGAGAGATCTCCGAGCGCGTAGTCCCGCCCCCAGGCTGCGTCATCACGTCTGCCATCCCCCGGAAACAACTGCACGGGCCAGAGAGCGGGGGGACCCGTGTGTCACATGATGTGTCACATCTTGCAGTTAGTTCTTAGTGTGGAGGACGCAGCACACCCTCACCATCACTGCAGGATTTTTACCCTCACTCAAAATGGCAAAATGCAAAGCTAAACGAAAATATGAAGATGAACACAGGACATTTTTGGAAGAATGGGAAGATGCTTTCTTCTTTATTGAACGGAATGGGAAAGCGCTGTGTTTAATATGCAATACTATGATATCACATTTCAAGGCTTCAAATCTTCAGTGTCATTTTAGAACTCTCCATGCTAATATTGACAAGGAATTACCCAAAGGTACTGAACTACGCAAGCAAAAATTGAGCACCTTGAAAAGCCAGGTAAAAAGACAGTCTAATATCTTATTGTTAAAATTATATGCTTTTGTGTGAGTGTTTGTTTTGGCAGGTCACTGCGTGGTGTGGCTCTCTGACTCTCACAGTTTAAAATTTTTGCTCTTTTTGTCGAACTTGTTCGCCACCCCTGCCCTATACAATGCCCCCAAGGCACTTAGAGACATAAAATTAGGAGGGAACTTTGGGTTCCATATGTCAGCTATATACAACCCTAAAGACACACACACACACACACTGAAAGTGGCCACCAGGCACCTGGAGACACCAATTTGGGGGGGGGGGGTGTCCAAAACTCTCTTCTACAATCCTTCCACATTTGGTGAAGACTGGGTTTCATTCATCTGAGTTATAAATCCACAAAGTGGCATTGCCCTTTATTAACTGGCTTGAGAGAAATGGGGGAACTCAGTCTTGGAGGGATTTCAGAGGAAAGTGAGAGGAAGCTTCCCTTACAAATCTGTTGTCTCTTTAGGGTGTCTCTTTACTGCAATAAAGTTATTCCAGATACTCTGTGAAATATTTCCCTGAACCTTCAAAAGAGTGGGAACATGAAAGCAAGAGTGAGAAAGGAATGGCACATTTTTACTGTAAACATCCTCATGTTATTATTGGATCCTGGCCCATAATTATAAATACTGTACTATAGTCATCAAAACAATGGAGATTAACCCACAGGGTTATGAAAAAAAAATCAATGTTTTGATGTGACAATGGAAAAATCTGTTGGAATTATTGTGCTCTCTATGTTGCCTTTAAGAGGTTTTGACTGGGAGATGTTTCTGGACTGTGGCGAATATCAATCAATACACTGATAGCCAATTGTTTCCTCTCTGCCACAGAATTTGAAAGAGCCACACCCTTCATCACTCCTCACCCCCTCCAGCAATCATGTATCTGGAGGTAATGAGTTAATATTTTTCTACAGGATGCTATTTACTTTGTTCTGTGAAGAACTATGAGTAAATGGTACTTTCCTATTCTTCGCTTTTACCAAAGTCTCTGAGTGAGTTACTGAGATAGTAAATGCAAGTTGAGCAAAACCAGCCAATAAGGGGAGATCTACTGAGAGGAGTATGAAGCTAGTTCTATTCTGTAGTTCCCTGAAAAATTCCCACATGAATAGTTAGAGGTGTTAAAGCCAATACACTCTGTCAATAAAATCTTCACTGGGGAGGCGTGGCATGCTCCAATGCTGGTAGGCCTATTATGTGATATTCTAAGTCTGCTAGATACCATTTCAGTCAGTCTTGACTTCTGTAGAGGATGCATAATACACTAGATCTATGATTAGATGAGCAGGATAAATTTGAATGCATGCATACACCTATTGCTAGCATAGAGAAGTGCGAGAAATCAACAGAATGTCATGTGAGTGCCTCAAAAACCCATTTAGGGGGGATTTAGGGGCCAAAACAAGGTGTAATTGATTCACATGGAATCATTCTTGTTTGATAAACCCTTACGGCAGCGGTGTTGAACCTGCTGCACTCCAGATGTTTTGGACCACAACTCCCACAGCCCTTTGTCATTGGCAATCTAGGCTCGGAATTCTGGGAGTTGGGGGTCCAAAACACCTGGAATGCCAAAGGTTCACAACCACTGCCTTAGAGTTTTTGTTCTGTTCTGATTTGAAATTTAGGTTTATTGGTTTATTTTGAGCAGACACATTCTCTAGGACCTTGAAGGGGATACAAGATGAGCCCAAAGGGCACATTCCCTGTCAGAAAGTCTTTGAACTAAAGACTGAATTTATGCCCCTTCCATGACCTAGGACAGTGATGGCAAACCTTTTAGAGACCAAGTGCCCAAGCAGCAATTCAAAACCCACTAATTTCTTGCGAAGTGCCAATACAGTAATTTAACCTGTATACAGGTGGCAATGAAGGGGCAATGTTGGGTGCCCACAGAAAGGGCTCCGAGTGCCACCTTTGCCACCCATGCCATAGATTTGCCATCAGTGACCTAGGAGACCTAGGAGACATACCTGCATATTAGAAGAAATGTTTTTTTTATAAATGCCATACTGAGATACTTTTAAATACCACATCTCTTACCTCTGGTTCAAGCAAATTTTGTTTGATACCTCCTTGCTTGGAGATTAAAGAGAAGGATACATCAAAACTATATTATTCTCCTTTAAATTCATATTCTTCAACAGGGCAATTTGAACTATTGGGATTGCTCACTGCAGGTAAATGTTGAAAAGGAATTAGGAACAGAATATTAACTTGTTATATGTTTTGCAAATTTACACAGAAATCTGTCTCCAGTTATAACAATGCCTAAATACAAATGCATTAGAGTTGGGCATTCTTTTTTTTTTAAGTAACAGTGATACTTAACTGTAGATTGCTTTCCATATGCATATAACTTTCTGTTTCTACAGAATCTGAAATACTGTGATTGACCTTATCAGAACAATCCCATTCTTCTTTACTTAAAAGTATGTCTATGTGGTCAATGTACTTAAAAGTATGTCTATGTGGTCAATGTAATGGAACGCAGTAGTAAGTACACGTTGGATTGCAACATGTGTAAATAAGATCTAATGTAAGTACTAGATTCTGGTGATAAAAATTACCAGAGAAAACACATCAACTGATTAAAATAATTCATATCTTATTTCATTTTGTCCATACTTCATTCACTGAACCCTGATAAAACAAACACTAATTACAGCATATGTGGGCTGCAGAAATGCTGCTGTTTTGTTGACTGTTTAAAAAATGCTTCCAATGTTTTCTTATTTTTCAAACTGATTGCACAAGCACTCGCTTGTTCTAAGAGAAAGTAGAGCAGCTACCGCACATAGTGGTTAAAGAGCATATGAATTAGACTCCATATAAGCAAATTTCTCTGTATGTAATTTATATTGTATGGTAAACTTGTTGCCAGCCAGAACAGCAAATTAAAGCATTAATCACATCTGTAAAATTTAAGGCGCTGTGCATACTGGAAAAAAAATTAGAGAAATACATTTTCTTGTATTGCTAAAATAAATATTCCCCATATGGAAGCCAGTCTAATTCTTCTCATTACTGAGGGGATGAAGATGAACGTTAAGCTCATATAACATTTCTTTCAGAATTAGTCGATAGTTCAATTTAGTAGGTAGCACATATTTTCAAACTTGAAACACTCACATTCAATCAGACCTGCTGCTGTTTCCCCCCTCCCTTCTTGCCACATGCCCCGCTCCTTGTTGCTACCGCTTATCAGCAGCCTAAAGAAACCACCACCATTATTCTGTATCCCATGCTGATCATAAGGCAATAGGGGAACAAGCCAAGTGCCACCATTTGGAGGGGGAATGTAGAAGTCCGAAATGAGTGAGCTTTCCTTCTCAGTCATTAGCTGAACATGGCACATCATGTAATACCACCACCATGCTACACACTGAAGACTTCTCTCACCAGACTTCACCATCACTGGGAACTCAGGAGAACTGGTGCAATCTTATGGTGCTTCCATCCTTAGCCCCTTGGTTTGTTTGTACCAAAGAGACAGGAGACGGGAGAGGAGAGGAAGAGTTATAAATACCCTATAATCCACTTTATCTCCACAAGTGTGAGGTGATATAACTGGCTCACAGCTACAGAATGATCTGGTGACCTTCACTGCTGGGCAGGGACATGAACTTAGGTCTAACCTCTGAACTACATGGGCTCTCTGGAGAGATTAATACTGGCCTTGTTAAAGGCATTATAAAGGTTTCTAAGAAGAGACTGCATACAACAGCGTACTGGATGACCAGATTGGTGTACTGATTTTTATGGGCAATGCCATATTTCATCCAATACACACCTTTTTAACTATAGGCTGTCTTTGTTTTTTAAAGATGCTTAGCTTCTGGTATGTTGCACAGTGTAAGCAGCTGTCTATGTAAATCTGCAGTTCCACTGAGTTCTTCATAGCTCTTGTTCTGATAAGGCTGTAGCTTAGCAGATATGGGGAAAGCCTACATTGCTATTGAGTGAGAGCTCATGTCGCTACAGCATCTTACAAAGCATAAGCATTGTAGAAAGCCTAAACTGAGCTTTTATGTTGACTGCAGTGGACTCGCTGAAATAATGAGAATCACATGAATGTCAAGTCACAAGCCTAGTATTCAAATCCTCACTTGGTTATAAAACTTACAAGATGACCAATCAGATGACCAGTTTTGCTCTTATAAACAACACATTGTGTTGTGAGATTAAAGCAAGGCAAAGGGCTTATATGCGATGCTAAGATGCTTGGAGGGAAGGCAGAATACAAATGGAATCAATAATACTCTAATTGGAACTAGCTGCTGGATTTAGACTTATATATTCCCCTTGCTCTTCTCTTTCATGGCAAGATTTGAAGGAGAAACTTTGTAGGACACGAGGCAGTCTGCTAGCATTTAGAAGGTAATACTATGCTGATTGTCACGTAACAGAAGGATAAGGTCAGAATTTCCCCAAGTTTACTACAGCCATAAAAGTATAACAATCAGCAATGTACAAACCTCATCAAATTAAGTTTTCAAATGTTATCTATGGTTACACAAAACCTATATGTACCAATAGGCTACATGTATTGTTCAGGTACCTTGATATCAAATAATATTTGGTCATTATTAGTCAAGCAAACAGTTTACTTATCATTACATCTTGTTTTGTTCAGAAAAAAAACGAACAAGGCATCAAAATTAGATAATTGGCAGGTATTTGATGGTATTCAAGCAACTGTGTTCCTAAAAACACTTAGCCATTAACCTATATTCAGCTTCCCCAGAAATAAGCTTCATTGAACACCCTATAATGGGACTTACTTCTAGAGAGCCATGCACAGAAGCACAGAGGTCACTGACATTAACAGGACTTTTGTGTATACATGCTTAAAGATATGCTTCATTCTTTCTTTATACCACAAATCCCCATCAGTATATCAGTGCTATATACTGATAATTAAGTAGAGTGGTACCTCTTCTTACAAGTTTAATCTGTTCCAAATGCATGCTCATAAGTCGAACAACTCGTAAGTAGAGCAGCCATATCTAAAATATCAAAAATTAAAAAATCAGAAAAAAATGTAAGTAGAGCAGACCGCATCTAAAATTTGTAAGGCAGCAATTAAAATACCAATGTTTTCCGCTCTTAAGTCGAATTGCTTGTAAGTAGAGCTGCTCTTAAGTAGAGGTACCACTGTATCTGTATATAGTAATCATCGTCATGTGTCATCAACTCACTTCTGACTTATAGGTAAGACTTTTCAGGGTTTTCTAGGTATAGAGTATTCAGAAGTGAGAAGAAAAGTGTACACAAAAACTGCTTTGTCATTTCATAAGTAATAACTTACTTCATTAGGTAACAAAATGGTAGGACACGTTTCATTTCATTTTGTAACAAAACACCATTTCCCCCTCTAGAACAACACCATTCATCCTAGAGGAAATGGCAGAGGAGTTTCCTCAAGCTCTTCCCTGTAAGCCCCTGAAATTTGGAAAGGTTGGGAGCCAGGGGGCTGAGTTATTAAGCTCCAAAGGGGGTGCCACTAGGAAAAAATCTATTGGAATCAGAACTTTGGAAGCCAAGCCACTGGTGAGCGATTAGCGCCACCGTGGTTTGGCTTCCAATTCCAATTATATTTTTTCCTATGGGCACCCTCCTTTGTGGCTTAATAACTCAGCCCCCTGACCCCCAAACCTTTCCAAAATTCAGGGGCTTACAGGGAAGAACTTGAGGAAGTTCTGCTGCCATTTTGGTCCTTTAGGACCCAGGGCAGCATAGTGTTTGGTTTGGTTTCATTTTGTTTCATAACAAAACTACTTTAAAAATTCATTACAAACAAAACAATTAAAGAAACAAAATGCAATGAAACACTATTTTTCTTTCTTTTTTTGTACATCTCAAGTGGTTTACCATTCCCCTCCTGGGGATGTCCTGGGACTGTTTAGGTTGGCCAAGGCCAAATATCCTGCTTCTACTTTCAGGAGGCACAGTAGGAAACAGAACTCCCAACCTCTGGTGCTGCAGCCAGATACCTATACTAATGAGTTACCTAATCAGCTACTATTAAGTATACTAACAAAGAAATTAAATTACATGCATTCCCTTCAAAGTGCCTATTTCATGCCAACAGAGCACAGCAGAGAAAATAACAGGTTACTGTTATTCAAACTGTACTCAGTTTGACAGTCTCAGAGTTCCTGGTGATCTCACTGACATTTCTCCAAATGTGCAAATACATTTAGTGATTCCCTACGATGTTGCCACATACTTCCAAACCATCATATTGGGTCCCTTTGGGGAGAAAGGCAGCATAAAAATAAAGTTGTTGTTGTTGTTGCTGCTGCTGCTGCTGCTTCTGTTGCTATGTTTTTCTTCTTCTTCTTCTTCTTCTTCTTCTTCTTCTTCTTCTTCTTATTATTATTATTATTATTATTATTATTATTATTATTATCATCATCATCATCATCATCATCATCATCATCATCATCATCATCATCATCATCATTATCATCATATTAAATTTACGATCAGCCATGGACATATTCCTTTGGAGGTTGCCTCACGTCTTGTTCTCAGACCGACTTGTATTGGGGATGATGATATTCAAGGAACGGATGTGGGGAAATGGTCACAACCACAGAGATTTAAAAGGGAAATTGTGGTGGGTGTTTTTCTGGTTTGGGAGATATTTTCCAGCACTTCCCATTGTGAGAATAAGAGCTCAGTCTCAGGATAACTCAGGATAAGAGCTATTTGACTGATATAAGAGCACCTCTGGATGCACAGATTTGAGAGGGCTGTGCAGATATGGTAGGCAAGAACAGCGTTTTATTTAAATGTCTATATTAAGCAGAACCCCCCCTGCTAAAAATGGAGAAAAAACAAACAAGTCATATTCATCAAAGTAATTGTGTAGGTACTTTCAGTACCAAAATGCCGAGAATGAAAGATTGAACTGCTAACGGCAGCCGTGACAGCCATGAATCATGGTAGGCTACTTCGGGGCCTTTACCACCATAAAACAAAAGATGTAGATGAAAAATGCTGCAATTAAGTGATTTGATTTCTGCCCCCTTTTTCCTACTGCATTCGTGCATGGCTGCACAGCAAAGATTGATGGGAAAAATTACTCTACGTGATCTCTGACAGAGCCTTGGAACAATTCTATAAGGGAGGAAACATACAAATCAAGCCAGCTTTCGTGTATTCAAACAAAATAATAAATATAAAGCAAATACGTTACCCTATATCCAAAGCACCAAAGATTTGCATGTGCACATAAATTGCAGAGAAATGCTTCTGCTATCAAAACCTAACTCACGGATTTTTCCAGCTAGTTGGGTAATAGTGGTATTTGTTCTAAATAAATATTCAATCAGTGCTGCTGAGTGGCATCCTAAATATGTTTGTTCAGTGAAAAGAACAAATTGCAGATACAAAAATTTACAGAAGGGAAATGGTCCTATCTTTTATATCAATATATTAATAAAAACTATAAAATAAGATAATCGCAACAAAACCTCCCTCGCATATTACCTGGCACCATCATTACTGTCACTTAAGTAGAAATATTTGAGGCCTGTCTATGGCTGCGCGCAGGGAGAAAGAATGGGAGATTTTTATATCTGCGGGTATTTGTATGCAGGAGAATGCCATGCCATTGGTAGCACAGAGGGTAAAGAATGCACAGAAAGGCTGTGTAAAATAAACAAGCCTCAATAATAGTAATGGTTACTGATAGCGCCAGCCACTGTCTGCCTTGCTGAGCTTAGAGGGGAGATTTATCTGGTGAAGAGAGAGGAAGGACCACACAGAGTCAGCCCACTGTGGGGTGAGTAAAGCACAGCTGATTGTTATTTGATTATATACAGCAGAATCAGCCAACTGCAAGAAAAAAAAAGAAAGAAAATACAAAAGAAAAAGAAAAGAAATAGAAAAGAAAACAATCTAGCAGAAAAAGGTTCTATTCTATTATGCAGAGAACAAAGCTGTATCAGAAAAGACACACTAGAACACTGGTAATTAAAATGAAGATTTTATTTTTATTTATTTGTGGGTTTTTTTTAATTGGGGCAAGATAAAACACTTGACGCTACACCATTCTTAGAAAAAACAAAACCCATGTGTATTCAGTATCAGCATTCTTTCCTCTCACCCCTTTTCCCCCCAAAAGTCCATTTGTTCATCTATTCACCTCCCTAGGAAACATACACCTCCCCTTATAGACTATGTCTACCCATGGTGAGGAAGATCATATATTTTGTTCTTGCAGCTCATTGACGTATTTAACATCAGGATTTTCATTATATATATAGTAAGCAAAGGCCTCATGAGGTGACTTTATGTGCATAATGAGCCTCTCCTCCCTCAGTAGTCTTCTGCTTGTGTGATTTATGAAGAGCCTAAAACATACTGTGTATGACGAGAAAAGGAAAACAACAGCTTTAAAAAAAATCAAATATTATTACTGGATGAATTTGATTCTTGGCGACTACATCTTGTTTTTATCAAACTCTTCTCATCAGTTTCTCAAACACAAACCTTGTCAAACTATGGGGTCACAAAGAAAAACATTCCTCCCCCCCCCCTTATTCCAGTGCTTTACAGAGTTTTTTTGTGAGAGGTAACCATGGTAGTCTGCACAAGAATTCCAGGCAAAAATCAAAACAAAACAAAATAAAAGACAAAAACATGTGGCACTTAAAAAAAAAGGTAAAGGTCCCCCCCCCCCCGCACATGGGTGCTAGTCATGTCCGACTCTAGCGGTGGTGCTCATCTCCGTATTTAAGCCGAAGAGCGAATGTTGTGTACGTCCGCTTTTAACAGTGGTACCTTTTTACATGCTTTCAAACTGCTCGGTTGGTCGGAACTGGGGTTATCAGCGGGAGCTCATTCCACTGCCTGATACCCGGGATTCAAACTGCCAAGCTGCTGACTTTGCAGCCATCAGTTTTCAGAGCCTTATTCCGCTGAGCCACCACACCCCTCATATGGCACCTTAAAGACTGTTATATTTTAATGTAAGCTTTTGTGGAGACGTCCACTTCTTCAGACATATACTGTAGCAGCAGAATGAGGTGTACAATTAATATACAAAAGAATATAAGTTAAATACACAAGGGTTTCCATCTTTTATTGTTCTTCCTGACAGCCCATGTTGAGTTCAAGTATGCCAATTAGGACTAATTAATTAATGAATCATTCATTCTTCTCTTTATTTGTAATGAAGGCAAAGTTGTAGCCTCAGAAATCGAAACCTGGCACCAAAATGTAATCAATGTTGGCGCCAGGCGGAACTCAATCGGGAGGGCATTCCATAGCTTGATGATTAATCAGGTTCAACCAACAGAAGAATTTATTTCACACAAATGTGAAAATAGATGTAAGCTTTATGAACCAGTACAGCTGGCCTTAACACAAAATGAGGCAGCACTGCTTAAACTGTAAACTGCCCGTAGACTATCTGAAGTAGTATGGGGTGGTATATAAGCAGAAGCAGAACACTTTAGGTGGCACATTCCAAACTGGACAATATTTTCCTTCCCCCAGCCTCCTTCTCAACGTGCAAGGACAGGGGAAACCTAACTGAAAGAAGAGTGTAATGTTGACATTTTGTTTGAGACATGAAAACACCTGGTGCTGTCAAAATGAAAGCGCGGTTTCTAGTCTGTCCCGGTAAATGTCAGACTGGGTTTGCTGTTCGAGAGTGGTGATATCTGTCGACTCTTGACCCAAAAGTGGGAGCCTGTATCTTTAATTACATTGTGGCATGGAGATGTTCAGGAAATAGCCTTCTTCTGTTGCTACAGCATATTGAGATGACACTCTGCTTTACCATCATCAGGTCAGCAATTGGAAGCCTGGTGACAGTAAAAACCTAGATGCAATAATAGGCAGTCTTTTGTTAAACAAAGTGCCGTGTAAACTGAACATAAGAACTTTCCAATTTATTATGCATTTGGAACAATAAGATGTCACTGTTGCTCTTCTTGCTTCATCTAATTCCTTCAATAAAATGCCCTCGGAATAGCGTAAAAGATGAGGATGTTCATAATTGGGGTGGCATGTTTGTTTAGAAGTGCAATTTCTTAATTCTGTGTGTATAAACAAAGGCTCAAGCTTTTTTTATTATGCACCCTTCCTACTCTCATTATCACCATGGTTCCAGAATAATTACTCATCTAGTAGTCAAACAGATTTCAGTGGGTCAGTTCAAAGTATGACCAAGTCTACATCCAAGCCCATGTATACAAATATTTTGCTAGGAACTTCATATTAGATTGTCTTGTTATAACCGAACTAACTGTTCTGAGGAATGCCAGAGGGTTCTCTAGCACAGATTTCTGTCTCTCATCGAATCATGAATTTCTTAGGAAGGAGATGTGACAGTTGAAGTGCTATCAGCCAAATGCAACTCTCAAGTGGACACACGCCCATCTGTGTAAATTGTCCTCTACTATCTGTCACAAACCTCTCCTATCAGATCAGTGAGGCCACTGCAATTTTAAGGGTTTATATTATGCAGTAGGCTAGGCAGCCACTATAAATGGAGGGCACATGGACCCCTGGGAGGGGTCCTGACACATGTGAAAGTGGCCACAGATGGGAAAACAATTCTTTTGACCTTATAAGGTTCATTATGTGATTTATACAATCCTGAATTGGCCTATATTCTGTTCATATTCTGTTTATGGTCGTGACCCATAAAAGGATGTGAATGGCTGAGTTACAAATTTTGTTGGGATATTTTGATGGATTGTTGGGAGATTGGTGTATTACTTGGTACTATGTGCTGCAGTCTGATTAAAAGGAGGAGTCGTAGACACAACAGGTATATGAAAAATATACTTTATCTATATATTCTAAGGGGAAAAGGTAAGCGGGTTGACCTATGAAAATAATAAAACACTCATTAAATATCTGTACAGAAAAATATACAAAATAGAAAATTGGGGCAACAGCAGTTGTGATAAAGCTCATAAAAAGGGATAAGGAGCTATACACACATATATACTGCTTTGCTTGTTATAAACACAAAAGGATAAAATACAACCTTACATAGCAATAAGTCAGAAGTAATTCTGCAACTCTCTCTGTGCCTCTGGAACAACACCAGCATCAAGCAGGTCAGGGCGTGGCCGAGGAGTGTGTGTGTTTGAGGCTAGAACCATTACTTAAGTAGTAAGATCTTAAAGAGACATGCAAACTGCTGAGTCATATTGAGGTTTGCTTTTGCCATGTTTGGATGTAGGCCTTGCTATGCCAACAAAGACATCAAACCATTCACTCGTTGATTCACAACAAAAACAACAAAAACAACAACAACAACAACAACAACAACAACAACATGGTATTCATTGAAATAAGAAAGGGGGAGTTGTGCCGCCATTGCAGAATACAAATGCAAGACTAGACTACAGGCAATACTTTTACAGGCCTTTGAAGTCTTGCATTTATATTGTGTAATGGCCGCATGGCCTCCCCTTTTCCAAGAGGATTAGAGATGGGCATGAAACGAGTGATTTTTCGTTTTCATTTTCATTTTTTCGTTTCGTTACGCAACGAAAACAAAATGAAAAATTTTTTAAAAACAAAACGAAAATGAAAATGAAACGACCAAATTTGCCGTGTTTCTTGTTTTCGTTGCAGCAGATGCATTGAACTAAAAAGAATGCTAACAAAACAGCCATTTTTCATTTTCATTTTCGTTTTTTCGTTTCGTTACCTAACGAAACGAAAATGATTTTTTTTGCAAAAAATGTCACGAAAACGAAAACGAACTGAAACGGACCCCTAAACGACCAAACGACAAACGAAACACCTTTTTTTGAGTCGTGCCCATCTCTAATGAGGATACCAAGAAAGATCCTCCCCACCTCGACATACCAAGAAGGTGGCGGATGGATTCTCAACACTAGCAGAACAGAACTGCAACCACTAGGTAATATTCCTATTTCTTTAATCTGATCCCAATTGGCTTTATCTAGTGGATCTCCAAATTATACCCCAATCCCCAAATGAAGGACAGGGGTTTTCTGCCTCAACCTCACTCCTTGCTGTCCAAACAGGAACATGTATGTTTCAAAGAAGAGCCAAAGGGAGAGGAGGTGTAGATGAGTGTGCATGACCTGCAATATGTCCCTTTGTCTGAAGGACTGGGAGCTAAAACCCAATCTCCTGCTTCAGACGCAACTTCACAACAGCCTTGCTGCTACCTGCCTCAAAAAATCATCTTGCTGAGAACGTCACATTTAAGATGAATCTCCTGGAAAACTAGAACATGTCATGTTTGGACTTTTGGTACTTGCTTTGAAGAAGTGGATATTGTCAATGAAAACCTGCCATTATTTTTATTTTTTATTAGTGGCCTATAAAGTTATGACCTGTAGCCTAGCCTTTGATCTGAACAGGGTATTTAGGCACTGCAATGGTAAAAGCCAATGCACATGCCATATATTAGACATCCCCTCCCCACTTTTAAGACCCAAAATTAATAAAATCAAAAAATCCTTCTTGAGTCCTCTCCCCCCAGCTGCTCCCTTTTCTTTACATGTTCTGAAGAAAACAGCAGGGGGTGGGAAACAGGGGGTGGGGTGGAGGAGAACCCCAACTGACCTTGCTCTTTCACTTCCTCTCTGGCAGCACTTAATTGCCCCCCCCCGGCTATTCCCTTTTCTTTTTTTGTGTTCTGAAGACTCCCCTCTGCTTTGCATTTTGCAGGGATCAGAGCCTTCTTTTCAGCGTGGAAAGGCACCTCTTAATGGGCTGCTCAACCCCCAAGCCTTTCCACACTGAAAAGAAGGGTCTGATCCTTTCAAAAACAAAGTGCAGAGGGGTCTTCAGGAAATGGAGAGTAAACAGGGGCTGCCAGGAAGGAAGGGAAACAGCAAGGCCATTTTAGGTTCTACTTCATCCCACCCCCCACCCCTCAGGTAAGGCTTACTTCTGTGTATATGACACTCCTTAATTTTTAGTGTTATGATTTTAGAAAAAAAATAGCATAGTATGCATGGGAAAATATGGTACTACTGAAAAAAAGGAAGAAGGAATAGGTCAAATCACTTTTTCTGAATCTGTCACAGATTTTGCAAACCAATTGTTAAGTTTTTATGCTAAATAGTAGCATTGCATGTAATGGTGACTGTGAATGTAATAGCAATTACCCTGAAATGTTTTCAGATAGATTACAAACAAAATCTAAAGATAATACATACTTGCCGGCCTAGGAGCAATTGTAAAGATGCCTTTTGAGAAACTAAATAAACTGTTACGTTAGTGCTCAGTAAGTCCTTAATTAATCAGTCTTCAAATACTTAACATGGACTGTTATCTTCAGTTAGAGCAGAATTATGCTACTTTCGAACAATGCAGACAGATAAAGCAGAGATAAATGCCCTGAAAATTATTTAATAGCATCTTTTCAAGAAACTGTCTTTGAATTTCCCCCCCTAGTTATTTCCTTAAAGTTCATTTTAAGGGGGAAGGGATTCAAAATTTAATAGTTGAATTATTTTAAGGCCTCACATTTCTGGATTTTACATATATAGCAATATATTTAAATATCTTTTCTTTAAAGGATTTTCTCTATAAAACTGGCAGTCATAATTCACTCTTGAATAGTGTTTCTCAGTATAAGCCTTGATGGGTAATGAGACATGAATTTTAGCAATGCTTCTTCCTCACTAGATTTAAGAATAAAACTAGGAGGAAGGTTTCAAGATTATTATAAAATTTGGGAACAACAAAAACAATGCGAAGAGCTGAGCTTGACTTATGAAGAGCACAATGTTCTCAAGGAAGCTTCTTTTCCTGAAGTCTACAAAAAGCAGTTGGTTGCCATTCAGGATCCTGGCATGTGGTTCCAATGGCATGTGTAACCCTTATACTTCAGCCAACCAGATGCACTCTTGCCTTGAAAGATCCATTCGGAGGTAGGACTACTACATAGCCTACAGCATTGGTACCTGTACAACAATAAAACATGTCGGCAGATTTCAATCATGTAATATGTACAATTTTTCTTTACAAGGCGCAAATCATCCTATGAAGCTATACAAACCATGCAACATTTGTTGGCAATTGCCCTAAGTTAAGAAATCATTGTAGACATTGTCAATTGCAAGACTCAGTATACAAAATATAAGTGATTTCCTGACTTTAGGCATTTCACCCCCAGAGATTATGCCACTTATATTAAAGCCTGAGTGACCAGGCAAAACGATTTTTAACCAAATTTTATTTTACATCTATTACTACCTTGTGTTTTCTAACAGCTTCTAGAACACGCTTGGTGCTGTAAAGTATACCTTTTATGGCGATGTTCCTTCTGCTAACTGAAGAGGAACCATTATAAAACAGAAAGAGGAGAACATGAGGCAGATGAATGCCAGGTGATCATCTGAGCTAGGTCTACAGGCACCTCTGTCTTGTTTTCAGTTCGTCTCTGTTGTTTACACTTGTCCAGACTTTTACCAAGGTCGGGCCATGTTGAAATGTACTACAGTATTTGCTTTCTTGGCACCAGGTAACAAAAAGTAATTGGCTTGGATGTCATCAGTGTATTAGTTTCAATCCACTCCAACACTATGATTGAACATCCCCAGCAGACTGGCAGCCTCTCGGTTTCATCACTCTACATTATGTAGATTTTAAGTAGAAAGGGGTGGGGGTGGGGGATGGAACATGCTGCAACAGCCGCAAGGCTAGACATTCATAACTTAAGGCTGTCTTTTGGATATGAAGTGACAGGGAAGACCTCAATGTAGTATTTCCCAGGTCCACAAAGACACCAGAGGTGAAGGTATAAAAGCTACTTTAGCTCTTGAAAAGAGAAAAAACCAATAGTGTTCCCTTTATTTATTTATTTATTTATTTATTTATTTATTCAACTTCTATCCCGCCCATCTTCCCATGGGAACTCTGGGCGGCTAACAGCGGGCCGATCAATACAGCCAGAAATAACAACAACATACAACACATAACAAACAATTTAAAAACATGATGTGCACCCTTGGCGTGGAACTTCTATAGACTAAATAAACAGATGGGGGGACTACTAAGCTAGGTCACCAAAGGCCTTGCGAAACAGCAAGGTTTTTAAAGCTCTGCGAAAGGCCATCAGGGACTCTGCAGAGCGCACTTCGCTAGGAAGATGATTCCAAAGAGACGGGCCGGCCACCGAGAATGCCCGGTTCCGGGTGGATGTTTTCCGGGCCTCTCTGGGGGTGGCCACCCGAAGCGAGTGCGCCCACGACTGCTGAATTGGATGGGCTGAAGTTGATCGCTGGGCGATCCGCTCTGACAGGTAGTCTGGTCCCAAGCCATGGAGGGACCAGACTACCTAAACTAAAACCAAGACCTTGAATCTGATCCGGGATGCAACGGGTAGTCAATGCAAGCGAGCCAGGACTGGGGTGATGTGGTCATAATGACGCACACCCGCCACCAGCCTGGCTGTGGCATTTTGCAACCCCATGTAGAGAGTGTTGCAGTAGTCCAGCCTCGTGATCACCAGCGCTTGCACTACAGTTCTCAGGGAGTCGCCATCCAGGTAAGGGCGGATCTGGGCAATTTGACGAAGGTGGTAAAAAGCGGTTCTCGTCACGGCAGCTACCTGGGCTTCCATTGAACGGGCCGGATCCAGAACCACGCCCAAATTCCAAACCCTGTCTGCCAGCTGGAGGGAAACGCCCTCCAGACTGGGGAGGGGGCCTTCATATCCAGATGGGAAACTCCCGAAGAACATCACCTCGGTCTTCTCGGGGTTGAGTTTGAGCCTGTTGGCCCTGGTCCATGCCATGACTGTGTCCAGGCACTGGTCGAGAGTCCGGACAGCTTCCACTGCAGAAGTGGAAAAGGAGAGACAGAGCTGCGTGTCATCAGCGTACTGGTGACAGCAGCCTCCAAATGTCCTAATGACCCCAGCCAGCGGCCTCACGTAGATGTTAAACAGCATGGGGGAGAGAGACGACCCCTGCGGAAACCCACAATTAATTTATTCATTTTTAAAAATATTTATATGCTGCCTTTCTCCTAAAAGAGCCAAAATATTTTACGGTATTAAAAGAAACAATGTTAAAAACAAAATAATAAAACATTACAATATTAAAAAACATTACATCCTGTGGTACCTTGTATAAAATAATTAATTCGTTCCAAATGAAATTCTGTTAAGCAAATTATCCTTTATACAAATTTCCCATAGGAATGCATTGACAATAGAGTAATCCCTAATCGCGACCATTTTTATGTTGTATGGATTCGACCCACTGATGATTCTTTCAAGCAAATATCCCCTGTCTCTGGAATTTTTTATGTTGTACAGATTTTATGTTATACAAACTGTTTGTTATACGGGGGGTCCACTGTATATTAAAACTCATTAACAAGAGCAATATTAAAAGCCCAAATAAAATAACAGAAGGAAAAAAACTCCCTTTCAAAAACTGCCACTTGTGTACCACCAAAAAGAAGAATGAGCATCACCAAAAGAAAGGGAAACAAGAAGATACTTATTTGCATAAAATTGCAATGGCTACAGAATAAGGATCTTGGAAGACTCCGATTTAAAATAGAAATAAAAACATCATGTGGAAGAAAAATAGCAACCAGGTGATCCATGTGTATGTTCCCTTGCCATCCAAGTACTAACAGTGAATAAGTAAGTCCAAGGCTCCTGATTGTCCCCCTTATCTTTACATCCATTGTGGACTGGCTTAAAAGAGAAGGCATTGTTAAAAACAGGAATGTCCACTAACAGCCCTTCAAACAGAGTATTGGACTCCATGTCTGAAGCCATGTGATTGCACCAGATGATATTATGAAGCAGACAACATTTTCTTCCAGACAAGTGATTCTCAACCTGTGGGTCCTCAATGTTCCTGGAATGCAGCTCCCAGAAGCCTCCACCACTCGCTCTGCTGGAAAGGATGTCTGGGATTCGCAGTTCAGGAACATCTGGGGATCCACAGGTTGAGAACCACTGCTCCAGACAGTCTCCTGTGTAGCTCATCTACCAATGTGATCAAAGTGTGATCAGTGTGATACACCTCTCAGATGGAACCCTAATTGGAATAAGTTCAGATAATCACCTTGAACAAGGAGAGGGAGAAAGAAGCATCGTAAGATTCAAGATGAATTGCTGTATACAGGAATCTTACCACAACTGCATAACGGTGGGATAGGGGTGGGGGTGGGGTGGCAACTGCTAAATTTATTTATCAGACAATTGAAAATACTGTTCTTTATGGCTCAGTAGGGGAAAATGTTCTGAATCTATAGGAAGAAATTTTTGTAGTGATCAACATCATCAACAAAAAATCATTGTTGAGAATGATCCTAAAAAGAAGTTTAAAATCTAGAACAAGTTAATTATAAAAGGCTTAATTTGATTTCTTTTCTGGTTAGCCTAATTCAAAAGACAGATATTGGGGACAGTGATGGCAACTCTGTTTATAGCACATGGAACTACAGAGAGATGATCGCTTAGCTTTTGTTTTGGTTCCCATTCATTTTTTTTCAAGAAGTGTAATTAAAAACTGCATTAATGCCACCAATTATGGCCTCCAAGGGACCAGAAACCCCATGTTACTATGTGATGGAACACAACTGAGCTGCAAACATCCATTTACCATTATAATACTCATTAATCCTGCCAAAAACAACTCATTACGAGACTTCAAGGAAATCATCTCATAGGCAAACAGAGCACAGAATCTATCTGTCACTGCATTCCTCACAGCACAAGTTGCAGGGGTGAAAATTGTTCAATGTAACTAATTTATGAAGCAGCAAACTATACATTCATTTCTGACACCATCTGGGAACCCAGCAGAAAAATATAGGAAGATTCCCAGAACTAGGACATAGCTCTGAATGTCATGGTCTTTTTGAAATGTACAATTATGAAAACACTTAAATAAAATATGAATATTATTTGAGAGCAGAACTGTACGCCATATCTAGTTCTGTGATACTTGGGGGGGGGCACTCTCTTTTTTAAAATCAAAGGCAACCAGAATATTTTTGCTAGGGAGACAGGGGACATCATAAATTCTTCTTCTTGCACTATTTTTCCACGGAAAACTTCCCTTCATTCAAGGAAGGTAAAATCAGCAAGAAAAAAATACTAGAAAACTAAGAAGCATAAAGGATTAGACTGTGATTTCCCCCCTTTCCCCACCCTGTCTTAACTTCAGATTGCAGGCTCAGATACTGCACTCCTTCCAAGAAATAAAGATAATAAACAAAATGAAGCTATTCAGAGCTTCCAATGTGTAGAAAGTCCAACCCATGTGGTGATTTAGGATTGATTAGTGATTGCACCAACAAAGGACCCAAATTTTCTTGGGGATCAATGCATGAATAATGGCTGGGGGATTTTTTTTTCACCCAGCACAAGCTTGGTAGGCTAACAGCCAATGTAATTCCTCCCAAAATACCTTAGGGAATTTGGAATTACAATTAAATAGGTATCTCATATTGGCTAAAAACATGATGTTAACTGTGGGCATGACTCAGGAGAGAGCTGCTATCAATAGAACAACACTGGAAGTCATTTGGAACTAAGAGATATGAATGTTCCTCCCAACTGCAGCCTTCTGTGCACTTCAATGGGTTTCTCAGTAATCCAGAGTCAGCTTTTTGGGCAGCATGGAGGGTCAATTTTCCAACACAACCACTAGCATAACCATTAACACAGTACCCATACAGGGAGATCAGCTATTTTGAGTTTTGATTCAAAAACTAGAGATGGTCAGGATATGAAAGATGAAACAGTGTTTTGTCATTTTTTCATTTTGTCAGGTAATGAATTGCAATCAAAGGGGCATCAAAGTAGTATAGATATCTTTTATAGGACAATTGCATGGCTTCCTGTTGAAAATATAGCACAAATTACAGTGGGTTTTTAATTGATGAAGGGAATGTATTACAGGATAAAATGTCTGTGATTAATCTAGCAAAATTTAAGCATATATGAGAATAATTAATCAATTAAGCCTCTTTGATTGTTTTTGTAGTCTGATAGATGTGGATTTGCAAGTGAGTTGTTTGGAAATGTGGTTATCTCGAGTGGTGAGCAAATACAATTCAAATACAATCCAGTGTAAAATATTTATTCTCATATATAACTTGCCTGTTCAAATCAAATCATTCATAGGAATAAAAATACCCATATTTTCCTGTCTATAACACGCCGTCATTTATTAGACATCACCTACATTTTAGACCTCAAATAAATAAAATTAATAAATCCTCCTTGAGTTCTCCTCTACCTCAACCCCATCCCTTGCTATTTCCTTTCAATTCCCTGTACTAAACACTCATCTCCGCGTTGGTGGATTTGTTTTTTGTAGGATCGGGCTCCGTCTTTCTTTTAACGCTAAAAAAATGTGTGCCTTTTTTCTTTTATTTCTGGAAGCGCATTTCTTAATGGGCTGCTCAAGCCTGACCAAGCCTGATCCTGCAAAAAACAAACCCACCAAAGTGGAGAGGAGTGTTTGGAACTGGGAAATGAAAGGAAACAGCAGAGGTGGGGTGGGTGGTGGGGGTGGGGAACTCAAGGAAAGACGGAGCCTGATCCTGCAAAAAAACAAACCACGGAGGGAAACAGGAAGGTGAGTTTGGGTTCTCCTCCACCCTCCACCCCACCCTGAGAAATGCTTACTTTCATGTATACAACACCCCTTAATTTTTTCTGTCATGATTTTAGAAAAAAGTAGTGTCGTATGCACAGAAAAATACAGTACACTTTGTTATGGTTAGATCATACCATATGAGTTTTGAGTGCACTCTCATGTATTGATAGAAGACTTACTTGAACACAAAAAGGGGAAATGTTCCTTTTTTGCACAAGTACTTTGAAGCTCCCAGGTAGCACACTCACTAGCTCTGCCAACAGGTGGATTCTGGGAGGTGTAGTCCCAACAGTCACGGTTCTAAGCTCTGTCCTTTCCACCCCATTATTCCTAGTTTCTGAACTACATCTTAGCTAATTTTCCTTTCCTTCTCCTCTTTGCCTACTTTCCCAACATCCCACCAAATGAAATAAACAAGATATGAAACATGTTTCCTTCTATATGAAAAATAATACAAAGAAAAATGTTGCCTAAAATGTACATAATATTTGTTTATTCATATTCAATACATATACTATCTGCTGCTTCACCTTGCTTATTAACATTTTGTCAGACAGAGGTACCTGAGTAATTTAATTCAGTTTGATTTCATTTACCCCAACTTTTATACACCACCAGCATTATATATTCTATTCCACTTTTCTCATGGAAGACTTGTTGCCTTTTGTCCCAGATTCATTTTCCTATGTCAGTCTTCCAGGTTGTTTTCTTCTGAGATACAGTGCAGTCTTAAGCTAGCATCACCACATCTTCTTTTTAGAAAAATACAATAACAATAGTAGCAATGCATAAATCTGGCTTTCATAGGGGCATCTTGTAATTCTGTTGGATCTTCGCATCGACATGCTACTTTCTGGTACTTGTTTGTCTGCTTGATATTCTTTTGCTGTGCTTTGTGATATTATGAGATTGTTCCCATGAGTTCACCCACTTCTTAAAATGAATGTTGAGTACAGATGGGCACGAAATGAAAATACAGCATTTCATTATGCTTAGTTAAGTTTCTTTGGTAGGTTCATTTCATTTAGTTACTAATGAATTTTTAAAGTAGTTTCATAATTAAATTAAATGAAACAATTTGTTAATGGCTCCCCTTGGTCGTAGAGCAACCAAAATGGCAGGGGAGCTTCTTTGGATACTTCTCTATAAGCCCCCCAAATTTGAAGAGGTTTGGGGTTCGGGGAGCTGAGTTATTAAACTCCAAAGGGGGTCCCCCTAGGGAAAACCCTATTTGTAATTGAGTTGGAAGCTGATAATAGCTCCCCTCCATAATTGTTTAATTATAAACAATTAAAAATAGTAATTGTGAATGGCGCTTGGGAATTAGCATTGGATTGTACCTTCACCTATCCTTTCATCAGTAAATTCAACTGGGAGGAAATAAACATTCTGTCCTGATTTTGTTAGAAATATCTGCAGGAAGGATTAAAAAAAAAACCCACTGGCTCCAGGATTCCCCCCCCCCCAAAAAAAAGGCTGGGTATTTTGTTTTGTTTGTTTTCCATTGCAGTGTATATTTTCCATGTGTACTCAATCCACATGTCTTGTTGCATGAAAGAATAATGGAAGGAAAATGCTACATGAAGCCCTAAGAGAGATGTTCCTTTGGGAAAGACAGGTATGTTGTAGAGGAAGGATGTTTATATATAAAGGACAAATTGAGTAAAGGCACACAAGCATGTACGAACCATTCATTTTTTAGTACTGTGAGTGGGATTGCCTACATCCTCTTGAGATTGGTGGTTACCAGGATCAAAATTTTGGTTGTTGCCATGAACCACCTTTAAGAAGCCTGCAGGGAGTACTGCATAGTACAGAGGGAGAAGGCACATTTATGGGAAGCTGTGTGAATTCAAAGCTAAGAAAACTATCTTCAGGTACATGTTTTTCTGATTTGGACCAATGAAGAAATTCCACTGGGATTTCATTGACTTTCATCCAACCATCAACTTCAGCCTGGAACCATCCACACATCAGATATCTTTTAGAGACATCACTGTGAAACTGCAACATGGACATCTTCACACCATGCTGCACAGGAAACCTTCTAATTAATATACCTGCTTGCATGCCTCCAGCTTCCATCCAGAACACATGACAAAATCATTGTTCAGAGCCAAGCCTTCAGATACAATTATATCTGCTTGGACCCAGATGACAATGACTCCCAACTAAAGGATCTACAAAATGCCATCCTCAGATGACAATACCAATACTATATGATTCAGGAACAAATCTACAGGACTAGAGAAATATTATTTATTTATTTAAATTAATTTTACCCTGTCTTTCTCCTTGGATGGAACCAAGGCAGCTTACAATGTTGAAGGACAACATATAAAGTTGAGTATACTACAGTTGTTAACAAATTAAAGACAATATTTAAAGTTAAGAACAATGAGTGTGAAGAGTCAGCTTACATCATTAAAAACACAATATTAAAGCTAATAACAATAAGTAAAAAAATTAGGAACAATGCCACTTTGAGAAAGGGAAAACACTAGGGATGGGCAGGAAATGAAAACAAAATGCTATTTTTCATTTCGTTACATAAGAAAATGAAACAAGGAAGCAGCATTTCATTATAGACAAAACGAAACAGTCTTTTCCCATTGAAACAAAACATTTTGTTCCATCGTTTTGGGGCTCAGTTGAGCTGTCAATGGCTGGACCCCTTTAAACCTGGCCCAGTTGGTACCAGGAGGACCCTCTGGTACCATCTGGCCCAGGTTCTAAGGACTCCAGCCATTGACAGAACGGCGGGAGCCATCAGAAAATGGTGGGGACTCAGGGCAGTTCCAGATCGCGCTGCCCTCCCCACCATTTTCTAAGGGCTCCTGCTGCTCTTTCAATGGCTGGAGTCCTTTAAACCTGGCCCAGTCGGTACCTGGAGGTCCCCCTGGTGCTGACTGGGCCAGGCTTAAAGGACTCCAGCCATTGACAGCTCAGCAGAAGCCCTCTGAAAATGCTCAGGAGGGTAGCGTGATCACCGGAACTGCCCTCCTGACCATTTTCTGCGGACTCCCCCTGGTGCCGACTCGCCCAGTTTTAAAGGGGGTCCAGCCGATAACAGCTCAGCAAGAGCCCTTTTAAAATGGCTCCCAGAGTCCCGGGCACCAAATCTTATTATTGATTATTTTCTGTTTCGTACCCATCTCTAGAAAACACAAAAATGGTAAGCACAGGTAGTACTACAAATTCTGTCCAAGCAGTAATGTATAACAGTCCATCTAAAAAATAATAATCAAATAACAGGCTTGCCTGAAGAGAAAGACCTTTGCCTGCTTGTGGAATGGCAGCAAAGGTGGGGCAAGTCTAGCCTCCTGTGGGATGGCGTTCCAAAGTCTGGGAGCAGCAACAGAGAAGGTCCTCTCTTGTGTCCTCATCAGTAGCACCTCTGAAGGTGGAAGATCTGAGAGAAAATGCTCTCCTGATGAAATTAAAACCCTAGTCAGCTCGTAATGGGAGAGCTAGACCTTGAGACAGTTTGGATCCAGCCCATTTAGGGCTTCATAGGTTAAAACCAACACTTAGAATTGTTTCCAGGAACTGATAGGCAACCAGTGGAGCTGCTGTCAAAGGGTGATCCCTGTAACTGGTCCCAGTCAGCACTCTAGGAGTTGCATTTTGGACTCACTGAAGTTTTGTGACCCTTCTCATGGTAGCCCCACATAGAGCACATTGCAGTAGACATGGGCACGACCAGAAAAAATGACGTTTCAAGTTTTCGTTTGTCGGAACAGGTCCGTTTCAGGTTGTTTCGGTTTGTCGTGAGATTTTTCAAAAATTTGTCGTTTCCGTTTGTCGTTTGTCATTTGCTGTTTCCACCGCGATTTACCGCAATTTGACTTCCCAGGGGCATCCCGCAATCAGAGCCGGCGCTAGGTGTTTTTGCACCCTAGGTGGCGGGTGGGGTGGGGGGCGGGTGAGCAGAGGGGCGGCGGCCACGGGCGGGTGAGTGGGCGGGCGGTGGCATGGGCGGACGGGCGAGTGGGCAGTTAGGATATCACTTAGGATAGAGGTTCTGTTCTTGGCTTGCACCCCAAATGTGTGTGTGTGCAAGCAAATTGAAGTTGGGAAAATAGAAAATAAATGGTAGTATATAATATATTTTTAAAATAAATCCACACCTCCCACTCCCAGTCGAACCTCCCCCTTTATCCAATATCAGAAAAAAATCCTCACAAACTGCCAGAGAAGAAATAAAGAATAAACTGCTATTCCCTTCAGCAGACAAAGCTGCAGGGAATCAAAGAAATTATTTTCTAAATTCAATTCCCTCCCTGTCTGCCTAACTTAAATCCTAAAGCCTCCAGCCTTCCTCCTCAATCTTGATCGGATCACACCAGCACCAGCAGCCAGCCCTCCTCCCTCAACCACATCCATACACCCTACTGCGATTTCTGGAAGGTGCCTCGGCTCTTTATGCCCTCCGAGACATCCAGAAGTGTCAGTCAAAAACCTGGCGATGCCATTGGTGGAATGGTTCAAAATATTTGCAAGGTCCCATCCCATGCCCAGCCCAAATGGGCAGGTCTAAAAAAATAAAAAATAAAATAAAATAAAATAAAATCAATACGACGTTTTATTGTTATAAAAAAAAACCACTGCTGCTACTATTAAAATTCAGGCATTTAAAATAAATAAATTTCACATGTTTCTGTGGTGATTTGGTGTGTTTTTTGACCACGATTTCAAAAGAAAAATTGCGGTCGCCATTTTGGATCCCCCCCACCGCATGGCATGACGAGACGACGAGGATGACCCCCCCAGCCTGGTGCAAGCAGCCCAGGACAGGAGAAGAGGGGGGGAAGGCCGGGGACCCCCCAGAAACCACCCCTCTGGTAGGTGGCAAAGCCTCAGGCAGGCATATTTTCGCCTGCTTTTTTGGCCGGGAGTCGGGGTTTTTCTAAAAAAAACTTTTAAAAACTTTTTCTGTGCTTCGCATTGTGCGATCGCCGTGATGCCACAAACGGAAACGAAAAACCTGACCAAATTTTTCTTTTTTTGGTTCGAGTTCAGTTCTGACGACTTAATTATCGTTACCGTTTCTGTTATGTAACGGAAACGATAACCGAAAACGGAAACGACAATTTCGCCGAGTCGTGCCCATGTCTACATTGCAGTAATCCAGCCAAAAATAACTAGGGCATGTGTCACAGTGGCCAGATCAGATCTCTCAATTAATAGCCATAGCTGTACACTAGTTTTAATTGTGCAAATGCACTCCTGGCCATGGCTTAGATCTGGGCATCTAGGCTCAAGGATGAATATAGGAACACCCCCATGCTGTGCACCTCCTTTTCCAATGGAATGGTAACCCATCTAGTAGAGGCTGCTTCCCTATTTCATGATCTCCTTTTTAATTTACCAGAATTACTTCTATCTTATTTGTTCATCCTCATTGAGTCCATTACTGATACCAAACACTGATCTAAAGCCAAAGTAGCTTCCTTAGATTTAGGTGCTAAGGAGAGATAGAGCTGACTGTCATCTGCTTACTGGTGACACTGAAACCCAAAACTCTGCATAATGTCTCCCAGCACATTTCAAATATCCAGAAGCAACATATTGCATGCAAACTCAAAAGAGAGAACCACCAAACCTGACTAGTGGTCACTTTTAGCCTACAACTGAGACCAGCACAATATATATCATAAGTGATTCCTGACCCATTTGTGACATGAATGCTTCACTATCTTGAATTCTAGGTGCCGTACCTATACTTGCTTACAGACAAAGACACACACCATCTCAAGCAGCTACTGACACACAATGGACACTGGCACAGAGACGAGGATTAAACTCTGTTATAGTCCCAGATGCCTGCTCTGCCCCCAAATTTATTCTTGCAATATTACTACAGGGCCTAACTATGCCATACATTAAGGGTACCTTTATCTGTTCCTCTGCCGACATTTTATCTATGCCATCTTCTGCCAGCAATACTACTCTGCACTCTACATAGGACAAACAGGATAGTCTCTATGCAAGAGAATTAATGGAAACAAATTGGGCATCCGGGATGACAATTTGCAGAAACTTGTTTCAAATTATTTTAATTTATGTGGACACTCTGCACAAGACCTGAAAGTTGTCAGTCTCAAGAAGAAAAACTACAGGACAAGAATCCAGACAGACATCTGGAACAAGATATATAAACACACGATTAAAACCCACTTCACTGGACTCAGTCTAAGCCAGGAGTGTCCAAACTTTTTGCAAGGAGGGCCAAATTTGGTGAGGTGAAAATGTGTGGGGGCCGAACATTCAGTCATATATGGCCCCAGGGCCGGGCTTTGGACAAGCCTCTAGGACATGCAAGGAGGTGGGGAGGACACTGCAGCAATGGGCCTGGGGGGGGGGTAGGCTGGCCAAGTGGCTGGTGTGATGGACAGAGGCAGGGAGGGCAGGCAAACCATAAAACTGCAAGCTGACGTCTCCATCCGGTATGGAGAGAGGCCAGCTGGCAGGGATGCCTGACAGGCTGAGCTGGTGGGGAGAAGAATGTGGGCCACTCAAAATTTGAAAACGGGCTGCATTGGCCCCCGGGCCTGACTTTGGACTTGCCTGGTCTAAGCCAACATTTCTTAGGTCATTATAAAATGAAAAAATATTATGTTGTATCTGCTAAATATATTTCCTTACTATCTACTAGTGCCACCTAACAAACCCCATTGGTGATTAGAGATACTCATTACTATATGAATAATGCTCATTAACTATAGCCTGGGGTTCATTTAGCCACCATTCACTGTAATTATATACAGAACAATGCTTCTGGGGGTGGGGGGGTGAATATCAATTTGGGTTTTATTTCCAGGTCAATAGCATGCCCAAATAGTCTCTGGTTTGGTGCCATGTATAAATATTTGCAATGCACGTCTGCTCTTATGTCTGAGGTAGTGGACTTGTCCGTAAAAGCTCACATAAAAATAATGCAGTAAGTCTTTTAAGATGCCACAACCTTTTTTTTTATCTCTGCTATTTTTAATTTTCTACCTCTTCTAAAACTATCTTTCTCTACTTTGTTGCACATTTGAAGTCAAAATTAAGACTAACAAACCTAACCCCCAATATAATCCTGCTCCTCAAGTGCAAAGCTTAACAAAATACAACCATAAATATAAAAATACAACAGTTGCAGATAATTAAGCCAACTTTCCCTGTTAATTAATTGCATTGGCTACAATGGGACACTGACAGGACTCACCAGAAAGAATGTTTCAGAGTGAAGCCTTGCAAAATTAAATTAATACCAAAGGGAGAAGGGAATGCCCTTGACCTTTGATGTCTGAAGAGAGGATTAGTGAAATCCACATAGTAGCAACTTCAGAGACTCCGGGATAATGTAGCATGTCCTCCCTATAACATAGTTCTTTGAGTTTAACTTTATAAGTCAGGTCAAAGGAAGGCAGGTGTTGTAGCCTGTCAGATCAGTTGTCAAGCAGGCCAGCAACTATGAAGTTACAGTAAGCTTCAAAGAGCACAAGTTGGTTGCTTAAAAAAACAAATAAAAAAACCCTCTGGTAGTGTTAGGGTAGATGGCAAATACATGTGAATGGCTATAATTTCAAATCTATGTGACCTCTATAGTCAGGTGGCATTGTGCAAGGAACCAGAATGCCTTTCTATGCAATAGTATAACCCTCCTCTGGGTGCCAGTGCTGCACCTTCCACATACATCTGTCATGTCTTACAAGATGAAATCCTTCTGAGAGGAGGGCATGCCTCCAGTGGAGAGTTTTGTGAAGCACCTGGAGGCTCCATTTGCCCGTCACAGCTGTCCTACCCTGAAAAGGCTCACTTCCCTCCAGGCACAAACAAAATCTCAGTCTGGCTTCCAGTACTAAAAGCTGCAGAGTGCAAAAGGTCAAAGCTCAATGATTCCCACCCAGCCCCAAGCAAAAGTTCACACAATAGAACAGCTAATGACACCCATCAGGGATCATTGCTAGCCCTGATTGCATTGAAATTTCTTAATCCTTTCATCACAATACAGTGACTAACATCTATTTTCCTGCATAGGACAAGTTTCCTCTTTCCCACATCTTTAAAAAAAAAAGTCTCACTCACTCTGTACCTCAGAGCGCAAAGAGAACTGCTAGTTTCCTTAGCTTCTGGCCCTCTGAAGATGCCAGCCACAGAGTCTGGTGAAATGTTAGGATGAAAAACTTCCAGAACACAGCCAAGCAGCCCAAAAAACTCACAACAACTATCAGATCCTGTCCATGAAAAACCTTCAAGAATACATTAAAATCTCAGAAGATTTACTCCTTTCCACTCCTTAGCAGAGAGGAAAAGCAAGGCCCAATGGAGGTATGAGTAGATTCTCCAGCAAAAAAGTATTCCAAAAATCTTGGGTAGCCGATTAATAGCAGCAAAAAGAAGAGAGATAATCACACTGCCAGCTAGAGATGTGAAGGCCTGGGGGGAAAAACAGAATGTTTTTCTTCTGAAGCCCTTTTGGTTTTTTCATGAAAAACGGAAAAAATGGAAAAAGAAAAAGAATAAATAATTATGGAATGTTTTATTTTAACATGATGAATAAAATATTTTAAGACAGGGTGTTCAAATATTTTCCAAATAATTTCTAAAAAAATATGCATAATATGATTATTCTAATTTCTGTGCACTGAGGAGAAGCAAGTCCAAGGTTACAAGATGAACTTTCCAATGCAAGAACAAGATGCATTTTTTCCTTTAGGAGGTGCTGCTAATACTATTGTCACAAGAAAAAGAAAAAGGTTTCACTTTTGTTTTTGCCTGTGGGTGGGTATGTTTGGTTCTGTTCTGTCCTCTTCACTAGGCCTCAAAGCACGGGAGGAAAATACAGAGCAACCAAAATGATTCTGATTCAATTTCAGGCCCATTCATTGCAACTTAGTCCCACTCCCTTCTATACATCCCCCCTCAATTCTTTCTATGATAACGAGGTTATTTTATTTTATTTTTATTTAATTCTGTGGAGAGGAATTAATTATGCATTGTTAATTGTGTATTTTTAAACATTGTTTTGTAGAGGGTTTTTTTGTTTCACATAAACTAGTAAACAGTTCAGGAAATTGTTACTCAATTTGTTCCTTACAAATAAATATTATTTAAAAAGTAAATTCTGTTTGTAATATTTGTTTGGATACGCCATATTTTAATATGCTAGTTGTGATAATTTTATACCAGGTCAAATTGTCCCTAGTCATATTTTATGTTCCTAAAGCAACATAATGACTTTCAAGCTGTAAAAGGGGGTGGTGAGTGCTAATGTAGCATTTTTAAAAAAAAATTCTGTTTTTTTCCGGGGGTGGAGGAGGAAGAGGAAGAAAAGAAGGGCAGCAATAGGAACAGCAACAATAATAAGAAGCAAATAATGAGGAACACCAAGAATGGCAAAAAAGTGGAGGACTCACCACTAACTTTCTTCAGACTGACGAAGCTGCTTGGATAAGTAGCAAAACATTTCAATCTCACAAGAAAAGAAGTCCAGTTGCCATGCAACTTCCAGATAAACTAACCCGGATGACTGAGAATCTTCACAGACACAATGGTAAAAAAAAATAATAATAATTCTTTGGCACTTCTTCAGGTATGTCTGAAGAAGCAGGCTAGGACCAGCACAAACAACAACAACAACAACAACAACAACAACAACTATGCTGAGCAAAATACTGAAAACTCTTTACTACAGGAAAGCAAGAGTTTAGTGGTGCTGAGTGCTTTTATTTTCCAACCACCACATTAAAAGCACTAGTTTCTCCTCAAAATGTGAACCACAAGGAAAGGCCTTTCATGTTTGGTTTTGTATCTGCTGTGTTCTCTCATTGGTTGTTGAAAAAGTTTGTAAACCTCCTTTCACTCTTGACCTGTCAAATTGCTTGAAATTTTGTTTTCATTCAGTAGTGTTACCAGAGCTGTGAGCAGCCAATCAAAATGTCCAAGCAGGCGGAGCAGGAATTATCAACGTGAAAAAGGTCTGTTTCACTGACTTGTAAAAATATTTATTTAGATAATTTGCTGTGTCTTTATTTTGTTAAAACACACATATTTGGTGAGGACTCCTTTGTGTGCTTTGGTAGGGATATGGGAGCCACAGAGATAGATTTTTGTGGCTGTGCTAGTGTGCCATGAGGTTGCATGGGTGGTTGTAGGGATCAGCTTGGAGCCTGTATCTGGTTGTTCATGCTGTTGTATCGTTGTTGGTTGCTCTGGTGGCTGTCTCAGTATACAAGGCAGCCATTGCCTGGCAGATTCCTTGCCTTTTTTCTGTACTGCCCAGGGATGGAGGATCTATCATATTGGATTGGTGGCGCTAAACTCATTTTTGTCTTGTATGTGATAATATTAGTCCCTGCTGTTTTGAATGGATCGGGGTGTCCAAAATTTTTGTAAGGAGGGCCAGATGTGGTGAAGTAAAAATGTGTGGGGGTGACCATTCAGCTACATTTGCCCCCCGGGCCAGACTTTGGACAAATATCTATAACATGCAGGAGGTGAGGAGGAGGATGCAGCAACGGAACTGGGAGTGGGTAGGCTGGGCAGGAATGGGCAAGAATGAAGCACATGGGTCCTTTGTAGAGATGGGCACGACTTGGCAGAATTCCCGTTTCCGTTTCCGTTACGCAACGGAAACGGTAACGGGAATTACTCCGCCAGAACTCGAACTCGAACCGACTAAAGAATAATTGGGTCTGATTTGTCGTGGTCGTTCCTGGCATCGCGGCGATCCCACGATGCCAAGCGGCACAGAAAAAAAGTTTTTAAAAGTTAAAAAAAACCCTGATTCCCAGCCAAAAAGCAGGCGGAAATATGCCTGCCTGAGTGAGGGCTCAGGGCACCTACCAGAGGGGTGGGCTGCTCTGGTGGTGGGGGAAATCCTCGTCGTAGTCGCTCGCAAGAGTCGCAACAAGCACCGGACTCGCTGCCGGCCGCCGCAATTCAAGCGGAAGCGGCACAGAAAAAAAGTTTTAAACTCCCCCCCCATTCCTGGGCCAAAAAGCAGGCGAAAATATGCCTGCAGTGCAGAGTGCACCTACCAGAGGGGTGGTTTCTGGGGGGGGGTCCCGGCCTCCTCCCCTCTCCTGTCCTGGCAGCCGGACTCGAGTCACCAATGCCATGCGGTGCGGGCGGGGGGATCCAAAATGGGGCGGCGACCGCAATTTTTTTTTTTGAAATCGTGGTCTAAAAACACACAAGCACCACACAGAAACATGCGAAAATTGCTATTTTAAAACTGCCAGAATTTTTACAGTAGCAGTGGGTTTTTCTTGCAACAAAATGTCTCCTCTTTCCTCTCTCCATTGATTTTATTTTATTTTATTTTATTTTATTTTATTTTATTTACACCTGCGCAATGATGGGCTGGCCATGGGAGTGGCCAATGCCCATGCAAATTTTTTGAGCCATTCCACCAATCGCATGGCCACTTGGCCAGGTTGACCACAGAGACTTCTGGGATGTGCCAACCGGGCATAAAAAGCCCACTAACCGTAGCCGAACCTGAACCCTAACCCTAAGCCTAACCCATACGCCAGTACACTGTCCTTCTAAGTGGGTCAGAGAGGCCCCCAGAGGTGCACCGCAATACTCACCCTAACCTCACCCGTAACTAGCCTAACCCTAGCCCTTGCGCTAACCCTGTTGCCTAAGCCAGATCTGTACTTGCATTGCACTACACGCAACAAGTACAATTCCCTTCTTAGTGAGACACAGTGGGTGCAGAGAGTCTGCCAGTCCGCCACTTGTGGCTCTGGGTGACTCCTGCAGGCTTGGCTCGGCCGGCAGCATGTGTGACATCATGCAAACCATGCCCCCGAGGCCCGACTGATGCAGGGAAGGCACCCCAAAAAGAGGGGTGCCTCTGCCAGTCTGCTGTGTCTCTGCGTGCAACTTGGTATGCAATCATATCCATATGGCTATGCATGCATGCCATTTTGCAGCAGGTGAGGAGAGGAGACCCCCATGTATGAGGGGTCTCCAGGAGCCTGCTTTCCCTAGCGGGTGAGGATAGGAGGCACCCCCCAAAAAAAGAGGTGCCTCCAGGAGCCCGCTACCCCCCCAAACCAGTTTAACGACAGATGAAAAAATGAAAAACGAAACGACAAAATTTTGTGAAGTTTCGCGAAAAACGGAAACGAGCCGACACAGGCCGCCTCCGACACACGACAACTCGAAAACGTCATTTTCCCTAGTCGTGCCCATCTCTAGTCCTTTGTATCAACCCTTTTCTCCACCCCTGCCCTGGACAAAAGGGATTTTTATGTCTCGTAGTGCCAAATGGGGCTGGGTAAGGGAGGGGGTGGTATATGACCCATGTCTCTTTGTTTGAAGAATGGGGGTGTGACTTAAGAAACAGCCTTTTACAACTGCCCTTCTTGCCTCCAATAAGACTCATGTCCTGGCTACAACATCACCTAGCCATGGATTTTAAGAAGATCATCTAACGAAAGACTTTAAAAGTAACCTCCTGGTGAAGAACATTTTTCACCATTTCTGAACGTCTGGGACCTGCTTTGAAGAAGGCTGATTAACTGCACTTGAAAGCTTGCAATGTTCCTTTTTTATTTTTTTAACAGTGGCCTATGAAGATATAACCTGTAACATATTTTTACCAAAAAATATGAAAATGAAAAGGCTGCACCCTTTAAAATAACCTGACATAAAAGAAATACAGTTGTTGTTGCTGTTGTTGTTGTTGTTACAGTTGTTCAAAGTGTATATCCTTAGTAAACTAGTACATGCCTTGTCTAGAGGGTCAACTGAACAGCAGCTGAGCAGCAACTTTCTATAAATGTGGATAAATAGGAGGTGCCACATACATTTAGCTTGCATGGGATCTCCAGGAAAGGTGTCACATGTCCACCAGGTTTGATCTAATCATAAAGACTTCCTGGGACTTTAAAGGAGAAAGGAACTGCGTTTAAGAAAAAGAAAGCTTACAACCTCTTCATCCTTTCATAGTCAAGTTGAGAACAACCATCATTCTCTTTTTTATGTGTGCCTAGGAAGTGCTCCTCAGAGCATCACCCTTCTTTTGTAGTACCTCCAGCATCCAAGACTATAACTGGCAACACATCAGCACTCTCTTCCAATTCTCTCTCTCCTTCTCTCCTTATTTTTCAGCTTCCAGGGGCCTCTCGCTCCTTGCCAAAGCCAGTGAATTCCCGGCTCCTGTTTGTCTTACTGCTTCGGATCATTATCTCTTGTCCTCATTCCAAACAGAGCCAAAGAGGAAGGGCTTCTTTTTGACCATATTTTCCTATATTTCCCTCAATCCAACTGCAACTACTGCTCTTCTTTCCAAGCCCACTGTGGTGATGAATAATTCATGAGTAGTGTCTGTATTGATTGGTTGATTGTTAACCAATGAGTGAATTTGGGGGAAGAGCCTGAGGGGTTTTAAGGCTCTGCCCATAACTCGTTTAGCCAGATAGGGACAGATAGGGTCTGACTGTGAGGCTTATATTTACTAGAGAAAGAAGAGATAGGATTTAGAGCTTCTGTGAGGAAAACTAAGTGAAGAGTGCCTAACTGGGTGTGCAAGTGATCAGTGTAATCTGTAACATAACTTTAGTGTGACTGAGTTATATCCCTTCTTTTATTTGTACCTAAACACATTGCCCTTGATGCTTTCAATTCTACTATGTAATAAATATACTTATTTTATTTTATTCAATTTAAAATCAGTCTGAAAAGATTAATTTACTAGCAAAGCTAGTTGGTGGCAGCAAAAGAGAAAAATTAGAAGTGGTGCTTGTCAACAGGATGGGCGCGAAGCATGGGAATGCTACACCCACTTTCTCCTCCCTACAGCTAGGTTGAACAACCATTTGGGACAAGTCTTCCCTCCCTCTATCTTTCTTATTCTTGGGAGAACTTCATAACCAGCTAATCAATTGATTTTTACTGTAGATTTCTTTCAATAACTACCCTTATTTCCTGCTTCTTTGTCCATGGAGGTTCACAATCCATGCCAAACATTGTCATATATCCACAACATCCTTTCCATTCTCTATCAGACACACACACACAACATCTTCACAGCATCATATCTGATGAAGAGATCTCAGATGTTTGCGTAAAACTTTACACGTATGTGTTTGCATGTGGTTGTTTTTATTGATCTATTCTTTTAATGTGGATCCTGGAATTTTTTTACACTGGGTGTAAGAATGTAAACAGTTAAGAATGGTTGCTCCTGTCACATTTGTAGTACACACACATGCAAACAACCTTCCAGCTGTATTTCAAATAAAAAGGCACCACAGACTTTCCCATTTTTTCACTTCTACACAGCATTAAGAAACATTGGAGCTGAGGAGCATCTGTGCAGCAATCCTGACAAAGCCCCATACTTTGAATGCACATAAGTCAGGGTCATGTTGCTTCTGCAACTTGAAAAAAATCAAAGGTTCCCTTCCAGCACATCCAAAGGAAAAGACTGAATAAACACGAAAAAGAAAGTCAGAAAAAGCTGGATGTATGTGGTTTCCTTTTGCATAATTAATTCCACCTCCAAACTCCAGGCTATAGAAAGCCTGGATTACAGTAGCAAAGGCCAAGCCATGCTTATAATAGTGAGGGAGAAGAAGCATAGAAACTGGGAACAGATGAACAGTGTGGGCATGCGACTAGAGAATAACAGGGAGAATGAACAGGCATGAAAGCTTCATCCTTCGACTCCTGGGAGTTCTTTCTAGCCTCCCACTAGTTTCTAAAAGCTATGTAGTCCTTGGAGATGTTTCTCATCACCCCTGAATGGTTCAATACAAATCCTCTGCCATAGAGTAGAATCATGAATTATGGCCCACACACCGATTTCTTGTCAAGAAACCATTTATTCATGTTATGTAATCTAAAAGAACAGGTTTTAATGATATATATCATTGGTGATAATGATGTGCATTTTGAATTTTTGGGACTGCAAGTCCCATAATTTGCCCTTCTGGGAATACCACCTACAGGATTCAGACCTTGCAGAAACCCACTCTGTGTTCACTTGGAGAGAAGTCCCAGTTGGCAAGCTTCACGCCTTGAAGAAACCCAACTTCCAATTTGAAACCAAAGTTTCCCACCCACTGCCAAGGCTTCCCAGTAATTATTGGAGCAGCTTCCTTCTGAAGAAGAAAGTTCAGCTTATTCAATTCAAGAAGCCCACTAGTTGGGCCTTCTCTCTAGGTAAAAGGTCTGGATCCTGTAGGTGGGACTCCCACAAGGGCAAATTATGGAACTTGTAGCCTCAAAAGTATGCGTCTCTGATTGGCAAGGTCACCTCTGTTGGTATTCAACAACATATTGAGGTCTCTCTCCAAGTTCATCTTTCTAGGCTTTGAAGAGTTAAATGCCAGGACCCTGAATTGGGATGGCAATGCACTGAAAGACACTGGCAAACTTTATTACTCCTAGTTACCCTTGCAGCTTCATTTTTTACCAGCCACAGGCTCAAAGCAGTGTTCAAGGGTGGCCCCAGGTTATGGAAGTCTAACCCTATTCTAGTACATTGAAATTCTATCCTATCTACTACAATGTCTTAGCCCCTCCTAATCATGATGCTATATTTTTATAAATATAATTGAACTCTTCATTAACTCAGTGGATTAGAGCATAGCTGTCAAGTCTCCCGTATTAGCCGGGAAATCACGTTTTTAGGCATCTTTCCCGCCATCGTTCCATAATAGTATTTTCTTGTAAATCTCCCGGATTTTATAATTTTAAAAAAATCCTCTGAATGGCATGGAGTTGCTGCATGGGTGCTGCCATGCTGGGGGGAGCTATTGAGCATGCTCAAAGCATCAAGCATGCTCAATAGGTGGTAGGGGTGGGGATACTGTGACCACGATCCCTTATTTTCAAATCCAAAACTTGTCTTTCTTTGTGTGGGGTTTTTTGTGGATTATTATTATTATTATTATTATTATTATTATTATTATTATTATTATTATTATTATTATTATTATTATTATTATTATTATTATTATTATTATTTTGTGATCGGGAGCCCCTGCCGAAGGGGAAGGGGAGGTGAAGGGGGTGTTTTGTTTGTGGGGGTTTTTGTGATTGGGAGAGGAAGAGGAAGGGGGAGGGGGCACTTTGTTTGTGTTTTTGTACATGTGTCTTTGTTTGCGCACATTACACCTCCCCCCTCCTTTCCGGGTTGGGGCCAGCTAAAACTTGACAGCTATGGATTTAGAGCCTCAGCCTACATAGTCAAGAGGATCAGTAGGTTGACTCCTCACTGCTCCTGCCAGGAGAGGGACCTGTTGAGATAACTCAAAATATGTGTGTGATGGGATTATATGCCATACCTTCTTTGTGGACTTGGGCAAACTCCACAAAAATACCCCCAAACCCCTGGGAGGCTTGCCATTAAGTTGAAACTGATGTGATGGTGCATCATCATCATCATCATCATCATCATCAATGAACTATTATGGCAAATGAAATGCAAACTATAGCTAATATGATTAGTGGTCACTGAGCAGGTTTTGCTCCAAAAATTGGCATTTTATAATCTGGAGTGACTGGAAACTGTATTCTTGAAATGCTTTTACCCTACATCTTTATTATATGTATTGAACAGTGAAGTAATACAAATATAGATCGGCCTATCTGAATGAATGAAACATATACACTGAAGGTGTAGTAGCTAGTGCCAGGTATTGATTAGTGTAAACTTAATGAATTGTATGATCTATAAGACTATAATCCTGCTATTAATTTGCCTTTCAGGTCATAATCACATACAATTCTGAAAAGCTAAACTAATCACAAACTGACTCATCCAATTGAAGCTAAATTATTGAAATGACATACACATTAATGACTTCCAATTACCAAATAAAGAATAATACACACTGTTTTAAATATCCCATTATGGCCTTAATAAAGCCAAGATCTAAGCATGCTGAGATACATAAAATATACACATAGTCAAGCAAACCTCTTTTGTTAAGTTTCATAAGCCACAATTTCCTGGTTCTGGTATCCATTAAAGGAATGTTGTGGCCCTAACTTTGGAATTACTACACTATGCAATATCACCAAGAAAGGATTGATTCATTTTAGAAATGGGAACTTCTGTGGATATGAATACGAACCACAGTGGCCCAATCCTTCTCCCTAGGACTCACCCAGTCACTTACCGTGTAGCACTGGGCTCTGTTGTTTCCATGTGGCACAAAGCTGTGTCATTCTTGTTGTCATGCAAAGTCATTCTGCTGTTGTGAAGTGGTTTCTAAATAGTCGATGCAGTTTGATTTTTAAAATATAATAACTTAAAGAGCATTTGCTTAAACTACTTTGGCACAGAAATAGAGCTGGTTGTTTGCTGGAACTGTACCAAAATTGGTGCCAATCTGATCCCGGTTAAAATTGTATTTTATTTATTTTTTTGTTCAGGCTTCCCCCATTTTTATAATTGCTTCATAGACTGTTGATTTGCTGTGCCAGCACAAGATCATTGGTGCACTTTTTTGCAGTGATAATATACGGTAGTTGGTGAGAACATATCACAATTAAATTTCATTTCAGATGCAAGGTTATTCTGAAACCATTGCCTAAATAAATCGCAATTCCCTGACGTCAGACATTTTGGCAAACTGCAGTTAATTTAGAAGCAAAAGGGGAAATGTTCCTGTCTCCTCAGAGAGAGAGAGAGAGAGAGAGAGAGAGAGAGAGAGAGAGAGAGAGAGAGAGAGAGAGAGAGAGAGAGAGAGAGAGAGAGAGAGAAGAATAAAACAAAGCCTATTATGAACTTGTGCAATCTATTTGCATTTCCCATTATATCTTACACCGGTCAATGTTGCACATATTTGTGCATCCACAAATCGAAAGTTACCAAAACTCTATTAAGACAGGAAGAAGAAAATACACATTTCTGACATCAAGATGCTTCATGAATTTTTGACACAGTGTTTACCAATACAGTGTGTCATTTATTTGTATAAAGTTCAGCTTTAAAGTGCCACAGTCAGTATGTACTAAAAAAGCCTGAATTCTACAACCCATTTGGGCTGGCTTATTGAACACACGGATGTGCCCTGTGCTGAACCAGACCATGTTCTCTGCTTAGCAAAGCTTTACCTTAGCAGCAGCTCTTGTCTAATTCTTTCACTAAGGGTACAAGAATCAAACTTGGGACATTGCACTTACAAAGCATCTGCTCCAGCAGTGAGGTTTGCCTTGGCCTCAGGAATATTACATCAGAAATATAGATGATCTAATTAGAGGGATTTAATCTCGGATGCAGAGTGATATAAGCAGAGGAGTGAGTCATTAGCCAGGCTCAGAGGACAAGAAGAATGTTACTAGTTATTAATGGCAAACTACATGTTATTTTTGTTGTGCAGTTTTGGCTTGGAGTGGGAGATTTAACTGCCCTGGGGAAACTGCGATTCAAAACCCACTTTTTTTTTTTGCAAAGTGCCAATACAGCAATTTACCCTGAATATAAATGGCTGTGAAGGGGCGATGTCGGGTGCCCACAGAAAGTGCTCGAAGTGCCACCTTTAGCACCCGTGCCATAGGTTCACCAACACTGTACTATGCCCTACCCTCCAAACAGATTCAGGACATTAAATAAATCCTATAAAGTGCGTGGAGTGGGCTCATCCTCTTTTGCTCACTACCATTCACACGTGTTGGGGGGGAATTTTCTGTTTGGGTGAGAAGTGATTAACTGATGGAAAGAAGAGTCAGGGTCTGGGATTTTCCCTTGATTGATATGTTATTATTATTGGTAATGAGCACAAGAAGGATCCTGTAGACCATCTTTACTTTTGACATCGGAGTTTTCAACACCTAGGCTGCGCTTTGCTATGTGAAGCTTAGCATCCTTTTACTTGCTTACAATGTGGGCACAATATTGTGTAGAAATACCAGCCATTTCCTGGCATTTTGAATTATGTATACAGGCCCACAATTAGAGATGGGCACGAATTGAAAAAATGACGTTTTGGTTTTTTGTTTTTTATTGGGGGTCCATTTCGGTTCATTTTCATTTTTCGTGAATTTTTTGAAAAAATTTCATTTCGTTGGTTCGTTTTTCAGTTTTTCATTTTTACCCGCTTTTTGCATGATTTAAAGCATTTCTGCGCATGGGCGTCCCCCAACGCCCCAAACCAGAGGGAAAACACTAAAAAATGATGCTGGCAGAGACACAGTATAGAGAGGTACACAGGGAGGCTGCAAAGGCAGCGACAGGCGTTGTCCAGGGCATAAGGCAGCCACAGAGTGACTGCACTGCAGGGCAGGGGAGGGTACTCACTGAGAGGTACTGTCAGGCCCCTGCCAGAATCAGACCCAGATACTGAAGGGTTAATGGCTGGGGAACTCCCAGATGCAGATCCTCCTGAAACTGATAGTGATTCATCTGTATCAAGAGAGGCCTCTCCTCCTCGGAAAGCTGTTAAAAAGCAAAGACTTACAGCCAGGCAGAGAAGGGATAGAATGCTAGAAACTCGGAGATGGTTACTGTTGTGTATTGATCTGTATTCCTATTGGTTTCTGTTCTTGTTCCAAAGGGAACAGGCCTATTGGTTTATTCAAGTTGTTGCATTTGGATCCTCAATCCTATTGGTCTCTGCCAAAAGGCAGCTTTGTGATTGGTTGTAATTGTTCCCTCCAAAATGTATCTTTTCCTAGCCAGTCCTGGCTCCTATAAATGTAGCTTCCTCTCCCCAGTCCCCAGTCTTGTTCTCTCCCTGAATAAAGAGCTGTTACAATAGAAGCTGTCTCCAGCCTGCTATGTCTAAGAGCTGAACTCACTGCTGAAATCACTAAACCCCACGCCACAACAGTTACATTCTCTGAGCCCAGAGTATTGACAGAGTTAGGGTTAGAGAGATGGGCATTGCTCTCTTGGAGCCATAAAGCAGGTATTCTGGGGTCAGGCTACTTTGTGGGAGCAACAAGTTGGAAGGCTTACCCTCACGCTGGTATTACGTTCCTGCTGTTCCTGAGATTCCACTCTGAACCCTGGCTTGACCTTGAATCCCGTTTTGGACTCTGCATTCTCCTGTCTCCTGGATTTGATGTAAGCAACATTTGTATACTGACCTTGGACTGTGTATCTGGGACTTTGCCTGGCTGCTGAAACTATGTTAACTCTGCATTGCTGCTGCTTCAGTAAGAGCTTTGACTTTCATCTGTGAGTGAGTGTGTGAGTCTGACAGTACGTACGCACACACACAGGGAGGCTGCAAGAGAAATCTCTTCTTTCTTTCCCCTAAGAGCCAGGCTGCAGCCAGCAGGAACAAAGAGACACACACCTGCCTGGCTGGCCTAAAGTAAGGAGTTGCAGAGACAGCAATCCCACCCTAACGCCCACCGCAGACTGCAAGGAGGACGGGGGCTGCCAGAGCTTTTTATGCCCTCTGTGGCTGCCATACCTACCCAGTCTGCAACCTGGGCATGCTATTGGTTGAAATTGTCCAATAATTTACATGATCCCATCACATGGCTTGCATCCATTTTGTGGCTGGAATCCATTTTGTGTCATCCTTAAAGGGAAAAGAAAAATACATCGCGATGGGAGAAAGACAAAAACAAATGTTTTAAGTACCCCAACCCCCTGGTAGGCAATAATTTCAAATAATTATTGCTGCGTTTTTACGGATGTGATAGGAACGGGTTAACATGCCTCAAAATCAAAATATATTATAAGTAGACCCAAATGAGCTCACAGGGTATAAGGTCAAATTGACCCAGCAAACTTGGCATCACAGCTGGGAACTTGGCACAATATCTCACAATATCTGGCATCACAGCTGGGAACTTGGCACAATATCTCACACCCGTGGGCGCCGTACGCAAGGCAGGAGACAAGATAGCCCATCGTCTAGGATTGTTGACATTATCTCATGGCACCAGAAGCGTCAGTTAGATAAGAATAACATATGGCAGTTAGCCAGTTATAAGGAACCAACTTGAAATCAAACAAGATAGAGTGAAGTCATTCTAGTGTTTGTAGCCAGATGGCCATAGACCAATATAAACAAAGCACGTGTATGCATACTGAATACGTCAACACACCATGCAAAAAGAGTATAAAAGACCACGGAAACCATCACTCCTGGGTCCAGAGCAGCAAGGCCACCTGGCCATGCTGCGCTCGGATCCTAAGCTAACCCACTCTCTGTAATGTCTAAATGTCCTGTGCTGTATATTTCTATCTGTCTTTAATAAACCTTTTGCTATAACTAACTAAGCGTGGCAACTTTGTTGAACCACCAATGGTGTATTGTCAATTTATATTGGTGCATTGGCAACTCACAAAGAAAACCACCTATACCAATTTTTTAGAATAAATTTTATTCTTATCAGATGTCCAGGGTGCTTTAATACCCAAGAAATCAATATTAGGCATCTGGGAGCCATTTTGGGTCAATGTCCCCTAACTCCCCTTAAAGGAAAAAAATACAGCAATCTGAGAAAAGACATAAATGCACGTTTTAAAGACCCCAACCCCCCTGGTAGGTATTATCAGGCAGAATAAATAATTATTGCTGGGGTTTTACGGAAATTCAGGACGTTCTTTCACATTTAAAACAGCTCATTTCATTGTGCGTCGCCATTAATGAAAACGAAACATAACAAACCTAATTTTCATGGTTCTGTTCGGTTCGTTCCAATTTCATCGCCATTTTTGTTATTCATTTTGTTACGAAACGAATAACAAATAACAGAACAATTTTTTTTCGTTTTGTGCCCATCTCTACCCACAATATCCTGCTATCACAAAACTGAGGTGTTTTTTTTTTAAAAGAATTGAATTGGTTGAAAATGAGTAGTTCCCTGTATTTAGATCTTAAACGGACCTATGGTTTATTTACAAACTGAAACCCATTCTTTCTGAAACCGACTCTTTCTGGACGATGAAATAGCCTATTATGGTAAAATTATATTTATGAAGTATTTTGTTTTAAAGATGTTTTAAACAGATAACTACCACCGTTAACAGCTCTATTTCATATATTGTCCCAAAATAGAACAAATGCCATGTGACACAGGCCTCTGCAGGTGCTTAAACCTCTACACTGAAAATATTAGGAAAATGTTTCTTAGCAGCAATATACGGCACACGGAAAATGGAATCCCTCACAAAAGATTCCCTCAGTCAAATGAATGTGCGCAACACTACAGGACACAACGGCAATAAAGCAGCTTCATTACTCAGAAGTGTAATTTTAATAGGACACAGAAAAGCTGGAAAGGTGACTGACTCTTCAGCTAGCATGCTGGAACTTTAAAAGTTTCAGCCGAAGCAACCACAAAGGGAGCAGTTGATTGCAAGTAGTGATCCTACTGGGTGCTTTTAAGGGCCAAACCATTTTTTACATTCTTTTGGAATCTCCATATATCAACCAGCATTTCATTAAAGATTTTTCTTCTCTCAGAAGACTTATATTTTAACCTAAAGTCTGAATCGAAAAC